>CAXAJV010000836.1:2557217-3835826 GCA_963969225.1 Xylocopa violacea | reverse complement strand
AGATTTGGTTATATTACGGTATTGAAGTATATAAATGTCCCACGGAGACGTAGAGGCCGACTCGCCAGGAATGTTGTCAAATATTACCGCCGAGATGATAGGTTGTGTTAGGTTAGGTTATATTACGTTATTGATGTATATGAAGGTCAAACGGAAACGTAGATGCCAACTCGCCAGGAATGTTGTCAAATATTACCGTCGAGATGTTAGGTTGGGTTAGGTTAGGTTATATTACGTTATTGATGTATACGAAATTCAAACGGAGACGTAGAGGCCAACTCGCCAGGAATGATGTCAAATATTACCGCCGAGATGTTAGGTTGGGGTAGGTTAGGTTATAGTACGTTATTGATGTATATAAAGGTCCTACGGAGACGTAGAGGCCAACTCGCCAGGAATGTTGTCAAATATTAGCACCGAGATGTTAGGTTGGGTTAGGTTAGGTTATATTACGTTATTGATGTATATAAAGGTCCCAGGGAGACGTAGATGCCAACTCGCCAGGAATGTTGTCAAATATTACCGCCGACATGTTAGGTTGGGTTAGGTTTTGTTATATTACGTTATTGATGTATATAAGTGTCCCACGGAGACGGAGAAGCCAGCTCGCCAGGAATGTTGTCAAATATTGCCGCCGAGATGATAGGTTGGGTTAGGTTAGGTTATATTACGTTATTGATGTATACGAAATTCAAACGGAGACGTAGAGGCCAACTCGCCAGGAATGATGTCAAATATTACCGCCGAGATGTTAGGTTGGGTTAGGTCAGGTTATATTACGTTATTGATGTATATAAAGGTCCCACGGAGACGGAGAAGCCAACTCGCAACGAATGTTGTCAAATATTACCCCCCGAGATGTTAGGTTGTGTTAGGTTAGCTTATGTTACGTTATTGATGTATATGAAAGTCAAACGGGGACGTAGAGGCCAACTCGCCAGGAATGTTGTCAAATATTACCGCCGAGATGTTAGGTTGGGTTAGGTTAGGTTATATAACGGTATTGATGTATATAAAGGTCCCACGGCTATGTAGAGGCCTACTCGCCAGGAATGTTGTCGAATATTACCGCCGAGATGATAGGTTGGCTTAGGTTACGTTATATTACGTTATTGATGTATATGAGGGTTACACGGAGACGTAGAGGCCAACTCGCCAGGAATGTTGTCCAATATTACCCCCGACATGTTAGGTTGGGCTAGATTTGGTTATATTACGGTATTGAAGTATATAAATGTCCCACGGAGACGTAGAGGCCGGCTCGCCAGGAATGTTGTCAAACATTACCGCCGAGATGATAGGTTGTGTTAGGTTAGGTTATATTACGTTATTGATGTATATGAAGGTCAAACGGAAACGTACATGCCAACTCGCCAGGAATGTTGTCAAATATTACCGTCGAGATGTTAGGTTGGGTTAGGTTAGGTTATATTACGTTATTGATGTATACGAAATTCAAACGGAGACGTAGAGGCCAACTCGCCAGGAATGATGTCAAATATTACCGCCGAGATGTTAGGTTGGGGTAGGTTAGGTTATAGTACGTTATTGATGTATATAAAGGTCCTACGGAGACGTAGAGGCCAACTCGCCAGGAATGTTGTCAAATATTAGCCCCGAGATGTTAGATTGGGTTAGGTTAGGTTATATTACGTTATTGATGTATATAAACGTCCCACGGAGACGTAGAGGCCAACTCGCCAGGAATGTTCTCAAATATTACCGACGAGATGATAGGTTGTGTTAGGTTAGGTTATATAACGTTATTGATGTATATGAAGGTCAAACGGATACATAGAAGCCAACTCGCCAGGAATGATGTCAAATATTACCGCCGAGATGTTAGGTTGGGTTAGGTTAGGTTATATTACGTTATTGATGTATATGAAGGTCAAGCGGAGACGTAGAGGCCAACTCGCCAGGAATGATGTCAAATATTACCGCCGAGATGTTAGGTTGGGTTAGGTCAGGTTATATTACGTTATTGATGTATATGAAGGTCAAACGGAGACGTAGAGGCCAACTCGCCAGGAATGCTGTCAAATATTACCGCCGAGATGTTAGGTTGGGGTAGGTTAGGTTATATTACGTTATTGATGTATATGAAGGTCAAACGGAGACGTAGAGGCCAACTCGCCAGGAATGATGTCACATATTACCGCCGAGATGTTAGGTTGGGTTAGGTTAGGTTATATTACGTTACAGATGTATCTAAATGTCCCACGGAGACGTAGAGGCCAACAAGCCAGGAATGTAGTCAAATATTAGCGCCGAGATGTTAGGTTGGGTTAGGTTAGGTTATATAACGGTATTGATGTATATAAAGGTCCCACGGCTATGTAGAGGCCTACTCGCCAGGAATGTTGTCGAATATTACCGCCGAGATGATAGGTTGGGTTAGGTTAGGTTATATTACGTTATTGATGTATATGAAGGTCAAACGGAGACGTAGAGGCCAACTCGCCAGGAATGATGTCAAACATTACCGCCGAGATGTTAGGTTGGGTTAGGTTAGGTTATATTACGTTATTGATGTATATGAAGGTCAAACGGAGACGTAGAGGCCAACTCGCCAGGAATGATGTCACATATTACCGCCGAGATGTTAGGTTGGGTTAGGTTAGGTTATATTACGTTACAGATGTATCTAAGGTTCCCACGGAGACGTAGAGGCCAACAAGCCAGGAATGTAGTCAAATATTAGCGCCGAGATGTTAGGTTGGGTTAGGTTAGGTTATATAACGGTATTGATGTATATAAAGGTCCCACGGCTATGTAGAGGCCTACTCGCCAGGAATGTTGTCGAATATTACCGCCGAGATGATAGGTTGGGTTAGGTTACGTTATATTACGTTATTGATGTATATGAGGGTTACACGGAGACGTAGAGGCCAACTCGCCAGGAATGTTGTCCAATATTACCCCCGACATGTTAGGTTGGGCTAGATTTGGTTATATTACGGTATTGAAGTATATAAATGTCCCACGGAGACGTAGAGGCCGACTCGCCAGGAATGTTGTCAAATATTACCGCCGAGATGATAGGTTGTGTTAGGTTAGGTTATATTACGTTATTGATGTATATGAAGGTCAAACGGAAACGTAGATGCCAACTCGCCAGGAATGTTGTCAAATATTACCGTCGAGATGTTAGGTTGGGTTAGGTTAGGTTATATTACGTTATTGATGTATACGAAATTCAAACGGAGACGTAGAGGCCAACTCGCCAGGAATGATGTCAAATATTACCGCCGAGATGTTAGGTTGGGGTAGGTTAGGTTATAGTACGTTATTGATGTATATAAAGGTCCTACGGAGACGTAGAGGCCAACTCGCCAGGAATGTTGTCAAATATTAGCACCGAGATGTTAGGTTGGGTTAGGTTAGGTTATATTACGTTATTGATGTATATAAAGGTCCCAGGGAGACGTAGATGCCAACTCGCCAGGAATGTTGTCAAATATTACCGCCGACATGTTAGGTTGGGTTAGGTTTTGTTATATTACGTTATTGATGTATATAAGTGTCCCACGGAGACGGAGAAGCCAGCTCGCCAGGAATGTTGTCAAATATTGCCGCCGAGATGATAGGTTGGGTTAGGTTAGGTTATATTACGTTATTGATGTATACGAAATTCAAACGGAGACGTAGAGGCCAACTCGCCAGGAATGATGTCAAATATTACCGCCGAGATGTTAGGTTGGGTTAGGTCAGGTTATATTACGTTATTGATGTATATAAAGGTCCCACGGAGACGGAGAAGCCAACTCGCAACGAATGTTGTCAAATATTACCCCCCGAGATGTTAGGTTGTGTTAGGTTAGCTTATGTTACGTTATTGATGTATATGAAAGTCAAACGGGGACGTAGAGGCCAACTCGCCAGGAATGTTGTCAAATATTACCGCCGAGATGTTAGGTTGGGTTAGGTTTGGTTATATTACGTTACAGATGTATCTAAATGTCCCACGGAGACGTAGAGGCCAACAAGCCAGGAATGTAGTCAAATATTAGCGCCGAGATGTTAGGTTGGGTTAGGTTAGGTTATATAACGGTATTGATGTATATAAAGGTCCCACGGCTATGTAGAGGCCTACTCGCCAGGAATGTTGTCGAATATTACCGCCGAGATGATAGGTTGGCTTAGGTTACGTTATATTACGTTATTGATGTATATGAGGGTTACACGGAGACGTAGAGGCCAACTCGCCAGGAATGTTGTCCAATATTACCCCCGACATGTTAGGTTGGGCTAGATTTGGTTATATTACGGTATTGAAGTATATAAATGTCCCACGGAGACGTAGAGGCCGGCTCGCCAGGAATGTTGTCAAACATTACCGCCGAGATGATAGGTTGTGTTAGGTTAGGTTATATTACGTTATTGATGTATATGAAGGTCAAACGGAAACGTACATGCCAACTCGCCAGGAATGTTGTCAAATATTACCGTCGAGATGTTAGGTTGGGTTAGGTTAGGTTATATTACGTTATTGATGTATACGAAATTCAAACGGAGACGTAGAGGCCAACTCGCCAGGAATGATGTCAAATATTACCGCCGAGATGTTAGGTTGGGGTAGGTTAGGTTATAGTACGTTATTGATGTATATAAAGGTCCTACGGAGACGTAGAGGCCAACTCGCCAGGAATGTTGTCAAATATTAGCCCCGAGATGTTAGATTGGGTTAGGTTAGGTTATATTACGTTATTGATGTATATAAACGTCCCACGGAG
Source organism: Xylocopa violacea (assembly GCA_963969225.1). Taxonomy (NCBI): domain Eukaryota; kingdom Metazoa; phylum Arthropoda; class Insecta; order Hymenoptera; family Apidae; genus Xylocopa; species Xylocopa violacea. The sequence continues at coordinate 3,831,090 of CAXAJV010000836.1, read as the reverse complement.
ACGTAGAGGCCAACTCGCCAGGAATGTTGTCAAATATTACCGCCGTGATGATAGGTTGGTTTAGGTTAAGTTATATTACGTTATTGATGTATATGAAGGTCAAACGGAGACGTAGAGGCCAACTCGCCAGGCATGATGTCAAATATTACCGCCGAGATGTTAGGTTGGGGTAGGTTAGGTTATATTACGATATTGATGTATATAAAAGTCCCACGGAGACGTAGAGGCCAACTCGCCAGGAATGTTGTCAAATATTACCCCCGACATGTTAGGTTGGGATAGATTTGGTTATATTACGGTATTGAAGTATATAAATGTCCCACGGAGACATAGAGGCCAACTCGCCAGGAATGTTCTCAAATATTACCGCCGAGATGATAGGTTGTGTTAGGTTAGGTTATATAACGTTATTGATGTATATGAAGGTCAAACGGATACATAGAGGCCAACTCGCCAGGAATGATGTCAAATATTACCGCCGAGATGTTAGGTTGGGTTAGGTTAGGTTATATTACGTTATTGATGTATATGAAGGTCAAGCGGAGACGTAGAGGCCAACTCGCCAGGAATGATGTCAAATATTACCGCCGAGATGTTAGGTTGGGTTAGGTCAGGTTATATTACGTTATTGATGTATATGAAGGTCAAACGGAGACGTAGAGGCCAACTCGCCAGGAATGATGTCACATATTACCGCCGAGATGTTAGGTTGGGTTAGGTTAGGTTATATTACGTTACAGATGTATCTAAGGGTCCCACGGAGACGTAGAGGCCAACAAGCCAGGAATGTAGTCAAATATTAGCGCCGAGATGTTAGGTTGGGTTAGGTTAGGTTATATAACGGTATTGATGTATATAAAGGTCCCACGGCTATGTAGAGGCCTACTCGCCAGGAATGTTGTCGAATATTACCGCCGAGATGATAGGTTGGGTTAGGTTACGTTATATTACGTTATTGATGTATATGAGGATTACACGGAGACGTAGAGGCCAACTCGCCAGGAATGTTGTCAAATATTACCCCCGACATGTTAGGTTGGGCTAGATTTGGTTATATTACGGTATTGAAGTATATAAATGTCCCACGGAGACGTAGAGGCCGACTCGCCAGGAATGTTGTCAAATATTACCGCCGAGATGATAGGTTGTGTTAGGTTAGGTTATATTACGTTATTGATGTATATGAAGGTCAAACGGAAACGTAGATGCCAACTCGCCAGGAATGTTGTCAAATATTACCGTCGAGATGTTAGGTTGGGTTAGGTTAGGTTATATTACGTTATTGATGTATACGAAATTCAAACGGAGACGTAGAGGCCAACTCGCCAGGAATGATGTCAAATATTACCGCCGAGATGTTAGGTTGGGGTAGGTTAGGTTATAGTACGTTATTGATGTATATAAAGGTCCTACGGAGACGTAGAGGCCAACTCGCCAGGAATGTTGTCAAATATTAGCACCGAGATGTTAGGTTGGGTTAGGTTAGGTTATATTACGTTATTGATGTATATAAAGGTCCCAGGGAGACGTAGATGCCAACTCGCCAGGAATGTTGTCAAATATTACCGCCGACATGTTAGGTTGGGTTAGGTTTTGTTATATTACGTTATTGATGTATATAAGTGTCCCACGGAGACGGAGAAGCCAGCTCGCCAGGAATGTTGTCAAATATTGCCGCCGAGATGATAGGTTGGGTTAGGTTAGGTTATATTACGTTATTGATGTATATGAAGGTCAAACGGAAACGTAGAGGCCAACTCGCCAGGAATGTTGTCAAATATTACCGCCGAGATGTTAGGTTGTGTTAGGTTAGCTTATGTTACGTTATTGATGTATATGAAAGTCAAACGGAGACGTAGAGGCCAACTCGCCAGGAATGTTGTCAAATATTACCGCCGGTATGTTTGGTTGGGTTAGGTTAGGTTATATTACGGTATTGATGTATATAAAGGTCCCACGGCTATGTAGAGGCCAACTCGCCAGGAATGTTGTCAAATATTACCGCCGAGATGATAGGTTGTGTTAGGTTAGGTTATATTACGTTATTGATGTATATGAAGGTCAAACGGAAACGTAGATGCCAACTCGCCCGGAATGTTGTCAAATATTACCGTCGAGATGTTAGGTTGGCTTAGGTTAGCTTATATTACGTTATTGATGTATATGAAAGTCAAACGGAGACGTAGAGGCCAACTCGCCAGGAATGTTGTCAAATATTACCGCCGATATGTTTGGTTGGGTTAGGTTAGGTTATATTACGGTATTGATGTATATAAAGGTCCCACGGCTATGTAGAGGCCAACTCGCCAGGAATGTTGTCAAATATTACCGCCGAGATGATAGGTTGTGTTAGGTTAGGTTATATTACGTTATTGATGTATATGAAGGTCAAACGGAAACGTAGATGCCAACTCGCCCGGAATGTTGCCAAATATTACCGTCGAAATGTTAGGTTGGCTTAGGTTAGCTTATATTACGTTATTGATTTATATGAATGTCAAACGGAGACGTAGAGGCCAACTCGCCAGGAATGTTGTCAAATATTACGGCCGATATGTTAGGATGGGTTAGGTTAGGTTATATTACGTTATTGATGTATATGAAGGTCATACGGAGACGTAGAGGCCAACTCGCCAGGAATGTTGTCAAATATTACCGCCGAGATGTTAGGGTGCGTTATGTTACGTTATTAATGTATATAAAGGTTCCACGGAGACGTAGAGTCCAACAAGCCAGGTATGTGTTCAAATATTACCGCCGCGGTGTTATGTTGGGTTAGGTTAGGTTATATTACGTTACTGATGTATATAAAGGTCCCACGTAGACGGAGAAGCCAACTCGCCAGGAATGTTTTCAAATATTACCCCCGAGATGCTCGGTTGGGTTAGGTTAGGTTATATTACGTTATTGATGTATATAAATGTCCCAGAGAGACGTAAATGCCAACTCGCCAGGAATGTTGTCAAATATTACCGCCGACATGTTAGGTTGGGTTAGGTTTTGTTATATTACGTTATTGATGTATATAAGGGTCCCACGGAGACGGAGAAGCCAGCTCGCCAGGAATGTTGTCAAATATTACCGCCGAGATGATACGTTGTGTTAGGTTAGGTTATATTACGTTATTGATGTATATGAAGGTCAAACGGAAACGTAGATGCCAACTCGCCAGGAATGTTGTCAAATATTACCGTCGAGATGTTAGGTTGGGTTAGGTTAGGTTATATTACGTTATTGATGTATACGAAATTCAAACGGAGACGTAGAAGCCAACACGCCAGGAATGATGTCAAATATTACCGCCGAGATGTTAGGTTGGGGTAGGTTAGGTTATATTACGTTATTGATGTATATAAAGGTCCCACGTAGACGGAGAAGCCAACTGGCCAGGAATGTTGTCAAATATTACAGCCGAGATGATAGGTTGGGTTAGGTTAGGTTATATTACGTTATTGATGTATATGAAGGTCAAACGGAGACGTAGAGGCCAACTCGCCAGGAATGTTGTCAAATATTACCGCCGAGATGATAGGTTGGGTTAGGTTAGGTTATATTACGTTATTGAAGTATATAAAGGTCCCACGGAGAAGTAGATGCCTATAAGCCAGGAATGTTGTCAAATATTACCGCCGAGATGTTAGGTTGGGATAGGTTACGTTATATTCCGTTACAGATGTATATAAGGGTCCCAGGGAGACGTAGATGCCAAATCGCCAGGAATGTTGTCAAATATTACCGCCGAGACGATAGGTTGGGTTAGGTTAGGTTATATTACGTTATTGATGTATACGAAATGCAAACGGAGACGTAGGGGCCAACACGCCAGGAATGATGTCAAATATTACCGCCGAGATGTTAGGTTGGGGTAGGTTAGGTTATATTCCGTTATTGATGTATATGAAGGTCAAACGGAAACGTAGAGGCCAACTCGCCAGGAATGTTGTCAAATATTACCGCCGAGATGATAGGTTGTGTTAGGTTAGGTTATATAACGTTATTGATGTATATGAAGGTCAAACGGAGACATAGAGGCCAACTCGCCAGGAATGTTTTCAAATATTACGTCCGAGATGTTAGGTTGCGTTAGGTTCGGTTATATTACGTTATTGATGTATACGAAATTCAAACGGAGACGTAGAGGCCAACTCGCCAGGAATGTTGTCAAATATTACCGCCGACATGTTAGGTTGGGTTAGGTTTTGTTATATTACGTTATTGATGTATATAAGTGTCCCACGGTGACGGAGAAGCCAGATCGCCAGGAATGTTGTCAAATATTGCCGCCGAGATGATAGGTTGTGTTAGGTTAGGTTATATAACGTTATTGATGTATATGAAGGTCAAACGGAGACGTAGAGGCCAACTCGCCAGGAATGTTGTCAAATATTACCGCCGATATGTTAGGATGGGTTAGGTTAGGTTATATTACGTTATTGATGTATATGAAGGTCATACGGAGACGTAGAGGCCAACTCGCCAGGAATGTTGTCAAATATTACCGCCGAGATGTTAGGGTGCGTTATGTTACGTTATATTACGTTATTGATGTATATAAAGGTTCCACGGAGACGTAAAGTCCAACAAGCCAGGTATGTGTTCAAATATTACCGCCGCGGTGTTATGTTGGGTTAGGTTAGGTTATATTACGTTACTGATGTATATAAAGGTCCCACGTAGACGGAGAAGCCAACTCGCCAGGAATGTTGTCAAATATTACCGTCGAGATGATAGGTTGGGTTAGGTTAGGTTATATTACGTTATTGATGTATATAAAGGTCCCAGGGAGACGTAGATGCCAACTCGCCTGGAATGTTGTCAAATATTACCGCCGACATGTTAGGTTGGGTTAGGTTTTGTTATATTACGTTATTGATGTATATAAATGTCCCAGGGAGACGGAAATGCCAGCTCGCCAGGAATGTTGTCAAATATTGCCGCCGAGATGATAGGTTGGGTTAGGTTAGGTTATATTACGTTATTGATGTATATGAAGGTCAAACGGACACGTAGAGGCCAACTCGCCAGGAATGTTGTCAAATATTACCGCCGAGATGTTAGGTTGTGTTAGGTTAGCTTATGTCACGTTATTGATGTATATGAAAGTCAAACGGAGACGTAGAGGCCAACTCGCCAGGAATATTGTCAAATATTACCGCCGAGATGTTAGGTTGGGTTAGGTTAGGTTATATTACGGTATTGATGTATATAAAGGTCCCACGGCTATGTAGAGGCCAACTCGCCAGGAATGTTGTCAAATATTACCGCCGAGATGTTAGGGTGCGTTATGTTACGTTATATTACGTTATTGATGTATATAAAGGTTCCACGGAGACGTAGAGTCCAACAAGCCAGGTATGTGTTCAAATATTACCGCCGCGGTGTTAGGTTGGGTTAGGTTAGGTTATATTACGTTACTGATGTATATAAAGGTCCCACGTAGACGGAGAAGCCAACTCGCCAGGAATGTTTTCAAATATTACCGCCGAGATGTTCGGTTGGGTTAGGTTAGGTTATATTACGTTATTGATGTATATAAATGTCCCAGGGAGACGTAAATGCCAACTCGCCAGGAATGTTGTCAAATATTACCGCCGACATGTTAGGTTGGGTTAGGTTTTGTGATATTACGTTATTGATTTATATAAGGGTCCCACGGAGACGGAGAAGCCAGCTCGCCAGGAATGTTGTCAAATATTACCGCCGAGATGATAGGTTGTGTTAGGTTAGGTTATATTACGTTATTGATGTATATGAAGGTCAAACGGAAACGTAGATGCCAACTGGCCAGGAATGTTGTCAAATATTACAGCCGAGATGATAGGTTGGGTTAGGTTAGGTTATATTACGTTATTGATGTATATGAAGGTCAAACGGAGACGTAGAGGCCAACTCGCCAGGAATGTTGTCAAATATTACCGCCGAGATGATAGGTTGGGTTAGGTTAGGTTATATTACGTTATTGAAGTATATAAAGGTCCCACGGAGAAGTAGATGCCTATAAGCCAGGAATGTTGTCAAATATTACCGCCGAGATGTTAGGTTGGGATAGGTTACGTTATATTCCGTTACAGATGTATATAAGGGTCCCAGGGAGACGTAGATGCCAAATCGCCAGGAATGTTGTCAAATATTACCGCCGAGACGATAGGTTGGGTTAGGTTAGGTTATATTACGTTATTGATGTATACGAAATGCAAACGGAGACGTAGGGGCCAACACGCCAGGAATGATGTCAAATATTACCGCCGAGATGTTAGGTTGGGGTAGGTTAGGTTATATTCCGTTATTGATGTATATGAAGGTCAAACGGAAACGTAGAGGCCAACTCGCCAGGAATGTTGTCAAATATTACCGCCGAGATGATAGGTTGTGTTAGGTTAGGTTATATAACGTTATTGATGTATATGAAGGTCAAACGGAGACATAGAAGCCAACTCGCCAGGAATGTTTTCAAATATTACGTCCGAGATGTTAGGTTGCGTTAGGTTCGGTTATATTACGTTATTGATGTATATAAAGGTCCCAGGGAGACGTAAATGCCAACTCGCCAGGAATGTTGTCAAATATTACCGCCGACATGTTAGGTTGGGTTAGGTTTTGTTATATTACGTTATTGATGTATATATGTGTCCCACGGTGACGGAGAAGCCAGATCGCCAGGAATGTTGTAAAATATTGCCGCCGAGATGATAGGTTGTGTTAGGTTAGGTTATATAACGTTATTGATGTATATGAAGGTCTAACGGAGACGTAGAGGCCAACTCGCCAGGAATGTTGTCAAATATTACCGCCGATATGTTAGGATGGGTTAGGTTAGGTTATATTACGTTATTGATGTATATGAAGGTCATACGGAGACGTAGAGGCCAACTCGCCAGGAATGTTGTCAAATATTACCGCCGAGATGTTAGGGTGCGTTATGTTACGTTATATTACGTTATTGATGTATATAAAGGTTCCACGGAGACGTAAAGTCCAACAAGCCAGGTATGTGTTCAAATATTACCGCCGCGGTGTTATGTTGGGTTAGGTTAGGTTATATTACGTTACTGATGTATATAAAGGTCCCACGTAGACGGAGAAGCCAACTCGCCAGGAATGTTGTCAAATATTACCGTCGAGATGATAGGTTGGGTTAGGTTAGGTTATATTACGTTATTGATGTATATAAAGGTCCCAGGGAGACGTAGATGCCAACTCGCCTGGAATGTTGTCAAATATTACCGCCGACATGTTAGGTTGGGTTAGGTTTTGTTATATTACGTTATTGATGTATATAAATGTCCCAGGGAGACGGAAATGCCAGCTCGCCAGGAATGTTGTCAAATATTGCCGCCGAGATGATAGGTTGGGTTAGGTTAGGTTATATTACGTTATTGATGTATATGAAGGTCAAACGGACACGTAGAGGCCAACTCGCCAGGAATGTTGTCAAATATTACCGCCGAGATGTTAGGTTGTGTTAGGTTAGCTTATGTCACGTTATTGATGTATATGAAAGTCAAACGGAGACGTAGAGGCCAACTCGCCAGGAATGTTGTCAAATATTACCGCCGAGATGTTAGGTTGGGTTAGGTTAGGTTATATTACGGTATTGATGTATATAAAGGTCCCACGGCTATGTAGAGGCCAACTCGCCAGGAATGTTGTCAAATATTACCGCCGAGATGTTAGGGTGCGTTATGTTACGTTATATTACGTTATTGATGTATATAAAGGTTCCACGGAGACGTAGAGTCCAACAAGCCAGGTATGTGTTCAAATATTACCGCCGCGGTGTTAGGTTGGGTTAGGTTAGGTTATATTACGTTACTGATGTATATAAAGGTCCCACGTAGACGGAGAAGCCAACTCGCCAGGAATGTTTTCAAATATTACCCCCGAGATGTTCGGTTGGGTTAGGTTAGGTTATATTACGTTATTGATGTATATAAATGTCCCAGGGAGACGTAAATGCCAACTCGCCAGGAATGTTGTCAAATATTACCGCCGACATGTTAGGTTGGGTTAGGTTTTGTTATATTACGTTATTGATGTATATAAGGGTCCCACGGAGACGGAGAAGCCAGCTCGCCAGGAATGTTGTCAAATATTACCGCCGAGATGATAGGTTGTGTTAGGTTAGGTTATATTACGTTATTGATGTATATGGAGGTCAAACGGAAACGTAGATGCCAACTCGCCAGGAATGTTGTCAAATATTACCGTCGAGATGTTAGGTTGGGTTAGGTTAGGTTATATTACGTTATTGATGTATACGAAATTCAAACGGAGACGTAGAGGCCAACACGCCAGGAATGATGTCAAATATTACCGCCGAGATGTTAGGTTGGGGTAGGTTAGGTTATATTACGTTATTGATGTATATAAAGGTCCCACGTAGACGCAGAAGCCAACTGGCCAGGAATGTTATCAAATATTACCGCCGAGATGATAGGTTGTGTTAGGTTAGATTATATTACGTTATTGATGTATATAAATGTCCCAGGGAGATGTAGATGCCAACTCGCCAGGAATGTTGTCAAATATTACCTTCGAGATGTTAGGTTGGGTTAGGTTAGGTTATATTACGTTATTGATGTATATAAATGTCTCAGGGAGACGTAGATGCCAACTCCCCAGGAATGTTGTCAAATATTACCGCCGACATGTTAGGTTAGGTTAGGTTTTGTTATATTACGTTATTGATGTATATAAGGGTCCCACGGAGACGGAGAAGCCAGCTCGCCAGGAATGTTGTCAAATATTACCGCCGAGATGATAGGTTGTGTTAGGTTAGGTTATATTACGTTATTGATGTATATGAAGGTCAAACGGAAACGTAGATGCCAACTCGCCAGGAATGTTGTCAAATATTACCGTCGAGATGTTAGGTTGGGTTAGGTTAGCTTATATTACGTTATTGATTTATATGAATGTCAAACGGATACGTAGAGGCCAACTCGCCAGGAATGTTGTCAAATATTACCGCCGATATGTTAGGATGGGTTAGGATAGGTTATATTACGTTATTGATGTATATGAAGGTCATACGGAGACGTAGGGGCCAGCTCGCCAGGAATGTTGTCAAATATTACCGCCGAGATGTTAGGGTGCGTTATGTTACGTTATATTACGTTATTGATGTATATAAAGGTTCCACGGAGACGTAGAGTCCAACAAGCCAGGTATGTGTTCAAATATTACCGCCGCGGTGTTAGGTTGGGTTAGGTTGGTTATATTACGTTACTGATGTATATAAAGGTCCCACGTAGACGGAGAAGCCAACTCGCCAGGAATGTTTTCAAATATTACCGCCGAGATGTTCGGTTGGGTTAGGTTAGGTTATATTACGTTATTGATGTATATAAATGTCCCAGGGAGACGTAAATGCCAACTCGCCAGGAATGTTGTCAAATATTACCGCCGACATGTTAGGTTGGGTTAGGTTTTGTGATATTACGTTATTGATTTATATAAGGGTCCCACGGAGACGGAGAAGCCAGCTCGCCAGGAATGTTGTCAAATATTACCGCCGAGATGATAGGTTGTGTTAGGTTAGGTTATATTACGTTATTGATGTATATGAAGGTCAAACGGAAACGTAGATGCCAACTCGCCAGGAATGTTGTCAAATATTACCGTCGAGATGTTAGGTTGGGTTAGGTTAGGTTATATTACGTTATTGATGTATACGAAATTCAAACGGAGACGTAGAGGCCAACACGCCAGGAATGATGTCAAATATTACCGCCGAGATGTTAGGTTGGGGTAGGTTAGGTTATATTACGTTATTGATGTATATAAAGGTCCCACGTAGACGGAGAAGCCAACTGGCCAGGAATGTTGTCAAATATTACCGCCGAGATGATAGGTTGTGTTAGGTTAGATTATATTACGTTATTGATGTATATAAATGTCCCAGGGAGACGTAGATGCCAACTCGCCAGGAATGTTGTCAAATATTACCGTCGAGATGTTAGGTTGGGTTAGGTTAGGTTATATTACGTTATTGATGCATATAAATGTCTCAGGGAGACGTAGATGCCAACTCGCCAGGAATGTTGTCAAATATTACCGTCGAGATGTTAGGTTGGGTTAGGTTAGGTTATATTACGTTATTGATGTATACGAAATGCAAACGGAGACGTAGGGGCCAACACGCCAGGAATGATGTCAAATATTACCGCCGAGATGTTAGGTTGAGGTAGGTTAGGTTATATTACGTTATTGATGTATATGAAGGTCAAACGGAAACGTAGAGGCCAACTCGCCAGGAATGTTGTCAAATATTACCGCCGAGATGATAGGTTGTGTTAGGTTAGCTTATGTTACGTTATTGATGTATATGAAAGTCAAACGGAGACGTAGAGGCCAACTCGCCAGGAATGTTGTCAAATATTAGCCCCGAGATGTTAGGTTGGGTTAGGTTAGGTTATATTACGTTATTGATGTATATAAAGGTCCCAGGGAGACGTAGATGCCAACTCGCCCGGAATGTTGTCAAATATTACCGCCGACATGTTAGGTTGGGTTAGGTTTTGTTATATTACGTTATTGATGTATATAAGTGTCCCACGGAGACGGAGAAGCCAGCTCGCCAGGAATGTTGTCAAATATTGCCGCCGAGATGATAGGTTGTGTTAGGTTAGGTTATATAACGTTATTGATGTATATGAAGGTCAAACGGAGACATAGAGGCCAACTCGCCAGGAATGTTTTCAAATATTACCTCCGAGATGTTAGGTTGCGTTAGGTTCGGTTATATTACGTTATTGATGTATATAAATGTCCCAGGGAGACGTAAATGCCAACTCGCCAGGAATGTTGTCAAATATTACCGCCGACATGTTAGGTTGGGTTAGGTTTTGTTATATTACGTTATTGATGTATATAAGGGTCCCACGGAGACGGAAAAGGCAGCTCGCCAGGAATGTTGTCAAATATTACCGCCGAGATGATAGGTTGTGTTAGGTTAGGTTATATTACGTTATTGATGTATATGAAGGTCAAACGGAGACGTAGAGGCCAACTCGCCAGGAATGTTGTCTAATATTACCGCCGATATGTTAGGTTATATTACGTTATTGATGTATATAAAGGTTCCACGTAGACGGAGAAGCCAACTGGCCAGGAATGTTGTCAAATATTACCGCCGAGATGATAGGTTGTGTTAGGTTAGGTTATATTACGTTATTGATGTATATAAATGTCCCAGGGAGACGTAGATGCCAACTCGCCAGGAATGTTGTCAAATATTACCGTCGAGATGTTAGGTTGTGTTAGGTTTTGTTATATTACGTTACAGATGTATATAAGTGTCCCACGGAGACGGAGAAGCCAGCTCGCCAGGAATGTTGTCAAATATTGCCGCCGAGATGATTGGTTGGGTTAGGTTAGGTTATATTACGTTATTGATGTATATGAAAGTCAAACGGAAACGTAGAGGCCAACTCGCCAGGAATGTTGTCCAATATTACCGCCGAGATGTTAGGTTGTGTTAGGTTAGCTTATGTTACGTTATTGATGTATATGAAAGTCAAACGGAGACGTAGATGCCAACTCGCCAGGAATGTTGTCAAATATTACCGCCGAGATGTTAGGTTGTGTTAGGTTAGCTTATGTTACGTTATTGATGTATATGAAAGTCAAACGGAGACGTAGAGGCCAACTCGCCAGGAATGTTGTCCAATATTACCGCCGAGATGTTAGGTTGCGTTAGGTTAGCTTATGTTACGTTATTGATGTATATGAAAGTCAAACGGAGACGTAGATGCCAACTCGCCAGGAATGTTGTCAAATATTACCGCCGAGATGTTAGGTTGTGTTAGGTTAGCTTATGTTACGTTATTGATGTATATGAAAGTCAAACGGAGACGTAGAGGCCAACTCGCCAGGAATGTTGTCAAATATTACCGCCGAGATGATAGGTTGTGTTAGGTTAGGTTATATAACGTTATTGATGTATATGAAGGTCAAACGGGGACATAGAGGCCAACTCGCCAGGAATGTTTTCAAATATTACCTCCGAGATGTTAGGTTGCGTTAGGTTCGGTTATATTACGTTATTGATGTATATAAAGGTCCCAGGGAGACGTAAATGCCAACTCGCCAGGAATGTTGTCAAATATTCCCGCCGACATGTTAGGTTGGGTTAGGTTTTGTTATATTACGTTATTGATGTATATAAGTGTCCCACGGTGACGGAGAAGCCAGATCGCCAGGAATGTTGTCAAATATTGCCGCCGAGATGATAGGTTGTGTTAGGTTAGGTTATATAACGTTATTGATGTATATGAAGGTCAAACGGAGACGTAGAGGCCAACTCGCCAGGAATGTTGTCAAATATTACCGCCGATATGTTAGGATGGGTTAGGTTAGGTTATATTACGTTATTGATGTATATGAAGGTCATACGGAGACGTAGAGGCCAACTCGCCAGGAATGTTGTCAAATATTACCGCCGAGATGTTAGGTTGGGGTAGGTTAGGTTATATTACGTTATTGATGTATATAAAGGTCCCACGTAGACGGAGAAGCCAACTGGCCAGGAATGTTGTCAAATATTACCGCCGAGATGATAGGTTGTGTTAGGTTAGATTATATTACGTTATTGATGTTTATAAATGTCCCAGGGAGACGTAGATGCCAACTCGCCAGGAATGTTGTCAAATATTACCGTCGAGATGTTAGGTTGGGTTAGGTTAGGTTATATTACGTTATTGATGCATATAAATGTCTCAGGGAGACGTAGATGCCAACTCGCCAGGAATGTTGTCAAATATTACCGTCGAGATGTTAGGTTGGGTTAGGTTAGCTTATATTACGTTATTGATTTATATGAATGTCAAACGGATACGTAGAGGCCAACTCGCCAGGAATGTTGTCAAATATTACCGCCGATATGTTAGGATGGGTTAGGATAGGTTATATTACGTTATTGATGTATATGAAGGTCATACGGAGACGTAGGGGCCAGCTCGCCAGGAATGTTGTCAAATATTACCGCCGAGATGATAGGTTGTGTTAGGTTAGGTTATATTACGTTATTGATGTATATAAATGTCCCAGGGAGACGTAGATGCCAACTCGCCAGGAATGTTGTCAAATATTACCGTCGAGATGTTAGGTTGTGTTAGGTTTTGTTATATTACGTTACAGATGTATATAAGTGTCCCACGGAGACGGAGAAGCCAGCTCGCCAGGAATGTTGTCAAATATTGCCGCCGAGATGATTGGTTGGGTTAGGTTAGGTTATATTACGTTATTGATGTATATGAAAGTCAAACGGAAACGTAGAGGCCAACTCGCCAGGAATGTTGTCCAATATTACCGCCGAGATGTTAGGTTGCGTTAGGTTAGCTTATGTTACGTTATTGATGTATATGAAAGTCAAACGGAGACGTAGATGCCAACTCGCCAGGAATGTTGTCAAATATTACCGCCGAGATGTTAGGTTGTGTTAGGTTAGCTTATGTTACGTTATTGATGTATATGAAAGTCAAACGGAGACGTAGAGGCCAACTCGCCAGGAATGTTGTCAAATATTACCGCCGAGATGATAGGTTGTGTTAGGTTAGGTTATATAACGTTATTGATGTATATGAAGGTCAAACGGGGACATAGAGGCCAACTCGCCAGGAATGTTTTCAAATATTACCTCCGAGATGTTAGGTTGCGTTAGGTTCGGTTATATTACGTTATTGATGTATATAAAGGTCCCAGGGAGACGTAAATGCCAACTCGCCAGGAATGTTGTCAAATATTACCGCCGACATGTTAGGTTGGGTTAGGTTTTGTTATATTACGTTATTGATGTATATAAGTGTCCCACGGTGACGGAGAAGCCAGATCGCCAGGAATGTTGTCAAATATTGCCGCCGAGATGATAGGTTGTGTTAGGTTAGGTTATATAACGTTATTGATGTATATGAAGGTCAAACGGAGACGTAGAGGCCAACTCGCCAGGAATGTTGTCAAATATTACCGCCGATATGTTAGGATGGGTTAGGTTAGGTTATATTACGTTATTGATGTATATGAAGGTCATACGGAGACGTAGAGTCCAACTCGCCAGGAATGTTGTCAAATATTACCGCCGAGATGTTAGGTTGGGGTAGGTTAGGTTATATTACGTTATTGATGTATATAAAGGTCCCACGTAGACGGAGAAGCCAACTGGCCAGGAATGTTGTCAAATATTACCGCCGAGATGATAGGTTGTGTTAGGTTAGATTATATTACGTTATTGATGTTTATAAATGTCCCAGGGAGACGTAGATGCCAACTCGCCAGGAATGTTGTCAAATATTACCGTCGAGATGTTAGGTTGGGTTAGGTTAGGTTATATTACGTTATTGATGCATATAAATGTCTCAGGGAGACGTAGATGCCAACTCGCCAGGAATGTTGTCAAATATTACCGTCGAGATGTTAGGTTGGGTTAGGTTAGGTTATATTACGTTATTGATGTATACGAAATGCAAACGGAGACGTAGAGGCCAACTCGCCAGGAATGTTGTCAAATATTAGCCCCGAGATGTTAGGTTGGGTTAGGTTAGGTTATATTACGTTATTGATGTATATAAAGGTCCCAGGGAGACGTAGATGCCAACTCGCCCGGAATGTTGTCAAATATTACCGCCGACATGTTAGGTTGGGTTAGGTTTTGTTATATTACGTTATTGATGTATATAAGTGTCCCACGGAGACGGAGAAGCCAGCTCGCCAGGAATGTTGTCAAATATTGCCGCCGAGATGATAGGTTGTGTTAGGTTAGGTTATATAACGTTATTGATGTATATGAAGGTCAAACGGAGACATAGAGGCCAACTCGCCAGGAATGTTTTCAAATATTACCTCCGAGATGTTAGGTTGCGTTAGGTTCGGTTATATTACGTTATTGATGTATATAAATGTCCCAGGGAAACGTAAATGCCAACTCGCCAGGAATGTTGTCAAATATTACCGCCGACATGTTAGGTTGGGTTAGGTTTTGTTATATTACGTTATTGATGTATATAAGGGTCCCACGGAGACGGAAAAGGCAGCTCGCCAGGAATGTTGTCAAATATTACCGCCGAGATGATAGGTTGTGTTAGGTTAGGTTATATTACGTTATTGATGTATATGAAGGTCAAACGGAGACGTAGAGGCCAACTCGCCAGGAATGTTGTCTAATATTACCGCCGATATGTTAGGTTATATTACGTTATTGATGTATATAAAGGTTCCACGTAGACGGAGAAGCCAACTGGCCAGGAATGTTGTCAAATATTACCGCCGAGATGATAGGTTGGTTTAGGTTATGTTATATTACGTTATTGATGTATATAAATGTCCCAGGGAGACGTAAATGCCAACTCGCCAGGAATGTTGTCAAATATTACCGCCGACCTGTTAGGTTGGGTTAGGTTTTGTTATATTACGTTATTGATGTATATAAGGGTCCCACGGAGACGGAGAAGGCAGCTCGCCAGGAATGTTGTCAAATATTTCCGCCGAGATGATTGGTTGTGTTAGGTTAGGTTATATTACGTTATTGATGTATATGAAGGTCAAACGGAGACGTAGAGGCCAACTCGCCAGGAATGTTGTCAAATATTACCGCCGAGATGATAGGTTGGGTTAGGTTAGGTTATATTACGTTATTGAAGTATATAAAGGTCCCACGGAGAAGTAGATGCCTATAAGCCAGGAATGTTGTCAAATATTACCGCCGAGATGTTAGGTTGGGATAGGTTACGTTATATTCCGTTACAGATGTATATAAGGGTCCCAGGGAGACGTAGATGCCAAATCGCCAGGAATGTTGTCAAATATTACCACCGAGACGATAGGTTGGGTTAGGTTAGGTTATATTACGTTATTGATGTATATGAAGGTCATACGGAGACGTAGAGGCCAACTCGCCAGGAATGTTGTCAAATATTACCGCCGAGATGTTAGGGTGCGTTAGGTTATGTTATATTACGTTATTGATGTATATAAAGGTTCCACGGAGACGTAGAGTCCAACTCGCCAGGAATGTTGTCAAATATTACCGCCGAGGTGTTAGGTTGTGTTAGGTTAGCTTATGTTACGTTATTGATGTATATGAAAGTCAAGCGGAGACGTAGATGCTAACTCGCCAGGAATGTTGTCAAATATTAGCCCCGAGATGTTAGGTTGGGTTAGGTTAGGTTATATTACGTTATTGATGTATATAAAGGTCCCAGGGAGACGTAGATGCCAACTCGCCAGGAATGTTGTCAAATATTACCGCCGACATGTTAGGTTGGGTTAGGTTTTGTTATATTACGTTATTGATGTATATAAGTGTCCCACGGAGACGGAGAAGCCAGCTCGCCAGGAATGTTGTCAAATATTGCCGCCGAGATGATAGGATGGGTTAGGTTAGGTTATATTACGTTATTGATATATATGAAGGTCAACCGGAAACGTAGAGGCCAACTCGCCAAGAATGTTGTCAAATATTACCGCCGAGATGTTAGGTTGTGTTAGGTTAGCTTATGTTACGTTATTGATGTATATGAAAGTCAAACGGAGACGTAGAGGCCAACTCGCCAGGAATGTTGTCAAATATTACCGCCGAGATGTTAGGTTGGGTTAGGTTAGGTTATATTACGTTACAGATGTATCTAAGGGTCCCACGGAGACGTAGAGGCCAACAAGCCAGGAATGTAGTCAAATATTAGCACCGAGATGTTAGGTTGGGTTAGGTTAGGTTATATTACGGTATTGATGTATATAAAGGTCCCACGGCTATGTAGAGGCCAACTCGCCAGGAATGTTGTCAAATATTTCCGCCGAGATGATAGGTTGTGTTAGGTTAGGTTATATTACGTTATTGATGTATATGAAGGACAAACGGAAACGTAGATGCCAACTCGCCAGGAATGTTGTCAAATATTACCGTCGAGATGTTAGGTTGTGTTAGGTTTTGTTATATTACGTTATTGATGTATATAAGTGTGCCACGGAGACGGAGAAGCCAGCTCGCCAGGAATGTTGTCAAATATTGCCGCCGAGATGATTGGTTGGGTTAGGTTAGGTTATATTACGTTATTGATGTATATGAAGGTCAAACGGAAACGTAGAGGCCAACTCGCCAGGAATGTTGTCCAATATTACCGCCGAGATGTTAGGTTGTGTTAGGTTAGCTTATGTTACGTTATTGATGTATATGAAAGTCAAACGGAGACGTAGATGCCAACTCGCCAGGAATGTTGTCAAATATTACCGCCGAGATGTTAGGTTGTGTTAGGTTAGCTTATGTTACGTTATTGATGTATATGAAAGTCAAACGGAGACGTAGAGGCCAACTCGCCAGGAATGTTGTCAAATATTAGCCCCGAGATGTTAGGTTGGGTTAGGTTAGGTTATATTACGTTATTGATGTATATAAATGTCCCAGGGAGACGTAAATGCCAACTCGCCAGGAATGTTGTCAAATATTACCGCCGACATGTTAGGTTGGGTTAGGTTTTGTTATATTACGTTATTGATGTATATAAGGGTCCCACGGGGACGGAAAAGGCAGCTCGCCAGGAATGTTGTCAAATATTACCGCCGAGATGATAGGTTGTGTTAGGTTAGGTTATATTACGTTATTGATGTATATGAAGGTCAAACGGAGACGTAGAGGCCAACTCGCCAGGAATGTTGTCTAATATTACCGCCGAGATGATAGGTTGGGTTAGGTTAGGTTATATTACGTTATTGAAGTATATAAAGGTCCCACGGAGAAGTAGATGCCTATAAGCCAGGAATGTTGTCAAATATTACCGCCGAGATGTTAGGTTGGGACAGGTTACGTTATATTACGTTACAGATGTATATAAGGGTCCCAGGGAGACGTAGATGCCAACTCGCCAGGAATGATGTCAAATATTACCGCCGATATGTTAGGTTATATTACGTTATTGATGTATATAAAGGTTCCACGTAGACGGAGAAGCCAACTGGCCAGGAATGTTGTCAAATATTACCGCCGAGATGATAGGTTGTGTTAGGTTAGGTTATATTACGTTATTGATGTATATAAATGTCCCAGGGAGACGTAGATGCCAACTCGCCAGGAATGTTGTCAAATATTACCGTCGAGATGTTAGGTTGTGTTAGGTTTTGTTATATTACGTTATTGATGTATATAAGTGTCCCACGGAGACGGAGAAGCCAGCTCGCCAGGAATGTTGTCAAATATTGCCGCCGAGATGATTGGTTGGGTTAGGTTAGGTTATATTACGTTATTGATGTATATGAAGGTCAAACGGAAACGTAGAGGCCAACTCGCCAGGAATGTTGTCCAATATTACCGCCGAGATGTTAGGTTGTGTTAGGTTAGCTTATGTTACGTTATTGATGTATATGAAAGTCAAACGGAGACGTAGATGCCAACTCGCCAGGAATGTTGTCAAATATTACCGCCGAGATGTTAGGTTGTGTTAGGTTAGCTTATGTTACGTTATTGATGTATATGAAAGTCAAACGGAGACGTAGAGGCCAACTCGCCAGGAATGTTGTCAAATATTACCGCCGGTATGTTTGGTTGGGTTAGGTTAGGTTATATTACGGTATTGATGTATATAAAGGTCCCACGGCTATGTAGAGGCCAACTCGCCAGGAATGTTGTCAAATATTACCGCCGAGATGATAGGTTGTGTTAGGTTAGGTTATATTACGTTATTGATGTATATGAAGGTCAAACGGAGACGTAGAGGCCAACTCGCCAGGAATGTTGTCTAATATTACCGCCGAGATGATAGGTTGGGTTAGGTTAGGTTATATTACGTTATTGAAGTATATAAAGGTCCCACGGAGAAGTAGATGCCTATAAGCCAGGAATGTTGTCAAATATTACCGCCGAGATGTTAGGTTGGGATAGGTTACGTTATATTACGTTACAGATGTATATAAGGGTCCCAGGGAGACGTAGATGCCAACTCGCCAGGAATGATGTCAAATATTACCGCCGATATGTTAGGTTATATTACGTTATTGATGTATATAAAGGTTCCACGTAGACGGAGAAGCCAACTGGCCAGGAATGTTGTCAAATATTACTGCCGAGATGATAGGTTGTGTTAGGTTAGGTTATATTACGTTATTGATGTATATAAATGTCCCAGGGAGACGTAGATGCCAACTCGCCAGGAATGTTGTCAAATATTACCGTCGAGATGTTAGGTTGTGTTAGGTTTTGTTATATTACGTTATTGATGTATATAAGTGTCCCACGGAGACGGAGAAGCCAGCTCGCCAGGAATGTTGTCAAATATTGCCGCCGAGATGATTGGTTGGGTTAGGTTAGGTTATATTACGTTATTGATGTATATGAAGGTCAAACGGAAACGTAGAGGCCAACTCGCCAGGAATGTTGTCTAATATTACCGCCGAGATGATAGGTTGGGTTAGGTTAGGTTATATTACGTTATTGAAGTATATAAAGGTCCCACGGAGAAGTAGATGCCTATAAGCCAGGAATGTTGTCAAATATTACCGCCGAGATGTTAGGTTGGGATAGGTTACGTTATATTCCGTTACAGATGTATATAAGGGTCCCAGGGAGACGTAGATGCCAAATCGCCAGGAATGTTGTCAAATATTACCACCGAGACGATAGGTTGGGTTAGGTTAGGTTATATTACGTTATTGATGTATATGAAGGTCATACGGAGACGTAGAGGCCAACTCGCCAGGAATGTTGTCAAATATTACCGCCGAGATGTTAGGGTGCGTTAGGTTATGTTATATTACGTTATTGATGTATATAAAGGTTCCACGGAGACGTAGAGTCCAACTCGCCAGGAATGTTGTCAAATATTACCGCCGAGGTGTTAGGTTGTGTTAGGTTAGCTTATGTTACGTTATTGATGTATATGAAAGTCAAGCGGAGACGTAGATGCTAACTCGCCAGGAATGTTGTCAAATATTAGCCCCGAGATGTTAGGTTGGGTTAGGTTAGGTTATATTACGTTATTGATGTATATAAAGGTCCCAGGGAGACGTAGATGCCAACTCGCCAGGAATGTTGTCAAATATTACCGCCGACATGTTAGGTTGGGTTAGGTTTTGTTATATTACGTTATTGATGTATATAAGTGTCCCACGGAGACGGAGAAGCCAGCTCGCCAGGAATGTTGTCAAATATTGCCGCCGAGATGATAGGATGGGTTAGGTTAGGTTATATTACGTTATTGATATATATGAAGGTCAACCGGAAACGTAGAGGCCAACTCGCCAAGAATGTTGTCAAATATTACCGCCGAGATGTTAGGTTGTGTTAGGTTAGCTTATGTTACGTTATTGATGTATATGAAAGTCAAACGGAGACGTAGAGGCCAACTCGCCAGGAATGTTGTCAAATATTACCGCCGAGATGTTAGGTTGGGTTAGGTTAGGTTATATTACGTTACAGATGTATCTAAGGGTCCCACGGAGACGTAGAGGCCAACAAGCCAGGAATGTAGTCAAATATTAGCACCGAGATGTTAGGTTGGGTTAGGTTAGGTTATATTACGGTATTGATGTATATAAAGGTCCCACGGCTATGTAGAGGCCAACTCGCCAGGAATGTTGTCAAATATTTCCGCCGAGATGATAGGTTGTGTTAGGTTAGGTTATATTACGTTATTGATGTATATGAAGGACAAACGGAAACGTAGATGCCAACTCGCCAGGAATGTTGTCAAATATTACCGTCGAGATGTTAGGTTGTGTTAGGTTTTGTTATATTACGTTATTGATGTATATAAGTGTGCCACGGAGACGGAGAAGCCAGCTCGCCAGGAATGTTGTCAAATATTGCCGCCGAGATGATTGGTTGGGTTAGGTTAGGTTATATTACGTTATTGATGTATATGAAGGTCAAACGGAAACGTAGAGGCCAACTCGCCAGGAATGTTGTCCAATATTACCGCCGAGATGTTAGGTTGTGTTAGGTTAGCTTATGTTACGTTATTGATGTATATGAAAGTCAAACGGAGACGTAGATGCCAACTCGCCAGGAATGTTGTCAAATATTACCGCCGAGATGTTAGGTTGTGTTAGGTTAGCTTATGTTACGTTATTGATGTATATGAAAGTCAAACGGAGACGTAGAGGCCAACTCGCCAGGAATGTTGTCAAATATTAGCCCCGAGATGTTAGGTTGGGTTAGGTTAGGTTATATTACGTTATTGATGTATATAAATGTCCCAGGGAGACGTAAATGCCAACTCGCCAGGAATGTTGTCAAATATTACCGCCGACATGTTAGGTTGGGTTAGGTTTTGTTATATTACGTTATTGATGTATATAAGGGTCCCACGGGGACGGAAAAGGCAGCTCGCCAGGAATGTTGTCAAATATTACCGCCGAGATGATAGGTTGTGTTAGGTTAGGTTATATTACGTTATTGATGTATATGAAGGTCAAACGGAGACGTAGAGGCCAACTCGCCAGGAATGTTGTCTAATATTACCGCCGAGATGATAGGTTGGGTTAGGTTAGGTTATATTACGTTATTGAAGTATATAAAGGTCCCACGGAGAAGTAGATGCCTATAAGCCAGGAATGTTGTCAAATATTACCGCCGAGATGTTAGGTTGGGACAGGTTACGTTATATTACGTTACAGATGTATATAAGGGTCCCAGGGAGACGTAGATGCCAACTCGCCAGGAATGATGTCAAATATTACCGCCGATATGTTAGGTTATATTACGTTATTGATGTATATAAAGGTTCCACGTAGACGGAGAAGCCAACTGGCCAGGAATGTTGTCAAATATTACCGCCGAGATGATAGGTTGTGTTAGGTTAGGTTATATTACGTTATTGATGTATATAAATGTCCCAGGGAGACGTAGATGCCAACTCGCCAGGAATGTTGTCAAATATTACCGTCGAGATGTTAGGTTGTGTTAGGTTTTGTTATATTACGTTATTGATGTATATAAGTGTCCCACGGAGACGGAGAAGCCAGCTCGCCAGGAATGTTGTCAAATATTGCCGCCGAGATGATTGGTTGGGTTAGGTTAGGTTATATTACGTTATTGATGTATATGAAGGTCAAACGGAAACGTAGAGGCCAACTCGCCAGGAATGTTGTCCAATATTACCGCCGAGATGTTAGGTTGTGTTAGGTTAGCTTATGTTACGTTATTGATGTATATGAAAGTCAAACGGAGACGTAGATGCCAACTCGCCAGGAATGTTGTCAAATATTACCGCCGAGATGTTAGGTTGTGTTAGGTTAGCTTATGTTACGTTATTGATGTATATGAAAGTCAAACGGAGACGTAGAGGCCAACTCGCCAGGAATGTTGTCAAATATTACCGCCGGTATGTTTGGTTGGGTTAGGTTAGGTTATATTACGGTATTGATGTATATAAAGGTCCCACGGCTATGTAGAGGCCAACTCGCCAGGAATGTTGTCAAATATTACCGCCGAGATGATAGGTTGTGTTAGGTTAGGTTATATTACGTTATTGATGTATATGAAGGTCAAACGGAGACGTAGAGGCCAACTCGCCAGGAATGTTGTCTAATATTACCGCCGAGATGATAGGTTGGGTTAGGTTAGGTTATATTACGTTATTGAAGTATATAAAGGTCCCACGGAGAAGTAGATGCCTATAAGCCAGGAATGTTGTCAAATATTACCGCCGAGATGTTAGGTTGGGATAGGTTACGTTATATTACGTTACAGATGTATATAAGGGTCCCAGGGAGACGTAGATGCCAACTCGCCAGGAATGATGTCAAATATTACCGCCGATATGTTAGGTTATATTACGTTATTGATGTATATAAAGGTTCCACGTAGACGGAGAAGCCAACTGGCCAGGAATGTTGTCAAATATTACCGCCGAGATGATAGGTTGTGTTAGGTTAGGTTATATTACGTTATTGATGTATATAAATGTCCCAGGGAGACGTAGATGCCAACTCGCCAGGAATGTTGTCAAATATTACCGTCGAGATGTTAGGTTGTGTTAGGTTTTGTTATATTACGTTATTGATGTATATAAGTGTCCCACGGAGACGGAGAAGCCAGCTCGCCAGGAATGTTGTCAAATATTGCCGCCGAGATGATTGGTTGGGTTAGGTTAGGTTATATTACGTTATTGATGTATATGAAGGTCAAACGGAAACGTAGAGGCCAACTCGCCAGGAATGTTGTCCAATATTACCGCCGAGATGTTAGGTTGTGTTAGGTTAGCTTATGTTACGTTATTGATGTATATGAAAGTCAAACGGAGACGTAGATGCCAACTCGCCAGGAATGTTGTCAAATATTACCGCCGAGATGTTAGGTTGTGTTAGGTTAGCTTATGTTACGTTATTGATGTATATGAAAGTCAAACGGAGACGTAGAGGCCAACTCGCCAGGAATGTTGTCAAATATTACCGCCGGTATGTTTGGTTGGGTTAGGTTAGGTTATATTACGGTATTGATGTATATAAAGGTCCCACGGCTATGTAGAGGCCAACTCGCCAGGAATGTTGTCAAATATTACCGCCGAGATGATAGGTTGTGTTAGGTTAGGTTATATTACGTTATTGATGTATATGAAGGTCAAACGGAAACGTAGATGCCAACTCGCCCGGAATGTTGTCAAATATTACCGTCGAGATGTTAGGTTGGCTTAGGTTAGCTTATATTACGTTATTGATGTATATGAAAGTCAAACGGAGACGTAGAGGCCAACTCGCCAGGAATGTTGTCAAATATTACCGCCGATATGTTTGGTTGGGTTAGGTTAGGTTATATTACGGTATTGATGTATATAAAGGTCCCACGGCTATGTAGAGGCCAACTCGCCAGGAATGTTGTCAAATATTACCGCCGAGATGATAGGTTGTGTTAGGTTAGGTTATATTACGTTATTGATGTATATGAAGGTCAAACGGAAACGTAGATGCCAACTCGCCCGGAATGTTGCCAAATATTACCGTCGAAATGTTAGGTTGGCTTAGGTTAGCTTATATTACGTTATTGATTTATATGAATTTCAAACGGAGACGTAGAGGCCAACTCGCCAGGAATGTTGTCAAATATTACGGCCGATATGTTAGGATGGGTTAGGTTAGGTTATATTACGTTATTGATGTATATGAAGGTCATACGGAGACGTAGAGGCCAACTCGCCAGGAATGTTGTCAAATATTACCGCCGAGATGTTAGGGTGCGTTATGTTACGTTATATTACGTTATTAATGTATATAAAGGTTCCACGGAGACGTAGAGTCCAACAAGCCAGGTATGTGTTCAAATATTACCGCCGCGGTGTTATGTTGGGTTAGGTTAGGTTATATTACGTTACTGATGTATATAAAGGTCCCACGTAGACGGAGAAGCCAACTCGCCAGGAATGTTTTCAAATATTACCCCCGAGATGCTCGGTTGGGTTAGGTTAGGTTATATTACGTTATTGATGTATATAAATGTCCCAGAGAGACGTAAATGCCAACTCGCCAGGAATGTTGTCAAATATTACCGCCGACATGTTAGGTTGGGTTAGGTTTTGTTATATTACGTTATTGATGTATATAAGGGTCCCACGGAGACGGAGAAGCCAGCTCGCCAGGAATGTTGTCAAATATTACCGCCGAGATGATACGTTGTGTTAGGTTAGGTTATATTACGTTATTGATGTATATGAAGGTCAAACGGAAACGTAGATGCCAACTCGCCAGGAATGTTGTCAAATATTACCGTCGAGATGTTAGGTTGGGTTAGGTTAGGTTATATTACGTTATTGATGTATACGAAATTCAAACGGAGACGTAGAAGCCAACACGCCAGGAATGATGTCAAATATTACCGCCGAGATGTTAGGTTGGGGTAGGTTAGGTTATATTACGTTATTGATGTATATAAAGGTCCCACGTAGACGGAGAAGCCAACTGGCCAGGAATGTTGTCAAATATTACAGCCGAGATGATAGGTTGGGTTAGGTTAGGTTATATTACGTTATTGATGTATATGAAGGTCAAACGGAGACGTAGAGGCCAACTCGCCAGGAATGTTGTCAAATATTACCGCCGAGATGATAGGTTGGGTTAGGTTAGGTTATATTACGTTATTGAAGTATATAAAGGTCCCACGGAGAAGTAGATGCCTATAAGCCAGGAATGTTGTCAAATATTACCGCCGAGATGTTAGGTTGGGATAGGTTACGTTATATTCCGTTACAGATGTATATAAGGGTCCCAGGGAGACGTAGATGCCAAATCGCCAGGAATGTTGTCAAATATTACCGCCGAGACGATAGGTTGGGTTAGGTTAGGTTATATTACGTTATTGATGTATACGAAATGCAAACGGAGACGTAGGGGCCAACACGCCAGGAATGATGTCAAATATTACCGCCGAGATGTTAGGTTGGGGTAGGTTAGGTTATATTCCGTTATTGATGTATATGAAGGTCAAACGGAAACGTAGAGGCCAACTCGCCAGGAATGTTGTCAAATATTACCGCCGAGATGATAGGTTGTGTTAGGTTAGGTTATATAACGTTATTGATGTATATGAAGGTCAAACGGAGACATAGAGGCCAACTCGCCAGGAATGTTTTCAAATATTACGTCCGAGATGTTAGGTTGCGTTAGGTTCGGTTATATTACGTTATTGATGTATACGAAATTCAAACGGAGACGTAGAGGCCAACTCGCCAGGAATGTTGTCAAATATTACCGCCGAGATGTTAGGGTGCGTTATGTTACGTTATATTACGTTATTGATGTATATAAAGGTTCCACGGAGACGTAGAGTCCAACAAGCCAGGTATGTGTTCAAATATTACCGCCGCGGTGTTATGTTGGGTTAGGTTAGGTTATATTACGTTACTGATGTATATAAAGGTCCCACGTAGACGGAGAAGCCAACTCGCCAGGAATGTTTTCAAATATTACCCCCGAGATGTTCGGTTGGGTTAGGTTAGGTTATATTACGTTATTGATGTATATAAAGGTCCCAGGGAGACGTAGATGCCAACTCGCCTGGAATGTTGTCAAATATTACCGCCGACATGTTAGGTTGGGTTAGGTTTTGTTATATTACGTTATTGATGTATATAAATGTCCCAGGGAGACGTAAATGCCAGCTCGCCAGGAATATTGTCAAATATTGCCGCCGAGATGATAGGTTGGGTTAGGTTAGGTTATATTACGTTATTGATGTATATGAAGGTCAAACGGACACGTAGAGGCCAACTCGCCAGGAATGTTGTCAAATATTACCGCCGAGATGTTAGGTTGGGTTAGGTTAGCTTATGTCACGTTATTGATGTATATGAAAGTCAAACGGAGACGTAGAGGCCAACTCGCCAGGAATGTTGTCAAATATTACGGCCGATATGTTAGGATGGGTTAGGTTAGGTTATATTACGTTATTGATGTATATGAAGGTCATACGGAGACGTAGAGGCCAACTCGCCAGGAATGTTGTCAAATATTACCGCCGAGATGTTAGGGTGCGTTATGTTACGTTATATTACGTTATTAATGTATATAAAGGTTCCACGGAGACGTAGAGTCCAACAAGCCAGGTATGTGTTCAAATATTACCGCCGCGGTGTTATGTTGGGTTAGGTTAGGTTATATTACGTTACTGATGTATATAAAGGTCCCACGTAGACGGAGAAGCCAACTCGCCAGGAATGTTTTCAAATATTACCCCCGAGATGCTCGGTTGGGTTAGGTTAGGTTATATTACGTTATTGATGTATATAAATGTCCCAGAGAGACGTAAATGCCAACTCGCCAGGAATGTTGTCAAATATTACCGCCGACATGTTAGGTTGGGTTAGGTTTTGTGATATTACGTTATTGATGTATATAAGGGTCCCACGGAGACGGAGAAGCCAGCTCGCCAGGAATGTTGTCAAATATTACCGCCAAGATGATACGTTGTGTTAGGTTAGGTTATATTACGTTATTGATGTATATGAAGGTCAAACGGAAACGTAGATGCCAACTCGCCAGGAATGTTGTCAAATATTACCGTCGAGATGTTAGGTTGGGTTAGGTTAGGTTATATTACGTTATTGATGTATACGAAATTCAAACGGAGACGTAGAAGCCAACACGCCAGGAATGATGTCAAATATTACCGCCGAGATGTTAGGTTGGGGTAGGTTAGGTTATATTACGTTATTGATGTATATAAAGGTCCCACGTAGACGGAGAAGCCAACTGGCCAGGAATGTTGTCAAATATTACAGCCGAGATGATAGGTTGGGTTAGGTTAGGTTATATTACGTTATTGATGTATATGAAGGTCAAACGGAGACGTAGAGGCCAACTCGCCAGGAATGTTGTCAAATATTACCGCCGAGATGATAGGTTGGGTTAGGTTAGGTTATATTACGTTATTGAAGTATATAAAGGTCCCACGGAGAAGTAGATGCCTATAAGCCAGGAATGTTGTCAAATATTACCGCCGAGATGTTAGGTTGGGATAGGTTACGTTATATTCCGTTACAGATGTATATAAGGGTCCCAGGGAGACGTAGATGCCAAATCGCCAGGAATGTTGTCAAATATTACCGCCGAGACGATAGGTTGGGTTAGGTTAGGTTATATTACGTTATTGATGTATACGAAATGCAAACGGAGACGTAGGGGCCAACACGCCAGGAATGATGTCAAATATTACCGCCGAGATGTTAGGTTGGGGTAGGTTAGGTTATATTCCGTTATTGATGTATATGAAGGTCAAACGGAAACGTAGAGGCCAACTCGCCAGGAATGTTGTCAAATATTACCGCCGAGATGATAGGTTGTGTTAGGTTAGGTTATATAACGTTATTGATGTATATGAAGGTCAAACGGAGACATAGAGGCCAACTCGCCAGGAATGTTTTCAAATATTACGTCCGAGATGTTAGGTTGCGTTAGGTTCGGTTATATTACGTTATTGATGTATATAAAGGTCCCAGGGAGACGTAAATGCCAACTCGCCAGGAATGTTGTCAAATATTACCGCCGACATGTTAGGTTGGGTTAGGTTTTGTTATATTACGTTATTGATGTATATAAGTGTCCCACGGTGACGGAGAAGCCAGATCGCCAGGAATGTTGTCAAATATTGCCGCCGAGATGATAGGTTGTGTTAGGTTAGGTTATATAACGTTATTGATGTATATGAAGGTCTAACGGAGACGTAGAGGCCAACTCGCCAGGAATGTTGTCAAATATTACCGCCGATATGTTAGGATGGGTTAGGTTAGGTTATATTACGTTATTGATGTATATGAAGGTCATACGGAGACGTAGAGGCCAACTCGCCAGGAATGTTGTCAAATATTACCGCCGAGATGTTAGGGTGCGTTATGTTACGTTATATTACGTTATTGATGTATATAAAGGTTCCACGGAGACGTAAAGTCCAACAAGCCAGGTATGTGTTCAAATATTACCGCCGCGGTGTTATGTTGGGTTAGGTTAGGTTATATTACGTTACTGATGTATATAAAGGTCCCACGTAGACGGAGAAGCCAACTCGCCAGGAATGTTGTCAAATATTACCGTCGAGATGATAGGTTGGGTTAGGTTAGGTTATATTACGTTATTGATGTATATAAAGGTCCCAGGGAGACGTAGATGCCAACTCGCCTGGAATGTTGTCAAATATTACCGCCGACATGTTAGGTTGGGTTAGGTTTTGTTATATTACGTTATTGATGTATATAAATGTCCCAGGGAGACGGAAATGCCAGCTCGCCAGGAATGTTGTCAAATATTGCCGCCGAGATGATAGGTTGGGTTAGGTTAGGTTATATTACGTTATTGATGTATATGAAGGTCAAACGGACACGTAGAGGCCAACTCGCCAGGAATGTTGTCAAATATTACCGCCGAGATGTTAGGTTGTGTTAGGTTAGCTTATGTCACGTTATTGATGTATATGAAAGTCAAACGGAGACGTAGAGGCCAACTCGCCAGGAATGTTGTCAAATATTACCGCCGAGATGTTAGGGTGCGTTATGTTACGTTATATTACGTTATTGATGTATATAAAGGTTCCACGGAGACGTAGAGTCCAACAAGCCAGGTATGTGTTCAAATATTACCGCCGCGGTGTTAGGTTGGGTTAGGTTAGGTTATATTACGTTACTGATGTATATAAAGGTCCCACGTAGACGGAGAAGCCAACTCGCCAGGAATGTTTTCAAATATTACCCCCGAGATGTTCGGTTGGGTTAGGTTAGGTTATATTACGTTATTGATGTATATAAATGTCCCAGGGAGACGTAAATGCCAACTCGCCAGGAATGTTGTAAAATATTACCGCCGACATGTTAGGTTGGGTTAGGTTTTGTTATATTACGTTATTGATGTATATAAGGGTCCCACGGAGACGGAGAAGCCAGCTCGCCAGGAATGTTGTCAAATATTACCGCCGAGATGATAGGTTGTGTTAGGTTAGGTTATATTACGTTATTGATGTATATGAAGGTCAAACGGAAACGTAGATGCCAACTCGCCAGGAATGTTGTCAAATATTACCGTCGAGATGTTAGGTTGGGTTAGGTTAGGTTATATTACGTTATTGATGTATACGAAATTCAAACGGAGACGTAGAGGCCAACACGCCAGGAATGATGTCAAATATTACCGCCGAGATGTTAGGTTGGGGTAGGTTAGGTTATATTACGTTATTGATGTATATAAAGGTCCCACGTAGACGGAGAAGCCAACTGGCCAGGAATGTTGTCAAATATTACCGCCGAGATGATAGGTTGTGTTAGGTTAGATTATATTACGTTATTGATGTATATAAATGTCCCAGGGAGACGTAGATGCCAACTCGCCAGGAATGTTGTCAAATATTACCGTCGAGATGTTAGGTTGGGTTAGGTTAGGTTATATTACGTTATTGATGTATATAAATGTCTCAGGGAGACGTAGATGCCAACTCCCCAGGAATGTTGTCAAATATTACCGCCGACATGTTAGGTTAGGTTAGGTTTTGTTATATTACGTTATTGATGTATATAAGGGTCCCACGGAGACGGAGAAGCCAGCTCGCCAGGAATGTTGTCAAATATTACCGCCGAGATGATAGGTTGTGTTAGGTTAGGTTATATTACGTTATTGATGTATATGAAGGTCAAACGGAAACGTAGATGCCAACTCGCCAGGAATGTTGTCAAATATTACCGTCGAGATGTTAGGTTGGGTTAGGTTAGCTTATATTACGTTATTGATTTATATGAATGTCAAACGGATACGTAGAGGCCAACTCGCCAGGAATGTTGTCAAATATTACCGCCGATATGTTAGGATGGGTTAGGATAGGTTATATTACGTTATTGATGTATATGAAGGTCATACGGAGACGTAGGGGCCAGCTCGCCAGGAATGTTGTCAAATATTACCGCCGAGATGTTAGGGTGCGTTATGTTACGTTATATTACGTTATTGATGTATATAAAGGTTCCACGGAGACGTAGAGTCCAACAAGCCAGGTATGTGTTCAAATATTACCGCCGCGGTGTTAGGTTGGGTTAGGTTGGTTATATTACGTTACTGATGTATATAAAGGTCCCACGTAGACGGAGAAGCCAACTCGCCAGGAATGTTTTCAAATATTACCGCCGAGATGTTCGGTTGGGTTAGGTTAGGTTATATTACGTTATTGATGTATATAAATGTCCCAGGGAGACGTAAATGCCAACTCGCCAGGAATGTTGTCAAATATTACCGCCGACATGTTAGGTTGGGTTAGGTTTTGTGATATTACGTTATTGATTTATATAAGGGTCCCACGGAGACGGAGAAGCCAGCTCGCCAGGAATGTTGTCAAATATTACCGCCGAGATGATAGGTTGTGTTAGGTTAGGTTATATTACGTTATTGATGTATATGAAGGTCAAACGGAAACGTAGATGCCAACTCGCCAGGAATGTTGTCAAATATTACCGTCGAGATGTTAGGTTGGGTTAGGTTAGGTTATATTACGTTATTGATGTATACGAAATTCAAACGGAGACGTAGAGGCCAACACGCCAGGAATGATGTCAAATATTACCGCCGAGATGTTAGGTTGGGGTAGGTTAGGTTATATTACGTTATTGATGTATATAAAGGTCCCACGTAGACGGAGAAGCCAACTGGCCAGGAATGTTGTCAAATATTACCGCCGAGATGATAGGTTGTGTTAGGTTAGATTATATTACGTTATTGATGTATATAAATGTCCCAGGGAGACGTAGATGCCAACTCGCCAGGAATGTTGTCAAATATTACCGTCGAGATGTTAGGTTGGGTTAGGTTAGGTTATATTACGTTATTGATGCATATAAATGTCTCAGGGAGACGTAGATGCCAACTCGCCAGGAATGTTGTCAAATATTACCGTCGAGATGTTAGGTTGGGTTAGGTTAGGTTATATTACGTTATTGATGTATACGAAATGCAAACGGAGACGTAGGGGCCAACACGCCAGGAATGATGTCAAATATTACCGCCGAGATGTTAGGTTGAGGTAGGTTAGGTTATATTACGTTATTGATGTATATGAAGGTCAAACGGAAACGTAGAGGCCAACTCGCCAGGAATGTTGTCAAATATTACCGCCGAGATGATAGGTTGTGTTAGGTTAGCTTATGTTACGTTATTGATGTATATGAAAGTCAAACGGAGACGTAGAGGCCAACTCGCCAGGAATGTTGTCAAATATTAGCCCCGAGATGTTAGGTTGGGTTAGGTTAGGTTATATTACGTTATTGATGTATATAAAGGTCCCAGGGAGACGTAGATGCCAACTCGCCCGGAATGTTGTCAAATATTACCGCCGACATGTTAGGTTGGGTTAGGTTTTGTTATATTACGTTATTGATGTATATAAGTGTCCCACGGAGACGGAGAAGCCAGCTCGCCAGGAATGTTGTCAAATATTGCCGCCGAGATGATAGGTTGTGTTAGGTTAGGTTATATAACGTTATTGATGTATATGAAGGTCAAACGGAGACATAGAGGCCAACTCGCCAGGAATGTTTTCAAATATTACCTCCGAGATGTTAGGTTGCGTTAGGTTCGGTTATATTACGTTATTGATGTATATAAATGTCCCAGGGAGACGTAAATGCCAACTCGCCAGGAATGTTGTCAAATATTACCGCCGACATGTTAGGTTGGGTTAGGTTTTGTTATATTACGTTATTGATGTATATAAGGGTCCCACGGAGACGGAAAAGGCAGCTCGCCAGGAATGTTGTCAAATATTACCGCCGAGATGATAGGTTGTGTTAGGTTAGGTTATATTACGTTATTGATGTATATGAAGGTCAAACGGAGACGTAGAGGCCAACTCGCCAGGAATGTTGTCTAATATTACCGCCGATATGTTAGGTTATATTACGTTATTGATGTATATAAAGGTTCCACGTAGACGGAGAAGCCAACTGGCCAGGAATGTTGTCAAATATTACCGCCGAGATGATAGGTTGTGTTAGGTTAGGTTATATTACGTTATTGATGTATATAAATGTCCCAGGGAGACGTAGATGCCAACTCGCCAGGAATGTTGTCAAATATTACCGTCGAGATGTTAGGTTGTGTTAGGTTTTGTTATATTACGTTACAGATGTATATAAGTGTCCCACGGAGACGGAGAAGCCAGCTCGCCAGGAATGTTGTCAAATATTGCCGCCGAGATGATTGGTTGGGTTAGGTTAGGTTATATTACGTTATTGATGTATATGAAAGTCAAACGGAAACGTAGAGGCCAACTCGCCAGGAATGTTGTCCAATATTACCGCCGAGATGTTAGGTTGTGTTAGGTTAGCTTATGTTACGTTATTGATGTATATGAAAGTCAAACGGAGACGTAGATGCCAACTCGCCAGGAATGTTGTCAAATATTACCGCCGAGATGTTAGGTTGTGTTAGGTTAGCTTATGTTACGTTATTGATGTATATGAAAGTCAAACGGAGACGTAGAGGCCAACTCGCCAGGAATGTTGTCAAATATTACCGCCGAGATGATAGGTTGTGTTAGGTTAGGTTATATAACGTTATTGATGTATATGAAGGTCAAACGGGGACATAGAGGCCAACTCGCCAGGAATGTTTTCAAATATTACCTCCGAGATGTTAGGTTGCGTTAGGTTCGGTTATATTACGTTATTGATGTATATAAAGGTCCCAGGGAGACGTAAATGCCAACTCGCCAGGAATGTTGTCAAATATTACCGCCGACATGTTAGGTTGGGTTAGGTTTTGTTATATTACGTTATTGATGTATATAAGTGTCCCACGGTGACGGAGAAGCCAGATCGCCAGGAATGTTGTCAAATATTGCCGCCGAGATGATAGGTTGTGTTAGGTTAGGTTATATAACGTTATTGATGTATATGAAGGTCAAACGGAGACGTAGAGGCCAACTCGCCAGGAATGTTGTCAAATATTACCGCCGATATGTTAGGATGGGTTAGGTTAGGTTATATTACGTTATTGATGTATATGAAGGTCATACGGAGACGTAGAGGCCAACTCGCCAGGAATGTTGTCAAATATTACCGCCGAGATGTTAGGGTGCGTTATGTTACGTTATATTACGTTATTGATGTATATAAAGGTTCCACGGAGACGTAGAGTCCAACAAGCCAGGTATGTGTTCAAATATTACCGCCGCGGTGTTATGTTGGGTTAGGTTAGGTTATATTACGTTACTGATGTATATAAAGGTCCCACGTAGACGGAGAAGCCAACTCGCCAGGAATGTTTTCAAATATTACCCCCGAGATGTTCGGTTGGGTTAGGTTAGGTTATATTACGTTATTGATGTATATAAATGTCCCAGGGAGACGTAAATGCCAACTCGCCAGGAATGTTGTCAAATATTACCGCCGACATGTTAGGTTGGGTTAGGTTAGGTTATATTACGGTATTGATGTATATAAAGGTCCCACGGCTATGTAGAGGCCAACTCGCCAGGAATGTTGTCAAATATTACCGCCGAGATGATAGGTTGTGTTAGGTTAGGTTATATTACGTTATTGATGTATATGAAGGTCAAACGGAAACGTAGATGCCAACTCGCCAGGAATGTTGTCAAATATTACCGTCGAGATGTTAGGTTGGGTTAGGTTAGCTTATATTACGTTATTGATTTATATGAATGTCAAACGGATACGTAGAGGCCAACTCGCCAGGAATGTTGTCAAATATTACCGCCGATATGTTAGGATGGGTTAGGATAGGTTATATTACGTTATTGATGT
Organism: Xylocopa violacea; assembly: GCA_963969225.1. Lineage (NCBI taxonomy): Eukaryota > Metazoa > Arthropoda > Insecta > Hymenoptera > Apidae > Xylocopa > Xylocopa violacea. The sequence goes on along the minus strand of CAXAJV010000836.1, from coordinate 3,796,891 downwards.
ATATGAAGGTCATACGGAGACGTAGGGGCCAGCTCGCCAGGAATGTTGTCAAATATTACCGCCGAGATGATAGGTTGTGTTAGGTTAGGTTATATTACGTTATTGATGTATATAAATGTCCCAGGGAGACGTAGATGCCAACTCGCCAGGAATGTTGTCAAATATTACCGTCGAGATGTTAGGTTGTGTTAGGTTTTGTTATATTACGTTACAGATGTATATAAGTGTCCCACGGAGACGGAGAAGCCAGCTCGCCAGGAATGTTGTCAAATATTGCCGCCGAGATGATTGGTTGGGTTAGGTTAGGTTATATTACGTTATTGATGTATATGAAAGTCAAACGGAAACGTAGAGGCCAACTCGCCAGGAATGTTGTCCAATATTACCGCCGAGATGTTAGGTTGTGTTAGGTTAGCTTATGTTACGTTATTGATGTATATGAAAGTCAAACGGAGACGTAGATGCCAACTCGCCAGGAATGTTGTCAAATATTACCGCCGAGATGTTAGGTTGTGTTAGGTTAGCTTATGTTACGTTATTGATGTATATGAAAGTCAAACGGAGACGTAGAGGCCAACTCGCCAGGAATGTTGTCAAATATTACCGCCGAGATGATAGGTTGTGTTAGGTTAGGTTATATAACGTTATTGATGTATATGAAGGTCAAACGGGGACATAGAGGCCAACTCGCCAGGAATGTTTTCAAATATTACCTCCGAGATGTTAGGTTGCGTTAGGTTCGGTTATATTACGTTATTGATGTATATAAAGGTCCCAGGGAGACGTAAATGCCAACTCGCCAGGAATGTTGTCAAATATTACCGCCGACATGTTAGGTTGGGTTAGGTTTTGTTATATTACGTTATTGATGTATATAAGTGTCCCACGGTGACGGAGAAGCCAGATCGCCAGGAATGTTGTCAAATATTGCCGCCGAGATGATAGGTTGTGTTAGGTTAGGTTATATAACGTTATTGATGTATATGAAGGTCAAACGGAGACGTAGAGGCCAACTCGCCAGGAATGTTGTCAAATATTACCGCCGATATGTTAGGATGGGTTAGGTTAGGTTATATTACGTTATTGATGTATATGAAGGTCATACGGAGACGTAGAGGCCAACTCGCCAGGAATGTTGTCAAATATTACCGCCGAGATGTTAGGGTGCGTTATGTTACGTTATATTACGTTATTGATGTATATAAAGGTTCCACGGAGACGTAGAGTCCAACAAGCCAGGTATGTGTTCAAATATTACCGCCGCGGTGTTATGTTGGGTTAGGTTAGGTTATATTACGTTACTGATGTATATAAAGGTCCCACGTAGACGGAGAAGCCAACTCGCCAGGAATGTTTTCAAATATTACCCCCGAGATGTTCGGTTGGGTTAGGTTAGGTTATATTACGTTATTGATGTATATAAATGTCCCAGGGAGACGTAAATGCCAACTCGCCAGGAATGTTGTCAAATATTACCGCCGACATGTTAGGTTGGGTTAGGTTAGGTTATATTACGGTATTGATGTATATAAAGGTCCCACGGCTATGTAGAGGCCAACTCGCCAGGAATGTTGTCAAATATTACCGCCGAGATGATAGGTTGTGTTAGGTTAGGTTATATTACGTTATTGATGTATATGAAGGTCAAACGGAAACGTAGATGCCAACTCGCCAGGAATGTTGTCAAATATTACCGTCGAGATGTTAGGTTGGGTTAGGTTAGCTTATATTACGTTATTGATTTATATGAATGTCAAACGGATACGTAGAGGCCAACTCGCCAGGAATGTTGTCAAATATTACCGCCGATATGTTAGGATGGGTTAGGATAGGTTATATTACGTTATTGATGTATATGAAGGTCATACGGAGACGTAGGGGCCAGCTCGCCAGGAATGTTGTCAAATATTACCGCCGAGATGATAGGTTGTGTTAGGTTAGGTTATATTACGTTATTGATGTATATAAATGTCCCAGGGAGACGTAGATGCCAACTCGCCAGGAATGTTGTCAAATATTACCGTCGAGATGTTAGGTTGTGTTAGGTTTTGTTATATTACGTTACAGATGTATATAAGTGTCCCACGGAGACGGAGAAGCCAGCTCGCCAGGAATGTTGTCAAATATTGCCGCCGAGATGATTGGTTGGGTTAGGTTAGGTTATATTACGTTATTGATGTATATGAAAGTCAAACGGAGACGTAGAGGCCAACTCGCCAGGAATGTTGTCAAATATTACCGCCGAGATGATAGGTTGTGTTAGGTTAGGTTATATAACGTTATTGATGTATATGAAGGTCAAACGGGGACATAGAGGCCAACTCGCCAGGAATGTTTTCAAATATTACCTCCGAGATGTTAGGTTGCGTTAGGTTCGGTTATATTACGTTATTGATGTATATAAAGGTCCCAGGGAGACGTAAATGCCAACTCGCCAGGAATGTTGTCAAATATTACCGCCGACATGTTAGGTTGGGTTAGGTTTTGTTATATTACGTTATTGATGTATATAAGTGTCCCACGGTGACGGAGAAGCCAGATCGCCAGGAATGTTGTCAAATATTGCCGCCGAGATGATAGGTTGTGTTAGGTTAGGTTATATAACGTTATTGATGTATATGAAGGTCAAACGGAGACGTAGAGGCCAACTCGCCAGGAATGTTGTCAAATATTACCGCCGATATGTTAGGATGGGTTAGGTTAGGTTATATTACGTTATTGATGTATATGAAGGTCATACGGAGACGTAGAGGCCAACTCGCCAGGAATGTTGTCAAATATTACCGCCGAGATGTTAGGTTGGGGTAGGTTAGGTTATATTACGTTATTGATGTATATAAAGGTCCCACGTAGACGGAGAAGCCAACTGGCCAGGAATGTTGTCAAATATTACCGCCGAGATGATAGGTTGTGTTAGGTTAGATTATATTACGTTATTGATGTTTATAAATGTCCCAGGGAGACGTAGATGCCAACTCGCCAGGAATGTTGTCAAATATTACCGTCGAGATGTTAGGTTGGGTTAGGTTAGGTTATATTACGTTATTGATGCATATAAATGTCTCAGGGAGACGTAGATGCCAACTCGCCAGGAATGTTGTCAAATATTACCGTCGAGATGTTAGGTTGGGTTAGGTTAGGTTATATTACGTTATTGATGTATACGAAATGCAAACGGAGACGTAGAGGCCAACTCGCCAGGAATGTTGTCAAATATTAGCCCCGAGATGTTAGGTTGGGTTAGGTTAGGTTATATTACGTTATTGATGTATATAAAGGTCCCAGGGAGACGTAGATGCCAACTCGCCAGGAATGTTGTCAAATATTACCGTCGAGATGTTAGGTTGGGTTAGGTTAGCTTATATTACGTTATTGATTTATATGAATGTCAAACGGATACGTAGAGGCCAACTCGCCAGGAATGTTGTCAAATATTACCGCCGATATGTTAGGATGGGTTAGGATAGGTTATATTACGTTATTGATGTATATGAAGGTCATACGGAGACGTAGGGGCCAGCTCGCCAGGAATGTTGTCAAATATTACCGCCGAGATGATAGGTTGTGTTAGGTTAGGTTATATTACGTTATTGATGTATATAAATGTCCCAGGGAGACGTAGATGCCAACTCGCCAGGAATGTTGTCAAATATTACCGTCGAGATGTTAGGTTGTGTTAGGTTTTGTTATATTACGTTACAGATGTATATAAGTGTCCCACGGAGACGGAGAAGCCAGCTCGCCAGGAATGTTGTCAAATATTGCCGCCGAGATGATTGGTTGGGTTAGGTTAGGTTATATTACGTTATTGATGTATATGAAAGTCAAACGGAAACGTAGAGGCCAACTCGCCAGGAATGTTGTCCAATATTACCGCCGAGATGTTAGGTTGCGTTAGGTTAGCTTATGTTACGTTATTGATGTATATGAAAGTCAAACGGAGACGTAGATGCCAACTCGCCAGGAATGTTGTCAAATATTACCGCCGAGATGTTAGGTTGTGTTAGGTTAGCTTATGTTACGTTATTGATGTATATGAAAGTCAAACGGAGACGTAGAGGCCAACTCGCCAGGAATGTTGTCAAATATTACCGCCGAGATGATAGGTTGTGTTAGGTTAGGTTATATAACGTTATTGATGTATATGAAGGTCAAACGGGGACATAGAGGCCAACTCGCCAGGAATGTTTTCAAATATTACCTCCGAGATGTTAGGTTGCGTTAGGTTCGGTTATATTACGTTATTGATGTATATAAAGGTCCCAGGGAGACGTAAATGCCAACTCGCCAGGAATGTTGTCAAATATTACCGCCGACATGTTAGGTTGGGTTAGGTTTTGTTATATTACGTTATTGATGTATATAAGTGTCCCACGGTGACGGAGAAGCCAGATCGCCAGGAATGTTGTCAAATATTGCCGCCGAGATGATAGGTTGTGTTAGGTTAGGTTATATAACGTTATTGATGTATATGAAGGTCAAACGGAGACGTAGAGGCCAACTCGCCAGGAATGTTGTCAAATATTACCGCCGATATGTTAGGATGGGTTAGGTTAGGTTATATTACGTTATTGATGTATATGAAGGTCATACGGAGACGTAGAGGCCAACTCGCCAGGAATGTTGTCAAATATTACCGCCGAGATGTTAGGTTGTGTTAGGTTAGCTTATGTTACGTTATTGATGTATATGAAAGTCAAACGGAGACGTAGAGGCCAACTCGCCAGGAATGTTGTCAAATATTACCGCCGAGATGTTAGGTTGTGTTAGATTAGCTTATGTTACGTTATTGATGTATATGAAAGTCAAACGGAGACGTAGAGGCCAACTCGCCAGGAATGTTGTCAAATATTACCGCCGATATGTTAGGATGGGTTAGGTTAGGTTATATTACGTTATTGATGTATATGAAGGTCAAACGGAGACGTAGAGGCCAACTCGTCAGGAATGTTGTCAAATATTACCGCCGAGATGTTAACTTGGGTTAGGTTAGGTTATATCACGTGATTGATGTATATAAAGTTCCCAGGGAGACGTGGATGCCAACTCGCCAGGAATGTTGTCAAATATTACCGCCGAGATAATAGGTTGGGTTAGGTTAGGTTATATTACGTTATAGATGTATATAAAGGGCCCACGGAAACGTAGAAGCCAACAAGCCAGTAATGCGGTCAAATATTACGGCCGAGAAGTTAGATTGGGTTAGGTTAGGTTATATTACGTTATTGATGTATATGAAGGTCAAACAGAGACGTAGAGGCCAACTCGCCAGGAATGTGGTCAAATATTATCGCCGCGATGATAGGTTGGTTTAGGTTATGTTATATTACGTTATTGATGTATATAAATGTCCCAGGGAGACGTAAATGCCAACTCGCCAGGAATGTTGTCAAATATTACCGCCGACCTGTTAGGTTGGGTTAGGTTTTGTTATATTACGTTATTGATGTATATAAGGGTCCCACGGAGACGGAGAAGGCAGCTCGCCAGGAATGTTGTCAAATATTTCCGCCGAGATGATTGGTTGTGTTAGGTTAGGTTATATTACGTTATTGATGTATATGAAGGTCAAACGGAGACGTAGAGGCCAACTCGCCAGGAATGTTGTCAAATATTACCGCCGAGATGATAGGTTGGGTTAGGTTAGGTTATATTACGTTATTGAAGTATATAAAGGTCCCACGGAGAAGTAGATGCCTATAAGCCAGGAATGTTGTCAAATATTACCGCCGAGATGTTAGGTTGGGATAGGTTACGTTATATTCCGTTACAGATGTATATAAGGGTCCCAGGGAGACGTAGATGCCAAATCGCCAGGAATGTTGTCAAATATTACCACCGAGACGATAGGTTGGGTTAGGTTAGGTTATATTACGTTATTGATGTATATGAAGGTCATACGGAGACGTAGAGGCCAACTCGCCAGGAATGTTGTCAAATATTACCGCCGAGATGTTAGGGTGCGTTAGGTTATGTTATATTACGTTATTGATGTATATAAAGGTTCCACGGAGACGTAGAGTCCAACTCGCCAGGAATGTTGTCAAATATTACCGCCGATGTGTTAGGTTGTGTTAGGTTAGCTTATGTTACGTTATTGATGTATATGAAAGTCAAGCGGAGACGTAGATGCTAACTCGCCAGGAATGTTGTCAAATATTAGCCCCGAGATGTTAGGTTGGGTTAGGTTAGGTTATATTACGTTATTGATGTATATAAAGGTCCCAGGGAGACGTAGATGCCAACTCGCCAGGAATGTTGTCAAATATTACCGCCGACATGTTAGGTTGGGTTAGGTTTTGTTATATTACGTTATTGATGTATATAAGTGTCCCACGGAGACGGAGAAGCCAGCTCGCCAGGAATGTTGTCAAATATTGCCGCCGAGATGATAGGTTGGGTTAGGTTAGGTTATATTACGTTATTGATATATATGAAGGTCAACCGGAAACGTAGAGGCCAACTCGCCAAGAATGTTGTCAAATATTACCGCCGAGATGTTAGGTTGTGTTAGGTTAGCTTATGTTACGTTATTGATGTATATGAAAGTCAAACGGAGACGTAGAGGCCAACTCGCCAGGAATGTTGTCAAATATTACCGCCGAGATGTTAGGTTGGGTTAGGTTAGGTTATATTACGTTACAGATGTATCTAAGGGTCCCACGGGGACGTAGAGGCCAACAAGCCAGGAATGTAGTCAAATATTAGCACCGAGATGTTAGGTTGGGTTAGGTTAGGTTATATTACGGTATTGATGTATATAAAGGTCCCACGGCTATGTAGAGGCCAACTCGCCAGGAATGTTGTCAAATATTTCCGCCGAGATGATAGGTTGTGTTAGGTTAGGTTATATTACGTTATTGATGTATATGAAGGACAAACGGAAACGTAGATGCCAACTCGCCAGGAATGTTGTCAAATATTACCGTCGAGATGTTAGGTTGTGTTAGGTTTTGTTATATTACGTTATTGATGTATATAAGTGTGCCACGGAGACGGAGAAGCCAGCTCGCCAGGAATGTTGTCAAATATTGCCGCCGAGATGATTGGTTGGGTTAGGTTAGGTTATATTACGTTATTGATGTATATGAAGGTCAAACGGAAACGTAGAGGCCAACTCGCCAGGAATGTTGTCCAATATTACCGCCGAGATGTTAGGTTGTGTTAGGTTAGCTTATGTTACGTTATTGATGTATATGAAAGTCAAACGGAGACGTAGATGCCAACTCGCCAGGAATGTTGTCAAATATTACCGCCGAGATGTTAGGTTGTGTTAGGTTAGCTTATGTTACGTTATTGATGTATATGAAAGTCAAACGGAGACGTAGAGGCCAACTCGCCAGGAATGTTGTCAAATATTAGCCCCGAGATGTTAGGTTGGGTTAGGTTAGGTTATATTACGTTATTGATGTATATAAATGTCCCAGGGAGACGTAAATGCCAACTCGCCAGGAATGTTGTCAAATATTACCGCCGACATGTTAGGTTGGGTTAGGTTTTGTTATATTACGTTATTGATGTATATAAGGGTCCCACGGGGACGGAAAAGGCAGCTCGCCAGGAATGTTGTCAAATATTACCGCCGAGATGATAGGTTGTGTTAGGTTAGGTTATATTACGTTATTGATGTATATGAAGGTCAAACGGAGACGTAGAGGCCAACTCGCCAGGAATGTTGTCTAATATTACCGCCGAGATGATAGGTTGGGTTAGGTTAGGTTATATTACGTTATTGAAGTATATAAAGGTCCCACGGAGAAGTAGATGCCTATAAGCCAGGAATGTTGTCAAATATTACCGCCGAGATGTTAGGTTGGGATAGGTTACGTTATATTACGTTACAGATGTATATAAGGGTCCCAGGGAGACGTAGATGCCAACTCGCCAGGAATGATGTCAAATATTACCGCCGATATGTTAGGTTATATTACGTTATTGATGTATATAAAGGTTCCACGTAGACGGAGAAGCCAACTGGCCAGGAATGTTGTCAAATATTACCGCCGAGATGATAGGTTGTGTTAGGTTAGGTTATATTACGTTATTGATGTATATAAATGTCCCAGGGAGACGTAGATGCCAACTCGCCAGGAATGTTGTCAAATATTACCGTCGAGATGTTAGGTTGTGTTAGGTTTTGTTATATTACGTTATTGATGTATATAAGTGTCCCACGGAGACGGAGAAGCCAGCTCGCCAGGAATGTTGTCAAATATTGCCGCCGAGATGATTGGTTGGGTTAGGTTAGGTTATATTACGTTATTGATGTATATGAAGGTCAAACGGAAACGTAGAGGCCAACTCGCCAGGAATGTTGTCCAATATTACCGCCGAGATGTTAGGTTGTGTTAGGTTAGCTTATGTTACGTTATTGATGTATATGAAAGTCAAACGGAGACGTAGATGCCAACTCGCCAGGAATGTTGTCAAATATTACCGCCGAGATGTAAGGTTGTGTTAGGTTAGCTTATGTTACGTTATTGATGTATATGAAAGTCAAACGGAGACGTAGAGGCCAACTCGCCAGGAATGTTGTCAAATATTACCGCCGAGATGTTAGGTTGTGTTAGATTAGCTTATGTTACGTTATTGATGTATATGAAAGTCAAACGGAGACGTAGAGGCCAACTCGCCAGGAATGTTGTCAAATATTACCGCCGATATGTTAGGATGGGTTAGGTTAGGTTATATTACGTTATTGATGTATATGAAGGTCAAACGGAGACGTAGAGGCCAACTCGTCAGGAATGTTGTCAAATATTACCGCCGAGATGTTAGCTTGGGTTAGGTTAGGTTATATCACGTGATTGATGTATATAAAGGTCCCAGGGAGACGTGGATGCCAACTCGCCAGGAATGTTGTCAAATATTACCGCCGAGATAATAGGTTTGGTTAGGTTAGGTTATATTACGTTATAGATGTATATAAAGGGCCCACGGAAACGTAGAAGCCAACAAGCCAGTAATGCGGTCAAATATTACGGCCGAGAAGTTAGATTGGGTTAGGTTAGGTTATATTACGTTATTGATGTATATGAAGGTCAAACAGAGACGTAGAGGCCAACTCGCCAGGAATGTGGTCAAATATTATCGCCGCGATGATAGGTTGGGTTAGGTTCGGTTATATTACGTTATTGATGTATATAAATGTCCCAGGGAGACGTAGATGCCAACTCGCCAGGAATGTTGTCAAATATTACCGCCGACATGTTAGGTTGGGTTAGGTTTTGTTATATTACGTTATTGATGTATATAAGTGTCCCACGGAGACGGAGAAGCCAGCTCGCCAGGAATGTTGTCAAATATTACCGCCGAGATGATAGGTTGGGTTAGGTTAGGTTATATTACGTTATTGATATATATGAAGGTCAAACGGAAACGTAGAGGCCAACTCGCCAAGAATGTTGTCAAATATTACCGCCGAGATGTTAGGTTGTGTTAGGTTAGCTTATGTCACGTTATTGATGTATATGAAAGTCAAACGGAGACGTAGAGGCCAACTCGCCAGGAATGTTGTCAAATATTACCGCCGAGATGTTAGGTTGGGTTAGGTTTTGTTATATTACGTTATTGATGTATATAAGTGTCCCACGGAGACGGAGAAGCCAGCTCGCCAGGAATGTTGTCAAATATTGACGCCGAGATGATTGGTTGGGTTAGGTTAGGTTATATTACGTTATTGATGTATATGAAGGTCAAACGGAAACGTAGAGGCCAACTCGCCAGGAATGTTGTCCAATATTGCCGCCGAGATGATAGGTTGTGTTAGGTTAGGTTATATAACGTTATTGATGTATATGAAGGTCAAACGGAGACATAGAGGCCAACTCGCCAGGAATGTTTTCAAATATTACCTCCGAGATGTTAGGTTGCGTTAGGTTCGGTTATATTACGTTATTGATGTATATAAATGTCCCAGGGAGACGTAAATGCCAACTCGCCAGGAATGTTGTCAAATATTACCGCCGACATGTTAGGTTGGGTTAGGTTTTGTTATATTACGTTATTGATGTATATAAGGGTCCCACGGGGACGGAAAAGGCAGCTCGCCAGGAATGTTGTCAAATATTACCGCCGAGAGGATAGGTTGTGTTAGGTTAGGTTATATTACGTTATTGATGTATATGAAGGTCAAACGGAGACGTAGATGCCAACTCGCCAGGAATGTTGTCAAATATTACCGCCGAGATGTTAGGTTGTGTTAGGTTAGCTTATGTTACGTTATTGATGTATATGAAAGTCAAACGGAGACGTAGAGGCCAACTCGCCAGGAATGTTGTCAAATATTAGCCCCGAGATGTTAGGTTGGGTTAGGTTAGGTTATATTACGTTATTGATGTATATAAAGGTCCCAGGGAGACGTAGATGCCAACTCGCCCGGAATGTTGTCAAATATTACCGCCGACATGTTAGGTTGGGTTAGGTTTTGTTATATTACGTTATTGATGTATATAAGTGTCCCACGGAGACGGAGAAGCCAGCTCGCCAGGAATGTTGTCAAATATTGCCGCCGAGATGATAGGTTGTGTTAGGTTAGGTTATATAACGTTATTGATGTATATGAAGGTCAAACGGAGACATAGAGGCCAACTCGCCAGGAATGTTTTCAAATATTACCTCCGAGATGTTAGGTTGCGTTAGGTTCGGTTATATTACGTTATTGATGTATATAAATGTCCCAGGGAGACGTAAATGCCAACTCGCCAGGAATGTTGTCAAATATTACCGCCGACATGTTAGGTTGGGTTAGGTTTTGTTATATTACGTTATTGATGTATATAAGGGTCCCACGGGGACGGAAAAGGCAGCTCGCCAGGAATGTTGTCAAATATTACCGCCGAGATGATAGGTTGTGTTAGGTTAGGTTATATTACGTTATTGATGTATATAAATGTCCCAGGGAGATGTAGATGCCAACTCGCCAGGAATGTTGTCAAATATTACCGTCGAGATGTTAGGTTGTGTTAGGTTTTGTTATATTACGTTATTGATGTATATAAGTGTCCCACGGAGACGGAGAAGCCAGCTCGCCAGGAATGTTGTCAAATATTGCCGCCGAGATGATTGGTTGGGTTAGGTTAGGTTATACTACGTTATTGATGTATATGAAGGTCAAACGGAAACGTAGAGGCCAACTCGCCAGGAATGTTGTCCAATATTACCGCCGAGATGTTAGGTTGTGTTAGGTTAGCTTATGTTACGTTATTGATGTATATGAAAGTCAAACGGAGACGTAGATGCCAACTCGCCAGGAATGTTGTCAAATATTACCGCCGAGATGTTAGGTTGTGTTAGGTTAGCTTATGTTACGTTATTGATGTATATGAAAGTCAAACGGAGACGTAGAGGCCAACTCGCCAGGAATGTTGTCAAATATTACCGCCGAGATGTTAGGTTGTGTTAGATTAGCTTATGTTACGTTATTGATGTATATGAAAGTCAAACGGAGACGTAGAGGCCAACTCGCCAGGAATGTTGTCAAATATTACCGCCGATATGTTAGGATGGGTTAGGTTAGGTTATATTACGTTATTGATGTATATGAAGGTCAAACGGAGACGTAGAGGCCAACTCGTCAGGAATGTTGTCAAATATTACCGCCGAGATGTTAGCTTGGGTTAGGTTAGGTTATATCACGTGATTGATGTATATAAAGGTCCCAGGGAGACGTGGATGCCAACTCGCCAGGAATGTTGTCAAATATTACCACCGAGACGATAGGTTGGGTTAGGTTAGGTTATATTACGTTATTGATGTATATGAAGGTCATACGGAGACGTAGAGGCCAACTCGCCAGGAATGTTGTCAAATATTACCGCCGAGATGTTAGGGTGCGTTAGGTTATGTTATATTACGTTATTGATGTATATAAAGGTTCCACGGAGACGTAGAGTCCAACTCGCCAGGAATGTTGTCAAATATTACCGCCGAGGTGTTAGGTTGTGTTAGGTTAGCTTATGTTACGTTATTGATGTATATGAAAGTCAAGCGGAGACGTAGATGCTAACTCGCCAGGAATGTTGTCAAATATTAGCCCCGAGATGTTAGGTTGGGTTAGGATAGGTTATATTACGTTATTGATGTATATAAAGGTCCCAGGGAGACGTAGATGCCAACTCGCCAGGAATGTTGTCAAATATTACCGCCGACATGTTAGGTTGGGTTAGGTTTTGTTATATTACGTTATTGATGTATATAAGTGTCCCACGGAGACGGAGAAGCCAGCTCGCCAGGAATGTTGTCAAATATTACCGCCGAGATGATAGGTTGGGTTAGGTTAGGTTATATTACGTTATTGATATATATGAAGGTCAACCGGAAACGTAGAGGCCAACTCGCCAAGAATGTTGTCAAATATTACCGCCGAGATGTTAGGTTGTGTTAGGTTAGCTTATGTTACGTTATTGATGTATATGAAAGTCAAACGGAGACGTAGAGGCCAACTCGCCAGGAATGTTGTCAAATATTACCGCCGAGATGTTAGGTTGGGTTAGGTTAGGTTATATTACGTTACAGATGTATCTAAGGGTCCCACGGAGACGTAGAGGCCAACAAGCCAGGAATGTAGTCAAATATTAGCACCGAGATGTTAGGTTGGGTTAGGTTAGGTTATATTACGGTATTGATGTATATAAAGGTCCCACGGCTATGTAGAGGCCAACTCGCCAGGAATGTTGTCAAATATTACCGCCGAGATGATAGGTTGTGTTAGGTTAGGTTATATTACGTTATTGATGTATATGAAGGACAAACGGAAACGTAGATGCCAACTCGCCAGGAATGTTGTCAAATATTACCGTCGAGATGTTAGGTTGTGTTAGGTTTTGTTATATTACGTTATTGATGTATATAAGTGTGCCACGGAGACGGAGAAGCCAGCTCGCCAGGAATGTTGTCAAATATTGCCGCCGAGATGATTGGTTGGGTTAGGTTAGGTTATATTACGTTATTGATGTATATGAAGGTCAAACGGAAACGTAGAGGCCAACTCGCCAGGAATGTTGTCCAATATTACCGCCGAGATGTTAGGTTGTGTTAGGTTAGCTTATGTTACGTTATTGATGTATATGAAAGTCAAACGGAGACGTAGATGCCAACTCGCCAGGAATGTTGTCAAATATTACCGCCGAGATGTTAGGTTGTGTTAGGTTAGCTTATGTTACGTTATTGATGTATATGAAAGTCAAACGGAGACGTAGAGGCCAACTCGCCGGGAATGTTGTCAAATATTAGCCCCGAGATGTTAGGTTGGGTTAGGTTAGGTTATATTACGTTATTGATGTATATAAATGTCCCAGGGAGACGTAAATGCCAACTCGCCAGGAATGTTGTCAAATATTACCGCCGACATGTTAGGTTGGGTTAGGTTTTGTTATATTACGTTATTGATGTATATAAGGGTCCCACGGGGACGGAAAAGGCAGCTCGCCAGGAATGTTGTCAAATATTACCGCCGAGATGATAGGTTGTGTTAGGTTAGGTTATATTACGTTATTGATGTATATGAAGGTCAAACGGAGACGTAGAGGCCAAATCGCCAGGAATGTTGTCTAATATTACCGCCGAGATGATAGGTTGGGTTAGGTTAGGTTATATTACGTTATTGAAGTATATAAAGGTCCCACGGAGAAGTAGATGCCTATAAGCCAGGAATGTTGTCAAATATTACCGCCGAGATGTTAGGTTGGGATAGGTTACGTTATATTACGTTACAGATGTATATAAGGGTCCCAGGGAGACGTAGATGCCAACTCGCCAGGAATGATGTCAAATATTACCGCCGATATGTTAGGTTATATTACGTTATTGATGTATATAAAGGTTCCACGTAGACGGAGAAGCCAACTGGCCAGGAATGTTGTCAAATATTACCGCCGAGATGATAGGTTGTGTTAGGTTAGGTTATATTACGTTATTGATGTATATAAATGTCCCAGGGAGACGTAGATGCCAACTCGCCAGGAATGTTGTCAAATATTACCGTCGAGATGTTAGGTTGGGTTAGGTTTTGTTATATTACGTTATTGATGTATATAAGTGTCCCACGGAGACGGAGAAGCCAGCTCGCCAAGAATGTTGTCAAATATTGACGCCGAGATGATTGGTTGGGTTAGGTTAGGTTATATTACGTTATTGATGTATATGAAGGTCAAACGGAAACGTAGAGGCCAACTCGCCAGGAATGTTGTCCAATATTGCCGCCGAGATGATAGGTTGTGTTAGGTTAGGTTATATAACGTTATTGATGTATATGAAGGTCAAACGGAGACATAGAGGCCAACTCGCCAGGAATGTTTTCAAATATTACCTCCGAGATGTTAGGTTGCGTTAGGTTCGGTTATATTACGTTATTGATGTATATAAATGTCCCAGGGAGACGTAAATGCCAACTCGCCAGGAATGTTGTCAAATATTACCGCCGAGATGTTAGGTTGTGTTAGGTTAGCTTATGTTACGTTATTGATGTATATGAAAGTCAAACGGAGACGTAGATGCCAACTCGCCAGGAATGTTGTCAAATATTACCGCCGAGATGTAAGGTTGTGTTAGGTTAGCTTATGTTACGTTATTGATGTATATGAAAGTCAAACGGAGACGTAGAGGCCAACTCGCCAGGAATGTTGTCAAATATTACCGCCGAGATGTTAGGTTGTGTTAGGTTAGCTTATGTTACGTTATTGATGTATATGAAAGTCAAACGGAGACGTAGAGGCCAACTCGCCAGGAATGTTGTCAAATATTAGCCCCGAGATGTTAGGTTGGGTTAGGTTAGGTTATATTACGTTATTGATGTATATAAAGGTCCCAGGGAGACGTAGATGCCAACTCGCCCGGAATGTTGTCAAATATTACCGCCGACATGTTAGGTTGGGTTAGGTTTTGTTATATTACGTTATTGATGTATATAAGTGTCCCACGGAGACGGAGAAGCCAGCTCGCCAGGAATGTTGTCAAATATTGCCGCCGAGATGATAGGTTGTGTTAGGTTAGGTTATATAACGTTATTGATGTATATGAAGGTCAAACGGAGACATAGAGGCCAACTCGCCAGGAATGTTTTCAAATATTACCTCCGAGATGTTAGGTTGCGTTAGGTTCGGTTATATTACGTTATTGATGTATATAAATGTCCCAGGGAGACGTAAATGCCAACTCGCCAGGAATGTTGTCAAATATTACCGCCGACATGTTAGGTTGGGTTAGGTTTTGTTATATTACGTTATTGATGTATATAAGGGTCCCACGGGGACGGAAAAGGCAGCTCGCCAGGAATGTTGTCAAATATTACCGCCGAGATGATAGGTTGTGTTAGGTTAGGTTATATTACGTTATTGATGTATATAAATGTCCCAGGGAGACGTAGATGCCAACTCGCCAGGAATGTTGTCAAATATTACCGTCGAGATGTTAGGTTGTGTTAGGTTTTGTTATATTACGTTATTGATGTATATAAGTGTCCCACGGAGACGGAGAAGCCAGCTCGCCAGGAATGTTGTCAAATATTGCCGCCGAGATGATTGGTTGGGTTAGGTTAGGTTATATTACGTTATTGATGTATATGAAGGTCAAACGGAAACGTAGAGGCCAACTCGCCAGGAATGTTGTCCAATAATACCGCCGAGATGTTAGGTTGTGTTAGGTTAGCTTATGTTACGTTATTGATGTATATGAAAGTCAAACGGAGACGTAGATGCCAACTCGCCAGGAATGTTGTCAAATATTACCGCCGAGATGTTAGGTTGTGTTAGGTTAGCTTATGTTACGTTATTGATGTATATGAAAGTCAAACGGAGACGTAGAGGCCAACTCGCCAGGAATGTTGTCAAATATTACCGCCGAGATGTTAGGTTGTGTTAGATTAGCTTATGTTACGTTATTGATGTATATGAAAGTCAAACGGAGACGTAGAGGCCAACTCGCCAGGAATGTTGTCAAATATTACCGCCGATATGTTAGGATGGGTTAGGTTAGGTTATATTACGTTATTGATGTATATGAAGGTCAAACGGAGACGTAGAGGCCAACTCGTCAGGAATGTTGTCAAATATTACCGCCGAGATGTTAGCTTGGGTTAGGTTAGGTTATATCACGTGATTGATGTATATAAAGGTCCCAGGGAGACGTGGATGCCAACTCGCCAGGAATGTTGTCAAATATTACCACCGAGACGATAGGTTGGGTTAGGTTAGGTTATATTACGTTATTGATGTATATGAAGGTCATACGGAGACGTAGAGGCCAACTCGCCAGGAATGTTGTCAAATATTACCGCCGAGATGTTAGGGTGCGTTAGGTTATGTTATATTACGTTATTGATGTATATAAAGGTTCCACGGAGACGTAGAGTCCAACTCGCCAGGAATGTTGTCAAATATTACCGCCGAGGTGTTAGGTTGTGTTAGGTTAGCTTATGTTACGTTATTGATGTATATGAAAGTCAAACGGAGACGTAGAGGCCAACTCGCCAGGAATGTTGTCAAATATTAGCCCCGAGATGTTAGGTTGGGTTAGGTTAGGTTATATTACGTTATTGATGTATATAAATGTCCCAGGGAGACGTAAATGCCAACTCGCCAGGAATGTTGTCAAATATTACCGCCGACATGTTAGGTTGGGTTAGGTTTTGTTATATTACGTTATTGATGTATATAAGGGTCCCACGGGGACGGAAAAGGCAGCTCGCCAGGAATGTTGTCAAATATTACCGCCGAGATGATAGGTTGTGTTAGGTTAGGTTATATTACGTTATTGATGTATATGAAGGTCAAACGGAGACGTAGAGGCCAACTCGCCAGGAATGTTGTCTAATATTACCGCCGAGATGATAGGTTGGGTTAGGTTAGGTTATATTACGTTATTGAAGTATATAAAGGTCCCACGGAGAAGTAGATGCCTATAAGCCAGGAATGTTGTCAAATATTACCGCCGAGATGTTAGGTTGGGATAGGTTACGTTATATTACGTTACAGATGTATATAAGGGTCCCAGGGAGACGTAGATGCCAACTCGCCAGGAATGATGTCAAATATTACCGCCGATATGTTAGGTTATATTACGTTATTGATGTATATAAAGGTTCCACGTAGACGGAGAAGCCAACTGGCCAGGAATGTTGTCAAATATTACCGCCGAGATGATAGGTTGTGTTAGGTTAGGTTATATTACGTTATTGATGTATATAAATGTCCCAGGGAGACGTAGATGCCAACTCGCCAGGAATGTTGTCAAATATTACCGTCGAGATGTTAGGTTGTGTTAGGTTTTGTTATATTACGTTATTGATGTATATAAGTGTCCCACGGAGACGGAGAAGCCAGCTCGCCAGGAATGTTGTCAAATATTGCCGCCGAGATGATTGGTTGGGTTAGGTTAGGTTATATTACGTTATTGATGTATATGAAGGTCAAACGGAAACGTAGAGGCCAACTCGCCAGGAATGTTGTCCAATATTACCGCCGAGATGTTAGGTTGTGTTAGGTTAGCTTATGTTACGTTATTGATGTATATGAAAGTCAAACGGAGACGTAGATGCCAACTCGCCAGGAATGTTGTCAAATATTACCGCCGAGATGTAAGGTTGTGTTAGGTTAGCTTATGTTACGTTATTGATGTATATGAAAGTCAAACGGAGACGTAGAGGCCAACTCGCCAGGAATGTTGTCAAATATTACCGCCGAGATGTTAGGTTGTGTTAGATTAGCTTATGTTACGTTATTGATGTATATGAAAGTCAAACGGAGACGTAGAGGCCAACTCGCCAGGAATGTTGTCAAATATTACCGCCGATATGTTAGGATGGGTTAGGTTAGGTTATATTACGTTATTGATGTATATGAAGGTCAAACGGAGACGTAGAGGCCAACTCGTCAGGAATGTTGTCAAATATTACCGCCGAGATGTTAGCTTGGGTTAGGTTAGGTTATATCACGTGATTGATGTATATAAAGGTCCCAGGGAGACGTGGATGCCAACTCGCCAGGAATGTTGTCAAATATTACCGCCGAGATAATAGGTTTGGTTAGGTTAGGTTATATTACGTTATAGATGTATATAAAGGGCCCACGGAAACGTAGAAGCCAACAAGCCAGTAATGCGGTCAAATATTACGGCCGAGAAGTTAGATTGGGTTAGGTTAGGTTATATTACGTTATTGATGTATATGAAGGTCAAACAGAGACGTAGAGGCCAACTCGCCAGGAATGTGGTCAAATATTATCGCCGCGATGATAGGTTGGTTTAGGTTATGTTGTATTACGTTATTGATGTATATAAATGTCCCAGGGAGAAGTAGATGCCTATAAGCCAGGAATGTTGTCAAATATTACCGCCGAGATGTTAGGTTGGGATAGGTTACGTTATATTCCGTTACAGATGTATATAAGGGTCCCAGGGAGACGTAGATGCCAAATCGCCAGGAATGTTGTCAAATATTACCGCCGAGACGATAGGTTGGGTTAGGTTAGGTTATATTACGTTATTGATGTATATGAAGGTCATACGGAGACGTAGAGGCCAACTCGCCAGGAATGTTGTCAAATATTACCGCCGAGATGTTAGGGTGCGTTAGGTTATGTTATATTACGTTATTGATGTATATAAAGGTTCCACGGAGACGTAGAGTCCAACTCGCCAGGAATGTTGTCAAATATTACCGCCGAGATGTTAGGTTGTGTTAGGTTAGCTTATGTTACGTTATTGATGTATATGAAAGTCAAACGGAGACGTAGAGGCCAACTCGCCAGGAATGTTGTCAAATATTAGCCCCGAGATGTTAGGTTGGGTTAGGTTAGGTTATATTACGTTATTGATGTATATAAAGGTCCCAGGGAGACGTAGATGCCAACTCGCCAGGAATGTTGTCAAATATTACCGCCGACATGTTAGGTTGGGTTAGGTTTTGTTATATTACGTTATTGATGTATATAAGTGTCCCACGGAGACGGAGAAGCCAGCTCGCCAGGAATGTTGTCAAATATTACCGCCGAGATGATAGGTTGGGTTAGGTTAGGTTATATTACGTTATTGATATATATGAAGGTCAAACGGAAACGTAGATGCCAAATCGCCAGGAATGTTGTCAAATATTACCGCCGAGACGATAGGTTGTGTTAGGTTAGGTTATATTACGTTATTGATGTATATGAAGGTCAAACGGAGACGTAGAGGCCAACTCGCCAGGAATGTTGTCTAATATTACCGCCGAGATGATAGGTTGGGTTAGGTTAGGTTATATTACGTTATTGAAGTATATAAAGGTCCCACGGAGAAGTAGATGCCTATAAGCCAGGAATGTTGTCAAATATTACCGCCGAGATGTTAGGTTGGGATAGGTTACGTTATATTACGTTACAGATGTATATAAGGGTCCCAGGGAGACGTAGATGCCAACTCGCCAGGAATGATGTCAAATATTACCGCCGATATGTTAGGTTATATTACGTTATTGATGTATATAAAGGTTCCACGTAGACGGAGAAGCCAACTGGCCAGGAATGTTGTCAAATATTACCGCCGAGATGATAGGTTGTGTTAGGTTAGGTTATATTACGTTATTGATGTATATAAATGTCCCAGGGAGACGTAGATGCCAACTCGCCAGGAATGTTGTCAAATATTACCGTCGAGATGTTAGGTTGTGTTAGGTTTTGTTATATTACGTTATTGATGTATATAAGTGTCCCACGGAGACGGAGAAGCCAGCTCGCCAGGAATGTTGTCAAATATTGGCGCCGAGATGATTGGTTGGGTTAGGTTAGGTTATATTACGTTATTGATGTATATGAAGGTCAAACGGAAACGTAGAGGCCAACTCGCCAGGAATGTTGTCCAATATTACCGCCGAGATGTTAGGTTGTGTTAGGTTAGCTTATGTTACGTTATTGATGTATATGAAAGTCAAACGGAGACGTAGATGCCAACTCGCCAGGAATGTTGTCAAATATTACCGCCGAGATGTAAGGTTGTGTTAGGTTAGCTTATGTTACGTTATTGATGTATATGAAAGTCAAACGGAGACGTAGAGGCCAACTCGCCAGGAATGTTGTCAAATATTACCGCCGAGATGTTAGGTTGTGTTAGATTAGCTTATGTTACGTTATTGATGTATATGAAAGTCAAACGGAGACGTAGAGGCCAACTCGCCAGGAATGTTGTCAAATATTACCGCCGATATGTTAGGATGGGTTAGGTTAGGTTATATTACGTTATTGATGTATATGAAGGTCAAACGGAGACGTAGAGGCCAACTCGTCAGGAATGTTGTCAAATATTACCGCCGAGATGTTAGCTTGGGTTAGGTTAGGTTATATCACGTGATTGATGTATATAAAGGTCCCAGGGAGACGTGGATGCCAACTCGCCAGGAATGTTGTCAAATATTACCGCCGAGATAATAGGTTTGGTTAGGTTAGGTTATATTACGTTATAGATGTATATAAAGGGCCCACGGAAACGTAGAAGCCAACAAGCCAGTAATGCGGTCAAATATTACGGCCGAGAAGTTAGATTGGGTTAGGTTAGGTTATATTACGTTATTGATGTATATGAAGGTCAAACAGAGACGTAGAGGCCAACTCGCCAGGAATGTGGTCAAATATTATCGCCGCGATGATAGGTTGGTTTAGGTTATGTTGTATTACGTTATTGATGTATATAAATGTCCCAGGGAGAAGTAGATGCCTATAAGCCAGGAATGTTGTCAAATATTACCGCCGAGATGTTAGGTTGGGATAGGTTACGTTATATTCCGTTACAGATGTATATAAGGGTCCCAGGGAGACGTAGATGCCAAATCGCCAGGAATGTTGTCAAATATTACCGCCGAGACGATAGGTTGGGTTAGGTTAGGTTATATTACGTTATTGATGTATATGAAGGTCATACGGAGACGTAGAGGCCAACTCGCCAGGAATGTTGTCAAATATTACCGCCGAGATGTTAGGGTGCGTTAGGTTATGTTATATTACGTTATTGATGTATATAAAGGTTCCACGGAGACGTAGAGTCCAACTCGCCAGGAATGTTGTCAAATATTACCGCCGAGATGTTAGGTTGTGTTAGGTTAGCTTATGTTACGTTATTGATGTATATGAAGGTCATACGGAGACGTAGAGGCCAACTCGCCAGGAATGTTGTCAAATATTACCGCCGAGATGTTAGGGTGCGTTAGGTTATGTTATATTACGTTATTGATGTATATAAAGGTTCCACGGAGACGTAGAGTCCAACTCGCCAGGAATGTTGTCAAATATTACCGCCGAGATGTTAGGTTGTGTTAGGTTAGCTTATGTTACGTTATTGATGTATATGAAAGTCAAACGGAGACGTAGAGGCCAACTCGCCAGGAATGTTGTCAAATATTAGCCCCGAGATGTTAGGTTGGGTTAGGTTAGGTTATATTACGTTATTGATGTATATAAAGGTCCCAGGGAGACGTAGATGCCAACTCGCCAGGAATGTTGTCAAATATTACCGCCGACATGTTAGGTTGGGTTAGGTTTTGTTATATTACGTTATTGATGTATATAAGTGTCCCACGGAGACGGAGAAGCCAGCTCGCCAGGAATGTTGTCAAATATTACCGCCGAGATGATAGGTTGGGTTAGGTTAGGTTATATTACGTTATTGATATATATGAAGGTCAAACGGAAACGTAGATGCCAAATCGCCAGGAATGTTGTCAAATATTACCGCCGAGACGATAGGTTGTGTTAGGTTAGGTTATATTACGTTATTGATGTATATGAAGGTCAAACGGAGACGTAGAGGCCAACTCGCCAGGAATGTTGTCTAATATTACCGCCGAGATGATAGGTTGGGTTAGGTTAGGTTATATTACGTTATTGAAGTATATAAAGGTCCCACGGAGAAGTAGATGCCTATAAGCCAGGAATGTTGTCAAATATTACCGCCGAGATGTTAGGTTGGGATAGGTTACGTTATATTACGTTACAGATGTATATAAGGGTCCCAGGGAGACGTAGATGCCAACTCGCCAGGAATGATGTCAAATATTACCGCCGATATGTTAGGTTATATTACGTTATTGATGTATATAAAGGTTCCACGTAGACGGAGAAGCCAACTGGCCAGGAATGTTGTCAAATATTACCGCCGAGATGATAGGTTGTGTTAGGTTAGGTTATATTACGTTATTGATGTATATAAATGTCCCAGGGAGACGTAGATGCCAACTCGCCAGGAATGTTGTCAAATATTACCGTCGAGATGTTAGGTTGTGTTAGGTTTTGTTATATTACGTTATTGATGTATATAAGTGTCCCACGGAGACGGAGAAGCCAGCTCGCCAGGAATGTTGTCAAATATTGGCGCCGAGATGATTGGTTGGGTTAGGTTAGGTTATATTACGTTATTGATGTATATGAAGGTCAAACGGAAACGTAGAGGCCAACTCGCCAGGAATGTTGTCCAATATTACCGCCGAGATGTTAGGTTGTGTTAGGTTAGCTTATGTTACGTTATTGATGTATATGAAAGTCAAACGGAGACGTAGATGCCAACTCGCCAGGAATGTTGTCAAATATTACCGCCGAGATGTAAGGTTGTGTTAGGTTAGCTTATGTTACGTTATTGATGTATATGAAAGTCAAACGGAGACGTAGAGGCCAACTCGCCAGGAATGTTGTCAAATATTACCGCCGAGATGTTAGGTTGTGTTAGATTAGCTTATGTTACGTTATTGATGTATATGAAAGTCAAACGGAGACGTAGAGGCCAACTCGCCAGGAATGTTGTCAAATATTACCGCCGATATGTTAGGATGGGTTAGGTTAGGTTATATTACGTTATTGATGTATATGAAGGTCAAACGGAGACGTAGAGGCCAACTCGTCAGGAATGTTGTCAAATATTACCGCCGAGATGTTAGCTTGGGTTAGGTTAGGTTATATCACGTGATTGATGTATATAAAGGTCCCAGGGAGACGTGGATGCCAACTCGCCAGGAATGTTGTCAAATATTACCGCCGAGATAATAGGTTTGGTTAGGTTAGGTTATATTACGTTATAGATGTATATAAAGGGCCCACGGAAACGTAGAAGCCAACAAGCCAGTAATGCGGTCAAATATTACGGCCGAGAAGTTAGATTGGGTTAGGTTAGGTTATATTACGTTATTGATGTATATGAAGGTCAAACAGAGACGTAGAGGCCAACTCGCCAGGAATGTGGTCAAATATTATCGCCGCGATGATAGGTTGGTTTAGGTTATGTTGTATTACGTTATTGATGTATATAAATGTCCCAGGGAGAAGTAGATGCCTATAAGCCAGGAATGTTGTCAAATATTACCGCCGAGATGTTAGGTTGGGATAGGTTACGTTATATTCCGTTACAGATGTATATAAGGGTCCCAGGGAGACGTAGATGCCAAATCGCCAGGAATGTTGTCAAATATTACCGCCGAGACGATAGGTTGGGTTAGGTTAGGTTATATTACGTTATTGATGTATATGAAGGTCATACGGAGACGTAGAGGCCAACTCGCCAGGAATGTTGTCAAATATTACCGCCGAGATGTTAGGGTGCGTTAGGTTATGTTATATTACGTTATTGATGTATATAAAGGTTCCACGGAGACGTAGAGTCCAACTCGCCAGGAATGTTGTCAAATATTACCGCCGAGATGTTAGGTTGTGTTAGGTTAGCTTATGTTACGTTATTGATGTATATGAAAGTCAAACGGAGACGTAGAGGCCAACTCGCCAGGAATGTTGTCAAATATTAGCCCCGAGATGTTAGGTTGGGTTAGGTTAGGTTATATTACGTTATTGATGTATATAAAGGTCCCAGGGAGACGTAGATGCCAACTCGCCAGGAATGTTGTCAAATATTACCGCCGACATGTTAGGTTGGGTTAGGTTTTGTTATATTACGTTATTGATGTATATAAGTGTCCCACGGAGACGGAGAAGCCAGCTCGCCAGGAATGTTGTCAAATATTACCGCCGAGATGATAGGTTGGGTTAGGTTAGGTTATATTACGTTATTGATATATATGAAGGTCAAACGGAAACGTAGAGGCCAACTCGCCAAGAATGTTGTCAAATATTACCGCCGAGATGTTAGGTTGTGTTAGGTTAGCTTATGTTACGTTATTGATGTATATGAAAGTCAAACGGAGACGTAGAGGCCAACTCGCCAGGAATGTTGTCAAATATTACCGCCGAGATGTTAGGTTGGGTTAGGTTTTGTTATATTACGTTATTGATGTATATAAGTGTCCCACGGAGACGGAGAAGCCAGCTCGCCAGGAATGTTGTCAAATATTGACGCCGAGATGATTGGTTGGGTTAGGTTAGGTTATATTACGTTATTGATGTATATGAAGGTCAAACGGAAACGTAGAGGCCAACTCGCCAGGAATGTTGTCCAATATTGCCGCCGAGATGATAGGTTGTGTTAGGTTAGGTTATATAACGTTATTGATGTATATGAAGGTCAAACGGAGACATAGAGGCCAACTCGCCAGGAATGTTTTCAAATATTACCTCCGAGATGTTAGGTTGCGTTAGGTTCGGTTATATTACGTTATTGATGTATATAAATGTCCCAGGGAGACGTAAATGCCAACTCGCCAGGAATGTTGTCAAATATTACCGCCGACATGTTAGGTTGGGTTAGGTTTTGTTATATTACGTTATTGATGTATATAAGGGTCCCACGGGGACGGAAAAGGCAGCTCGCCAGGAATGTTGTCAAATATTACCGCCGAGAGGATAGGTTGTGTTAGGTTAGGTTATATTACGTTATTGATGTATGTGAAGGTCAAACGGAGACGTAGATGCCAACTCGCCAGGAATGTTGTCAAATATTACCGCCGAGATGTTAGGTTGTGTTAGGTTAGCTTATGTTACGTTATTGATGTATATGAAAGTCAAACGGAGACGTAGAGGCCAACTCGCCAGGAATGTTGTCAAATATTAGCCCCGAGATGTTAGGTTGGGTTAGGTTAGGTTATATTACGTTATTGATGTATATAAAGGTCCCAGGGAGACGTAGATGCCAACTCGCCCGGAATGTTGTCAAATATTACCGCCGACATGTTAGGTTGGGTTAGGTTTTGTTATATTACGTTATTGATGTATATAAGTGTCCCACGGAGACGGAGAAGCCAGCTCGCCAGGAATGTTGTCAAATATTGCCGCCGAGATGATAGGTTGTGTTAGGTTAGGTTATATAACGTTATTGATGTATATGAAGGTCAAACGGAGACATAGAGGCCAACTCGCCAGGAATGTTTTCAAATATTACCTCCGAGATGTTAGGTTGCGTTAGGTTCGGTTATATTACGTTATTGATGTATATAAATGTCCCAGGGAGACGTAAATGCCAACTCGCCAGGAATGTTGTCAAATATTACCGCCGACATGTTAGGTTGGGTTAGGTTTTGTTATATTACGTTATTGATGTATATAAGGGTCCCACGGGGACGGAAAAGGCAGCTCGCCAGGAATGTTGTCAAATATTACCGCCGAGATGATAGGTTGTGTTAGGTTAGGTTATATTACGTTATTGATGTATATAAATGTCCCAGGGAGACGTAGATGCCAACTCGCCAGGAATGTTGTCAAATATTACCGTCGAGATGTTAGGTTGTGTTAGGTTTTGTTATATTACGTTATTGATGTATATAAGTGTCCCACGGAGACGGAGAAGCCAGCTCGCCAGGAATGTTGTCAAATATTGCCGCCGAGATGATTGGTTGGGTTAGGTTAGGTTATATTACGTTATTGATGTATATGAAGGTTCCACGGAGACGTAGAGTCCAACTCGCCAGGAATGTTGTCAAACATTACCGCCGAGATGTTAGATTGGGTTATGTTAGGTTATATTACGTTATTGATGTATATAAACGTCCCACGGAGACGTAGAGGCCAATTCGCCAGGAATGTTGTCAAATATTACCGCCGTGATGATAGGTTGGGTTAGGTTAGGTTATATTACGTTATTGATGTATATAAAAGTCCCACGGAGACGTAGAGGCCAACTCGCCAGGAATGTTCTCAAATATTACCGCCGAGATGATAGGTTGTGTTAGGTTAGGTTATATTACGTTATTGATGTATATGAAGGTCAAACGGAGACGTAGAGGCCAACTTGCCAGGAATGATGTCAAATATTACCGCCGAGATGTTAGGTTGGGTTAGGTTAGGTTATATTACGTTATTGATGTATATGAAGGTCAAACGGAGACGGAGAGGCCAAGTCGCCAGGAATGATGTGAAATATTACCGCCGAGATGTTAGGTTGGGTTAGGTTAGGTTATATTACGTTATTGATGTATATAAAGGTCCCACGGAGACGGAGAAGCCAACTCGCCAGGAATGTTGTCAAATATTACCGCCGACATGTTAGGTTGGGTTAGGTTTTGTTATATTACGTTATTGATGTATATAAGGGTCCCACGGAGACGGAGAAGGCAGCTCGCCAGGAATGTTGTCAAATATTACCGCCGAGACGATAGGTTGGGTTAGGTTAGGTTATATTACGTTATTGATGTATATGAAGGTCATACGGAGACGTAGAGGCCAACTCGCCAGGAATGTTGTCAAATATTACCGCCGAGATGTTAGGGTGCGTTAGGTTATGTTATATTACGTTATTGATGTATATAAAGGTTCCACGGAGACGTAGAGTCCAACTCGCCAGGAATGTTGTCAAACATTACCGCCGAGATGTTAGATTGGGTTATGTTAGGTTATATTACGTTATTGATGTATATAAACGTCCCACGGAGACGTAGAGGCCAACTCGCCAGGAATGTTGTCAAATATTACCGCCGTGATGATAGGTTGGTTTAGGTTAGGTTATATTACGTTATTGATGTATATGAAGGTCAAACGGAGAAGTAGATGCCAGCTCGCCAGGAATGTTGTCAAATATTACCGTCGAGATGTTATGTTGGGTTAGGTTAGGTTATATTACGTTCTTGATGTATACGAAATTAAAACGGAGACGTAGAGGCCAACTCGCCAGGAATGTTTTCAAATATTACCCCCGAGATGTTAGGTTGCGTTAGGTTAGGTTATATTACGTTATTGATGTATATAAATGTCCCAGGGAGACGTAGATGCCAACTCGCCAGGAATGTTGTCAAATATTACCGCCGAGACGATAGGTTGGGTTAGGTTAGGTTATATTACGTTATTGATGTATATGAAGGTCATACGGAGACGTAGAGGCCAACTCGCCAGGAATGTTGTCAAATATTACCGCCGAGATGTTAGGGTGCGTTAATGTTATGTTATATTACGTTATTGATGTATATAAAGGTTCCACGGAGACGTAGAGTCCAACTCGCCAGGAATGTTGTCAAATATTACCGCCGAGATGTTAGGTTGTGTTAGGTTAGCTTATGTTACGTTATTGATGTATATGAAAGTCAAACGGAGACGTAGAGGCCAACTCGTCAGGAATGTTGTCAAATATTAGCCCCGAGATGTTAGGTTGGGTTAGGTTAGGTTATATTACGTTATTGATGTATATAAAGGTCCCAGGGAGACGTAGATGCCAACTCGCCAGGAATGTTGTCAAATATTACCGCCGACATGTTAGGTTGGGTTAGGTTTTGTTATATTACGTTATTGATGTATATAAGTGTCCCACGGAGACGGAGAAGCCAGCTCGCCAGGAATGTTGTCAAATATTACCGCCGAGATGATAGGTTGGGTTAGGTTAGGTTATATTACGTTATTGATATATATGAAGGTCAAACGGAAACGTAGAGGCCAACTCGCCAAGAATGTTGTCAAATATTACCGCCGAGATGTTAGGTTGTGTTAGGTTAGCTTATGTTACGTTATTGATGTATATGAAAGTCAAACGGAGACGTAGAGGCCAACTCGCCAGGAATGTTGTCAAATATTACCGCCGAGATGTTAGGTTGGGTTAGGTTTTGTTATATTACGTTATTGATGTATATAAGTGTCCCACGGAGACGGAGAAGCCAGCTCGCCAGGAATGTTGTCAAATATTGACGCCGAGATGATTGGTTGGGTTAGGTTAGGTTATATTACGTTATTGATGTATATGAAGGTCAAACGGAAACGTAGAGGCCAACTCGCCAGGAATGTTGTCCAATAT
The DNA here is from genome assembly GCA_963969225.1 of Xylocopa violacea. Taxonomy (NCBI): domain Eukaryota; kingdom Metazoa; phylum Arthropoda; class Insecta; order Hymenoptera; family Apidae; genus Xylocopa; species Xylocopa violacea. The sequence goes on along the minus strand of CAXAJV010000836.1, from coordinate 3,768,787 downwards.
TGCCGCCGAGATGATAGGTTGTGTTAGGTTAGGTTATATAACGTTATTGATGTATATGAAGGTCAAACGGAGACATAGAGGCCAACTCGCCAGGAATGTTTTCAAATATTACCTCCGAGATGTTAGGTTGCGTTAGGTTCGGTTATATTACGTTATTGATGTATATAAATGTCCCAGGGAGACGTAAATGCCAACTCGCCAGGAATGTTGTCAAATATTACCGCCGACATGTTAGGTTGGGTTAGGTTTTGTTATATTACGTTATTGATGTATATAAGGGTCCCACGGGGACGGAAAAGGCAGCTCGCCAGGAATGTTGTCAAATATTACCGCCGAGAGGATAGGTTGTGTTAGGTTAGGTTATATTACGTTATTGATGTATGTGAAGGTCAAACGGAGACGTAGATGCCAACTCGCCAGGAATGTTGTCAAATATTACCGCCGAGATGTTAGGTTGTGTTAGGTTAGCTTATGTTACGTTATTGATGTATATGAAAGTCAAACGGAGACGTAGAGGCCAACTCGCCAGGAATGTTGTCAAATATTAGCCCCGAGATGTTAGGTTGGGTTAGGTTAGGTTATATTACGTTATTGATGTATATAAAGGTCCCAGGGAGACGTAGATGCCAACTCGCCCGGAATGTTGTCAAATATTACCGCCGACATGTTAGGTTGGGTTAGGTTTTGTTATATTACGTTATTGATGTATATAAGTGTCCCACGGAGACGGAGAAGCCAGCTCGCCAGGAATGTTGTCAAATATTGCCGCCGAGATGATAGGTTGTGTTAGGTTAGGTTATATAACGTTATTGATGTATATGAAGGTCAAACGGAGACATAGAGGCCAACTCGCCAGGAATGTTTTCAAATATTACCTCCGAGATGTTAGGTTGCGTTAGGTTCGGTTATATTACGTTATTGATGTATATAAATGTCCCAGGGAGACGTAAATGCCAACTCGCCAGGAATGTTGTCAAATATTACCGCCGACATGTTAGGTTGGGTTAGGTTTTGTTATATTACGTTATTGATGTATATAAGGGTCCCACGGGGACGGAAAAGGCAGCTCGCCAGGAATGTTGTCAAATATTACCGCCGAGATGATAGGTTGTGTTAGGTTAGGTTATATTACGTTATTGATGTATATAAATGTCCCAGGGAGACGTAGATGCCAACTCGCCAGTAATGTTGTCAAATATTACCGTCGAGATGTTAGGTTGTGTTAGGTTTTGTTATATTACGTTATTGATGTATATAAGTGTCCCACGGAGACGGAGAAGCCAGCTCGCCAGGAATGTTGTCAAATATTGCCGCCGAGATGATTGGTTGGGTTAGGTTAGGTTATATTACGTTATTGATGTATATGAAGGTTCCACGGAGACGTAGAGTCCAACTCGCCAGGAATGTTGTCAAACATTACCGCCGAGATGTTAGATTGGGTTATGTTAGGTTATATTACGTTATTGATGTATATAAACGTCCCACGGAGACGTAGAGGCCAATTCGCCAGGAATGTTGTCAAATATTACCGCCGTGATGATAGGTTGGGTTAGGTTAGGTTATATTACGTTATTGATGTATATAAATGTCCCAGGGAGACGTAGATGCCAACTCGCCAGGAATGTTGTCAAATATTACCGTCGAGATGTTAGGTTGGGTTAGGTTAGGTTATATTACGTTATTGATGTATACGAAATTCAAACGGAGACGTAGAAGCCAACTCGCCAGGAATGTCGTCAAATATTACCGCCGTGATGATAGGTTGGTTTACGTTAGGTTATATTACGTTATTGATGTATATGAAGGTCAAACGGAGACGTAGAGAACAACTCGCCAGGAATGATGTCAAATATTACCGCCGAGATGTTAGGTTGGGTTAGGTTAGGTTATATTACGTTATTGAAGTATATAAAGGTCCCACGGAGAAGTAGATGCCTATAAGCCAGGAATGTTGTCAAATATTACCGCCGAGGTGATAGGTTGGGTTAGGTTAGGTTATATTACGTTATTGATGTATATGAAGGTCATACGGAGACGTAGAGGCCAACTCGCCAGGAATGTTGTCAAATATTACCGCCGAGATGTTAGGGTGCGTTAGGTTATGTTATATTACGTTATTGATGTATATAAAGGTTCCACGGAGACGTAGAGTCCAACTCGCCAGGAATGTTGTCAAACATTACCGCCGAGATGTTAGATTGGGTTATGTTAGGTTATATTACGTTATTGATGTATATAAACGTCCCACGGAGACGTAGAGGCCAACTCGCCAGGAATGTTGTCAAATATTACCGCCGTGATGATAGGTTGGTTTAGGTTAGGTTATATTACGTTATTGATGTATATGAAGGTCAAACGGAGAAGTAGATGCCAGCTCGCCAGGAATGTTGTCAAATATTACCGTCGAGATGTTATGTTGGGTTAGGTTAGGTTATATTACGTTCTTGATGTATACGAAATTAAAACGGAGACGTAGAGGCCAACTCGCCAGGAATGTTTTCAAATATTACCCCCGAGATGTTAGGTTGCGTTAGGTTAGGTTATATTACGTTATTGATGTATATAAATGTCCCAGGGAGACGTAGATGCCAACTCGCCAGGAATGTTGTCAAATATTACCGCCGAGACGATAGGTTGGGTTAGGTTAGGTTATATTACGTTATTGATGTATATGAAGGTCATACGGAGACGTAGAGGCCAACTCGCCAGGAATGTTGTCAAATATTACCGCCGAGATGTTAGGGTGCGTTAATGTTATGTTATATTACGTTATTGATGTATATAAAGGTTCCACGGAGACGTAGAGTCCAACTCGCCAGGAATGTTGTCAAATATTACCGCCGAGATGTTAGGTTGTGTTAGGTTAGCTTATGTTACGTTATTGATGTATATGAAAGTCAAACGGAGACGTAGAGGCCAACTCGTCAGGAATGTTGTCAAATATTAGCCCCGAGATGTTAGGTTGGGTTAGGTTAGGTTATATTACGTTATTGATGTATATAAAGGTCCCAGGGAGACGTAGATGCCAACTCGCCAGGAATGTTGTCAAATATTACCGCCGACATGTTAGGTTGGGTTAGGTTTTGTTATATTACGTTATTGATGTATATAAGTGTCCCACGGAGACGGAGAAGCCAGCTCGCCAGGAATGTTGTCAAATATTACCGCCGAGATGATAGGTTGGGTTAGGTTAGGTTATATTACGTTATTGATATATATGAAGGTCAAACGGAAACGTAGAGGCCAACTCGCCAAGAATGTTGTCAAATATTACCGCCGAGATGTTAGGTTGTGTTAGGTTAGCTTATGTTACGTTATTGATGTATATGAAAGTCAAACGGAGACGTAGAGGCCAACTCGCCAGGAATGTTGTCAAATATTACCGCCGAGATGTTAGGTTGGGTTAGGTTTTGTTATATTACGTTATTGATGTATATAAGTGTCCCACGGAGACGGAGAAGCCAGCTCGCCAGGAATGTTGTCAAATATTGACGCCGAGATGATTGGTTGGGTTAGGTTAGGTTATATTACGTTATTGATGTATATGAAGGTCAAACGGAAACGTAGAGGCCAACTCGCCAGGAATGTTGTCCAATATTGCCGCCGAGATGATAGGTTGTGTTAGGTTAGGTTATATAACGTTATTGATGTATATGAAGGTCAAACGGAGACATAGAGGCCAACTCGCCAGGAATGTTTTCAAATATTACCTCCGAGATGTTAGGTTGCGTTAGGTTCGGTTATATTACGTTATTGATGTATATAAATGTCCCAGGGAGACGTAAATGCCAACTCGCCAGGAATGTTGTCAAATATTACCGCCGACATGTTAGGTTGGGTTAGGTTTTGTTATATTACGTTATTGATGTATATAAGGGTCCCACGGGGACGGAAAAGGCAGCTCGCCAGGAATGTTGTCAAATATTACCGCCGAGAGGATAGGTTGTGTTAGGTTAGGTTATATTACGTTATTGATGTATGTGAAGGTCAAACGGAGACGTAGATGCCAACTCGCCAGGAATGTTGTCAAATATTACCGCCGAGATGTTAGGTTGTGTTAGGTTAGCTTATGTTACGTTATTGATGTATATGAAAGTCAAACGGAGACGTAGAGGCCAACTCGCCAGGAATGTTGTCAAATATTAGCCCCGAGATGTTAGGTTGGGTTAGGTTAGGTTATATTACGTTATTGATGTATATAAAGGTCCCAGGGAGACGTAGATGCCAACTCGCCCGGAATGTTGTCAAATATTACCGCCGACATGTTAGGTTGGGTTAGGTTTTGTTATATTACGTTATTGATGTATATAAGTGTCCCACGGAGACGGAGAAGCCAGCTCGCCAGGAATGTTGTCAAATATTGCCGCCGAGATGATAGGTTGTGTTAGGTTAGGTTATATAACGTTATTGATGTATATGAAGGTCAAACGGAGACATAGAGGCCAACTCGCCAGGAATGTTTTCAAATATTACCTCCGAGATGTTAGGTTGCGTTAGGTTCGGTTATATTACGTTATTAATCTATATAAATGTCCCAGGGAGACGTAAATGCCAACTCGCCAGGAATGTTGTCAAATATTACCGCCGACATGTTAGGTTGGGTTAGGTTTTGTTATATTACGTTATTGATGTATATAAGGGTCCCACGGGGACGGAAAAGGCAGCTCGCCAGGAATGTTGTCAAATATTACCGCCGAGATGATAGGTTGTGTTAGGTTAGGTTATATTACGTTATTGATGTATATAAATGTCCCAGGGAGACGTAGATGCCAACTCGCCAGTAATGTTGTCAAATATTACCGTCGAGATGTTAGGTTGTGTTAGGTTTTGTTATATTACGTTATTGATGTATATAAGTGTCCCACGGAGACGGAGAAGCCAGCTCGCCAGGAATGTTGTCAAATATTGCCGCCGAGATGATTGGTTGGGTTAGGTTAGGTTATATTACGTTATTGATGTATATGAAGGTTCCACGGAGACGTAGAGTCCAACTCGCCAGGAATGTTGTCAAACATTACCGCCGAGATGTTAGATTGGGTTATGTTAGGTTATATTACGTTATTGATGTATATAAACGTCCCACGGAGACGTAGAGGCCAATTCGCCAGGAATGTTGTCAAATATTACCGCCGTGATGATAGGTTGGGTTAGGTTAGGTTATATTACGTTATTGATGTATATAAATGTCCCAGGGAGACGTAGATGCCAACTCGCCAGGAATGTTGTCAAATATTACCGTCGAGATGTTAGGTTGGGTTAGGTTAGGTTATATTACGTTATTGATGTATACGAAATTCAAACGGAGACGTAGAAGCCAACTCGCCAGGAATGTCGTCAAATATTACCGCCGTGATGATAGGTTGGTTTACGTTAGGTTATATTACGTTATTGATGTATATGAAGGTCAAACGGAGACGTAGAGAACAACTCGCCAGGAATGATGTCAAATATTACCGCCGAGATGTTAGGTTGGGTTAGGTTAGGTTATATTACGTTATTGAAGTATATAAAGGTCCCACGGAGAAGTAGATGCCTATAAGCCAGGAATGTTGTCAAATATTACCGCCGAGGTGATAGGTTGGGTTAGGTTAGGTTATATTACGTTATTGATGTATATGAAGGTCATACGGAGACGTAGAGGCCAACTCGTCAGGAATGTTGTCAAATATTACCGCCGAGATGTTAGGGTGCGTTAGGTTATGTTATATTACGTTATTGATGTATATAAAGGTTCCACGGAGACGTAGAGTCCAACTCGCCAGGAATGTTGTCAAATATTACCGCCGAGATGTTAGGTTGGGATAGGTTACGTTATATTACGTTACAGATGTATATAAGGGTCCCAGGGAGACGTAGATGCCAACTCGCCAGGAATGATGTCAAATATTACCGCCGAGATGTTAGGTTGGGTTAGGTTAGGTTATATTACGTTATTGATGTATACGAAATTCAAACGGAGACGTAGAGGCCAAATCGCCAGGAATGATGTCAAATATTACCGCAGAGATGTTAGGTTGGGGTAGGTTAGGTTATATTACGTTATTGATGTATATAAAAGTCCCACGGAGACGTAGAGGCCAACTCGCCAGGAATGTTCTCAAATATTACCGCCGAGATGATAGGTTGTGTTAGGTTAGGTTATATTACGTTATTGATGTATATGAAGGTCAAACGGAGACGTAGAGGCCAAGTCGCCAGGAATGATGTGAAATATTACCGCCGAGATGTTAGGTTGGGTTAGGTTAGGTTATATTACGTTATTGATGTATACAAAGGTCCCACGGAGACGGAGAAGCCAACTCGCCAGGAATGTTGTCAAATATTACCGCCGACATGTTAGGTTGGGTTAGGTTTTGTTATATTACGTTATTGATGTATATAAGGGTCCCACGGAGACGGAGAAGGCAGCTCGCCAGGAATGTTGTCAAATATTACCGCCGAGACGATAGGTTGGGTTAGGTTAGGTTATATTACGTTATTGATGTATATGAAGGTCATACGGAGACGTAGAGGCCAACTCGCCAGGAATGTTGTCAAATATTACCGCCGAGATGTTAGGGTGCGTTAGGTTATGTTATATTACGTTATTGATGTATATAAAGGTTCCACGGAGACGTAGAGTCCAACTCGCCAGGAATGTTGTCAAACATTACCGCCGAGATGTTAGATTGGGTTATGTTAGGTTATATTACGTTATTGATGTATATAAACGTCCCACGGAGACGTAGAGGCCAACTCGCCAGGAATGTTGTCAAATATTACCGCCGTGATGATAGGTTGGTTTAGGTTAGGTTATATTACGTTATTGATGTATATGAAGGTCAAACGGAGAAGTAGATGCCAGCTCGCCAGGAATGTTGTCAAATATTACCGTCGAGATGTTATGTTGGGTTAGGTTAGGTTATATTACGTTCTTGATGTATACGAAATTAAAACGGAGACGTAGAGGCCAACTCGCCAGGAATGTTTTCAAATATTACCCCCGAGATGTTAGGTTGCGTTAGGTTAGGTTATATTACGTTATTGATGTATATAAATGTCCCAGGGAGACGTAGATGCCAACTCGCCAGGAATGTTGTCAAATATTACCGCCGAGACGATAGGTTGGGTTAGGTTAGGTTATATTACGTTATTGATGTATATGAAGGTCATACGGAGACGTAGAGGCCAACTCGCCAGGAATGTTGTCAAATATTACCGCCGAGATGTTAGGGTGCGTTAATGTTATGTTATATTACGTTATTGATGTATATAAAGGTTCCACGGAGACGTAGAGTCCAACTCGCCAGGAATGTTGTCAAATATTACCGCCGAGATGTTAGGTTGTGTTAGGTTAGCTTATGTTACGTTATTGATGTATATGAAAGTCAAACGGAGACGTAGAGGCCAACTCGCCAGGAATGTTGTCAAATATTAGCCCCGAGATGTTAGGTTGGGTTAGGTTAGGTTATATTACGTTATTGATGTATATAAAGGTCCCAGGGAGACGTAGATGCCAACTCGCCAGGAATGTTGTCAAATATTACCGCCGACATGTTAGGTTGGGTTAGGTTTTGTTATATTACGTTATTGATGTATATAAGTGTCCCACGGAGACGGAGAAGCCAGCTCGCCAGGAATGTTGTCAAATATTACCGCCGAGATGATAGGTTGGGTTAGGTTAGGTTATATTACGTTATTGATATATATGAAGGTCAAACGGAAACGTAGAGGCCAACTCGCCAAGAATGTTGTCAAATATTACCGCCGAGATGTTAGGTTGTGTTAGGTTAGCTTATGTTACGTTATTGATGTATATGAAAGTCAAACGGAGACGTAGAGGCCAACTCGCCAGGAATGTTGTCAAATATTACCGCCGAGATGTTAGGTTGGGTTAGGTTTTGTTATATTACGTTATTGATGTATATAAGTGTCCCACGGAGACGGAGAAGCCAGCTCGCCAGGAATGTTGTCAAATATTGACGCCGAGATGATTGGTTGGGTTAGGTTAGGTTATATTACGTTATTGATGTATATGAAGGTCAAACGGAAACGTAGAGGCCAACTCGCCAGGAATGTTGTCCAATATTGCCGCCGAGATGATAGGTTGTGTTAGGTTAGGTTATATAACGTTATTGATGTATATGAAGGTCAAACGGAGACATAGAAGCCAACTCGCCAGGAATGTTTTCAAATATTACCTCCGAGATGTTAGGTTGCGTTAGGTTCGGTTATATTACGTTATTGATGTATATAAATGTCCCAGGGAGACGTAAATGCCAACTCGCCAGGAATGTTGTCAAATATTACCGCCGACATGTTAGGTTGGGTTAGGTTTTGTTATATTACGTTATTGATGTATATAAGGGTCCCACGGGGACGGAAAAGGCAGCTCGCCAGGAATGTTGTCAAATATTACCGCCGAGAGGATAGGTTGTGTTAGGTTAGGTTATATTACGTTATTGATGTATGTGAAGGTCAAACGGAGACGTAGATGCCAACTCGCCAGGAATGTTGTCAAATATTACCGCCGAGATGTTAGGTTGTGTTAGGTTAGCTTATGTTACGTTATTGATGTATATGAAAGTCAAACGGAGACGTAGAGGCCAACTCGCCAGGAATGTTGTCAAATATTAGCCCCGAGATGTTAGGTTGGGTTAGGTTAGGTTATATTACGTTATTGATGTATATAAAGGTCCCAGGGAGACGTAGATGCCAACTCGCCCGGAATGTTGTCAAATATTACCGCCGACATGTTAGGTTGGGTTAGGTTTTGTTATATTACGTTATTGATGTATATAAGTGTCCCACGGAGACGGAGAAGCCAGCTCGCCAGGAATGTTGTCAAATATTGCCGCCGAGATGATAGGTTGTGTTAGGTTAGGTTATATAACGTTATTGATGTATATGAAGGTCAAACGGAGACATAGAGGCCAACTCGCCAGGAATGTTTTCAAATATTACCTCCGAGATGTTAGGTTGCGTTAGGTTCGGTTATATTACGTTATTGATGTATATAAATGTCCCAGGGAGACGTAAATGCCAACTCGCCAGGAATGTTGTCAAATATTACCGCCGACATGTTAGGTTGGGTTAGGTTTTGTTATATTACGTTATTGATGTATATAAGGGTCCCACGGGGACGGAAAAGGCAGCTCGCCAGGAATGTTGTCAAATATTACCGCCGAGATGATAGGTTGTGTTAGGTTAGGTTATATTACGTTATTGATGTATATAAATGTCCCAGGGAGACGTAGATGCCAACTCGCCAGGAATGTTGTCAAATATTACCGTCGAGATGTTAGGTTGTGTTAGGTTTTGTTATATTACGTTATTGATGTATATAAGTGTCCCACGGAGACGGAGAAGCCAGCTCGCCAGGAATGTTGTCAAATATTGCCGCCGAGATGATTGGTTGGGTTAGGTTAGGTTATATTACGTTATTGATGTATATGAAGGTTCCACGGAGACGTAGAGTCCAACTCGCCAGGAATGTTGTCAAACATTACCGCCGAGATGTTAGATTGGGTTATGTTAGGTTATATTACGTTATTGATGTATATAAACGTCCCACGGAGACGTAGAGGCCAATTCGCCAGGAATGTTGTCAAATATTACCGCCGTGATGATAGGTTGGGTTAGGTTAGGTTATATTACGTTATTGATGTATATAAATGTCCCAGGGAGACGTAGATGCCAACTCGCCAGGAATGTTGTCAAATATTACCGTCGAGATGTTAGGTTGGGTTAGGTTAGGTTATATTACGTTATTGATGTATACGAAATTCAAACGGAGACGTAGAAGCCAACTCGCCAGGAATGTCGTCAAATATTACCGCCGTGATGATAGGTTGGTTTACGTTAGGTTATATTACGTTATTGATGTATATGAAGGTCAAACGGAGACGTAGAGAACAACTCGCCAGGAATGATGTCAAATATTACCGCCGAGATGTTAGGTTGGGTTAGGTTAGGTTATATTACGTTATTGATGTATATGAAGGTCATACGGAGACGTAGAGGCCAACTCGTCAGGAATGTTGTCAAATATTACCGCCGAGATGTTAGGGTGCGTTAGGTTATGTTATATTACGTTATTGATGTATATAAAGGTTCCACGGAGACGTAGAGTCCAACTCGCCAGGAATGTTGTCAAATATTACCGCCGAGATGTTAGGTTGGGATAGGTTACGTTATATTACGTTACAGATGTATATGAGGGTCCCAGGGAGACGTAGATGCCAACTCGCCAGGAATGATGTCAAATATTACCGCCGAGATGTTAGGTTGGGTTAGGTTAGGTTATATTACGTTATTGATGTATACGAAATTCAAACGGAGACGTAGAGGCCAAATCGCCAGGAATGATGTCAAATATTACCGCAGAGATGTTAGGTTGGGGTAGGTTAGGTTATATTACGTTATTGATGTATATAAAAGTCCCACGGAGACGTAGAGGCCAACTCGCCAGGAATGTTCTCAAATATTACCGCCGAGATGATAGGTTGTGTTAGGTTAGGTTATATTACGTTATTGATGTATATGAAGGTCAAACGGAGACGTAGAGGCCAACTCGCCAGGAATGATGTCAAATATTACCGCCGAGATGTTAGGTTGGGTTAGGTTAGGTTATATTACGTTATTGATGTATATGAAGGTCAAACGGAGACGGAGAGGCCAAGTCGCCAGGAATGATGTGAAATATTACCGCCGAGATGTTAGGTTGGGTTAGGTTAGGTTATATTACGTTATTGATGTATATAAAGGTCCCACGGAGACGGAGAAGCCAACTCGCAACGAATGTTGTCAAATATTACCCCCCGAGATGTTAGGTTGGGTTAGGTTAGGTTATATTACGTTATTGATGTATATGAAGGTCAAACGGAGACGTAGAAGCCAACTCGCCAGGAATGTTGTCAAATATTACCGCCGAGATGTTAGGTTGTGTTAGGTTAGCTTATGTTACGTTATTGATGTATATGAAAGTCAAACGGAGACGTAGAGGCCAACTCGCCAGTAATGTTGTCAAATATTACCGCCGTCATGATAGGTTGGTTTAGGTTAGGTTATATTACGTTATTGATGTATATGAAGCTCAAACGGAGACGTAGAGGCCAACTCGCCAGGAATGATGTCAAATATTACCGCCGAGAGGTTAGGTTGGGTTAGGTTAGGTTATATTACGTTATTGATGTATATAAAGGTCCCACGGAGACGGAGAAGCCAACTCGCAACGAATGTTGTCAAATATTACCCCCCGAGATGTTAGGTTGGGTTAGGTTAGGGTATATTACGTTATTGATGTATATGAAGGTCAAACGGAGACGTAGAAGCCATCTCGCCAGGAATGTTGTCAAATATTACCGCCGAGATGTTAGGTTGTGTTAGGTTAGCTTATGTTACGTTATTGATGTATATGAAGGTCAAACGGAGACGTAGAGGCCAACTCGCCAGGAATGTTGTCAAACATTACCGCCGTGATGATAGGTTGGTTTACGTTAGGTTATATTACGTTATTGATGTATATGAAGGTCAAACGGAGACGTAGAGACCAACTCGCCAGGAATGATGTCAAATATTACCGCCGAGATGTTAGGTTGGGTTAGGTTAGGTTATATTACGTTATTGATGTATATAAAGGTCCCACGGAGACGGAGAAGCCAACTCGCAACGAATGTTGTCAAATATTACCCCCCGAGATGTTAGGTTGGGTTAGGTTAGGTTATATTACGTTATTGATGTATATGAAGGTCAAACGGAGACGTAGAAGCCAACTCGCCAGGAATGTTGTCAAATATTACCGCCGAGATGTTAGGTTGTGTTAGGTTAGCTTATGTTACGTTATTGATGTATATGAAAGTCAAACGGAGACGTAGAGGCCAACTCGCCAGGAATGTTGTCAAATATTAGCCCCGAGATGTTAGGTTGGGTTAGGTTAGGTTATATTACGTTATTGATGTATATAAAGGTCCCAGGGAGACGTAGATGCCAACTCGCCAGGAATGTTGTCAAATATTACCGCCGACATGTTAGGTTGGGTTAGGTTTTGTTATATTACGTTATTGATGTATATAAGTGTCCCACGGAGACGGAGAAGCCAGCTCGCCAGGAATGTTGTCAAATATTACCGCCGAGATGATAGGTTGGGTTAGGTTAGGTTATATTACGTTATTGATATATATGAAGGTCAAACGGAAACGTAGAGGCCAACTCGCCAAGAATGTTGTCAAATATTACCGCCGAGATGTTAGGTTGTGTTAGGTTAGCTTATGTTACGTTATTGACGTATATGAAAGTCAAACGGAGACGTAGAGGCCAACTCGCCAGGAATGTTGTCAAATATTACCGCCGAGATGTTAGGTTGGGTTAGGTTAGGTTATATTACGTTACAGATGTATCTAAGGGTCCCACGGAGACGTAGAGGCCAACAAGCCAAGAATGTAGTCAAATATTAGCACCGAGATGTTAGGTTGGGTTAGGTTAGGTTATATTACGTTATTGATGTATATAAGGGTCCCACGGAGACGGACATGCCAACTGGCCAGGAATGTTGTCAAATATTACCGCCGAGATGTTAGGTTGTGTTAGGTTAGGTTATATTACGTTACTGAAGTATATAAAGGTCCCACGGGGAAGTAGATGCCTATAAGCCAGGAATGTTGTCAAATATTACCGCCGAAATGTTAGGTTGGGATAGGTTACGTTATATTACGTTACAGATGTATATAAGGGTCCCAGGGAGACGTAGATGCCAACTCGCCAGGAATGTTGTCAAATATTACCGCCGAGATGATAGGTTGGGTTAGGTTAGGTTATATTACGTTATTGATGTATATGAAGGTCATACCGAGACGTAGAGTCCAACTCGCCAGGAATGTTGTCAAATATTACCGCCGAGATGTTAGGGTGCGTTAGGTTATGTTATATTACGTTATTGATGTATATAAAGGTTCCGCGGAGACGTAGAGTCCAACTCGCCAGGAATGTTGTCAAATATTACCGCCGAGATGTTAGATTGGGTTAGGTTAGGTTATATTACGTTATTGATGTATATAAACGTCCCACGGAGACGTAGAGGCCAACTCGCCAGGAATGTTGTCAAATATTACCGCCGTCATGATAGGTTGGTTTAGGTTAGGTTATATTACGTTATTGATGTATATGAAGCTCAAACGGAGACGTAGAGGCCAACTCGCCAGGAATGATGTCAAATATTACCGCCGAGAGGTTAGGTTGGGTTAGGTTAGGTTATATTACGTTATTGATGTATATAAAGGTCCCACGGAGACGGAGAAGCCAACTCGCAACGAATGTTGTCAAATATTACCCCCCGAGATGTTAGGTTGGGTTAGGTTAGGGTATATTACGTTATGGATGTATATGAAGGTCAAACGGAGACGTAGAAGCCATCTCGCCAGGAATGTTGTCAAATATTACCGCCGAGATGTTAGGTTGTGTTAGGTTAGCTTATGTTACGTTATTGATGTATATGAAGGTCAAACGGAGACGTAGAGGCCAACTCGCCAGGAATGTTGTCAAACATTACCGCCGTGATGATAGGTTGGTTTACGTTAGGTTATATTACGTTATTGATGTATATGAAGGTCAAACGGAGACGTAGAGACCAACTCGCCAGGAATGATGTCAAATATTACCGCCGAGATGTTAGGTTGGGTTAGGTTAGGTTATATTACGTTATTGATGTATATAAAGGTCCCACGGAGACGGAGAAGCCAACTCGCAACGAATGTTGTCAAATATTACCCCCCGAGATGTTAGGTTGGGTTAGGTTAGGTTATATTACGTTATTGATGTATATGAAGGTCAAACGGAGACGTAGAAGCCAACTCGCCAGGAATGTTGTCAAATATTACCGCCGAGATGTTAGGTTGTGTTAGGTTAGCTTATGTTACGTTATTGATGTATATGAAAGTCAAACGGAGACGTAGAGGCCAACTCGCCAGGAATGTTGTCAAATATTAGCCCCGAGATGTTAGGTTGGGTTAGGTTAGGTTATATTGCGTTATTGATGTATATAAAGGTCCCAGGGAGACGTAGATGCCAACTCGCCAGGAATGTTGTCAAATATTACCGCCGACATGTTAGGTTGGGTTAGGTTTTGTTATATTACGTTATTGATGTATATAAGTGTCCCACGGAGACGGAGAAGCCAGCTCGCCAGGAATGTTGTCAAATATTACCGCCGAGATGATAGGTTGGGTTAGGTTAGGTTATATTACGTTATTGATATATATGAAGGTCAAACGGAAACGTAGAGGCCAACTCGCCAAGAATGTTGTCAAATATTACCGCCGAGATGTTAGGTTGTGTTAGGTTAGCTTATGTTACGTTATTGACGTATATGAAAGTCAAACGGAGACGTAGAGGCCAACTCGCCAGGAATGTTGTCAAATATTACCGCCGAGATGTTAGGTTGGGTTAGGTTAGGTTATATTACGTTACAGATGTATCTAAGGGTCCCACGGAGACGTAGAGGCCAACAAGCCAAGAATGTAGTCAAATATTAGCACCGAGATGTTAGGTTGGGTTAGGTTAGGTTATATTACGTTATTGATGTATATAAGGGTCCCACGGAGACGGACATGCCAACTGGCCAGGAATGTTGTCAAATATTACCGCCGAGATGTTAGGTTGTGTTAGGTTAGGTTATATTACGTTACTGAAGTATATAAAGGTCCCACGGGGAAGTAGATGCCTATAAGCCAGGAATGTTGTCAAATATTACCGCCGAAATGTTAGGTTGGGATAGGTTACGTTATATTACGTTACAGATGTATATAAGGGTCCCAGGGAGACGTAGATGCCAACTCGCCAGGAATGTTGTCAAATATTACCGCCGAGATGATAGGTTGGGTTAGGTTAGGTTATATTACGTTATTGATGTATATGAAGGTCATACGGAGACGTAGAGTCCAACTCGCCAGGAATGTTGTCAAATATTACCGCCGAGATGTTAGGGTGCGTTAGGTTATGTTATATTACGTTATTGATGTATATAAAGGTTCCGCGGAGACGTAGAGTCCAACTCGCCAGGAATGTTGTCAAATATTACCGCCGAGATGTTAGATTGGGTTAGGTTAGGTTATATTACGTTATTGATGTATATAAACGTCCCACGGAGACGTAGAGGCCAACTCGCCAGGAATGTTGCCAAATATTACCGCCGTCATGATAGGTTGGTTTAGGTTAGGTTATATTACGTTATTGATGTATATGAAGCTCAAACGGAGACGTAGAGGCCAACTCGCCAGGAATGATGTCAAATATTACCGCCGAGAGGTTAGGTTGGGTTAGGTTAGGTTATATTACGTTATTGATGTATATAAAGGTCCCACGGAGACGGAGAAGCCAACTCGCAACGAATGTTGTCAAATATTACTCCCCGAGATGTTAGGTTGGGTTAGGTTAGAGTGTATTACGTTATTGATGTATATGAAGGTCAAACGGAGATGTAGAAGCCAACTCGCCAGGAATGTTGTCAAATATTACCGCCGAGATGTTAGGTTGTGTTAGGTTAGCTTATGTTACGTTATTGATGTATATGAAGGTCAAACGGAGACGTAGAGGCCAACTCGCCAGGAATGATGTCAAATATTAGCGCCGAGATGTTAGGTTGGGTTAGGTTAGGTTATATTACGTTATTGAAGTATATAAAGGTCCCACGGAGAAGTAGATGCCTATAAGCCAGGAATGTTGTCAAATATTACCGCCGAGATGATAGGTTGTGTTAGGTTAGGTTATATTACGTTATTGATGTGTATGAAGGTCAAACGGAGACGTAGAGGCCATCTCGCCCGGAATGTTGGCAAATATTACCGCCGTGATGATAGGTTGGTTTACGTTAGGTTATATTACGTTATTGGTGTATATGAAGGTCAAACGGAGACGTAGAGACCAACTCGCCAGGAATGATGTCAAATATTACCGCCGAGATGTTAGGTTGGGTTAGGTTAGGTTATATAACGTTATTGAAGTATATAAAGGTCCCACGGAGAAGTAGATGCCTATAAGCCAGGAATGTTGTCAAATATTACCGCCGAGATGTTAGGTTGGGATAGGTTACGTTATATTACGTTACAGATGTATATAAGGGTCCCAGGGAGACGTAGATGCCAACTCGCCAGGAATGTTGTCAAATATTACCGCCGAGATGTTAGGTTGGTATAGGTTACGTTATATTCCGTTACAGATGTATATAAGGGTCCCAGGGAGACGTAGATGCCAACTCGCCAGGAATGATGTCAAATATTACCGCCGAGATGTTAGGTTGTGTTAGGTTAGGTTATATTACGTTATTGAAGTATATAAAGGTCCCACGGGGAAGTAGATGCCTATAAGCCAGGAATGTTGTCAAATATTACCGCCGAGATGTTAGGTTGGGATAGGTTACGTTATATTACGTTTCAGATGTATATAAGGGTCCCAGGGAGACGTAGATGCCAACTCGCCAGGAATGTTGTCAAATATTACCGCCGAGATGATAGGTTGGGTTAGGTTAGGTTATATTACGTTATTGATGTATATGAAGGTCATACGGAGACGTAGAGTCCAACTCGCCAGGAATGTTGTCAAATATTACCGCCGAGATGTTAGGGTGCGTTAGGTTATGTTATATTACGTTATTGATGTATATAAAGGTTCCGCGGAGACGTAGAGTCCAACTCGCCAGGAATGTTGTCAAATATTACCGCCGAGATGTTAGATTGGGTTAGGTTAGGTTATATTACGTTATTGATGTATATAAACGTCCCACGGAGACGTAGAGGCCAACTCGCCAGGAATGTTGTCAAATATTACCGCCGTCATGATAGGTTGGTTTAGGTTAGGTTATATTACGTTATTGATGTATATGAAGCTCAAACGGAGACGTAGAGGCCAACTCGCCAGGAATGATGTCAAATATTACCGCCGAGAGGTTAGGTTGGGTTAGGTTAGGTTATATTACGTTATTGATGTATATAAAGGTCCCACGGAGACGGAGAAGCCAACTCGCAACGAATGTTGTCAAATATTACCCCCCGAGATGTTAGGTTGGGTTAGGTTAGGTTATATTACGTTATTGATGTATATGAAGGTCAAACGGAGACGTAGAAGCCAACTCGCCAGGAATGTTGTCAAATATTACCGCCGAGATGTTAGGTTGGGTTAGGTTAGGTTATATTACGTTACAGATGTATCTAAGGGTCCCACGGAGACGTAGAGGCCAACAAGCCAGGAATGTAGTCAAATATTAGCGCCGAGATGTTAGGTTGGGTTAGGTTAGGTTATATTACGGTATTGATGTATATAAAGGTCCCACGGCTATGTAGAGGCCAACTCGCCAGGAATGTTGTCAAATATTAACGCCGAGATGATAGGTTGGGTTAGGTTACGTTATATTACGTTATTGATGTATATGAGGGTTACACGGAGACGTAGAGGCCAACTCGCCAGGAATATTGTCAAATATTACCCCCGACATGTTAGGTTGGGCTAGATTTGGTTATATTACGGTATTGAAGTATATAAATGTCCCACGGAGACGTAGAGGCCAACTCGCCAGGCATGTTGTCAAATATTACCGCCGAGATGATAGGTTGTATTAGGTTAGGTTATATTACGTTATTGATGTATACGAAATTCAAACGGAGACGTAGAGGCCAACTCGCCAGGAATGTTGTCAAATATTACCCCCGACATGTTAGGTTGGGATAGATTTGGTTATATTACGGTATTGAAGTATATAAATGTCCCACGGAGACGTAGAGGCCAACTCGCCAGGAATGTTGTCAAATATTACCGCCGAGAGGTTAGGTTGGGTTAGGATAGGTTATATTACGTTATTGATGTATATAAAGGTCCCACGGAGGCGGAGAAGCCAACTCGCAACGAATGTTGTCAAATATTACCCCCCGAGATGTTAGGTTGGGTTAGGTTAGGGTATATTACGTTATTGATGTATATGAAGGTCAAACGGAGACGTAGAGGCCAACTCGCCAGGAATGATGTCAAATATTACCGCCGAGAGGTTAGGTTGGGTTAGGTTAGGTTATATTACGTTATTGATGTATATAAAGGTCCCACGGAGGCGGAGAAGCCAACTCGCAACGAATGTTGTCAAATATTACCCCCCGAGATGTTCGGTTGGGTTAGGTTAGGGTATATTACGTTGTTGATGTATATGAAGGTCAAACGGAGACGTAGAAGCCAACTCGCCAGGAATGTTGTCAAATATTACCGCCGAGATGTTAGGTTCTGTTAGGTTAGCTTATGTTACGTTATTGATGTATATGAAAGTCAAACGGAGACGTAGATGCCAACTCGCCAGGAATGTTGTCAAATATTACCGCCGAGATGTTAGGTTGGGTTAGGTTAGGTTATATTACGTTACAGATGTATCTAAGGGTCCCACGGAGACGGAGATGCCAACTCGCCAGGAATGTTGTAAAATATTACCGCCGAGATGATAGGTTGGGTTAGGTTACGTTATATTACGTTATTGATGTATATGAGGGTTACACGGAGACGTAGATTCCAACTCGCCAGGAATGTTGTCAAATATTGCCGCCGACATGTTAGGTTGGGTTAGGTTTGGTTATATTACGTTATTGATGTATATAAGGGTCCCACGGAGACGGAGATGCCAACTGGCCAGGAATGTTGTCAAATATTACCGCCGAGATGATAGGTTGTGTTAGGTTAGGTTATATTACGTTATTGATGTATATGAAGGTCAAACGGAGACGTGGAGGCCATCTCGCCCGGAATGTTGTCAAATATTACCGCCGTGATGATAGGTTGGTTTACGTTAGGTTATATTACGTTATTGATGTATATGAAGGTCAAACGGAGACGTAGAGACCAACTCGCCAGGAATGATGTCAAATATTACCGCCGAGATGTTAGGTTGGGTTAGGTTAGGTTATATTACGTTATTGAAGTATATAAAGGTCCCACGGAGAAGTAGATGCCTATAAGCCAGGAATGTTGTCAGATATTACCGCCGAGATGTTAGGTTGGGATAGGTTACGTTATATTACGTTACAGATGTATATAAGGGTCCCAGGGTGACGTAGATGCCAACTCGCCAGGAATGTTGTCAAATATTACCGCCGAGATGTTAGGTTGGGATAGGTTACGTTATATTCCGTTACAGATGTATATAAGGGTCCCAGGGAGACGTAGATGCCAACTCGCCAGGAATGATGTCAAATATTACCGCCGAGATGTTAGGTTGTGTTAGGTTAGGTTATATTACGTTATTGAAGTATATAAAGGTCCCACGGGGAAGTAGATGCCTATAAGCCAGGAATGTTGTCAAATATTACCGCCGAAATGTTAGGTTGGGATAGGTTACGTTATATTACGTTACAGATGTATATAAGGGTCCCAGGGAGACGTAGATGCCAACTCGCCAGGAATGTTGTCAAATATTACCGCCGAGATGATAGGTTGGGTTAGGTTAGGTTATATTACGTTATTGATGTATATGAAGGTCATACGGAGACGTAGAGTCCAACTCGCCAGGAATGTTGTCAAATATTACCGCCGAGATGTTAGGGTGCGTTAGGTTATGTTATATTACGTTATTGATGTATATAAAGGTTCCGCGGAGACGTAGAGTCCAACTCGCCAGGAATGTTGTCAAATATTACCGCCGAGATGTTAGATTGGGTTAGGTTAGGTTATATTACGTTATTGATGTATATAAACGTCCCACGGAGACGTAGAGGCCAACTCGCCAGGAATGTTGTCAAATATTACCGCCGTCATGATAGGTTGGTTTAGGTTAGGTTATATTACGTTATTGATGTATATGAAGCTCAAACGGAGACGTAGAGGCCAACTCGCCAGGAATGATGTCAAATATTACCGCCGAGAGGTTAGGTTGGGTTAGGTTAGGTTATATTACGTTATTGATGTATATAAAGGTCCCACGGAGACGGAGAAGCCAACTCGCAACGAATGTTGTCAAATATTACTCCCCGAGATGTTAGGTTGGGTTAGGTTAGAGTGTATTACGTTATTGATGTATATGAAGGTCAAACGGAGACGTAGAAGCCAACTCGCCAGGAATGTTGTCAAATATTACCGCCGAGATGTTAGGTTGTGTTAGGTTAGCTTATGTTACGTTATTGATGTATATGAAGGTCAAACGGAGACGTAGAGGCCAACTCGCCAGGAATGATGTCAAATATTAGCGCCGAGATGTTAGGTTGGGTTAGGTTAGGTTATATTACGTTATTGAAGTATATAAAGGTCCCACGGAGAAGTAGATGCCTATAAGCCAGGAATGTTGTCAAATATTACCGCCGAGATGTTAGGTTGGGATAGGTTACCTTATATTACGTTACAGATGTATATAAGGGTCCCAGGGAGACGTAGATGCCAACTCGCCAGGAATGTTGTCAAATATTACCGCCGAGATCATAGGTTGGGTTAGGTTAGGTTATATTACGTTATTGATGTATATGAAGGTCATACGGAGACGTAGAGGCCAACTCGCCAGGAATGTTGTCAAATATTACCGCCGAGATGTTAGGGTGCGTTAGGTTATGTTATATTACGTTATTGATGTATATAAAGGTTCCACGGAGACGTAGAGTCCAACTCGCCAGGAATGTTGTCAAATATTACCGCCGAGATGTTAGGTTGGGATAGGTTACGTTATATTACGTTACAGATGTATATAAGGGTCCCAGGGAGACGTAGATGCCAACTCGCCAGGAATGATGTCAAATTTTACCGCCGAGATGTTAGATTGGGTTAGGTTAGGTTACATTACGTTATTGATGTATATAAACGTCCCACGGAGACGTAGAGGCCAACTCGCCAGGAATGTTGTCAAATATTACCGCCGTCATGATAGGTTGGTTTAGGTTAGGTTATATTACGTTATTGATGTATATGAAGCTCAAACGGAGACGTAGAGGCCAACTCGCCAGGAATGATGTCAAATATTACCGCCGAGAGGTTAGGTTGGGTTAGGTTAGGTTATATTACGTTATTGATGTATATAAAGGTCCCACGGAGACGGAGAAGCCAACTCGCAACGAATGTTGTCAAATATTACCCCCCGAGATGTTAGGTTGGGTTAGGTTAGGGTGTATTACGTTATTGATGTATATGAAGGTCAAACGGAGACGTAGAGACCAACTCGCCAGAAATGATGTCAAATATTACCGCCGAGATGTTAGGTTGGGTTAGGTTAGGTTATATTACGTTATTGAAGTATATAAAGGTCCCACGGAGAAGTAGATGCCTATAAGCCAGGAATGTTGTCAAATATTACCGCCGAGATGTTAGGTTGGGATAGGTTACGTTATATTACGTTACAGATGTATATAAGGGTCCCAGGGTGACGTAGATGCCAACTCGCCAGGAATGTTGTGAAATATTACCGCCGAGATGTTAGGTTGGTATAGGTTACGTTATATTCCGTTACAGATGTATATAAGGGTCCCAGGGAGACGTAGATGCCAACTCGCCAGGAATGATGTCAAATATTACCGCCGAGATGTTAGGTTGTGTTAGGTTAGGTTATATTACGTTATTGAAGTATATAAAGGTCCCACGGGGAAGTAGATGCCTATAAGACAGGAATGTTGTCAAATATTACCGCCGAGATGTTAGGTTGGGATAGGTTACGTTATATTACGTTTCAGATGTATATAAGGGTCCCAGGGAGACGTAGATGCCAACTCGCCAGGAATGTTGTCAAATATTACCGCCGAGATGATAGGTTGTGTTAGGTTAGGTTATATTACGTTATTGATGTATATGAAGGTCAAACGGAGACGTAGAGGCCAACTCGCCAGGAATGATGTCAAATATTACCGCCGAGATGTTAGGTTGGGTTAGGTTAGGTTATATTACGTTATTGATGTATATGAAGGTCAAACGGAGACGGAGAGGCCAAGTCGCCAGGAATGATGTGAAATATTACCGCCGAGATGTTAGGTTGGGTTAGGTTAGGTTATATTACGTTATTGATGTATATAAAGGTCCCACGGAGACGGAGAAGCCAACTCGCAACGAATGTTGTCAAATATTACCCCCCGAGATGTTAGGTTGGGTTAGGTTAGGTTATATTACGTTATTGATGTATATGAAGCTCAAACGGAGACGTAGAGGCCAACTCGCAGGAATGTTGTCAAATATTACCCCCGACATGTTAGGTTGGGATAGAATTGGTTATATTACGGTATTGAAGTATATAAATGTCCCACGGAGACGTAGAGGCCAACTCGCCAGGAATGTTGTCAAATATTACCGCCGCGATGTTAGGGTGCGTTAGGTTATGTTATATTACGTTATTGATGTATATAAAGGTTCCACGGAGACGTAGAATCCAACTCGCCAGGAATGTTGTCAAATATTACCGCCGAGATGATAGGTTGGGATAGGTTAGGTTATATTACGTTATTGACATATATAAAGGTTACACGGAGACGCAGAGGCCAACAAGTCAGGAATGTGGTCAAATATTACCGCCGAGATGTTAGATTGGGTTAGGCTAGCTTATATTATGTTATTCATGTATATAAAGTTACCACGGAGTCGTAGAGGCCAACTCGCCAAGAATGTGGTCAAATATTACCGCCGAGATGATAGGTTGGGTTAGGTTAGGTTATATTACGTTATTGATGTATGTGAAGGTCAAACGGAGACGTAGAGGCCAACTCGCCAGGAATGATGTCACATATTACCGCCGAGATGTTAGGTTGGGTTAGGTTAGGTTATATTACGTTACAGATGTATCTAAGGGTCCCACGGAGACGTAGAGGCCAACAAGCCAGGAATGTAGTCAAATATTAGCGCCGAGATATTAGGTTGGGTTAGGTTAGGTTATATTACGGTATTGATGTATATAAAGGTCCCACGGCTATGTAGAGGCCAACTCGCCAGGAATGTTGTCGAATATTACCGCCGAGAAGATAGGTTGTGTTAGGTTAGGTTATATTACGTTATTGATGTATATGAAGGTCAAACGGAAACGTAGATGCCAACTCGCCAGGAATGTTGTCAAATATTACCGTCGAGATGTTAGGTTGGGTTAGGTTAGGTTATATTACATTCTTGATGTATACGAAATTCAAACGGAGACGTAGAGGCCAACTCGCCAGGAATGATGTCAAATATTACCGCCGAGATATTAGGTTGGGTTCGGTTAGGTTATATTACGGTATTGATGTATATAAAGGTCCCACGGCTATGTAGAGGCCAACTCTCCAGGAATGTTGTCGAATATTACCGCCGAGATGATAGGTTGTGTTAGGTTAGGTTATATTACGTTATTGATGTATATGAAGGTCAAACGGAAACGTAGAGGCCAACTCGCCAGGAATGTTGTAAAATATTACCGCCGAGATGTTAGGTTGTGTTAGGTTAGCTTATATTACGTTATTGATTTATATGAATGTCAAACGGAGACGTAGAGGCCAACTCGCCAGGAATGTTGTCAAATATTACCGCCGATATGTTAGGTTGGGTTAGGTTAGGTTATATTACGTTATTGATGTATATAAGGGTCCCACGGAGACGGAGATGCCAACTGGCCAGGAATGTTGTCAAATATTACCGCCGAGATGATAGGTTGGGTTAGGTTAGGTTATATTACGTTATTGAAGTATATAAAGGTCATTCGGAGACGTAGAGGCCAACTCGCCAGGAATGTTGTCAAATATTACCGCCGAGATGATAGGTTGTGTTAGGTTATGTTATATTACGTTATTGATGTATATAAAGATTCCACGGAGACGTAGAGTCCAACAAGCCAGGTATGTGGTCAAATATTACCGCCGCGGTGTTAGGTTGGGTTAGGTTAGGTTATATTACGTTATTGATGTATATAAAGGTCCCACGGAGTCGTAGAGGCCAACTCGCAGGAATGTTGTCAAATATTACCCCCGACATGTTAGGTTGGGATAGATTTGGTTATATTACGGTATTGAAGTATATAAATGTCCCACGGAGACGTAGAGGCCAACTCGCCAGGAATGTTGTCAAATATTACCGCCGAGATGAGAGGTTGTGTTAGGTTACGTTATATTACGTTATTGATGTATATGAAGGTCAAACGGAAACGTAGAGGCCAACTCGCCAGGAATGTTGTCAAATATTACCGCCGTGATGATAGGTTGGTTTAGGTTAGGTTATATTACGTTATTGATGTATATGAAGGTCAAACGGAGACGTAGAGGCCAACTCGCCAGGAATGATGTCAAATATTACCGCCGTCATGATAGGTTGGTTTAGGTTAGGTTATATTACGTTATTGATGTATACAAAATTCAAACGGAGACGTAGAGGCCAACTCGCCAGGAATGATGTCAAATATTACCCCCGACATGTTAGGTTGGGATAGATTTGGTTATATTACGGTATTGAAGTATATAAATGTCCCACGGAGACGTAGAGGCCAACTCGCCAGGAATGTTCTCAAATATTACCGCCGAGATGATAGGTTGTGTTAGGTTAGGTTATATTACGTTATTGATGTATATGAAGGTCAAACGGAGACATAGAGGCCAACTCGCCAGGAATGATGTCAAATATTACCGCCGAGATGTTAGGTTGGGTTAGGTTAGGTTATATTACGTTATTGATGTATATGAAGGTCAAACGGAGACGGAGAGGCCAAGTCGCCAGGAATGATGTGAAATATTACCGCCGAGAGGTTAGGTTGGGTTAGGTTAGGGTATATTACGTTATTGATGTATATGAAGGTCAAACGGAGACGTAGAAGCCAACTCGCCAGGAATGTTGTCGAATATTACCGCCGTGATGATAGGTTGGTTTAGGTTAGGTTATATTACGTTATTGATGTATATGAAGCTCAAACGGAGACGTAGAGGCCAACTCGCCAGGAATGATGTCAAATATTACCGCCGTGAGGTTAGGTTGGGTTAGGTTAGGTTATATTACGTTATTGATGTATATAAAGGTCCCACGGAGACGGAGAAGCCAACTCGCAACGAATGTTGTCAAATATTACCCCCCGAGATGTTAGGTTGGGTTAGGTTAGGTTATATTACGTTATTGATGTATATGAAGGTCAAACGGAGACGGAGAGGCCAAGTCGCCAGGAATGATGTGAAATATTACCGCCGAGAGGTTAGGTTGGGTTAGGTTAGGGTATATTACGTTATTGATGTATATGAAGGTCAAACGGAGACGTAGAAGCCAACTCGCCAGGAATGTTGTCGAATATTACCGCCGTGATGATAGGTTGGTTTAGGTTAGGTTATATTACGTTATTGATGTATATGAAGCTCAAACGGAGACGTAGAGGCCAACTCGCCAGGAATGATGTCAAATATTACCGCCGTGAGGTTAGGTTGGGTTAGGTTAGGTTATATTACGTTATTGATGTATATAAAGGTCCCACGGAGACGGAGAAGCCAACTCGCAACGAATGTTGTCAAATATTACCCCCCGAGATGTTAGGTTGGGTTAGGTTAGGGTATATTACGTTATTGATGTATATGAAGGTCAAACGGAGACGTAGAAGCCATCTCGCCAGGAATGTTGTCAAATATTACCGCCGAGATGTTAGGTTGTGTTAGGTTAGCTTATGTTACGTTATTGATGTATATGAAGGTCAAACGGAGACGTAGAGGCCAACTCGCCAGGAATGTTGTCAAATATTACCGCCGTGATGATAGGTTGGTTTACGTTAGGTTATATTACGTTATTGATGTATATGAAGGTCAAACGGAGACGTAGAGACCAACTCGCCAGGAATGATGTCAAATATTACCGCCGAGATGTTAGGTTGGGTTAGGTTAGGTTATATTACGTTATTGATGTATATAAAGGTCCCAAGGAGACGGAGAAGCCAACTCGCAACGAATGTTGTCAAATATTACCCCCCGAGATGTTAGGTTGGGTTAGGTTAGGTTATATTACGTTATTGATGTATATGAAGGTCAAACGCAGACGTAGAAGCCAACTCGCGAGGAATGTTGTCAAATATTACCGCCGAGATGTTAGGTTGTGTTAGGTTAGCTTATGTTACGTTATTGATGTATATGAAAGTCAAACGGAGACGTAGATGCCAACTCGCCAGGAATGTTGTCAAATATTACCGCCGAGATGTTAGGTTGGGTTAGGTTAGGTTATATTACGTTACAGATGTATCTAAGGGTCCCACGGAGACGGAGATGCCAACTCGCCAGGAATGTTGTAAAATATTACCGCCGAGATGATAGGTTGGGTTAGGTTACGTTATATTACGTTATTGATGTATATGAGGGTTACACGGAGACGTAGATTCCAACTCGCCAGGAATGTTGTCAAATATTGCCGCCGACATGTTAGGTTGGGTTAGGTTTGGTTATATTACGTTATTGATGTATATAAGGGTCCCACGGAGACGGAGATGCCAACTGGCCAGGAATGTTGTCAAATATTACCGCCGAGATGTTAGGTTGGTATAGGTTACGTTATATTCCGTTACAGATGTATATAAGGGTCCCAGGGAGACGTAGATGCCAACTCGCCAGGAATGATGTCAAATATTACCGCCGAGATGTTAGGTTGTGTTAGGTTAGGTTATATTACGTTATTGAAGTATATAAAGGTCCCACGGGGAAGTAGATGCCTATAAGCCAGGAATGTTGTCAAATATTACCGCCGAGATGTTAGGTTGGGATAGGTTACGTTATATTACGTTATTGATGTATATAAAGGTTCCGCGGAGACGTAGAGTCCAACTCGCCAGGAATGTTGTCAAATATTACCGCCGAGATGTTAGATTGGGTTAGGTTAGGTTATATTACGTTATTGATGTATATAAACGTCCCACGGAGACGTAGAGGCCAACTCGCCAGGAATGTTGTCAAATATTACCGCCGTCATGATAGGTTGGTTTAGGTTAGGTTATATTACGTTATTGATGTATATGAAGCTCAAACGGAGACGTAGAGGCCAACTCGCCAGGAATGATGTCAAATATTACCGCCGAGAGGTTAGGTTGGGTTAGGTTAGGTTATATTACGTTATTGATGTATATAAAGGTCCCACGGAGACGGAGAAGCCAACTCGCAACGAATGTTGTCAAATATTACCCCCCGAGATGTTAGGTTGGGTTAGGTTAGGGTATATTACGTTATTGATGTATATGAAGGTCAAACGGAGACGTAGAAGCCATCTCGCCAGGAATGTTGTCAAATATTACCGCCGAGATGTTAGGTTGTGTTAGGTTAGCTTATGTTACGTTATTGATGTATATGAAGGTCAAACGGAGACGTAGAGGCCAACTCGCCAGGAATGTTGTCAAATATTACCGCCGAGATGTTAGATTGGGTTAGGTTAGGTTAAATTACGTTATTGATGTATATGAAGGTCAAACGGAGACGTAGAGGCCAACTCGCCAGGAATGTGATCAAATATTACCGCCGAGATGTTAGGTTGGGTTAGGTTAGGTTATACTACGTTATTGATGTATATAAAGGTCCCACGGAGACGTAGAGGCCAACTCGCCAGGAATGTTGTCAAATATTATCGCCGAAATGTTAGGTTGGGTTAGGTTAGGTTATATTGCGTTATTGATGTATATAAAGGTCCCAGGGAGACGTAGATGCCAACTCGCCAGGAATGTTGTCAAATATTACCGCCGAGATGTTAGATTGGGTTAGGTAAGGTTATATTACGTTATTGATGTATATGAAGGTCAAACGGAGACGGAGAGGCCAAGTCGCCAGGAATGATGTGAAATATTACCGCCGAGAGGTTAGGTTGGGTTAGGTTAGGGTATATTACGTTATTGATGTATATGAAGGTCAAACGGAGACGTAGAAGCCAACTCGCCAGGAATGTTGTCGAATATTACCGCCGTGATGATAGGTTGGTTTAGGTTAGGTTATATTACGTTATTGATGTATATGAAGCTCAAACGGAGACGTAGAGGCCAACTCGCCAGGAATGATGTCAAATATTACCGCCGTGAGGTTAGGTTGGGTTAGGTTAGGTTATATTACGTTATTGATGTATATAAAGGTCCCACGGAGACGGAGAAGCCAACTCGCAACGAATGTTGTCAAATATTACCCCCCGAGATGTTAGGTTGGGTTAGGTTAGGGTATATTACGTTATTAGTGTATATGAAGGTCAAACGGAGACGTAGAAGCCATCTCGCCAGGAATGTTGTCAAATATTACCGCCGAGATGTTAGGTTGTGTTAGGTTAGCTTATGTTACGTTATTGATGTATATGAAGGTCAAACGGAGACGTAGAGGCCAACTCGCCAGGAATGTTGTCAAATATTAC
The DNA here is from genome assembly GCA_963969225.1 of Xylocopa violacea. NCBI lineage: Eukaryota > Metazoa > Arthropoda > Insecta > Hymenoptera > Apidae > Xylocopa > Xylocopa violacea. Next base: position 3,740,536 of record CAXAJV010000836.1, on the reverse strand, counting down.
CGTCGTGATGATAGGTTGGTTTACGTTAGGTTATATTACGTTATTGATGTATATGAAGGTCAAACGGAGACGTAGAGACCAACTCGCCAGGAATGATGTCAAATATTACCGCCGAGATGTTAGGTTGGGTTAGGTTAGGTTATATTGCGTTATTGATGTATATAAAGGTCCCAGGGAGACGTAGATGCCAACTCGCCAGGAATGTTGTCAAATATTACCGCCGAGATGTTAGATTGGGTTAGGTTAGGTTAAATTACGTTATTGATGTATATGAAGGTCAAACGGAGACGTAGGGGCCAACTCGCCAGGAATGTGGTCAAATATTACCGCCGAGATGTTAGGTTGGGTTAGGTTAGGTTATATTACGTTACAGATGTATCTAAGGGTCCCACGGAGACGGAGATGCCAACTCGCCAGGAATGTTGTAAAATATTACCGCCGAGATGATAGGTTGGGTTAGGTTACGTTATATTACGTTATTGATGTATATGAGGGTTACACGGAGACGTAGATTCCAACTCGCCAGGAATGTTGTCAAATATTGCCGCCGACATGTTAGGTTGGGTTAGGTTTGGTTATATTACGTTATTGATGTATATAAGGGTCCCACGGAGACGGAGATGCCAACTGGCCAGGAATGTTGTCAAATATTACCGCCGAGATGTTAGGTTGGTATAGGTTACGTTATATTCCGTTACAGATGTATATAAGGGTCCCAGGGAGACGTAGATGCCAACTCGCCAGGAATGATGTCAAATATTACCGCCGAGATGTTAGGTTGTGTTAGGTTAGGTTATATTACGTTATTGAAGTATATAAAGGTCCCACGGGGAAGTAGATGCCTATAAGCCAGGAATGTTGTCAAATATTACCGCCGAGATGTTAGGTTGGGATAGGTTACGTTATATTACGTTATTGATGTATATAAAGGTTCCGCGGAGACGTAGAGTCCAACTCGCCAGGAATGTTGTCAAATATTACCGCCGAGATGTTAGATTGGGTTAGGTTAGGTTATATTACGTTATTGATGTATATAAACGTCCCACGGAGACGTAGAGGCCAACTCGCCAGGAATGTTGTCAAATATTACCGCCGTCATGATAGGTTGGTTTAGGTTAGGTTATATTACGTTATTGATGTATATGAAGCTCAAACGGAGACGTAGAGGCCAACTCGCCAGGAATGATGTCAAATATTACCGCCGAGAGGTTAGGTTGGGTTAGGTTAGGTTATATTACGTTATTGATATATATAAAGGTCCCACGGAGACGGAGAAGCCAACTCGCAACGAATGTTGTCAAATATTACCCCCCGAGATGTTAGGTTGGGTTAGGTTAGGGTATATTACGTTATTGATGTATATGAAGGTCAAACGGAGACGTAGAAGCCATCTCGCCAGGAATGTTGTCAAATATTACCGCCGAGATGTTAGGTTGTGTTAGGTTAGCTTATGTTACGTTATTGATGTATATGAAGGTCAAACGGAGACGTAGAGGCCAACTCGCCAGGAATGTTGTCAAATATTACCGCCGAGATGTTAGATTGGGTTAGGTTAGGTTAAATTACGTTATTGATGTATATGAAGGTCAAACGGAGACGTAGAGGCCAACTCGCCAGGAATGTGATCAAATATTACCGCCGAGATGTTAGGTTGGGTTAGGTTAGGTTATACTACGTTATTGATGTATATAAAGGTCCCACGGAGACGTAGAGGCCAACTCGCCAGGAATGTTGTCAAATATTATCGCCGAAATGTTAGGTTGGGTTAGGTTAGGTTATATTGCGTTATTGATGTATATAAAGGTCCCAGGGAGACGTTGATGCCAACTCGCCAGGAATGTTGTCAAATATTACCGCCGAGATGTTAGATTGGGTTAGGTAAGGTTAAATTACGTTATTGATGTATATGAAGGTCCAACGGAGACGTAGAGGCCAACTCGCCAGGAATGTGGTCAAATATTACCGCCGAGATGTTAGGTTGGGTTAGGTTAGGTTATATTACGTGATTGATGGATATGAAGGTCCCACGTAGACGTAGAGGCCAACAAGACAGGAATGTGGTGAAATATTACCGCAGAAATGTTAGATTGGGTTAGGTTACGTTATATTACGTTATTGAATTATATAAAGGTCCCAGGGAGACGTAGATGCCAACTCGCCAGGAATGTGGTCAAATATTACCGCCGAGATGTTAGGTTGAGTGAGGCTAGTTTATATTACGTTATTGATGTATATAAAGGTCCCACAGAGACGTAGGGGCCAACTCGCCAGGAATGTTGTCAAATATTACCGCCGAGATGATAGGTTGGGTTAGGTTAGGTTAAATTACGTTATTGATGTATATGAAGGTCCCACGGAGACGTAGAGGCCAACTGGACAGGAATGTTGTCAAATATTGCCGCCGAAAAGTTAGGTTGGGTTAGGTTAGGTTATACTACGTTATTGATGTATATAAAGGTCCCACGGAGACGTAGAGGCCAACTCGCCAGGAATGTTGTCAAATATTATCGCCGAAATGTTAGGTTGGGTTAGGTTAGGTTATATTGCGTTATTGATGTATATAAAGGTCCCAGGGAGACGTAGATGCCAACTCGCCAGGAATGTTGTCAAATATTACCGCCGAGATGTTAGATTGGGTTAGGTTAGGTTAAATTACGTTATTGATGTATATGAAGGTCAAACGGAGACGTAGGGGCCAACTCGCCAGGAATGTGGTCAAATATTACCGCCGAGATGTTAGGTTGGGTTAGGTTAGGTTATATTACGTGATTGATGGATATGAAGGTCCCACGTAGACGTAGGGGCCAACTCGCCAGGAATGTTGTCAAATATTACCGCCGAGATGATAGGTTGGGTTAGGTTAGGTTAAATTACGTTATTGATGTATATGAAGGTCAAACGGAGACGTAGAGGCCAACAAGACAGGAATGTGGTCAAATATTACCGCCGAAATGTTAGATTGGGTTAGGTTAGGTTATATTACGTTATTGAATTATATAAAGGTCCCAGGGAGACGTAGATGCCAACTCGCCAGGAATGTTGTCAAATATTACCGCCGAGATGTTAGGTTGAGTTAGGCTAGTTTATATTACGTTATTGATGTATTTAAGGTCCCACAGAGACGTAGAGGCCAACTCGCCAGGAATGTTGTCAAATATTAACGCCGAGATGTTAGGTTTGGTTAGGTTAGGTGATATTACGTTATTGATGGATATGAAGGTCCCACGTAGACGTAGAGGCCAACAAGACAGGAATGTGGTCAAATATTACCGCCGAAATGTTAGATTGGGTTAGGTTAGGTTATATTACGTTATTGAATTATATAAAGGTCCCAGGGAGGCGTAGATGCCAACTCGCCAGGAATGTTGTCAAATATTACAGCCGAGATGTTAGGTTGGCTTAGGTTAGGTTATATTACGTTATTGATGTATATGAAGGTCAAACGGAGACGTAGAGGCCAACTCGCCAGGAATGTTGTCAAATATTACCGCCGAGATGTTAGGTTGGGTCAGGTTAGCATATATTACGTTATTGATGTATATGAAGGTCAAACGGAGACGTAGAGGCCAACTGGACAGGAATGTTGTCAAATATTGCCGCCGAAAAGTTAGGTAGGGTTAGGTTAGGTTATACTACGTTATTTATGTATATAAAGGTCCCACGGAGACGTAGAGGCCAACTCGCCAGGAATGTTGTCAAATATTATCGCCGAAATGTTAGGTTGGGTTAGGTTAGGTTATATTGCGTTATTGATGTATATAAAGGTCCCAGGGAGACGTAGATGCCAACTCGCCAGGAATGTTGTCAAATATTACCGCCGAGATGTTAGATTGGGTTAGGTTAGGTTAAATTACGTTATTGATGTATATGAAGGTCAAACGGAGACGTAGAGGCCAACTCGCCAGGAATGTGATCAAATATTACCGCCGAGATGTTAGGTTGGGTTAGGTTAGGTTATACTACGTTATTGATGTATATAAAGGTCCCACGGAGACGTAGAGGCCAACTCGCCAGGAATGTTGTCAAATATTATCGCCGAAATGTTAGGTTGGGTTAGGTTAGGTTATATTGCGTTATTGATGTATATAAAGGTCCCAGGGAGACGTAGATGCCAACTCGCCAGGAATGTTGTCAAATATTACCGCCGAGATGTTAGATTGGGTTAGGTAAGGTTAAATTACGTTATTGATGTATATGAAGGTCCAACGGAGACGTAGAGGCCAACTCGCCAGGAATGTGGTCAAATATTACCGCCGAGATGTTAGGTTGGGTTAGGTTAGGTTATATTACGTGATTGATGGATATGAAGGTCCCACGTAGACGTAGAGGCCAACAAGACAGGAATGTGGTGAAATATTACCGCAGAAATGTTAGATTGGGTTAGGTTAGGTTATATTACGTTATTGAATTATATAAAGGTCCCAGGGAGACGTAGATGCCAACTCGCCAGGAATGTGGTCAAATATTACCGCCGAGATGTTAGGTTGAGTGAGGCTAGTTTATATTACGTTATTGATGTATATAAAGGTCCCACAGAGACGTAGGGGCCAACTCGCCAGGAATGTTGTCAAATATTACCGCCGAGGTGATAGGTTGGGTTAGGTTAGGTTAAATTACGTTATTGATGTATATGAAGGTCCCACGGAGACGTAGAGGCCAACTGGACAGGAATGTTGTCAAATATTGCCGCCGAAAAGTTAGGTTGGGTTAGGTTAGGTTATACTACGTTATTGATGTATATAAAGGTCCCACGGAGACGTAGAGGCCAACTCGACAGGAATGTTGTCAAATATTATCGCCGAAATGTTAGGTTGGGTTAGGTTAGGTTATATTGCGTTATTGATGTATATAAAGGTCCCAGGGAGACGTAGATGCCAACTCGCCAGGAATGTTGTCAAATATTACCGCCGAGATGTTAGATTGGGTTAGGTTAGGTTAAATTACGTTATTGATGTATATGAAGGTCAAACGGAGACGTAGGGGCCAACTCGCCAGGAATGTGGTCAAATATTACCGCCGAGATGTTAGGTTGGGTTAGGTTAGGTTATATTACGTGATTGATGGATATGAAGGTCCCACGTAGACGTAGGGGCCAACTCGCCAGGAATGTTGTCAAATATTACCGCCGAGATGATAGGTTGGGTTAGGTTAGGTTAAATTACGTTATTGATGTATATGAAGGTCAAACGGAGACGTAGAGGCCAACAAGACAGGAATGTGGTCAAATATTACCGCCGAAATGTTAGATTGGGTTAGGTTAGGTTATATTACGTTATTGAATTATATAAAGGTCCCAGGGAGACGTAGATGCCAACTCGCCAGGAATGTTGTCAAATATTACCGCCGAGATGTTAGGTTGAGTTAGGCTAGTTTATATTACGTTATTGATGTATTTAAGGTCCCACAGAGACGTAGAGGCCAACTCGCCAGGAATGTTGTCAAATATTAACGCCGAGATGTTAGGTTTGGTTAGGTTAGGTGATATTACGTTATTGATGGATATGAAGGTCCCACGTAGACGTAGAGGCCAACAAGACAGGAATGTGGTCAAATATTACCGCCGAAATGTTAGATTGGGTTAGGTTAGGTTATATTACGTTATTGAATTATATAAAGGTCCCAGGGAGGCGTAGATGCCAACTCGCCAGGAATGATGTCAAATATTACAGCCGAGATGTTAGGTTGGCTTAGGTTAGGTTATATTACGTTATTGATGTATATGAAGGTCAAACGGAGACGTAGAGGCCAACTCGCCAGGAATGTTGTCAAATATTACCGCCGAGATGTTAGGTTGGGTCAGGTTAGCATATATTACGTTATTGATGTATATGAAGGTCAAACGGAGACGTAGAGGCCAACTGGACAGGAATGTTGTCAAATATTGCCGCCGAAAAGTTAGGTTGGGTTAGGTTAGGTTATACTACGTTATTGATGTATATAAAGGTCCCACGGAGACGTAGAGGCCAACTCGCCAGGAATGTTGTCAAATATTATCGCCGAAATGTTAGGTTGGGTTAGGTTAGGTTATATTGCGTTATTGATGTATATAAAGGTCCCAGGGAGACGTAGATGCCAACTCGCCAGGAATGTTGTCAAATATTACCGCCGAGATGTTAGATTGGGTTAAGTTAGGTTAAATTACGTTATTGATGTATATGAAGGTCAAACGGAGACGTAGAGGCCAACTCGCCAGGAATGTGATCAAATATTACCGCCGAGATGTTAGGTTGGGTTAGGTTAGGTTATACTACGTTATTGATGTATATAAAGGTCCCACGGAGACGTAGAGGCCAACTCGCCAGGAATGTTGTCAAATATTATCGCCGAAATGTTAGGTTGGGTTAGGTTAGGTTATATTGCGTTATTGATGTATATAAAGGTCCCAGGGAGACGTAGATGCCAACTCGCCAGGAATGTTGTCAAATATTACCGCCGAGATGTTAGATTGGGTTAGGTTAGGTTAAATTACGTTATTGATGTATATGAAGGTCAAACGGAGACGTAGGGGCCAACTCGCCAGGAATGTGGTCAAATATTACCGCCGAGATGTTAGGTTGGGTTAGGTTAGGTTATATTACGTGATTGATGGATATGAAGGTCCCACGTAGACGTAGGGGCCAACTCGCCAGGAATGTTATCAAATATTACCGCCGAGATGATAGGTTGGGTTAGGTTAGGTTAAATTACGTTATTGATGTATATGAAGGTCAAACGGAGACGTAGAGGCCAACAAGACAGGAATGTGGTCAAATATTACCGCCGAAATGTTAGATTGGGTTAGGTTAGGTTATATTACGTTATTGAATTATATCAAGGTCCCAGGGAGACGTAGATGCCAACTCGCCAGGAATGTTGTCAAATATTACCGCCGAGATGTTAGGTTGAGTTAGGCTAGTTTATATTACGTTATTGATGTATTTAAGGTCCCACAGAGACGGAGAGGCCAACTCGCCAGGAATGTTGTCAAATATTAACGCCGAGATGTTAGGTTTGGTTAGGTTAGGTGATATTACGTTATTGATGGATATGAAGGTCCCACGTAGACGTAGAGGCCAACAAGACAGGAATGTGGTCAAATATTACCGCCGAAATGTTAGATTGGGTTAGGTTAGGTTATATTACGTTATTGAATTATATAAAGGTCCCAGGGAGGCGTAGATGCCAACTCGCCAGGAATGTTGTCAAATATTACAGCCGAGATGTTAGGTTGGCTTAGGTTAGGTTATATTACGTTATTGATGTATATGAAGGTCAAACGGAGACGTAGAGGCCAACTCGCCAGGAATGTTGTCAAATATTACCGCCGAGATGTTAGGTTGGGTCAGGTTAGCATATATTACGTTATTGATGTATATGAAGGTCAAACGGAGACGTAGAGGCCAACTGGACAGGAATGTTGTCAAATATTGCCGCCGAAAAGTTAGGTTGGGTTAGGTTAGGTTATATTGCGTTATTGATGTATATAAAGGTCCCAGGGAGACGTAGATGCCAACTCGCCAGGAATGTTGTCAAATATTACCGCCGAGATGTTAGATTGGGTTAGGTAAGGTTAAATTACGTTATTGATGTATATGAAGGTCCAACGGAGACGTAGAGGCCAACTCGCCAGGAATGTGTTCAAATATTACCGCCGAGATGTTAGGTTGGGTTAGGTTAGGTTATATTACGTGATTGATGGATATGAAGGTCCCACGTAGACGTAGAGGCCAACAAGACAGCAATGTGGTCAAATATTACCGCAGAAATGTTAGATTGGGTTAGGTTAGGTTATATTACGTTATTGAATTATATAAAGGTCGCAGGGAGACGTAGATGCCAACTCGCCAGGAATGTGGTCAAATATTACCGCCGAGATGTTAGGTTGAGTGAGGCTAGCTTATATTACGTTATTGATGTATATAAAGGTCCCACAGAGACGTAGGGGCCAACTCGCCAGGAATGTTGTCAAATATTACCGCCGAGATGTTAGGTTGGGTCAGGTTAGCATATATTACGTTATTGATGTATATGAAGGTCAAACGGAGACGTAGAGGCCAACTGGACAGGAATGTTGTCAAATATTGCCGCCGAAAAGTTAGGTTGGGTTAGGTTAGGTTATACTACGTTATTGATGTATATAAAGGTCCCACGGAGACGTAGAGGCCAACTCGCCAGGAATGTTGTCAAATATTATCGCCGAAATGTTAGGTTGGGTTAGGTTAGGTTATATTGCGTTATTGATGTATATAAAGGTCCCAGGGAGACGTAGATGCCAACTCGCCAGGAATGTTGTCAAATATTACCGCCGAGATGTTAGATTGGGTTAGGTTAGGTTAAATTACGTTATTGATGTATATGAAGGTCAAACGGAGACGTAGAGGCCAACTCGCCAGGAATGTGATCAAATATTACCGCCGAGATGTTAGGTTGGGTTAGGTTAGGTTATACTACGTTATTGATGTATATAAAGGTCCCACGGAGACGTAGAGGCCAACTCGCCAGGAATGTTGTCAAATATTATCGCCGAAATGTTAGGTTGGGTTAGGTTAGGTTATATTGCGTTATTGATGTATATAAAGGTCCCAGGGAGACGTAGATGCCAACTCGCCAGGAATGTTGTCAAATATTACCGCCGAGATGTTAGATTGGGTTAGGTTAGGTTAAATTACGTTATTGATGTATATGAAGGTCAAACGGAGACGTAGGGGCCAACTCGCCAGGAATGTGGTCAAATATTACCGCCGAGATGTTAGGTTGGGTTAGGTTAGGTTATATTACGTGATTGATGGATATGAAGGTCCCACGTAGACGTAGGGGCCAACTCGCCAGGAATGTTGTCAAATATTACCGCCGAGATGATAGGTTGGGTTAGGTTAGGTTAAATTACGTTATTGATGTATATGAAGGTCAAACGGAGACGTAGAGGCCAACAAGACAGGAATGTGGTCAAATATTACCGCCGAAATGTTAGATTGGGTTAGGTTAGGTTATATTACGTTATTGAATTATATCAAGGTCCCAGGGAGACGTAGATGCCAAATCGCCAGGAATGTTGTCAAATATTACCGCCGAGATGTTAGGTTGAGTTAGGCTAGTTTATATTACGTTATTGATGTATTTAAGGTCCCACAGAGACGTAGAGGCCAACTCGCCAGGAATGTTGTCAAATATTAACGCCGAGATGTTAGGTTTGGTTAGGTTAGGTGATATTACGTTATTGATGGATATGAAGGTCCCACGTAGACGTAGAGGCCAACAAGACAGGAATGTGGTCAAATATTACCGCCGAAATGTTAGATTGGGTTAGGTTAGGTTATATTACGTTATTGAATTATATAAAGGTCCCAGGGAGGCGTAGATGCCAACTCGCCAGGAATGTTGTCAAATATTACAGCCGAGATGTTAGGTTGGCTTAGGTTAGGTTATATTACGTTATTGATGTATATGAAGGTCAAACGGAGACGTAGAGGCCAACTCGCCAGGAATGTTGTCAAATATTACCGCCGAGATGTTAGGTTGGGTCAGGTTAGCATATATTACGTTATTGATGTATATGAAGGTCAAACGGAGACGTAGAGGCCAACTGGACAGGAATGTTGTCAAATATTGCCGCCGAAAAGTTAGGTTGGGTTAGGTTAGGTTATATTGCGTTATTGATGTATATAAAGGTCCCAGGGAGACGTAGATGCCAACTCGCCAGGAATGTTGTCAAATATTACCGCCGAGATGTTAGATTGGGTTAGGTAAGGTTAAATTACGTTATTGATGTATATGAAGGTCCAACGGAGACGTAGAGGCCAACTCGCCAGGAATGTGTTCAAATATTACCGCCGAGATGTTAGGTTGGGTTAGGTTAGGTTATATTACGTGATTGATGGATATGAAGGTCCCACGTAGACGTAGAGGCCAACAAGACAGGAATGTGGTCAAATATTACCGCAGAAATGTTAGATTGGGTTAGGTTAGGTTATATTACGTTATTGAATTATATAAAGGTCGCAGGGAGACGTAGATGCCAACTCGCCAGGAAAGTGGTCAAATATTACCGCCGAGATGTTAGGTTGAGTGAGGCTAGTTTATATTACGTTATTGATGTATATAAAGGTCCCACAGAGACGTAGGGGCCAACTCGCCAGGAATGTTGTCAAATATTACCGCCGAGATGTTAGGTTGGGTCAGGTTAGCATATATTACGTTATTGATGTATATGGAGGTCAAACGGAGACGTAGAGGCCAACTGGACAGGAATGTTGTCAAATATTGCCGCCGAAAAGTTAGGTTGGGTTAGGTTAGGTTATATTACGGTATTGATGTATATAAAGGTCCCAGCTAGACGTAGATGCCAACTCGCCAGGAATGTTGTCAAATATTACCGCCGAGATGATAGGTTGGGTTAGGTTACGTTATATTACGTTATTGATGTATATGAGGGTTACACGGAGACGTAGAGGCCAACTCGCCAGGAATGTGGTCAAATATTACCGCCGAAATGTTAGGTTGGGTTAGGTTAGGTTATATTGCGTTATTGATGTATATAAAGGTCCCAGGGAGACGTAGATGCCAACTCGCCAGGAATGTTGTCAAATATTACCGCCGAGATGTTAGATTGGGTTAGGTTAGGTTAAATTACGTTATTGATGTATATGAAGGTCAAACGGAGACGTAGAGGCCAACTCGCCAGGAATGTGATCAAATATTACCGCCGAGATGTTAGGTTGGGTTAGGTTAGGTTATACTACGTTATTGATGTATATAAAGGTCCCACGGAGACGTAGAGGCCAACTCGCCAGGAATGTTGTCAAATATTATCGCCGAAATGTTAGGTTGGGTTAGGTTAGGTTATATTGCGTTATTGATGTATATAAAGGTCCCAGGGAGACGTAGATGCCAACTCGCCAGGAATGTTGTCAAATATTACCGCCGAGATGTTAGATTGGGTTAGGTAAGGTTAAATTACGTTATTGATGTATATGAAGGTCCAACGGAGACGTAGAGGCCAACTCGCCAGGAATGTGGTCAAATATTACCGCCGAGATGTTAGGTTGGGTTAGGTTAGGTTATATTACGTGATTGATGGATATGAAGGTCCCACGTAGACGTAGAGGCCAACAAGGCAGGAATGTGGTGAAATATTACCGCAGAAATGTTAGATTGGGTTAGGTTAGGTTATATTACGTTATTGAATTATATAAAGGTCCCAGGGAGACGTAGATGCCAACTCGCCAGGAATGTGGTCAAATATTACCGCCGAGATGTTAGGTTGAGTGAGGCTAGTTTATATTACGTTATTGATGTATATAAAGGTCCCACAGAGACGTAGGGGCCAACTCGCCAGGAATGTTGTCAAATATTACCGCCGAGATGATAGGTTGGGTTAGGTTAGGTTAAATTACGTTATTGATGTATATGAAGGTCCCACGGAGACGTAGAGGCCAACTGGACAGGAATGTTGTCAAATATTGCCGCCGAAAAGTTAGGTTGGGTTAGGTTAGGTTATACTACGTTATTGGTGTATATAAAGGTCCCACGGAGACGTAGAGGCCAACTCGCCAGGAATGTTGTCAAATATTATCGCCGAAATGTTAGGTTGGGTTAGGTTAGGTTATATTGCGTTATTGATGTATATAAAGGTCCCAGGGAGACGTAGATGCCAACTCGCCAGGAATGTTGTCAAATATTACCGCCGAGATGTTAGATTGGGTTAGGTTAGGTTAAATTACGTTATTGATGTATATGAAGGTCAAACGGAGACGTAGGGGCCAACTCGCCAGGAATGTGGTCAAATATTACCGCCGAGATGTTAGGTTGGGTTAGGTTAGGTTATATTACGTGATTGATGGATATGAAGGTCCCACGTAGACGTAGGGGCCAACTCGCCAGGAATGTTGTCAAATATTACCGCCGAGATGATAGGTTGGGTTAGGTTAGGTTAAATTACGTTATTGATGTATATGAAGGTCAAACGGAGACGTAGAGGCCAACAAGACAGGAATGTGGTCAAATATTACCGCCGAAATGTTAGATTGGGTTAGGTTAGGTTATATTACGTTATTGAATTATATAAAGGTCCCAGGGAGACGTAGATGCCAACTCGCCAGGAATGTTGTCAAATATTACCGCCGAGATGTTAGGTTGAGTTAGGCTAGTTTATATTACGTTATTGATGTATTTAAGGTCCCACAGAGACGTAGAGGCCAACTCCCCAGGAATGTTGTCAAATATTAACGCCGAGATGTTAGGTTTGGTTAGGTTAGGTGATATTACGTTATTGATGGATATGAAGGTCCCACGTAGACGTAGAGGCCAACAAGACAGGAATGTGGTCAAATATTACCGCCGAAATGTTAGATTGGGTTAGGTTAGGTTATATTACGTTATTGAATTATATAAAGGTCCCAGGGAGGCGTAGATGCCAACTCGCCAGGAATGTTGTCAAATATTACAGCCGAGATGTTAGGTTGGCTTAGGTTAGGTTATATTACGTTATTGATGTATATGAAGGTCAAACGGAGCCGTAGAGGCCAACTCGCCAGGAATGTTGTCAAATATTACCGCCGAGATGTTAGGTTGGGTCAGGTTAGCATATATTACGTTATTGATGTATATGAAGGTCAAACGGAGACGTAGAGGCCAACTGGACAGGAATGTTGTCAAATATTGCCGCCGAAAAGTTAGGTTGGGTTAGGTTAGGTTATACTACGTTATTTATGTATATAAAGGTCCCACGGAGATCTAGAGGCCAACTCGCCAGGAATGTTGTCAAATATTATCGCCGAAATGTTAGGTTGGGTTAGGTTAGGTTATATTGCGTTATTGATGTATATAAAGGTCCCAGGGAGACGTAGATGCCAACTCGCCAGGAATGTTGTCAAATATTACCGCCGAGATGTTAGATTGGGTTAGGTTAGGTTAAATTACGTTATTGATGTATATGAAGGTCAAACGGAGACGTAGAGGCCAACTCGCCAGGAATGTGATCAAATATTACCGCCGAGATGTTAGGTTGGGTTAGGTTAGGTTATACTACGTTATTGATGTATATAAAGGTCCCACGGAGACGTAGAGGCCAACTCGCCAGGAATGTTGTCAAATATTATCGCCGAAATGTTAGGTTGGGTTAGGTTAGGTTATATTGCGTTATTGATGTATATAAATGTCCCAGGGAGACGTAGATGCCAACTCGCCAGGAATGTTGTCAAATATTACCGCCGAGATGTTAGATTGGGTTAGGTAAGGTTAAATTACGTTATTGATGTATATGAAGGTCCAACGGAGACGTAGAGGCCAACTCGCCAGGAATGTGGTCAAATATTACCGCCGAGATGTTAGGTTGGGTTAGGTTAGGTTATATTACGTGATTGATGGATATGAAGGTCCCACGTAGACGTAGAGGCCAACAAGACAGGAATGTGGTGAAATATTACCGCAGAAATGTTAGATTGGGTTAGGTTAGGTTATATTACGTTATTGAATTATATAAAGGTCCCAGGGAGACGTAGATGCCAACTCGCCAGGAATGTGGTCAAATATTACCGCCGAGATGTTAGGTTGAGTGAGGCTAGTTTATATTACGTTATTGATGTATATAAAGGTCCCACAGAGACGTAGGGGCCAACTCGCCAGGAATGTTGTCAAATATTACCGCCGAGGTGATAGGTTGGGTTAGGTTAGGTTATATTACGTGATTGATGGATATGAAGGTCCCACGTAGACGTAGGGGCCAACTCGCCAGGAATGTTGTCAAATATTACCGCCGAGATGATAGGTTGGGTTAGGTTAGGTTAAATTACGTTATTGATGTATATGAAGGTCAAACGGAGACGTAGAGGCCAACAAGACAGGAATGTGGTCAAATATTACCGCCGAAATGTTAGATTGGGTTAGGTTAGGTTATATTACGTTATTGAATTATATAAAGGTCCCAGGGAGACGTAGATGCCAACTCGCCAGGAATGTTGTCAAATATTACCGCCGAGATGTTAGGTTGAGTTAGGCTAGTTTATATTACGTTATTGATGTATTTAAGGTCCCACAGAGACGTAGAGGCCAACTCGCCAGGAATGTTGTCAAATATTAACGCCGAGATGTTAGGTTTGGTTAGGTTAGGTGATATTACGTTATTGATGGATATGAAGGTCCCACGTAGACGTAGAGGCCAACAAGACAGAAATGTGGTCAAATATTACCGCCGAAATGTTAGATTGGGTTAGGTTAGGTTATATTACGTTATTGAATTATATAAAGGTCCCAGGGAGGCGTAGATGCCAACTCGCCAGGAATGATGTCAAATATTACAGCCGAGATGTTAGGTTGGCTTAGGTTAGGTTATATTACGTTATTGATGTATATGAAGGTCAAACGGAGACGTAGAGGCCAACTCGCCAGGAATGTTGTCAAATATTACCGCCGAGATGTTAGGTTGGGTCAGGTTAGCATATATTACGTTATTGATGTATATGAAGGTCAAACGGAGACGTAGAGGCCAACTGGACAGGAATGTTGTCAAATATTGCCGCCGAAAAGTTAGGTTGGGTTAGGTTAGGTTATACTACGTTATTGATGTATATAAAGGTCCCACGGAGACGTAGAGGCCAACTCGCCAGGAATGTTGTCAAATATTATCGCCGAAATGTTAGGTTGGGTTAGGTTAGGTTATATTGCGTTATTGATGTATATAAAGGTCCCAGGGAGACGTAGATGCCAACTCGCCAGGAATGTTGTCAAATATTACCGCCGAGATGTTAGATTGGGTTAGGTTAGGTTAAATTACGTTATTGATGTATATGAAGGTCAAACGGAGACGTAGAGGCCAACTCGCCAGGAATGTGATCAAATATTACCGCCGAGATGTTAGGTTGGGTTAGGTTAGGTTATACTACGTTATTGATGTATATAAAGGTCCCACGGAGACGTAGAGGCCAACTCGCCAGGAATGTTGTCAAATATTATCGCCGAAATGTTAGGTTGGGTTAGGTTAGGTTATATTGCGTTATTGATGTATATAAAGGTCCCAGGGAGACGTAGATGCCAACTCGCCAGGAATGTTGTCAAATATTACCGCCGAGATGTTAGATTGGGTTAGGTTAGGTTAAATTACGTTATTGATGTATATGAAGGTCCAACGGAGACGTAGAGGCCAACTCGCCAGGAATGTGGTCAAATATTACCGCCGAGATGTTAGGTTGGGTTAGGTTAGGTTATATTACGTGATTGATGGATATGAAGGTCCCACGTAGACGTAGAGGCCAACAAGACAGGAATGTGGTGAAATATTACCGCAGAAATGTTAGATTGGGTTAGGTTAGGTTATATTACGTTATTGAATTATATAAAGGTCCCAGGGAGGCGTAGATGCCAACTCGCCAGGAATGTTGTCAAATATTACAGCCGAGATGTTAGGTTGGCTTAGGTTAGGTTATATTACGTTATTGATGTATATGAAGGTCAAACGGAGACGTAGAGGCCAACTCGCCAGGAATGTTGTCAAATATTACCGCCGAGATGTTATGTTGGGTCAGGTTAGCATATATTACGTTATTGATGTATATGAAGGTCAAACGGAGACGTAGAGGCCAACTGGACAGGAATGTTGTCAAATATTGCCGCCGAAAAGTTAGGTTGGGTTAGGTTAGGTTATACTACGTTATTGATGTATATAAAGGTCCCACGGAGACGTAGAGGCCAACTCGCCAGGAATGTTGTCAAATATTATCGCCGAAATGTTAGGTTGGGTTAGGTTAGGTTATATTGCGTTATTGATGTATATAAAGGTCCCAGGGAGACGTAGATGCCAACTCGCCAGGAATGTTGTCAAATATTACCGCCGAGATGTTAGATTGGGTTAGGTTAGGTTAAATTACGTTATTGATGTATATGAAGGTCAAACGGAGACGTAGAGGCCAACTCGCCAGGAATGTGGTCAAATATTACCGCCGAGATGTTAGGTTGGGTTAGGTTAGGTTATACTACGTTATTGATGTATATAAAGGTCCCACGGAGACGTAGAGGCCAACTCGCGAGGAATGTTGTCAAATATTATCACCGAAATGTTAGGTTGGGTTAGGTTAGGTTATATTGCGTTATTGATGTATATAAAGGTCCCAGGGAGACGTAGATGCCTACTCGCCAGGAATGTTGTCAAATATTACCGCCGAGATGTTAGGTTGGGTTAGGTTAGCATATATTACGTTATTGATGTATATGAAGGTCAAACGGAGACGTAGAGGCCAACTCGCCAGGAATGTTGTCAAATATTACCACCGAGGTGTTAGATTGGGTTAGGCTAGCTTATATTACGTTATTGATGTATATAAAGGTCCCACGGAGACGTAGAGGCCAACTCGCCAGGAATGTGGTCAAATATTACCGCCGAGATGTTAGGTTGGGTTAGGATAGGTTATATTTCGTTATTGATGTATATGAAGGTCCCACGGAGACGTAGAGACCAAGAAGACAGGAATGTGGTCAAATATTACCGCCGAAATGTTAGATTGGGTTAGGTTAGGTTATATTACGTTATTGAATTATATAAAGGTCCCAGGGAGGCGTAGATGCCAACTCATCAGGAATGTTGTCAAATATTACCGCCGAGATGTTAGGTTGAGTTAGGCCAGTTTATATTACGTTATTGAATTATATAAAGGTCCCACAGAGACGTAGAGGCCTACTCGCCTGGAATGTTGTCAAATATTACCGCCGAGATGTTAGGTTGGCTTAGGTTAGGTTATATTACGTTATTGATGTATATGAAGGTCAAACGGAGACGTAGAGGCCAACTCGCCAGGAATGTTGTCAAATATTACCGCCGAGATGTTAGGTTGGCTTAGGTTAGGTTTTATTACGTTATTGATGTATATGAAGGTCAAACGGAGACGTAGAGGCCAACTCGCCAGGAATGTTGTCAAATATTACCGCCGACATGTTAGGTTGGGTTAGGTTAGGTTATATTACGTTACAAATGTATCTTAGGGTCCCACGGAGACGTAGATGCCAACTCGCCAGGAATGTTGTCAAATATTACCGCCGAGATGTTAGGTTGGGTTAGGTTAGGTTATATTACCTTACAGATGTATCTAAGTGTCCCACGGAGACGTAGAGGCCAACTCGCCAGGAATGTTGTCTACTATTACCGCCGAGATGATAGGTTGTGTTAGGTTAGGTTAAATTACGTTATTGATGTATATGAAGTTCAAACGGAGACGTAGAGGCCAACTCGCCAGGAATGATGTCAAATACTACCGCCGAGATGTTAGGTTGGGTTAGGTTAGGTTATATTACGTTATTGAATTATATAAAGGTCCCAGGGAGGCGTAGATGCCAACTCGCCAGGAATGAAGTCAAATATTACCGCCGAGATGTTAGGTCGAGTTAGGCTAGTTTATATTACGTTATTGATGTATATAAAGGTCCCACGGAGACGTAGAGGCCAACTCGCCAGGAATGTTGTCAAATATTATCGCCGAGATGATAGGTTGGTTTAGGTTAGGTTATATTTCGTTATTGATATATATGAAGGTCCCACGGAGACGTAGAGGCCAACTCGCCACGAATGTTGTCTAATATTACCGCCGAGATGATAGGTTGTGTTAGGTTAGGTTAAATTACGTTATTGATGTATATGAAGTTCAAACGGAGACGTAGAGGCCAACTCGCCAGGAATGATGTCAAATACTACCGCCGATATGTTAGGTTGGGTTAGGTTAGGTTATATTACGTTATTGAATTATATAAAGGTCCCAGGGAGGCGTAGATGCCAACTCGCCAGGAATGTTGTCAAATATTACCGCCGAGATGTTAGGTTGATTTAGGCTAGTCTATATTACGTTATTGATGTATATAAAGGTCCCTTAGAGACGCAGAGGCCAACTCGCCAGGAATGTTGTCAAATATTACCGCCGAGATGTTAGGTTGGCTTAGGTTAGGTTATATTACGTTATTGATGTATATGAAGGTCAAACGGAGACGTAGAGGCCAACTCGCCAGGAATGTTGTCAAATATTACCGCCGACATGTTAGGTTGGGTTAGGTTAGGTTATATTACGTTACAATTGTATCTTAGGGTCCCACGGAGACGTAGATGCCAACTCGCCAGGAATGTTGTCAAATATTACCGCCGAGATGTTAGGTTGGGTTAGGTTAGGTTATATTACCTTACAGATGTATCTAAGTGTCCCACGGAGACGTAGAGGCCAACTCGCCAGGAATGTTGTCAAATATTATCGCCGAGATGATAGGTTGGTTTAGGTTAGGTTATATTTCGTTATTGATATATATGAAGGTCCCACGGAGACGTAGAGGCCAACTCGCCACGAATGTTGTCTAATATTACCGCCGAGATGATAGGTTGCGTTAGGTTAGGTTAAATTACGTTATTGATGTATATGAAGTTCAAACGGAGACGTAGAGGCCAACTCGCCAGGAATGATGTCAAATACTACCGCCGATATGTTAGGTTGGGTTAGGTTAGGTTATATTACGTTATTGAATTATATAAAGGTCCCAGGGAGGCGTAGATGCCAACTCGCCAGGAATGTTGTCAAATATTACCGCCGAGGTGTTAGATTGTGTTAGGCTAGCTTATATTACGTTATTGATGTATATAAAGGTCCCACGGATACGTAGAGGCCAACTCGCCACGAATGTTGTCAAATATTACAGCCGAGATGTTAGGTTGGCTTAGGTTAGGTTATATTACGTTATTGATGTATATGAAGGTCAAACGGAGACGTAGAGGCCAACTCGCCAGGAATGATGTCAAATATTACCGCCGAGATGTTAGGTTGGGTTAGGTTAGGTTATATTACCTTACAGATGTATCTAAGTGTCCCACGGAGACGTAGAGGCCAACTCGCCAGGAATGTTGTCAAATATTATCGTCGAGATGATAGGTTGGTTTAGGTTAGGTTATATTTCGTTATTGATATATATGAAGGTCCCACGGAGACGTAGAGGCCAACTCGCCACGAATGTTGTCTAATATTACCGCCGAGATGATAGGTTGTGTTAGGTTAGGTTAAATTACGTTATTGATGTATATGAAGTTCAAACGGAGACGTAGAGGCCAACTCGCCAGGAATGATGTCAAATACTACCGCCGATATGTTAGGTTGGGTTAGGTTAGGTTATATTACGTTATTGAATTATATAAAGGTCCCAGGGAGGCGTAGATGCCAACTCGCCAGGAATGTTGTCAAATATTACCGCCGAGGTGTTAGATTGTGTTAGGCTAGCTTATATTACGTTATTGATGTATATAAAGGTCCCACGGATACGTAGAGGCCAACTCGCCACGAATGTTGTCAAATATTACAGCCGAGATGTTAGGTTGGCTTAGGTTAGGTTATATTACGTTATTGATGTATATGAAGGTCAAACGGAGACGTAGAGGCCAACTCGCCAGGAATGTTGTCAAATATTACCGCCGAGATGTTAGGTTGGGTTAGGTTAGGTTATATTACGTTACAGATGTATCTTAGGGTCTCACGGAGACGTAGATGCCAACTCGCCAGGAATGTTGTCAAATATTACCGCCGAGATGTTAGGTTGGGTTAGGTTAGGTTATATTACCTTACAGATGTATCTAAGTGTCCCACGGAGACGTAGAGGCCAACTCGCCAGGAATGTTGTCAAATATTATCGCCGAGATGATAGGTTGGTTTAGGTTAGGTTATATTTCGTTATTGATGTATATGAAGGTCCCACGGAGACGTAGAGGCCAACAAGACAGGAATGTGGTCAAATATTACCGCCGAAATGTTAGATTGGGTTAGGCTAGCTTATATTATGTTATTGATGTATATAAAGGTCCCACGGAGACGTAGAGGCCAACTCGCAAGGAATGATGTCAAATATTAACGCCGAGATGATAGGTTGGGTTAGGTTAGGTTATATTACGTTACAAATGTATCTTAGGGTCCCACGGAGACGTAGATGCCAACTCGCCAGGAATGTTGTCAAATATTACCGCCGAGATGTTAGGTTGGGTTAGGTTAGGTTATATTACCTTACAGATGTATCTAAGTGTCCCACGGAGACGTAGAGGCCAACTCGCCAGGAATGTTGTCAAATATTATCGCCGAGATGATAGGTTGGTTTAGGTTAGGTTATATTTCGTTATTGATGTATATGAAGGTCCCACGGAGACGTAGAGGCCAACAAGACAGGAATGTGGTCAAATATTACCGCCGAGATGTTAGGTTGGGTTTGGTTAGGTTATATTACGTTATTGATGGATATGAAGGTCCCACGTAGACGTAGATACCAACTCGCCAGGAATGTTGTCAAATATTACCGCCGAGATGTTAGATTGGGTTAGGTTAGCTTATATTACGTTATTGATGTATATAAAGATCCCATGGAGACGTAGAGGCCAACTCGCCAGGAATGTTGTCAAATATTACCGCCGAGATGATAGGTTGGGTTAGGTTAGGTTATATTACGTTATTGATGTATATGAAGGCCAAACGGAGACGTAGAGGCCAAATCGCCAGGAATGTTGTCAAATATTACCGCCGAGATGATAGGTTGGGTTAGGTTAGGTTATATTACGTTATTGATGGATATGAAGGTCCCACGTAGACGTAGAGGCCAACAAGACAGGAATGTGGTCAAATATTACCGCCGAAATGTTAGATTGGGTTAGGTTAGGTTATATTACGTTATTGAATTATATAAAGGTCCCAGGGAGGCGTAGATGCCAACTCATCAGGAATGTTGTCAAATATTACCGCCGAGATGTTAGGTTGAGTTAGGCCAGTTTATATTACGTTATTGAATTATATAAAGGTCCCACAGAGACGTAGAGGCCTACTCGCCAGGAATGTTGTCAAATATTACCGCCGAGATGTTAGGTTGGCTTAGGTTAGGTTATATTACGTTATTGATGTATATGAAGGTCAAACGGAGACGTAGAGGCCAACTCGCCAGGAATGTTGTCAAATATTACCGCCGAGATGTTAGGTTGGCTTAGGTTAGGTTATATTACGTTAGTGATGTATATGAAGGTCAAGCGGAGACGTAGAGGCCAACTCGCCAGGAATGTTGTCAAATATTACCGCCGACATGTTAGGTTGGGTTAGGTTAGGTTATATTACGTTACAAATGTATCTTAGGGTCCCACGGAGACGTAGATGCCAACTCGCCAGGAATGTTGTCAAATATTACCGCCGAGATGTTAGGTTGGGTTAGGTTAGGTTATATTACCTTACAGATGTATCTAAGTGTCCCACGGAGACGTAGAGGCCAACTCGCCAGGAATGTTGTCAAATATTATCGCCGAGATGATAGGTTGGTTTAGGTTAGGTTATATTTCGTTATTGATGTATATGAAGGTCCCACGGAGACGTAGAGGCCAACTCGCCAGGAATGTGGTCAAATATTACCGCCGAGATGTTAGGTTGGGTTAGGTTAGGTTATATTACGTTATTGAATTATATAAAGGTCCCAGGGAGGCGTAGATGCCAACTCGCCAGGAATGAAGTCAAATATTACCGCCGAGATGTTAGGTCGAGTTAGGCTAGTTTATATTACGTTATTGATGTATATAAAGGTCCCACGGAGACGTAGAGGCCAACTCGCCAGGAATGTTGTCAAATATTATCGCCGAGATGATAGGTTGGTTTAGGTTAGGTTATATTTCGTTATTGATATATATGAAGGTCCCACGGAGACGTAGAGGCCAACTCGCCACGAATGTTGTCTAATATTACCGCCGAGATGATAGGTTGTGTTAGGTTAGGTTAAATTACGTTATTGATGTATATGAAGTTCAAACGGAGACGTAGAGGCCAACTCGCCAGGAATGATGTCAAATACTACCGCCGATATGTTAGGTTGGGTTAGGTTAGGTTATATTACGTTATTGATGTATATAAGGGTCCCACGGAGACGGAGAAGCCAAATCGCCAGGAATGTTGTCAAATATTACCGCCGAGATGTTAGGTTGGGTTATATTACCTTACAGATGTATCTAAGTGTCCCACGGAGACGTAGAGGCCAACTCGCCAGGAATGTTGTCTAATATTACCGCCGAGATGATAGGTTGTGTTAGGTTAGGTTAAATTACGTTATTGATGTATATGAAGTTCAAACGGAGACGTAGAGGCCAACTCGCCAGGAATGATGTCAAATACTACCGCCGAGATGTTAGGTTGGGTTAGGTTAGGTTATATTACGTTATTGAATTATATAAAGGTCCCAGGGAGGCGTAGATGCCAACTCGCCAGGAATGAAGTCAAATATTACCGCCGAGATGTTAGGTCGAGTTAGGCTAGTTTATATTACGTTATTGATGTATATAAAGGTCCCACGGAGACGTAGAGGCCAACTCGACAGGAATGTTGTCAAATATTATCGCCGAGATGATAGGTTGGTTTAGGTTAGGTTATATTTCGTTATTGATATATATGAAGGTCCCACGGAGACGTAGAGGCCAACTCGCCACGAATGTTGTCTAATATTACCGCCGAGATGATAGGTTGTGTTAGGTTAGGTTAAATTACGTTATTGATGTATATGAAGTTCAAACGGAGACGTAGAGGCCAACTCGCCAGGAATGATGTCAAATACTACCGCCGATATGTTAGGTTGGGTTAGGTTAGGTTATATTACGTTATTGAATTATATAAAGGTCCCAGGGAGGCGTAGATGCCAACTCGCCAGGAATGTTGTCAAATATTACCGCCGAGATGTTAGGTTGATTTAGGCTAGTTTATATTACGTTATTGATGTAAATAAAGGTCCCTTAGAGACGCAGAGGCCAACTCGCCAGGAATGTTGTCAAATATTACCGCCGAGATGTTAGGTTGGCTTAGGTTAGGTTATATTACGTTATTGATGTATATGAAGGTCAAACGGAGACGTAGAGGCCAACTCGCCAGGAATGTTGTCAAATATTACCGCCGACATGTTAGGTTGGGTTAGGTTAGGTTATATTACGTTACAATTGTATCTTAGGGTCCCACGGAGACGTAGATGCCAACTCGCCAGGAATGTTGTCAAATATTACCGCCGAGATGTTAGGTTGGGTTAGGTTAGGTTATATTACCTTACAGATGTATCTAAGTGTCCCACGGAGACGTAGAGGCCAACTCGCCAGGAATGTTGTCAAATATTATCGCCGAGATGATAGGTTGGTTTAGGTTAGGTTATATTTCGTTATTGATATATATGAAGGTCCCACGGAGACGTAGAGGCCAACTCGCCACGAATGTTGTCTAATATTACCGCCGAGATGATAGGTTGTGTTAGGTTAGGTTAAATTACGTTATTGATGTATATGAAGTTCAAACGGAGACGTAGAGGCCAACTCGCCAGGAATGATGTCAAATACTACCGCCGATATGTTAGGTTGGGTTAGGTTAGGTTATATTACGTTATTGAATTATATAAAGGTCCCAGGGAGGCGTAGATGCCAACTCGCCAGGAATGTTGTCAAATATTACCGCCGAGGTGTTAGATTGTGTTAGGCTAGCTTATATTACGTTATTGATGTATATAAAGGTCCCACGGATACGTAGAGGCCAACTCGCCACGAATGTTGTCAAATATTACAGCCGAGATGTTAGGTTGGCTTAGGTTAGGTTATATTACGTTATTGATGTATATGAAGGTCAAACGGAGACGTAGAGGCCAACTCGCCAGGAATGATGTCAAATATTACCGCCGAGATGTTAGGTTGGGTTAGGTTAGGTTATATTACCTTACAGATGTATCTAAGTGTCCCACGGAGACGTAGAGGCCAACTCGCCAGGAATGTTGTCAAATATTATCGTCGAGATGATAGGTTGGTTTAGGTTAGGTTATATTTCGTTATTGATATATATGAAGGTCCCACGGAGACGTAGAGGCCAACTCGCCACGAATGTTGTCTAATATTACCGCCGAGATGATAGGTTGTGTTAGGTTAGGTTAAATTACGTTATTGATGTATATGAAGTTCAAACGGAGACGTAGAGGCCAACTCGCCAGGAATGATGTCAAATACTACCGCCGATATGTTAGGTTGGGTTAGGTTAGGTTATATTACGTTATTGAATTATATAAAGGTCCCAGGGAGGCGTAGATGCCAACTCGCCAGGAATGTTGTCAAATATTACCGCCGAGGTGTTAGATTGTGTTAGGCTAGCTTATATTACGTTATTGATGTATATAAAGGTCCCACGGATACGTAGAGGCCAACTCGCCACGAATGTTGTCAAATATTACAGCCGAGATGTTAGGTTGGCTTAGGTTAGGTTATATTACGTTATTGATGTATATGAAGGTCAAACGGAGACGTAGAGGCCAACTCGCCAGGAATGTTGTCAAATATTACCGCCGAGATGTTAGGTTGGGTTAGGTTAGGTTATATTACGTTACAGATGTATCTTAGGGTCTCACGGAGACGTAGATGCCAACTCGCCAGGAATGTTGTCAAATATTACCGCCGAGATGTTAGGTTGGGTTAGGTTAGGTTATATTACCTTACAGATGTATCTAAGTGTCCCACGGAGACGTAGAGGCCAACTCGCCAGGAATGTTGTCAAATATTATCGCCGAGATGATAGGTTGGTTTAGGTTAGGTTATATTTCGTTATTGATGTATATGAAGGTCCCACGGAGACGTAGAGGCCAACAAGACAGGAATGTGGTCAAATATTACCGCCGAAATGTTAGATTGGGTTAGGCTAGCTTATATTATGTTATTGATGTATATAAAGGTCCCACGGAGACGTAGAGGCCAACTCGCAAGGAATGATGTCAAATATTAACGCCGAGATGATAGGTTGGGTTAGGTTAGGTTATATTACGTTACAAATGTATCTTAGGGTCCCACGGAGACGTAGATGCCAACTCGCCAGGAATGTTGTCAAATATTACCGCCGAGATGTTAGGTTGGGTTAGGTTAGGTTATATTACCTTACAGATGTATCTAAGTGTCCCACGGAGACGTAGAGGCCAACTCGCCAGGAATGTTGTCAAATATTATCGCCGAGATGATAGGTTGGTTTAGGTTAGGTTATATTTCGTTATTGATGTATATGAAGGTCCAACGGAGACGTAGAGGCCAACAAGACAGGAATGTGGTCAAATATTACCGCCGAGATGTTAGGTTGGGTTAGGTTAGGTTATATTACGTTATTGATGGATATGAAGGTCCCACGTAGACGTAGATACCAACTCGCCAGGAATGTTGTCAAATATTACCGCCGAGATGTTAGATTGGGTTAGGTTAGCTTATATTACGTTATTGATGTATATAAAGATCCCATGGACACGTAGAGGCCAACTCGCCAGGAATGTTGTCAAATATTACCGCCGAGATGATAGGTTGGGTTAGGTTAGGTTATATTACGTTATTGATGTATATGAAGGCCAAACGGAGACGTAGAGGCCAAATCGCCAGGAATGTTGTCAAATATTACCGCCGAGATGATAGGTTGGGTTAGGTTAGGTTATATTACGTTATTGATGGATATGAAGGTCCCACGTAGACGTAGAGGCCAACAAGACAGGAATGTGGTCAAATATTACCGCCGAAATGTTAGATTGGGTTAGGTTAGGTTATATTACGTTATTGAATTATATAAAGGTCCCAGGGAGGCGTAGATGCCAACTCATCAGGAATGTTGTCAAATATTACCGCCGAGATGTTAGGTTGAGTTAGGCCAGTTTATATAACGTTATTGATGTATATAAAGGTCCCACAGAGGCGTAGAGGCCTACTCGCCAGGAATGTTGTCAAATATTACCGCCGAGATGTTAGGTTGGGTTAGGTTAGCATATATTACGTTATTGATGTATATGAAGGTCAAACGGAGACGTAGAGGCCAACTCGCCAGGAATGTTGTCAAATATTACCGCCGAGGTGTTAGATTGGGTTAGGCTAGCTTATATTACGTTATTGATGTATATAAAGGTCCAACGGAGACGTAGAGGCCAACTCGCCAGGAATGTGGTCAAATATTACCGCCGAGATGTTAGGTTGGGTTAGGTTAGGTTATATTTCGTTATTGATGTATATGAAGGTCCCACGGAGACGTAGAGACCAACAAGACAGGAATGTGGTCAAATATTACCGCCGAAATGTTAGATTGGGTTAGGTTAGGTTATATTACGTTATTGAATTATATAAAGGTCCCAGGGAGGCGTAGATGCCAACTCATCAGGAATGTTGTCAAATATTACCGCCGAGATGTTAGGTTGAGTTAGGCCAGTTTATATTACGTTATTGAATTATATAAAGGTCCCACAGAGACGTAGAGGCCTACTCGCCAGGAATGTTGTCAAATATTACCGCCGAGATGTTAGGTTGGGTTAGGTTAGGTTATATTACCTTACAGATGTATCTAAGTGTCCCACGGAGACGTAGAGGCCAACTCGCCAGGAATGTTGTCAAATATTATCGCCGAGATGATAGGTTGGTTTAGGTTAGGTTATATTTCGTTATTGATGTATATGAAGGTCCCACGGAGACGTAGAGGCCAACAAGACAGGAATGTGGTCAAATATTACCGCCGAAATGTTAGATTGGGTTAGGCTAGCTTATATTATGTTATTGATGTATATAAAGGTCCCACGGAGACGTAGAGGCCAACTCGCAAGGAATGATGTCAAATATTAACGCCGAGATGATAGGTTGGGTTAGGTTAGGTTATATTACGTTACAAATGTATCTTAGGGTCCCACGGAGACGTAGATGCCAACTCGCCAGGAATGTTGTCAAATATTACCGCCGAGATGTTAGGTTGGGTTAGGTTAGGTTATATTACCTTACAGATGTATCTAAGTGTCCCACGGAGACGTAGAGGCCAACTCGCCAGGAATGTTGTCAAATATTATCGCCGAGATGATAGGTTGGTTTAGGTTAGGTTATATTTCGTTATTGATGTATATGAAGGTCCCACGGAGACGTAGAGGCCAACAAGACAGGAATGTGTTCAAATATTACCGCCGAGATGTTAGGTTGGGTTAGGTTAGGTTATATTACGTTATTGATGGATATGAAGGTCCCACGTAGACGTAGATACCAACTCGCCAGGAATGTTGTCAAATATTACCGCCGAGATGTTAGATTGGGTTAGGTTAGCTTATATTACGTTATTGATGTATATAAAGATCCCATGGAGACGTAGAGGCCAACTCGCCAGGAATGTTGTCAAATATTACCGCCGAGATGATAGGTTGGGTTAGGTTAGGTTATATTACGTTATTGATGTATATGAAGGCCAAACGGAGACGTAGAGTCCAAATCGCCAGGAATGTTGTCAAATATTACCGCCGAGATGATAGGTTGGGTTAGGTTAGGTTATATTACGTTATTGATGGATATGAAGGTCCCACGTAGACGTAGAGGCCAACAAGACAGGAATGTGGTCAAATATTACCGCCGAAATGTTAGATTGGGTTAGGTTAGGTTATATTACGTTATTGAATTATATAAAGGTCCCAGGGAGGCGTAGATGCCAACTCATCAGGAATGTTGTCAAATATTACCGCCGAGATGTTAGGTTGAGTTAGGCCAGTTTATATAACGTTATTGATGTATATAAAGGTCCCACAGAGACGTAGAGGCCTACTCGCCAGGAATGTTGTCAAATATTACCGCCGAGATGTTAGGTTGGGTTAGGTTAGCATATATTACGTTATTGATGTATATGAAGGTCAAACGGAGACGTAGAGGCCAACTCGCCAGGAATGTTGTCAAATATTACCGCCGAGGTGTTAGATTGGGTTAGGCTAGCTTATATTACGTTATTGATGTATATAAAGGTCCCACGGAGACGTAGAGGCCAACTCGCCAGGAATGTGGTCAAATATTACCGCCGAGATGTTAGGTTGGGTTAGGTTAGGTTATATTTCGTTATTGATGTATATGAAGGTCCCACGGAGACGTAGAGACCAACAAGACAGGAATGTGGTCAAATATTACCGCCGAAATGTTAGATTGGGTTAGGTTAGGTTATATTACGTTATTGAATTATATAAAGGTCCCAGGGAGGCGTAGATGCCAACTCATCAGGAATGTTGTCAAATATTACCGCCGAGATGTTAGGTTGAGTTAGGCCAGTTTATATTACGTTATTGATGTATATGAAGGTCCCACGGAGACGTAGAGGCCAACTCGCCACGAATGTTGTCTAATATTACCGCCGAGATGATAGGTTGTGTTAGGTTAGGTTAAATTACGTTATTGATGTATATGAAGTTCAAACGGAGACGTAGAGGCCAACTCGACAGGAATGATGTCAAATACTACCGTCGAGATGTTAGGTTGGTTTAGGTTAGGTTATATTTCGTTATTGATGTATATGAAGGTCCCACGGAGACGTAGAGGCCAACTCGCCACGAATGTTGTCTAATATTACCGCCGAGATGATAGGTTGTGTTAGGTTAGGTTAAATTACGTTATTGATGTATATGAAGTTCAAACGGAGACGTAGAGGCCAACTCGCCAGGAATGATGTCAAATACTACCGCCGAGATGTTAGGTTGGGTTAGGTTAGGTTATATTACGTTATTGAATTATATAAAGGTCCCAGGGAGGCGTAGATGCCAACTCGCCAGGAATGAAGTCAAATATTACCGCCGAGATGTTAGGTCGAGTTAGGCTAGTTTATATTACGTTATTGATGTATATAAAGGTCCCACGGAGACGTAGAGGCCAACTCGCCACGAATGTTGTCAAATATTACAGCCGAGATGTTAGGTTGGCTTAGGTTAGGCTATATTACGTTATTGATGTATATGAAGGTCAAACGGAGACGTAGAGGCCAACTCGCCAGGAATGTTGTCAAATATTACCGCCGAGATGTTAGGTTGAGTTAGGTTAGGTTATATTACGTTACAGATGTATCTTAGGGTCTCACGGAGACGTAGATGCCAACTCGCCAGGAATGTTGTCAAATATTACCGCCGAGATGTTAGGTTGGGTTAGGTTAGGTTATATTACCTTACAGATGTATCTAAGTGTCCCACGGAGACGTAGAGGCCAACTCGCCAGGAATGTTGTCAAATATTATCGCCGAGATGATAGGTTGGTTTAGGTTAGGTTATATTTCGTTATTGATGTATATGAAGGCCCCACGGAGACGTAGAGGCCAACAAGACAGGAATGTGGTTAAATATTACCGCCGAAATGTTAGATTGGGTTAGGCTAGCTTATATTATGTTATTGATGTATATAAAGGTCCCACGGAGACGTAGAGGCCAACTCGCAAGGAATGATGTCAAATATTAACGCCGAGATGATAGGTTGTGTTAGGTTAGGTTATATTACGTTACAAATGTATCTTAGGGTCCCACGGAGACGTAGATGCCAACTCGCCAGGAATGTTGTCAAATATTACCGCCGAGATGTTAGGTTGGGTTAGGTTAGGTTATATTACCTTACAGATGTATCTAAGTGTCCCACGGAGACGTAGAGGCCAACTCGCCAGGAATGTTGTCAAATATTATCGCCGAGATGATAGGTTGGTTTAGGTTAGGTTATATTTCGTTATTGATGTATATGAAGGTCCCACGGAGACGTAGAGGCCAACAAGACAGGAATGTGGTCAAATATTACCGCCGAGATGTTAGGTTGGGTTAGGTTAGGTTATATTACGTTATTGATGGATATGAAGGTCCCACGTAGACGTAGATACCAACTCGCCAGGAATGTTGTCAAATATTACCGCCGAGATGTTAGATTGGGTTAGGTTAGCTTATATTACGTTATTGATGTATATAAAGATCCCACGGAGACGTAGAGGCCAACTCGCCAGGAATGTTGTCAAATATTACCGCCGAGATGATAGGTTGGGTTAGGTTAGGTTATATTACGTTATTGATGTATATGAAGGCCAAACGGAGACGTAGAGGCCAACTCGCCAGGAATGTTGTCAAATATTACCGCCGAGGTGTTAGATTGTGTTAGGCTAGCTTATATTACGTTATTGATGTATATAAAGGTCCCACGGATACGTAGAGGCCAACTCGCCACGAATGTTGTCAAATATTACAGCCGAGATGTTAGGTTGGCTTAGGTTAGGTTATATTACGTTATTGATGTATATGAAGGTCAAACGGAGACGTAGAGGCCAACTCGCCAGGAATGTTGTCAAATATTACCGCCGAGATGTTAGGTTGGGTTAGGTTAGGTTATATTACCTTACAGATGTATCTAAGTGTCCCACGGAGACGTAGAGGCCAACTCGCCAGGAATGTTGTCAAATATTATCGCCGAGATGATAGGTTGGTTTAGGTTAGGTTATAATTCGTTGTTGATGTATATGAAGGTCCCACGGAGACGTAGAGGCCAACTCGCCACGAATGTTGTCTAATATTACCGCCGAGATGATAGGTTGTGTTAGGTTAGGTTAAATTACGTTATTGATGTATATGAAGTTCAAACGGAGACGTAGAGGCCAACTCGCCAGGAATGATGTCAAATACTACCGCCGAGATGTTAGGTTGGGTTAGGTTAGGTTATATTACGTTATTGAATTATATAAAGGTCCCAGGGAGGCGTAGATGCCAACTCGCCAGGAATGAAGTCAAATATTACCGCCGAGATGTTAGGTCGAGTTAGGCTAGTTTATACTACGTTATTGATGTATATAAAGGTCCCACGGAGACGTAGAGGCCAACTCGCCAGGAATGTTGTCAAATATTATCGCCGAGATGATAGGTTGGTTTAGGTTAGGTTATATTTCGTTATTGATGTATATGAAGGTCCCACGGAGACGTAGAGGCCAACAAGACAGGAATGTGGTCAAATATTACCGCCGAAATGTTAGATTGGGTTAGGCTAGCTTATATTATGTTATTGATGTATATAAAGGTCCCACGGAGACGTAAAGGCCAACTCGCAAGGAATGATGTCAAATATTAACGCCGAGATGATAGGTTGGGTTAGGTCAGGTTAAATTACGTTATTGATGTGTATGAAGGTCAAACGGAGACGTGGAGACCAACTCGCCAGGTATGATGTCAAATACTACCGCCGAGATGTTAGGTTGGGTTAAGTTAGGTTATATTACGTTATTGATGTATATAAGGGTCCCATGGAGACGTAGAGGCCAACTCGCCAGGAATGTGGTCAAATATTACCGCCGAGATGTTAGGTTGGGTTAGGTTAGGTTATATTACGTTATTGATGGATATGAAGGTCCCACGTAGACGTAGAGGCCAACTCGCCACGAATGTTGTCAAATATTACAGCCGAGATGTTAGGTTGGCTTAGGTTAGGTTAAATTACGTTATTGATGTGTATGAAGGTCAAACGGAGACGTAGAGACCAACTCGCCAGGAATGATGTCAAATACTACCGCCGAGATGTTAGGTTGGGTTAAGTTAGGTTATATTACGTTATTGATGTATATGAAGGCCAAACGGAGACGTAGGGGCCAACTCGCCAGGAATGTTGTCAAATATTACCGCCGAGGTGTTAGATTGTGTTAGGCTAGCTTATATTACGTTATTGATGTATATAAAGGTCCCACGGATACGTAGAGGCCAACTCGCCACGAATGTTGTCTAATATTACCGCCGAGATGATAGGTTGTGTTAGGTTAGGTTAAATTACGTTATTGATGTATATGAAGTTCAAACGGAGACGTAGAGGCCAACTCGCCAGGAATGTTGTCAAATATTACCGCCGAGATGTTAGGTTGGGTTAGGTTAGGTTATATTACGTTACAGATGTATCTTAGGGTCTCACGGAGACGTAGATGCCAACTCGCCAGGAATGTTGTCAAATATTACCGCCGAGATAATTAGGTTGGTTTAGGTTAGGTTATATTTCGTTATTGATGTATATGAAGGTCCCACGGAGACGTAGAGGCCAACTCGCCACGAATGTTGTCTAATATTACCGCCGAGATGATAGGTTGTGTTAGGTTAGGTTAAATTACGTTATTGATGTATATGAAGGTCAAACGGAGACGTAGAGGCCAACTCGCCAGGAATGTTGTCAAATATTACCGCCGAGATGTTAGGTTGGGTTAGGTTAGGTTATATTACGTTACAGATGTATCTTAGGGTCCCACGGAGACGTAGAGGCCAACTCGCCAGGAATGTTGTCAAATATTATCGCCGAGATGATAGGTTGGTTTAGGTTAGGTTATATTTCGTTGTTGATGTATATGAAGGTCCCACGGAGACGTAGAGGCCAACTCGCCACGAATGTTGTCTAATATTACCGCCGAGATGATAGGTTGTGTTAGGTTAGGTTAAATTACGTTATTGATGTATATGAAGTTCAAACGGAGACGTAGAGGCCAACTCGCCAGGAATGATGTCAAATACTACCGCCGAGATGTTAAGTTGGGTTAGGTTAGGTTATATTACGTTATTGAATTATATAAAGGTCCCAGGGAGGCGTAGATGCCAACTCGCCAGGAATGAAGTCAAATATTACCGCCGAGATGTTAGGTCGAGTTAGGCTAGTTTATATTACGTTATTGATGTATATAAAGGTCCCACGGAGACGTAGAGGCCAACTCGCCAGGAATGTTGTCAAATATTATCGCCGAGATGATAGGTTGGTTTAGGTTAGGTTATATTTCGTTAATGATGTATATGAAGGTCCCACGGAGACGTAGAGGCCAACAAGACAGGAATGTGGTCAAATATTACCGCCGAAATGTTAGATTGGGTTAGGCTAGCTTATATTATGTTATTGATGTATATAAAGGTCCCACGGAGACGTAGAGGCCAACTCGCAAGGAATGATGTCAAATATTAACGCCGAGATGATAGGTTGGGTTAGGTCAGGTTAAATTACGTTATTGATGTGTATGAAGGTCAAACGGAGACGTAGAGACCAACTCGCCAGGAATGATGTCAAATACTACCGCCGAGATGTTAGGTTGGGTTAAGTTAGGTTATATTACGTTATTGATGTATATAAGGGTCCCATGGAGACGTAGAGGCCAACTCGCCAGGAATGTGGTCAAATATTACCGCCGAGATGTTAGGTTGGGTTAGGTTAGGTTATATTACGTTATTGATGGATATGAAGGTCCCACGTAGACGTAGAGGCCAACTCGTCACGAATGTTGTCAAATATTACAGCCGAGATGTTAGGTTGGCTTAGGTTAGGTTAAATTACGTTATTGATGTGTATGAAGGTCAAACGGAGACGTAGAGACCAACTCGCCAGGAATGATGTCAAATACTACCGCCGAGATGTTAGGTTGGGTTAAGTTAGGTTATATTACGTTATTGATGTATATGAAGGCCAAACGGAGACGTAGGGGCCAACTCGCCAGGAATGTTGTCAAATATTACCGCCGAGGTGTTAGATTGTGTTAGGCTAGCTTATATTACGTTATTGATGTATATAAAGGTCCCACGGATACGTAGAGGCCAACTCGCCACGAATGTTGTCTAATATTACCGCCGAGATGATAGGTTGTGTTAGGTTAGGTTAAATTACGTTATTGATGTATATGAAGTTCAAACGGAGACGTAGAGGCCAACTCGCCAGGAATGTTGTCAAATATTACCGCCGAGATGTTAGGTTGGGTTAGGTTAGGTTATATTACGTTACAGATGTATCTTAGGGTCTCACGGAGACGTAGATGCCAACTCGCCAGGAATGTTGTCAAATATTACCGCCGAGATAATTAGGTTGGGTTAGGTTAGGTTATATTACCTTACAGATGTATCTAAGTGTCCCACGGAGACGTAGAGGCCAACTCGCCAGGAATGTTGTCAAATATTATCGCCGAGATGATAGGTTGGGTCAGGTTAGGTTATATTTCGTTATTGATGTATATGAAGGTCCCACGGAGACGTAGAGGCCAACTCGCCACGAATGTTGTCTAATATTACCGCCGAGATGATAGGTTGTGTTAGGTTAGGTTAAATTACGTTATTGATGTATATGAAGTTCAAACGGAGACGTAGAGGCCAACTCGCCAGGAATGTTGTCAAATATTACCGCCGAGATGTTAGGTTGGGTTAGGTTAGGTTATATTACGTTACAGATGTATCTTAGGGTCTCACGGAGACGTAGATGCCAACTCGCCAGGAATGTTGTCAAATATTACCGCCGAGATGTTAGGTTGGGTTAGGTTAGGTTATATTACCTTACAGATGTATCTAAGTGTCCCACGGAGACGTAGAGGCCAACTCGCCAGGAATGTTGTCAAATATTATCGCCGAGATGATAGGTTGGTTTAGGTTAGGTTATACTTCGTTATTGATGTATATGAAGGTCCCACGGAGACGTAGAGGCCAACTCGCCACGAATGTTGTCTAATATTACCGCCGAGATGATAGGTTGTGTTAGGTTAGGTTAAATTACGTTATTGATGTATATGAAGGTCAAACGGAGACGTAGAGGCCAACTCGCCAGGAATGTTGTCAAATATTACCGCCGAGATGTTAGGTTGGGTTAGGTTAGGTTATATTACGTTACAGATGTATCTTAGGGTCCCACGGAGACGTAGAGGCCAACTCGCCAGGAATGTTGTCAAATATTATCGCCGAGATGATAGGTTGGTTTAGGTTAGGTTATATTTCGTTGTTGATGTATATGAAGGTCCCACGGAGACGTAGAGGCCAACTCGCCACGAATGTTGTCTAATATTACCGCCGAGATGATAGGTTGTGTTAGGTTAGGTTAAATTACGTTATTGATGTATATGAAGTTCAAACGGGGACGTAGAGGCCAACTCGCCAGGAATGATGTCAAATACTACCGCCGAGATGTTAAGTTGGGTTAGGTTAGGTTATATTACGTTATTGAATTATATAAAGGTCCCAGGGAGGCGTAGATGCCAACTCGCCAGGAATGAAGTCAAATATTACCGCCGAGATGTTAGGTCGAGTTAGGCTAGTTTATATTACGTTATTGATGTATATAAAGGTCCCACGGAGACGTAGAGGCCAACTCGCCAGGAATGTTGTCAAATATTATCGCCGAGATGATAGGTTGGTTTAGGTTAGGTTATATTTCGTTAATGATGTATATGAAGGTCCCACGCAGACGTAGAGGCCAACAAGACAGGAATGTGGTCAAATATTACCGCCGAAATGTTAGATTGGGTTAGGCTAGCTTATATTATGTTATTGATGTATATAAAGGTCCCACGGAGACGTAGAGGCCAACTCGCAAGGAATGATGTCAAATATTAACGCCGAGATGATAGGTTGGGTTAGGTCAGGTTAAATTACGTTATTGATGTGTATGAAGGTCAAACGGAGACGTAGAGACCAACTCGCCAGGAATGATGTCAAATACTACCGCCGAGATGTTAGGTTGGGTTAAGTTAGGTTATATTACGTTATTGATGTATATAAGGGTCCCACGGAGACGTAGAGGCCAACTCGCCAGGAATGTGGTCAAATATTACCGCCGAGATGTTAGGTTGGGTTAGGTTAGGTTATATTACGTTATTGATGGATATGAAGGTCCCACGTAGACGTAGATACCAACTCGCCAGGAATGTTGTCAAATATTACCGCCGAGATCTTAGATTGGGTTAGGTTAGCTTATATTACGTTATTGATGTATATAAAGGTCCCACGGATACGTAGAGGCCAACTCGCCACGAATGTTGTCAAATATTATCGCCGAGATGATAGGTTGGTTTAGGTTAGGTTATATTTCGTTATTGATGTATATGAAGGTCCCACGGAGACGTAGAGGCCAACTCGCCACGAATGTTGTCTAATATTACCGCCGAGATGATAGGTTGTGTTAGGTTAGGTTAAATTACGTTATTGATGTATATGAAGGTCAAACGGAGACGTAGAGGCCAACTCGCCAGGAATGTTGTCAAATATTACCGCCGAGATGTTAGGTTGGGTTAGGTTAGGTTATATTACGTTACAGATGTATCTTAGGATCTCACGGAGACGTAGATGCCAACTCGCCAGGAATGTTGTCAAATATTATCGCCGAGATGATAGGTTGGTTTAGGTTAGGTTATATTTCGTTATTGATGTATATGAAGGTCCCACGGAGACGTAGAGGCCAACAAGACAGGAATGTGGTCAAATATTACCGCCGAAATGTTAGATTGGGTTAGCCTAGCTTATATTATGTTATTGATGTATATAAAGGTCCCACGGAGACGTAGAGGCCAACTCGCAAGGAATGATGTCAAATATTAACGCCGAGATGATAGGTTGGGTTAGGTCAGGTTAAATTACGTTATTGATGTGTATGAAGGTCAAACGGAGACGTAGAGACCAACTCGCCAGGAATGATGTCAAATACTACCGCCGATATGTTAGGTTGGGTTAGGTTAGGTTATATTACGTTATTGAATTATATAAAGGTCCCAGGGAGGCGTAGATGCCAACTCGCCAGGAATGTTGTCAAATATTACCGCCGAGATGTTAGGTTGGGTTAGGTTAGGTTATATTACCTTACAGATGTATCTAAGTGTCCCACGGAGACGTAGAGGCCAACTCGCCAGGAATGTTGTCAAATATTATCGCCGAGATGATAGGTTGGTTTAGGTTAGGTTATATTTCGTTGTTGATGTATATGAAGGTCCCACGGAGACGTAGAGGCCAACTCGCCACGAATGTTGTCTAATATTACCGCCGAGATGATAGGTTGTGTTAGGTTAGGTTAAATTACGTTATTGATGTATATGAAGTTCAAACGGAGACGTAGAGGCCAACTCGCCAGGAATGATGTCAAATACTACCGCCGAGATGTTAAGTTGGGTTAGGTTAGGTTATATTACGTTATTGAATTATATAAAGGTCCCAGGGAGGCGTAGATGCCAACTCGCCAGGAATGAAGTCAAATATTACCGCCGAGATGTTAGGTCGAGTTAGGCTAGTTTATATTACGTTATTGATGTATATAAAGGTCCCACGGAGACGTAGAGGCCAACTCGCCAGGAATGTTGTCAAATATTATCGCCGAGATGATAGGTTGGTTTAGGTTAGGTTATATTTCGTTAATGATGTATATGAAGGTCCCACGGAGACGTAGAGGCCAACAAGACAGGAATGTGGTCAAATATTACCGCCGAAATGTTAGATTGGGTTAGGCTAGCTTATATTATGTTATTGATGTATATAAAGGTCCCACGGAGACGTAGAGGCCAACTCGCAAGGAATGATGTCAAATATTAACGCCGAGATGATAGGTTGGGTTAGGTCAGGTTAAATTACGTTATTGATGTGTATGAAGGTCAAACGGAGACGTAGAGACCAACTCGCCAGGAATGATGTCAAATACTACCGCCGAGATGTTAGGTTGGGTTAAGTTAGGTTATATTACGTTATTGATGTATATAAGGGTCCCACGGAGACGTAGAGGCCAACTCGCCAGGAATGTGGTCAAATATTACCGCCGAGATGTTAGGTTGGGTTAGGTTAGGTTATATTACGTTATTGATGGATATGAAGGTCCCACGTAGACGTAGATACCAACTCGCCAGGAATGTTGTCAAATATTACCGCCGAGATCTTAGATTGGGTTAGGTTAGCTTATATTACGTTATTGATGTATATAAAGGTCCCACGGATACGTAGAGGCCAACTCGCCACGAATGTTGTCAAATATTACAGCCGAGATGTTAGGTTGGCTTAGGTTAGGTTATATTACGTTATTGATGTATATGAAGGTCAAACGGAGACGTAGAGGCCAACTCGCCAGGAATGTTGTCAAATATTACCGCCGACATGTTAGGTTGGGTTAGGTTAGGTTATATTACGTTACAAATGTATCTTAGGGTCCCACGGAGACGTAGATGCCAACTCGCCAGGAATGTTGTCAAATATTACCGCCGAGATGATAGGTTGGTTTAGGTTAGGTTATATTTCGTTATTGATGTATATGAAGGTCCCACGGAGACGTAGAGGCCAACAAGACAGGACTGTGGTCAAATATTACCGCCGAGATGTTAGGTTGGGTTAGGTTAGGTTATATTACGTTATTGATGGATATGAAGGTCCCACGTAGACGTAGATACCAACTCGCCAGGAATGTTGTCAAATATTACCGCCGAGATGTTAGATTGGGTTAGGTTAGCTTATATTACGTTATTGATGTATATAAAGATCCCACGGAGACGTAGAGGCCAACTCGCCAGGAATGTTGGCAAATATTACCGCCGAGATGATAGGTTGGGTTAGGTTAGGTTATATTACGTTATTGATGTATATGAAGGCCAAACGGAGACGTAGATACCAACTCGCCAGGAATGTTATCAAATATTACCGCCGAGATGTTAGATTGGGTTAGGTTAGCTTATATTACGTTATTGATGTATATAAAGATCCCACGGAGACGTAGAGGCCAACTCGCCAGGAATGTTGTCAAATATTACCGCCGAGATGATAGGTTGGGTTAGGTTAGGTTATATTACGTTATTGATGTATATGAAGGCCAAACGGAGACGTAGAGGCCAACTCGCCAGGAATGTTGTCAAATATTACCGCCGAGGTGTTAGATTGTGTTAGGCTAGCTTATATTACGTTATTGATGTATATAAAGGTCCCACGGATACGTAGAGGCCAACTCGCCACGAATGTTGTCAACTATTACAGCCGAGATGTTAGGTTGGCTTAGGTTAGGTTATATTACGTTATTGATGTATATGAAGGTCAAACGGAGACGTAGAGGCCAACTCGCCAGGAATGTTGTCAAATATTACCGCCGAGATGTTAGGTTGGGTTAGGTTAGGTTATATTACGTTACAGATGTATCTTAGGGTCTCACGGAGACGTAGATGCCAACTCGCCAGGAATGTTGTCAAATATTACCGCCGAGATGTTAGGTTGGGTTAGGTTAGGTTATATGACCTTACAGATGTATCTAAGTGTCCCACGGAGACGTAGAGGCCAACTCGCCAGGAATGTTGTCAAATATTATCGCCGAGATGATAGGTTGGTTTAGGTTAGGTTATATTTCGTTATTGATGTATATGAAGGTCCCACGGAGACGTAGAGGCCAACTCGCCACGAATGTTGTCTAATATTACCGCCGAGATGATAGGTTGTGTTAGGTTAGGTTAAATTACGTTATTGATGTATATGAAGTTCAAACGGAGACGTAGAGGCCAACTCGCCAGGAATGATGTCAAATACTACCGCCGAGATGTTAGGTTGGGTTAGGTTAGGTTATATTACGTTATTGAATTATATAAAGGTCCCAGGGAGGCGTAGATGCCAACTCGCCAGGAATGAAGTCAAATATTACCGCCGAGATGTTAGGTCGAGTTAGGCTAGTTTATATTACGTTATTGATGTATATAAAGGTCCCACGGAGACGTAGAGGCCAACTCGCCAGGAATGTTGTCAAATATTATCGCCGAGATGATAGGTTGGTTTAGGTTAGGTTATATTTCGTTAATGATGTATATGAAGGTCCCACGGAGACGTAGATGCCAACAAGACAGGAATGTGGTCAAATATTACCGCCGAGATGTTAGGTTGGGTTAAGTTAGGTTATATTACGTTATTGATGGATATGAAGGTCCCACGTAGACGTAGATACCAACTCGCCAGGAATGTTGTCAAATATTACCGCCGAGATGTTAGATTGGGTTAGGTTAGCTTATATTACGTTATTGATGTATATAAAGATCCCACGGAGACGTAGAGGCCAACTCGCCAGGAATGTTGTCAAATATTACCGCCGAGATGATAGGTTGGGTTAGGTTAGGTTATATTACGTTATTGATGTATATGAAGGCCAAACGGAGACGTAGAGGCCAACTCGCCAGGAATGTTGTCAAATATTACCGCCGAGGTGTTAGATTGTGTTAGGCTAGCTTATATTACGTTATTGATGTATATAAAGGTCCCACGGATACGTAGAGGCCAACTCGCCACGAATGTTGTCAAATATTACAGCCGAGATGTTAGGTTGGCTTAGGTTAGGTTATATTACGTTATTGATGTATATGAAGGTCAAACGGAGACGTAGAGGCCAACTCGCCAGGAATGTTGTCAAATATTATCGCCGAAATGTTAGGTTGGGTTAGGATAGGTTATATTACGTTATTGATGTATATAAAGGTCCCAGGGAGACGTAGATGCCAACTCGCCAGGAATGTTGTCAAATATTACCGCCGAGATGTTAGATTGGGTTAGGTTAGCTTATATTACGTTATTGATGTATATAAAGATCCCACGGAGACGTAGAGGCCAACTCGCCAGGAATGTTGTCAAATATTACCGCCGAGATGATAGGTTGGCTTAGGTTAGGTTATATTACGTTATTGATGTATATGAAGGTCAAACGGAGACGTAGAGGCCAACTCGCCAGGAATGTTGTCAAATATTACCGCCGAGGTGTTAGATTGTGTTAGGCTAGCTTATATTACGTTATTGATGTATATAAAGGTCCCACGGATACGTAGAGGCCAACTCGCCACGAATGTTGTCAAATATTACAGCCGAGATGTTAGGTTGGCTTAGGTTAGGTTATATTACGTTATTGATGTATATGAAGGTCAAACGGAGACGTAGAGGCCAACTCGCCAGGAATGTTGTCAAATATTACCGCCGAGATGTTAGGTTGGGTTAGGGTAGGTTATATTACGTTATTGAATTATATAAAGGTCCCAGGGAGGCGTAGATGCCAACTCGCCAGGAATGTTGTCAAATATTACCGCCGAGATGTTAGGTTGGGTTAGGTTAGGTTATATTACCTTACAGATGTATCTAAGTGTCCCACGGAGACGTAGAGGCCAACTCGCCAGGAATGTTGTCAAATATTATCGGCGATATGATAGGTTGGTTTAGGTTAGGTTATATTTCGTTATTGATGTATATGAAGGTCCCACGGAGCCGTAGAGGCCAACTCGCCACGAATGTTGTCTAATATTACCGCCGAGATGATAGGTTGGGTTAGGTTAGGTTAAATTACGTTATTGATGTATATGAAGTTCAAACGGAGACGTAGAGGCCAACTCGCAAGGAATGATGTCAAATACTACCGCCGATATGTTAGGTTGGCTTAGGTTAGGTTATATTACGTTATTGATGTATATGAAGGTCAAACGGAGACGTAGAGGCCAACTCGCCAGGAATGTTGTCAAATATTACCGCCGAGATGTTAGGTTGGGTTAGGTTAGGTTATATTACGTTACAGATGTATCTTAGGGTCCCACGGAGACGTAGATGCCAACTCGCCAGGAATGTTGTCAAATATTACCGCCGAGATGTTAGGTTGGGTTAGGTTAGGTTATATTACCTTACAGATGTATCTAAGTGTCCCACGGAGACGTAGAGGCCAACTCGCCAGGAATGTTGTCAAATATTATCGCCGAGATGATAGGTTGGTTTAGGTTAGGTTATATTTCGTTATTGATGTATATGAAGGTCCCACGGAGACGTAGATGCCAACAAGACAGGAATGTGGTCAAATATTACCGCCGAGATGTTAGGTTGGGTTAGGTTAGGTTATATTACGTTATTGATGGATATGAAGGTCCCACGTAGACGTAGATACCAACTCGCCAGGAATGTTGTCAAATATTACCGCCGAGATGTTAGATTGGGTTAGGTTAGCTTATATTACGTTCTTGATGTATATAAAGATCCCACGGAGACGTAGAGGCCAACTCGCCAGGAATGTTGTCAAATATTACCGCCGAGATGATAGGTTGGGTTAGGTTAGGTTATATTACGTTATTGATGTATATGAAGGCCAAACGGAGACGTAGAGGCCAACTCGCCAGGAATGTTGTCAAATATTACCGCCGAGGTGTTAGATTGTGTTAGGCTAGCTTATATTACGTTATTGATGTATATAAAGGTCCCACGGATACGTAGAGGCCAACTCGCCACGAATGTTGTCAAATATTACAGCCGAGATGTTAGGTTGGCTTAGGTTAGGTTATATTACGTTATTGATGTATATGAAGGTCAAACGGAGACGTAGAGGCCAACTCGCCAGGAATGTTGTCAAATATTATCGCCGAAATGTTAGGTTGGGTTAGGATAGGTTATATTACGTTATTGATGTATATAAAGGTCCCAGGGAGACGTAGATGCCAACTCGCCAGGAATGTTGTCAAATATTACCGCCGAGATGTTAGATTGGGTTAGGTTAGCTTATATTACGTTATTGATGTATATAAAGATCCCACGGAGACGTAGAGGCCAACTCGCCAGGAATGTTGTCAAATATTACCGCCGAGATGATAGGTTGGCTTAGGTTAGGTTATATTACGTTATTGATGTATATGAAGGTCAAACGGAGACGTAGAGGCCAACTCGCCAGGAATGTTGTCAAATATTACCGCCGAGGTGTTAGATTGTGTTAGGCTAGCTTATATTACGTTATTGATGTATATAAAGGTCCCACGGATACGTAGAGGCCAACTCGCCACGAATGTTGTCAAATATTACAGCCGAGATGTTAGGTTGGCTTAGGTTAGGTTATATTACGTTATTGATGTATATGAAGGTCAAACGGAGACGTAGAGGCCAACTCGCCAGGAATGTTGTCAAATATTACCGCCGAGATGTTAGGTTGGGTTAGGGTAGGTTATATTACGTTATTGAATTATATAAAGGTCCCAGGGAGGCGTAGATGCCAACTCGCCAGGAATGTTGTCAAATATTACCGCCGAGATGTTAGGTTGGGTTAGGTTAGGTTATATTACCTTACAGATGTATCTAAGTGTCCCACGGAGACGTAGAGGCCAACTCGCCAGGAATGTTGTCAAATATTATCGCCGATATGATAGGTTGGTTTAGGTTAGGTTATATTTCGTTATTGATGTATATGAAGGTCCCACGGAGCCGTAGAGGCCAACTCGCCACGAATGTTGTCTAATATTACCGCCGAGATGATAGGTTGGGTTAGGTTAGGTTAAATTACGTTATTGATGTATATGAAGTTCAAACGGAGACGTAGAGGCCAACTCGCAAGGAATGATGTCAAATACTACCGCCGATATGTTAGGTTGGCTTAGGTTAGGTTATATTACGTTATTGATGTATATGAAGGTCAAACGGAGACGTAGAGGCCAACTCGCCAGGAATGTTGTCAAATATTACCGCCGAGATGTTAGGTTGGGTTAGGTTAGGTTATATTACGTTACAGATGTATCTTAGGGTCCCACGGAGACGTAGATGCCAACTCGCCAGGAATGTTGTCAAATATTACCGCCGAGATGTTAGGTTGGGTTAGGTTAGGTTATATTACCTTACAGATGTATCTAAGTGTCCCACGGAGACGTAGAGGCCAACTCGCCAGGAATGTTGTCAAATATTATCGCCGAGATGATAGGTTGGTTTAGGTTAGGTTATATTTCGTTATTGATGTATATGAAGGTCCCACGGAGACGTAGATGCCAACAAGACAGGAATGTGGTCAAATATTACCGCCGAGATGTTAGGTTGGGTTAGGTTAGGTTATATTACGTTATTGATGGATATGAAGGTCCCACGTAGACGTAGATACCAACTCGCCAGGAATGTTGTCAAATATTACCGCCGAGATGTTAGATTGGGTTAGGTTAGCTTATATTACGTTATTGATGTATATAAAGATCCCACGGAGACGTAGAGGCCAACTCGCCAGGAATGTTGTCAAATATTACCGCCGAGATGATAGGTTGGGTTAGGTTAGGTTATATTACGTTATTGATGTATATGAAGGCCAAACGGAGACGTAGAGGCCAACTCGCCAGGAATGTTGTCAAATATTACCGCCGAGGTGTTAGATTGTGTTAGGCTAGCTTATATTACGTTATTGATGTATATAAAGGTCCCACGGATACGTAGAGGCCAACTCGCCACGAATGTTGTCAAATATTACAGCCGAGATGTTAGGTTGGCTTAGGTTAGGTTATATTACGTTATTGATGTATATGAAGGTCAAACGGAGACGTAGAGGCCAACTCGCCAGGAATGTTGTCAAATATTATCGCCGAAACGTTAGGTTGGGTTAGGATAGGTTATATTACGTTATTGATGTATATAAAGGTCCCAGGGAGACGTAGATGCCAACTCGCCAGGAATGTTGTCAAATATTACCGCCGAGATGTTAGATTGGGTTAGGTTAGCTTATATTACGTTATTGATGTATATAAAGATCCCACGGAGACGTAGAGGCCAACTCGCCAGGAATGTTGTCAAATATTACCGCCGAGATGATAGGTTGGCTTAGGTTAGGTTATATTACGTTATTGATGTATATGAAGGTCAAACGGAGACGTAGAGGCCAACTCGCCAGGAATGTTGTCAAATATTACCGCCGAGGTGTTAGATTGTGTTAGGCTAGCTTATATTACGTTATTGATGTATATAAAGGTCCCACGGATACGTAGAGGCCAACTCGCCACGAATGTTGTCAAATATTACAGCCGAGATGTTAGGTTGGCTTAGGTTAGGTTATATTACGTTATTGATGTATATGAAGGTCAAACGGAGACGTAGAGGCCAACTCGCCAGGAATGTTGTCAAATATTACCGCCGAGATGTTAGGTTGGGTTAGGGTAGGTTATATTACGTTATTGAATTATATAAAGGTCCCAGGGAGGCGTAGATGCCAACTCGCCAGGAATGTTGTCAAATATTACCGCCGAGATGTTAGGTTGGGTTAGGTTAGGTTATATTACCTTACAGATGTATCTAAGTGTCCCACGGAGACGTAGAGGCCAACTCGCCAGGA
Organism: Xylocopa violacea; assembly: GCA_963969225.1. Lineage (NCBI taxonomy): Eukaryota > Metazoa > Arthropoda > Insecta > Hymenoptera > Apidae > Xylocopa > Xylocopa violacea. Next base: position 3,695,985 of record CAXAJV010000836.1, on the reverse strand, counting down.
ATGTTGTCAAATATTATCGCCGATATGATAGGTTGGTTTAGGTTAGGTTATATTTCGTTATTGATGTATATGAAGGTCCCACGGAGCCGTAGAGGCCAACTCGCCACGAATGTTGTCTAATATTACCGCCGAGATGATAGGTTGGGTTAGGTTAGGTTAAATTACGTTATTGATGTATATGAAGTTCAAACGGAGACGTAGAGGCCAACTCGCAAGGAATGATGTCAAATACTACCGCCGATATGTTAGGTTGGGTTAGGTTAGGTTATATTACGTTATTGAATTATATAAAGGTCCCAGGGAGGCGTAGATGCCAACTCGCCAGGAATGTTGTCAAATATTACCGCCGAGATGTTAGGTTGATTTAGGCTATTTTATATTACGTTATTGATGTATATAAAGGTCCCTCAGAGACGCAGAGGCCAACTCGCCAGGAATGTTGTCAAATATTACCGCCGAGATGTTAGGTTGGGTTAGGTTAGGTTATATTACATTACAGATGTATCTAAGTGTCCCACGGAGACATAGAGGCCAACTCGCCAGGAATGTTGTCAAATATTATCGCCGAGATGATAGGTTGGTTTAGGTTAGGTTATATTTCGTTATTGATGTATATGAAGGTCCCACGGAGACGTAGAGGCCAACTCGCCACGAATGTTGTCTAATATTACCGCCGAGATGATAGGTTGTGTTAGGTTAGGTTAAATTACGTTATTGATGTATATGAAGTTCAAACGGAGACGTAGAGGCCAAGTCGCCAGGAATGATGTCAAATACTACCCCCGATATGTTAGGTCGGGTTACGTTAGGTTATATTACGTTATTGAATTATATAAAGGTCCCAGGGAGGCGTAGATGCCAACTCGCCAGAAATGTTGTCAAATATTACAGCCGAGATGTTAGGTTGGCTTAGGTTAGGTTATATTACGTTATTGATGTATATGAAGGTCAAACGGAGACGTAGAGGCCAACTCGCCAGGAATGTTGTCAAATATTACCGCCGAGATGTTAGGTTGAGTTAGGCTAGTTTATGTTACGTTATTGATGTATATAAACGTCCCACAGAGACGCAGAGGCCAACTCGCCAGGAATGTTGTCAAATATTACCGCCGAGATGTTAGGTTGGGTTAGGTTAGCTTATATTACGTTATTGATGTATATGAAGGTCAAACGGAGACGTAGAGGCCAACTCGCCAGGAATGTTGTCAAATATTATCGCCGAAATGTTAGGTTGGGTTAGGTTAGGTTATATTACGTTACAGATGTATCTTAGGGTCCCACGGAGACGTAGATGTCAACTCGCCAGGAATGTTGTCAAATATTACCGCCGAGATGTTAGGTTGGGTTAGGTTAGGTTATATTACCTTACAGATGTATCTAAGTGTCCCACGCAGACGTAGAGGCCAACTCGCCAGGAATGTTGTCAAATATTATCGCCGATATGATAGGTTGGTTTAGGTTAGGTTATATTTCGTTATTGATGTATATGAAGGTCCCACGGGGACGTAGAGGCCAACTCGCCACGAATGTTGTCAAATATTACAGCCGAGATGTTAGGTTGGCTTAGGTTAGGTTATATTACGTTATTGATGTATATGAAGGTCAAACGGAGACGTAGAGGCCAACTCGCCAGGAATGTTGTCAAATATTACCGCCGAGATGTTAGGTTGGGTTAGGTTAGGTTATATTACGTTACAGATGTATCTTAGGGTCCCACGGAGACGTAGATGCCAACTCGCCAGGAATGTTGTCAAATATTACCGCCGAGATGTTAGGTTGGGTTAGGTTAGGTTATATTACCTTACAGATGTATCTAAGTGTCCCACGGAGACGTAGAGGCCAACTCGCCAGGAATGTTGTCAAATATTATCGCCGAGATGTTAGGTTGGTTTAGGTTAGGTTATATTTCGTTATTGATATATATGAAGGTCCCACGGAGACGTAGAGGACAACTCGCCACGAATGTTGTCTAATATTACCGCCGAGATGATAGGTTGTGTTAGGTTAGGTTAAATTACGTTATTGATGTATATGAAGTTCAAACGGAGACGTAGAGGCCAACTCGCCAGGAATGATGTCAAATACTACCGCCGATATGTTAGGTTGGGTTAGGTTAGGTTATATTACGTTATTGAATTATATAAAGGTCCCAGGGAGGCGTAGATGCCAACTCGCCAGGAATGTTGTCAAATATTACCGCCGAGATGTTAGGTTGATTTAGGCTAGTTTATATTACGTTATTGATGTATATAAAGGTCCCTCAGAGACGCAGAGGCCAACTCGCCAGGAATGTTGTCAAATATTACCGCCGAGGTGTTAGATTGTGTTAGGCTAGCTTATATTACGTTATTGATGTATATAAAGGTCCCACGGATACGTAGAGTCCAACTCGCCACGAATGTTGTCAAATATTACAGCCGAGATGTTAGGTTTGCTTAGGTTAGGTTATATTACGTTATTGATGTATATGAAGGTCAAACGGAGACGTAGAGGCCAACTCGCCAGGAATGTCTTCAAATATTACCCCCGAGATGTTAGGTTGGGTTAGGGTAGGTTATATTACGTTATTGAATTATATAAAGGTCCCAGGGAGGCGTAGATGCCAACTCGCCAGGAATGTTGTCAAATATTACCGCCGAGATGTTAGGTTGGGTTAGGTTAGGTTATATTACCTTACAGATGTATCTAAGTGTCCCACGGAGACGTAGAGGCCAACTCGCCAGGAATGTTGTCAAATATTATCGCCGATATGATAGGTTGGTTTAGGTTAGGTTATATTTCGTTATTGATGTATATGAAGGTCCCACGGAGCCGTAGAGGCCAACTCGCCACGAATGTTGTCTAATATTACCGCCGAGATGATAGGTTGGGTTAGGTTAGGTTAAATTACGTTATTGATGTATATGAAGTTCAAACGGAGACGTAGAGGCCAACTCGCAAGGAATGATGTCAAATACTACCGCCGATATGTTAGGTTGGGTTACGTTAGGTTATATTACGTTATTGAATTATATAAAGGTCCCAGGGAGGCGTAGATGCCAACTCGCCAGAAATGTTGTCAAATATTACAGCCGAGATGTTAGGTTGGCTTAGGTTAGGTTATATTACGTTATTGATGTATATGAAGGCCAAACGGAGACGTAGAGGCCAACTCGCCAGGAATGTTGTCAAATATTACCGCCGAGGTGTTAGATTGTGTTAGGCTAGCTTATATTACGTTATTGATGTATATAAAGGTCCCACGGATACGTAGAGGCCAACTCGCCACGAATGTTGTCAAATATTACAGCCGAGATGTTAGGTTGGCTTAGGTTAGGTTATATTACGTTATTGATGTATATGAAGGTCAAACGGAGACGTAGAGGCCAACTCGCCAGGAATGTTGTCAAATATTATCGCCGAAATGTTAGGTTGGGTTAGGATAGGTTATATTACGTTATTGATGTATATAAAGGTCCCAGGGAGACGTAGATGCCAACTCGCCAGGAATGTTGTCAAATATTACCGCCGAGATGTTAGATTGGGTTAGGTTAGCTTATATTACGTTATTGATGTATATAAAGATCCCACGGAGACGTAGAGGCCAACTCGCCAGGAATGTTGTCAAATATTACCGCCGAGATGATAGGTTGGCTTAGGTTAGGTTATATTACGTTATTGATGTATATGAAGGTCAAACGGAGACGTAGAGGCCAACTCGCCAGGAATGTTGTCAAATATTACCGCCGAGGTGTTAGATTGTGTTAGGCTAGCTTATATTACGTTATTGATGTATATAAAGGTCCCACGGATACGTAGAGGCCAACTCGCCACGAATGTTGTCAAATATTACAGCCGAGATGTTAGGTTGGCTTAGGTTAGGTTATATTACGTTATTGATGTATATGAAGGTCAAACGGAGACGTAGAGGCCAACTCGCCAGGAATGTTGTCAAATATTACCGCCGAGATGTTAGGTTGGGTTAGGGTAGGTTATATTACGTTATTGAATTATATAAAGGTCCCAGGGAGGCGTAGATGCCAACTCGCCAGGAATGTTGTCAAATATTACCGCCGAGATGTTAGGTTGGGTTAGGTTAGGTTATATTACCTTACAGATGTATCTAAGTGTCCCACGGAGACGTAGAGGCCAACTCGCCAGGAATGTTGTCAAATATTATCGCCGATATGATAGGTTGGTTTAGGTTAGGTTATATTTCGTTATTGATGTATATGAAGGTCCCACGGAGCCGTAGAGGCCAACTCGCCACGAATGTTGTCTAATATTACCGCCGAGATGATAGGTTGGGTTAGGTTAGGTTAAATTACGTTATTGATGTATATGAAGTTCAAACGGAGACGTAGAGGCCAACTCGCAAGGAATGATGTCAAATACTACCGCCGATATGTTAGGTTGGCTTAGGTTAGGTTATATTACGTTATTGATGTATATGAAGGTCAAACGGAGACGTAGAGGCCAACTCGCCAGGAATGTTGTCAAATATTACCGCCGAGATGTTAGGTTGGGTTAGGTTAGGTTATATTACGTTACAGATGTATCTTAGGGTCCCACGGAGACGTAGATGCCAACTCGCCAGGAATGTTGTCAAATATTACCGCCGAGATGTTAGGTTGGGTTAGGTTAGGTTATATTACCTTACAGATGTATCTAAGTGTCCCACGGAGACGTAGAGGCCAACTCGCCAGGAATGTTGTCAAATATTATCGCCGAGATGATAGGTTGGTTTAGGTTAGGTTATATTTCGTTATTGATGTATATGAAGGTCCCACGGAGACGTAGATGCCAACAAGACAGGAATGTGGTCAAATATTACCGCCGAGATGTTAGGTTGGGTTAGGTTAGGTTATATTACGTTATTGATGGATATGAAGGTCCCACGTAGACGTAGATACCAACTCGCCAGGAATGTTGTCAAATATTACCGCCGAGATGTTAGATTGGGTTAGGTTAGCTTATATTACGTTATTGATGTATATAAAGATCCCACGGAGACGTAGAGGCCAACTCGCCAGGAATGTTGTCAAATATTACCGCCGAGATGATAGGTTGGGTTAGGTTAGGTTATATTACGTTATTGATGTATATGAAGGCCAAACGGAGACGTAGAGGCCAACTCGCCAGGAATGTTGTCAAATATTACCGCCGAGGTGTTAGATTGTGTTAGGCTAGCTTATATTACGTTATTGATGTATATAAAGGTCCCACGGATACGTAGAGGCCAACTCGCCACGAATGTTGTCAAATATTACAGCCGAGATGTTAGGTTGGCTTAGGTTAGGTTATATTACGTTATTGATGTATATGAAGGTCAAACGGAGACGTAGAGGCCAACTCGCCAGGAATGTTGTCAAATATTATCGCCGAAACGTTAGGTTGGGTTAGGATAGGTTATATTACGTTATTGATGTATATAAAGGTCCCAGGGAGACGTAGATGCCAACTCGCCAGGAATGTTGTCAAATATTACCGCCGAGATGTTAGATTGGGTTAGGTTAGCTTATATTACGTTATTGATGTATATAAAGATCCCACGGAGACGTAGAGGCCAACTCGCCAGGAATGTTGTCAAATATTACCGCCGAGATGATAGGTTGGCTTAGGTTAGGTTATATTACGTTATTGATGTATATGAAGGTCAAACGGAGACGTAGAGGCCAACTCGCCAGGAATGTTGTCAAATATTACCGCCGAGGTGTTAGATTGTGTTAGGCTAGCTTATATTACGTTATTGATGTATATAAAGGTCCCACGGATACGTAGAGGCCAACTCGCCACGAATGTTGTCAAATATTACAGCCGAGATGTTAGGTTGGCTTAGGTTAGGTTATATTACGTTATTGATGTATATGAAGGTCAAACGGAGACGTAGAGGCCAACTCGCCAGGAATGTTGTCAAATATTACCGCCGAGATGTTAGGTTGGGTTAGGGTAGGTTATATTACGTTATTGAATTATATAAAGGTCCCAGGGAGGCGTAGATGCCAACTCGCCAGGAATGTTGTCAAATATTACCGCCGAGATGTTAGGTTGGGTTAGGTTAGGTTATATTACCTTACAGATGTATCTAAGTGTCCCACGGAGACGTAGAGGCCAACTCGCCAGGAATGTTGTCAAATATTATCGCCGATATGATAGGTTGGTTTAGGTTAGGTTATATTTCGTTATTGATGTATATGAAGGTCCCACGGAGCCGTAGAGGCCAACTCGCCACGAATGTTGTCTAATATTACCGCCGAGATGATAGGTTGGGTTAGGTTAGGTTAAATTACGTTATTGATGTATATGAAGTTCAAACGGAGACGTAGAGGCCAACTCGCAAGGAATGATGTCAAATACTACCGCCGATATGTTAGGTTGGGTTAGGTTAGGTTATATTACGTTATTGAATTATATAAAGGTCCCAGGGAGGCGTAGATGCCAACTCGCCAGGAATGTTGTCAAATATTACCGCCGAGATGTTAGGTTGATTTAGGCTATTTTATATTACGTTATTGATGTATATAAAGGTCCCTCAGAGACGCAGAGGCCAACTCGCCAGGAATGTTGTCAAATATTACCGCCGAGATGTTAGGTTGGGTTAGGTTAGGTTATATTACATTACAGATGTATCTAAGTGTCCCACGGAGACATAGAGGCCAACTCGCCAGGAATGTTGTCAAATATTATCGCCGAGATGATAGGTTGGTTTAGGTTAGGTTATATTTCGTTATTGATGTATATGAAGGTCCCACGGAGACGTAGAGGCCAACTCGCCACGAATGTTGTCTAATATTACCGCCGAGATGATAGGTTGTGTTAGGTTAGGTTAAATTACGTTATTGATGTATATGAAGTTCAAACGGAGACGTAGAGGCCAAGTCGCCAGGAATGATGTCAAATACTACCCCCGATATGTTAGGTCGGGTTACGTTAGGTTATATTACGTTATTGAATTATATAAAGGTCCCAGGGAGGCGTAGATGCCAACTCGCCAGAAATGTTGTCAAATATTACAGCCGAGATGTTAGGTTGGCTTAGGTTAGGTTATATTACGTTATTGATGTATATGAAGGTCAAACGGAGACGTAGAGGCCAACTCGCCAGGAATGTTGTCAAATATTACCGCCGAGATGTTAGGTTGAGTTAGGCTAGTTTATGTTACGTTATTGATGTATATAAACGTCCCACAGAGACGCAGAGGCCAACTCGCCAGGAATGTTGTCAAATATTACCGCCGAGATGTTAGGTTGGGTTAGGTTAGCTTATATTACGTTATTGATGTATATGAAGGTCAAACGGAGACGTAGAGGCCAACTCGCCAGGAATGTTGTCAAATATTATCGCCGAAATGTTAGGTTGGGTTAGGTTAGGTTATATTACGTTACAGATGTATCTTAGGGTCCCACGGAGACGTAGATGTCAACTCGCCAGGAATGTTGTCAAATATTACCGCCGAGATGTTAGGTTGGGTTAGGTTAGGTTATATTACCTTACAGATGTATCTAAGTGTCCCACGCAGACGTAGAGGCCAACTCGCCAGGAATGTTGTCAAATATTATCGCCGATATGATAGGTTGGTTTAGGTTAGGTTATATTTCGTTATTGATGTATATGAAGGTCCCACGGGGACGTAGAGGCCAACTCGCCACGAATGTTGTCAAATATTACAGCCGAGATGTTAGGTTGGCTTAGGTTAGGTTATATTACGTTATTGATGTATATGAAGGTCAAACGGAGACGTAGAGGCCAACTCGCCAGGAATGTTGTCAAATATTACCGCCGAGATGTTAGGTTGGGTTAGGTTAGGTTATATTACGTTACAGATGTATCTTAGGGTCCCACGGAGACGTAGATGCCAACTCGCCAGGAATGTTGTCAAATATTACCGCCGAGATGTTAGGTTGGGTTAGGTTAGGTTATATTACCTTACAGATGTATCTAAGTGTCCCACGGAGACGTAGAGGCCAACTCGCCAGGAATGTTGTCAAATATTATCGCCGAGATGTTAGGTTGGTTTAGGTTAGGTTATATTTCGTTATTGATATATATGAAGGTCCCACGGAGACGTAGAGGACAACTCGCCACGAATGTTGTCTAATATTACCGCCGAGATGATAGGTTGTGTTAGGTTAGGTTAAATTACGTTATTGATGTATATGAAGTTCAAACGGAGACGTAGAGGCCAACTCGCCAGGAATGATGTCAAATACTACCGCCGATATGTTAGGTTGGGTTAGGTTAGGTTATATTACGTTATTGAATTATATAAAGGTCCCAGGGAGGCGTAGATGCCAACTCGCCAGGAATGTTGTCAAATATTACCGCCGAGATGTTAGGTTGATTTAGGCTAGTTTATATTACGTTATTGATGTATATAAAGGTCCCTCAGAGACGCAGAGGCCAACTCGCCAGGAATGTTGTCAAATATTACCGCCGAGGTGTTAGATTGTGTTAGGCTAGCTTATATTACGTTATTGATGTATATAAAGGTCCCACGGATACGTAGAGTCCAACTCGCCACGAATGTTGTCAAATATTACAGCCGAGATGTTAGGTTTGCTTAGGTTAGGTTATATTACGTTATTGATGTATATGAAGGTCAAACGGAGACGTAGAGGCCAACTCGCCAGGAATGTCTTCAAATATTACCCCCGAGATGTTAGGTTGGGTTAGGGTAGGTTATATTACGTTATTGAATTATATAAAGGTCCCAGGGAGGCGTAGATGCCAACTCGCCAGGAATGTTGTCAAATATTACCGCCGAGATGTTAGGTTGGGTTAGGTTAGGTTATATTACCTTACAGATGTATCTAAGTGTCCCACGGAGACGTAGAGGCCAACTCGCCAGGAATGTTGTCAAATATTATCGCCGATATGATAGGTTGGTTTAGGTTAGGTTATATTTCGTTATTGATGTATATGAAGGTCCCACGGAGCCGTAGAGGCCAACTCGCCACGAATGTTGTCTAATATTACCGCCGAGATGATAGGTTGGGTTAGGTTAGGTTAAATTACGTTATTGATGTATATGAAGTTCAAACGGAGACGTAGAGGCCAACTCGCAAGGAATGATGTCAAATACTACCGCCGATATGTTAGGTTGGGTTACGTTAGGTTATATTACGTTATTGAATTATATAAAGGTCCCAGGGAGGCGTAGATGCCAACTCGCCAGAAATGTTGTCAAATATTACAGCCGAGATGTTAGGTTGGCTTAGGTTAGGTTATATTACGTTATTGATGTATATGAAGGTCAAACGGAGACGTAGAGGCCAACTCGCCAGGAATGTTGTCAAATATTACCGCCGAGATGTTAGGTTGGGTTAGGTTAGGTTATATTACGTTACAGATGTATCTTAGGGTCCCACGGAGACGTAGATGTCAACTCGCCAGGAATGTTGTCAAATATTACCGCCGAGATGTTAGGTTGGGTTAGGTTAGCTTATATTACGTTATTGATGTATATGAAGGTCAAACGGAGACGTAGAGGCCAACTCGCCAGGAATGTTGTCAAATATTATCGCCGAAATGTTAGGTTGGGTTAGGTTAGGTTATATTACGTTATTGATGTATATAAAGGTCCCAGGGAGACGTAGATGCCAACTCGCCAGGAATGTTGTCAAATATTACCGCCGAGATGTTAGATTGGGTTAGGTTAGCTTATATTACGTTATTGATGTATATAAAGATCCCACGGAGACGTAGAGGCCAACTCGCCAGGAATGTTGTCAAATATTACCGCCGAGATTATAGGTTGGCTTAGGTTAGGTTATATTACGTTATTGATGTATATGAAGGTCAAACGGAGACGTAGAGGCCAACTCGCCAGAAATGTTGTCAAATATTACCGCCGAGGTGTTAGATTGTGTTAGGCTAGCTTATATTACGTTATTGATGTATATAAAGTTCCCACGGATACGTAGAGGCCAACTCGCCACGAATGTTGTCAAATATTACAGCCGAGATGTTAGGTTGGCTTAGGTTAGGTTATATTACGTTATTGATGTATATGAAGGTCAAACGGAGACGTAGAGGCCAACACGCCAGGAATGTTGTCAAATATTACCGCCGAGATGTTAGGTTGAGTTAGGCTAATTTATATTACGTTATTGATGTATATAAACGTCCCACAGAGACGCAGAGGCCAACTCGCCAGGAATGTTGTCAAATATTACCGCCGAGATGTTAGGTTGGGTTAGGTTAGCTTATATTACGTTATTGATGTATATGAAGGTCAAACGGAGACGTAGAGGCCAACTCGCCAGGAATGTTGTCAAATATTATCGCCGAAATGTTAGGTTGGGTTAGGATAGGTTATATTACGTTATTGATGTATATGAAGGTCAAACGGAGACGTAGAGGCCAACTCGCCAGGAATGTTGTCAAATATTACCGCCGAGGTGTTAGATTGTGTTAGGCTAGCTTATATTACGTTATTGATGTATATAAAGGTCCCACGGATACGTAGAGTCCAACTCGCCACGAATGTTGTCAAATATTACAGCCGAGATGTTAGGTTTGCTTAGGTTAGGTTATATTACGTTATTGATGTATATGAAGGTCAAACGGAGACGTAGAGGCCAACTCGCCAGGAATGTCTTCAAATATTACCCCCGAGATGTTAGGTTGGGTTAGGGTAGGTTATATTACGTTATTGAATTATATAAAGGTCCCAGGGAGGCGTAGATGCCAACTCGCCAGGAATGTTGTCAAATATTACCGCCGAGATGTTAGGTTGGGTTAGGTTAGGTTATATTACCTTACAGATGTATCTAAGTGTCCCACGGAGACGTAGAGGCCAACTCGCCAGGAATGTTGTCAAATATTATCGCCGATATGATAGGTTGGTTTAGGTTAGGTTATATTTCGTTATTGATGTATATGAAGGTCCCACGGAGCCGTAGAGGCCAACTCGCCACGAATGTTGTCTAATATTACCGCCGAGATGATAGGTTGGGTTAGGTTAGGTTAAATTACGTTATTGATGTATATGAAGTTCAAACGGAGACGTAGAGGCCAACTCGCAAGGAATGATGTCAAATACTACCGCCGATATGTTAGGTTGGGTTACGTTAGGTTATATTACGTTATTGAATTATATAAAGGTCCCAGGGAGGCGTAGATGCCAACTCGCCAGAAATGTTGTCAAATATTACAGCCGAGATGTTAGGTTGGCTTAGGTTAGGTTATATTACGTTATTGATGTATATGAAGGTCAAACGGAGACGTAGAGGCCAACTCGCCAGGAATGTTGTCAAATATTACCGCCGAGATGTTAGGTTGGGTTAGGTTAGGTTATATTACGTTACAGATGTATCTTAGGGTCCCACGGAGACGTAGATGTCAACTCGCCAGGAATGTTGTCAAATATTACCGCCGAGATGTTAGGTTGGGTTAGGTTAGGTTATATTACCTTACAGATGTATCTAAGTGTCCCACGCAGACGTAGAGGCCAACTCGCCAGGAATGTTGTCAAATATTATCGCCGATATGATAGGTTGGTTTAGGTTAGGTTATATTTCGTTATTGATGTATATGAAGGTCCCACGGGGACGTAGAGGCCAACTCGCCACGAATGTTGTCAAATATTACAGCCGAGATGTTAGGTTGGCTTAGGTTAGGTTATATTACGTTATTGATGTATATGAAGGTCAAACGGAGACGTAGAGGCCAACTCGCCAGGAATGTTGTCAAATATTACCGCCGAGATGTTAGGTTGGGTTAGGTTAGGTTATATTACGTTACAGATGTATCTTAGGGTCCCACGGAGACGTAGATGCCAACTCGCCAGGAATGTTGTCAAATATTACAGCCGAGATGTTAGGTTGGCTTAGGTTAGGTTATATTACGTTATTGATGTATATGAAGGTCAAACGGAGACGTAGAGGCCAACACGCCAGGAATGTTGTCAAATATTACCGCCGAGATGTTAGGTTGAGTTAGGCTAGTTTATGTTACGTTATTGATGTATATAAACGTCCCACAGAGACGCAGAGGCCAACTCGCCAGGAATGTTGTCAAATATTACCGCCGAGATGTTAGGTTGGGTTAGGTTAGCTTATATTACGTTATTGATGTATATGAAGGTCAAACGGAGACGTAGAGGCCAACTTGCCACGAATGTTGTCAAATATTACAGCCGAGATGTTAGGTTGGCTTAGGTTAGGTTATATTACGTTATTGATGTATATGAAGGTCAAACGGAGACGTAGAGGCCAACTCGCCAGGAATGTTGTCAAATATTACCGCCGAGATGTTAGGTTGGGTTAGGTTAGGTTATATTACCTTACAGATGTATCTAAGTGTCCCACGGAGAGGTAGAGGCCAACTCGCCAGGAATGTTGTCAAATATTATCGCCAATATGATAGGTTGGTTTAGGTTAGGTTATATTTCGTTATTGATGTATATGAAGGTCCCACGGAGACGTAGAGGCCAACTCGCCACGAATGTTGTCAAATATTACAGCCGAGATGTTAGGTTGGCTTAGGTTAGGTTATATTACGTTATTGATGTATATGAAGGTCAAACGGAGACGTAGAGGCCAACTCGCCAGGAATGTTGTCAAATATTACCGCCGAGATGTTAGGTTGGGTTAGGTTAGGTTATATTACGTTACAGATGTATCTTAGGGTCCCACGGAGACGTAGATGCCAACTCGCCAGGAATGTTGTCAAATATTATCGCCGAGATGATAGGTTGGTTTAGGTTAGGTTATATTTCGTTATTGATGTATATGAAGGTCCCACGGAGACGTAGAGGCCAACAAGACAGGAATGTGGTCAAATATTACCGCCGAGATGTTAGGTTGGGTTAGGTTAGGTTATATTACGTTATTGATGGATATGAAGGTCCCACGTAGACGTAGATACCAACTCGCCAGGAATGTTGTCAAATATTACCGCCGAGATGTTAGATTGGGTTAGGTTAGCTTATATTACGTTATTGATGTATATAAAGATCCCACGGAGACGTAGAGGCCAACTCGCCAGGAATGTTGTCAAATATTACCGCCGAGATGATAGGTTGGGTTAGGTTAGGTTATATTACGTTATTGATGTATATGAAGGCCAAACGGAGACGTAGAGGCCAACTCGCCAGGAATGTTGTCAAATATTATCGCCGAGATGATAGGTTGGTTTAGGTTAGGTTATATTTCGTTATTGATGTATATGAAGGTCCCACGGAGACGTAGAGGCCAACAAGACAGGAATGTGGTCAAATATTACCGCCGAAATGTTAGATTGGGTTAGGTTAGGTTATATTACGTTATTGAATTATATAAAGGTCACAGGGAGGCGTAGATGCCAACTCGCCAGGAATGTTGTCAAATATTACCGGCGAGATGTTAGGTTGAGTTAGGCTAGTTTATATTACGTTATTGATGTATATAAAGGTCCCACAGAGACGCAGAGGTCAACTCGCCAGGAATGTTGTCAAATATTACCGCCGAGATGTTAGGTTGGGTTAGGTTAGCTTATATTACGTTATTGATGTATATGAAGGTCAAACGGAGACGTAGAGGCCAACTCGCCAGGAATGTTGTCAAATATTATCGCCGAAATGTTAGGTTGGGTTAGGTTAGGTTATATTACGTTATTGATGTATATAAAGGTCCCAGGGAGACGTAGATGCCAACTCGCCAGGAATGTTGTCAAATATTACCGCCGAGATGTTAGATTGGGTTAGGTTAGCTTATATTACGTTATTGATGTATATAAAGATCCCAGGGAGGCGTAGATGCCAACTCGCCAGGAATGTTGTCAAATATTACCGGCGAGATGTTAGGTTGAGTTAGGCTAGTTTATATTACGTTATTGATGTATATAAAGGTCCCACAGAGACGCAGAGGTCAACTCGCCAGGAATGTTGTCAAATATTACCGCCGAGATGTTAGGTTGGGTTAGGTTAGCTTATATTACGTTATTGATGTATATGAAGGTCAAACGGAGACGTAGAGGCCAACTCGCCAGGAATGTTGTCAAATATTATCGCCGAAATGTTAGGTTGGGTTAGGTTAGGTTATATTACGTTATTGATGTATATAAAGGTCCCAGGGAGACGTAGATGCCAACTCGCCAGGAATGTTGTCAAATATTATCGCCGATATGATAGGTTGGTTTAGGTTAGGTTATATTTCGTTATTGATGTATATGAAGGTCCCACGGAGCCGTAGAGGCCAACTCGCCACGAATGTTGTCTAATATTACCGCCGAGATGATAGGTTGGGTTAGGTTAGGTTAAATTACGTTATTGATGTATATGAAGTTCAAACGGAGACGTAGAGGCCAACTCGCAAGGAATGATGTCAAATACTACCGCCGATATGTTAGGTTGGGTTAGGTTAGGTTATATTACGTTATTGAATTATATAAAGGTCCCAGGGAGGCGTAGATGCCAACTCGCCAGGAATGTTGTCAAATATTACCGCCGAGATGTTAGGTTGATTTAGGCTATTTTATATTACGTTATTGATGTATATAAAGGTCCCTCAGAGACGCAGAGGCCAACTCGCCAGGAATGTTGTCAAATATTACCGCCGAGATGTTAGGTTGGGTTAGGTTAGGTTATATTACATTACAGATGTATCTAAGTGTCCCACGGAGACATAGAGGCCAACTCGCCAGGAATGTTGTCAAATATTATCGCCGAGATGATAGGTTGGTTTAGGTTAGGTTATATTTCGTTATTGATGTATATGAAGGTCCCACGGAGACGTAGAGGCCAACTCGCCACGAATGTTGTCTAATATTACCGCCGAGATGATAGGTTGTGTTAGGTTAGGTTAAATTACGTTATTGATGTATATGAAGTTCAAACGGAGACGTAGAGGCCAAGTCGCCAGGAATGATGTCAAATACTACCCCCGATATGTTAGGTCGGGTTACGTTAGGTTATATTACGTTATTGAATTATATAAAGGTCCCAGGGAGGCGTAGATGCCAACTCGCCAGAAATGTTGTCAAATATTACAGCCGAGATGTTAGGTTGGCTTAGGTTAGGTTATATTACGTTATTGATGTATATGAAGGTCAAACGGAGACGTAGAGGCCAACTCGCCAGGAATGTTGTCAAATATTACCGCCGAGATGTTAGGTTGAGTTAGGCTAGTTTATGTTACGTTATTGATGTATATAAACGTCCCACAGAGACGCAGAGGCCAACTCGCCAGGAATGTTGTCAAATATTACCGCCGAGATGTTAGGTTGGGTTAGGTTAGCTTATATTACGTTATTGATGTATATGAAGGTCAAACGGAGACGTAGAGGCCAACTCGCCAGGAATGTTGTCAAATATTATCGCCGAAATGTTAGGTTGGGTTAGGTTAGGTTATATTACGTTACAGATGTATCTTAGGGTCCCACGGAGACGTAGATGTCAACTCGCCAGGAATGTTGTCAAATATTACCGCCGAGATGTTAGGTTGGGTTAGGTTAGGTTATATTACCTTACAGATGTATCTAAGTGTCCCACGCAGACGTAGAGGCCAACTCGCCAGGAATGTTGTCAAATATTATCGCCGATATGATAGGTTGGTTTAGGTTAGGTTATATTTCGTTATTGATGTATATGAAGGTCCCACGGGGACGTAGAGGCCAACTCGCCACGAATGTTGTCAAATATTACAGCCGAGATGTTAGGTTGGCTTAGGTTAGGTTATATTACGTTATTGATGTATATGAAGGTCAAACGGAGACGTAGAGGCCAACTCGCCAGGAATGTTGTCAAATATTACCGCCGAGATGTTAGGTTGGGTTAGGTTAGGTTATATTACGTTACAGATGTATCTTAGGGTCCCACGGAGACGTAGATGCCAACTCGCCAGGAATGTTGTCAAATATTACCGCCGAGATGTTAGGTTGGGTTAGGTTAGGTTATATTACCTTACAGATGTATCTAAGTGTCCCACGGAGACGTAGAGGCCAACTCGCCAGGAATGTTGTCAAATATTATCGCCGAGATGTTAGGTTGGTTTAGGTTAGGTTATATTTCGTTATTGATATATATGAAGGTCCCACGGAGACGTAGAGGACAACTCGCCACGAATGTTGTCTAATATTACCGCCGAGATGATAGGTTGTGTTAGGTTAGGTTAAATTACGTTATTGATGTATATGAAGTTCAAACGGAGACGTAGAGGCCAACTCGCCAGGAATGATGTCAAATACTACCGCCGATATGTTAGGTTGGGTTAGGTTAGGTTATATTACGTTATTGAATTATATAAAGGTCCCAGGGAGGCGTAGATGCCAACTCGCCAGGAATGTTGTCAAATATTACCGCCGAGATGTTAGGTTGATTTAGGCTAGTTTATATTACGTTATTGATGTATATAAAGGTCCCTCAGAGACGCAGAGGCCAACTCGCCAGGAATGTTGTCAAATATTACCGCCGAGGTGTTAGATTGTGTTAGGCTAGCTTATATTACGTTATTGATGTATATAAAGGTCCCACGGATACGTAGAGTCCAACTCGCCACGAATGTTGTCAAATATTACAGCCGAGATGTTAGGTTTGCTTAGGTTAGGTTATATTACGTTATTGATGTATATGAAGGTCAAACGGAGACGTAGAGGCCAACTCGCCAGGAATGTCTTCAAATATTACCCCCGAGATGTTAGGTTGGGTTAGGGTAGGTTATATTACGTTATTGAATTATATAAAGGTCCCAGGGAGGCGTAGATGCCAACTCGCCAGGAATGTTGTCAAATATTACCGCCGAGATGTTAGGTTGGGTTAGGTTAGGTTATATTACCTTACAGATGTATCTAAGTGTCCCACGGAGACGTAGAGGCCAACTCGCCAGGAATGTTGTCAAATATTATCGCCGATATGATAGGTTGGTTTAGGTTAGGTTATATTTCGTTATTGATGTATATGAAGGTCCCACGGAGCCGTAGAGGCCAACTCGCCACGAATGTTGTCTAATATTACCGCCGAGATGATAGGTTGGGTTAGGTTAGGTTAAATTACGTTATTGATGTATATGAAGTTCAAACGGAGACGTAGAGGCCAACTCGCAAGGAATGATGTCAAATACTACCGCCGATATGTTAGGTTGGGTTACGTTAGGTTATATTACGTTATTGAATTATATAAAGGTCCCAGGGAGGCGTAGATGCCAACTCGCCAGAAATGTTGTCAAATATTACAGCCGAGATGTTAGGTTGGCTTAGGTTAGGTTATATTACGTTATTGATGTATATGAAGGTCAAACGGAGACGTAGAGGCCAACTCGCCAGGAATGTTGTCAAATATTACCGCCGAGATGTTAGGTTGGGTTAGGTTAGGTTATATTACGTTACAGATGTATCTTAGGGTCCCACGGAGACGTAGATGTCAACTCGCCAGGAATGTTGTCAAATATTACCGCCGAGATGTTAGGTTGGGTTAGGTTAGCTTATATTACGTTATTGATGTATATGAAGGTCAAACGGAGACGTAGAGGCCAACTCGCCAGGAATGTTGTCAAATATTATCGCCGAAATGTTAGGTTGGGTTAGGTTAGGTTATATTACGTTATTGATGTATATAAAGGTCCCAGGGAGACGTAGATGCCAACTCGCCAGGAATGTTGTCAAATATTACCGCCGAGATGTTAGATTGGGTTAGGTTAGCTTATATTACGTTATTGATGTATATAAAGATCCCACGGAGACGTAGAGGCCAACTCGCCAGGAATGTTGTCAAATATTACCGCCGAGATTATAGGTTGGCTTAGGTTAGGTTATATTACGTTATTGATGTATATGAAGGTCAAACGGAGACGTAGAGGCCAACTCGCCAGAAATGTTGTCAAATATTACCGCCGAGGTGTTAGATTGTGTTAGGCTAGCTTATATTACGTTATTGATGTATATAAAGTTCCCACGGATACGTAGAGGCCAACTCGCCACGAATGTTGTCAAATATTACAGCCGAGATGTTAGGTTGGCTTAGGTTAGGTTATATTACGTTATTGATGTATATGAAGGTCAAACGGAGACGTAGAGGCCAACACGCCAGGAATGTTGTCAAATATTACCGCCGAGATGTTAGGTTGAGTTAGGCTAATTTATATTACGTTATTGATGTATATAAACGTCCCACAGAGACGCAGAGGCCAACTCGCCAGGAATGTTGTCAAATATTACCGCCGAGATGTTAGGTTGGGTTAGGTTAGCTTATATTACGTTATTGATGTATATGAAGGTCAAACGGAGACGTAGAGGCCAACTCGCCAGGAATGTTGTCAAATATTATCGCCGAAATGTTAGGTTGGGTTAGGATAGGTTATATTACGTTATTGATGTATATGAAGGTCAAACGGAGACGTAGAGGCCAACTCGCCAGGAATGTTGTCAAATATTACCGCCGAGGTGTTAGATTGTGTTAGGCTAGCTTATATTACGTTATTGATGTATATAAAGGTCCCACGGATACGTAGAGTCCAACTCGCCACGAATGTTGTCAAATATTACAGCCGAGATGTTAGGTTTGCTTAGGTTAGGTTATATTACGTTATTGATGTATATGAAGGTCAAACGGAGACGTAGAGGCCAACTCGCCAGGAATGTCTTCAAATATTACCCCCGAGATGTTAGGTTGGGTTAGGGTAGGTTATATTACGTTATTGAATTATATAAAGGTCCCAGGGAGGCGTAGATGCCAACTCGCCAGGAATGTTGTCAAATATTACCGCCGAGATGTTAGGTTGGGTTAGGTTAGGTTATATTACCTTACAGATGTATCTAAGTGTCCCACGGAGACGTAGAGGCCAACTCGCCAGGAATGTTGTCAAATATTATCGCCGATATGATAGGTTGGTTTAGGTTAGGTTATATTTCGTTATTGATGTATATGAAGGTCCCACGGAGCCGTAGAGGCCAACTCGCCACGAATGTTGTCTAATATTACCGCCGAGATGATAGGTTGGGTTAGGTTAGGTTAAATTACGTTATTGATGTATATGAAGTTCAAACGGAGACGTAGAGGCCAACTCGCAAGGAATGATGTCAAATACTACCGCCGATATGTTAGGTTGGGTTACGTTAGGTTATATTACGTTATTGAATTATATAAAGGTCCCAGGGAGGCGTAGATGCCAACTCGCCAGAAATGTTGTCAAATATTACAGCCGAGATGTTAGGTTGGCTTAGGTTAGGTTATATTACGTTATTGATGTATATGAAGGTCAAACGGAGACGTAGAGGCCAACTCGCCAGGAATGTTGTCAAATATTACCGCCGAGATGTTAGGTTGGGTTAGGTTAGGTTATATTACGTTACAGATGTATCTTAGGGTCCCACGGAGACGTAGATGTCAACTCGCCAGGAATGTTGTCAAATATTACCGCCGAGATGTTAGGTTGGGTTAGGTTAGGTTATATTACCTTACAGATGTATCTAAGTGTCCCACGCAGACGTAGAGGCCAACTCGCCAGGAATGTTGTCAAATATTATCGCCGATATGATAGGTTGGTTTAGGTTAGGTTATATTTCGTTATTGATGTATATGAAGGTCCCACGGGGACGTAGAGGCCAACTCGCCACGAATGTTGTCAAATATTACAGCCGAGATGTTAGGTTGGCTTAGGTTAGGTTATATTACGTTATTGATGTATATGAAGGTCAAACGGAGACGTAGAGGCCAACTCGCCAGGAATGTTGTCAAATATTACCGCCGAGATGTTAGGTTGGGTTAGGTTAGGTTATATTACGTTACAGATGTATCTTAGGGTCCCACGGAGACGTAGATGCCAACTCGCCAGGAATGTTGTCAAATATTACAGCCGAGATGTTAGGTTGGCTTAGGTTAGGTTATATTACGTTATTGATGTATATGAAGGTCAAACGGAGACGTAGAGGCCAACACGCCAGGAATGTTGTCAAATATTACCGCCGAGATGTTAGGTTGAGTTAGGCTAGTTTATGTTACGTTATTGATGTATATAAACGTCCCACAGAGACGCAGAGGCCAACTCGCCAGGAATGTTGTCAAATATTACCGCCGAGATGTTAGGTTGGGTTAGGTTAGCTTATATTACGTTATTGATGTATATGAAGGTCAAACGGAGACGTAGAGGCCAACTTGCCACGAATGTTGTCAAATATTACAGCCGAGATGTTAGGTTGGCTTAGGTTAGGTTATATTACGTTATTGATGTATATGAAGGTCAAACGGAGACGTAGAGGCCAACTCGCCAGGAATGTTGTCAAATATTACCGCCGAGATGTTAGGTTGGGTTAGGTTAGGTTATATTACCTTACAGATGTATCTAAGTGTCCCACGGAGAGGTAGAGGCCAACTCGCCAGGAATGTTGTCAAATATTATCGCCAATATGATAGGTTGGTTTAGGTTAGGTTATATTTCGTTATTGATGTATATGAAGGTCCCACGGAGACGTAGAGGCCAACTCGCCACGAATGTTGTCAAATATTACAGCCGAGATGTTAGGTTGGCTTAGGTTAGGTTATATTACGTTATTGATGTATATGAAGGTCAAACGGAGACGTAGAGGCCAACTCGCCAGGAATGTTGTCAAATATTACCGCCGAGATGTTAGGTTGGGTTAGGTTAGGTTATATTACGTTACAGATGTATCTTAGGGTCCCACGGAGACGTAGATGCCAACTCGCCAGGAATGTTGTCAAATATTATCGCCGAGATGATAGGTTGGTTTAGGTTAGGTTATATTTCGTTATTGATGTATATGAAGGTCCCACGGAGACGTAGAGGCCAACAAGACAGGAATGTGGTCAAATATTACCGCCGAGATGTTAGGTTGGGTTAGGTTAGGTTATATTACGTTATTGATGGATATGAAGGTCCCACGTAGACGTAGATACCAACTCGCCAGGAATGTTGTCAAATATTACCGCCGAGATGTTAGATTGGGTTAGGTTAGCTTATATTACGTTATTGATGTATATAAAGATCCCACGGAGACGTAGAGGCCAACTCGCCAGGAATGTTGTCAAATATTACCGCCGAGATGATAGGTTGGGTTAGGTTAGGTTATATTACGTTATTGATGTATATGAAGGCCAAACGGAGACGTAGAGGCCAACTCGCCAGGAATGTTGTCAAATATTATCGCCGAGATGATAGGTTGGTTTAGGTTAGGTTATATTTCGTTATTGATGTATATGAAGGTCCCACGGAGACGTAGAGGCCAACAAGACAGGAATGTGGTCAAATATTACCGCCGAAATGTTAGATTGGGTTAGGTTAGGTTATATTACGTTATTGAATTATATAAAGGTCACAGGGAGGCGTAGATGCCAACTCGCCAGGAATGTTGTCAAATATTACCGGCGAGATGTTAGGTTGAGTTAGGCTAGTTTATATTACGTTATTGATGTATATAAAGGTCCCACAGAGACGCAGAGGTCAACTCGCCAGGAATGTTGTCAAATATTACCGCCGAGATGTTAGGTTGGGTTAGGTTAGCTTATATTACGTTATTGATGTATATGAAGGTCAAACGGAGACGTAGAGGCCAACTCGCCAGGAATGTTGTCAAATATTATCGCCGAAATGTTAGGTTGGGTTAGGTTAGGTTATATTACGTTATTGATGTATATAAAGGTCCCAGGGAGACGTAGATGCCAACTCGCCAGGAATGTTGTCAAATATTACCGCCGAGATGTTAGATTGGGTTAGGTTAGCTTATATTACGTTATTGATGTATATAAAGATCCCAGGGAGGCGTAGATGCCAACTCGCCAGGAATGTTGTCAAATATTACCGGCGAGATGTTAGGTTGAGTTAGGCTAGTTTATATTACGTTATTGATGTATATAAAGGTCCCACAGAGACGCAGAGGTCAACTCGCCAGGAATGTTGTCAAATATTACCGCCGAGATGTTAGGTTGGGTTAGGTTAGCTTATATTACGTTATTGATGTATATGAAGGTCAAACGGAGACGTAGAGGCCAACTCGCCAGGAATGTTGTCAAATATTATCGCCGAAATGTTAGGTTGGGTTAGGTTAGGTTATATTACGTTATTGATGTATATAAAGGTCCCAGGGAGACGTAGATGCCAACTCGCCAGGAATGTTGTCAAATATTACCGCCGAGATGTTAGATTGGGTTAGGTTAGCTTATATTACGTTATTGATGTACATAAAGATCCCACGGAGACGTAGAGGCCAACTCGCCAGGAATGTTGTCAAATATTACCGCCGAGATGATAGGTTGGCTTAGGTTAGGTTATATTACGTTATTGATGTATATGAAGGTCAAACGGAGACGTAGAGGCCAACTCGCCAGGAATGTTGTCAAATATTACCGCCGAGGTGTTAGATTGTGTTAGGCTAGCTTATATTACGTTATTGATGTATATAAAGGTCCCACGGATACGTAGAGGCCAACTCGCCACGAATGTTGTCAAATATTACAGCCGAGATGTTAGGTTGGCTTAGGTTAGGTTATATTACGTTATTGATGTATATGAAGGTCAAACGGAGACGTAGAGGCCAACTCGCCAGGAATGTTGTCAAATATTACCGCCGAGATGTTAGGTTGGGTTAGGGTAGGTTATATTACGTTATTGAATTATATAAAGGTCCCAGGGAGGCGTAGATGCCAACTCGCCAGGAATGTTGTCAAATATTACCGCCGAGATGTTAGGTTGGGTTAGGTTAGGTTATATTACCTTACAGATGTATCTAAGTGTCCCACGGAGACGTAGAGGCCAACTCGCCAGGAATGTTGTCAAATATTATCGCCGATATGATAGGTTGGTTTAGGTTAGGTTATATTTCGTTATTGATGTATATGAAGGTCCCACGGAGCCGTAGAGGCCAACACGCCAGGAATGTTGTCAAATATTACCGCCGAGATGTTAGGTTGAGTTAGGCTAATTTATATTACGTTATTGATGTATATAAACGTCCCACAGAGACGCAGAGGCCAACTCGCCAGGAATGTTGTCAAATATTACCGCCGAGATGTTAGGTTGGGTTAGGTTAGCTTATATTACGTTATTGATGTATATGAAGGTCAAACGGAGACGTAGAGGCCAACTCGCCAGGAATGTTGTCAAATATTATCGCCGAAATGTTAGGTTGGGTTAGGATAGGTTATATTACCTTACAGATGTATCTAAGTGTCCCACGGAGAGGTAGAGGCCAACTCGCCAGGAATGTTGTCAAATATTATCGCCAATATGATAGGTTGGTTTAGGTTAGGTTATATTTCGTTATTGATGTATATGAAGGTCCCACGGAGACGTAGAGGCCAACTCGCCACGAATGTTGTCAAATATTACAGCCGAGATGTTAGGTTGGCTTAGGTTAGGTTATATTACGTTATTGATGTATATGAAGGTCAAACGGAGACGTAGAGGCCAACGCGCCAGGAATGTTGTCAAATATTACCGCCGAGATGTTAGGTTGAGTTAGGCTAGTTTATATTACGTTATTGATGTATATAAACGTCCCACAGAGACGCAGAGGCCAACTCGCCAGGAATGTTGTCAAAAATTACCGCCGAGATGTTAGGTTGGGTTAGGTTAGCTTATATTACGTTATTGATGTATATGAAGGTCAAACGGAGACGTAGAAGCCAACTCGCCAGGAATGTTGTCAAATATTATCGCCGAAATGTTAGGTTGGGTTAGGATAGGTTATATTACGTTATTGATGTATATAAAGGTCCCAGGGAGACGTAGATGCCAACTCGCCAGGAATGTTGTCAAATATTACCGCCGAGATGTTAGATTGGGTTAGGTTAGCTTATATTACGTTATTGATGTATATGAAGCTCAAACGGAGACGTAGAGGCCAACTCGCCACGAATGTTGTCAAATATTACAGCCGAGATGTTAGGTTGGCTTAGGTTAGGTTATATTACGTTATTGATGTATATGAAGGTCAAACGGAGACGTAGAGGCCAACTCGCCAGGAATGTTATCAAATATTACCGCCGAGATGTTAGGTTGGGTTAGGTTAGGTTATATTACCTTACAGATGTATCTAAGTGTCCCACGGAGAGGTAGAGGCCAACTCGCCAGGAATGTTGTCAAATATTACCGCCGAGATGATAGGTTGGCTTAGGTTAGGTTATATTTCGTTATTGATGTATATGAAGGTCCCACGGAGACGTAGAGGCCAACTCGCCACGAATGTTGTCAAATATTACAGCCGAGATGTTAGGTTGGCTTAGGTTAGGTTATATTACGTTATTGATGTATATGAAGGTCAAACGGAGACGTAGAGGCCAACGCGCCAGGAATGTTGTCAAATATTACCGCCGAGATGTTAGGTTGGGTTAGGTTAGGTTATATTACGTTACAGATGTATCTTAGGGTCCCACGGAGACGTAGATGCCAACTCGCCAGGAATGTTGTCAAATAATACCGCCGAGATGTTAGGTTGGGTTAGGTTAGGTTATATTACCTTACAGATGTATCTAAGTGTCCCACGGAGACGTAGAGGCCAACTCGCCAGGAATGTTGTCAAATATTATCGCCGAGATGATAGGTTGGTTTAGGTTAGGTTATATTTCGTTATTGATGTATATGAAGGTCCCACGGAGACGTAGAGGCCAACAAGACAGGAATGTGGTCAAATATTACCGCCGAAATGTTAGATTGGGTTAGGTTAGGTTATATTACGTTATTGAATTATATAAAGGTCACAGGGAGGCGTAGATGCCAACTCGCCAGGAATGTTGTCAAATATTACCGGCGAGATGTTAGGTTGAGTTAGGCTAGTTTATATTACGTTATTGATGTATATAAAGGTCCCACAGAGACGCAGAGGTCAACTCGCCAGGAATGTTGTCAAATATTACCGCCGAGATGTTAGGTTGGGTTAGGTTAGCTTATATTACGTTATTGATGTATATGAAGGTCAAACGGAGACGTAGAGGCCAACTCGCCAGGAATGTTGTCAAATATTATCGCCGAAATGTTAGGTTGGGTTAGGTTAGGTTATATTACGTTATTGATGTATATAAAGGTCCCAGGGAGACGTAGATGCCAACTCGCCAGGAATGTTGTCAAATATTACCGCCGAGATGTTAGATTGGGTTAGGTTAGCTTATATTACGTTATTGATGTATATAAAGATCCCAGGGAGGCGTAGATGCCAACTCGCCAGGAATGTTGTCAAATATTACCGGCGAGATGTTAGGTTGAGTTAGGCTAGTTTATATTACGTTATTGATGTATATAAAGGTCCCACAGAGACGCAGAGGTCAACTCGCCAGGAATGTTGTCAAATATTACCGCCGAGATGTTAGGTTGGGTTAGGTTAGCTTATATTACGTTATTGATGTATATGAAGGTCAAACGGAGACGTAGAGGCCAACTCGCCAGGAATGTTGTCAAATATTATCGCCGAAATGTTAGGTTGGGTTAGGTTAGGTTATATTACGTTATTGATGTATATAAAGGTCCCAGGGAGACGTAGATGCCAACTCGCCAGGAATGTTGTCAAATATTACCGCCGAGATGTTAGATTGGGTTAGGTTAGCTTATATTACGTTATTGATGTATATAAAGATCCCACGGAGACGTAGAGGCCAACTCGCCAGGAATGTTGTCAAATATTACCGCCGAGATGATAGGTTGGCTTAGGTTAGGTTATATTACGTTATTGATGTATATGAAGGTCAAACGGAGACGTAGAGGCCAACTCGCCAGGAATGTTGTCAAATATTACCGCCGAGGTGTTAGATTGTGTTAGGCTAGCTTATATTACGTTATTGATGTATATAAAGGTCCCACGGATACGTAGAGGCCAACTCGCCACGAATGTTGTCAAATATTACAGCCGAGATGTTAGGTTGGCTTAGGTTAGGTTATATTACGTTATTGATGTATATGAAGGTCAAACGGAGACGTAGAGGCCAACTCGCCAGGAATGTTGTCAAATATTACCGCCGAGATGTTAGGTTGGGTTAGGGTAGGTTATATTACGTTATTGAATTATATAAAGGTCCCAGGGAGGCGTAGATGCCAACTCGCCAGGAATGTTGTCAAATATTACCGCCGAGATGTTAGGTTGGGTTAGGTTAGGTTATATTACCTTACAGATGTATCTAAGTGTCCCACGGAGACGTAGAGGCCAACTCGCCAGGAATGTTGTCAAATATTATCGCCGATATGATAGGTTGGTTTAGGTTAGGTTATATTTCGTTATTGATGTATATGAAGGTCCCACGGAGCCGTAGAGGCCAACACGCCAGGAATGTTGTCAAATATTACCGCCGAGATGTTAGGTTGAGTTAGGCTAGTTTATATTACGTTATTGATGTATATAAACGTCCCACAGAGACGCAGAGGCCAACTCGCCAGGAATGTTGTCAAATATTACCGCCGAGATGTTAGGTTGGGTTAGGTTAGCTTATATTACGTTATTGATGTATATGAAGGTCAAACGGAGACGTAGAGGCCAACTCGCCAGGAATGTTGTCAAATATTATCGCCGAAATGTTAGGTTGGGTTAGGATAGGTTATATTACCTTACAGATGTATCTAAGTGTCCCACGGAGAGGTAGAGGCCAACTCGCCAGGAATGTTGTCAAATATTATCGCCAATATGATAGGTTGGTTTAGGTTAGGTTATATTTCGTTATTGATGTATATGAAGGTCCCACGGAGACGTAGAGGCCAACTCGCCACGAATGTTGTCAAATATTACAGCCGAGATGTTAGGTTGGCTTAGGTTAGGTTATATTACGTTATTGATGTATATGAAGGTCAAACGGAGACGTAGAGGCCAACGCGCCAGGAATGTTGTCAAATATTACCGCCGAGATGTTAGGTTGAGTTAGGCTAGTTTATATTACGTTATTGATGTATATAAACGTCCCACAGAGACGCAGAGGCCAACTCGCCAGGAATGTTGTCAAAAATTACCGCCGAGATGTTAGGTTGGGTTAGGTTAGCTTATATTACGTTATTGATGTATATGAAGGTCAAACGGAGACGTAGAAGCCAACTCGCCAGGAATGTTGTCAAATATTATCGCCGAAATGTTAGGTTGGGTTAGGATAGGTTATATTACGTTATTGATGTATATAAAGGTCCCAGGGAGACGTAGATGCCAACTCGCCAGGAATGTTGTCAAATATTACCGCCGAGATGTTAGATTGGGTTAGGTTAGCTTATATTACGTTATTGATGTATATGAAGCTCAAACGGAGACGTAGAGGCCAACTCGCCACGAATGTTGTCAAATATTACAGCCGAGATGTTAGGTTGGCTTAGGTTAGGTTATATTACGTTATTGATGTATATGAAGGTCAAACGGAGACGTAGAGGCCAACTCGCCAGGAATGTTGTCAAATATTACCGCCGAGATGTTAGGTTGGGTTAGGTTAGGTTATATTACCTTACAGATGTATCTAAGTGTCCCACGGAGAGGTAGAGGCCAACTCGCCAGGAATGTTGTCAAATATTACCGCCGAGATGATAGGTTGGCTTAGGTTAGGTTATATTTCGTTATTGATGTATATGAAGGTCCCACGGAGACGTAGAGGCCAACTCGCCACGAATGTTGTCAAATATTACAGCCGAGATGTTAGGTTGGCTTAGGTTAGGTTATATTACGTTATTGATGTATATGAAGGTCAAACGGAGACGTAGAGGCCAACGCGCCAGGAATGTTGTCAAATATTACCGCCGAGATGTTAGGTTGGGTTAGGTTAGGTTATATTACGTTACAGATGTATCTTAGGGTCCCACGGAGACGTAGATGCCAACTCGCCAGGAATGTTGTCAAATAATACCGCCGAGATGTTAGGTTGGGTTAGGTTAGGTTATATTACCTTACAGATGTATCTAAGTGTCCCACGGAGACGTAGAGGCCAACTCGCCAGGAATGTTGTCAAATATTATCGCTGAGATGATAGGTTGGTTTAGGTTAGGTTATATTTCGTTATTGATGTATATGAAGGTCCCACGGAGACGTAGAGGCCATCAAGACAGGAATGTGGTCAAATATTACCGCCGAAATGTTAGATTGGGTTAGGTTAGGTTATATTACGTTATTGAATTATATAAAGGTCACAGGGAGGCGTAGATGCCAACTCGCCAGGAATGTTGTCAAATATTACCGGCGAGATGTTAGGTTGAGTTAGGCTAGTTTATATTACGTTATTGATGTATATAAAGGACCCACAGAGACGCAGAGGTCAACTCGCCAGGAATGTTGTCAAATATTACCGCCGAGATGTTAGGTTGGGTTAGGTTAGCTTATATTACGTTATTGATGTATATGAAGGTCAAACGGAGACGTAGAGGCCAACTCGCCAGGAATGTTGTCAAATATTATCGCCGAAATGTTAGGTTGGGTTAGGTTAGGTTATATTACGTTATTGATGTATATAAAGGTCCCAGGGAGACGTAGATGCCAACTCGCCAGGAATGTTGTCAAATATTACCGCCGAGATGTTAGATTGGGTTAGGTTAGCTTATATTACGTTATTGATGTATATAAAGATCCCACGGAGACGTAGAGGCCAACTCGCCAGGAATGTTGTCAAATATTACCGCCGAGATGATAGGTTGGCTTAGGTTAGGTTATATTACGTTATTGATGTATATGAAGGTCAAACGGAGACGTAGAGGCCAACTCGCCAGGAATGTTGTCAAATATTACCGCCGAGATGTTAGGTTGGGTTAGGTTAGGTTATATTACGTTATTGATGGATATGAAGGTCCCACGTAGACGTAGATACCAACTCGCCAGGAATGTTGTCAAATATTACGGCCGAGATGTTAGATTGGGTTAGGTTAGCTTATATTACGTTATTGATGTATATAAAGATCCCACGGAGACGTAGAGGCCAACTCACCAGGAATGTTGTCAAATATTACCGCCGAGATGATAGGTTGGGTTAGGTTAGGTTATATTACGTTATTGATGTATATGAAGGCCAAACGGAGACGTAGAGGCCAACTCGCCAGGAATGTTGTCAAATATTACCGCCGAGGTGTTAGGTTGGGTTAGGGTAGGTTATATTACGTTATTGAATTATATAAATGTCCCAGGGAGGCGTAGATGCCAACTCGCCAGGAATGTTGTCAAATATTACCGCCGAGATGTTAGGTTGGGTTAGGTTAGGTTATATTACCTTACAGATGTATCTAAGTGTCCCACGGAGACGTAGAGGCCAACTCGCCAGGAATGTTGTCAAATATTATCGCCGATATGATAGGTTGGTTTAGGTTAGGTTATATTTCGTTATTGATGTATATGAAGGTCCCACGGAGCCGTAGAGGCCAACTCGCCACGAATGTTGTCTAATATTACCGCCGAGATGATAGGTTGGGTTAGGTTAGGTTAAATTACGTTATTGATGTATATGAAGTTCAAACGGAGACGTAGAGGCCAACTCGCAAGGAATGATGTCAAATACTACCGCCGATATGTTAGGTTGGGTTAGGTTAGCTTATATTACGTTATTGATGTATATGAAGGTCAAACGGAGACGTAGAGGCCAACTCGCCAGGAATGTTGTCAAATATTATCGCCGAAATGTTAGGTTGGGTTAGGATAGGTTATATTACGTTATTGATGTATATAAAGATCCCACGGAGACGTAGAGGCCAACTCGCCAGGAATGTTGTCAAATATTACCGCCGAGATGATAGGTTGGCTTAGGTTAGGTTATATTACGTTATTGATGTATATGAAGGTCAAACGGAGACGTAGAGGCCAACTCGCCAGGAATGTTGTCAAATATTACCGCCGAGATGTTAGGTTGGGTTAGGTTAGGTTATATTACGTTATTGATGGATATGAAGGTCCCACGTAGACGTAGATACCAACTCGCCAGGAATGTTGTCAAATATTACGGCCGAGATGTTAGATTGGGTTAGGTTAGCTTATATTACGTTATTGATGTATATAAAGATCCCACGGAGACGTAGAGGCCAACTCGCCAGGAATGTTGTCAAATATTACCGCCGAGATGATAGGTTGGGTTAGGTTAGGTTATATTACGTTATTGATGTATATGAAGGCCAAACGGAGACGTAGAGGCCAACTCGCCAGGAATG
This sequence comes from Xylocopa violacea, assembly GCA_963969225.1. Classification (NCBI taxonomy): domain Eukaryota; kingdom Metazoa; phylum Arthropoda; class Insecta; order Hymenoptera; family Apidae; genus Xylocopa; species Xylocopa violacea. Next base: position 3,666,007 of record CAXAJV010000836.1, on the reverse strand, counting down.
TTGTCAAATATTACCGCCGAGGTGTTAGATTGTGTTAGGCTAGCTTATATTACGTTATTGATGTATATAAAGGTCCCACGGATACGTAGAGGCCAACTCGCCACGAATGTTGTCAAATATTACAGCCGAGATGTTAGGTTGGCTTAGGTTAGGTTATATTACGTTATTGATGTATATGAAGGTCAAACGGAGACGTAGAGGCCAACTCGCCAGGAATGTTGTCAAATATTACCGCCGAGATGTTAGGTTGGGTTAGGGTAGGTTATATTACGTTATTGAATTATATAAAGGTCCCAGGGTGGCGTAGATGCCAACTCGCCAGGAATGTTGTCAAATATTACCGCCGAGATGTTAGGTTGGGTTAGGTTAGGTTATATTACCTTACAGATGTATCTAAGTGTCCCACGGAGACGTAGAGGCCAACTCGCCAGGAATGTTGTCAAGTATTATCGCCGATATGATAGGTTGGTTTAGGTTAGGTTATATTTCGTTATTGATGTATATGAAGGTCCCACGGAGCCGTAGAGGCCAACTCGCCACGAATGTTGTCTAATATTACCGCCGAGATGATAGGTTGGGTTAGGTTAGGTTAAATTACGTTATTGATGTATATGAAGTTCAAACGGAGACGTAGAGGCCAACTCGCAAGGAATGATGTCAAATACTACCGCCGATATGTTAGGTTGGGTTAGGTTAGCTTATATTACGTTATTGATGTATATGAAGGTCAAACGGAGACGTAGAGGCCAACTCGCCAGGAATGTTGTCAAATATTATCGCCGAAATGTTAGGTTGGGTTAGGATAGGTTATATTACGTTATTGATGTATATAAAGGTCCCAGGGAGACGTAGATGCCAACTCGCCAGGAATGTTGTCAAATATTACCGCCGAGATGTTAGATTGGGTTAGGTTAGCTTATATTACGTTATTGATGTATATGAAGCTCAAACGGAGACGTAGAGTCCAACTCGCCACGAATGTTGTCAAATATTACAGCCGAGATGTTAGGTTGGCTTAGGTTAGGTTATATTACGTTACAGATGTATCTTAGGGTCCCACGGAGACGTAGATGCCAACTCGCCAGGAATGTTGTCAAATAATACCGCCGAGATGTTAGGTTGGGTTAGGTTAGGTTATATTACCTTACAGATGTATCTAAGTGTCCCACGGAGACGTAGAGGCCAACTCGCCAGGAATGTTGTCAAATATTATCGCCGAGATGATAGGTTGGTTTAGGTTAGGTTATATTTCGTTATTGATGTATATGAAGGTCCCACGGAGACGTAGAGGCCAACAAGACAGGAATGTGGTCAAATATTACCGCCGAAATGTTAGATTGGGTTAGGTTAGGTTATATTACGTTATTGAATTATATAAAGGTCACAGGGAGGCGTAGATGCCAACTCGCCAGGAATGTTGTCAAATATTACCGGCGAGATGTTAGGTTGAGTTAGGCTAGTTTATATTACGTTATTGATGTATATAAAGGTCCCACAGAGACGCAGAGGTCAACTCGCCAGGAATGTTGTCAAATATTACCGCCGAGATGTTAGGTTGGGTTAGGTTAGCTTATATTACGTTATTGATGTATATGAAGGTCAAACGGAGACGTAGAGGCCAACTCGCCAGGAATGTTGTCAAATATTATCGCCGAAATGTTAGGTTGGGTTAGGTTAGGTTATATTACGTTATTGATGTATATAAAGGTCCCAGGGAGACGTAGATGCCAACTCGCCAGGAATGTTGTCAAATATTACCGCCGAGATGTTAGATTGGGTTAGGTTAGCTTATATTACGTTATTGATGTATATAAAGATCCCACGGAGACGTAGAGGCCAACTCGCCAGGAATGTTGTCAAATATTACCGCCGAGATGATAGGTTGGGTTAGGTTAGGTTATATTACGTTATTGATGTATATAAATGCCAAACGGAGACGTAGAGGCCAACTAGCCAGGAATGTTGTCAAATATTACCGCCGAGGTGTTAGATTGTGTTAGGCTAGCTTATATTACGTTATTGATGTATATAAAGGTCCCACGGATACGTAGAGGCCAACTCGCCACGAATGTTGTCAAATATTACAGCCGAGATGTTAGGTTGGCTTAGGTTAGGTTAAATTACGTTATTGATGTATATGAAGTTCAAACGGAAACGTAGAGGCCAACTCGCAAGGAATGATGTCAAATACTACCGCCGATATGTTAGGTTGGGTTAGGTTAGGTTATATTACTTTACAGATGTATCTTAGGGTCCCACGGAGACGTATATGTCAACTCGCCAGGAATGTTGTCAAATATTACCGCCGAGATGTTAGGTTGGGTTAGGTTAGGTTATATTACCTTACAGATGTATCTAAGTGTCCCACGGAGACGTAGAGGCCAACTCGCCAGGAATGTTGTCAAATATTATCGCCGATATGATAGGTTGGTTTAGGTTGGGTTATATTACGTTATTGATGTATATAAAGGTCCCACGGAGACGTAGAGGCCAACTCGCCAGGAATGTGGTCAAATATTACCGCCGAGATGTTAGGTTGGGTTAGGTTAGGTTATATTACGTTATTGATGGATATGAAGGTCCCACGTAGACGTAGATACCAACTCGCCAGGAATGTTGTCAAATATTACCGCCGAGATGTTAGATTGGGTTAGGTTAGCTTATATTACGTTATTGATGTATATAAAGATCCCACGGAGACGTAGAGGCCAACTCGCCAGGAATGTTGTCAAATATTACCGCCGAGATGATAGGTTGGGTTAGGTTAGGTTATATTACGTTATTGATGTATATGAAGGCCAAACGGAGACGTAGAGGCCAACTCGCCAGGAATGTTGTCAAATATTACCGCCGAGATGTTAGATTGGGTTAGGTTAGCTTATATTACGTTATTGATGTATATGAAGCTCAAACGGAGACGTAGAGGCCAACTCGCCACGAATGTTGTCAAATATTACAGCCGAGATGTTAGGTTGGCTTAGGTTAGGTTATATTACGTTATTGATGTATATGAAGGTCAAACGGAGACGTAGAGGCCAACTCGCCAGGAATGTTGTCAAATATTACCGCCGAGATGTTAGGTTGGGTTAGGTTAGGTTATATTACCTTACAGATGTATCTAAGTGTCCCACGGAGAGGTAGAGGCCAACTCGCCAGGAATGTTGTCAAATATTATCGCCAATATGATAGGTTGGTTTAGGTTAGGTTATATTTCGTTATTGATGTATATGAAGGTCCCACGGAGACGTAGAGGCCAACTCGCCACGAATGTTGTCAAATATTACAGCCGAGATGTTAGGTTGGCTTAGGTTAGGTTATATTACGTTATTAATGTATATGAAGGTCAAACGGAGACGTAGAGGCCAACTCGCCAGGAATGTTGTCAAATATTACCGCCGAGATGTTAGGTTGGGTTAGGTTAGGTTATATTACGTTACAGATGTATCTTAGGGTCCCACGGAGACGTAGATGCCAACTCGCCAGGAATGTTGTCAAATAATACCGCCGAGATGTTAGGTTGGGTTAGGTTAGGTTATATTACCTTACAGATGTATCTAAGTGTCCCACGGAGACGTAGAGGCCAACTCGCCAGGAATGTTGTCAAATATTATCGCCGAGATGATAGGTTGGTTTAGGTTAGGTTATATTTCGTTATTGATGTATATGAAGGTCCCACGGAGACGTAGAGGCCAACAAGACAGGAATGTGGTCAAATATTACCGCCGAAATGTTAGATTGGGTTAGGTTAGGTTATATTACGTTATTGAATTATATAAAGGTCACAGGGAGGCGTAGATGCCAACTCGCCAGGAATGTTGTCAAATATTACCGGCGAGATGTTAGGTTGAGTTAGGCTAGTTTATATTACGTTATTGATGTATATAAAGGTCCCACAGAGACGCAGAGGCCAACTCGCAAGGAATGATGTCAAATACTACCGCCGATATGTTAGGTTGGGTTAGGTTAGGTTATATTACTTTACAGATGTATCTTAGGGTCCCACGGAGACGTATATGTCAACTCGCCAGGAATGTTGTCAAATATTACCGCCGAGATGTTAGGTTGGGTTAGGTTAGGTTATATTACCTTACAGATGTATCTAAGTGTCCCACGGAGACGTAGAGGCCAACTCGCCAGGAATGTTGTCAAATATTATCGCCGATATGATAGGTTGGTTTAGGTTGGGTTATATTACGTTATTGATGTATATAAAGGTCCCACGGAGACGTAGAGGCCAACTCGCCAGGAATGTGGTCAAATATTACCGCCGAGATGTTAGGTTGGGTTAGGTTAGGTTATATTACGTTATTGATGGATATGAAGGTCCCACGTAGACGTAGATACCAACTCGCCAGGAATGTTGTCAAATATTACCGCCGAGATGTTAGATTGGGTTAGGTTAGCTTATATTACGTTATTGATGTATATAAAGATCCCACGGAGACGTAGAGGCCAACTCGCCAGGAATGTTGTCAAATATTACCGCCGAGATGATAGGTTGGGTTAGGTTAGGTTATATTACGTTATTGATGTATATGAAGGCCAAACGGAGACGTAGAGGCCAACTCGCCAGGAATGTTGTCAAATATTACCGCCGAGATGTTAGATTGGGTTAGGTTAGCTTATATTACGTTATTGATGTATATGAAGCTCAAACGGAGACGTAGAGGCCAACTCGCCACGAATGTTGTCAAATATTACAGCCGAGATGTTAGGTTGGCTTAGGTTAGGTTATATTACGTTATTGATGTATATGAAGGTCAAACGGAGACGTAGAGGCCAACTCGCCAGGAATGTTGTCAAATATTACCGCCGAGATGTTAGGTTGGGTTAGGTTAGGTTATATTACCTTACAGATGTATCTAAGTGTCCCACGGAGAGGTAGAGGCCAACTCGCCAGGAATGTTGTCAAATATTATCGCCAATATGATAGGTTGGTTTAGGTTAGGTTATATTTCGTTATTGATGTATATGAAGGTCCCACGGAGACGTAGAGGCCAACTCGCCACGAATGTTGTCAAATATTACAGCCGAGATGTTAGGTTGGCTTAGGTTAGGTTATATTACGTTATTAATGTATATGAAGGTCAAACGGAGACGTAGAGGCCAACTCGCCAGGAATGTTGTCAAATATTACCGCCGAGATGTTAGGTTGGGTTAGGTTAGGTTATATTACGTTACAGATGTATCTTAGGGTCCCACGGAGACGTAGATGCCAACTCGCCAGGAATGTTGTCAAATAATACCGCCGAGATGTTAGGTTGGGTTAGGTTAGGTTATATTACCTTACAGATGTATCTAAGTGTCCCACGGAGACGTAGAGGCCAACTCGCCAGGAATGTTGTCAAATATTATCGCCGAGATGATAGGTTGGTTTAGGTTAGGTTATATTTCGTTATTGATGTATATGAAGGTCCCACGGAGACGTAGAGGCCAACAAGACAGGAATGTGGTCAAATATTACCGCCGAAATGTTAGATTGGGTTAGGTTAGGTTATATTACGTTATTGAATTATATAAAGGTCACAGGGAGGCGTAGATGCCAACTCGCCAGGAATGTTGTCAAATATTACCGGCGAGATGTTAGGTTGAGTTAGGCTAGTTTATATTACGTTATTGATGTATATAAAGGTCCCACAGAGACGCAGAGGTCAACTCGCCAGGAATGTTGTCAAATATTACCGCCGAGATGTTAGGTTGGGTTAGGTTAGCTTATATTACGTTATTGATGTATATGAAGGTCAAACGGAGACGTAGAGGCCAACTCGCCAGGAATGTTGTCAAATATTATCGCCGAAATGTTAGGTTGGGTTAGGTTAGGTTATATTACGTTATTGATGTATATAAAGGTCCCAGGGAGACGTAGATGCCAACTCGCCAGGAATGTTGTCAAATATTACCGCCGAGATGTTAGATTGGGTTAGGTTAGCTTATATTACGTTATTGATGTATATAAAGATCCCACGGAGACGTAGAGGCCAACTCGCCAGGAATGTTGTCAAATATTACCGCCGAGATGATAGGTTGGGTTAGGTTAGGTTATATTACGTTATTGATGTATATAAAGGCCAAACGGAGACGTAGAGGCCAACTAGCCAGGAATGTTGTCAAATATTACCGCCGAGGTGTTAGATTGTGTTAGGCTAGCTTATATTACGTTATTGATGTATATAAAGGTCCCACGGATACGTAGAGGCCAACTCGCCACGAATGTTGTCAAATATTACAGCCGAGATGTTAGGTTGGCTTAGGTTAGGTTAAATTACGTTATTGATGTATATGAAGTTCAAACGGAAACGTAGAGGCCAACTCGCAAGGAATGATGTCAAATACTACCGCCGATATGTTAGGTTGGGTTAGGTTAGGTTATATTACGTTACAGATGTATCTTAGGGTCCCACGGAGACGTATATGTCAACTCGCCAGGAATGTTGTCAAATATTACCGCCGAGATGTTAGGTTGGGTTAGGTTAGGTTATATTACCTTACAGATGTATCTAAGTGTCCCACGGAGACGTAGAGGCCAACTCGCCAGGAATGTTGTCAAATATTATCGCCGATATGATAGGTTGGTTTAGGTTGGGTTATATTACGTTATTGATGTATATAAAGGTCCCACGGAGACGTAGAGGCCAACTCGCCAGGAATGTGGTCAAATATTACCGCCGAGATGTTAGGTTGGGTTAGGTTAGGTTATATTACGTTATTGATGGATATGAAGGTCCCACGTAGACGTAGATACCAACTCGCCAGGAATGTTGTCAAATATTACCGCCGAGATGTTAGATTGGGTTAGGTTAGCTTATATTACGTTATTGATGTATATAAAGATCCCACGGAGACGTAGAGGCCAACTCGCCAGGAATGTTGTCAAATATTACCGCCGAGATGATAGGTTGGGTTAGGTTAGGTTATATTACGTTATTGATGTATATGAAGGCCAAACGGAGACGTAGAGGCCAACTCGCCAGGAATGTTGTCAAATATTACCGCCGAGATGTTAGATTGGGTTAGGTTAGCTTATATTACGTTATTGATGTATATGAAGCTCAAACGGAGACGTAGAGGCCAACTCGCCACGAATGTTGTCAAATATTACAGCCGAGATGTTAGGTTGGCTTAGGTTAGGTTATATTACGTTATTGATGTATATGAAGGTCAAACGGAGACGTAGAGGCCAACTCGCCAGGAATGTTGTCAAATATTACCGCCGAGATGTTAGGTTGGGTTAGGTTAGGTTATATTACCTTACAGATGTATCTAAGTGTCCCACGGAGAGGTAGAGGCCAACTCGCCAGGAATGTTGTCAAATATTATCGCCAATATGATAGGTTGGTTTAGGTTAGGTTATATTTCGTTATTGATGTATATGAAGGTCCCACGGAGACGTAGAGGCCAACTCGCCACGAATGTTGTCAAATATTACAGCCGAGATGTTAGGTTGGCTTAGGTTAGGTTATATTACGTTATTAATGTATATGAAGGTCAAACGGAGACGTAGAGGCCAACTCGCCAGGAATGTTGTCAAATATTACCGCCGAGATGTTAGGTTGGGTTAGGTTAGGTTATATTACGTTACAGATGTATCTTAGGGTCCCACGGAGACGTAGATGCCAACTCGCCAGGAATGTTGTCAAATAATACCGCCGAGATGTTAGGTTGGGTTAGGTTAGGTTATATTACCTTACAGATGTATCTAAGTGTCCCACGGAGACGTAGAGGCCAACTCGCCAGGAATGTTGTCAAATATTATCGCCGAGATGATAGGTTGGTTTAGGTTAGGTTATATTTCGTTATTGATGTATATGAAGGTCCCACGGAGACGTAGAGGCCAACAAGACAGGAATGTGGTCAAATATTACCGCCGAAATGTTAGATTGGGTTAGGTTAGGTTATATTACGTTATTGAATTATATAAAGGTCACAGGGAGGCGTAGATGCCAACTCGCCAGGAATGTTGTCAAATATTACCGCCGAGATGTTAGGTTGAGTTAGGCTAGTTTATATTACGTTATTGATGTATATAAAGGTCCCACAGAGACGCAGAGGTCAATTCGCCAGGAATGTTGTCAAATATTACCGCCGAGATGTTAGGTTGGCTTAGGTTAGGTTATATTACGTTATTGATGTATATGAAGGTCAAACGGAAACGTAGAGGCCAACTCGCCAGGAATGTTGTCAAATATTACCGCCGAGATGTTAGGTTGGGTTAGGTTAGGTTATATTACGTTACAGATGTATCTTAGGGTCGCACGGAGACGTAGATGCCAACTCGCCAGTATTGTTGTCAAATATTACCGCCGAGATGTTAGGTTGGGTTAGGTTAGGTTATATTACGTTACAGATGTATCTTAGGGTCCCACGGAGACGTATATGTCAACTCGCCAGGAATGTTGTCAAATATTACCGCCGAGATGTTAGGTTGGGTTAGGTTAGGTTATATTACCTTACAGATGTATCTAAGTGTCCCACGGAGACGTAGAGGCCAACTCGCCAGGAATGTTGTCAAATATTATCGCCGATATGATAGGTTGGTTTAGGTTAGGTTATATTACGTTATTGATGTATATAAAGGTCCCACGGAGACGTAGAGGCCAACTCGCCAGGAATGTTGTCAAATATTACCGCCGAGGTGTTAGGTTGGGTTAGGTTAGGTTATATTACGTTATTGATGGATATGAAGGTCCCACGTAGACGTAGATACCAACTCGCCAGGAATGTTGTCAAATATTACGGCCGAGATGTTAGATTGGGTTAGGTTAGCTTATATTACGTTATTGATGTATATAAAGATCCCACGGAGACGTAGAGGCCAACTCGCCAGGAATGTTGTCAAATATTACCGCCGAGATGATAGGTTGGGTTAGGTTAGGTTATATTACGTTATTGATGTATATGAAGGCCAAACGGAGACGTAGAGGCCAACTCGCCAGGAATGTTGTCAAATATTACCGCCGAGGTGTTAGGTTGGGTTAGGGTAGGTTATATTACGTTATTGAATTATATAAAGGTCCCAGGGAGGCGTAGATGCCAACTCGCCAGGAATGTTGTCAAATATTACCGCCGAGATGTTAGGTTGGGTTAGGTTAGGTTATATTACCTTACAGATGTATCTAAGTGTCCCACGGAGACGTAGAGGCCAACTCGCCAGGAATGTTGTCAAATATTATCGCCGATATGATAGGTTGGTTTAGGTTAGGTTATATTTCGTTATTGATGTATATGAAGGTCCCACGGAGCCGTAGAGGCCAACTCGCCACGAATGTTGTCTAATATTACCGCCGAGATGATAGGTTGGGTTAGGTTAGGTTAAATTACGTTATTGATGTATATGAAGTTCAAACGGAGACGTAGAGGCCAACTCGCAAGGAATGATGTCAAATACTACCGCCGATATGTTAGGTTGGGTTAGGTTAGCTTATATTACGTTATTGATGTATATGAAGGTCAAACGGAGACGTAGAGGCCAACTCGCCAGGAATGTTGTCAAATATTATCGCCGAAATGTTAGGTTGGGTTAGGATAGGTTATATTACGTTATTGATGTATATAAATATCCCACGGAGACGTAGAGGCCAACTCGCCAGGAATGTTGTCAAATATTACCGCCGAGATGATAGGTTGGCTTAGGTTAGGTTATATTACGTTATTGATGTATATGAAGGTCAAACGGAGACGTAGAGGCCAACTCGCCAGGAATGTTGTCAAATATTACCGCCGAGATGTTAGGTTGGGTTAGGTTAGGTTATATTACGTTATTGATGGATATGAAGGTCCCACGTAGACGTAGATACCAACTCGCCAGGAATGTTGTCAAATATTACGGCCGAGATGTTAGATTGGGTTAGGTTAGCTTATATTACGTTATTGATGTATATAAAGATCCCACGGAGACGTAGAGGCCAACTCGCCAGGAATGTTGTCAAATATTACCGCCGAGATGATAGGTTGGGTTAGGTTAGGTTATATTACGTTATTGATGTATATGAAGGCCAAACGGAGACGTAGAGGCCAACTCGCCAGGAATGTTGTCAAATATTACCGCCGAGGTGTTAGATTGTGTTAGGCTAGCTTATATTACGTTATTGATGTATATAAAGGTCCCACGGATACGTAGAGGCCAACTCGCCACGAATGTTGTCAAATATTACAGCCGAGATGTTAGGTTGGCTTAGGTTAGGTTATATTACGTTATTGATGTATATGAAGGTCAAACGGAGACGTAGAGGCCAACTCGCCAGGAATGTTGTCAAATATTACCGCCGAGATGTTAGGTTGGGTTAGGGTAGGTTATATTACGTTATTGAATTATATAAAGGTCCCAGGGTGGCGTAGATGCCAACTCGCCAGGAATGTTGTCAAATATTACCGCCGAGATGTTAGGTTGGGTTAGGTTAGGTTATATTACCTTACAGATGTATCTAAGTGTCCCACGGAGACGTAGAGGCCAACTCGCCAGGAATGTTGTCAAATATTATCGCCGATATGATAGGTTGGTTTAGGTTAGGTTATATTTCGTTATTGATGTATATGAAGGTCCCACGGAGCCGTAGAGGCCAACTCGCCACGAATGTTGTCTAATATTACCGCCGAGATGATAGGTTGGGTTAGGTTAGGTTAAATTACGTTATTGATGTATATGAAGTTCAAACGGAGACGTAGAGGCCAACTCGCAAGGAATGATGTCAAATACTACCGCCGATATGTTAGGTTGAGTTAGGTTAGCTTATATTACGTTATTGATGTATATGAAGGTCAAACGGAGACGTAGAGGCCAACTCGCCAGGAATGTTGTCAAATATTATCGCCGAAATGTTAGGTTGGGTTAGGATAGGTTATATTACGTTATTGATGTATATAAAGGTCCCAGGGAGACGTAGATGCCAACTCGCCAGGAATGTTGTCAAATATTACCGCCGAGATGTTAGATTGGGTTAGGTTAGCTTATATTACGTTATTGATGTATATGAAGCTCAAACGGAGACGTAGAGGCCAACTCGCCACGAATGTTGTCAAATATTACAGCCGAGATGTTAGGTTGGCTTAGGTTAGGTTATATTACGTTACAGATGTATCTTAGGGTCCCACGGAGACGTAGATGCCAACTCGCCAGGAATGTTGTCAAATAATACCGCCGAGATGTTAGGTTGGGTTAGGTTAGGTTATATTACCTTACAGATGTATCTAAGTGTCCCACGGAGACGTAGAGGCCAACTCGCCAGGAATGTTGTCAAATATTATCGCCGAGATGATAGGTTGGTTTAGGTTAGGTTATATTTCGTTATTGATGTATATGAAGGTCCCACGGAGACGTAGAGGCCAACAAGACAGGAATGTGGTCAAATATTACCGCCGAGATGTTAGGTTGGGTTAGGTTAGCTTATATTACGTTATTGATGTATATGAAGGTCAAACGGAGACGTAGAGGCCAACTCGCCAGGAATGTTGTCAAATATTATCGCCGAAATGTTAGGTTGGGTTAGGTTAGGTTATATTACGTTATTGATGTATATAAAGGTCCCAGGGAGACGTAGATGCCAACTCGCCAGGAATGTTGTCAAATATTACCGCCGAGATGTTAGATTGGGTTAGGTTAGCTTATATTACGTTATTGATGTATATAAAGATCCCACGGAGACGTAGAGGCCAACTCGCCAGGAATGTTGTCAAATATTACCGCCGAGATGATAGGTTGGGTTAGGTTAGGTTATATTACGTTATTGATGTATATAAAGGCCAAACGGAGACGTAGAGGCCAACTAGCCAGGAATGTTGTCAAATATTACCGCCGAGGTGTTAGATTGTGTTAGGCTAGCTTATATTACGTTATTGATGTATATAAAGGTCCCACGGATACGTAGAGGCCAACTCGCCACGAATGTTGTCAAATATTACAGCCGAGATGTTAGGTTGGCTTAGGTTAGGTTATATTACGTTATTGATGTATATGAAGGTCAAACGGAAACGTAGAGGCCAACTCGCCAGGAATGTTGTCAAATATTACCGCCGAGGTGTTAGGTTGGGTTAGGTTAGGTTATATTACCTTACAGATGTATCTAAGTGTCCCACGGAGACGTATATGTCAACTCGCCAGGAATGTTGTCAAATATTACCGCCGAGATGTTAGGTTGGGTTAGGTTAGGTTATATTACCTTACAGATGTATCTAAGTGTCCCACGGAGACGTAGAGGCCAACTCGCCAGGAATGTTGTCAAATATTATCGCCGATATGATAGGTTGGTTTAGGTTGGGTTATATTACGTTATTGATGTATATAAAGGTCCCACGGAGACGTAGAGGCCAACTCGCCAGGAATGTGGTCAAATATTACCGCCGAGATGTTAGGTTGGGTTAGGTTAGGTTATATTACGTTATTGATGGATATGAAGGTCCCACGTAGACGTAGATACCAACTCGCCAGGAATGTTGTCAAATATTACCGCCGAGATGTTAGATTGGGTTAGGTTAGCTTATATTACGTTATTGATGTATATAAAGATCCCACGGAGACGTAGAGGCCAACTCGCCAGGAATGTTGTCAAATATTACCGCCGAGATGATAGGTTGGGTTAGGTTAGGTTATATTACGTTATTGATGTATATGAAGGCCAAACGGAGACGTAGAGGCCAACTCGCCAGGAATGTTGTCAAATATTACCGCCGAGATGTTAGATTGGGTTAGGTTAGCTTATATTACGTTATTGATGTATATGAAGCTCAAACGGAGACGTAGAGGCCAACTCGCCACGAATGTTGTCAAATATTACAGCCGAGATGTTAGGTTGGCTTAGGTTAGGTTATATTACGTTATTGATGTATATGAAGGTCAAACGGAGACGTAGAGGCCAACTCGCCAGGAATGTTGTCAAATATTACCGCCGAGATGTTAGGTTGGGTTAGGTTAGGTTATATTACCTTACAGATGTATCTAAGTGTCCCACGGAGAGGTAGAGGCCAACTCGCCAGGAATGTTGTCAAATATTATCGCCAATATGATAGGTTGGTTTAGGTTAGGTTATATTTCGTTATTGATGTATATGAAGGTCCCACGGAGACGTAGAGGCCAACTCGCCACGAATGTTGTCAAATATTACAGCCGAGATGTTAGGTTGGCTTAGGTTAGGTTATATTACGTTATTAATGTATATGAAGGTCAAACGGAGACGTAGAGGCCAACTCGCCAGGAATGTTGTCAAATATTACCGCCGAGATGTTAGGTTGGGTTAGGTTAGGTTATATTACGTTACAGATGTATCTTAGGGTCCCACGGAGACGTAGATGCCAACTCGCCAGGAATGTTGTCAAATAATACCGCCGAGATGTTAGGTTGGGTTAGGTTAGGTTATATTACCTTACAGATGTATCTAAGTGTCCCACGGAGACGTAGAGGCCAACTCGCCAGGAATGTTGTCAAATATTATCGCCGAGATGATAGGTTGGTTTAGGTTAGGTTATATTTCGTTATTGATGTATATGAAGGTCCCACGGAGACGTAGAGGCCAACAAGACAGGAATGTGGTCAAATATTACCGCCGAAATGTTAGATTGGGTTAGGTTAGGTTATATTACGTTATTGAATTATATAAAGGTCACAGGGAGGCGTAGATGCCAACTCGCCAGGAATGTTGTCAAATATTACCGGCGAGATGTTAGGTTGAGTTAGGCTAGTTTATATTACGTTATTGATGTATATAAAGGTCCCACAGAGACGCAGAGGTCAACTCGCCAGGAATGTTGTCAAATATTACCGCCGAGATGTTAGGTTGGGTTAGGTTAGCTTATATTACGTTATTGATGTATATGAAGGTCAAACGGAGACGTAGAGGCCAACTCGCCAGGAATGTTGTCAAATATTATCGCCGAAATGTTAGGTTGGGTTAGGTTAGGTTATATTACGTTATTGATGTATATAAAGGTCCCAGGGAGACGTAGATGCCAACTCGCCAGGAATGTTGTCAAATATTACCGCCGAGATGTTAGATTGGGTTAGGTTAGCTTATATTACGTTATTGATGTATATAAAGATCCCACGGAGACGTAGAGGCCAACTCGCCAGGAATGTTGTCAAATATTACCGCCGAGATGATAGGTTGGGTTAGGTTAGGTTATATTACGTTATTGATGTATATAAAGGCCAAACGGAGACGTAGAGGCCAACTAGCCAGGAATGTTGTCAAATATTACCGCCGAGGTGTTAGATTGTGTTAGGCTAGCTTATATTACGTTATTGATGTATATAAAGGTCCCACGGATACGTAGAGGCCAACTCGCCACGAATGTTGTCAAATATAACAGCCGAGATGTTAGGTTGGCTTAGGTTAGGTTATATTACGTTATTGATGTATATGAAGGTCAAACGGAAACGTAGAGGCCAACTCGCCAGGAATGTTGTCAAATATTACCGCCGAGATGTTAGGTTGGGTTAGGTTAGGTTATATTACGTTACAGATGTATCTTAGGGTCGCACGGAGACGTAGATGCCAACTCGCCAGGAATGTTGTCAAATATTATCGCCAATATGATAGGTTGGTTTAGGTTAGGTTATATTTCGTTATTGATGTATATGAAGGTCCCACGGAGACGTAGAGGCCAACTCGCCACGAATGTTGTCAAATATTACAGCCGAGATGTTAGGTTGGCTTAGGTTAGGTTATATTACGTTATTGATGTATATGAAGGTCAAACGGAGACGTAGAGGCCAACGCGCCAGGAATGTTGTCAAATATTACCGCCGAGATGTTAGGTTGGGTTAGGTTAGGTTATATTACGTTACAGATGTATCTTAGGGTCCCACGGAGACGTAGATGCCAACTCGCCAGGAATGTTGTCAAATAATACCGCCGAGATGTTAGGTTGGGTTAGGTTAGGTTATATTACCTTACAGATGTATCTAAGTGTCCCACGGAGACGTAGAGGCCAACTCGCCAGGAATGTTGTCAAATATTATCGCCGAGATGATAGGTTGGTTTAGGTTAGGTTATATTTCGTTATTGATGTATATGAAGGTCCCACGGAGACGTAGAGTCCAACAAGACAGGAATGTGGTCAAATATTACCGCCGTAATGTTAGATTGGGTTAGGTTAGGTTATATTACGTTATTGAATTATATAAAGGTCACAGGGAGGCGTAGATGCCAACTCGCCAGGAATGTTGTCAAATATTACCGGCGAGATGTTAGGTTGAGTTAGGCTAGTTTATATTACGTTATTGATGTATATAAAGGTCCCACAGAGACGCAGAGGTCAACTCGCCAGGAATGTTGTCAAATATTACCGCCGAGATGTTAGGTTGGGTTAGGTTAGCTTATATTACGTTATTGATGTATATGAAGGTCAAACGGAGACGTAGAGGCCAACTCGCCAGGAATGTTGTCAAATATTATCGCCGAAATGTTAGGTTGGGTTAGGTTAGGTTATATTACGTTATTGATGTATATAAAGGTCCCAGGGAGACGTAGATGCCAACTCGCCAGGAATGTTGTCAAATATTACCGCCGAGATGTTAGATTGGGTTAGGTTAGCTTATATTACGTTATTGATGTATATAAAGATCCCACGGAGACGTAGAGGCCAACTCGCCAGGAATGTTGTCAAATATTACCGCCGAGATGATAGGTTGGCTTAGGTTAGGTTATATTACGTTATTGATGTATATGAAGGTCAAACGGAGACGTAGAGGCCAACTCGCCAGGAATGTTGTCAAATATTACCGCCGAGATGATAGGTTGGGTTAGGTTAGGTTATATTACGTTATTGATGTATATGAAGGCCAAACGGAGACGTAGAGGCCAACTCGCCAGGAATGTTGTCAAATATTACCGCCGAGATGTTAGATTGGGTTAGATTAGCTTATATTACGTTATTGATGTATATGAAGCTCAAACGGAGACGTAGAGGCCAACTCGCCACGAATGTTGTCAAATATTACAGCCGAGATGTTAGGTTGGCTTAGGTTAGGTTATATTACGTTATTGATGTATATGAAGGTCAAACGGAGACGTAGAGGCCAACTCGCCAGGAATGTTGTCAAATATTACCGCCGAGATGTTAGGTTGGGTTAGGTTAGGTTATATTACCTTACAGATGTATCTAAGTGTCCCACGGAGAGGTAGAGGCCAACTCGCCCGGAATGTTGTCAAATATTATCGCCAATATGATAGGTTGGTTTAGGTTAGGTTATATTTCGTTATTGATGTATATGATGGTCCCACGGAGACGTAGAGGCCAACTCGCCACGAATGTTGTCAAATATTACAGTCGAGATGTTAGGTTGGCTTAGGTTAGGTTATATTACGTTATTGATGTATATGAAGGTCAAACGGAGACGTAGAGGCCAACGCGCCAGGAATGTTGTCAAATATTACCGCCGAGATGTTAGGTTGGGTTAGGTTAGGTTATATTACGTTACAGATGTATCTTAGGGTCCCACGGAGACGTAGATGCCAACTCGCCAGGAATGTTGTCAAATAATACCGCCGAGATGTTAGGTTGGGTTAGGTTAGGTTATATTACCTTACAGATGTATCTAAGTGTCCCACGGAGACGTAGAGGCCAACTCGCCAGGAATGTTGTCAAATATTATCGCCGAGATGATAGGTTGGTTTAGGTTAGGTTATATTTCGTTATTGATGTATATGAAGGTCCCACGGAGACGTAGAGTCCAACAAGACAGGAATGTGGTCAAATACTACCGCCGAAATGTTAGATTGGGTTAGGTTAGGTTATATTACGTTATTGAATTATATAAAGGTCACAGGGAGGCGTAGATGCCAACTCGCCAGGAATGTTGTCAAATATTACCGGCGAGATGTTAGGTTGAGTTAGGCTAGTTTATATTACGTTATTGATGTATATAAAGGTCCCACAGAGACGCAGAGGTCAACTCGCCAGGAATGTTGTCAAATATTACCGCCGAGATGTTAGGTTGGGTTAGGTTAGCTTATATTACGTTATTGATGTATATGAAGGTCAAACGGAGACGTAGAGGCCAACTCGCCAGGAATGTTGTCAAATATTATCGCCGAAATGTTAGGTTGGGTTAGGTTAGGTTATATTACGTTATTGATGTATATAAAGGTCCCAGTGAGACGTAGATGCCAACTCGCCAGGAATGTTGTCAAATATTACCGCCGAGATGTTAGATTGGGTTAGGTTAGCTTATATTACGTTATTGATGTATATAAAGATCCCACGGAGACGTAGAGGCCAACTCGCCAGGAATGTTGTCAAATATTACCGCCGAGATGATAGGTTGGGTTAGGTTAGGTTATATTACGTTATTGATGTATATAAAGGCCAAACGGAGACGTAGAGGCCAACTAGCCAGGAATGTTGTCAAATATTACCGCCGAGGTGTTAGATTGTGTTAGGCTAGCTTATATTACGTTATTGATGTATATAAAGGTCCCACGGATACGTAGAGGCCAACTCGCCACGAATGTTGTCAAATATTACAGCCGAGATGTTAGGTTGGCTTAGGTTAGGTTATATTACGTTATTGATGTATATGAAGGTCAAACGGAAACGTAGAGGCCAACTCGCCAGGAATGTTGTCAAATATTACCGCCGAGATGTTAGGTTGGGTTAGGTTAGGTTATATTACGTTACAGATGTATCTTAGGGTCGCACGGAGACGTAGATGCCAACTCGCCAGTATTGTTGTCAAATATTACCGCCGAGATGTTAGGTTGGGTTAGGTTAGGTTATATTACGTTACAGATGTATCTTAGGGTCCCACGGAGACGTAGATGTCAACTCGCCAGGAATGTTGTCAAATATTACCGCCGAGATGTTAGGTTGGGTTAGGTTAGGTTATATTACCTTACAGATGTATCTAAGTGTCCCACGGAGACGTAGATGTCAACTCGCCAGGAATGTTGTCAAATATTACCGCCGAGGTGTTAGGTTGGGTTAGGTTAGGTTATATTACCTTACAGATGTATCTAAGAGTCCCACGGAGACGTAGAGGCCAACTCGCCAGGAATGTTGTCAAATATTATCGCCGATATGATAGGTTGGTTTAGGTTAGGTTATATTTCGTTATTGATGTATATGAAGGTCCCACGGAGCCGTAGAGGCCAACTCGCCACGAATGTTGTCTAATATTACCGCCGAGATGATAGGTTGGGTTAGGTTAGGTTAAATTACGTTATTGATGTATATGAAGTTCAAACGGAAACGTAGAGGCCAACTCGCAAGGAATGATGTCAAATACTACCGCCGATATGTTAGGTTGGGTTAGGTTAGGTTATATTACGTTACAGATGTATCTTAGGGTCCCACGGAGACGTATATGTCAACTCGCCAGGAATGTTGTCAAATATTACCGCCGAGATGTTAGGTTGGGTTAGGTTAGGTTATATTACCTTACAGATGTATCTAAGTGTCCCACGGAGACGTAGAGGCCAACTCGCCAGGAATGTTGTCAAATATTATCGCCGATATGATAGGTTGGTTTAGGTTAGGTTATATTACGTTATTGATGTATATAAAGGTCCCACGGAGACGTAGACGCCAACTCGCCAGGAATGTGGTCAAATATTACCGCCGAGATGTTAGGTTGGGTTAGGTTAGGTTATATTACGTTATTGATGGATATGAAGGTCCCACGTAGACGTAGATACCAACTCGCCAGGAATGTTGTCAAATATTACCGCCGAGATGTTAGATTGGGTTAGGTTAGCTTATATTACGTTATTGATGTATATAAAGATCCCACGGAGACGTAGAGGCCAACTCGCCAGGAATGTTGTCAAATATTACCGCCGAGATGATAGGTTGGGTTAGGTTAGGTTATATTACGTTATTGATGTATATGAAGGCCAAACGGAGACGTAGAGGCCAACTCGCCAGGAATGTGGTCAAATATTACCGCCGAGATGTTAGATTGGGTTAGGTTAGCTTATATTACGTTATTGATGTATATGGAGCTCAAACGGAGACGTAGAGGCCAACTCGCCACGAATGTTGTCAAATATTACAGCCGAGATGTTAGGTTGGCTTAGGTTAGGTTATATTACGTTATTGATGTATATGAAGGTCAAACGGAGACGTAGAGGCCAACTCGCCAGGAATGTTGTCAAATATTACCGCCGAGATGTTAGGTTGGGTTAGGTTAGGTTATATTACCTTACAGATGTATCTAAGTGTCCCACGGAGAGGTAGAGGCCAACTCGCCAGGAATGTTGTCAAATATTATCGCCAATATGATAGGTTGGTTTAGGTTAGGTTATATTTCGTTATTGATGTATATGAAGGTCCCACGGAGACGTAGAGGCCAACTCGCCACGAATGTTGTCAAATATTACAGCCGAGATGTTAGGTTGGCTTAGGTTAGGTTATATTACGTTATTGATGTATATGAAGGTCAAACGGAGACGTAGAGGCCAACTCGCCAGGAATGTTGTCAAATATTACCGCCGAGATGTTAGGTTGGGTTAGGTTAGGTTATATTACCTTACAGATGTATCTAAGTGTCCCACGGAGAGGTAGAGGCCAACTCGCCCGGAATGTTGTCAAATATTATCGCCAATATGATAGGTTGGTTTAGGTTAGGTTATATTTCGTTATTGATGTATATGAAGGTCCCACGGAGACGTAGAGGCCAACTCGCCACGAATGTTGTCAAATATTACAGCCGAGATGTTAGGTTGGCTTAGGTTAGGTTATATTACGTTATTGATGTATATGAAGGTCAAACGGAGACGTAGAGGCCAACGCGCCAGGAATGTTGTCAAATATTACCGCCGAGATGTTAGGTTGGGTTAGGTTAGGTTATATTACGTTACAGATGTATCTTAGGGTCCCACGGAGACGTAGATGCCAACTCGCCAGGAATGTTGTCAAATAATACCGCCGAGATGTTAGGTTGGGTTAGGTTAGGTTATATTACCTTACAGATGTATCTAAGTGTCCCACGGAGACGTAGAGGCCAACTCGCCAGGAATGTTGTCAAATATTATCGCCGAGATGATAGGTTGGTTTAGGTTAGGTTATATTTCGTTATTGATGTATATGAAGGTCCCACGGAGACGTAGAGTCCAACAAGACAGGAATGTGGTCAAATACTACCGCCGAAATGTTAGATTGGGTTAGGTTAGGTTATATTACGTTATTGAATTATATAAAGGTCACAGGGAGGCGTAGATGCCAACTCGCCAGGAATGTTGTCAAATATTACCGGCGAGATGTTAGGTTGAGTTAGGCTAGTTTATATTACGTTATTGATGTATATAAAGGTCCCACAGAGACGCAGAGGTCAACTCGCCAGGAATGTTGTCAAATATTACCGCCGAGATGTTAGGTTGGGTTAGGTTAGGTTATATTACCTTACAGATGTATCTAAGTGTCCCACGGAGACGTAGATGTCAACTCGCCAGGAATGTTGTCAAATATTACCGCCGAGGTGTTAGGTTGGGTTAGGTTAGGTTATATTACCTTACAGATGTATCTAAGTGTCCCACGGAGACGTAGAGGCCAACTCGCCAGGAATGTTGTCAAATATTATCGCCGAGATGATAGGTTGGTTTAGGTTAGGTTATGTTTCGTTATTGATGTATATGAAGGTCCCACGGAGACGTAGAGTCCAACAAGACAGGAATGTGGTCAAATATTACCGCCGTAATGTTAGATTGGGTTAGGTTAGGT
The DNA here is from genome assembly GCA_963969225.1 of Xylocopa violacea. Taxonomy (NCBI): domain Eukaryota; kingdom Metazoa; phylum Arthropoda; class Insecta; order Hymenoptera; family Apidae; genus Xylocopa; species Xylocopa violacea. Next base: position 3,645,361 of record CAXAJV010000836.1, on the reverse strand, counting down.
TATATTACGTTATTGAATTATATAAAGGTCACAGGGAGGCGTAGATGCCAACTCGCCAGGAATGTTGTCAAATATTACCGGCGAGATGTTAGGTTGAGTTAGGCTAGTTTATATTACGTTATTGATGTATATAAAGGTCCCACAGAGACACAGAGGTCAACTCGCCAGGAATGTTGTCAAATATTACCGCCGAGATGTTAGGTTGGGTTAGGTTAGCTTATATTACGTTATTGATGTATATGAAGGTCAAACGGAGACGTAGAGGCCAACTCGCCAGGAATGTTGTCAAATATTATCGCCGAAATGTTAGGTTGGGTTAGGTTAGGTTATATTACGTTATTGATGTATATAAACGTCCCACAGAGACGCAGAGGCCAACTCGCCAGGAATGTTGTCAAATATTACCGCCGAGATGTTAGATTGGGTTAGGTTAGCTTATATTACGTTATTGATGTATATAAAGATCCCACGGAGACGTAGAGGCCAACTCGCCAGGAATGTTGTCAAATATTACCGCCGAGATGATAGGTTGGCTTAGGTTAGGTTATATTACGTTATTGATGTATATGAAGGTCAAACGGAGACGTAGAGGCCAACTCGCCAGGAATGTTGTCAAATATTACCGCCGAGATGATAGGTTGGGTTAGGTTAGGTTATATTACGTTATTGATGTATATGAAGGCCAAACGGAGACGTAGAGGCCAACTCGCCAGGAATGTTGTCAAATATTACCGCCGAGATGTTAGATTGGGTTAGATTAGCTTATATTACGTTATTGATGTATATGAAGCTCAAACGGAGACGTAGAGGCCAACTCGCCACGAATGTTGTCAAATATTACAGCCGAGATGTTAGGTTGGCTTAGGTTAGGTTATATTACGTTATTGATGTATATGAAGGTCAAACGGAGACGTAGAGGCCAACTCGCCAGGAATGTTGTCAAATATTACCGCCGAGATGTTAGGTTGGGTTAGGTTAGGTTATATTACCTTACAGATGTATCTAAGTGTCCCACGGAGAGGTAGAGGCCAACTCGCCAGGAATGTTGTCAAATATTATCGCCAATATGATAGGTTGGTTTAGGTTAGGTTATATTTCGTTATTGATGTATATGAAGGTCCCACGGAGACGTAGAGGCCAACTCGCCACGAATGTTGTCAAATATTACAGCCGAGATGTTAGGTTGGCTTAGGTTAGGTTATATTACGTTATTGATGTATATGAAGGTCAAACGGAGACGTAGAGGCCAACGCGCCAGGAATGTTGTCAAATATTACCGCCGAGATGTTAGGTTGGGTTAGGTTAGGTTATATTACGTTACAGATGTATCTTAGGGTCCCACGGAGACGTAGATGCCAACTCACCAGGAATGTTGTCAAATAATACCGCCGAGATGTTAGGTTGGGTTAGGTTAGGTTATATTACCTTACAGATGTATCTAAGTGTCCCACGGAGACGTAGAGGCCAACTCGCCAGGAATGTTGTCAAATATTATCGCCGAGATGATAGGTTGGTTTAGGTTAGGTTATATTTCGTTATTGATGTATATGAAGGTCCCACGGAGACGTAGAGTCCAACAAGACAGGAATGTGGTCAAATATTACCGCCGAAATGTTAGATTGGGTTAGGTTAGGTTATATTACGTTATTGAATTATATAAAGGTCACAGGGAGGCGTAGATGCCAACTCGCCAGGAATGTTGTCAAATATTACCGGCGAGATGTTAGGTTGAGTTAGGCTAGTTTATATTACGTTATTGATGTATATAAAGGTCCCACAGAGACGCAGAGGTCAACTCGCCAGGAATGTTGTCAAATATTACCGCCGAGATGTTAGGTTGGGTTAGGTTAGCTTATATTACGTTATTGATGTATATGAAGGGCAAACGGAGACGTAGAGGCCAACTCGCCAGGAATGTTGTCAAATATTATCGCCGAAATGTTAGGTTGGGTTAGGTTAGGTTATATTACGTTATTGATGTATATAAAGGTCCCAGGGAGACGTAGATGCCAACTCGCCAGGAATGTTGTCAAATATTACCGCCGAGATGTTAGATTGGATTAGGTTAGCTTATATTACGTTATTGATGTATATAAAGATCCCACGGAGACGTAGAGGCCAACTCGCCAGGAATGTTGTCAAATATTACCGCCGAGATGATAGGTTGGCTTAGGTTAGGTTATATTACGTTATTGATGTATATGAAGGTCAAACGGAGACGTAGAGGCCAACTCGCCAGGAATGTTGTCAAATATTACCGCCGAGATGTTAGGTTGGGTTAGGTTACGTTATATTACGTTATTGATGGATATGAAGGTCCCACGTAGACGTAGATACCAACTCGCCAGGAATGTTGTCAAATATTACGGCCGAGATGTTAGATTGGGTTAGGTTAGCTTATATTACGTTATTGATGTATATAAAGATCCCACGGAGACGTAGAGGCCAACTCGCCAGGAATGTTGTCAAATATTACCGCCGAGATGATAGGTTGGGTTAGGTTAGGTTATATTACGTTATTGATGTATATGAAGGCCAAACGGAGACGTAGAGGCCAACTCGCCAGGAATGTTGTCAAATATTACCGCCGAGGTGTTAGATTGTGTTAGGCTAGCTTATATTACGTTATTGATGTATATAAAGGTCCCACGGATACGTAGAGGCCAACTCGCCACGAATGTTGTCAAATATTACAGCCGAGATGTTAGGTTGGCTTAGGTTAGGTTATATTACGTTATTGATGTATATGAAGGTCAAACGGAGACGTAGAGGCCAACTCGCCAGGAATGTTGTCAAATATTACCGCCGAGATGTTAGGTTGGGTTAGGTTAGGTTATATTACGTTACAGATGTATCTTAGGGTCCCACGGAGACGTAGATGCCAACTCGCCAGGAATGTTGTCAAATAATACCGCCGAGATGTTAGGTTGGGTTAGGTTAGGTTATATTACCTTCCAGATGTATCTAAGTGTCCCACGGAGACGTAGAGGCCAACTCGCCAGGAATGTTGTCAAATATTATCGCCGAGATGATAGGTTGGTTTAGGTTAGGTTATATTTCGTTATTGATGTATATGAAGGTCCCACGGAGACGTAGATGCCAACAAGACAGGAATGTGGTCAAATATTACCGCCGAAATGTTAGATTGGGTTAGGTTAGGTTATATTACGTTATTGAATTATATAAAGGTCACAGGGAGGCGTAGATGCCAACTCGCCAGGAATGTTGTCAAATATTACCGGCGAGATGTTAGGTAGAGTTAGGCTAGTTTATATTACGTTATTGATGTATATAAAGGTCCCACAGAGACGCAGAGGTCAACTCGCCAGGAATGTTGTCAAATATTACCGCCGAGATGTTAGGTTGGGTTAGGTTAGCTTATATTACGTTATTGATGTATATGAAGGTCAAACGGAGACGTAGAGGCCAACTCGCCAGGAATGTTGTCAAATATTATCGCCGAAATGTTAGGTTGGGTTAGGTTAGGTTATATTACGTTATTGATGTATATAAAGGTCCCAAGGAGACGTAGATGCCAACTCGCCAGGAATGTTGTCAAATATTACCGCCGAGATGTTAGATTGGGTTAGGTTAGCTTATATTACGTTATTGATGTATATAAAGATCCCACGGAGACGTAGAGGCCAACTCGCCAGGAATGTTGTCAAATATTACCGCCGAGATGATAGGTTGGGTTAGTTTAGGTTATATTACGTTATTGATGTATATAAAGGCCAAACGGAGACGTAGAGGCCAACTAGCCAGGAATGTTGTCAAATATTACCGCCGAGGTGTTAGATTGTGTTAGGCTAGCTTATATTACGTTATTGATGTATATAAAGGTCCCACGGATACGTAGAGGCCAACTCGCCACGAATGTTGTCAAATATTACAGCCGAGATGTTAGGTTGGCTTAGGTTAGGTTATATTACGTTATTGATGTATATGAAGGTCAAACGGAAACGTAGAGGCCAACTCGCCAGGAATGTTGTCAAATATTACCGCCGAGATGTTAGGTTGGGTTAGGTTAGGTTATATTACGTTACAGATGTATCTTAGGGTCGCACGGAGACGTAGATGCCAACTCGCCAGTATTGTTGTCAAATATTACCGCCGAGATGTTAGGTTGGGTTAGGTTAGGTTATATTACGTTACAGATGTATCTTAGGGTCCCACGGAGACGTAGATGTCAACTCGCCAGGAATGTTGTCAAATATTACCGCCGAGATGTTAGGTTGGGTTAGGTTAGGTTATATTACCTTACAGATGTATCTAAGTGTCCCACGGAGACGTAGATGTCAACTCGCCAGGAATGTTGTCAAATATTACCGCCGAGGTGTTAGGTTGGGTTAGGTTAGGTTATATTACCTTACAGATGTATCTAAGTGTCCCACGGAGACGTAGAGGCCAACTCGCCAGGAATGTTGTCAAATATTATCGCCGATATGATAGGTTGGTTTAGGTTAGGTTATATTTCGTTATTGATGTATATGAAGGTCCCACGGAGCCGTAGAGGCCAACTCGCCACGAATGTTGTCTAATATTACCGCCGAGATGATAGGTTGGGTTAGGTTAGGTTAAATTACGTTATTGATGTATATGAAGTTCAAACGGAGACGTAGAGGCCAACTCGCAAGGAATGATGTCAAATACTACCGCCGATATGTTAGGTTGGGTTAGGTTAGGTTATATTACGTTACAGATGTATCTTAGGGTCCCACGGAGACGTATATGTCAACTCGCCAGGAATGTTGTCAAATATTACCGCCGAGATGTTAGGTTGGGTTAGGTTAGGTTATATTACCTTACAGATGTATCTAAGTGTCCCACGGAGACGTAGAGGCCAACTCGCCAGGAATGTTGTCAAATATTATCGCCGAGATGATAGGTTGGTTTAGGTTAGGTTATATTTCGTTATTGATGTATATGAAGGTCCCACGGAGACGTAGAGGCCAACAAGACAGGAATGTGGTCAAATATTACCGCCGAGATGTTAGGTTGGGTTAGGTTAGGTTATATTACGTTATTGATGGATATGAAGGTCCCACGTAGACGTAGAGGCCAACTCGCCACGAATGTTGTCTAATATTACCGCCGAGATGATAGGTTGTGTTAGGTTAGGTTAAATTACGTTATTGATGTATATGAAGTTCAAACGGAGACGTAGAGGCCAACTCGCCAGAAATGATGCCAAATACTACCGCCGAGATGTTAGGTTGGGTTAGGTTAGGTTATATTGCGTTATTGAATTATATAAAGGTCCCAGGGAGGCGTAGATGCCAACTCGCCAGGAATGTTGTCAAATATTACCGCCGAGATGTTAGGTTGAGTTAGGCTAGTTTATATTACGTTATTGATGTATATAAAGGTCCCACAGAGACGCAGAGGCCAACTCGCCAGGAATGTTGTCAAATATTACCGCCGAAATGTTAGGTTGGGTTAGGTTAGGTTATATTACGTTATTGATGTATATAAAGGTCCCAGGGAGACGTAGATGCCAACTCGCCAGGAATGTTGTCAAATATTACCGCCGAGATGTTAGATTGGGTTAGGTTAGCTTATATTACGTTATTGATGTATATGAAGCTCAAACGGAGACGTAGAGGCCAACTCGCCACGAATGTTGTCAAATATTACAGCCGAGATGTTAGGTTGGCTTATGTTAGGTTATATTACGTTATTGATGTATATGAAGGTCAAACGGAGACGTAGAGGCCAACTCACCAGGAATGTTGTCAAATATTACCGCCGAGATGTTAGGTTGGGTTAGGTTAGGTTATATTACCTTACAGATGTATCTAAGTGTCCCACGGAGAGGTAGAGGCCAACTCGCCAGGAATGTTGTCAAATATTATCGCCGATATGATAGGTTGGTTTAGGTTAGGTTATATTTCGTTATTGATGTATATGAAGGTCCCACGGAGACGTAGAGGCCAACTCGCCACGAATGTTGTCAAATATTACAGCCGAGATGTTAGGTTGGCTTAGGTTAGGTTATATTACGTTATTGATGTATATGAAGGCCAAACGGAGACGTAGAGGCCAACTCGCCAGGAATGTTGTCAAATATTACCGCCGAGGTGTTAGATTGTGTTAGGCTAGCTTATATTACGTTATTGATGTATATAAAGGTCCCACGGATACGTAGAGGCCAACTCGCCACGAATGTTGTCAAATATTACAGCCGAGATGTTAGGTTGGCTTAGGTTAGGTTATATTACGTTATTGATGTATATGAAGGTCAAACGGAGACGTAGAGGCCAACTCGCCAGGAATGTTGTCAAATATTACCGCCGACATGTTAGGTTGGGTTAGGTTAGGTTATATTACGTTACAAATGTATCTTAGGGTCCCACGGAGACGTAGATGCCAACTCGCCAGGAGTGTTGTCAAATATTACCGCCGAGATGTTAGGTTGGGTTAGGTTAGGTTATATTACCTTACAGATGTATCTAAGTGTCCCACGGAGACGTAGAGGCCAACTCGCCAGGAATGTTGTCAAATATTATCGCCGAGATGATAGGTTGGTTTAGGTTAGGTTATATTTCGTTATTGATGTATATGAAGGTCCCACGGAGACGTAGAGGCCAACAAGACAGGAATGTGGTCAAATATTACCGCCCAGATGTTAGGTTGGGTTAGGTTAGGTTATATTACGTTATTGATGGATATGAAGGTCCCACGTAGACGTAGAGGCCAACTCGCCACGAATGTTGTCTAATATTACCGCCGAGATGATAGGTTGTGTTAGGTTAGGTTAAATTACGTTATTGATGTATATGAAGTTCAAACGGAGACGTAGAGGCCAACTCGCCAGAAATGATGTCAAATACTACCGCCGAGATGTTAGGTTGGGTTAGGTTAGGTTATATTACGTTATTGAATTATATAAAGGTCCCAGGGAGGCGTGATGCCAACTCGCCAGGAATGTTGTCAAATATTACCGCCGAGATGTTAGGTTGAGTTAGGCTAGTTTATATTACGTTATTGATGTATATAAAGGTCCCACAGAGACGCAGAGGCCAACTCGCCAGGAATGTTGTCAAATATTACCGCCGAGATGTTAGGTTGGGTTAGGTTAGCTTATATTACGTTATTGATGTATATGAAGGTCAAACGGAGACGTAGAGGCCAACTCGCCAGGAATGTTGTCAAATATTATCGCCGAAATGTTAGGTTGGGTTAGGTTAGGTTATATTACGTTATTGATGTATATAAAGGTCCCAGGGAGACGTAGATGCCAACTCGCCAGGAATGTTGTCAAATATTACCGCCGAGATGTTAGATTGGGTTAGGTTAGCTTATATTACGTTATTGATGTATATGAAGCTCAAACGGAGACGTAGAGGCCAACTCGCCACGAATGTTGTCAAATATTACAGCCGAGATGTTAGGTTGGCTTATGTTAGGTTATATTACGTTATTGATGTATATGAAGGTCAAACGGAGACGTAGAGGCCAACTCGCCAGGAATGTTGTCAAATATTACCGCCGAGATGTTAGGTTGGGTTAGGTTAGGTTATATTACCTTACAGATGTATCTAAGTGTCCCACGGAGAGGCAGAGGCCAACTCGCCAGGAATGTTGTCAAATATTATCGCCGATATGATAGGTTGGTTTAGGTTAGGTTATATTTCGTTATTGATGTATATGAAGGTCCCACGGAGACGTAGAGGCCAACTCGCCACGAATGTTGTCAAATATTGCAGCCGAGATGTTAGGTTGGCTTAGGTTAGGTTATATTACGTTATTGATGTATATGAAGGTCAAACGGAGACGTAGAGGCCAACTCGCCAGGAATGTTGTCAAATATTACCGCCGAGATGTTAGGTTGGGTTAGGCTAGGTTATATTACGTTACAGATATATCTTAGGGTCCCACGGAGACGTATATGTCAACTCGCCAGGAATGTTGTCAAATATTACCGCCGAGATGTTAGGTTGGGTTAGGTTAGGTTATATTACCTTACAGATGTATCTAAGTGTCCCACGGAGACGTAGAGGCCAACTCGCCAGGAATGTTGTCAAATATTATCGCCGATATGATAGGTTGGTTTACGTTAGGTTATATTACGTTATTGATGTATATAAAGGTCCCACGGAGACGTAGAGGCCAACTCGCCAGGAATGTGGTCAAATATTACCGCCGAGATGTTAGGTTGGGTTAGGTTAGGTTATATTACGTTATTGATGGATATGAAGGTCCCACGTAGACGTAGATGCCAACTCGCCAGGAATGTTGTCAAATATTACCGCCGAGATGTTAGATTGGGTTAGGTTAGCTTATATTACGTTATTGATGTATATAACGATCCCACGGAGACGTAGAGGCCAACTCGCCAGGAATGTTGTCAAAAATTACCGCCGAGATGATAGGTTGGGTTAGGTTAGGTTATATTACGTTATTGATGTATATGAAGGCCAAACGGAGACGTAGAGGCCAACTCGCCAGGAATGTTGTCAAATATTACCGCCGAGGTGTTAGATTGTGTTAGGCTAGCTTATATTACGTTATTGATGTATATAAAGGTCCCACGGATACGTAGAGGCCAACTCGCCACGAATGTTGTCAAATATTACAGCCGAGATGTTAGGTTGGCTTAGGTTAGGTTATATTACGTTATTGATGTATATGAAGGTCAAACGGAGACGTAGAGGCCAACTCGCCAGGAATGTTGTCAAATATTACCGCCGAGATGTTAGGTTGGGTTAGGTTAGGTTATATTACGTTATTGAATTATATAAAGGTCCCAGGGAGGCGTAGATGCCAACTCGCCAGGAATGTTGTCAAATATTACCGTCGAGATGTTAGGTTGGGTTAGGTTAGGTTATATTACCTTACAGATGTATCTAAGTGTCCCACGGAGACGTAGAGGCCAACTCGCCAGGAATGTTGTCAAATATTATCGCCGATATGATAGGTTGGTTTAGGTTAGGTTATATTTCGTTATTGATGTATATGAAGGTCCCATGGAGCCGTAGAGGCCAACTCGCCACGAATGTTGTCTAATATTACCGCGGAGATGATAGGTTGGGTTAGATTAGGTTAAATTACGTTATTGATGTATATGAAGTTCAAACGGAGACGTAGAGGCCAACTCGCAAGGAATGATGTCAAATACTACCGCCGATATGTTAGGTTGGGTTAGGTTAGGTTATATTACGTTATTGAATTATATAAAGGTCCCAGGGAGGCGTAGATGCCAACTCGCCAGGAATGTTGTCAAATATTACCGCCGAGATGTTAGGTTGATTTAGGCTAGTTTATATTACGTTATTGATGTATATAAAGGTCCCTCAGAGACGCAGAGGCCAACTCGCCAGGAATGTTGTCAAATATTACCGCCGAGATGTTAGGTTGGCTTTGGTTAGGTTATATTACGTTATTGATGTATATGAAGGTCAAACGGAGACGTAGAGGCCAACTCGCCAGGAATGTTGTCAAATATTACCGCCGAGATGTTAGGTTGAGTTAGGCTAGTTTATATTACGTTATTGATGTATATAAACGTCCCACAGAGACGCAGAGGCCAACTCGCCAGGAATGTTGTCAAATATTACCGCCGAGATGTTAGGTTGGGTTATGTTAGCTTATATTACGTTATTGATGTATATGAAGGTCAAACGGAGACGTAGAGGCCAACTCGCCAGGAATGTTGTCAAATATTATCGCCGAAATGTTAGGTTGGGTTAGGTTAGTTTATATTACGTTATTGATGTATATAAAGGTCCCAGGGAGACGTAGATGCCAACTCGCCAGGAATGTTGTCAAATATTACCGCCGAGATGTTAGATTGGATTAGGTTAGCTTATATTACGTTATTGATGTATATGAAGCTCAAACGGAGACGTAGAGGCCAACTCGCCACGAATGTTGTCAAATATTACAGCCGAGATGTTAGGTTGGCTTAGGTTAGGTTATATTACGTTATTGATGTATATGAAGGTCAAACGGAGACGTAGAGGCCAACTCGCCAGGAATGTTGACAAATATTACCGCCGAGATGTTAGGTTGGGTTAGGTTAGGTTATATTTCGTTATTGATGTATATGAAGGTCCCACGGAGACGTAGAGGCCAACAAGACAGGAATGTGGTCAAATATTACCGCCGAAATGTTAGATTGAGTTAGGTTAGGTTATATTACGTTATTGAATTATATAAAGGTCACAGGGAGGCGTAGATGCCAACTCGCCAGGAATGTTGTCAAATATTACCGGCGAGATGTTAGGTTGAGTTAGGCTAGTTTATATTACGTTATTGATGTATATAAAGGTCCCACAGAGACGCAGAGGTCAACTCGCCAGGAATGTTGTCAAATATTACCGCCGAGATGTTAGGTTGGGTTAGGTTAGCTTATATTACGTTATTGATGTATATGAAGGTCAAACGGAGACGTAGAGGCCAACTCGCCAGGAATGTTGTCAAATATTATCGCCGAAATGTTAGGTTGGGTTAGGTTAGGTTATATTACGTTATTGATGTATATAAAGGTCCCAGGGAGACGTAGATGCCAACTCGCCAGGAATGTTGTCAAATATTACCGCCGAGATGTTAGATTGGGTTAGGTTAGCTTATATTACGTTATTGATGTATATGAAGCTCAAACGGAGACGTAGAGGCCAACTCGCCACGAATGTTGTCAAATATTACAGCCGAGATGTTAGGTTGGCTTAGGTTAGGTTATATTACGTTATTGATGTATATGAAGGTCAAACGGAGACGTAGAGGCCAACTCGCCAGGAATGTTGACAAATATTACCGCCGAGATGTTAGGTTGGGTTAGGTTAGGTTATATTACGTTACAGATGTATCTTAGGGTCCCACGGAGACGTAGATGTCAACTCGCCAGGAATGTTGTCAAATATTACCGCCGAGATGTTAGGTTGGGTTAGGTTAGGTTATATTACCTTACAGATGTATCTAAGTGTCCCACGGAGAGGTAGAGGCCAACTCGCCAGGAATGTTGTCAAATATTATCGCCGATATGATAGGTTGGTTTAGGTTAGGTTATATTTCGTTATTGATGTATATGAAGGTCCCACGGAGACGTAGAGGCCAACTCGCCACGAATGTTGTCAAATATTACCGCCGAGATGTTAGATTGGGTTAGGTTAGCTTATATTACGTTATTGATGTCTATAAAGATCCCACGGAGACGTAGAGGCCAACTCGCCAGGAATGTTGTCAAATATTACCGCCGAGATGATAGGTTGGGTTAGGTTAGGTTATATTACGTTATTGATGTATATAAAGGCCAAACGGAGACGTAGAGGCCAACTCGCCAGGAATGTTGTCAAATATTACCGCCGAGGTGTTAGATTGTGTTAGGCTAGCTTATATTACGTTATTGATGTATGTAAAGGTCCCACGGATACGTAGAGGCCAACTCGCCACGAATGTTATCAAATATTACAGCCGAGATGTGAGGTTGGCTTAGGTTAGGTTATATTACGTTATTGAATTATATAAAGGTCACAGGGAGGCGTAGATGCCAACTCGCCAGGAATGTTGTCAAATATTACCGGCGAGATGTTAGGTTGAGTTAGGCTAGTTTATATTACGTTATTGATGTATATAAAGGACCCACAGAGACGCAGAGGTCAACTCGCCAGGAATGTTGTCAAATATTACCGCCGAGATGTTAGGTTGGGTTAGGTTAGCTTATATTACGTTATTGATGTATATGAAGGTCAAACGGAGACGTAGAGGCCAACTCGCCAGGAATGTTGTCAAATATTATCGCCGAAATGTTAGGTTGGGTTAGGTTAGGTTATATTACGTTATTGATGTATATAAAGGTCCCAGGGAGACGTAGATGCCAACTCGCCAGGAATGTTGTCAAATATTACCGCCGAGATGTTAGATTGGGTTAGGTTAGCTTATATTACGTTATTGATGTATATAAAGATCCCACGGAGACGTAGAGGCCAACTCGCCAGGAATGTTGTCAAATATTATCGCCGATATGATAGGTTGGTTTAGGTTAGGTTATATTTCGTTATTGATGTATATGAAGGTCCCACGGAGCCGTAGAGGCCAACTCGCCACGAATGTTGTCTAATATTACCGCCGAGATGATAGGTTGGGTTAGGTTAGGTTAAATTACGTTATTGATGTATATGAAGTTCAAACGGATACGTAGAGGCCAGCTCGCAAGGAATGATGTCAAATACTACCGCCGATATGTTAGGTTGGGTTAGGTTAGGTTATATTACGTTATTGAATTATATAAAGGTCCCAGGGAGGCGTAGATGCCAACTCGCCAGGAATGTTGTCAAATATTACCGCCGAGATGTTAGGTTGATTTAGGCTAGTTTATATTACGTTATTGATGTATATAAAGGTCCCTCAGAGACGCAGAGGCCAACTCGCCAGGAATGTTGTCAAATATTACCGCCGAGATGTTAGGTTGGCTTAGGTTAGGTTATATTACGTTATTGATGTATATGAAGGTCAAACGGAGACGTAGAGGCCAACTCGCCAGGAATGTTGTCAAATATTACCGCCGAGATGTTAGGTTGAGTTAGGCTAGTTTATATTACGTTATTGATGTATATAAATGTCCCACAGAGACGCAGAGGCCAACTCGCCAGGAATGTTGTCAAATATTACCGCCGAGATGTTAGGTTGGGTTAGGTTAGCTTATATTACGTTATTGATGTATATGAAGGTCAAACGGAGACGTAGAGGCCAACTCGCCAGGAATGTTGTCAAATATTATCGCCGAAATGTTAGGTTGGGTTAGGTTAGGTTATATTACGTTATTGATGTATATAAAGGTCCCACGGAGACGTAGAGGCCAACTCATCACGAATGTTGTCAAATATTGCAGCCGAGATGTTAGGTTGGCTTAGGTTAGGTTATATTACGTTATTGATGTATATGAAGGTCAAACGGAGACGTAGAGGCCAACTCGCCAGGAATGTTGTCAAATATTACCGCCGAGATGTTAGGTTGGGTTAGGTTAGGTTATATTACGTTACAGATATATCTTAGGGTCCCACGGAGACGTATATGTCAACTCGCCAGGAATGTTGTCAAATATTACCGCCGAGATGTTAGTTTGGGTTAGGTTAGGTTATATTACCTTACAGATGTATCTAAGTGTCCCACGGAGACGTAGAGGCCAACTCGCCAGGAATGTTGTCAAATATTATCGCCGATATGATAGGTTGGTTTACGTTAGGTTATATTACGTTATTGATGTATATAAAGGTCCCACGGAGACGTAGAGGCCAACTCGCCAGGAATGTGGTCAAATATTACCGCCGAGATGTTAGGTTGGGTTAGGTTAGGTTATATTACGTTATTGATGGATATGAAGGTCCCACGTAGACGTAGATACCAACTCGCCAGGAATGTTGTCAAATATTACCGCCGAGATGTTAGATTGGGTTAGGTTAGCTTATATTACGTTATTGATGTATATAACGATCCCACGGAGACGTAGAGGCCAACTCGCCAGGAGTGTTGTCAAATATTACCGCCGAGATGATAGGTTGGGTTAGGTTAGGTTATATTACGTTATTGATGTATATGAAGGCCAAACGGAGACGTAGAGGCCAACTCGCCAGGAATGTTGTCAAATATTACCGCCGAGGTGTTAGATTGTGTTAGGCTAGCTTATATTACGTTATTGATGTATATAAAGGTCCCACGGATACGTAGAGGCCAACTCGCCACGAATGTTGTCAAATATTACAGCCGAGATGTTAGGTTGGCTTAGGTTAGGTTATATTACGTTATTGATGTATATGAAGGTCAAACGGAGACGTAGAGGCCAACTCGCCAGGAATGTTGTCAAATATTACCGCCGAGATGTTAGGTTGGGTTAGGTTAGGTTATATTACGTTATTGAATTATATAAAGGTCCCAGGGAGGCGTAGATGCCAACTCGCCAGGAATGTTGTCAAATATTACCGCCGAGATGTTAGGTTGATTTAGGCTAGTTTATATTACGTTATTGATGTATATAAAGGTCCCTCAGAGACGCAGAGGCCAACTCGCCAGGAATGTTGTCAAATATTACCGCCGAGATGTTAGGTTGGCTTAGGTTAGGTTATATTACGTTATTGATGTATATGAAGGTCAAACGGAGACGTAGAGGCCAACTCGCCAGGAATGTTGTCAAATATTACCGCCGAGATGTTAGGTTGAGTTAGGCTAGTTTATATTACGTTATTGATGTATATAAATGTCCCACAGAGACGCAGAGGCCAACTCGCCAGGAATGTTGTCAAATATTACCGCCGAGATGTTAGGTTGGGTTAGGTTAGCTTATATTACGTTATTGATGTATATGAAGGTCAAACGGAGACGTAGAGGCCAACTCGCCAGGAATGTTGTCAAATATTATCGCCGAAATGTTAGGTTGGGTTAGGTTAGGTTATATTACGTTATTGATGTATATAAAGGTCCCACGGAGACGTAGAGGCCAACTCATCACGAATGTTGTCAAATATTGCAGCCGAGATGTTAGGTTGGCTTAGGTTAGGTTATATTACGTTATTGATGTATATGAAGGTCAAACGGAGACGTAGAGGCCAACTCGCCAGGAATGTTGTCAAATATTACCGCCGGGATGTTAGGTTGGGTTAGGTTAGGTTATATTACGTTACAGATATATCTTAGGGTCCCACGGAGACGTATATGTCAACTCGCCAGGAATGTTGTCAAATATTACCGCCGAGATGTTAGTTTGGGTTAGGTTAGGTTATATTACGTTATTGAATTATATAAAGGTCACAGGGAGGCGTAGATGCCAACTCGCCAGGAATGTTGTCAAATATTATCGCCGATATGATAGGTTGGTTTACGTTAGGTTATATTACGTTATTGAATTATATAAAGGTCCCAGGGAGGCGTAGATGCCAACTCGCCAGGAATGTTGTCAAATATTACCGCCGAGATGTTAGGTTGATTTAGGCTAGTTTATATTACGTTATTGATGTATATAAAGGTCCCTCAGAGACGCAGAGGCCAACTCGCCAGGAATGTTGTCAAATATTACCGCCGAGATGTTAGATTGGGTTAGGTTAGCTTATATTACGTTATTGATGTATATGAAGGTCAAACGGAGACGTAGAGGCCAACTCGCCAGGAATGTTGTCAAATATTACCGCCGAGATGTTAGGTTGAGTTAGGCTAGTTTATATTACGTTATTGATGTATATAAATGTCCCACAGAGACGCAGAGGCCAACTCGCCAGGAATGTTGTCAAATATTACCGCCGAGATGTTAGGTTGGGTTAGGTTAGCTTATATTACGTTATTGATGTATATGAAGGTCAAACGGAGACGTAGAGGCCAACTCGCCAGGAATGTTGTCAAATATTATCGCCGAAATGTTAGGTTGGGTTAGGTTAGGTTATATTACGTTATTGATGTATATAAAGGTCCCACGGAGACGTAGAGGCCAACTCATCACGAATGTTGTCAAATATTGCAGCCGAGATGTTAGGTTGGCTTAGGTTAGGTTATATTACGTTATTGATGTATATGAAGGTCAAACGGAGACGTAGAGGCCAACTCGCCAGGAATGTTGTCAAATATTACCGCCGAGATGTTAGGTTGGGTTAGGTTAGGTTATATTACGTTACAGATATATCTTAGGGTCCCACGGAGACGTATATGTCAACTCGCCAGGAATGTTGTCAAATATTACCGCCGAGATGTTAGTTTGGGTTAGGTTAGGTTATATTACCTTACAGATGTATCTAAGTGTCCCACGGAGACGTAGAGGCCAACTCGCCAGGAATGTTGTCAAATATTATCGCCGATATGATAGGTTGGTTTAGGTTAGGTTATATTTCGTTATTGATGTATATGAAGGTCCCACGGAGACGTAGAGGCCAACTCGCCACGAATGTTGTCAAATATTACAGCCGAGATGTTAGGTTGGCTTAGGTTAGGTTATATTACGTTATTGATGTATATGAAGGTCAAACGGAGACGTAGAGGCCAACTCGCCAGGAATGTTGTCAAATATTACCGCCGAGATGTTAGGTTGGGTTAGGTTAGGTTATATTACCTTACAGATGTATCTAAGTGTCCCACGGAGAGGTAGAGGCCAACTCGCCAGGAATGTTGTCAAATATTATCACCGATATGATAGGTTGGTTTAGGTTAGGTTATATTTCGTTATTGATGTATATGAAGGTCCCACGGAGACGTAGAGGCCAACTCGCCACGAATGTTGTCAAATATTACAGCCGAGATGTTAGGTTGGCTTAGGTTAGGTTATATTACGTTATTGATGTATATGAAGGTCAAACGGAGACGTAGAGGCCAACTCGCCAGGAATGATGTCAAATACTACCGCCGAAATGTTAGGTTGGGTTAGGTTCGGTTATATTACGTTATTGATGTATATAAAGGTCCCACGGTGACGTAGAGGCCAACTCGCCAGGAATGATGTCAAATATTACCGCCGAGATGTTAGATTGGGTTAGGTTAGCTTATATTACGTTATTGATGTATATAAAGATCCCACGGAGACGTAGAGGCCAACTCGCCAGGAATGTTGTCAAATATTACCGCCGAGATGATAGGTTGTGTTAGGTTAGGTTATATTACGTTATTGATGTATATGAAGGTCAAACGGAGACGTAGAGGCCAACTCGCCAGGAATGATGTCAAATACTACCGCCGAGATGTTAGGTTGGGTTAGGTTCGGTTATATTACGTTATTGATGTATATAAAGGTCCCACGGAGACGTAGAGGCCAACTCGCCAGGAATGTGGTCAAATATTACCGCCGAGATGATAGGTTGTGTTAGGTTAGGTTATATTACGTTATTGATGTATATAAAGATCCCACGGAGACGTAGAGGCCAACTCGCCAGGAATGTTGTCAAATATTACCGCCGAGATGATAGGTTGTGTTAGGTTAGGTTATATTACGTTATTGATGTATATGAAGGTCAAACGGAGACGTAGAGGCCAACTCGCCAGGAATGATGTCAAATACTACCGCCGAGATGTTAGGTTGGGTTAGGTTCGGTTATATTACGTTATTGATGTATATAAAGGTCCCACGGAGACGTAGAGGCCAACTCGCCAGGAATGTGGTCAAATATTATCGCCGAGATGTTAGGTTGGGTTAGGTTAGCATATATTACGTTATTGATGTATATGAAGGTCAAACGGAGATGTAGAGGCCAACTCGCCAGGAATGTTGTCAAATATTATCGCCGAGATGTTAGGTTGGGTTAGGTTAGCATATATTACGTTATTGATGTATATGAAGGTCAAACGGAGATGTAGAGGCCAACTCGCCAGGAATGATGTCAAATACTACCGCCGAGATGTTAGGTTGGGTTAGGTTCGGTTATATTACGTTATTGATGTATATAAAGGTCCCACGGAGACGTAGAGGCCAACTCGCCAGGAATGTGGTCAAATATTACCGCCGAGATGATAGGTTGTGTTAGGTTAGGTTATATTACGTTATTGATGGATATGAAGGTCCCACGTAGACGTAGATGCCAACAAGAGAGGAATGTGTTCAAATATTACCGCAGAAATGTTAGATTGGGTTAGGTTAGGTTATATTACGTTATTGAATTATATAAAGGTCCCAGGGAGGCGTAGATGCCAACTCGCCAGGAATGTTGTCAAATATTACCGCCGAGATGTTAGGTTGAGTTAGGCTAGTTTATATTACGTTATTGATGTATATAAAGGTCCCACAGAGACGTAGAGGCTAACTCGCCAGGAATGTTGTCAAATATTACCGCCGAGATGTTAGGTTGGGTTAGGTTAGCATATATTACGTTATTGATGTATATGAAGGTCAAACGGAGATGTAGAGGCCAACTCGCCAGGAATGTTGTCAAATATTATCGCCGAGATGTTAGGTTGGGTTAGGTTAGCATATATTACGTTATTGATGTATATGAAGGTCAAACGGAGATGTAGAGGCCAACTCGCCAGGAATGTTGTCAAATATTACCGCAGAAATGTTAGGTTAGGTTAGGTTAGGTTATATTACGTTATTGATGTATATAAAGGTCCCACGGAGACGTAGAGGCCAACTCGCCACGAATGTTGTCAAATATTACAGCCGAGATGTTAGGTTGGCTTAGGTTAGGTTATATTACGTTATTGATGTATATGAAGGTCAAACGGAGACGTAGAGGCCAACTCGCCAGGAATGTTGTCAAATATTACCGCCGAGATGTTAGGTTGTGTTAGGTTAGGTTATATTACGTTATTGATGGATATGAAGGTCCCACGTAGACGTAGATGCCAACAAGAGAGGAATGTGGTCAAATATTACCGCAGAAATGTTAGATTGGGTTAGGTTAGGTTATATTACGTTATTGAATTATATAAAGGTCCCAGGGAGGCGTAGATGCCAACTCGCCAGGAATGTTGTCAAATATTACCGCCGAGATGTTAGGTTGAGTTAGGCTAGTTTAAATTACGTTATTGGTGTATATAAAGGTCCCACAGAGACGTAGAGGCTAACTCGCCAGGAATGTTGTCAAATATTACCGCCGAGATGTTAGGTTGGGTTAGGTTAGCATATATTACGTTATTGATGTATATGAAGGTCAAACGGAGATGTAGAGGCCAACTCGCCAGGAATGTTGTCAAATATTATCGCCGAAATGTTAGGTTGGGTTAGGTTAGGTTATATTACGTTATTGATGTATATAAAGGTCCCAGGGAGACGTAGATGCCAACTCGCCAGGAATGTTGTCAAATATTACCGCCGAGCTGTTAGATTGGGTTAGGTTAGCTTATATTACGTTATTGATGTATATAAAGATCCCACGGAGACGTAGAGGCCAACTCGCCAGGAATGTTGTCAAATATTACCGCCGAGATGATAGGTTGGGTTAGGTTAGGTTATATTACGTTATTGATGAATATAAAGGCCAAACGGAGACGTAGAGGCCAACTCGCCAGGAATGTTGTCAAATATTACCGCCGAGGTGTTAGATTGTGTTAGGCTAGCTTATATTACGTTATTGATGTATATAAAGGTCCCACGGATACGTAGAGGCCAACTCGCCACGAATGTTGTCAAATATTACAGCCGAGATGTTAGGTTGGCTTAGGTTAGGTTATATTACGTTATTGATGTATATGAAGGTCAAACGGAAACGTAGAGGCCAACTCGCCAGGAATGTTGTCAAATATTACCGCCGAGATGTTAGGTTGGGTTAGGTTAGGTTATATTACGTTACAGATGTATCTTAGGGTCGCACGGAGACGTAGATGCCAACTCGCCAGTATTGTTGTCAAATATTACCGCCGAGATGTTAGGTTGGGTTAGGTTAGGTTATATTACGTTATTGATGAATATAAAGGCCAAACGGAGACGTAGAGGCCAACTCGCCAGGAATGTTGTCAAATATTACCGCCGAGGTGTTAGATTGTGTTAGGCTAGCTTATATTACGTTATTGATGTATATAAAGGTCCCACGGATACGTAGAGGCCAACTCGCCACGAATGTTGTCAAATATTACAGCCGAGATGTTAGGTTGGCTTAGGTTAGGTTATATTACGTTATTGATGTATATGAAGGTCAAACGGAAACGTAGAGGCCAACTCGCCAGGAATGTTGTCAAATATTACCGCCGAGATGTTAGGTTGGGTTAGGTTAGGTTATATTACGTTACAGATGTATCTTAGGGTCGCACGGAGACGTAGATGCCAACTCGCCAGTATTGTTGTCAAATATTACCGCCGAGATGTTAGGTTGGGTTAGGTTAGGTTATACTACCTTACAGATGTATCTAAGTGTCCCACGGAGACGTAGATGCCAACTCGCCAGGAATGTTGTCAAATATTACCGCCGAGATGTTAGATTGGGTTAGGTTAGCTTATATTACGTTATTGATGTATATGAAGGTCAAACGGAGATGTAGAGGCCAACTCGCCAGGAATGTTGTCAAATATTATCGCCGAAATGTTAGGTTGGGTTAGGTTAGGTTATATTACGTTATTGATGTATATAAAGGTCCCAGGGAGACGTAGATGCCAACTCGCCAGGAATGTTGTCAAATATTACCGCCGAGATGTTAGATTGGGTTAGGTTAGCTTATATTACGTTATTGATGTATATAAAGATCCCACGGAGACGTAGAGGCCAACTCGCCAGGAATGTTGTCAAATATTACCGCCGAGATGATAGGTTGGGTTAGGTTAGGTTATATTACGTTATTGATGAATATAAAGGCCAAACGGAGACGTAGAGGCCAACTCGCCAGGAATGTTGTCAAATATTACCGCCGAGGTGTTAGATTGTGTTAGGCTAGCTTATATTACGTTATTGATGTATATAAAGGTCCCACGGATACGTAGAGCCCAACTCGCCACGAATGTTGTCAAATATTACAGCCGAGATGTTAGGTTGGCTTAGGTTAGGTTATATTACGTTATTGATGTATATGAAGGTCAAACGGAAACGTAGAGGCCAACTCGCCAGGAATGTTGTCAAATATTACCGCCGAGATGTTAGGTTGGGTTAGGTTAGGTTATATTACGTTACAGATGTATCTTAGGGTCGCACGGAGACGTAGATGCCAACTCGCCAGTATTGTTGTCAAATATTACCGCCGAGATGTTAGGTTGGGTTAGGTTAGGTTATACTACCTTACAGATGTATCTAAGTGTCCCACGGAGACGTAGATGCCAACTCGCCAGGAATGTTGTCAAATATTACCGCCGAGATGTTAGATTGGGTTAGGTTAGCTTATATTACGTTATTGATGTATATAAAGATCCCACGGAGACGTAGAGGCCAACTCGCCAGGAATGTTGTCAAATATTACCGCCGAGATGATAGGTTGGATTAGGTTAGGTTATATTACGTTATTGATGTATATGAAGGCCAAACGGAGACGTAGAGGCCAACTCGCCAGGAATGATGTGAAATACTACCGCCGAGATGTTAGATTGGGTTAGGTTAGCTTATATTACGTTATTGATGTATATAAAGATCCCACGGAGAAGTAGAGGCCAACTCGCCAGGAATGTTGTCAAATATTACCGCCGAGATGATAGGTTGGGTTAGGTTAGGTTATATTACGTTATTGATGTATATAAAGGTCAAATGGAGGCGTACAGGCCAACTCGCCAGGAATGTTGTCAAATATTACCGCCGAGATGTTAGGTTGGGTTAGGTTAGATTATATTACGTTATTGAAGTATATAAAGGTCCCACGGAGACGTAGAGGCCAACTCGCCAGGAATGTGGTCAAATATTATCGCCGAGATGTTAGGTTGGGTTAGGTTAGCATATATTACGTTATTGATGTATATGAAGGTCAAACGGAGATGTAGAGGCCAACTCGCCAGGAATGTTGTCAAATATTATCGCCGAGATGTTAGGTTGGGTTAGGTTAGCATATATTACGTTATTGATGTATATGAAGGTCAAACGGAGATGTAGAGGCCAACTCGCCAGGAATGATGTCAAATACTACCGCCGAGATGTTAGGTTGGGTTAGGTTCGGTTATATTACGTTATTGATGTATATAAAGGTCCCACGGAGACGTAGAGGCCAACTCGCCAGGAATGTGGTCAAATATTACCGCCGAGATGATAGGTTGTGTTAGGTTAGGTTATATTACGTTATTGATGGATATGAAGGTCCCACGTAGACGTAGATGCCAACAAGAGAGGAATGTGTTCAAATATTACCGCAGAAATGTTAGATTGGGTTAGGTTAGGTTATATTACGTTATTGAATTATATAAAGGTCCCAGGGAGGCGTAGATGCCAACTCGCCAGGAATGTTGTCAAATATTACCGCCGAGATGTTAGGTTGAGTTAGGCTAGTTTATATTACGTTATTGATGTATATAAAGGTCCCACAGAGACGTAGAGGCTAACTCGCCAGGAATGTTGTCAAATATTACCGCCGAGATGTTAGGTTGGGTTAGGTTAGCATATATTACGTTATTGATGTATATGAAGGTCAAACGGAGATGTAGAGGCCAACTCGCCAGGAATGTTGTCAAATATTATCGCCGAGATGTTAGGTTGGGTTAGGTTAGCATATATTACGTTATTGATGTATATGAAGGTCAAACGGAGATGTAGAGGCCAACTCGCCAGGAATGTTGTCAAATATTACCGCAGAAATGTTAGGTTAGGTTAGGTTAGGTTATATTACGTTATTGATGTATATAAAGGTCCCACGGAGACGTAGAGGCCAACTCGCCACGAATGTTGTCAAATATTACAGCCGAGATGTTAGGTTGGCTTAGGTTAGGTTATATTACGTTATTGATGTATATGAAGGTCAAACGGAGACGTAGAGGCCAACTCGCCAGGAATGTTGTCAAATATTACCGCCGAGATGTTAGGTTGTGTTAGGTTAGGTTATATTACGTTATTGATGGATATGAAGGTCCCACGTAGACGTAGATGCCAACAAGAGAGGAATGTGGTCAAATATTACCGCAGAAATGTTAGATTGGGTTAGGTTAGGTTATATTACGTTATTGAATTATATAAAGGTCCCAGGGAGGCGTAGATGCCAACTCGCCAGGAATGTTGTCAAATATTACCGCCGAGATGTTAGGTTGAGTTAGGCTAGTTTAAATTACGTTATTGGTGTATATAAAGGTCCCACAGAGACGTAGAGGCTAACTCGCCAGGAATGTTGTCAAATATTACCGCCGAGATGTTAGGTTGGGTTAGGTTAGCATATATTACGTTATTGATGTATATGAAGGTCAAACGGAGATGTAGAGGCCAACTCGCCAGGAATGTTGTCAAATATTATCGCCGAAATGTTAGGTTGGGTTAGGTTAGGTTATATTACGTTATTGATGTATATAAATGTCCCAGGGAGACGTAGATGCCAACTCGCCAGGAATGTTGTCAAATATTACCGCCGAGCTGTTAGATTGGGTTAGGTTAGCTTATATTACGTTATTGATGTATATAAAGATCCCACGGAGACGTAGAGGCCAACTCGCCAGGAATGTTGTCAAATATTACCGCCGAGATGATAGGTTGGGTTAGGTTAGGATATATTACGTTATTGATGAATATAAAGGCCAAACGGAGACGTAGAGGCCAACTCGCCAGGAATGTTGTCAAATATTACCGCCGAGGTGTTAGATTGTGTTAGGCTAGCTTATATTACGTTATTGATGTATATAAAGGTCCCACGGATACGTAGAGGCCAACTCGCCACGAATGTTGTCAAATATTACAGCCGAGATGTTAGGTTGGCTTAGGTTAGGTTATATTACGTTATTGATGTATATGAAGGTCAAACGGAAACGTAGAGGCCAACTCGCCAGGAATGTTGTCAAATATTACCGCCGAGATATTAGGTTGGGTTAGGTTAGGTTATATTACGTTACAGATGTATCTTAGGGTCGCACGGAGACGTAGATGCCAACTCGCCAGTATTGTTGTCAAATATTACCGCCGAGATGTTAGGTTGGGTTAGGTTAGGTTATATTACGTTATTGATGAATATAAAGGCCAAACGGAGACGTAGAGGCCAACTCGCCAGGAATGTTGTCAAATATTACCGCCGAGGTGTTAGATTTTGTTAGGCTAGCTTATATTACGTTATTGATGTATATAAAGGTCCCACGGATACGTAGAGGCCAACTCGCCACGAATGTTGTCAAATATTACAGCCGAGATGTTAGGTTGGCTTAGGTTAGGTTATATTACGTTATTGATGTATATGAAGGTCAAACGGAAACGTAGAGGCCAACTCGCCAGGAATGTTGTCAAATATTACCGCCGAGATGTTAGGTTGGGTTAGGTTAGGTTATATTACGTTACAGATGTATCTTAGGGTCGCACGGAGACGTAGATGCCAACTCGCCAGTATTGTTGTCAAATATTACCGCCGAGATGTTAGGTTGGGTTAGGTTAGGTTATATTACGTTATTGATGAATATAAAGGCCAAACGGAGACGTAGAGGCCAACTCGCCAGGAATGTTGTCAAATATTACCGCCGAGGTGTTAGATTTTGTTAGGCTAGCTTATATTACGTTATTGATGTATATAAAGGTCCCACGGATACGTAGAGGCCAACTCGCCACGAATGTTGTCAAATATTACAGCCGAGATGTTAGGTTGGCTTAGGTTAGGTTATATTACGTTATTGATGTATATGAAGGTCAAACGGAAACGTAGAGGCCAACTCGCCAGGAATGTTGTCAAATATTACCGCCGAGATGTTAGGTTGGGTTAGGTTAGGTTATATTACGTTACAGATGTATCTTAGGGTCGCACGGAGACGTAGATGCCAACTCGCCAGTATTGTTGTCAAATATTACCGCCGAGATGTTAGGTTGGGTTAGGTTAGGTTATACTACCTTACAGATGTATCTAAGTGTCCCACGGAGACGTAGATGCCAACTCGCCAGGAATGTTGTCAAATATTACCGCCGAGATGTTAGATTGGGTTAGGTTAGCTTATATTACGTTATTGATGTATATAAAGATCCCACGGAGACGTAGAGGCCAACTCGCCAGGAATGTTGTCAAATATTACCGCCGAGATGATAGGTTGGGTTAGGTTAGGTTATATTACGTTATTGATGAATATAAAGGCCAAACGGAGACGTAGAGGCCAACTCGCCAGGAATGTTGTCAAATATTACCGCCGAGGTGTTAGATTGTGTTAGGCTAGCTTATATTACGTTATTGATGTATATAAAGGTCCCACGGATACGTAGAGGCCAACTCGCCACGAATGTTGTCAAATATTACAGCCGAGATGTTAGGTTGGCTTAGGTTAGGTTATATTACGTTATTGATGTATATGAAGGTCAAACGGAAACGTAGAGGCCAACTCGCCAGGAATGTTGTCAAATATTACCGCCGAGATGTTAGGTTGGGTTAGGTTAGGTTATATTACGTTACAGATGTATCTTAGGGTCGCACGGAGACGTAGATGCCAACTCGCCAGTATTGTTGTCAAATATTACCGCCGAGATGTTAGGTTGGGTTAGGTTAGGTTATACTACCTTACAGATGTATCTAAGTGTCCCACGGAGACGTAGATGCCAACTCGCCAGGAATGTTGTCAAATATTACCGCCGAGATGTTAGATTGGGTTAGGTTAGCTTATATTACGTTATTGATGTATATAAAGATCCCACGGAGACGTAGAGGCCAACTCGCCAGGAATGTTGTCAAATATTACCGCCGAGATGATAGGTTGGATTAGGTTAGGTTATATTACGTTATTGATGTATATGAAGGCCAAACGGAGACGTAGAGGCCAACTCGCCAGGAATGATGTGAAATACTACCGCCGAGATGTTAGATTGGGTTAGGTTAGCTTATATTACGTTATTGATGTATATAAAGATCCCACGGAGAAGTAGAGGCCAACTCGCCAGGAATGTTGTCAAATATTACCGCCGAGATGATAGGTTGGGTTAGGTTAGGTTATATTACGTTATTGATGTATATAAAGGTCAAATGGAGGCGTACAGGCCAACTCGCCAGGAATGTTGTCAAATATTACCGCCGAGATGTTAGGTTGGGTTAGGTTAGATTATATTACGTTATTGAAGTATATAAAGGTCCCACGGAGACGGAGAAGCCAACTCGCCACGAATGTTGTCAAATATTACCGCCGAGATGTTAGGTTGGGTTAGGGTAGCATATATTACGTTATTGATGTATATGAAGCTCAAACGGAGACGTAGAAGCCAACTCGCCAGGAATGTTGTCAATTATTATCGCCGAGATGTTAGGTTGGGTTAGGGTAGCATATATTACGTTATTGATGTATATGAAGGTCAAACGGAGACGTAGAGGCAAACTCGCCAGGAATGTTGTCAAATATTACCGCCGAAATGTTAGGTTGGGTTAGGTTAGGTTAAATTACGCTATTGATGTATATGAAGGTCAAACGGAGACGTAGAGGCCAACTCGCCAGGAATGATGTCAAATACTACCGCCGAGATGTTAGGTTGGGTTAGGTTCGGTTATATTACGTTATTGATGTATATAAAGGTCCCACGGAGACGTAGAGGCCAACTCGCCAGGAATGTTATCAAATATTATCGCCGAGATGATAGGTTGGTTTAGGTTAGGTTATATTTCGTTATTGATGTATCTGAAGGTCCCACGGATACGTAGAGGCCAACTCGCCACGAATGTTGTCTAATATTACCGCCGAGATGATAGGTTGGGTTAGGTTAGGTTAAATTACGTTATTGATGTATATGAAGGTCAAACGGAGACGTAGAGGCCAACTCGCCAGGAATGATGTCAAATACTACCGCCGAGATGTTAGGTTGGGTTAGGTTCGGTTATATTACGTTATTGATGTATATAAAGGTCCCACGGTGACGTAGAGGCCAACTCGCCAGGAATGATGTCAAATACTACCGCCGAGATGTTAGATTGGGTTAGGTTAGCTTATATTACGTTATTGATGTATATATAGATCCTACGGAGACGTAGAGGCCAACTCGCCAGGAATGTTGTCAAATATTACCGCCGAGATGATAGGTTGTGTTAGGTTAGGTTATATTACGTTATTGATGTATATGAAGGTCAAACGGAGACGTAGAGTCCAACTCGCCAGGAATGATGTCAAATACTACCGCCGAGATGTTAGGTTGGGTTAGGTTCGGTTATATTACGTTATTGATGTATATAAAGGTCCCACGGAGACGTAGAGGCCAACTCGCCAGGAATGTGGTCAAATATTATCGCCGAGATGTTAGGTTGGGTTAGGTTAGCATATATTACGTTATTGATGTATATGAAGGTCAAACGGAGATGTAGAGGCCAACTCGCCAGGAATGTTGTCAAATATTATCGCCGTAGATGTTAGGTTGGGTTAGGTTAGCATATATTACGTTATTGATGTATATGAAGGTCAAACGGAGATGTAGAGGCCAACTCGCCAGGAATGATGTCAAATACTACCGCCGAGATGTTAGGTTGGGTTAGGTTCGGTTATATTACGTTATTGATGTATATAAAGGTCCCACGGAGACGTAGAGGCCAACTCGCCAGGAATGTGGTCAAATATTACCGCCGAGATGATAGGTTGTGTTAGGTTAGGTTATATTACGTTATTGATGGATATGAAGGTCCCACGTAGACGTAGATGCCAACAAGAGAGGAATGTGTTCAAATATTACCGCAGAAATGTTAGATTGGTTTAGGTTAGGTTATATTACGTTATTGAATTATATAAAGGTCCCAGGGAGGCGTAGATGCCAACTCGCCAGGAACGTTGTCAAATATTACCGCCGAGATGTTAGGTTGAGTTAGGCTAGTTTAAATTACGTTATTGGTGTATATAAAGGTCCCACAGAGACGTAGAGGCTAACTCGCCAGGAATGTTGTCAAATATTACCGCCGATATGTTAGGTTGGGTTAGGTTAGGTTATATTACGTTACAGATGTATCTTAGGGTCGCACGGAGACGTAGATGCCAACTCGCCAGTATTGTTGTCAAATATTACCGCCGAGATGTTAGGTTGGGTTAGGTTAGGTTATATTACGTTATTGATGAATATAAAGGCCAAACGGAGACGTAGAGGCCAACTCGCCAGGAATGTTGTCAAATATTACCGCCGAGGTGTTAGATTGTGTTAGGCTAGCTTATATTACGTTATTGATGTATATAAAGGTCCCACGGATACGTAGAGGCCAACTCGCCACGAATGTTGTCAAATATTACAGCCGAGATGTTAGGTTGGCTTAGGTTAGGTTATATTACGTTATTGATGTATATGAAGGTCAAACGGAAACGTAGAGGCCAACTCGCCAGGAATGTTGTCAAATATTACCGCCGAGATGTTAGGTTGGGTTAGGTTAGGTTATATTACGTTACAGATGTATCTTAGGGTCGCACGGAGACGTAGATGCCAACTCGCCAGTATTGTTGTCAAATATTACCGCCGAGATGTTAGGTTGGGTTAGGTTAGGTTATACTACCTTTCAGATGTATCTAAGTGTCCCACGGAGACGTAGATGCCAACTCGCCAGGAATGTTGTCAAATATTACCGCCGAGATGTTAGATTGGGTTAGGTTAGCTTATATTACGTTATTGATGTATATGAAGGTCAAACGGAGATGTAGAGGCCAACTCGCCAGGAATGTTGTCAAATATTATCGCCGAAATGTTAGGTTGGGTTAGGTTAGGTTATATTACGTTATTGATGTATATAAAGGTCCCAGGGAGACGTAGATGCCAACTCGCCAGGAATGTTGTCAAATATTACCGCCGAGATGTTAGATTGGGTTAGGTTAGCTTATATTACGTTATTGATGTATATAAAGATCCCACGGAGACGTAGAGGCCAACTCGCCAGGAATGTTGTCAAATATTACCGCCGAGATGATAGGTTGGGTTAGGTTAGGTTATATTACGTTATTGATGAATATAAAGGCCAAACGGAGACGTAGAGGCCAACTCGCCAGGAATGTTGTCAAATATTACCGCCGAGGTGTTAGATTGTGTTAGGCTAGCTTATATTACGTTATTGATGTATATAAAGGTCCCACGGATACGTAGAGGCCAACTCGCCACGAATGTTGTCAAATATTACAGCCGAGATGTTAGGTTGGCTTAGGTTAGGTTATATTACGTTATTGATGTATATGAAGGTCAAACGGAAACGTAGAGGCCAACTCGCCAGGAATGTTGTCAAATATTACCGCCGAGATGTTAGGTTGGGTTAGGTTAGGTTATATTACGTTACAGATGTATCTTAGGGTCGCACGGAGACGTAGATGCCAACTCGCCAGTATTGTTGTCAAATATTACCGCCGAGATGTTAGGTTGGGTTAGGTTAGGTTATACTACCTTACCGATGTATCTAAGTGTCCCACGGAGACGTAGATGCCAACTCGCCAGGAATGTTGTCAAATATTACCGCCGAGATGTTAGATTGGGTTAGGTTAGCTTATATTACGTTATTGATGTATATAAAGATCCCACGGAGACGTAGAGGCCAACTCGCCAGGAATGTTGTCAAATATTACCGCCGAGATGATAGGTTGGATTAGGTTAGGTTATATTACGTTATTGATGTATATGAAGGCCAAACGGAGACGTAGAGGCCAACTCGCCAGGAATGATGTGAAATACTACCGCCGAGATGTTAGATTGGGTTAGGTTAGCTTATATTACGTTATTGATGTATATAAAGATCCCACGGAGAAGTAGAGGCCAACTCGCCAGGAATGTTGTCAAATATTACCGCCGAGATGATAGGTTGGGTTAGGTTAGGTTATATTACGTTATTGATGTATATAAAGGTCAAATGGAGGCGTACAGGCCAACTCGCCAGGAATGTTGTCAAATATTACCGCCGAGATGTTAGGTTGGGTTAGGTTAGATTATATTACGTTATTGAAGTATATAAAGGTCCCACGGAGACGGAGAAGCCAACTCGCCACGAATGTTGTCAAATATTACCGCCGAGATGTTAGGTTGGGTTAGGGTAGCATATATTACGTTATTGATGTATATGAAGCTCAAACGGAGACGTAGAAGCCAACTCGCCAGGAATGTTGTCAATTATTATCGCCGAGATGTTAGGTTGGGTTAGGGTAGCATATATTACGTTATTGATGTATATGAAGGTCAAACGGAGACGTAGAGGCAAACTCGCCAGGAATGTTGTCAAATATTACCGCCGAAATGTTAGGTTGGGTTAGGTTAGGTTAAATTACGCTATTGATGTATATGAAGGTCAAACGGAGACGTAGAGGCCAACTCGCCAGGAATGATGTCAAATACTACCGCCGAGATGTTAGGTTGGGTTAGGTTCGGTTATATTACGTTATTGATGTATATAAAGGTCCCACGGTGACGTAGAGGCCAACTCGCCAGGAATAATGTCAAATACTACCGCCGAGATGTTAGATTGGGTTAGGTTAGCTTATATTACGTTATTGATGTATATAAAGATCCTACGGAGACGTAGAGGCCAACTCGCCAGGAATGTTGTCAAATATTACCGCCGAGATGATAGGTTGTGTTAGGTTAGGTTATATTACGTTATTGATGTATATGAAGGTCAAACGGAGACGTAGAGGCCAACTCGCCAGGAATGATGTCAAATACTACCGCCGAGATGTTAGGTTGGGTTAGGTTCGGTTATATTACGTTATTGATGTATATAAAGGTCCCACGGAGACGTAGAGGCCAACTCGCCAGGAATGTGGTCAAATATTACCGCCGAGATGATAGGTTGTGTTAGGTTAGGTTATATTACGTTATTGATGGATATGAAGGTCCCACGTAGACGTAGATGCCAACAAGAGAGGAATGTGTTCAAATATTACCGCAGAAATGTTAGATCGGTTTAGGTTAGGTTATATTACGTTATTGAATTATATAAAGGTCCCAGGGAGGCGTAGATGCCAACTCGCCAGGAATGTTGTCAAATATTACCGCCGAGATGTTAGGTTGAGTTAGGCTAGTTTAAATTACGTTATTGGTGTATATAAAGGTCCCACAGAGACGTAGAGGCTAACTCGCCAGGAATGTTGTCAAATATTACCGCCGAGATGTTAGGTTGGGTTAGGTTAGCATATATTACGTTATTGATGTATATGAAGGTCAAACGGAGATGTAGAGGCCAACTCGCCAGGAATGTTGTCAAATATTATCGCCGAAATGTTAGGTTGGGTTAGGTTAGGTTATATTACGTTATTGATGTATATAAAGGTCCCAGGGAGACGTAGATGCCAACTCGCCAGGAATGTTGTCAAATATTACCGCCGAGATGTTAGATTGGGTTAGGTTAGCTTATATTACGTTATTGATGTATATAAAGATCCCACGGAGACGTAGAGGCCAACTCGCCAGGAATGTTGTCAAATATTACCGCCGAGATGATAGGTTGGGTTAGGTTAGGTTATATTACGTTATTGATGAATATAAAGGCCAAACGGAGACGTAGAGGCCAACTCGCCAGGAATGTTGTCAAATATTACCGCCGAGGTGTTAGATTGTGTTAGGCTAGCTTATATTACGTTATTGATGTATATAAAGGTCCCACGGATACGTAGAGGCCAACTCGTCACGAATGTTGTCAAATATTACAGCCGAGATGTTAGGTTGGCTTAGGTTAGGTTATATTACGTTATTGATGTATATGAAGGTCAAACGGAAACGTAGAGGCCAACTCGCCAGGAATGTTGTCAAATATTACCGCCGAGATGTTAGGTTGGGTTAGGTTAGGTTATATTACGTTACAGATGTATCTTAGGGTCGCACGGAGACGTAGATGCCAACTCGCCAGTATTGTTGTCAAATATTACCGCCGAGATGTTAGGTTGGGTTAGGTTAGGTTATACTACCTTACAGATGTATCTAAGTGTCCCACGGAGACGTAGATGCCAACTCGCCAGGAATGTTGTCAAATATTACCGCCGAGATGTTAGATTGGGTTAGGTTAGCTTATATTACGTTATTGATGTATATAAAGATCCCACGGAGACGTAGAGGCCAACTCGCCAGGAATGTTGTCAAATATTACCGCCGAGATGATAGGTTGGATTAGGTTAGGTTATATTACGTTATTGATGTATATGAAGGCCAAACGGAGACGTAGAGGCCAACTCGCCAGGAATGATGTCAAATACTACTGCCGAGATGTTAGATTGGGTTAGGTTAGCTTATATTACGTTATTGATGTATATAAAGATCCCACGGAGAAGTAGAGGCCAACTCGCCAGGAATGTTGTCAAATATTACCGCCGAGATGATAGGTTGGGTTAGGTTAGGTTATATTACGTTATTGATGTATATGAAGGCCAAATGGAGGCGTACAGGCCAACTCGCCAGGAATGTTGTCAAATATTACCGCCGAGATGTTAGGTTGGGATAGGTTAGATTATATTACGTTATTGAAGTATATAAAGGTCCCACGGAGGCGGAGAAGCCAACTCGCCACGAATGTTGTCAAATATTACCGCCGAGATGATAGGTTGGGTTAGGTTAGCATATATTACGTTATTGATGTATATGAAGCTCAAACGGAGACGTAGAAGCCAACTCGCCAGGAATGTTGTCAAATATTATCGCCGAGATGTTAGGTTGGGTTAGGGTAGCATATATTACGTTATTGATGTATATGAAGGTCAAACGGAGACGTAGAGGCAAACTCGCCAGGAATGTTGTCAAATATTACCGCCGACATGTTAGGTTGGGTTAGGTTAGGTTAAATTATGTTATTGATGTATATGAAGGTCAAACGGAGACGTAGAGGCCAACTCGCCAGGAATGATGTCAAATACTACCGCCGAGATGTTAGGTTGGGTTAGGTTCGGTTATATTACGTTATTGATGTATATAAAGGTCCCACGGAGACGTAGAGGCCAACTCGCCAGGAATGTGGTCAAATATTATCGCCGAGATGATAGGTTGGTTTAGGTTAGGTTATATTTCGTTATTGATGTATATGAAGGTCCCACGGAGACGTAGAGGCCAACTCGCCACGAATGTTGTCTAATATTACGCCGAGATGATAGGTTGGGTTAGGTTAGGTTAAATTACGGTATTGATGTATATGAAGGTCAAACGGAGACGTAGAGGCCAACTCGCCAGGAATGATGTCAAATACTACCGCCGAGATGTTAGGTTGGGTTAGGTTCGGTTATATTACGTTATTGATGTATATAAAGGTCCCACGGAGACGTAGAGGCCAACTCGCCAGGAATGCGGTCAAATATTACCGCCGAGATGATAGGTTGTGTTAGGTTAGGTTATATTACGTTATTGATGGATATGAAGGTCCCACGTAGACGTAGATGCCAACAAGAGAGGAATGTGTTCAAATATTACCGCAGAAATGTTAGATTGGGTTAGGTTAGGTTATATTACGTTATTGAATTATATAAAGGTCCCAGGGAGGCGTAGATGCCAACTCGCCAGGAATGTTGTCAAATATTATCGCCGAGATGTTAGGTTGGGTTAGGGTAGCATATATTACGTTATTGATGTATATGAAGGTCAAACGGAGACGTAGAGGCAAACTCGCCAGGAATGTTGTCAAATATTACCGCCGAAATGTTAGGTTGGGTTAGGTTCGGTTATATTACGTTATTGATGTATATAAAGGTCCCACGGAGACGTAGAGGCCAACTCGCCAGGAATGTTATCAAATATTATCGCCGAGATGATAGGTTGGTTTAGGTTAGGTTATATTTCGTTATTGATGTATATGAAGGTCCCACGGATACGTAGAGGCCAACTCGCCACGAATGTTGTCTAATATTACCGCCGAGATGATAGGTTGGGTTAGGTTAGGTTAAATTACGTTATTGATGTATATGAAGGTCAAACGGAGACGTAGAGGCCAACTCGCCAGGAATGATGTCAAATACTACCGCCGAGATGTTAGGTTGGGTAAGGTTCGGTTATATTACGTTATTGATGTATATAAAGGTCCCACGGAGACGTAGAGGCCAACTCGCCAGGAATGTGGTCAAATATTATCGCCGAGATGTTAGGTTGGGTTATGTTAGCATATATTACGTTATTGATGTATATGAAGGTCAAACGGAGATGTAGAGGCCAACTCGCCAGGAATGTTGTCAAATATTATCGCCGTAGATGTTAGGTTGGGTTAGGTTAGCATATATTACGTTATTGATGTATATGAAGGTCAAACGGAGATGTAGAGGCCAACTCGCCAGGAATGATGTCAAATACTACCGCCGAGATGTTAGGTTGGGTTAGGTTCGGTTATACTACGTTATTGATGTATATAAAGGTCCCACGGAGACGTAGAGGCCAACTCGCCAGGAATGTGGTCAAATATTACCGCCGAGATGATAGGTTGTGTTAGGTTAGGTTATATTACGTTATTGATGGATATGAAGGTCCCACGTAGACGTAGATGCCAACAAGAGAGGAATGTGTTCAAATATTACCGCAGAAATGTTAGATCGGTTTAGGTTAGGTTATATTACGTTATTGAATTATATAAAGGTCCCAGGGAGGCGTAGATGCCAACTCGCCAGGAATGTTGTCAAATATTACCGCCGAGATGTTAGGTTGAGTTAGGCTAGTTTAAATTACGTTATTGGTGTATATAAAGGTCCCACAGAGACGTAGAGGCTAACTCGCCAGGAATGTTGTCAAATATTACCGCCGAGATGTTAGGTTGGGTTAGGTTAGCATATATTACGTTATTGATGTATATGAAGGTCAAACGGAGATGTAGAGGCCAACTCGCCAGGAATGTTGTCAAATATTATCGCCGAAATGTTAGG
This sequence comes from Xylocopa violacea, assembly GCA_963969225.1. Lineage (NCBI taxonomy): Eukaryota > Metazoa > Arthropoda > Insecta > Hymenoptera > Apidae > Xylocopa > Xylocopa violacea. Next base: position 3,611,151 of record CAXAJV010000836.1, on the reverse strand, counting down.
TTGGGTTAGGTTAGGTTATATTACGTTATTGATGTATATAAAGGTCCCAGGGAGACGTAGATGCCAACTCGCCAGGAATGTTGTCAAATATTACCGCCGAGATGTTAGATTGGGTTAGGTTAGCTTATATTACGTTATTGATGTATATAAAGATCCCACGGAGACGTAGAGGCCAACTCGCCAGGAATGTTGTCAAATATTACCGCCGAGATGATAGGTTGGGTTAGGTTAGGTTATATTACGTTATTGATGAATATAAAGGCCAAACGGAGACGTAGAGGCCAACTCGCCAGGAATGTTGTCAAATATTACCGCCGAGGTGTTAGATTGTGTTAGGCTAGCTTATATTACGTTATTGATGTATATAAAGGTCCCACGGATACGTAGAGGCCAACTCGTCACGAATGTTGTCAAATATTACAGCCGAGATGTTAGGTTGGCTTAGGTTAGGTTATATTACGTTATTGATGTATATGAAGGTCAAACGGAAACGTAGAGGCCAACTCGCCAGGAATGTTGTCAAATATTACCGCCGAGATGTTAGGTTGGGTTAGGTTAGGTTATATTACGTTACAGATGTATCTTAGGGTCGCACGGAGACGTAGATGCCAACTCGCCAGTATTGTTGTCAAATATTACCGCCGAGATGTTAGGTTGGGTTAGGTTAGGTTATACTACCTTACAGATGTATCTAAGTGTCCCACGGAGACGTAGATGCCAACTCGCCAGGAATGTTGTCAAATATTACCGCCGAGATGTTAGATTGGGTTAGGTTAGCTTATATTACGTTATTGATGTATATAAAGATCCCACGGAGACGTAGAGGCCAACTCGCCAGGAATGTTGTCAAATATTACCGCCGAGATGATAGGTTGGATTAGGTTAGGTTATATTACGTTATTGATGTATATGAAGGCCAAACGGAGACGTAGAGGCCAACTCGCCAGGAATGATGTCAAATACTACCGCCGAGATGTTAGATTGGGTTAGGTTAGCTTATATTACGTTATTGATGTATATAAAGATCCCACGGAGAAGTAGAGGCCAACTCGCCAGGAATGTTGTCAAATATTACCGCCGAGATGATAGGTTGGGTTAGGTTAGGTTATATTACGTTATTGATGTATATGAAGGCCAAATGGAGGCGTACAGGCCAACTCGCCAGGAATGTTGTCAAATATTACCGCCGAGATGTTAGGTTGGGATAGGTTAGATTATATTACGTTATTGAAGTATATAAAGGTCCCACGGAGGCGGAGAAGCCAACTCGCCACGAATGTTGTCAAATATTACCGCCGAGATGATAGGTTGGGTTAGGTTAGCATATATTACGTTATTGATGTATATGAAGCTCAAACGGAGACGTAGAAGCCAACTCGCCAGGAATGTTGTCAAATATTATCGCCGAGATGTTAGATTGGGTTAGGTTAGCTTATATTACGTTATTGATGTATATAAAGATCCTACGGAGACGTAGAGGCCAACTCGCCAGGAATGTTGTCAAATATTACCGCCGAGATGATAGGTTGTGTTAGGTTAGGTTATATTACGTTATTGATGTATATGAAGGTCAAACGGAGACGTAGAGGCCAACTCGCCAGGAATGATTTCAAATACTACCGCCGAGATGTTAGGTTGGGTTAGGTTCGGTTATATTACGTTATTGATGTATATAAAGGTCCCACGGAGACGTAGAGGCCAACTCGCCAGGAATGTGGTCAAATATTATCGCCGAGATGTTAGGTTGGGTTAGGTTAGCATATATTACGTTATTGATGTATATGAAGGTCAAACGGAGATGTAGAGGCCAACTCGCCAGGAATGTTGTCAAATATTATCGCCGTAGATGTTAGGTTGGGTTAGGTTAGCATATATTACGTTATTGATGTATATGAAGGTCAAACGGAGATGTAGAGGCCAACTCGCCAGGAATGATGTCAAATACTACCGCCGAGATGTTAGGTTGGGTTAGGTTCGGTTATATTACGTTATTGATGTATATAAAGGTCCCACGGAGACGTAGAGGCCAACTCGCCAGGAATGTGGTCAAATATTACCGCCGAGATGATAGGTTGTGTTAGGTTAGGTTATATTACGTTATTGATGGATATGAAGGTCCCACGTAGACGTAGATGCCAACAAGAGAGGAATGTGTTCAAATATTACCGCAGAAATGTTAGATTGGTTTAGGTTAGGTTATATTACGTTATTGAATTATATAAAGGTCCCAGGGAGGCGTAGATGCCAACTCGCCAGGAATGTTGTCAAATATTACCGCCGAGATGTTAGGTTGAGTTAGGCTAGTTTAAATTACGTTATTGGTGTATATAAAGGTCCCACAGAGACGTAGAGGCTAACTCGCCAGGAATGTTGTCAAATATTACCGCCGAGATGTTAGGTTGGGTTAGGTTAGCATATATTACGTTATTGATGTATATGAAGGTCAAACGGAGATGTAGAGGCCAACTCGCCAGGAATGTTGTCAAATATTATCGCCGAAATGTTAGGTTGGGTTAGGTTAGGTTATATTACGTTATTGATGTATATAAAGGTCCCAGGGAGACGTAGATGCCAACTCGCCAGGAATGTTGTCAAATATTACCGCCGAGATGTTAGATTGGGTTAGGTTAGCTTATATTACGTTATTGATGTATATAAAGATCCCACGGAGACGTAGAGGCCAACTCGCCAGGAATGTTGTCAAATATTACCGCCGAGATGATAGGTTGGATTAGGTTAGGTTATATTACGTTATTGATGTATATGAAGGCCAAACGGAGACGTAGAGGCCAACTCGCCAGGAATGATGTCAAATACTACCGCCGAGATGTTAGATTGGGTTAGGTTAGCTTATATTACGTTATTGATGTATATAAAGATCCCACGGAGAAGTAGAGGCCAACTCGCCAGGAATGTTGTCAAATATTACCGCCGAGATGATAGGTTGGGTTAGGTTAGGTTATATTACGTTATTGATGTATATGAAGGTCCCACGGAGACGTAGAGGCCAACTCGCCACGAATGTTGTCTAATATTACGCCGAGATGATAGGTTGGGTTAGGTTAGGTTAAATTACGGTATTGATGTATATGAAGGTCAAACGGAGACGTAGAGGCCAACTCGCCAGGAATGATGTCAAATACTACCGCCGAGATGTTAGGTTGGGTTAGGTTCGGTTATATTACGTTATTGATGTATATAAAGGTCCCACGGAGACGTAGAGGCCAACTCGCCAGGAATGCGGTCAAATATTACCGCCGAGATGATAGGTTGTGTTAGGTTAGGTTATATTACGTTATTGATGGATATGAAGGTCCCACGTAGACGTAGATGCCAACAAGAGAGGAATGTGTTCAAATATTACCGCAGAAATGTTAGATTGGGTTAGGTTAGGTTATATTACGTTATTGAATTATATAAAGGTCCCAGGGAGGCGTAGATGCCAACTCGCCAGGAATGTTGTCAAATATTACCGCCGAGATGTTAGGTTGAGTTAGGCTAGTTTATATTACGTTATTGATGTATATAAAGGTCCCACAGAGACGTAGAGGCTAACTCGCCAGGAATGTTGTCAAATATTACCGCCGAGATGTTAGGTTGGGTTAGGTTAGCATATATTACGTTATTGATGTATATGAAGGTCAAACGGAGATGTAGAGGCCAACTCGCCAGGAATGTTGTCAAATATTACCGCCGAGATGTTAGGTTGTGTTAGGTTAGGTTATATTACGTTATTGATGGATATGAAGGTCCCACGTAGACGTAGATGCCAACAAGAGAGGAATGTGGTCAAATATTACCGCAGAAATGTTAGATTGGGTTAGGTTAGGTTATATTACGTTATTGAATTATATAAAGGTCCCAGGGAGGCGTAGATGCCAACTCGCCAGGAATGTTGTCAAATATTACCGCCGAGATGTTAGGTTGAGTTAGGCTAGTTTAAATTACGTTATTGGTGTATATAAAGGTCCCACAGAGACGTAGAGGCTAACTCGCCAGGAATGTTGTCAAATATTACCGCCGAGATGTTAGGTTGGGTTAGGTTAGCATATATTACGTTATTGATGTATATGAAGGTCAAACGGAGATGTAGAGGCCAACTCGCCTGGAATGTTGTCAAATATTATCGCCGAGATGTTAGGTTGGGTTAGGTTAGCATATATTACGTTATTGATGTATATGAAGGTCAAACGGAGATGTAGAGGCCAACTCGCCAGGAATGTTGTCAAATATTACCGCAGAAATGTTAGGTTAGGTTAGGTTAGGTTATATTACGTTATTGATGTATATAAAGGTCCCACGGAGACGTAGAGGCCAACTCGCCACGAATGTTGTCAAATATTACAGCCGAGATGTTAGGTTGGCTTAGGTTAGGTTATATTACGTTATTGATGTATATGAAGGTCAAACGGAGACGTAGAGGCCAACTCGCCAGGAATGTTGTCAAATATTACCGCCGAGATGTTAGGTTGGGTTAGGTTAGGTTATATTACGTTACAGATGTATCTAAGGGTCCCACGGAGACGTAGATGCCAACTCGCCAGGAATGTTGTCAAATATTACCGCCGAGATGTTAGGTTGTGTTAGGTTAGCATATATTACGTTATTGATGTATATGAAGGTCAAACGGAGACGTAGAAGCCAACTCGCCAGGAATGTTGTCAAATATTATCGCCGAGATGTTAGGTTGGGTTAGGTTAGCATATATTACGTTATTGATGTATATGAAGGTCAAACGGAGACGTAGAGGCAAACTCGCCAGGAATGTTGTCAAATATTACCGCCGAGATGTTAGGTTGGGTTAGGTTAGGTTAAATTATGTTATTGATGTATATGAAGGTCAAACGGAGACGTAGAGGCCAACTCGCCAGGAATGACGTCAAATACTATCGCCGAGATGTTAGGTTGGGTTAGGTTCGGTTATATTACGTTATTGATGTATATAAAGGTCCCACGGAGACGTAGAGGCCAACTCGCCAGGAATGTGGTCAAATATTACCGCCGAGATGATAGGTTGTGTTAGGTTAGGTTATATTTCGTTATTGATGTATATGAAGGTCCCACGGAGACGTAGAGGCCCACTCGCCACGAATGTTGTCTAATATTACCGCCGAGATGATAGGTTGTGTTAGGTTAGGTTATATTACGTTATTGATGGATATGCAGGTCCCACGTAGACGTAGATGCCAACAAGAGAGGAATGTGGTCAAATATTACCGCAGAAATGTTAGATTGGGTTAGGTTAGCTTATATTACGTTATTGCTGTATATGAATGTCAAACGGAGACGTAGAGGCCAACTCGCCAGGAATGTTGTCAAATATTATCGCCGAGATGATAGGTTGGTTTAGGTTAGGTTATATTTCGTTATTGATGTATATGAAGGTCCCATGGAGACGTAGAGGCCAACTCACCACGAATGTTGTCTAATATTACCGCCGAGATGATAGGTTGTGTTAGGTTAGGTTAAATTACGTTATTGATGTATATGAAGTTCAAACGGAGACGTAGAGGCCAACTCGCCAGGAATGTTGTCAAATATTATCGCCGAGATGATAGGTTGGTTTAGGTTAGGTTATATTTCGTTATTGATGTATATGAAGGTCCCACGGAGACGGAGAGGCCAACTCGCCAGGAATGTTGTCAAATATTACCGCCGAGATGATAGGTTGTGTTAGGTTAGGTTAAATTACGTTATTGATGTATATGAAGGTCAAACGGAGACGTAGAGGCCAACTCGCCAGGAATGATGTCAAATACTACCGCCGAGATGTTAGGTTGGGTTAGGTTCGGTTATATTACGTTATTGATGTATATAAAGATCCCACGGAGACGTAGAGGCCAACACGCCAGGAATGTGGTCAAATATTACCGCCGAGATGATAGGTTGTGTTAGGTTAGGTTATATTACGTTATTGATGGATATGAAGGTCCCACGTAGACGTAGATGCCAACAAGAGAGGAATGTGGTCAAATATTACCGCAGAAATGTTAGATTGGGTTAGGTTAGGTTATATTACGTTATTGAATTATATAAAGGTCCCAGGGAGGCGTAGATGCCAACTCGCCAGGAATGTTGTCAAATATTACCGCCGAGATGTTAGGTTGAGTTAGGCTAGTTTATATTACGTTATTGATGTCTATAAAGTTCCCACAGAGACGTAGAGGCTAACTCGCCAGGAATGTTGTCAAATATTACCGCCGAGATGTTAGGTTGGGTTAGGTTAGCATATATTACGTTATGGATGTATATGAAGGTCAAACGGAGATGTAGAGGCCAACTCGCCAGGAATGTTGTCAAATATTACCGCAGAAATGTTAGGTTAGGTTAGGTTAGGTTATATTACGTTATTGATGTATATAAAGGTCCGACGGAGACGTAGAGGCCAACTCGCCACGAATGTTGTCAAATATTACAGCCGAGATGTTAGGTTGGCTAAGGTTAGGTTATATTACGTTATTGATGTATATGAAGGTCAAACGGAGACGTAGAGGCCAACTCGCCAGGAATGTTGTCAAATATTACCGCCGAGATGTTAGGTTGGGTTAGGTTAGCATATATTACGTTATTGATGTATATGAAGGTCAAACGGAGACGTAGAGGCAAACTCGCCAGGAATGTTGTCAATTATTACCGCCGAAATGTTAGGTTAGGTTAGGCTAGCTTATATTACGTTATTGATGTATATAAAGGTCCCACGGAGGTGTAGAGGCCAACTCGCCACGAATGTTGTCAAATATTACCGCTGAGATGTTAGGTTGGCTTAGGTTAGGTTATATTTCGTTATTGATGTATATGAAGGTCCCACGGAGACGTAGAGGCCAACTCGCCACGAATGTTGTCTAATATTACCGCCGAGATGATAGGTTGTGTTAGGTTAGGTTAAATTACGTTATTGATGTATATGAAGTTCAAACGGAGACGTAGAGGCCAACTCGCCAGGAATGTTGTCAAATATTATCGCCGAGATGATAGGTTGGTTTAGGTTAGGTTATACTTCGTTATTGATGTATATGAAGGTCCCACGGAGACGTAGAGGCCAACTCGCCAGGAATGTTGTCAAATATTACCGCCGAGATGTTAGGTCGAGTTAGGCTAGTTTATAATACGTTATTGATGTATATAAAGGTCCCTCAGAGACGCAGAGGCCAACTCGCCAGGAATGTTGTCAAATATTACCGCCGAGATGTTAGGTTGGCTTAGGTTAGGTTATATTACGTTATTGATGTATATGAAGATCAAACGGAGACGTAGAGGCCAACTCGCCAGGAATGTTGTCAAATATTACCGCCGAGATGTTAGGTTGGGTTAGGTTAGGTTATATTACGTTACAGATGTATCTTAGGGTCCCACGGAGACGTAGATGCCAACTCGCCAGGAATGTTGTCAAATATTACCGCCGAGATGTTAGGTTGGGTTAGGTTAGGTTATATTACGTTACAGATGTATCTTAGGGTCCCACGGAGACGTAGATGCCAACTCGCCAGGAATGTTGTCAAATATTACCGCCGAGATGTTAGGTTGGGTTAGGTTAGGTTATATTACATTACAGATGTATCTAAGTGTCCCACGGAGACGTAGAGGCCAACTCGCCAGGAATGTTGTCAAATATTATCGCCGAGATGATAGGTTGGTTTAGGTTAGGTTATATTTCGTTATTGATGTATATGAAGGTCCCACGGAGACGTAGAGGCCAACAAGACAGGAATGTGGTCAAATATTACCGCCGAAATGTTAGATTGGGTTAGGCTAGCTTATATTATGTTATTGATGTATATAAAGGTCCCACGGAGACGTAGAGGCCAACTCGCCAGGAATGTTGTCAAACATTACCGCCGAGATGATAGGTTGTGTTAGGTTAGGTTATATTACGTTATTGATGGATATGAAGGCCAAACGGAGACGTAGAGGCCAACTCGCCAGGAATGTTGTCAAATATTACCGCCGAGATGTTAGGTTGGGTTAGGTTAGGTTATATTACGTTACAGATGTATCTTTGGGTCCCACGGAGACGTAGATGCCAACTCGCCAGGAATGTTGTCAAATATTACCGCCGAGATGTTAGGTTGGGTTAGGTTAGGTTATATTACCTTACAGATGTACCTAAGTGTCCCACGGAGACGTAGAGGCCAACTCGCCAGGAATGTTGTCAAATATTATCGCCGAGATGATAGGTTGGTTTAGGTTAGGTTATATTTCGTTATTGATGTATATGAAGGTCCCACGGAGACGTAGAGGCCAACTCGCCAGGAATGATGTCAAATACTACCGCCGAGATGTTAGGTTGGGTTAAGTTAGGTTATATTACGTTATTGATGTATATAAAGGTCCCACGGAGACGTAGAGGCCAACTCGCAAGGAATGTGATCAAATATTACCGCCGATATGTTAGGTTGGGTTAGGTTAGGTTATATTACGTTATTGATGGATATGAAGGTCCCACGTAGACGTAGATACCAACTCGCCAGGAATGTTGTCAAATATTACCGCCGAGATGTTAGGTTGGGTTAGGTTAGGTTATATTACGTTACAGATGTATCTTAGGGTCCCACGGAGACGTAGATGCCAACTCGCCAGGAATGTTGTCAAATATTACCGCCGAGATGTTAGGTTGGGTTAGGTTAGGTTATATTACCTTACAGATGTATCTAAGTGTCCCACGGAGACGTAGAGGCCAACTCGCCAGGAATGTTGTCAAATATTATCGCCGAGATGATAGGTTGGTTTAGGTTAGGTTATATTTCGTTATTGATGTATATGAAGGTCCCACGGAGACGTAGAGGCCAACAAGACAGGAATGTGGTCAAATATTACCGCCGAAATGTTAGATTGGGTTAGGTTAGGTTATATTACGTTATTGAATTATATAAAGGTCACAAGGAGGCGTAGATGCCAACTCGCCAGGAATGTTGCCAAATATTACCGCCGAGATGTTAGGTTGGCTTAGGTTAGGTTATATTACGTTATTGATGTATATGAAGCTCAAACGGAGACGTAGAGGCCAACTCGCCAGGAATGTTGTCAAATATTACCGCCGAGACGTTAGGTTGAGTTAGGTTAGGTTATATTACCTTACAGATGTATCTAAGTGTCCCACGGAGACGTAGAGGTCAACTCGCCTGGAATGTTGTCAAATATTATCGCCGAGATGATAGGTTGGTTTAGGTTAGGTTATATTTCGTTATTGATGTATATGAAGGTCCCACGGAGACGTAGAGGCCAACAAGACAGGAATGTGGTCAAATATTACCGCCGAAATGTTAGATTGGGTTAGGTTAGGTTATATTACGTTATTGAATTATATAAAGGTCACATCGAGGCGTAGATGCCAACTCGCCAGGAATGTTGTCAAATATTACCGCCGAGATGTTAGGTTGGGTTAGGTTAGATTATATTACGTTATTGAAGTATATAAAGGTCCCACGGAGACGGAGAAGCCAACTCGCCACGAATGTTGTCAAATATTACCGCCGAGATGTTAGGTTGGGTTAGGTTAGCATATATTACGTTATTGATGTATATGAAGCTCAAACGTAGACGTAGAAGCCAACTCGCCAGGAATGTTGTCAAATATTATCGCCGAGATGTTAGGTTGGGTTAGGTTAGCATATATTACGTTATTGATGTATATGAAGGTCAAACGGAGGCGTAGATGCCAACTCGCCAGGAATGTTGTCAAATATTACCGCCGAGATGTTAGGTTGGGTTAGGTTAGGTTATATTACCTTACAGATGTATCTAAGTGTCCCACGGAGACGTAGAGGCCAACTCGCCAGGAATGTTGTCAAATATTACCGCCGAGATGTTAGGTTGGGTTAGGTTAGGTTATATTACGTTAGAGATGTATCTAAGGGTCCCACGGAGACGTAGATGCCAACTCGCCAGGAATGTTGTCAAATATTACCGCCGAAATGTTAGGTTGGGTTAGATTGGCATATATTACGTTATTGATGTATATGAAGGTCAAACGGAGATGTAGAGGCCAACTCGCCAGGAATGTTGTCAAATATTACCGCCGAGATGTTAGGTTGGGTTAGGTTAGGTTATATTACCTTACAGATGTATCTAAGTGTCCCACGGAGACGTAGAGGCCAACTCGCCAGGAATGTTGTCAAATATTACCGCCGAGATGTTAGGTTGGGTTAGGTTAGGTTATATTACGTTAGAGATGTATCTAAGGGTCCCACGGAGACGTAGATGCCAACTCGCCAGGAATGTTGTCAAATATTACCGCCGAAATGTTAGGTTGGGTTAGATTAGCATATATTACGTTATTGATGTATATGAAGGTCAAACGGAGACGTAGAGGCCAACTCGCCAGGAATGTTGTCAAATATTATCGCCGAGATGATAGGTTGGTTTAGGTTAGGTTATATTTCGTTATTGATGTATATGAAGGTCCCACGGAGACGTAGAGGCCAACTCGCCACGAATGTTGTCTAATATTACCGCCGAGATGATAGGTTGTGTTAGGTTAGGTTAAATTACGTTATTGATGTATATGACGTTCAAACGGAGACGTAGAGGCCAACTCGCCAGGAATGATGTCAAATACTACCGCCGAGATGTTAGGATGGGTTAGGTTAGGTTATATTACGTTATTGAATTATATAAAGGTCCCAGGGAGGCGTAGATGCCAACTCGCCAGGAATGTTGTCAAATATTACCGCCGAGATGTTAGGTCGAGTTAGGCTAGTTTATATTACGTTATTGATGTATATAAAGGTCCCTCAGAGACGCAGAGGCCAACTCGCCAGGAATGTTGTCAAATATTATCGCCGAGATGATAGGTTGGTTTAGGTTAGGTTATATTTCGTTATTGATGTATATGAAGGTCCCACGGAGACGAAGAGGCCAACAAGACAGGAATGTGGTCAAATATTACCGCCGAAATGTTAGATTGGGTTAGGCTAGCTTATATTATGTTATTGATGTATATAAAGGTCCCACGGAGACGTAGAGGCCAACTCGCAAGGAATGTTGTCAAATATTAACGCCGAGATGATAGGTTGGGTTAGGTTAGGTTAAATTACGTTATTGATGTGTATGAAGGTCAAACGGAGACGTAGAGGCCAACTCGCCAGGAATGATGTCAAATACTACCGCCGAGATGTTAGGTTGGGTTAAGTTAGGTTATATTACGTTATTGATGTATATAAAGGTCCCACGGAGACGTAGAGGCCAACTCGCCAGGAATGTGGTCAAATATTACCGCCGAGATGTTAGGTTGGGTTAGGTTAGGTTATATTACGTTATTGATGGATATGAAGGTCCCACGTAGACGTAGATACCAACTCGCCAGGAATGTTGTCAAATATTACCGCCGAGATGTTAGGTTGGCTTAGGTTAGGTTATATTACGTTATTGATGTATATGAAGGTCAAACGGAGACGTAGAGGCCAACTCGCCAGGAATGTTGTCAAATATTACCGCCGAGATGTTAGGTCGAGTTAGGCTAGTTTATATTACGTTATTGATGTATATAAAGGTCCCTCAGAGACGCAGAGGCCAACTCGCCAGGAATGTTGTCAAATATTACCGCCGAGATGTTAGGTTGGTTTAGGTTAGGTTATATTTCGTTATTGATGTATATGAAGGTCCCACGGAGACGTAGAGGCCAACTCGCCACGAATGTTGTCTAATATTACCGCCGAGATGATAGGTTGTGTTAGGTTAGGTTAAATTACGTTATTGATGTATATGACGTTCAAACGGAGACGTAGAGTCCAACTCGCCAGGAATGATGTCAAATACTACCGCCGAGATGTTAGGATGGGTTAGGTTAGGTTATATTACGTTATTGAATTATATAAAGGTCCCAGGGAGGCGTAGATGCCAACTCGCCAGGAATGTTGTCAAATATTACCGCCGAGATGTTAGGTCGAGTTAGGCTAGTTTATAATACGTTATTGATGTATATAAAGGTCCCTCAGAGACGCAGAGGCCAACTCGCCAGGAATGTTGTCAAATATTACCGCCGAGATGTTAGGTTGGCTTAGGTTAGGTTATATTACGTTATTGATGTATATGAAGATCAAACGGAGACGTAGAGGCCAACTCGCCAGGAATGTTGTCAAATATTACCGCCGAGATGTTAGGTTGGGTTAGGTTAGGTTATATTACGTTACAGATGTATCTTAGGGTCCCACGGAGACGTAGATGCCAACTCGCCAGGAATGTTGTCAAATATTACCGCCGAGATGTTAGGTTGGGTTAGGTTAGGTTATATTACGTTACAGATGTATCTTAGGGTCCCACGGAGACGTAGATGCCAACTCGCCAGGAATGTTGTCAAATATTACCGCCGAGATGTTAGGTTGGGTTAGGTTAGGTTATATTACATTACAGATGTATCTAAGTGTCCCACGGAGACGTAGAGGCCAACTCGCCAGGAATGTTGTCAAATATTATCGCCGAGATGATAGGTTGGTTTAGGTTAGGTTATATTTCGTTATTGATGTATATGAAGGTCCCACGGAGACGTAGAGGCCAACAAGACAGGAATGTGGTCAAATATTACCGCCGAAATGTTAGATTGGGTTAGGCTAGCTTATATTATGTTATTGATGTATATAAAGGTCCCACGGAGACGTAGAGGCCAACTCGCCAGGAATGTTGTCAAACATTACCGCCGAGATGATAGGTTGTGTTAGGTTAGGTTATATTACGTTATTGATGGATATGAAGGCCAAACGGAGACGTAGAGGCCAACTCGCCAGGAATGTTATCAAATATTACCGCCGAGATGTTAGGTTGGGTTAGGTTAGGTTATATTACGTTACAGATGTATCTTAGGGTCCCACGGAGACGTAGATGCCAACTCGCCAGGAATGTTGTCAAATATTACCGCCGAGATGTTAGGTTGGGTTAGGTTAGGTTATATTACCTTACAGATGTACCTAAGTGTCCCACGGAGACGTAGAGGCCAACTCGCCAGGAATGTTGTCAAATATTATCGCCGAGATGATAGGTTGGTTTAGGTTAGGTTATATTTCGTTATTGATGTATATGAAGGTCCCACGGAGACGTAGAGGCCAACTCGCCAGGAATGATGTCAAATACTACCGCCGAGATGTTAGGTTGGGTTAAGTTAGGTTATATTACGTTATTGATGTATATAAAGGTCCCACGGAGACGTAGAGGCCAACTCGCAAGGAATGTGATCAAATATTACCGCCGATATGTTAGGTTGGGTTAGGTTAGGTTATATTACGTTATTGATGGATATGAAGGTCCCACGTAGACGTAGATACCAACTCGCCAGGAATGTTGTCAAATATTACCGCCGAGATGTTAGGTTGGGTTAGGTTAGGTTATATTACGTTACAGATGTATCTTAGGGTCCCACGAAAGACGTAGATGCCAACTCGCCAGGAATGTTGTCAAATATTACCGCCGAGATGTTAGGTTGGGTTAGGTTAGGTTATATTACCTTACAGATGTATCTAAGTGTCCCACGGAGACGTAGAGGCCAACTCGCCAGGAATGTTGTCAAATATTATCGCCGAGATGATAGGTTGGTTTAGGTTAGGTTATATTTCGTTATTGATGTATATGAAGGTCCCACGGAGACGTAGAGGCCAACAAGACAGGAATGTGGTCAAATATTACCGCCGAAATGTTAGATTGGGTTAGGTTAGGTTATATTACGTTATTGAATTATATAAAGGTCACAAGGAGGCGTAGATGCCAACTCGCCAGGAATGTTGCCAAATATTACCGCCGAGATGTTAGGTTGGCTTAGGTTAGGTTATATTACGTTATTGATGTATATGAAGCTCAAACGGAGACGTAGAGGCCAACTCGCCAGGAATGTTGTCAAATATTACCGCCGAGACGTTAGGTTGGGTTAGGTTAGGTTATATTACCTTACAGATGTATCTAAGTGTCCCACGGAGACGTAGAGGCCAACTCGCCTGGAATGTTGTCAAATATTATCGCCGAGATGATAGGTTGGTTTAGGTTAGGTTATATTTCCTTATTGATGTATATGAAGGTCCCACGGAGACGTAGAGGCCAACAAGACAGGAATGTGGTCAAATATTACCGCCGAAATGTTAGATTGGGTTAGGTTAGGTTATATTACGTTATTGAATTATATAAAGGTCACATCGAGGCGTAGATGCCAACTCGCCAGGAATGTTGTCAAATATTACCGCCGAGATGTTAGGTTGGGTTAGGTTAGATTATATTACGTTATTGAAGTATATAAAGGTCCCACGGAGACGGAGAAGCCAACTCGCCACGAATGTTGTCAAATATTACCGCCGAGATGTTAGGTTGGGTTAGGTTAGCATATATTACGTTATTGATGTATATGAAGCTCAAACGTAGACGTAGAAGCCAACTCGCCAGGAATGTTGTCAAATATTATCGCCGAGATGTTAGGTTGGGTTAGGTTAGCATATATTACGTTATTGATGTATATGAAGGTCAAACGGAGGCGTAGATGCCAACTCGCCAGGAATGTTGTCAAATATTACCGCCGAGATGTTAGGTCGAGTTAGGCTAGTTTATAATACGTTATTGATGTATATAAAGGTCCCTCAGAGACGCAGAGGCCAACTCGCCAGGAATGTTGTCAAATATTACCGCCGAGATGTTAGGTTGGCTTAGGTTAGGTTATATTACGTTATTGATGTATATGAAGATCAAACGGAGACGTAGAGGCCAACTCGCCAGGAATGTTGTCAAATATTACCGCCGAGATGTTAGGTTGGGTTAGGTTAGGTTATATTACGTTACAGATGTATCTTAGGGTCCCACGGAGACGTAGATGCCAACTCGCCAGGAATGTTGTCAAATATTACCGCCGAGATGTTAGGTTGGGTTAGGTTAGGTTATATTACGTTACAGATGTATCTTAGGGTCCCACGGAGACGTAGATGCCAACTCGCCAGGAATGTTGTCAAATATTACCGCCGAGATGTTAGGTTGGGTTAGGTTAGGTTATATTACATTACAGATGTATCTAAGTGTCCCACGGAGACGTAGATGCCAACTCGCCAGGAATGTTGTCAAATATTACCGCCGAGATGTTAGGTTGGGTTAGGTTAGGTTATATTACCTTACAGATGTACCTAAGTGTCCCACGGAGACGTAGAGGCCAACTCGCCAGGAATGTTGTCAAATATTATCGCCGAGATGATAGGTTGGTTTAGGTTAGGTTATATTTCGTTATTGATGTATATGAAGGTCCCACGGAGACGTAGAGGCCAACTCGCCAGGAATGATGTCAAATACTACCGCCGAGATGTTAGGTTGGGTTAAGTTAGGTTATATTACGTTATTGATGTATATAAAGGTCCCACGGAGACGTAGAGGCCAACTCGCAAGGAATGTGATCAAATATTACCGCCGATATGTTAGGTTGGGTTAGGTTAGGTTATATTACGTTATTGATGGATATGAAGGTCCCACGTAGACGTAGATACCAACTCGCCAGGAATGTTGTCAAATATTACCGCCGAGATGTTAGGTTGGGTTAGGTTAGGTTATATTACGTTACAGATGTATCTTAGGGTCCCACGAAAGACGTAGATGCCAACTCGCCAGGAATGTTGTCAAATATTACCGCCGAGATGTTAGGTTGGGTTAGGTTAGGTTATATTACCTTACAGATGTATCTAAGTGTCCCACGGAGACGTAGAGGCCAACTCGCCAGGAATGTTGTCAAATATTATCGCCGAGATGATAGGTTGGTTTAGGTTAGGTTATATTTCGTTATTGATGTATATGAAGGTCCCACGGAGACGTAGAGGCCAACAAGACAGGAATGTGGTCAAATATTACCGCCGAAATGTTAGATTGGGTTAGGTTAGGTTATATTACGTTATTGAATTATATAAAGGTCACAAGGAGGCGTAGATGCCAACTCGCCAGGAATGTTGCCAAATATTACCGCCGAGATGTTAGGTTGGCTTAGGTTAGGTTATATTACGTTATTGATGTATATGAAGCTCAAACGGAGACGTAGAGGCCAACTCGCCAGGAATGTTGTCAAATATTACCGCCGAGACGTTAGGTTGGGTTAGGTTAGGTTATATTACCTTACAGATGTATCTAAGTGTCCCACGGAGACGTAGAGGCCAACTCGCCTGGAATGTTGTCAAATATTATCGCCGAGATGATAGGTTGGTTTAGGTTAGGTTATATTTCCTTATTGATGTATATGAAGGTCCCACGGAGACGTAGAGGCCAACAAGACAGGAATGTGGTCAAATATTACCGCCGAAATGTTAGATTGGATTAGGTTAGGTTATATTACGTTATTGAATTATATAAAGGTCACATCGAGGCGTAGATGCCAACTCGCCAGGAATGTTGTCAAATATTACCGCCGAGATGTTAGGTTGGGTTAGGTTAGATTATATTACGTTATTGAAGTATATAAAGGTCCCACGGAGACGGAGAAGCCAACTCGCCACGAATGTTGTCAAATATTACCGCCGAGATGTTAGGTTGGGTTAGGTTAGCATATATTACGTTATTGATGTATATGAAGCTCAAACGTAGACGTAGAAGCCAACTCGCCAGGAATGTTGTCAAATATTATCGCCGAGATGTTAGGTTGGGTTAGGTTAGCATATATTACGTTATTGATGTATATGAAGGTCAAACGGAGGCGTAGATGCCAACTCGCCAGGAATGTTGTCAAATATTACCGCCGAGATGTTAGGTTGGGTTAGGTTAGGTTATATTACCTTACAGATGTATCTAAGTGTCCCACGGAGACGTAGAGGCCAACTCGCCAGGAATGTTGTCAAATATTACCGCCGAGATGTTAGGTTGGGTTAGGTTAGGTTATATTACGTTAGAGATGTATCTAAGGGTCCCACGGAGACGTAGATGCCAACTCGCCAGGAATGTTGTCAAATATTACCGCCGAAATGTTAGGTTGGGTTAGATTAGCATATATTACGTTATTGATGTATATGAAGGTCAAACGGAGATGTAGAGGCCAACTCGCCAGGAATGTTGTCAAATATTACCGCCGAGATGTTAGGTTGGGTTAGGTTAGGTTATATTACCTTACAGATGTATCTAAGTGTCCCACGGAGACGTAGAGGCCAACTCGCCAGGAATGTTGTCAAATATTACCGCCGAGATGTTAGGTTGGGTTAGGTTAGGTTATATTACGTTAGAAATGTATCTAAGGGTCCCACGGAGACGTAGATGCCAACTCGCCAGGAATGTTGTCAAATATTACCGCCGAAATGTTAGGTTGGGTTAGATTAGCATATATTACGTTATTGATGTATATGAAGGTCAAACGGAGACGTAGAGGCCAACTCGCCAGGAATGTTGTCAAATATTATCGCCGAGATGATAGGTTGGTTTAGGTTAGGTTATATTTCGTTATTGATGTATATGAAGGTCCCACGGAGACGTAGAGGCCAACTCGCCAGGAATGTGGTCAAATATTACCGCCGAGATGTTAGGTTGGGTTAGGTTAGGTTATATTACGTTATTGATGGATATGAAGGTCCCACGTAGACGTAGATACCAACTCGCCAGGAATGTTGTCAAATATTACCGCCGAGATGTTAGATTGGGTTATGTTAGCTTATATTACGTTATTGATGTATATAAAGGTCCCAGGGAGACGTAGATGCCAACTCGCCAGGAATGTTGTCAAATATTACCGCCGAGATGATAGGTTGTGTTAGGTTAGGTTAAATTACGTTATTGATGTATATGAAGTTCAAACGGAGACGTAGAGGCCAACTCGCCAGGAATGATGTCAAATACTACCGCCGAGATGTTAGCATGGGTTAGGTTAGGTTATATTACGTTATTGAATTATATAAAGGTCCCAGGGAGGCGTAGATGCCAACTCGCCAGGAATGTTGTCAAATATTACCGCCGAGATGTTAGGTCGAGTTAGGCTAGTTTATATTACGTTATTGATGTATATAAAGGTCCCTCAGAGACGCAGAGGCCAACTCGCCAGGAATGTTGTCAAATATTACCGCCGAGATGTTAGGTTGGCTTAGGTTAGGTTATATTACGTTATTGATGTATATGAAGGTCCCACGGAGACGTAGAGGCCAACAAGACAGGAATGTGGTCAAATATTACCGCCGAAATGTTAGATTGGGTTAGGTTAGGTTATATTACGTTATTGAATTATATAAAGGTCACAAGGAGGCGTAGATGCCAACTCGCCAGGAATGTTGCCAAATATTACCGCCGAGATGTTAGGTTGGCTTAGGTTAGGTTATATTACGTTATTGATGTATATGAAGCTCAAACGGAGACGTAGAGGCCAACTCGCCAGGAATGTTGTCAAATATTACCGCCGAGACGTTAGGTTGGGTTAGGTTAGGTTATATTACCTTACAGATGTATCTAAGTGTCCCACGGAGACGTAGAGGCCAACTCGCCTGGAATGTTGTCAAATATTATCGCCGAGATGATAGGTTGGTTTAGGTTAGGTTATATTTCCTTATTGATGTATATGAAGGTCCCACGGAGACGTAGAGGCCAACAAGACAGGAATGTGGTCAAATATTACCGCCGAAATGTTAGATTGGGTTAGGTTAGGTTATATTACGTTATTGAATTATATAAAGGTCACATCGAGGCGTAGATGCCAACTCGCCAGGAATGTTGTCAAATATTACCGCCGAGATGTTAGGTTGGGTTAGGTTAGATTATATTACGTTATTGAAGTATATAAAGGTCCCACGGAGACGGAGAAGCCAACTCGCCACGAATGTTGTCAAATATTACCGCCGAGATGTTAGGTTGGGTTAGGTTAGCATATATTACGTTATTGATGTATATGAAGCTCAAACGTAGACGTAGAAGCCAACTCGCCAGGAATGTTGTCAAATATTATCGCCGAGATGTTAGGTTGGGTTAGGTTAGCATATATTACGTTATTGATGTATATGAAGGTCAAACGGAGGCGTAGATGCCAACTCGCCAGGAATGTTGTCAAATATTACCGCCGAGATGTTAGGTTGGGTTAGGTTAGGTTATATTACCTTACAGATGTATCTAAGTGTCCCACGGAGACGTAGAGGCCAACTCGCCAGGAATGTTGTCAAATATTACCGCCGAGATGTTAGGTTGGGTTAGGTTAGGTTATATTACGTTAGAGATGTATCTAAGGGTCCCACGGAGACGTAGATGCCAACTCGCCAGGAATGTTGTCAAATATTACCGCCGAAATGTTAGGTTGGGTTAGATTAGCATATATTACGTTATTGATGTATATGAAGGTCAAACGGAGATGTAGAGGCCAACTCGCCAGGAATGTTGTCAAATATTACCGCCGAGATGTTAGGTTGGGTTAGGTTAGGTTATATTACCTTACAGATGTATCTAAGTGTCCCACGGAGACGTAGAGGCCAACTCGCCAGGAATGTTGTCAAATATTACCGCCGAGATGTTAGGTTGGGTTAGGTTAGGTTATATTACGTTAGAGATGTATCTAAGGGTCCCACGGAGACGTAGATGCCAACTCGCCAGGAATGTTGTCAAATATTACCGCCGAAATGTTAGGTTGGGTTAGATTAGCATATATTACGTTATTGATGTATATGAAGGTCAAACGGAGACGTAGAGGCCAACTCGCCAGGAATGTTGTCAAATATTATCGCCGAGATGATAGGTTGGTTTAGGTTAGGTTATATTTCGTTATTAATGTATATGAAGGTCCCACGGAGACGTAGAGGCCAACTCGCCAGGAATGTGGTCAAATATTACCGCCGAGATGTTAGGTTGGGTTAGGTTAGGTTATATTACGTTATTGATGGATATGAAGGTCCCACGTAGACGTAGATACCAACTCGCCAGGAATGTTGTCAAATATTACCGCCGAGATGTTAGATTGGGTTAGGTTAGCTTATATTACGTTATTGATGTATATGAAGCTCAAACGGAGACGTAGAGGCCAACTCGCCACGAATGTTGTCAAATATTACAGCCGAGATATTAGGTTGGCTTAGGTTAGGTTATATTACGTTATTGATGTATATGAAGGTCAAACGGAGACGTAGAGGCCAACTCGCCAGGAATGTTGTCAAATATTACCGCCGAGATGTTAGGTTGGGTTAGGTAAGGTTATATTACGTTACAGATGTATCTTAGGGTCCCACGGAGACGTAGATGCCAACTGGCCAGGAATGTTGTCAAATATTACCGCCGAGATGTTAGGTTGGGTTAGGTTAGGTTATATTACCTTACAGATGTATCTAAGTGTCCCACGGAGACGTAGAGGCCAACTCGCCAGGAATGTGGTCAAATATTATCGCCGAGATGATAGGTTGGTTTAGGTTAGGTTATATTTCGTTATTGATGTATATGAAGGTCCCACGGAGACGAAGAGGCCAACAAGACAGGAATGTGGTCAAATATTACCGCCGAAATGTTAGATTGGGTTAGGCTAGCTTATATTATGTTATTGATGTATATAAAGGTCCCACGGAGACGTAGAGGCCAACTCGCCAGGAATGTTGTCAAATATTAACGCCGAGATGATAGGTTGGGTTAGGTTAGGTTAAATTACGTTATTGATGTGTATGAAGGTCAAACGGAGACGTAGAGGCCAACTCGCCAGGAATGATGTCAAATACTACCGCCGAGATGTTAGGTTGGGTTACGTTAGGTTATATTACGTTATTGATGGATATGAAGGTCCCACGTAGACGTAGATGCCAACTCGCCAGGAATGTTGTCAAATATTACCGCCGAGATGTTAGATTGGGTTAGGTTAGCTTATATTACGTTATTGATGTATATGAAGCTCAAACGGAGACGTAGAGGCCAACTCGCCACGAATGTTGTCAAATATTACAGCCGAGATATTAGGTTGGCTTAGGTTAGGTTATATTACGTTATTGATGTATATGAAGGTCAAACGGAGACGTAGAGGCCAACTCGCCAGGAATGTTGTCAAATATTACCGCCGAGATGTTAGGTTGGGTTAGGTTAGGTTATATTACGTTACAGATGTATCTTAGGGTCCCCCGGAGACGTAGATGTCAACTCGCCAGGAATGTTGTCAAATATTACCGCCGAGATGTTAGGTTGGGTTAGGTTAGGTTATATTACGTTACAGATGTATCTTAGGGTCCCACGGAGACGTAGAGGCCAACTCGCCAGGAATGTTGTCAAATATTATCGCCGATATGATAGGTTGGTTTAGGTTAGGTTACTTTTCGTTATTGACGTACATGAAGGTCCCACGGAGCCGTAGAGGCCAACTCGCCACGAATGTTGTCTAATATTACCGCCGAGATGATAGGTTGGGTTAGGTTAGGTTAAATTACGTTATTGATGTATATGAAGGTCAAACGGAGACGTAGAGGCCAACTCGCCAGGAATGATGTCAAATACTACCGCCGAGATGTTAGGTTGGGTTAGGTTCGGTTATATTACGTTATTGATGTATATAAAGGTCCCACGGAGACGTAGAGGCCAACTCGCCAGGAATGTTGTCAAATGTTATCGCCGAGATGATAGGTTGGTTTAGGTTAGGTTATATTTCGTTATTCATGTATATGAAGCTCCCACGGAGACGTAGAGGCCAACTCGCCACGAATGTTGTCTAATATTACCGCCGAGATGATAGGTTGGGTTAGGTTAGGTTAAATTACGTTATTGATGTATATGAAGGTCAAACGGAGACGTAGAGGCCAACTCGCCAGGAATGATGTCGAATACTACCGCCGAGATGTTAGGATGGGTTAGGTTCGGTTATATTACGTAATTGATGTATATAAAGGTCCCACGGAGACGTAGAGGCCAACTCGCCAGGAATGTGGTCAAATATTACCGCCGAGATGATAGGTTGGGTAAGGTTAGGTTAAATTACGTTATTGATGTATATGAAGGTCAAACGGAGACGTAGAGGCCAACTCGCCAGGAATGATGTCAAATACTACCGCCGAGATGTTAGGTTGGGTTAGGTTAGGTTAAATTACGTTATTGATGTATATGAAGGTCAAACGGAGACGTAGAGGCCAACTCGCCAGGAATGATGTCAAATACTACCGCCGAGATGTTAGGTTGGGTTAGGTTCGGTTATATTACGTTATTGATGTATATAAAGGTCCCACGGAGACGTAGAGGCCAACTCGCCAGGAATGTTGGCAAATATTATCGCCGAGATGATAGGTTGGTTTAGGTTAGGTTATATTTCGTTATTGATGTATATGAAGGTCCCACGGAGACGTAGAGGCCAACTCGCCACGAATGTTGTCTAATATTACCGCCGAGATGATAGGTTGGTTTAGGTTAGGTTATATTTCGTTATTGATGTATATGAATGTCCCACGGAGACGTAGAGGCCAACTCGCCACGAATGTCGTCTAATATTACCGCCGAGATGTTAGGTTAGGTTAGGTTAGGTTATATTACGTTATTGATGTATATGAAGGTCCCACGTAGACGTAGAGGCCAACAAGACAGGAATGTGGTCAAATATTACCGCCGAGATGTTAGGTTGGGTTAGGTTAGGTTATATTACGTTACAGATGTATCTAAGTGTCCCACGGAGACGTAGAGGCCAACTCGCCAGGAATGTTGTCATATATTATCGCCGAGATGATAGGTTGGTTTAGGTTAGGTTATATTTCGTTATTGATGTATATGAAGGTCCCACGGAGACGTAGAGGCCAACTCGCCACGAATGTTGTCTAATATTACCGCCGAGATGATAGGATGGGTTAGGTTAGGTTATATTACGTTATTGATGGATATGAAGGTCCCACGTAGACGTAGAGGCCAACAAGACAGGAATGTGGTCAAATATTACCGCCGAAATGTTAGATTGGGTTAGGTTAGGTTATATTACGTTATTGAATTATATAAAGGTCCCAGGGAGACGTAGATGCCAACTCGCCACGAATGTTGTCAAATATTACCGCCGAGATGTTAGGTTAGGTTAGGTTAGGTTATATTACGTTATTGATGTATATGAAGGTTCCACGTAGACGTAGAGGCCAACAAGACAGGAATGTGGTCAAATATTACCGCCGAAATGTTAGGTTGGGTTAGGTTAGGTTATATTACGTTATTGAATTATATAAAGGTCCCAGGGAGACGTAGATGCCAGCTCGCCAGGAATGTTGTCAAATATTACCGCCGAGATGTTAGATTGGGTTAGGCTAGGTTATATTATGTTATTGATGTATATAAAGGTCCCACGGAGACGTGGAGGCCAACTCGCCAGGAATGTTGTCAAATATTACCGCCGAGATGATAAGTTGGGTTAGGTTAGGTTATATTACGTTATTGATGTATATGAAGGTCAAACGGAGACGTAGAGGCCAACTCGCCAGGAATGTTGTCAAATATTACCGCCAAGATGTTACGTTGTGTTAGGTTAGGTTATATTACGTTGCAGATGTATCTAAGGGTCCCACGGAGACGTAGATGCCAACTCGCCGGGAATGTTGTCAAATATTACCGCCGAGATGTTAGGTTGGGTTAGGTTAGGTTATATTACGTTACAGATGTATCTAAGTGTCCCACGGAGACGTAGAGGCCAACTCGCCAGGAATGTTGTCATATATAATCGCCGAGATGGTAGGTTGGGTTAAGTTCGGTTATATTACGTTATTGATGTATATAAAGGTCCCACGGAGACGTAGAGGCCAACTCGCCAGGAATGTTGTCTAATATTACCGCCGAGATGATAGGTTGTGTTAGGTTAGGTTAAATTACGTTATTGATGTATATGAAGTTCAAACGGAGACGTAGAGGCCAACTCGCCAGGAATGATGTCAAATACTACCGCCGATATGTTAGGATGGGTTAGGTTAGGTTATATTACGTTATTGAATTATATAAAGGTCCCAGGGAGGCGTAGATGCCAACTCGCCAGGAATGTTGTCAAATATTACCGCCGAGATGTTAGGTCGAGTTAGGCTAGTTTATATTACGTTATTGATGTATATAAAGGTCCCTCAGAGACGCAGAGGCCAACTCGCCAGGAATGTTGTCAAATATTATCGCCGAGATGATAGGTTGGTTTAGGTTAGGTTATATTTCGTTATTGATGTATATGAAGGTCCCATGGAGACGAAGAGGCCAACAAGACAGGAATGTGGTCAATTATTACCGACGAAATGTTAGGTTAGGTTAGGCTAGCTTATATTACGTTATTGATGTATATAAAGGTCCCACGGAGACGTAGAGGCCAACTCGCCACGAATGTTGTCAAATATTACCGCTGAGATGCTAGGTTGGCTTAGGTTAGGTTATATTACGTTATTGATGTATATGAAGGTCAAACGGAGACGTAGAGGCCAACTCGCCAGGAATGATGTCAAATACTATCGCCGAGATGTTAGGTTGGGTTAAGTTAGGTTATATTACGTTATTGATGTATATAAAGGTCCCACGGAGACGTAGAGGCCAACTCGCCAGGAATGTGGTCAAATATTACCGCCGAGATGTTAGGTTGGGTTAGGTTAGGTTATATTACGTTATTGATGGATATGAAGGTCCCACGTAGACGTAGATGCCAACTCGCCAGGAATGTTGTCAAATATTACCGCCGAGATGTTAGATTGGGTTAGGTTAGCTTATATTACGTTATTGATGTATATGAAGCTCAAACGGAGACGTAGAGGCCAACTCGCCACGAATGTTGTCAAATATTACAGCCGAGATATTAGGTTGGCTTAGGTTAGGTTATATTACGTTATTGATGTATATGAAGGTCAAACGGAGACGTAGAGGCCAACTCGCCAGGAATGTTGTCAAATATTACCGCCGAGATGTTAGGTTGGGTTAGGTAAGGTTATATTACGTTACAGATGTATCTTAGGGTCCCACGGAGACGTAGATGCCAACTGGCCAGGAATGTTGTCAAATATTACCGCCGAGATGTTAGGTTGGGTTAGGTTAGGTTATATTACCTTACAGATGTATCTAAGTGTCCCACGGAGACGTAGAGGCCAACTCGCCAGGAATGTGGTCAAATATTATCGCCGAGATGATAGGTTGGGTTAGGTTAGGTTAAATTACGTTATTGATGTGTATGAAGGTCAAACGGAGACGTAGAGGCCAACTCGCCAGGAATGATGTCAAATACTACCGCCGAGATGTTAGGTTGGGTTACGTTAGGTTATATTACGTTATTGATGGATATGAAGGTCCCACGTAGACGTAGATACCAACTCGCCAGGAATGTTGTCAAATATTACCGCCGAGATGTTAGATTGGGTTAGGTTAGCTTATATTACGTTATTGATGTATATAAAGGTCCCACGGAGACGTAGATGCCAACTCGCCAGGAATGTTGTCAAATATTACCGCCGAGATGTTAGATTGGGTTAGGTTAGCTTATATTACGTTATTGATGTATATGAAGCTCAAACGGAGACGTAGAGGCCAACTCGCCACGAATGTTGTCAAATATTACAGCCGAGATATTAGGTTGGCTTAGGTTAGGTTATATTACGTTATTGATGTATATGAAGGTCAAACGGAGACGTAGAGGCCAACTCGCCAGGAATGTTGTCAAATATTACCGCCGAGATGTTAGGTTGGGTTAGGTTAGGTTATATTACGTTACAGATGTATCTTAGGGTCCCCCGGAGACGTAGATGCCAACTCGCCAGGAATGTTGTCAAATATTACCGCCGAGATGTTAGGTTGGGTTAGGTTAGGTTATATTACCTTACAGATGTATCTAAGTGTCCCACGGAGACGTAGAGGCCAACTCGCCAGGAATGTTGTCAAATATTATCGCCGATATGATAGGTTGGTTTAGGTTAGGTTACTTTTCGTTATTGACGTACATGAAGGTCCCACGGAGCCGTAGAGGCCAACTCGCCACGAATGTTGTCTAATATTACCGCCGAGATGATAGGTTGGGTTAGGTTAGGTTAAATTACGTTATTGATGTATATGAAGGTCAAACGGAGACGTAGAGGCCAACTCGCCAGGAATGATGTCAAATACTACCGCCGAGATGTTAGGTTGGGTTAGGTTCGGTTATATTACGTTATTGATGTATATAAAGGTCCCACGGAGACGTAGAGGCCAACTCGCCAGGAATGTTGTCAAATATTATCGCCGAGATGATAGGTTGGTTTAGGTTAGGTTATATTTCGTTATTCATGTATATGAAGCTCCCACGGAGACGTAGAGGCCAACTCGCCACGAATGTTGTCTAATATTACCGCCGAGATGATAGGTTGGGTTAGGTTAGGTTAAATTACGTTATTGATGTATATGAAGGTCAAACGGAGACGTAGAGGCCAACTCGCCAGGAATGATGTCGAATACTACCGCCGAGATGTTAGGATGGGTTAGGTTCGGTTATATTACGTTATTGATGTATATAAAGGTCCCACGGAGACGTAGAGGCCAACTCGCCAGGAATGTGGTCAAATATTACCGCCGAGATGATAGGTTGGGTAAGGTTAGGTTAAATTACGTTATTGATGTATATGAAGGTCAAACGGAGACGTAGAGGCCAACTCGCCAGGAATGATGTCAAATACTACCGCCGAGATGTTAGGTTGGGTTAGGTTAGGTTAAATTACGTTATTGATGTATATGAAGGTCAAACGGAGACGTAGAGGCCAACTCGCCAGGAATGTTGTCAAATATTACCGCCAAGATGTTAGGTTGTGTTAGGTTAGGTTATATTACGTTACAGATGTATCTAAGGGTCCCACGGAGACGTAGATGCCAACTCGCCAGGAATGTTGTCATATATAATCGCCGAGATGGTAGGTTGGGTTAAGTTCGGTTATATTACGTTATTGATGTATATAAAGGTCCCACGGAGACATAGAGGCCAACTCGCCAGGAATGTTGTCTAATATTACCGCCGAGATGATAGGTTGTGTTAGGTTAGGTTAAATTACGTTATTGATGTATATGAAGTTCAAACGGAGACGTAGAGGCCAACTCGCCAGGAATGATGTCAAATACTACCGCCGATATGTTAGGTTGGGTTAGGTTAGGTTATATTACGTTATTGAATTATATAAATGTCCCAGGGAGACGTAGATGCCAACTCGCCAGGAATGTTGTCAAATATTACCGCCGAGATGTTAGGTTGAGTTAGGCTAGTTTATATTACGTTATTGATGTATATAAAGGTCCCACAGAGACGTAGAGGCCAACCCGCCAGGAATGTGGTCAAATATTAACGCCGAGATGATAGGTTCGGTTAGGTTAGGTTATACTACGTTATTGATGTATATGAAGGTTAAATGGAGACGTAGAGGCCAACTCGCCACGAATGTTGTCAAATATTACCGCCGATATGTTAGGTTGGGTTAGGTTAGGTTATATTACGTTATTGATGTATATGAAGGTCAAACGGAGACGTAGAGGCCAACTCGCCAGGAATGATGTCAAATACTACCGCCGAGATGTTAGGTTGGGTTAGGTTCGGTTATATTACGTTATTGATGTATATAAAGGTCCCACGGAGACGTAGAGGCCAACTCGCCAGGAATGTTGGCAAATATTATCGCCGAGATGATAGGTTGGTTTAGGTTAGGTTATATTTCGTTATTGATGTATATGAAGGTCCCACGGAGACGTAGAGGCCAACTCGCCACGAATGTTGTCTAATATTACCGCCGAGATGATAGGTTGGTTTAGGTTAGGTTATATTTCGTTATTGATGTATATGAATGTCCCACGGAGACGTAGAGGCCAACTCGCCACGAATGTCGTCTAATATTACCGCCGAGATGTTAGGTTAGGTTAGGTTAGGTTATATTACGTTATTGATGTATATGAAGGTCCCACGTAGACGTAGAGGCCAACAAGACAGGAATGTGGTCAAATATTACCGCCGAGATGTTAGGTTGGGTTAGGTTAGGTTATATTACGTTACAGATGTATCTAAGTGTCCCACGGAGACGTAGAGGCCAACTCGCCAGGAATGTTGTCATATATTATCGCCGAGATGATAGGTTGGTTTAGGTTAGGTTATATTTCGTTATTGATGTATATGAAGGTCCCACGGAGACGTAGAGGCCAACTCGCCACGAATGTTGTCTAATATTACCGCCGAGATGATAGGATGGGTTAGGTTAGGTTATATTACGTTATTGATGGATATGAAGGTCCCACGTAGACGTAGAGGCCAACAAGACAGGAATGTGGTCAAATATTACCGCCGAAATGTTAGATTGGGTTAGGTTAGGTTATATTACGTTATTGAATTATATAAAGGTCCCAGGGAGACGTAGATGCCAACTCGCCACGAATGTTGTCAAATATTACCGCCGAGATGTTAGGTTAGGTTAGGTTAGGTTATATTACGTTATTGATGTATATGAAGGTTCCACGTAGACGTAGAGGCCAACAAGACAGGAATGTGGTCAAATATTACCGCCGAAATGTTAGGTTGGGTTAGGTTAGGTTATATTACGTTATTGAATTATATAAAGGTCCCAGGGAGACGTAGATGCCAGCTCGCCAGGAATGTTGTCAAATATTACCGCCGAGATGTTAGATTGGGTTAGGCTAGGTTATATTATGTTATTGATGTATATAAAGGTCCCACGGAGACGTGGAGGCCAACTCGCCAGGAATGTTGTCAAATATTACCGCCGAGATGATAAGTTGGGTTAGGTTAGGTTATATTACGTTATTGATGTATATGAAGGTCAAACGGAGACGTAGAGGCCAACTCGCCAGGAATGTTGTCAAATATTACCGCCAAGATGTTAGGTTGTGTTAGGTTAGGTTATATTACGTTACAGATGTATCTAAGGGTCCCACGGAGACGTAGATGCCAACTCGCCGGGAATGTTGTCAAATATTACCGCCGAGATGTTAGGTTGGGTTAGGTTAGGTTATATTACGTTACAGATGTATCTAAGTGTCCCACGGAGACGTAGAGGCCAACTCGCCAGGAATGTTGTCATATATAATCGCCGAGATGGTAGGTTGGGTTAAGTTCGGTTATATTACGTTATTGATGTATATAAAGGTCCCACGGAGACGTAGAGGCCAACTCGCCAGGAATGTTGTCTAATATTACCGCCGAGATGATAGGTTGTGTTAGGTTAGGTTAAATTACGTTATTGATGTATATGAAGTTCAAACGGAGACGTAGAGGCCAACTCGCCAGGAATGATGTCAAATACTACCGCCGATATGTTAGGTTGGGTTAGGTTAGGTTATATTACGTTATTGAATTATATAAATGTCCCAGGGAGACGTAGATGCCAACTCGCCAGGAATGTTGTCAAATATTACCGCCGAGATGTTAGGTTGAGTTAGGCTAGTTTATATTACGTTATTGATGTATATAAAGGTCCCACAGAGACGTAGAGGCCAACCCGCCAGGAATGTGGTCAAATATTAACGCCGAGATGATAGGTTCGGTTAGGTTAGGTTATACTACGTTATTGATGTATATGAAGGTTAAATGGAGACGTAGAGGCCAACTCGCCACGAATGTTGTCAAATATTACCGCCGATATGTTAGGTTGGGTTAGGTTAGGTTATATTACGTTATTGATGTATATGAAGGTCAAACGGAGACGTAGAGGCCAACTCACCAGGAATGTTGTCAAATATTACCGCCAAGATGTTAGGTTGTGTTAGGTTAGGTTATATTACGTTATTGAATTATATAAAGGTCCCAGGGAGACGTAGATGCCAACTCGCCACGAATGTTGTCAAATATTACCGCCGAGATGTTAGGTTAGGTTAGGTTAGGTTATATTACGTTATTGATGTATATGAAGGTCCCACGTAGACGTAGAGGCCAACAAGACAGGAATGTGGTCAAATATTACCGCCGAAATGTTAGGTTGGGTTAGGTTAGGTTACATTACGTTATTCAATTATATAAAGGTCCCAGGGAGACGTAGATGCCAGCTCGCCAGGAATGTTGTCAAATATTACCGCCGAGATGTTAGGTTGGGTTAAGTTCCGTTATATTACGTTATTGATGGATATGAAGGTCCCACGTAGACGTAGAGGCCAACAAGACAGGAATGTGGTCAAATATTACCGCCGAAATGTTAGATTGGGTTAGGTTAGGTTATATTACCTTATTGAATTATATAAAGGTCCCAGGGAGACGTAGATGCCAGCTCGCCAGGAATGTTGTCAAATATTACCGCCGAGATGTTAGATTGGGTTAGGCTAGGTTATATTATGTTATTGATGTATATAAAGGTCCCACGGAGATGTGGAGGCCAACTCGCCAGGAATGTTGTCAAATATTACCGCCGAGATGATAAGTTGGGTTAGGTTAGGTTATATTACGTTATTGATGTATATGAAGGTCAAACGGAGACGTAGAGGCCAACTCGCCAGAAATGTTGTCAAATATTACCGCCAAGATGTTAGGTTGTGTTAGGTTAGGTTATATTACGTTACAGATGTATCTAAGTGTCCCACGGAGACGTAGATGCCAACTCGCCAGGAATGTTGTCATATATTACCGCCGAGATGTTAGGTTGGGTTAGGTTAGGTTATATTACGTTACAGATGTATCTAAGTTTCCCACGGAGACGTAGAGGCCAACTCGCCAGGAATGTTGTCATATATAATCGCCGAGATGTTAGGTTGGGTTAAGTTCGGTTATATTACGTTATTGATGTATATAAAGGTCCCACGGAGACGTAGAGGCCAACTCGCCAGGAATGTGGTCAAATATTACCGCCGAGATGTTAGGTTGGGTTAGGTTAGGTTATATTACGTTATTGATGGATATGAAGGTCCCACGTAGACGTAGAGGCCAACAAGACAGGAATGTGGTCAAATATTATCGCCGAAATGTTAGGTTGGGTTAGGATAGGTTATATTACGTTATTGATGTATATAAAGGTCCCAGGGAGACGTAGATGCCAACCGGCCGGGAATGTTGTCAAATATTACCGCCGAGATGTTAGGTTGGGTTAGGCTAGTTTATATTGTGTTATTTATGTATATAAAGGTCCCACGGAGACGTAGAGGCCAACTCGACAGGAATGTGGTCAAATATTAACGCCGAGATGATAGGTTTGGTTAGGTTAGGTTATATTACGTTATTGATGTATATGAAGGTTAAATGGAGACGTAGAGGCCAAATCGCCAGGAATGTTGTCAAATATTACCGCCGAGATGTTAGATTGGGTTAGGTTAGCTTATAATTCGTTATTGATGTATATGAATGTCCCACGGAGACGTAGAGGCCAACTCGCCACGAATGTTGTCAAATATTACCGCCGAGATGTTAGGTTGGGTTACGTTAGCATATATTACGTTATTGATGTATATGAAGGTCAAGCGGAGACGTAGAGGCTAACTCACCAGGAATGTTGTCAAATATTATCGCCGAAATGTTAGGTTGGGTTAGGCTAGCTTATATTATGTTATTGATGTATATAAAGGTCCCACGGAGACGTAGAGGCCAACTCGCCACGAATGTAGTCAAATATTACCGCCGAGATGTTAGGTTGGGTTAGGTTAGGTTATATTACGTTATTGATGGATATGAAGGACCCACGTAGACGTAGAGGCCAACAAGACAGGAATGTGGTCAAATATTACCGCCGAAATGTTAGATTGGGTTAGGTTAGGTTATATTACGTTATTGAATTATATAAAGGTCCCAGGAAGACGTAGATGCCAGCTCGCCAGGAATGTTGTCAAATACTACCGCCGAGATGTTAGATTGGGTTAGGCTATCTTATATTATGTTATTGATGTATATAAAGGTCCCACGGAGACGTGGAGGCCAACTCGCCAGGAATGTTGTCAAATATTACCGCCGAGATGATAAGTTGGGTTAGGTTCGGTTATATTACGTTATTGATGTATATGAAGGTCAAACGGAGACGTAGAGGCCAACTCGCCAGGAATGTTGTCAAATATTACCGCCGAGATGTTAGGTTGGGTTAGGTTAGGTTATATTACGTTACAGATGTATCTAAGGGTCCAACCGAGACGTAGATGCCGACTCGCCAGGAATGATGTCAAATATTACCGCCGAGATGTTAGGTTGGGTTAGGTTAGGTTATACTACGTTACAGATGTATCTATGTGTCCCACGGAGACGTGGAGGCCAACTCGCCAGGAATGTTGTCAAATATTACCGCCGAGATGATAAGTTGGGTTAGGTTAGGTTATATAAAGTTATTGATGTATATGAAGGTCAAACGGAGACGTAGAGGCCAACTCGCCAGGAATGTTGTCAAATATTACCGCCGAGATGTTAGGTTGTGTCAGGTTAGGTTATATTACGTTACAGATGTATCTAAGGGTCCCACGGAGACGTAGATGCCAACTCGCCAGGAATGTTGTCAAATATTACCGCCGAGATGTTAGGTTGGGTTAGGTTAGGTTATATTACGTTTACAGATGTATCTAAGTGTCCCACGGAGACGTAGAGGCCAACTCGCCAGGAATGTTGTCATATATAATCGCCGAGATGTTAGGTTGGGTTAAGTTCGGTTATATTACGTTATTGATGTATATAAAGGTCCCACGGAGACGTAGAGGCCAACTCGCCAGGAATGTGGTCAAATATTACCGCCGAGATGTTAGGTTGGTTTAGGTTAGGTTATATTACGTTATTGATGGAGATGAAGGTCCCACGTAGACGTAGAGGCCAACAAGACAGGAATGTGGTCAAATATTACCGCCGAAATGTTAGATTGGGTTAGGTTAGGTTATATTACGTTATTGAATTATATAAATGTCCCAGGGAGACGTAGATGCCAACTCGCCAGGAATGTTGTCAAATATTACCGCCGAGATGTTAGGTTGAGTTAGGCTAGTTTATATTACGTTATTGATGTATATAAAGGTCCCACAGAGACGTAGAGGCCAACCCGCCAGGAATGTGGTCAAATATTAACGCCGAGATGATAGGTTCGGTTAGGTTAGGTTATACTACGTTATTGATGTATATGAAGGTTAAATGGAGACGTAGAGGCCAACTCGCCACGAATGTTGTCAAATATTACCGCCGATATGTTAGGTTGGGTTAGGTTAGGTTATATTACGTTATTGATGTATATGAAGGTCCCACGTAGACGTAGAGGCCAACAAGACAGGAATGTGGTCAAATATTACCGCCGAAATGTTAGATTGGGTTAGGTTAGGTTATATTACGTTATTGAATTATATAATGGTCCCAGGGAGACGTAGATGCCAACTCGACAGGAATGTTGTCAAATATTACCGCCGAGATGTTAGGTTGAGTTAGGCTAGTTTATATTACGTTATTGATGTATATAAAAGTCCCACAGAGACGTAGAGGCCAACTCACCAGGAATGTTGTCAAATATTACCGCCGAGATGTTAGGTTGGGTTACGTTAGCATATATTACGTTATTGATGTATATGAAGGTCAAGCGGAGACGTAGAGGCTAACTCACCAGGAATGTTGTCAAATATTATCGCCGAAATGTTAGGTTGGGTTAGGCTAGCTTATATTATGTTATTGATGTATATAAAGGTCCCACGGAGACGTAGAGGCCAACTCGCCACGAATGTAGTCAAATATTACCGCCGAGATGTTAGGTTGGGTTAGGTTAGGTTATATTACGTTATTGATGGATATGAAGGACCCACGTAGACGTAGAGGCCAACAAGACAGGAATGTGGTCAAATATTACCGCCGAAATGTTAGATTGGGTTAGGTTAGGTTATATTACGTTATTGAATTATATAAAGGTCCCAGGGAGACGTAGATGCCAGATCGCCAGGAATGTTGTCAAATACTACCGCCGAGATGTTAGATTGGGTTAGGCTATCTTATATTATGTTATTGATGTATATAAAGGTCCCACGGAGACGTGGAGGCCAACTCGCCAGGAATGTTGTCAAATATTACCGCCGAGATGTTAGGTTGGGTTAGGTTAGGTTATATTACGTTACAGATGTATCTAAGGGTCCAACCGAGACGTAGATGCCGACTCGCCAGGAATGATGTCAAATATTACCGCCGAGATGTTAGGTTGGGTTAGGTTAGGTTATATTACGTTACAGATGTATCTATGTGTCCCACGGAGACGTAGAGGCCAACTCGCCAGGAATGTTGTCAAATATTACCGCCGAGATGTTAGGTTGGGTTAGGTTAGGTTATATTACGTTACAGATGTATCTATGTGTCCCACGGAGACGTAGAGGCCAACTCGCCACGAATGTTGTCTAATATTACCGCCGAGATGATAGGATGGGTTAGGTTAGGTTATATTACGTTATTGATGGATATGAAGGTCCCACGTAGACGTAGAGGCCAACAAGACAGGAATGTGGTCAAATATTACCGCCGAAATGTTAGATTGGGTTAGGTTAGGTTATATTACGTTATTGAATTATATAAAGGTCCCAGGGAGACGTAGATGCCAACTCGCCACGAATGTTGTCAAATATTACCGCCGAGATGTTAGATTCGGTTAGGCTAGGTTATATTATGTTATTGATGTATATAAAGGTCAAACGGAGACGTAGAGGCCAACTCGCCAGGAATGTTGTCAAATATTACCGCCAAGATGTTAGGTTGTGTTAGGTTAGGTTATATTACGTTACAGATGTATCTAAGGGTCCCACGGAGACGTAGATGCCAACTCGCCGGGAATGTTGTCAAATATTACCGCCGAGATGTTAGGTTGGGTTAGGTTAGGTTATATTACGTTACAGATGTATCTAAGTGTCCCACGGAGACGTAGAGGCCAACTCGCCAGGAATGTTGTCATATATAATCGCCGAGATGGTAGGTTGGGTTAAGTTCGGTTATATTACGTTATTGATGTATATAAAGGTCCCACGGAGACGTAGAGGCCAACTCGCCAGGAATGTGGTCAAATATTACCGCCGAGATGTTAGGTTGGGTTAGGTTAGGTTATATTACGTTATTGATGGATATGAAGGTCCTACGTAGACGTAGAGGCCAACAAGACAGGAATGTGGTCAAATATTACCGCCGAAATGTTAGATTGGGTTAGGTTAGGTTATATTACGTTATTGAATTATATAAATGTCCCAGGGAGACGTAGATGCCAACTCGCCAGGAATGTTGTCAAATATTATCGCCGATATGATAGGTTGGTTTAGGTTAGGTTATATTACGTTATTGATGTATATAAAGGTCCCACGGAGACGTAGAGGCCAACTCGCCAGGAATGTTGTCAAATATTACCGCCGAGATGTTAGATTGGGTTAGATTAGCTTATATTACGTTATTGATGTATATGAAGCTCAAACGGAGACGTAGAGGCCAACTCGCCACGAATGTTGTCAAATATTACAGCCGAGATGTTAGGTTGGCTTAGGTTAGGTTATATTACGTTATTGATGTATATGAAGGTCAAACGGAGACGTAGAGGCCAACTCGCCAGGAATGTTGTCAAATATTACCGCCGAGATGTTAGGTTGGGTTAGGTTAGGTTATATTACCTTACAGATGTATCTAAGTGTCCCACGGAGAGGTAGAGGCCAACTCGCCAGGAATGTTGTCAAATATTATCGCCAATATGATAGGTTGGTTTAGGTTAGGTTATATTTCGTTATTGATGTATATGAAGGTCCCACGGAGACGTAGAGGCCAACTCGCCACGAATGTTGTCAAATATTACAGCCGAGATGTTAGGTTGGCTTAGGTTAGGTTATATTACGTTATTGATGTATATGAAGGTCAAACGGAGACGTAGAGGCCAACGCGCCAGGAATGTTGTCAAATATTACCGCCGAGATGTTAGGTTGGGTTAGGTTAGGTTATATTACGTTACAGATGTATCTTAGGGTCCCACGGAGACGTAGATGCCAACTCGCCAGGAATGTTGTCAAATAATACCGCCGAGATGTTAGGTTGGGATAGGTTAGGTTATATTACCTTACAGATGTATCTAAGTGTCCCACGGAGACGTAGAGGCCAACTCGCCAGGAATGTTGTCAAATATTATCGCCGAGATGATAGGTTGGTTTAGGTTAGGTTATATTTCGTTATTGATGTATATGAAGGTCCCACGGAGACGTAGAGTCCAACAAGACAGGAATGTGGTCAAATATTACCGCCGTAATGTTAGATTGGGTTAGGTTAGGTTATATTACGTTATTGAATTATATAAAGGTCACAGGGAGGCGTAGATGCCAACTCGCCAGGAATGTTGTCAAATATTACCGGCGAGATGTTAGGTTGAGTTAGGCTAGTTTATATTACGTTATTGATGTATATAAAGGTCCCACAGAGACGCAGAGGTCAACTCGCCAGGAATGTTGTCAAATATTACCGCCGAGATGTTAGGTTGGGTTAGGTTAGCTTATATTACGTTATTGATGTATATGAAGGTCAAACGGAGACGTAGAGGCCAACTCGCCAGGAATGTTGTCAAATATTATCGCCGAAATGTTAGGTTGGGTTAGGTTAGGTTATATTACGTTATTGAATTATATAAAGGTCCCAGGGAGACGTAGATGCCAACTCGCCACGAATGTTGTCAAATATTACCGCCGAGATGTTAGATTCGGTTAGGCTAGGTTATATTATGTTATTGATGTATATAAAGGTCAAACGGAGACGTAGAGGCCAACTCGCCAGGAATGTTGTCAAATATTACCGCCAAGATGTTAGGTTGTGTTAGGTTAGGTTATATTACGTTACAGATGTATCTAAGGGTCCCACGGAGACGTAGATGCCAACTCGCCGGGAATGTTGTCAAATATTACCGCCGAGATGTTAGGTTGGGTTAGGTTAGGTTATATTACGTTACAGATGTATCTAAGTGTCCCACGGAGACGTAGAGGCCAACTCGCCAGGAATGTTGTCATATATAATCGCCGAGATGGTAGGTTGGGTTAAGTTCGGTTATATTACGTTATTGATGTATATAAAGGTCCCACGGAGACGTAGAGGCCAACTCGCCAGGAATGTGGTCAAATATTACCGCCGAGATGTTAGGTTGGGTTAGGTTAGGTTATATTACGTTATTGATGGATATGAAGGTCCTACGTAGACGTAGAGGCCAACAAGACAGGAATGTGGTCAAATATTACCGCCGAAATGTTAGATTGGGTTAGGTTAGGTTATATTACGTTATTGAATTATATAAATGTCCCAGGGAGACGTAGATGCCAACTCGCCAGGAATGTTGTCAAATATTATCGCCGATATGATAGGTTGGTTTAGGTTAGGTTATATTACGTTATTGATGTATATAAAGGTCCCACGGAGACGTAGAGGCCAACTCGCCAGGAATGTTGTCAAATATTACCGCCGAGATGTTAGATTGGGTTAGATTAGCTTATATTACGTTATTGATGTATATGAAGCTCAAACGGAGACGTAGAGGCCAACTCGCCACGAATGTTGTCAAATATTACAGCCGAGATGTTAGGTTGGCTTAGGTTAGGTTATATTACGTTATTGATGTATATGAAGGTCAAACGGAGACGTAGAGGCCAACTCGCCAGGAATGTTGTCAAATATTACCGCCGAGATGTTAGGTTGGGTTAGGTTAGGTTATATTACCTTACAGATGTATCTAAGTGTCCCACGGAGAGGTAGAGGCCAACTCGCCAGGAATGTTGTCAAATATTATCGCCAATATGATAGGTTGGTTTAGGTTAGGTTATATTTCGTTATTGATGTATATGAAGGTCCCACGGAGACGTAGAGGCCAACTCGCCACGAATGTTGTCAAATATTACAGCCGAGATGTTAGGTTGGCTTAGGTTAGGTTATATTACGTTATTGATGTATATGAAGGTCAAACGGAGACGTAGAGGCCAACGCGCCAGGAATGTTGTCAAATATTACCGCCGAGATGTTAGGTTGGGTTAGGTTAGGTTATATTACGTTACAGATGTATCTTAGGGTCCCACGGAGACGTAGATGCCAACTCGCCAGGAATGTTGTCAAATAATACCGCCGAGATGTTAGGTTGGGATAGGTTAGGTTATATTACCTTACAGATGTATCTAAGTGTCCCACGGAGACGTAGAGGCCAACTCGCCAGGAATGTTGTCAAATATTATCGCCGAGATGATAGGTTGGTTTAGGTTAGGTTATATTTCGTTATTGATGTATATGAAGGTCCCACGGAGACGTAGAGTCCAACAAGACAGGAATGTGGTCAAATATTACCGCCGTAATGTTAGATTGGGTTAGGTTAGGTTATATTACGTTATTGAATTATATAAAGGTCACAGGGAGGCGTAGATGCCAACTCGCCAGGAATGTTGTCAAATATTACCGGCGAGATGTTAGGTTGAGTTAGGCTAGTTTATATTACGTTATTGATGTATATAAAGGTCCCACAGAGACGCAGAGGTCAACTCGCCAGGAATGTTGTCAAATATTACCGCCGAGATGTTAGGTTGGGTTAGGTTAGCTTATATTACGTTATTGATGTATATGAAGGTCAAACGGAGACGTAGAGGCCAACTCGCCAGGAATGTTGTCAATTATTATCGCCGAAATGTTAGGTTGGGTTAGGTTAGGTTATATTACGTTATTGATGTATATAAAGGTCCCAGGGAGACGTAGATGCCAACTCGCCAGGAATGTTGTCAAATATTACCGCCGAGATGTTAGATTGGGTTAGGTTAGCTTATATTACGTTATTGATGTATATAAAGATCCCACGGAGACGTAGAGGCCAACTCGCCAGGAATGTTGTCAAATATTACCGCCGAGATGATAGGTTGGCTTAGGTTAGGTTATATTACGTTATTGATGTATATGAAGGTCAAACGGAGACGTAGAGGCCAACTCGCCAGGAATGTTGTCAAATATTACCGCCGAGATGATAGGTTGGGTTAGGTTAGGTTATATTACGTTATTGATGTATATGAAGGCCAAACGGAGACGTAGAGGCCAACTCGCCAGGAATGTTGTCAAATATTACCGCCGAGATGTTAGATTGGGTTAGATTAGCTTATATTACGTTATTGATGTATATGAAGCTCAAACGGAGACGTAGAGGCCAACTCGCCAGGAATGTTGTCAAATATTACCGCCGAGATGTTAGATTGGGTTAGATTAGCTTATATTACGTTCTTGATGTATATGAAGCTCAAACGGAGACGTAGAGGCCAACTCGCCACGAATGTTGTCAAATATTACAGCCGAGATGTTAGGTTGGCTTAGGTTAGGTTATATTACGTTATTGATGTATATGAAGGTCAAACGGAGACGTAGAGGCCAACTCGCCAGGAATGTTGTCAAATATTACCGCCGAGATGTTAGGTTGGGTTAGGTTAGGTTATATTACCTTACAGATGTATCTAAGTGTCCCACGGAGAGGTAGAGGCCAACTCGCCAGGAATGTTGTCAAATATTATCGCCAATATGATAGGTTGGTTTAGGTTAGGTTATATTTCGTTATTGATGTATATGAAGGTCCCACGGAGACGTAGAGGCCAACTCGCCACGAATGTTGTCAAATATTACAGCCGAGATGTTAGGTTGGCTTAGGTTAGGTTATATTACGTTATTGATGTATATGAAGGTCAAACGGAGACGTAGAGGCCAACGCGCCAGGAATGTTGTCAAATATTACCGCCGAGATGTTAGGTTGGGTTAGGTTAGGTTATATTACGTTACAGATGTATCTTAGGGTCCCACGGAGACGTAGATGCCAACTCGCCAGGAATGTTGTCAAATAATACCGCCGAGATGTTAGGTTGGGTTAGGTTAGGTTATATTACCTTACAGATGTATCTAAGTGTCCCACGGAGACGTAGAGGCCAACTCGCCAGGAATGTTGTCAAATATTATCGCCGAGATGATAGGTTGGTTTAGGTTAGGTTATATTTCGTTATTGATGTATATGAAGGTCCCACGGAGACGTAGAGTCCAACAAGACAGGAATGTGGTCAAATATTACCGCCGTAATGTTAGATTGGGTTAGGTTAGGTTATATTACGTTATTGAATTATATAAAGGTCACAGGGAGGCGTAGATGCCAACTCGCCAGGAATGTTGTCAAATATTACCGGCGAGATGTTAGGTTGAGTTAGGCTAGTTTATATTACGTTATTGATGTATATAAAGGTCCCACAGAGACGCAGAGGTCAACTCGCCAGGAATGTTGTCAAATATTACCGCCGAGATGTTAGGTTGGGTTAGGTTAGCTTATATTACGTTATTGATGTATATGAAGGTCAAACGGAGACGTAGAGGCCAACTCGCCAGGAATGTTGTCAAATATTATCGCCGAAATGTTAGGTTGGGTTAGGTTAGGTTATATTACGTTATTGATGTATATAAAGGTCCCAGGGAGACGTAGATGCCAACTCGCCAGGAATGTTGTCAAATATTACCGCCGAGATGTTAGATTCGGTTAGGTTAGCTTATATTACGTTATTGATGTATATAAAGATCCCACGGAGACGTAGAGGCCAACTCGCCAGGAATGTTGTCAAATATTACCGCCGAGATGATAGGTTGGCTTAGGTTAGGTTATATTACGTTATTGATGTATATGAAGGTCAAACGGAGACGTAGAGGCCAACTCGCCAGGAATGTTGTCAAATATTACCGCCGAGATGATAGGTTGGGTTAGGTTAGGTTATATTACGTTATTGATGTATATGAAGGCCAAACGGAGACGTAGAGGCCAACTCGCCAGGAATGTTGTCAAATATTACCGCCGAGATGTTAGATTGGGTTAGATTAGCTTATATTACGTTATTGATGTATATGAAGCTCAAACGGAGACGTAGAGGCCAACTCGCCACGAATGTTGTCAAATATTACAGCCGAGATGTTAGGTTGGCTTAGGTTAGGTTATATTACGTTATTGATGTATATGAAGGTCAAACGGAGACGTAGAGGCCAACTCGCCAGGAATGTTGTCAAATATTACCGCCGAGATGTTAGGTTGGGTTAGGTTAGGTTATATTACCTTACAGATGTATCTAAGTGTCCCACGGAGAGGTAGAGGCCAACTCGCCCGGAATGTTGTCAAATATTATCGCCAATATGATAGGTTGGTTTAGGTTAGGTTATATTTCGTTATTGATGTATATGATGGTCCCACGGAGACGTAGAGGCCAACTCGCCACGAATGTTGTCAAATATTACAGTCGAGATGTTAGGTTGGCTTAGGTTAGGTTATATTACGTTATTGATGTATATGAAGGTCAAACGGAGACGTAGAGGCCAACGCGCCAGGAATGTTGTCAAATATTACCGCCGAGATGTTAGGTTGGGTTAGGTTAGGTTATATTACGTTACAGATGTATCTTAGGGTCCCACGGAGACGTAGATGCCAACTCGCCAGGAATGTTGTCAAATAATACCGCCGAGATGTTAGGTTGGGTTAGGTTAGGTTATATTACCTTACAGATGTATCTAAGTGTCCCACGGAGACGTAGAGGCCAACTCGCCAGGAATGTTGTCAAATATTATCGCCGAGATGATAGGTTGGTTTAGGTTAGGTTATATTTCGTTATTGATGTATATGAAGGTCCCACGGAGACGTAGAGTCCAACAAGACAGGAATGTGGTCAAATACTACCGCCGAAATGTTAGATTGGGTTAGGTTAGGTTATATTACGTTATTGAATTATATAAAGGTCACAGGGAGGCGTAGATGCCAACTCGCCAGGAATGTTGTCAAATATTACCGGCGAGATGTTAGGTTGAGTTAGGCTAGTTTATATTACGTTATTGATGTATATAAAGGTCCCACAGAGACGCAGAGGTCAACTCGCCAGGAATGTTGTCAAATATTACCGCCGAGATGTTAGGTTGGGTTAGGTTAGCTTATATTACGTTATTGATGTATATGAAGGTCAAACGGAGACGTAGAGGCCAACTCGCCAGGAATGTTGTCAAATATTATCGCCGAAATGTTAGGTTGGGTTAGGTTAGGTTATATTACGTTATTGATGTATATAAAGGTCCCAGTGAGACGTAGATGCCAACTCGCCAGGAATGTTGTCAAATATTACCGCCGAGATGTTAGATTGTGTTAGGCTAGCTTATATTACGTTATTGATGTATATAAAGGTCCCACGGATACGTAGAGGCCAACTCGCCACGAATGTTGTCAAATATTACAGCCGAGATGTTAGGTTGGCTTAGGTTAGGTTATATTACGTTATTGATGTATATGAAGGTCAAACGGAAACGTAGAGGCCAACTCGCCAGGAATGTTGTCAAATATTACCGCCGAGATGTTAGGTTGGGTTAGGTTAGGTTATATTACGTTACAGATGTATCTTAGGGTCGCACGGAGACGTAGATGCCAACTCGCCAGTATTGTTGTCAAATATTACCGCCGAGATGTTAGGTTGGGTTAGGTTAGGTTATATTACGTTACAGATGTATCTTAGGGTCCCACGGAGACGTAGATGTCAACTCGCCAGGAATGTTGTCAAATATTACCGCCGAGATGTTAGGTTGGGTTAGGTTAGGTTATATTACCTTACAGATGTATCTAAGTGTCCCACGGAGACGTAGATGTCAACTCGCCAGGAATGTTGTCAAATATTACCGCCGAGGTGTTAGGTTGGGTTAGGTTAGGTTATATTACCTTACAGATGTATCTAAGTGTCCCACGGAGACGTAGAGGCCAACTCGCCAGGAATGTTGTCAAATATTATCGCCGATATGATAGGTTGGTTTAGGTTAGGTTATATTTCGTTATTGATGTATATGAAGGTCCCACGGAGCCGTAGAGGCCAACTCGCCACGAATGTTGTCTAATATTACCGCCGAGATGATAGGTTGGGTTAGGTTAGGTTAAATTACGTTATTGATGTATATGAAGTTCAAACGGAAACGTAGAGGCCAACTCGCAAGGAATGATGTCAAATACTACCGCCGATATGTTAGGTTGGGTTAGGTTAGGTTATATTACGTTACAGATGTATCTTAGTGTCCCACGGAGACGTATATGTCAACTCGCCAGGAATGTTGTCAAATATTACCGCCGAGATGTTAGGTTGGGTTAGGTTAGGTTATATTACCTTACAGATGTATCTAAGTGTCCCACGGAGACGTAGAGGCCAACTCGCCAGGAATGTTGTCAAATATTATCGCCGAGATGATAGGTTGGTTTAGGTTAGGTTATATTTCGTTATTGATGTATATGAAGGTCCCACGGAGACGTAGAGTCCAACAAGACAGGAATGTGGTCAAATATTACCGCCGTAATGTTAGATTGGGTTAGGTTAGGTTATATTACGTTATTGAATTATATAAAGGTCACAGGGAGGCGTAGATGCCAACTCGCCAGGAATGTTGTCAAATATTACCGGCGAGATGTTAGGTTGAGTTAGGCTAGTTTATATTACGTTATTGATGTATATAAAGGTCCCACAGAGACGCAGAGGTCAACTCGCCAGGAATGTTGTCAAATATTACCGCCGAGATGTTAGGTTGGGTTAGGTTAGCTTATATTACGTTATTGATGTATATGAAGGTCAAACGGAGACGTAGAGGCCAACTCGCCAGGAATGTTGTCAAATATTATCGCCGAAATGTTAGGTTGGGTTAGGTTAGGTTATATTACGTTATTGATGTATATAAAGGTCCCAGGGAGACGTAGATGCCAACTCGCCAGGAATGTTGTCAAATATTACCGCCGAGATGTTAGATTCGGTTAGGTTAGCTTATATTACGTTATTGATGTATATAAAGATCCCACGGAGACGTAGAGGCCAACTCGCCAGGAATGTTGTCAAATATTACCGCCGAGATGATAGGTTGGCTTAGGTTAGGTTATATTACGTTATTGATGTATATGAAGGTCAAACGGAGACGTAGAGGCCAACTCGCCAGGAATGTTGTCAAATATTACCGCCGAGATGATAGGTTGGGTTAGGTTAGGTTATATTACGTTATTGATGTATATGAAGGCCAAACGGAGACGTAGAGGCCAACTCGCCAGGAATGTTGTCAAATATTACCGCCGAGATGTTAGATTGGGTTAGATTAGCTTATATTACGTTATTGATGTATATGAAGCTCAAACGGAGACGTAGAGGCCAACTCGCCACGAATGTTGTCAAATATTACAGCCGAGATGTTAGGTTGGCTTAGGTTA
The DNA here is from genome assembly GCA_963969225.1 of Xylocopa violacea. Taxonomy (NCBI): domain Eukaryota; kingdom Metazoa; phylum Arthropoda; class Insecta; order Hymenoptera; family Apidae; genus Xylocopa; species Xylocopa violacea. The sequence goes on along the minus strand of CAXAJV010000836.1, from coordinate 3,567,208 downwards.
GGTTATATTACGTTATTGATGTATATGAAGGTCAAACGGAGACGTAGAGGCCAACTCGCCAGGAATGTTGTCAAATATTACCGCCGAGATGTTAGGTTGGGTTAGGTTAGGTTATATTACCTTACAGATGTATCTAAGTGTCCCACGGAGAGGTAGAGGCCAACTCGCCCGGAATGTTGTCAAATATTATCGCCAATATGATAGGTTGGTTTAGGTTAGGTTATATTTCGTTATTGATGTATATGATGGTCCCACGGAGACGTAGAGGCCAACTCGCCACGAATGTTGTCAAATATTACAGTCGAGATGTTAGGTTGGCTTAGGTTAGGTTATATTACGTTATTGATGTATATGAAGGTCAAACGGAGACGTAGAGGCCAACGCGCCAGGAATGTTGTCAAATATTACCGCCGAGATGTTAGGTTGGGTTAGGTTAGGTTATATTACGTTACAGATGTATCTTAGGGTCCCACGGAGACGTAGATGCCAACTCGCCAGGAATGTTGTCAAATAATACCGCCGAGATGTTAGGTTGGGTTAGGTTAGGTTATATTACCTTACAGATGTATCTAAGTGTCCCACGGAGACGTAGAGGCCAACTCGCCAGGAATGTTGTCAAATATTATCGCCGAGATGATAGGTTGGTTTAGGTTAGGTTATATTTCGTTATTGATGTATATGAAGGTCCCACGGAGACGTAGAGTCCAACAAGACAGGAATGTGGTCAAATACTACCGCCGAAATGTTAGATTGGGTTAGGTTAGGTTATATTACGTTATTGAATTATATAAAGGTCACAGGGAGGCGTAGATGCCAACTCGCCAGGAATGTTGTCAAATATTACCGGCGAGATGTTAGGTTGAGTTAGGCTAGTTTATATTACGTTATTGATGTATATAAAGGTCCCACAGAGACGCAGAGGTCAACTCGCCAGGAATGTTGTCAAATATTACCGCCGAGATGTTAGGTTGGGTTAGGTTAGCTTATATTACGTTATTGATGTATATGAAGGTCAAACGGAGACGTAGAGGCCAACTCGCCAGGAATGTTGTCAAATATTATCGCCGAAATGTTAGGTTGGGTTAGGTTAGGTTATATTACGTTATTGATGTATATAAAGGTCCCAGTGAGACGTAGATGCCAACTCGCCAGGAATGTTGTCAAATATTACCGCCGAGATGTTAGATTGTGTTAGGCTAGCTTATATTACGTTATTGATGTATATAAAGGTCCCACGGATACGTAGAGGCCAACTCGCCACGAATGTTGTCAAATATTACAGCCGAGATGTTAGGTTGGCTTAGGTTAGGTTATATTACGTTATTGATGTATATGAAGGTCAAACGGAAACGTAGAGGCCAACTCGCCAGGAATGTTGTCAAATATTACCGCCGAGATGTTAGGTTGGGTTAGGTTAGGTTATATTACGTTACAGATGTATCTTAGGGTCGCACGGAGACGTAGATGCCAACTCGCCAGTATTGTTGTCAAATATTACCGCCGAGATGTTAGGTTGGGTTAGGTTAGGTTATATTACGTTACAGATGTATCTTAGGGTCCCACGGAGACGTAGATGTCAACTCGCCAGGAATGTTGTCAAATATTACCGCCGAGATGTTAGGTTGGGTTAGGTTAGGTTATATTACCTTACAGATGTATCTAAGTGTCCCACGGAGACGTAGATGTCAACTCGCCAGGAATGTTGTCAAATATTACCGCCGAGGTGTTAGGTTGGGTTAGGTTAGGTTATATTACCTTACAGATGTATCTAAGTGTCCCACGGAGACGTAGAGGCCAACTCGCCAGGAATGTTGTCAAATATTATCGCCGATATGATAGGTTGGTTTAGGTTAGGTTATATTTCGTTATTGATGTATATGAAGGTCCCACGGAGCCGTAGAGGCCAACTCGCCACGAATGTTGTCTAATATTACCGCCGAGATGATAGGTTGGGTTAGGTTAGGTTAAATTACGTTATTGATGTATATGAAGTTCAAACGGAAACGTAGAGGCCAACTCGCAAGGAATGATGTCAAATACTACCGCCGATATGTTAGGTTGGGTTAGGTTAGGTTATATTACGTTACAGATGTATCTTAGTGTCCCACGGAGACGTATATGTCAACTCGCCAGGAATGTTGTCAAATATTACCGCCGAGATGTTAGGTTGGGTTAGGTTAGGTTATATTACCTTACAGATGTATCTAAGTGTCCCACGGAGACGTAGAGGCCAACTCGCCAGGAATGTTGTCAAATATTATCGCCGATATGATAGGTTGGTTTAGGTTAGGTTATATTACGTTATTGATGTATATAAAGGTCCCACGGAGACGTAGACGCCAACTCGCCAGGAATGTGGTCAAATATTACCGCCGAGATGTTAGGTTGGGTTAGGTTAGGTTATATTACGTTATTGATGGATATGAAGGTCCCACGTAGACGTAGATACCAACTCGCCAGGAATGTTGTCAAATATTACCGCCGAGATGTTAGATTGGGTTAGGTTAGCTTATATTACGTTATTGATGTATATAAAGATCCCACGGAGACGTAGAGGCCAACTCGCCAGGAATGTTGTCAAATATTACCGCCGAGATGATAGGTTGGGTTAGGTTAGGTTATATTACGTTATTGATGTATATGAAGGCCAAACGGAGACGTAGAGGCCAACTCGCCAGGAATGTTGTCAAATATTACCGCCGAGATGTTAGATTGGGTTAGGTTAGCTTATATTACGTTATTGATGTATATGGAGCTCAAACGGAGACGTAGAGGCCAACTCGCCACGAATGTTGTCAAATATTACAGCCGAGATGTTAGGTTGGCTTAGGTTAGGTTATATTACGTTATTGATGTATATGAAGGTCAAACGGAGACGTAGAGGCCAACTCGCCAGGAATGTTGTCAAATATTACCGCCGAGATGTTAGGTTGGGTTAGGTTAGGTTATATTACCTTACAGATGTATCTAAGTGTCCCACGGAGAGGTAGAGGCCAACTCGCCAGGAATGTTGTCAAATATTATCGCCAATATGATAGGTTGGTTTAGGTTAGGTTATATTTCGTTATTGATGTATATGAAGGTCCCACGGAGACGTAGAGGCCAACTCGCCACGAATGTTGTCAAATATTACAGCCGAGATGTTAGGTTGGCTTAGGTTAGGTTATATTACGTTATTGATGTATATGAAGGTCAAACGGAGACGTAGAGGCCAACTCGCCAGGAATGTTGTCAAATATTACCGCCGAGATGTTAGGTTGGGTTAGGTTAGGTTATATTACCTTACAGATGTATCTAAGTGTCCCACGGAGAGGTAGAGGCCAACTCGCCCGGAATGTTGTCAAATATTATCGCCAATATGATAGGTTGGTTTAGGTTAGGTTATATTTCGTTATTGATGTATATGAAGGTCCCACGGAGACGTAGAGGCCAACTCGCCACGAATGTTGTCAAATATTACAGCCGAGATGTTAGGTTGGCTTAGGTTAGGTTATATTACGTTATTGATGTATATGAAGGTCAAACGGAGACGTAGAGGCCAACGCGCCAGGAATGTTGTCAAATATTACCGCCGAGATGTTAGGTTGGGTTAGGTTAGGTTATATTACGTTACAGATGTATCTTAGGGTCCCACGGAGACGTAGATGCCAACTCGCCAGGAATGTTGTCAAATAATACCGCCGAGATGTTAGGTTGGGTTAGGTTAGGTTATATTACCTTACAGATGTATCTAAGTGTCCCACGGAGACGTAGAGGCCAACTCGCCAGGAATGTTGTCAAATATTATCGCCGAGATGATAGGTTGGTTTAGGTTAGGTTATATTTCGTTATTGATGTATATGAAGGTCCCACGGAGACGTAGAGTCCAACAAGACAGGAATATGGTCAAATACTACCGCCGAAATGTTAGATTGGGTTAGGTTAGGTTATATTACGTTATTGAATTATATAAAGGTCACAGGGAGGCGTAGATGCCAACTCGCCAGGAATGTTGTCAAATATTACCGGCGAGATGTTAGGTTGAGTTAGGCTAGTTTATATTACGTTATTGATGTATATAAAGGTCCCACAGAGACGCAGAGGTCAACTCGCCAGGAATGTTGTCAAATATTACCGCCGAGATGTTAGATTGGGTTAGGTTAGCTTATATTACGTTATTGATGTATATAAAGATCCCACGGAGACGTAGAGGCCAACTCGCCAGGAATGTTGTCAAATATTACCGCCGAGATGATAGGTTGGGTTAGGTTAGGTTATATTACGTTATTGATGTATATAAAGGCCAAACGGAGACGTAGAGGCCAACTAGCCAGGAATGTTGTCAAATATTACCGCCGATATGTTAGGTTGGGTTAGGTTAGGTTATATTACGTTACAGATGTATCTTAGGGTCCCACGGAGACGTATATGTCAACTCGCCAGGAATGTTGTCAAATATTACCGCCGAGATGTTAGGTTGGGTTAGGTTAGGTTATATTACCTTACAGATGTATCTAAGTGTCCCACGGAGACGTAGAGGCCAACTCGCCAGGAATGTTGTCAAATATTATCGCCGATATGATAGGTTGGTTTAGGTTAGGTTATATTACGTTATTGATGTATATAAAGGTCCCACGGAGACGTAGACGCCAACTCGCCAGGAATGTGGTCAAATATTACCGCCGAGATGTTAGGTTGGGTTAGGTTAGGTTATATTACGTTATTGATGGATATGAAGGTCCCACGTAGACGTAGATACCAACTCGCCAGGAATGTTGTCAAATATTACCGCCGAGATGTTAGGTTGGCTTAGGTTAGGTTACATTACGTTATTGATGTATATGAAGGTCAAACGGAGACGTAGAGGCCAACTCGCCAGGAATGTTGTCAAATATTACCGCCGAGATGTTAGGTTGGGTTAGGTTAGGTTATATTACCTTACAGATGTATCTAAGTGTCCCACGGAGAGGTAGAGGCCAACTCGCCAGGAATGTTGTCAAATATTATCGCCAATATGATAGGTTGGTTTAGGTTAGGTTATATTTCGTTATTGATGTATATGAAGGTCCCACGGAGACGTAGAGGCCAACTCGCCACGAATGTTGTCAAATATTACAGCCGAGATGTTAGGTTGGCTTAGGTTAGGTTATATTACGTTATTGATGTATATGAAGGTCAAACGGAGACGTAGAGGCCAACGCGCCAGGAATGTTGTCAAATATTACCGCCGAGATGTTAGGTTGGGTTAGGTTAGGTTATATTACGTTACAGATGTATCTTAGGGTCCCACGGAGACGTAGATGCCAACTCACCAGGAATGTTGTCAAATAATACCGCCGAGATGTTAGGTTGGGTTAGGTTAGGTTATATTACCTTACAGATGTATCTAAGTGTCCCACGGAGACGTAGAGGCCAACTCGCCAGGAATGTTGTCAAATATTATCGCCGAGATGATAGGTTGGTTTAGGTTAGGTTATATTACGTTATTGATGTATATGAAGGTCAAACGGAGACGTAGAGGCCAACTCGCCAGGAATGTTGTCAAATATTATCGCCGAAATGTTAGGTTGGGTTAGGTTAGGTTATATTACGTTATTGATGTATATAAAGGTCCCAGGGAGACGTAGATGCCAACTCGCCAGGAATGTTGTCAAATATTACCGCCGAGATGTTAGATTGGGTTAGGTTAGCTTATATTACGTTATTGATGTATATAAAGATCCCACGGAGACGTAGAGGCCAACTCGCCAGGAATGTTGTCAAATATTACCGCCGAGATGATAGGTTGGCTTAGGTTAGGTTATATTACGTTATTGATGTATATGAAGGTCAAACGGAGACGTAGAGGCCAACTAGCCAGGAATGTTGTCAAATATTACCGCCGAGGTGTTAGATTGTGTTAGGCTAGCTTATATTACGTTATTGATGTATATAAAGGTCCCACGGATACGTAGAGGCCAACTCGCCACGAATGTTGTCAAATATTACAGCCGAGATGTTAGGTTGGCTTAGGTTAGGTTATATTACGTTATTGATGTATATGAAGGTCAAACGGAAACGTAGAGGCCAACTCGCCAGGAATGTTGTCAAATATTACCGCCGAGATGTTAGGTTGGGTTAGGTTAGGTTATATTACGTTACAGATGTATCTTAGGGTCGCACGGAGACGTAGATGCCAACTCGCCAGTATTGTTGTCAAATATTACCGCCGAGATGTTAGGTTGGGTTAGGTTAGGTTATATTACCTTACAGATGTATCTAAGTGTCCCACGGAGACGTAGATGTCAACTCGCCAGGAATGTTGTCAAATATTACCGCCGAGGTGTTAGGTTGGGTTAGGTTAGGTTATATTACCTTACAGATGTATCTAAGTGTCCCACGGAGACGTAGAGGCCAACTCGCCAGGAATGTTGTCAAATATTATCGCCGATATGATAGGTTGGTTTAGGTTAGGTTATATTTCGTTATTGATGTATATGAAGGTCCCACGGAGCCGTAGAGGCCAACTCGCCACGAATGTTGTCTAATATTACCGCCGAGATGTTAGGTTGGCTTAGGTTAGGTTATATTACGTTATTGATGTATATGAAGGTCAAACTTAGACGTAGAGGCCAACGCGCCAGGAATGTTGTCAAATATTACCGCCGAGATGTTAGGTTGGGTTAGGTTAGGTTATATTACGTTACAGATGTATCTTAGGGTCCCACGGTGACGTAGATGCCAACTCGCCAGGAATGTTGTCAAATAATACCGCCGAGATGTTAGGTTGGGTTAGGTTAGGTTATATTACCTTACAGATGTATCTAAGTGTCCCACGGAGACGTAGAGGCCAACTCGCCAGGAATGTTGTCAAATATTATCGCCGAGATGATAGGTTGGTTTAGGTTAGGTTATATTTCGTTATTGATGTATATGAAGGTCCCACGGAGACGTAGAGTCCAACAAGACAGGAATGTGGTCAAATATTACCGCAGTAATGTTAGATTGGGTTAGGTTAGGTTATACTACGTTATTGAATTATATAAAGGTCACAGGGAGGCGTAGATGCCAACTCGCCAGGAATGTTGTCAAATATTACCGGCGAGATGTTAGGTTGAGTTAGGCTAGTTTATATTACGTTATTGATGTATATAAAGGTCCCACAGAGACGCAGAGGTCAACTCGCCAGGAATGTTGTCAAATATTACCGCCGAGATGTTAGGTTGGGTTAGGTTAGCTTATATTACGTTATTGATGTATATGAAGGTCAAACGGAGACGTAGAGGCCAACTCGCCAGGAATGTTGTCAAATATTATCGCCGAAATGTTAGGTTGGGTTAGGTTAGGTTATATTACGTTATTGATGTATATAAAGGTCCCAGGGAGACGTAGATGCCAACTCGCCAGGAATGTTGTCAAATATTACCGCCGAGATGTTAGATTGGGTTAGGTTAGCTTATATTACGTTATTGATGTATATGAAGGTCCCACGGAGACGTAGAGGCCAACTCGCCACGAATGTTGTCAAATATTACAGCCGAGATGTTAGGTTGGCTTAGGTTAGGTTATATTACGTTATTGATGTATATGAAGGTCAAACGGAGACGTAGAGGCCAACTCGCCAGGAATGTTGTCAAATATTACCGCCGAGATGTTAGGTTGGGTTAGGTTAGGTTATATTACCTTACAGATGTATCTAAGTGTCCCACGGAGAGGTAGAGGCCAACTCGCCAGGAATGTTGTCAAATATTATCGCCAATATGATAGGTTGGTTTAGGTTAGGTTATATTTCGTTATTGATGTATATGAAGGTCCCACGGAGACGTAGAGGCCAACTCGCCACGAATGTTGTCAAATATTACAGCCGAGATGTTAGGTTGGCTTAGGTTAGGTTATATTACGTTATTGATGTATATGAAGGTCAAACGGAGACGTAGAGGCCAACGCGCCAGGAATGTTGTCAAATATTACCGCCGAGATGTTAGGTTGGGTTAGGTTAGGTTATATTACGTTACAGATGTATCTTAGGGTCCCACGGAGACGTAGATGCCAACTCGCCAGGAATGTTGTCAAATAATACCGCCGAGATGTTAGGTTGGGTTAGGTTAGGTTATATTACCTTACAGATGTATCTAAGTGTCCCACGGAGACGTAGAGGCCAACTCGCCAGGAATGTTGTCAAATATTATCGCCGAGATGATAGGTTGGTTTAGGTTAGGTTATATTTCGTTATTGATGTATATGAAGGTCCCACGGAGACGTAGAGTCCAACAAGACAGGAATGTGGTCAAATATTACCGCCGTAATGTTAGATTGGGTTAGGTTAGGTTATATTACGTTATTGAATTATATAAAGGTCACAGGGAGGCGTAGATGCCAACTCGCCAGGAATGTTGTCAAATATTACCGGCGAGATGTTAGGTTGAGTTAGGCTAGTTTATATTACGTTATTGATGTATATAAAGGTCCCACAGAGACGCAGAGGTCAACTCGCCAGGAATGTTGTCAAATATTACCGCCGAGATGTTAGGTTGGGTTAGGTTAGCTTATATTACGTTATTGGTGTATATGAAGGTCAAACGGAGACGTAGAGGCCAACTCGCCAGGAATGTTGTCAAATATTATCGCCGAAATGTTAGGTTGGGTTAGGTTAGGTTATATTACGTTATTGATGTATATAAACGTCCCACAGAGACGCAGAGGCCAACTCGCCAGGAATGTTGTCAAATATTACCGCCGAGATGTTAGATTGGGTTAGGTTAGCTTATATTACGTTATTGATGTATATAAAGATCCCACGGAGACGTAGAGGCCAACTCGCCAGGAATGTTGTCAAATATTACCGCCGAGATGATAGGTTGGCTTAGGTTAGGTTATATTACGTTATTGATGTATATGAAGGTCAAACGGAGACGTAGAGGCCAACTCGCCAGGAATGTTGTCAAATATTACCGCCGAGATGATAGGTTGGGTTAGGTTAGGTTATATTACGTTATTGATGTATATGAAGGCCAAACGGAGACGTAGAGGCCAACTCGCCAGGAATGTTGTCAAATATTACCGCCGAGATGTTAGATTGGGTTAGATTAGCTTATATTACGTTATTGATGTATATGAAGCTCAAACGGAGACGTAGAGGCCAACTCGCCACGAATGTTGTCAAATATTACAGCCGAGATGTTAGGTTGGCTTAGGTTAGGTTATATTACGTTATTGATGTATATGAAGGTCAAACGGAGACGTAGAGGCCAACTCGCCAGGAATGTTGTCAAATATTACCGCCGAGATGTTAGGTTGGGTTAGGTTAGGTTATATTACCTTACAGATGTATCTAAGTGTCCCACGGAGAGGTAGAGGCCAACTCGCCAGGAATGTTGTCAAATATTATCGCCAATATGATAGGTTGGTTTAGGTTAGGTTATATTTCGTTATTGATGTATATGAAGGTCCCACGGAGACGTAGAGGCCAACTCGCCACGAATGTTGTCAAATATTACAGCCGAGATGTTAGGTTGGCTTAGGTTAGGTTATATTACGTTATTGATGTATATGAAGGTCAAACGGAGACGTAGAGGCCAACGCGCCAGGAATGTTGTCAAATATTACCGCCGAGATGTTAGGTTGGGTTAGGTTAGGTTATATTACGTTACAGATGTATCTTAGGGTCCCACGGAGACGTAGATGCCAACTCACCAGGAATGTTGTCAAATAATGCCGCCGAGATGTTAGGTTGGGTTAGGTTAGGTTATATTACCTTACAGATGTATCTAAGTGTCCCACGGAGACGTAGAGGCCAACTCGCCAGGAATGTTGTCAAATATTATCGCCGAGATGATAGGTTGGTTTAGGTTAGGTTATATTTCGTTATTGATGTATATGAAGGTCCCACGGAGACGTAGAGTCCAACAAGACAGGAATGTGGTCAAATATTACCGCCGAAATGTTAGATTGGGTTAGGTTAGGTTATATTACGTTATTGAATTATATAAAGGTCACAGGGAGGCGTAGATGCCAACTCGCCAGGAATGTTGTCAAATATTACCGGCGAGATGTTAGGTTGAGTTAGGCTAGTTTATATTACGTTATTGATGTATATAAAGGTCCCACAGAGACGCAGAGGTCAACTCGCCAGGAATGTTGTCAAATATTACCGCCGAGATGTTAGGTTGGGTTAGGTTAGCTTATATTACGTTATTGATGTATATGAAGGGCAAACGGAGACGTAGAGGCCAACTCGCCAGGAATGTTGTCAAATATTATCGCCGAAATGTTAGGTTGGGTTAGGTTAGGTTAGGTTATATTACGTTATTGATGTATATAAAGGTCCCAGGGAGACGTAGATGCCAACTCGCCAGGAATGTTGTCAAATATTACCGCCGAGATGTTAGATTGGATTAGGTTAGCTTATATTACGTTATTGATGTATATAAAGATCCCACGGAGACGTAGAGGCCAACTCGCCAGGAATGTTGTCAAATATTACCGCCGAGATGATAGGTTGGCTTAGGTTAGGTTATATTACGTTATTGATGTATATGAAGGTCAAACGGAGACGTAGAGGCCAACTCGCCAGGAATGTTGTCAAATATTACCGCCGAGATGTTAGGTTGGGTTAGGTTAGGTTATATTACGTTATTGATGGATATGAAGGTCCCACGTAGACGTAGATACCAACTCGCTAGGAATGTTGTCAAATATTACGGCCGAGATGTTAGATTGGGTTAGGTTAGCTTATATTACGTTATTGATGTATATAAAGATCCCACGGAGACGTAGAGGCCAACTCGCCAGGAATGTTGTCAAATATTACCGCCGAGATGATAGGTTGGGTTAGGTTAGGTTATATTACGTTATTGATGTATATGAAGGCCAAACGGAGACGTAGAGGCCAACTCGCCAGGAATGTTGTCAAATATTACCGCCGAGGTGTTAGATTGTGTTAGGCTAGCTTATATTACGTTATTGATGTATATAAAGGTCCCACGGATACGTAGAGGCCAACTCGCCACGAATGTTGTCAAATATTACAGCCGAGATGTTAGGTTGGCTTAGGTTAGGTTATATTACGTTATTGATGTATATGAAGGTCAAACGGAGACGTAGAGGCCAACTCGCCAGGAATGTTGTCAAATATTACCGCCGAGATGTTAGGTTGGGTTAGGGTAGGTTATATTACGTTATTGAATTATATAAAGGTCCCAGGGAGGCGTAGATGCCAACTCGCCAGGAATGTTGTCAAATATTACCGCCGAGATGTTAGGTTGGGTTAGGTTAGGTTATATTACCTTACAGATGTATCTAAGTGTCCCACGGAGACGTAGAGGCCAACTCGCCAGGAATGTTGTCAAATATTATCGCCGATATGATAGGTTGGTTTAGGTTAGATTATATTTCGTTATTGATGTACATGAAGGTCCCACGGAGCCGTAGAGGCCAACTCGCCACGAATGTTGTCTAATATTACCGCCGAGATGATAGGTTGGGTTAGGTTAGGTTAAATTACGTTATTGATGTATATGAAGTTCAAACGGAGACCTAGAGGCCAACTCGCAAGGAATGATGTCAAATACTACCGCCGATATGTTAGGTTGGGTTAGGTTAGGTTATATTACGTTATTGAATTATATAAAGGTCCCAGGGAGGCGTAGATGCCAACTCGCCAGGAATGTTGTCAAATATTACCGGCGAGATGTTAGGTTGAGTTAGGCTAGTTTATATTACGTTATTGATGTATATAAAGGTCCCACAGAGACGCAGAGGTCAACTCGCCAGGAATGTTGTCAAATATTACCGCCGAGATGTTAGGTTGGGTTAGGTTAGCTTATATTACGTTATTGATGTATATGAAGGTCAAACGGAGACGTAGAGGCCAACTCGCCAGGAATGTTGTCAAATATTATCGCCGAAATGTTAGGTTGGGTTAGGTTAGGTTATATTACGTTATTGATGTATATAAAGGTCCCAGGGAGACGTAGATGCCAACTCGCCAGGAATGTTGTCAAATATTACCGCCGAGATGTTAGATTGGGTTAGGTTAGCTTATATTACGTTATTGATGTATATAAAGATCCCACGGAGACGTAGAGGCCAACTCGCCAGGAATGTTGTCAAATATTACCGCCGAGATGTTAGGTTGGGTTAGGTTAGGTTATATTACGTTATTGATGGATATGAAGGTCCCACGTAGACGTAGATACCAACTCGCCAGGAATGTTGTCAAATATTACGGCCGAGATGTTAGATTGGGTTAGGTTAGCTTATATTACGTTATTGATGTATATAAAGATCCCACGGAGACGTAGAGGCCAACTCGCCAGGAATGTTGTCAAATATTACCGCCGAGATGATAGGTTGGGTTAGGTTAGGTTATATTACGTTATTGATGTATATGAAGGCCAAACGGAGACGTAGAGGCCAACTCGCCAGGAATGTTGTCAAATATTACCGCCGAGGTGTTAGATTGTGTTAGGCTAGCTTATATTACGTTATTGATGTATATAAAGGTCCCACGGATACGTAGAGGCCAACTCGCCACGAATGTTGTCAAATATTACAGCCGAGATGTTAGGTTGGCTTAGGTTAGGTTATATTACGTTATTGATGTATATGAAGGTCAAACGGAGACGTAGAGGCCAACTCGCCAGGAATGTTGTCAAATATTACCGCCGAGATGTTAGGTTGGGTTAGGGTAGGTTATATTACGTTATTGAATTATATAAAGGTCCCAGGGAGGCGTAGATGCCAACTCGCCAGGAATGTTGTCAAATATTACCGCCGAGATGTTAGGTTGGGTTAGGTTAGGTTATATTACGTTATTGATGTATATAAACGTCCCACAGAGACGCAGAGGCCAACTCGCCAGGAATGTTGTCAAATATTACCGCCGAGATGTTAGGTTGGGTTAGGTTAGCTTATATTACGTTATTGATGTATATGAAGGTCAAACGGAGACGTAGAGGCCAACTCGCCAGGAATGTTGTCAAATATTATCGCCGAAATGTTAGGTTGGGTTAGGATAGGTTATATTACGTTATTGATGTATATAAAGGTCCCAGGGAGACGTAGATGCCAACTCGCCAGGAATGTTGTCAAATATTATCGCCGAGATGTTAGATTGGGTTAGGTTAGCTTATATTACGTTATTGATGTATATGAAGCTCAAACGGAGACGTAGAGGCCAACTCGCCACGAATGTTGTCAAATATTACAGCCGAGATGTTAGGTTGGCTTAGGTTAGGTTATATTACGTTATTGATGTATATGAAGGTCAAACGGAGACGTAGAGGCCAACTCGCCAGGAATGTTGTCAAATATTACCGCCGAGATGTTAGGTTGGGTTAGGTTAGGTTATATTACGTTACAGATGTATCTTAGGGTCCCACGGAGACGTAGATGCCAACTCGCCAGGAATGTTGTCAAATAATACCGCCGAGATGTTAGGTTGGGTTAGGTTAGGTTATATTACCTTCCAGATGTATCTAAGTGTCCCACGGAGACGTAGAGGCCAACTCGCCAGGAATGTTGTCAAATATTATCGCCGAGATGATAGGTTGGTTTAGGTTAGGTTATATTTCGTTATTGATGTATATGAAGGTCCCACGGAGACGTAGATGCCAACAAGACAGGAATGTGGTCAAATATTACCGCCGAAATGTTAGATTGGGTTAGGTTAGGTTATATTACGTTATTGAATTATATAAAGGTCACAGGGAGGCGTAGATGCCAACTCGCCAGGAATGTTGTCAAATATTACCGGCGAGATGTTAGGTTGAGTTAGGCTAGTTTATATTACGTTATTGATGTATATAAAGGTCCCACAGAGACGCAGAGGTCAACTCGCCAGGAATGTTGTCAAATATTACCGCCGAGATGTTAGGTTGGGTTAGGTTAGCTTATATTACGTTATTGATGTATATGAAGGTCAAACGGAGACGTAGAGGCCAACTCGCCAGGAATGTTGTCAAATATTACCGCCGAGGTGTTAGATTGTGTTAGGCTAGCTTATATTACGTTATTGATGTATATAAAGGTCCCACGGATACGTAGAGGCCAACTCGCCACGAATGTTGTCAAATATTACAGCCGAGATGTTAGGTTGGCTTAGGTTAGGTTATATTACGTTATTGATGTATATGAAGGTCAAACGGAAACGTAGAGGCCAACTCGCCAGGAATGTTGTCAAATATTACCGCCGAGATGATAGGTTGGGTTAGGTTAGGTTATATTACGTTATTGATGTATATAAAGGCCAAACGGAGACGTAGAGGCCAACTAGCCAGGAATGTTGTCAAATATTACCGCCGAGGTGTTAGATTGTGTTAGGCTAGCTTATATTACGTTATTGATGTATATAAAGGTCCCACGGATACGTAGAGGCCAACTCGCCACGAATGTTGTCAAATATTACAGCCGAGATGTTAGGTTGGCTTAGGTTAGGTTATATTACGTTATTGATGTATATGAAGGTCAAACGGAAACGTAGAGGCCAACTCGCCAGGAATGTTGTCAAATATTACCGCCGAGATGTTAGGTTGGGTTAGGTTAGGTTATATTACGTTACAGATGTATCTTAGGGTCGCACGGAGACGTAGATGCCAACTCGCCAGTATTGTTGTCAAATATTACCGCCGAGATGTTAGGTTGGGTTAGGTTAGGTTATATTACGTTACAGATGTATCTTAGGGTCCCACGGAGACGTAGATGTCAACTCGCCAGGAATGTTGTCAAATATTACCGCCGAGATGTTAGGTTGGGTTAGGTTAGGTTATATTACCTTACAGATGTATCTAAGTGTCCCACGGAGACGTAGATGTCAACTCGCCAGGAATGTTGTCAAATATTACCGCCGAGGTGTTAGGTTGGGTTAGGTTAGGTTATATTACCTTACAGATGTATCTAAGTGTCCCACGGAGACGTAGAGGCCAACTCGCCAGGAATGTTGTCAAATATTATCGCCGATATGATAGGTTGGTTTAGGTTAGGTTATATTTCGTTATTGATGTATATGAAGGTCCCACGGAGCCGTAGAGGCCAACTCGCCACGAATGTTGTCTAATATTACCGCCGAGATGATAGGTTGGGTTAGGTTAGGTTAAATTACGTTATTGATGTATATGAAGTTCAAACGGAGACGTAGAGGCCAACTCGCAAGGAATGATGTCAAATACTACCGCCGATATGTTAGGTTGGGTTAGGTTAGGTTATATTACGTTACAGATGTATCTTAGGGTCCCACGGAGACGTATATGTCAACTCGCCAGGAATGTTGTCAAATATTACCGCCGAGATGTTAGGTTGGGTTAGGTTAGGTTATATTACCTTACAGATGTATCTAAGTGTCCCACGGAGACGTAGAGGCCAACTCGCCAGGAATGTTGTCAAATATTATCGCCGATATGATAGGTTGGTTTAGGTTAGGTTATATTACGTTATTGATGTATATAAAGGTCCCACGGAGACGTAGAGGCCAACTCGCCAGGAATGTGTTCAAATATTACCGCCGAGATGTTAGGTTGGGTTAGGTTAGGTTATATTACGTTATTGATGGATATGAAGGTCCCACGTAGACGTAGATACCAACTCGCCAGGAATGTTGTCAAATATTACCGCCGAGATGTTAGATTGGGTTAGGTTAGCTTATATTACGTTATTGATGTATATAAAGATCCCACGGAGACGTAGAGGCCAACTCGCCAGGAATGTTGTCAAATATTACCGCCGAGATGATAGGTTGGGTTAGGTTAGGTTATATTACGTTATTGATGTATATGAAGGCCAAACGGAGACGTAGAGGCCAACTCGCCAGGAATGTTGTCAAATATTACCGCCGAGGTGTTAGATTGTGTTAGGCTAGCTTATATTACGTTATTGATGTATATAAAGGTCCCACGGATACGTAGAGGCCAACTCGCCACGAATGTTGTCAAATATTACAGCCGAGATGTTAGGTTGGCTTAGGTTAGGTTATATTACGTTATTGATGTATATGAAGGTCAAACGGAGACGTAGAGGCCAACTCGCCAGGAATGTTGTCAAATATTACCGCCGACATGTTAGGTTGGATTAGGTTAGGTTATATTACGTTACAAATGTATCTTAGGGTCCCACGGAGACGTAGATGCCAACTCGCCAGGAATGTTGTCAAATATTACCGCCGAGATGTTAGGTTGGGTTAGGTTAGGTTATATTACGTTACAGATGTATCTTAGGGTCCCACGGAGACGTATATGTCAACTCGCCAGGAATGTTGTCAAATATTACCGCCGAGATGTTAGGTTGGGTTAGGTTAGGTTATATTACCTTACAGATGTATCTAAGTGTCCCACGGAGACGTAGAGGCCAACTCGCCAGGAATGTTGTCAAATATTATCGCCGAGATGATAGGTTGGTTTAGGTTAGGTTATATTTCGTTATTGATGTATATGAAGGTCCCACGGAGACGTAGAGGCCAACAAGACAGGAATGTGGTCAAATATTACCGCCGAGATGTTAGGTTGGGTTAGGTTAGGTTATATTACGTTACTGATGGATATGAAGGTCCCACGTAGACGTAGAGGCCAACTCGCCACGAATGTTGTCTAATATTACCGCCGAGATGTTAGATTGGGTTAGGTTAGCTTATATTACGTTATTGATGTATATGAAGCTCAAACGGAGACGTAGAGGCCAACTCGCCACGAATGTTGTCAAATATTACAGCCGAGATGTTAGGTTGGCTTAGGTTAGGTTATATTACGTTATTGATGTATATGAAGGTCAAACGGAAACGTAGAGGCCAACTCGCCAGGAATGTTGTCAAATATTACCGCCGAGATGTTAGGTTGGGTTAGGTTAGGTTATATTACGTTACAGATGTATCTTAGGGTCGCACGGAGACGTAGATGCCAACTCGCCAGTATTGTTGTCAAATATTACCGCCGAGATGTTAGGTTGGGTTAGGTTAGGTTATATTACGTTACAGATGTATCTTAGGGTCCCACGGAGACGTAGATGTCAACTCGCCAGGAATGTTGTCAAATATTACCGCCGAGATGTTAGGTTGGGTTAGGTTAGGTTATATTACCTTACAGATGTATCTAAGTGTCCCACGGAGACGTAGATGTCAACTCGCCAGGAATGTTGTCAAATATTACCGCCGAGGTGTTAGGTTGGGTTAGGTTAGGTTATATTACGTTATTGATGGATATGAAGGTCCCACGTAGACGTAGATACCAACTCGCCAGGAATGTTGTCAAATATTACCGCCGAGATGTTAGATTGGGTTAGGTTAGCTTATATTACGTTATTGATGTATATAAAGATCCCACGGAGACGTAGAGGCCAACTCGCCAGGAATGTTGTCAAATATTACCGCCGAGATGATAGGTTGGGTTAGGTTAGGTTATATTACGTTATTGATGTATATGAAGGCCAAACGGAGACGTAGAGGCCAACTCGCCAGGAATGTTGTCAAATATTACCGCCGAGGTGTTAGATTGTGTTAGGCTAGCTTATATTACGTTATTGATGTATATAAAGGTCCCACGGATACGTAGAGGCCAACTCGCCACGAATGTTGTCAAATATTACAGCCGAGATGTTAGGTTGGCTTAGGTTAGGTTATATTACGTTATTGATGTATATGAAGGTCAAACGGAGTCGTAGAGGCCAACTCGCCAGGAATGTTGTCAAATATTACCGCCGACATGTTAGGTTGGATTAGGTTAGGTTATATTACGTTACAAATGTATCTTAGGGTCCCACGGAGACGTAGATGCCAACTCGCCAGGAATGTTGTCAAATATTACCGCCGAGATGTTAGGTTGGGTTAGGTTAGGTTATATTACGTTACAGATGTATCTTAGGGTCCCACGGAGACGTATATGTCAACACGCCAGGAATGTTGTCAAATATTACCGCCGAGATGTTAGGTTGGGTTAGGTTAGGTTATATTACCTTACAGATGTATCTAAGTGTCCCACGGAGACGTAGAGGCCAAGTCGCCAGGAATGTTGTCAAATATTATCGCCGAGATGATAGGTTGGTTTAGGTTAGGTTATATTTCGTTATTGATGTATATGAAGGTCCCACGGAGACGTAGAGGCCAACAAGACAGGAATGTGGTCAAATATTACCGCCGAGATGTTAGGTTGGGTTAGGTTAGGTTATATTACGTTATTGATGGATATGAAGGTCCCACGTAGACGTAGAGGCCAACTCGCCACGAATGTTGTCTAATATTACCGCCGAGATGATAGGTTGTGTTAGGTTAGGTTAAATTACGTTATTGATGTATATGAAGTTCAAACGGAGACGTAGAGGCCAACTCGCCAGAAATGATGCCAAATACTACCGCCGAGATGTTAGGTTGGGTTAGGTTAGGTTATATTGCGTTATTGAATTATATAAAGGTCCCAGGGAGGCGTAGATGCCAACTCGCCAGGAATGTTGTCAAATATTACCGCCGAGATGTTAGGTTGAGTTAGGCTAGTTTATATTACGTTATTGATGTATATAAAGGTCCCACAGAGACGCAGAGGCCAACTCGCCAGGAATGTTGTCAAATATTACCGCCGAAATGTTAGGTTGGGTTAGGTTAGCTTATATTACGTTATTGATGTATATAAAGGTCCCAGGGAGACGTAGATGCCAACTCGCCAGGAATGTTGTCAAATATTACCGCCGAGATGTTAGATTGGGTTAGGTTAGCTTATATTACGTTATTGATGTATATGAAGCTCAAACGGAGACGTAGAGGCCAACTCGCCACGAATGTTGTCAAATATTACAGCCGAGATGTTAGGTTGGCTTATGTTAGGTTATATTACGTTATTGATGTATATGAAGGTCAAACGGAGACGTAGAGGCCAACTCGCCAGGAATGTTGTCAAATATTACCGCCGAGATGTTAGGTTGGGTTAGGTTAGGTTATATTACCTTACAGATGTATCTAAGTGTCCCACGGAGAGGTAGAGGCCAACTCGCCAGGAATGTTGTCAAATATTATCGCCGATATGATAGGTTGGTTTAGGTTAGGTTATATTTCGTTATTGATGTATATGAAGGTCCCACGGAGACGTAGAGACCAACTCGCCACGAATGTTGTCAAATATTACAGCCGAGATGTTAGGTTGGCTTAGGTTAGGTTATATTACGTTATTGATGTATATGAAGGCCAAACGGAGACGTAGAGGCCAACTCGCCAGGAATGTTGTCAAATATTACCGCCGAGGTGTTAGATTGTGTTAGGCTAGCTTATATTACGTTATTGATGTATATAAAGGTCCCACGGATACGTAGAGGCCAACTCGCCACGAATGTTGTCAAATATTACAGCCGAGATGTTAGGTTGGCTTAGGTTAGGTTATATTACGTTATTGATGTATATGAAGGTCAAACGGAGACGTAGAGGCCAACTCGCCAGGAATGTTGTCAAATATTACCGCCGACATGTTAGGTTGGGTTAGGTTAGGTTATATTACGTTACAAATGTATCTTAGGGTCCCACGGAGACGTAGATGCCAACTCGCCAGGAGTGTTGTCAAATATTACCGCCGAGATGTTAGGTTGGGTTAGGTTAGGTTATATTACCTTACAGATGTATCTAAGTGTCCCACGGAGACGTAGAGGCCAACTCGCCAGGAATGTTGTCAAATATTATCGCCGAGATGATAGGTTGGTTTAGGTTAGGTTATATTTCGTTATTGATGTATATGAAGATCCCACGGAGACGTAGAGGCCAACAAGACAGGAATGTGGTCAAATATTACCGCCCAGATGTTAGGTTGGGTTAGGTTAGGTTATATTACGTTATTGATGGATATGAAGGTCCCACGTAGACGTAGAGGCCAACTCGCCACGAATGTTGTCTAATATTACCGCCGAGATGATAGGTTGTGTTAGGTTAGGTTAAATTACGTTATTGATGTATATGAAGTTCAAACGGAGACGTAGAGGCCAACTCGCCAGAAATGATGTCAAATACTACCGCCGAGATGTTAGGTTGGGTTAGGTTAGGTTATATTACGTTATTGAATTATATAAAGGTCCCAGGGAGGCGTGATGCCAACTCGCCAGGAATGTTGTCAAATATTACCGCCGAGATGTTAGGTTGAGTTAGGCTAGTTTATATTACGTTATTGATGTATATAAAGGTCCCACAGAGACGCAGAGGCCAACTCGCCAGGAATGTTGTCAAATATTACCGCCGAGATGTTAGGTTGGGTTAGGTTAGCTTATATTACGTTATTGATGTATATGAAGCTCAAACGGAGACGTAGAGGCCAACTCGCCACGAATGTTGTCAAATATTACAGCCGAGATGTTAGGTTGGCTTATGTTAGGTTATATTACGTTATTGATGTATATGAAGGTCAAACGGAGACGTAGAGGCCAACTCGCCAGGAATGTTGTCAAATATTACCGCCGAGATGTTAGGTTGGGTTAGGTTAGGTTATATTACCTTACAGATGTATCTAAGTGTCCCACGGAGAGGCAGAGGCCAACTCGCCAGGAATGTTGTCAAATATTATCGCCGATATGATAGGTTGGTTTACGTTAGGTTATATTACGTTACAGATATATCTTAGGGTCCCACGGAGACGTATATGTCAACTCGCCAGGAATGTTGTCAAATATTACCGCCGAGATGTTAGGTTGGGTTAGGTTAGGTTATATTACCTTACAGATGTATCTAAGTGTCCCACGGAGACGTAGAGGCCAACTCGCCAGGAATGTTGTCAAATATTATCGCCGATATGATAGGTTGGTTTACGTTAGGTTATATTACGTTATTGATGTATATAAAGGTCCCACGGAGACGTAGAGGCCAACTCGCCAGGAATGTTGTCAAATATTGCAGCCGAGATGTTAGGTTGGGTTAGGTTAGGTTATATTACGTTATTGATGGATATGAAGGTCCCACGTAGACGTAGATGCCAACTCGCCAGGAATGTTGTCAAATATTACCGCCGAGATGTTAGATTGGGTTAGGTTAGCTTATACTACGTTATTGATGTATATAACGATCCCACGGAGACGTAGAGGCCAACTCGCCAGGAATGTTGTCAAATATTACCGCCGAGATGATAGGTTGGGTTAGGTTAGGTTATATTACGTTATTGATGTATATGAAGGTCAAACGGAGACGTAGAGGCCAACTCGCCAGGAATGTTGAAAATATTACCGCCGAGGTGTTAGATTGTGTTAGGCTAGCTTATATTACGTTATTGATGTATATAAAGGTCCCACGGATACGTAGAGGCCAACTCGCCACGAATGTTGTCAAATATTACAGCCGAGATGTTAGGTTGGCTTAGGTTAGGTTATATTACGTTATTGATGTATATGAAGGTCAAACGGAGACGTAGAGGCCAACTCGCCAGGAATGTTGTCAAATATTACCGCCGAGATGTTAGGTTGGGTTAGGTTAGGTTATATTACGTTATTGAATTATATAAAGGTCCCAGGGAGGCGTAGATGCCAACTCGCCAGGAATGTTGTCAAATATTACCGCCGAGATGTTAGGTTGGGTTAGGTTAGGTTATATTACCTTACAGATGTATCTAAGTGTCCCACGGAGACGTAGAGGCCAACTCGCCAGGAATGTTGTCAAATATTATCGCCGATATGATAGGTTGGTTTAGGTTAGGTTATATTTCGTTATTGATGTATATGAAGGTCCCATGGAGCCGTAGAGGCCAACTCGCCACGAATGTTGTCTAATATTACCGCGGAGATGATAGGTTGGGTTAGATTAGGTTAAATTACGTTATTGATGTATATGAAGTTCAAACGGAGACGTAGAGGCCAACTCGCAAGGAATGATGTCAAATACTACCGCCGATATGTTAGGTTGGGTTAGGTTAGGTTATATTACGTTATTGAATTATATAAAGGTCCCAGGGAGGCGTAGATGCCAACTCGCCAGGAATGTTGTCAAATATTACCGCCGAGATGTTAGGTTGATTTAGGCTAGTTTATATTACGTTATTGATGTATATAAAGGTCCCTCAGAGACGCAGAGGCCAACTCGCCAGGAATGTTGTCAAATATTACCGCCGAGATGTTAGGTTGGCTTTGGTTAGGTTATATTACGTTATTGATGTATATGAAGGTCAAACGGAGACGTAGAGGCCAACTCGCCAGGAATGTTGTCAAATATTACCGCCGAGATGTTAGGTTGAGTTAGGCTAGTTTATATTACGTTATTGATGTATATAAACGTCCCACAGAGACGCAGAGGCCAACTCGCCAGGAATGTTGTCAAATATTACCGCCGAGATGTTAGGTTGGGTTATGTTAGCTTATATTACGTTATTGATGTATATGAAGGTCAAACGGAGACGTAGAGGCCAACTCGCCAGGAATGTTGTCAAATATTATCGCCGAAATGTTAGGTTGGGTTAGGTTAGGTTATATTACGTTATTGATGTATATAAAGGTCCCAGGGAGACGTAGATGCCAACTCGCCAGGAATGTTGTCAAATATTACCGCCGAGATGTTAGATTGGATTAGGTTAGCTTATATTACGTTATTGATGTATATGAAGCTCAAACGGAGACGTAGAGGCCAACTCGCCACGAATGTTGTCAAATATTACAGCCGAGATGTTAGGTTGGCTTAGGTTAGGTTATATTACGTTATTGATGTATATGAAGGTCAAACGGAGACGTAGAGGCCAACTCGCCAGGAATGTTGACAAATATTACCGCCGAGATGTTAGGTTGGGTTAGGTTAGGTTATATTTCGTTATTGATGTATATGAAGGTCCCACGGAGACGTAGAGGCCAACAAGACAGGAATGTGGTCAAATATTACCGCCGAAATGTTAGATTGAGTTAGGTTAGGTTATATTACGTTATTGAATTATATAAAGGTCACAGGGAGGCGTAGATGCCAACTCGCCAGGAATGTTGTCAAATATTACCGGCGAGATGTTAGGTTGAGTTAGGCTAGTTTATATTACGTTATTGATGTATATAAAGGTCCCACAGAGACGCAGAGGTCAACTCGCCAGGAATGTTGTCAAATATTACCGCCGAGATGTTAGGTTGGGTTAGGTTAGCTTATATTACGTTATTGATGTATATGAAGGTCAAACGGAGACGTAGAGGCCAACTCGCCAGGAATGTTGTCAAATATTATCGCCGAAATGTTAGGTTGGGTTAGGTTAGGTTATATTACGTTATTGATGTATATAAAGGTCCCAGGGAGACGTAGATGCCAACTCGCCAGGAATGTTGTCAAATATTACCGCCGAGATGTTAGATTGGGTTAGGTTAGCTTATATTACGTTATTGATGTATATGAAGCTCAAACGGAGACGTAGAGGCCAACTCGCCACGAATGTTGTCAAATATTACAGCCGAGATGTTAGGTTGGCTTAGGTTAGGTTATATTACGTTATTGATGTATATGAAGGTCAAACGGAGACGTAGAGGCCAACTCGCCAGGAATGTTGACAAATATTACCGCCGAGATGTTAGGTTGGGTTAGGTTAGGTTATATTACGTTACAGATGTATCTTAGGGTCCCACGGAGACGTAGATGTCAACTCGCCAGGAATGTTGTCAAATATTACCGCCGAGATGTTAGGTTGGGTTAGGTTAGGTTATATTACCTTACAGATGTATCTAAGTGTCCCACGGAGAGGTAGAGGCCAACTCGCCAGGAATGTTGTCAAATATTATCGCCGATATGATAGGTTGGTTTAGGTTAGGTTATATTTCATTATTGATGTATATGAAGGTCCCACGGAGACGTAGAGGCCAACTCGCCACGAATGTTGTCAAATATTACCGCCGAGATGTTAGATTGGGTTAGGTTAGCTTATATTACGTTATTGATGTCTATAAAGATCCCACGGAGACGTAGAGGCCAACTCGCCAGGAATGTTGTCAAATATTACCGCCGAGATGATAGGTTGGGTTAGGTTAGGTTATATTACGTTATTGATGTATATAAAGGCCAAACGGAGACGTAGAGGCCAACTCGCCAGGAATGTTGTCAAATATTACCGCCGAGGTGTTAGATTGTGTTAGGCTAGCTTATATTACGTTATTGATGTATGTAAAGGTCCCACGGATACGTAGAGGCCAACTCGCCACGAATGTTGTCAAATATTACAGCCGAGATGTGAGGTTGGCTTAGGTTAGGTTATATTACGTTATTGAATTATATAAAGGTCACAGGGAGGCGTAGATGCCAACTCGCCAGGAATGTTGTCAAATATTACCGGCGAGATGTTAGGTTGAGTTAGGCTAGTTTATATTACGTTATTGATGTATATAAAGGACCCACAGAGACGCAGAGGTCAACTCGCCAGGAATGTTGTCAAATATTACCGCCGAGATGTTAGGTTGGGTTAGGTTAGCTTATATTACGTTATTGATGTATATGAAGGTCAAACGGAGACGTAGAGGCCAACTCGCCAGGAATGTTGTCAAATATTATCGCCGAAATGTTAGGTTGGGTTAGGTTAGGTTATATTACGTTATTGATGTATATAAAGGTCCCAGGGAGACGTAGATGCCAACTCGCCAGGAATGTTGTCAAATATTACCGCCGAGATGTTAGATTGGGTTAGGTTAGCTTATATTACGTTATTGATGTATATAAAGATCCCACGGAGACGTAGAGGCCAACTCGCCAGGAATGTTGTCAAATATTATCGCCGATATGATAGGTTGGTTTAGGTTAGGTTATATTTCGTTGTTGATGTATATGAAGGTCCCACGGAGCCGTAGAGGCCAACTCGCCACGAATGTTGTCTAATATTACCGCCGAGATGATAGGTTGGGTTAGGTTAGGTTAAATTACGTTATTGATGTATATGAAGTTCAAACGGATACGTAGAGGCCAGCTCGCAAGGAATGATGTCAAATACTACCGCCGATATGTTAGGTTGGGTTAGGTTAGGTTATATTACGTTATTGAATTATATAAAGGTCCCAGGGAGGCGTAGATGCCAACTCGCCAGGAATGTTGTCAAATATTACCGCCGAGATGTTAGGTTGATTTAGGCTAGTTTATATTACGTTATTGATGTATATAAAGGTCCCTCAGAGACGCAGAGGCCAACTCGCCAGGAATGTTGTCAAATATTACCGCCGAGATGTTAGGTTGGCTTAGGTTAGGTTATATTACGTTATTGATGTATATGAAGGTCAAACGGAGACGTAGAGGCCAACTCGCCAGGAATGTTGTCAAATATTACCGCCGAGATGTTAGGTTGAGTTAGGCTAGTTTATATTACGTTATTGATGTATATAAATGTCCCACAGAGACGCAGAGGCCAACTCGCCAGGAATGTTGTCAAATATTACCGCCGAGATGTTAGGTTGGGTTAGGTTAGCTTATATTACGTTATTGATGTATATGAAGGTCAAACGGAGACGTAGAGGCCAACTCGCCAGGAATGTTGTCAAATATTATCGCCGAAATGTTAGGTTGGGTTAGGTTAGGTTATATTACGTTATTGATGTATATAAAGGTCCCACGGAGACGTAGAGGCCAACTCATCACGAATGTTGTCAAATATTGCAGCCGAGATGTTAGGTTGGCTTAGGTTAGGTTATATTACGTTATTGATGTATATGAAGGTCAAACGGAGACGTAGAGGCCAACTCGCCAGGAATGTTGTCAAATATTACCGCCGAGATGTTAGGTTGGGTTAGGTTAGGTTATATTACGTTACAGATATACCTTAGGGTCCCACGGAGACGTATATGTCAACTCGCCAGGAATGTTGTCAAATATTACCGCCGAGATGTTAGTTTGGGTTAGGTTAGGTTATATTACCTTACAGATGTATCTAAGTGTCCCACGGAGACGTAGAGGCCAACTCGCCAGGAATGTTGTCAAATATTATCGCCGATATGATAGGTTGGTTTACGTTAGGTTATATTACGTTATTGATGTATATAAATGTCCCACAGAGACGCAGAGGCCAACTCGCCAGGAATGTTGTCAAATATTACCGCCGAGATGTTAGGTTGGGTTAGGTTAGCTTATATTACGTTATTGAATTATATAAAGGTCAAACGGAGACGTAGAGGCCAACTCGCCAGGAATGTTGTCAAATATTACCGCCGAGATGTTAGGTTGGGTTAGGTTAGGTTATATTTCGTTATTGATGTATATGAAGGTCCCACGGAGACGTAGAGGCCAACAAGACAGGAATGTGGTCAAATATTACCGCCGAAATGTTAGATTGAGTTAGGTTAGGTTATATTACGTTATTGAATTATATAAAGGTCACAGGGAGGCGTAGATGCCAACTCGCCAGGAATGTTGTCAAATATTACCGGCGAGATGTTAGGTTGAGTTAGGCTAGTTTATATTACGTTATTGATGTATATAAAGGTCCCACAGAGACGCAGAGGTCAACTCGCCAGGAATGTTGTCAAATATTACCGCCGAGATGTTAGGTTGGGTTAGGTTAGCTTATATTACGTTATTGATGTATATGAAGGTCAAACGGAGACGTAGAGGCCAACTCGCCAGGAATGTTGTCAAATATTATCGCCGAAATGTTAGGTTGGGTTAGGTTAGGTTATATTACGTTATTGATGTATATAAAGGTCCCAGGGAGACGTAGATGCCAACTCGCCAGGAATGTTGTCAAATATTACCGCCGAGATGTTAGATTGGGTTAGGTTAGCTTATATTACGTTATTGATGTATATGAAGCTCAAACGGAGACGTAGAGGCCAACTCGCCACGAATGTTGTCAAATATTACAGCCGAGATGTTAGGTTGGCTTAGGTTAGGTTATATTACGTTATTGATGTATATGAAGGTCAAACGGAGACGTAGAGGCCAACTCGCCAGGAATGTTGACAAATATTACCGCCGAGATGTTAGGTTGGGTTAGGTTAGGTTATATTACGTTACAGATGTATCTTAGGGTCCCACGGAGACGTAGATGTCAACTCGCCAGGAATGTTGTCAAATATTACCGCCGAGATGTTAGGTTGGGTTAGGTTAGGTTATATTACCTTACAGATGTATCTAAGTGTCCCACGGAGAGGTAGAGGCCAACTCGCCAGGAATGTTGTCAAATATTATCGCCGATATGATAGGTTGGTTTAGGTTAGGTTATATTTCGTTATTGATGTATATGAAGGTCCCACGGAGACGTAGAGGCCAACTCGCCACGAATGTTGTCAAATATTACCGCCGAGATGTTAGATTGGGTTAGGTTAGCTTATATTACGTTATTGATGTCTATAAAGATCCCACGGAGACGTAGAGGCCAACTCGCCAGGAATGTTGTCAAATATTACCGCCGAGATGATAGGTTGGGTTAGGTTAGGTTATATTACGTTATTGATGTATATAAAGGCCAAACGGAGACGTAGAGGCCAACTCGCCAGGAATGTTGTCAAATATTACCGCCGAGGTGTTAGATTGTGTTAGGCTAGCTTATATTACGTTATTGATGTATGTAAAGGTCCCACGGATACGTAGAGGCCAACTCGCCACGAATGTTGTCAAATATTACAGCCGAGATGTGAGGTTGGCTTAGGTTAGGTTATATTACGTTATTGAATTATATAAAGGTCACAGGGAGGCGTAGATGCCAACTCGCCAGGAATGTTGTCAAATATTACCGGCGAGATGTTAGGTTGAGTTAGGCTAGTTTATATTACGTTATTGATGTATATAAAGGACCCACAGAGACGCAGAGGTCAACTCGCCAGGAATGTTGTCAAATATTACCGCCGAGATGTTAGGTTGGGTTAGGTTAGCTTATATTACGTTATTGATGTATATGAAGGTCAAACGGAGACGTAGAGGCCAACTCGCCAGGAATGTTGTCAAATATTATCGCCGAAATGTTAGGTTGGGTTAGGTTAGGTTATATTACGTTATTGATGTATATAAAGGTCCCAGGGAGACGTAGATGCCAACTCGCCAGGAATGTTGTCAAATATTACCGCCGAGATGTTAGATTGGGTTAGGTTAGCTTATATTACGTTATTGATGTATATAAAGATCCCACGGAGACGTAGAGGCCAACTCGCCAGGAATGTTGTCAAATATTATCGCCGATATGATAGGTTGGTTTAGGTTAGGTTATATTTCGTTATTGATGTATATGAAGGTCCCACGGAGCCGTAGAGGCCAACTCGCCACGAATGTTGTCTAATATTACCGCCGAGATGATAGGTTGGGTTAGGTTAGGTTAAATTACGTTATTGATGTATATGAAGTTCAAACGGATACGTAGAGGCCAGCTCGCAAGGAATGATGTCAAATACTACCGCCGATATGTTAGGTTGGGTTAGGTTAGGTTATATTACGTTATTGAATTATATAAAGGTCCCAGGGAGGCGTAGATGCCAACTCGCCAGGAATGTTGTCAAATATTACCGCCGAGATGTTAGGTTGATTTAGGCTAGTTTATATTACGTTATTGATGTATATAAAGGTCCCTCAGAGACGCAGAGGCCAACTCGCCAGGAATGTTGTCAAATATTACCGCCGAGATGTTAGGTTGGCTTAGGTTAGGTTATATTACGTTATTGATGTATATGAAGGTCAAACGGAGACGTAGAGGCCAACTCGCCAGGAATGTTGTCAAATATTACCGCCGAGATGTTAGGTTGAGTTAGGCTAGTTTATATTACGTTATTGATGTATATAAATGTCCCACAGAGACGCAGAGGCCAACTCGCCAGGAATGTTGTCAAATATTACCGCCGAGATGTTAGGTTGGGTTAGGTTAGCTTATATTACGTTATTGATGTATATGAAGGTCAAACGGAGACGTAGAGGCCAACTCGCCAGGAATGTTGTCAAATATTATCGCCGAAATGTTAGGTTGGGTTAGGTTAGGTTATATTACGTTATTGATGTATATAAAGGTCCCACGGAGACGTAGAGGCCAACTCATCACGAATGTTGTCAAATATTGCAGCCGAGATGTTAGGTTGGCTTAGGTTAGGTTATATTACGTTATTGATGTATATGAAGGTCAAACGGAGACGTAGAGGCCAACTCGCCAGGAATGTTGTCAAATATTACCGCCGAGATGTTAGGTTGGGTTAGGTTAGGTTATATTACGTTACAGATATACCTTAGGGTCCCACGGAGACGTATATGTCAACTCGCCAGGAATGTTGTCAAATATTACCGCCGAGATGTTAGTTTGGGTTAGGTTAGGTTATATTACCTTACAGATGTATCTAAGTGTCCCACGGAGACGTAGAGGCCAACTCGCCAGGAATGTTGTCAAATATTATCGCCGATATGATAGGTTGGTTTACGTTAGGTTATATTACGTTATTGATGTATATAAATGTCCCACAGAGACGCAGAGGCCAACTCGCCAGGAATGTTGTCAAATATTACCGCCGAGATGTTAGGTTGGGTTAGGTTAGCTTATATTACGTTATTGATGTATATGAAGGTCAAACGGAGACGTAGAGGCCAACTCGCCAGGAATGTTGTCAAATATTACCGCCGAGATGTTAGGTTGGGTTAGGTTAGGTTATATTTCGTTATTGATGTATATGAAGGTCCCACGGAGACGTAGAGGCCAACAAGACAGGAATGTGGTCAAATATTACCGCCGAAATGTTAGATTGAGTTAGGTTAGGTTATATTACGTTATTGAATTATATAAAGGTCACAGGGAGGCGTAGATGCCAACTCGCCAGGAATGTTGTCAAATATTACCGGCGAGATGTTAGGTTGAGTTAGGCTAGTTTATATTACGTTATTGATGTATATAAAGGTCCCACAGAGACGCAGAGGTCAACTCGCCAGGAATGTTGTCAAATATTACCGCCGAGATGTTAGGTTGGGTTAGGTTAGCTTATATTACGTTATTGATGTATATGAAGGTCAAACGGAGACGTAGAGGCCAACTCGCCAGGAATGTTGTCAAATATTATCGCCGAAATGTTAGGTTGGGTTAGGTTAGGTTATATTACGTTATTGATGTATATAAAGGTCCCAGGGAGACGTAGATGCCAACTCGCCAGGAATGTTGTCAAATATTACCGCCGAGATGTTAGATTGGGTTAGGTTAGCTTATATTACGTTATTGATGTATATGAAGCTCAAACGGAGACGTAGAGGCCAACTCGCCACGAATGTTGTCAAATATTACAGCCGAGATGTTAGGTTGGCTTAGGTTAGGTTATATTACGTTATTGATGTATATGAAGGTCAAACGGAGACGTAGAGGCCAACTCGCCAGGAATGTTGACAAATATTACCGCCGAGATGTTAGGTTGGGTTAGGTTAGGTTATATTACGTTACAGATGTATCTTAGGGTCCCACGGAGACGTAGATGTCAACTCGCCAGGAATGTTGTCAAATATTACCGCCGAGATGTTAGGTTGGGTTAGGTTAGGTTATATTACCTTACAGATGTATCTAAGTGTCCCACGGAGAGGTAGAGGCCAACTCGCCAGGAATGTTGTCAAATATTATCGCCGATATGATAGGTTGGTTTAGGTTAGGTTATATTTCGTTATTGATGTATATGAAGGTCCCACGGAGACGTAGAGGCCAACTCGCCACGAATGTTGTCAAATATTACCGCCGAGATGTTAGATTGGGTTAGGTTAGCTTATATTACGTTATTGATGTCTATAAAGATCCCACGGAGACGTAGAGGCCAACTCGCCAGGAATGTTGTCAAATATTACCGCCGAGATGATAGGTTGGGTTAGGTTAGGTTATATTACGTTATTGATGTATATAAAGGCCAAACGGAGACGTAGAGGCCAACTCGCCAGGAATGTTGTCAAATATTACCGCCGAGGTGTTAGATTGTGTTAGGCTAGCTTATATTACGTTATTGATGTATGTAAAGGTCCCACGGATACGTAGAGGCCAACTCGCCACGAATGTTGTCAAATATTACAGCCGAGATGTGAGGTTGGCTTAGGTTAGGTTATATTACGTTATTGAATTATATAAAGGTCACAGGGAGGCGTAGATGCCAACTCGCCAGGAATGTTGTCAAATATTACCGGCGAGATGTTAGGTTGAGTTAGGCTAGTTTATATTACGTTATTGATGTATATAAAGGACCCACAGAGACGCAGAGGTCAACTCGCCAGGAATGTTGTCAAATATTACCGCCGAGATGTTAGGTTGGGTTAGGTTAGCTTATATTACGTTATTGATGTATATGAAGGTCAAACGGAGACGTAGAGGCCAACTCGCCAGGAATGTTGTCAAATATTATCGCCGAAATGTTAGGTTGGGTTAGGTTAGGTTATATTACGTTATTGATGTATATAAAGGTCCCAGGGAGACGTAGATGCCAACTCGCCAGGAATGTTGTCAAATATTACCGCCGAGATGTTAGATTGGGTTAGGTTAGCTTATATTACGTTATTGATGTATATAAAGATCCCACGGAGACGTAGAGGCCAACTCGCCAGGAATGTTGTCAAATATTATCGCCGATATGATAGGTTGGTTTAGGTTAGGTTATATTTCGTTATTGATGTATATGAAGGTCCCACGGAGCCGTAGAGGCCAACTCGCCACGAATGTTGTCTAATATTACCGCCGAGATGATAGGTTGGGTTAGGTTAGGTTAAATTACGTTATTGATGTATATGAAGTTCAAACGGATACGTAGAGGCCAGCTCGCAAGGAATGATGTCAAATACTACCGCCGATATGTTAGGTTGGGTTAGGTTAGATTATATTACGTTATTGAATTATATAAAGGTCCCAGGGAGGCGTAGATGCCAACTCGCCAGGAATGTTGTCAAATATTACCGCCGAGATGTTAGGTTGATTTAGGCTAGTTTATATTACGTTATTGATGTATATAAAGGTCCCTCAGAGACGCAGAGGCCAACTCGCCAGGAATGTTGTCAAATATTACCGCCGAGATGTTAGGTTGGCTTAGGTTAGGTTATATTACGTTATTGATGTATATGAAGGTCAAACGGAGACGTAGAGGCCAACTCGCCAGGAATGTTGTCAAATATTACCGCCGAGATGTTAGGTTGAGTTAGGCTAGTTTATATTACGTTATTGATGTATATAAATGTCCCACAGAGACGCAGAGGCCAACTCGCCAGGAATGTTGTCAAATATTACCGCCGAGATGTTAGGTTGGGTTAGGTTAGCTTATATTACGTTATTGATGTATATGAAGGTCAAACGGAGACGTAGAGGCCAACTCGCCAGGAATGTTGTCAAATATTATCGCCGAAATGTTAGGTTGGGTTAGGTTAGGTTATATTACGTTATTGATGTATATAAAGGTCCCACGGAGACGTAGAGGCCAACTCATCACGAATGTTGTCAAATATTGCAGCCGAGATGTTAGGTTGGCTTAGGTTAGGTTATATTACGTTATTGATGTATATGAAGGTCAAACGGAGACGTAGAGGCCAACTCGCCAGGAATGTTGTCAAATATTACCGCCGAGATGTTAGGTTGGGTTAGGTTAGGTTATATTACGTTACAGATATATCTTAGGGTCCCACGGAGACGTATATGTCAACTCGCCAGGAATGTTGTCAAATATTACCGCCGAGATGTTAGTTTGGGTTAGGTTAGGTTATATTACCTTACAGATGTATCTAAGTGTCCCACGGAGACGTAGAGGCCAACTCGCCAGGAATGTTGTCAAATATTATCGCCGATATGATAGGTTGGTTTACGTTAGGTTATATTACGTTATTGATGTATATAAAGGTCCCACGGAGACGTAGAGGCCAACTCGCCAGGAATGTGGTCAAATATTACCGCCGAGGTGTTAGATTGTGTTAGGCTAGCTTATATTACGTTATTGATGTATATAAAGGTCCCACGGATACGTAGAGGCCAACTCGCCACGAATGTTGTCAAATATTACAGCCGAGATGTTAGGTTGGCTTAGGTTAGGTTATATTACGTTATTGATGTATATGAAGGTCAAACGGAGACGTAGAGGCCAACTCGCCAGGAATGTTGTCAAATATTACCGCCGAGATGTTAGGTTGGGTTAGGTTAGGTTATATTACGTTATTGAATTATATAAAGGTCCCAGGGAGGCGTAGATGCCAACTCGCCAGGAATGTTGTCAAATATTACCGCCGAGATGTTAGGTTGATTTAGGCTAGTTTATATTACGTTATTGATGTATATAAAGGTCCCTCAGAGACGCAGAGGCCAACTCGCCAGGAATGTTGTCAAATATTACCGCCGAGATGTTAGGTTGGCTTAGGTTAGGTTATATTACGTTATTGATGTATATGAAGGTCAAACGGAGACGTAGAGGCCAACTCGCCAGGAATGTTGTCAAATATTACCGCCGAGATGTTAGGTTGAGTTAGGCTAGTTTATATTACGTTATTGATGTATATAAATGTCCCACAGAGACGCAGAGGCCAACTCGCCAGGAATGTTGTCAAATATTACCGCCGAGATGTTAGGTTGGGTTAGGTTAGCTTATATTACGTTATTGATGTATATGAAGGTCAAACGGAGACGTAGAGGCCAACTCGCCAGGAATGTTGTCAAATATTATCGCCGAAATGTTAGGTTGGGTTAGGTTAGGTTATATTACGTTATTGATGTATATAAAGGTCCCACGGAGACGTAGAGGCCAACTCATCACGAATGTTGTCAAATATTGCAGCCGAGATGTTAGGTTGGCTTAGGTTAGGTTATATTACGTTATTGATGTATATGAAGGTCAAACGGAGACGTAGAGGCCAACTCGCCAGGAATGTTGTCAAATATTACCGCCGAGATGTTAGGTTGGGTTAGGTTAGGTTATATTACGTTACAGATATATCTTAGGGTCCCACGGAGACGTATATGTCAACTCGCCAGGAATGTTGTCAAATATTACCGCCGAGATGTTAGTTTGGGTTAGGTTAGGTTATATTACCTTACAGATGTATCTAAGTGTCCCACGGAGACGTAGAGGCCAACTCGCCAGGAATGTTGTCAAATATTATCGCCGATATGATAGGTTGGTTTACGTTAGGTTATATTACGTTATTGATGTATATAAAGGTCCCACGGAGACGTAGAGGCCAACTCGCCAGGAATGTGGTCAAATATTACCGCCGAGGTGTTAGATTGTGTTAGGCTAGCTTATATTACGTTATTGATGTATATAAAGGTCCCACGGATACGTAGAGGCCAACTCGCCACGAATGTTGTCAAATATTACAGCCGAGATGTTAGGTTGGCTTAGGTTAGGTTATATTACGTTATTGATGTATATGAAGGTCAAACGGAGACGTAGAGGCCAACTCGCCAGGAATGTTGTCAAATATTACCGCCGAGATGTTAGGTTGGGTTAGGTTAGGTTATATTACGTTATTGAATTATATAAAGGTCCCAGGGAGGCGTAGATGCCAACTCGCCAGGAATGTTGTCAAATATTACCGCCGAGATGTTAGGTTGATTTAGGCTAGTTTATATTACGTTATTGATGTATATAAAGGTCCCTCAGAGACGCAGAGGCCAACTCGCCAGGAATGTTGTCAAATATTACCGCCGAGATGTTAGGTTGGCTTAGGTTAGGTTATATTACGTTATTGATGTATATGAAGGTCAAACGGAGACGTAGAGGCCAACTCGCCAGGAATGTTGTCAAATATTACCGCCGAGATGTTAGGTTGAGTTAGGCTAGTTTATATTACGTTATTGATGTATATAAATGTCCCACAGAGACGCAGAGGCCAACTCGCCAGGAATGTTGTCAAATATTACCGCCGAGATGTTAGGTTGGGTTAGGTTAGCTTATATTACGTTATTGATGTATATGAAGGTCAAACGGAGACGTAGAGGCCAACTCGCCAGGAATGTTGTCAAATATTATCGCCGAAATGTTAGGTTGGGTTAGGTTAGGTTATATTACGTTATTGATGTATATAAAGGTCCCACGGAGACGTAGAGGCCAACTCATCACGAATGTTGTCAAATATTGCAGCCGAGATGTTAGGTTGGCTTAGGTTAGGTTATATTACGTTATTGATGTATATGAAGGTCAAACGGAGACGTAGAGGCCAACTCGCCAGGAATGTTGTCAAATATTACCGCCGAGATGTTAGGTTGGGTTAGGTTAGGTTATATTACGTTACAGATATATCTTAGGGTCCCACGGAGACGTATATGTCAACTCGCCAGGAATGTTGTCAAATATTACCGCCGAGATGTTAGTTTGGGTTAGGTTAGGTTATATTACGTTATTGAATTATATAAAGGTCACAGGGAGGCGTAGATGCCAACTCGCCAGGAATGTTGTCAAATATTATCGCCGATATGATAGGTTGGTTTACGTTAGGTTATATTACGTTATTGAATTATATAAAGGTCCCAGGGAGGCGTAGATGCCAACTCGCCAGGAATGTTGTCAAATATTACCGCCGAGATGTTAGGTTGATTTAGGCTAGTTTATATTACGTTATTGATGTATATAAAGGTCCCTCAGAGACGCAGAGGCCAACTCGCCAGGAATGTTGTCAAATATTACCGCCGAGATGTTAGATTGGGTTAGGTTAGCTTATATTACGTTATTGATGTATATGAAGGTCAAACGGAGACGTAGAGGCCAACTCGCCAGGAATGTTGTCAAATATTACCGCCGAGATGTTAGGTTGAGTTAGGCTAGTTTATATTACGTTATTGATGTATATAAATGTCCCACAGAGACGCAGAGGCCAACTCGCCAGGAATGTTGTCAAATATTACCGCCGAGATGTTAGGTTGGGTTAGGTTAGCTTATATTACGTTATTGATGTATATGAAGGTCAAACGGAGACGTAGAGGCCAACTCGCCAGGAATGTTGTCAAATATTATCGCCGAAATGTTAGGTTGGGTTAGGTTAGGTTATATTACGTTATTGATGTATATAAAGGTCCCACGGAGACGTAGAGGCCAACTCATCACGAATGTTGTCAAATATTGCAGCCGAGATGTTAGGTTGGCTTAGGTTAGGTTATATTACGTTATTGATGTATATGAAGGTCAAACGGAGACGTAGAGGCCAACTCGCCAGGAATGTTGTCAAATATTACCGCCGAGATGTTAGGTTGGGTTAGGTTAGGTTATATTACGTTACAGATATATCTTAGGGTCCCACGGAGACGTATATGTCAACTCGCCAGGAATGTTGTCAAATATTACCGCCGAGATGTTAGTTTGGGTTAGGTTAGGTTATATTACCTTACAGATGTATCTAAGTGTCCCACGGAGACGTAGAGGCCAACTCGCCAGGAATGTTGTCAAATATTATCGCCGATATGATAGGTTGGTTTACGTTAGGTTATATTACGTTATTGATGTATATAAATGTCCCACAGAGACGCAGAGGCCAACTCGCCAGGAATGTTGTCAAATATTACCGCCGAGATGTTAGGTTGGCTTAGGTTAGGTTATATTACGTTATTGATGTATATGAAGGTCAAACGGAGACGTAGAGGCCAACTCGCCAGGAATGTTGTCAAATATTACCGCCGAGATGTTAGGTTGGGTTAGGTTAGGTTATATTACCTTACAGATGTATCTAAGTGTCCCACGGAGAGGTAGAGGCCAACTCGCCAGGAATGTTGTCAAATATTATCGCCGATATGATAGGTTGGTTTAGGTTAGGTTATATTTCGTTATTGATGTATATGAAGGTCCCACGGAGACGTAGAGGCCAACTCGCCACGAATGTTGTCAAATATTACAGCCGAGATGTTAGGTTGGCTTAGGTTAGGTTATATTACGTTATTGATGTATATGAAGGTCAAACGGAGACGTAGAGGCCAACTCGCCAGGAATGTTGTCAAATATTATCGCCGAGATGATAGGTTGGTTTAGGTTAGGTTATATTTCGTTATTGATGTATATGAAGGTCCCACGGAGACGTAGAGGCCAACAAGACAGGAATGTGGTCAAATATTACCGCCGAAATGTTAGATTGGGTTAGGTTAGGTTATATTACGTTATTGAATTATATAAAGGTCACAGGGAAGCGCAGATGCCAACTCGCCAGGAATGTTGTCAAATATTACCGGCGAGATGTTAGGTTGAGTTAGGCTAGTTTATATTACGTTATTGATGTATATAAAGGTCCCACAGAGACGCAGACGTCAACTCGCCAGGAATGTTGTCAAATATTACCGCCGAGATGTTAGGTTGGGTTAGGTTAGGTTATATTACGTTATTGATGTATATGAAGGTCAAACGGAGACGTAGAGGCCAACTCGCCAGGAATGTTGTCAAATATTACCGCCGAGATGTTAGGTTGGGTTAGGTTAGGTTATATTACCTTACAGATGTATCTAAGTGTCCCACGGAGAGGTAGAGGCCAACTCGCCAGGAATGTTGTCAAATATTATCGCCGATATGATAGGTTGGTTTAGGTTAGGTTATATTTCGTTATTGATGTATATGAAGGTCCCACGGAGGCGTAGAGGCCAACTCGCCACGAATGTTGTCAAATATTACAGCCGAGATGTTAGGTTGGCTTAGGTTAGGTTATATTACGTTATTGATGTATATGAAGGTCAAACGGAGACGTAGAGGCCAACTCGCCAGGAATGATGTCAAATACTACCGCCGAGATGTTAGGTTGGGTTAGGTTCGGTTATATTACGTTATTGATGTATATAAAGGTCCCACGGAGACGTAGAGGCCAACTCGCCAGGAATGTTGTCAAATATTATCGCCGAGATGATAGGTTGGTTTAGGTTAGGTTATATTTCGTTATTGATGTATATGAAGGTCCCACGGATACGTAGAGGCCAACTCGCCACGAATGTTGTCTAATATTACCGCCGAGATGATAGGTTGGGTTAGGTTAGGTTAAATTACGTTATTGATGTATATGAAGGTCAAACGGAGACGTAGAGGCCAACTCGCCAGGAATGATGTCAAATACTACCGCCGAAATGTTAGGTTGGGTTAGGTTCGGTTATATTACGTTATTGATGTATATAAAGGTCCCACGGTGACGTAGAGGCCAACTCGCCAGGAATGATGTCAAATATTACCGCCGAGATGTTAGATTGGGTTAGGTTAGCTTATATTACGTTATTGATGTATATAAAGATCCCACGGAGACGTAGAGGCCAACTCGCCAGGAATGTTGTCAAATATTACCGCCGAGATGATAGGTTGTGTTAGGTTAGGTTATATTACGTTATTGATGTATATGAAGGTCAAACGGAGACGTA
The DNA here is from genome assembly GCA_963969225.1 of Xylocopa violacea. Taxonomy (NCBI): domain Eukaryota; kingdom Metazoa; phylum Arthropoda; class Insecta; order Hymenoptera; family Apidae; genus Xylocopa; species Xylocopa violacea. Next base: position 3,529,118 of record CAXAJV010000836.1, on the reverse strand, counting down.
GAGGCCAACTCGCCAGGAATGATGTCAAATACTACCGCCGAGATGTTAGGTTGGGTTAGGTTCGGTTATATTACGTTATTGATGTATATAAAGGTCCCACGCAGACGTAGAGGCCAACTCGCCAGGAATGTTTTCAAATATTACCGCCGAGATGTTAGGTTGGGTTAGGTTAGCATATATTACGTTATTGATGTATATGAAGGTCAAACGGAGATGTAGAGGCCAACTCGCCAGGAATGTTGTCAAATATTATCGCCGAGATGTTAGGTTGGGTTAGGTTAGCATATATTACGTTATTGATGTATATGAAGGTCAAACGGAGATGTAGAGGCCAACTCGCCAGGAATGATGTCAAATACTACCGCCGAGATGTTAGGTTGGGTTAGGTTCGGTTATATTACGTTATTGATGTATATAAAGGTCCCACGGAGACGTAGAGGCCAACTCGCCAGGAATGTGGTCAAATATTACCGCCGAGATGATAGGTTGTGTTAGGTTAGGTTATGTTACGTTATTGATGGATATGAAGGTCCCACGTAGACGTAGATGCCAACAAGAGAGGAATGTGTTCAAATATTACCGCAGAAATGTTAGATTGGGTTAGGTTAGGTTATATTACGTTATTGAATTATATAAAGGTCCCAGGGAGGCGTAGATGCCAACTCGCCAGGAATGTTGTCAAATATTACCGCCGAGATGTTAGGTTGAGTTAGGCTAGTTTATATTACGTTATTGATGTATATAAAGGTCCCACAGAGACGTAGAGGCTAACTCGCCAGGAATGTTGTCAAATATTACCGCCGAGATGTTAGGTTGGGTTAGGTTAGCATATATTACGTTATTGATGTATATGAAGGTCAAACGGAGATGTAGAGGCCAACTCGCCAGGAATGTTGTCAAATATTATCGCCGAGATGTTAGGTTGGGTTAGGTTAGCATATATTACGTTATTGATGTATATGAAGGTCAAACGGAGATGTAGAGGCCAACTCGCCAGGAATGTTGTCAAATATTACCGCAGAAATGTTAGGTTAGGTTAGGTTAGGTTATATTACGTTATTGATGTATATAAAGGTCCCACGGAGACGTAGAGGCCAACTCGCCACGAATGTTGTCAAATATTACAGCCGAGATGTTAGGTTGGCTTAGGTTAGGTTATATTACGTTATTGATGTATATGAAGGTCAAACGGAGACGTAGAGGCCAACTCGCCAGGAATGTTGTCAAATATTACCGCCGAGATGTTAGGTTGTGTTAGGTTAGGTTATATTACGTTATTGATGGATATGAAGGTCCCACGTAGACGTAGATGCCAACAAGAGAGGAATGTGGTCAAATATTACCGCAGAAATGTTAGATTGGGTTAGGTTAGGTTATATTACGTTATTGAATTATATAAAGGTCCCAGGGAGGCGTAGATGCCAACTCGCCAGGAATGTTGTCAAATATTACCGCCGAGATGTTAGGTTGAGTTAGGCTAGTTTAAATTACGTTATTGGTGTATATAAAGGTCCCACAGAGACGTAGAGGCTAACTCGCCAGGAATGTTGTCAAATATTACCGCCGAGATGTTAGGTTGGGTTAGGTTAGCATATATTACGTTATTGATGTATATGAAGGTCAAACGGAGATGTAGAGGCCAACTCGCCAGGAATGTTGTCAAATATTATCGCCGAAATGTTAGGTTGGGTTAGGTTAGGTTATATTACGTTATTGATGTATATAAAGGTCCCAGGGAGACGTAGATGCCAACTCGCCAGGAATGTTGTCAAATATTACCGCCGAGCTGTTAGATTGGGTTAGGTTAGCTTATATTACGTTATTGATGTATATAAAGATCCCACGGAGACGTAGAGGCCAACTCGCCAGGAATGTTGTCAAATATTACCGCCGAGATGATAGGTTGGGTTAGGTTAGGTTATATTACGTTATTGATGAATATAAAGGCCAAACGGAGACGTAGAGGCCAACTCGCCAGGAATGTTGTCAAATATTACCGCCGAGGTGTTAGATTGTGTTAGGCTAGCTTATATTACGTTATTGATGTATATAAAGGTCCCACGGATACGTAGAGGCCAACTCGCCACGAATGTTGTCAAATATTACAGCCGAGATGTTAGGTTGGCTTAGGTTAGGTTATATTACGTTATTGATGTATATGAAGGTCAAACGGAAACGTAGAGGCCAACTCGCCAGGAATGTTGTCAAATATTACCGCCGAGATGTTAGGTTGGGTTAGGTTAGGTTATATTACGTTACAGATGTATCTTAGGGTCGCACGGAGACGTAGATGCCAACTCGCCAGTATTGTTGTCAAATATTACCGCCGAGATGTTAGGTTGGGTTAGGTTAGGTTATATTACGTTATTGATGAATATAAAGGCCAAACGGAGACGTAGAGGCCAACTCGCCAGGAATGTTGTCAAATATTACCGCCGAGGTGTTAGATTGTGTTAGGCTAGCTTATATTACGTTATTGATGTATATAAAGGTCCCACGGATACGTAGAGGCCAACTCGCCACGAATGTTGTCAAATATTACAGCCGAGATGTTAGGTTGGCTTAGGTTAGGTTATATTACGTTATTGATGTATATGAAGGTCAAACGGAAACGTAGAGGCCAACTCGCCAGGAATGTTGTCAAATATTACCGCCGAGATGTTAGGTTGGGTTAGGTTAGGTTATATTACGTTACAGATGTATCTTAGGGTCGCACGGAGACGTAGATGCCAACTCGCCAGTATTGTTGTCAAATATTACCGCCGAGATGTTAGGTTGGGTTAGGTTAGGTTATACTACCTTACAGATGTATCTAAGTGTCCCACGGAGACGTAGATGCCAACTCGCCAGGAATGTTGTCAAATATTACCGCCGAGATGTTAGATTGGGTTAGGTTAGCTTATATTACGTTATTGATGTATATGAAGGTCAAACGGAGATGTAGAGGCCAACTCGCCAGGAATGTTGTCAAATATTATCGCCGAAATGTTAGGTTGGGTTAGGTTAGGTTATATTACGTTATTGATGTATATAAAGGTCCCAGGGAGACGTAGATGCCAACTCGCCAGGAATGTTGTCAAATATTACCGCCGAGATGTTAGATTGGGTTAGGTTAGCTTATATTACGTTATTGATGTATATAAAGATCCCACGGAGACGTAGAGGCCAACTCGCCAGGAATGTTGTCAAATATTACCGCCGAGATGATAGGTTGGGTTAGGTTAGGTTATATTACGTTATTGATGAATATAAAGGCCAAACGGAGACGTAGAGGCCAACTCGCCAGGAATGTTGTCAAATATTACCGCCGAGGTGTTAGATTGTGTTAGGCTAGCTTATATTACGTTATTGATGTATATAAAGGTCCCACGGATACGTAGAGGCCAACTCGCCACGAATGTTGTCAAATATTACAGCCGAGATGTTAGGTTGGCTTAGGTTAGGTTATATTACGTTATTGATGTATATGAAGGTCAAACGGAAACGTAGAGGCCAACTCGCCAGGAATGTTGTCAAATATTACCGCCGAGATGTTAGGTTGGGTTAGGTTAGGTTATATTACGTTACAGATGTATCTTAGGGTCGCACGGAGACGTAGATGCCAACTCGCCAGTATTGTTGTCAAATATTACCGCCGAGATGTTAGGTTGGGTTAGGTTAGGTTATACTACCTTACAGATGTATCTAAGTGTCCCACGGAGACGTAGATGCCAACTCGCCAGGAATGTTGTCAAATATTACCGCCGAGATGTTAGATTGGGTTAGGTTAGCTTATATTACGTTATTGATGTATATAAAGATCCCACGGAGACGTAGAGGCCAACTCGCCAGGAATGTTGTCAAATATTACCGCCGAGATGATAGGTTGGATTAGGTTAGGTTATATTACGTTATTGATGTATATGAAGGCCAAACGGAGACGTAGAGGCCAACTCGCCAGGAATGATGTGAAATACTACCGCCGAGATGTTAGATTGGGTTAGGTTAGCTTATATTACGTTATTGATGTATATAAAGATCCCACGGAGAAGTAGAGGCCAACTCGCCAGGAATGTTGTCAAATATTACCGCCGAGATGATAGGTTGGGTTAGGTTAGGTTATATTACGTTATTGATGTATATAAAGGTCAAATGGAGGCGTACAGGCCAACTCGCCAGGAATGTTGTCAAATATTACCGCCGAGATGTTAGGTTGGGTTAGGTTAGATTATATCACGTTATTGAAGTATATAAAGGTCCCACGGAGACGTAGAGGCCAACTCGCCAGGAATGTGGTCAAATATTATCGCCGAGATGTTAGGTTGGGTTAGGTTAGCATATATTACGTTATTGATGTATATGAAGGTCAAACGGAGATGTAGAGGCCAACTCGCCAGGAATGTTGTCAAATATTATCGCCGAGATGTTAGGTTGGGTTAGGTTAGCATATATTACGTTATTGATGTATATGAAGGTCAAACGGAGATGTAGAGGCCAACTCGCCAGGAATGTTGTCAAATATTACCGCAGAAATGTTAGGTTAGGTTAGGTTAGGTTATATTACGTTATTGATGTATATAAAGGTCCCACGGAGACGTAGAGGCCAACTCGCCACGAATGTTGTCAAATATTACAGCCGAGATGTTAGGTTGGCTTAGGTTAGGTTATATTACGTTATTGATGTATATGAAGGTCAAACGGAGACGTAGAGGCCAACTCGCCAGGAATGTTGTCAAATATTACCGCCGAGATGTTAGGTTGTGTTAGGTTAGGTTATATTACGTTATTGATGGATATGAAGGTCCCACGTAGACGTAGATGCCAACAAGAGAGGAATGTGGTCAAATATTACCGCAGAAATGTTAGATTGGGTTAGGTTAGGTTATATTACGTTATTGAATTATATAAAGGTCCCAGGGAGGCGTAGATGCCAACTCGCCAGTAATGTTGTCAAATATTACCGCCGAGATGTTAGGTTGAGTTAGGCTAGTTTAAATTACGTTATTGGTGTATATAAAGGTCCCACAGAGACGTAGAGGCTAACTCGCCAGGAATGTTGTCAAATATTACCGCCGAGATGTTAGGTTGGGTTAGGTTAGCATATATTACGTTATTGATGTATATGAAGGTCAAACGGAGATGTAGAGCCCAACTCGCCAGGAATGTTGTCAAATATTATCGCCGAAATGTTAGGTTGGGTTAGGTTAGGTTATATTACGTTATTGATGTATATAAATGTCCCAGGGAGACGTAGATGCCAACTCGCCAGGAATGTTGTCAAATATTACCGCCGAGCTGTTAGATTGGGTTAGGTTAGCTTATATTACGTTATTGATGTATATAAAGATCCCACGGAGACGTAGAGGCCAACTCGCCAGGAATGTTGTCAAATATTACCGCCGAGATGATAGGTTGGGTTAGGTTAGGTTATATTACGTTATTGATGAATATAAAGGCCAAACGGAGACGTAGAGGCCAACTCGCCAGGAATGTTGTCAAATATTACCGCCGAGGTGTTAGATTGTGTTAGGCTAGCTTATATTACGTTATTGATGTATATAAAGGTCCCACGAATACGTAGAGGCCAACTCGCCACGAATGTTGTCAAATATTACAGCCGAGATGTTAGGTTGGCTTAGGTTAGGTTATATTACGTTATTGATGTATATGAAGGTCAAACGGAAACGTAGAGGCCAACTCGCCAGGAATGTTGTCAAATATTACCGCCGAGATGTTAGGTTGGGTTAGGTTAGGTTATATTACGTTACAGATGTATCTTAGGGTCGCACGGAGACGTAGATGCCAACTCGCCAGTATTGTTGTCAAATATTACCGCCGAGATGTTAGGTTGGGTTAGGTTAGGTTATATTACGTTATTGATGAATATAAAGGCCAAACGGAGACGTAGAGGCCAACTCGCCAGGAATGTTGTCAAATATTACCGCCGAGGTGTTAGATTTTGTTAGGCTAGCTTATATTACGTTATTGATGTATATAAAGGTCCCACGGATACGTAGAGGCCAACTCGCCACGAATGTTGTCAAATATTACAGCCGAGATGTTAGGTTGGCTTAGGTTAGGTTATATTACGTTATTGATGTATATGAAGGTCAAACGGAAACGTAGAGGCCAACTCGCCAGGAATGTTGTCAAATATTACCGCCGAGATGTTAGGTTGGGTTAGGTTAGGTTATATTACGTTACAGATGTATCTTAGGGTCGCACGGAGACGTAGATGCCAACTCGCCAGTATTGTTGTCAAATATTACCGCCGAGATGTTAGGTTGGGTTAGGTTAGGTTATACTACCTTACAGATGTATCTAAGTGTCCCACGGAGACGTAGATGCCAACTCGCCAGGAATGTTGTCAAATATTACCGCCGAGATGTTAGATTGGGTTAGGTTAGCTTATATTACGTTATTGATGTATATAAAGATCCCACGGAGACGTAGAGGCCAACTCGCCAGGAATGTTGTCAAATATTACCGCCGAGATGATAGGTTGGATTAGGTTAGGTTATATTACGTTATTGATGTATATGAAGGCCAAACGGAGACGTAGAGGCCAACTCGCCAGGAATGATGTGAAATACTACCGCCGAGATGTTAGATTGGGTTAGGTTAGCTTATATTACGTTATTGATGTATATAAAGATCCCACGGAGAAGTAGAGGCCAACTCGCCAGGAATGTTGTCAAATATTACCGCCGAGATGATAGGTTGGGTTAGGTTAGGTTATATTACGTTATTGATGTATATAAAGGTCAAATGGAGGCGTACAGGCCAACTCGCCAGGAATGTTGTCAAATATTACCGCCGAGATGTTAGGTTGGGTTAGGTTAGATTATATTACGTTATTGAAGTATATAAAGGTCCCACGGAGACGGAGAAGCCAACTCGCCACGAATGTTGTCAAATATTACCGCCGAGATGTTAGGTTGGGTTAGGGTAGCATATATTACGTTATTGATGTATATGAAGCTCAAACGGAGACGTAGAAGCCAACTCGCCAGGAATGTTGTCAATTATTATCGCCGAGATGTTAGGTTGGGTTAGGGTAGCATATATTACGTTATTGATGTATATGAAGGTCAAACGGAGATGTAGAGGCCAACTCGCCAGGAATGTTGTCAAATATTATCGCCGTAGATGTTAGGTTGGGTTAGGTTAGCATATATTACGTTATTGATGTATATGAAGGTCAAACGGAGATGTAGAGGCCAACTCGCCAGGAATGATGTCAAATACTACCGCCGAGATGTTAGGTTGGGTTAGGTTCGGTTATATTACGTTATTGATGTATATAAAGGTCCCACGGAGACGTAGAGGCCAACTCGCCAGGAATGTGGTCAAATATTACCGCCGAGATGATAGGTTGTGTTAGGTTAGGTTATATTACGTTATTGATGGATATGAAGGTCCCACGTAGACGTAGATGCCAACAAGAGAGGAATGTGTTCAAATATTACCGCAGAAATGTTAGATTGGTTTAGGTTAGATTATATTACGTTATTGAATTATATAAAGGTCCCAGGGAGGCGTAGATGCCAACTCGCCAGGAACGTTGTCAAATATTACCGCCGAGATGTTAGGTTGAGTTAGGCTAGTTTAAATTACGTTATTGGTGTATATAAATGTCCCACAGAGACGTAGAGGCTAACTCGCCAGGAATGTTGTCAAATATTACCGCCGAGATGTTAGGTTGGGTTAGGTTAGGTTATATTACGTTACAGATGTATCTTAGGGTCGCACGGAGACGTAGATGCCAACTCGCCAGTATTGTTGTCAAATATTACCGCCGAGATGTTAGGTTGGGTTAGGTTAGGTTATATTACGTTATTGATGAATATAAAGGCCAAACGGAGACGTAGAGGCCAACTCGCCAGGAATGTTGTCAAATATTACCGCCGAGGTGTTAGATTGTGTTAGGCTAGCTTATATTACGTTATTGATGTATATAAAGGTCCCACGGATACGTAGAGGCCAACTCGCCACGAATGTTGTCAAATATTACAGCCGAGATGTTAGGTTGGCTTAGGTTAGGTTATATTACGTTATTGATGTATATGAAGGTCAAACGGAAACGTAGAGGCCAACTCGCCAGGAATGTTGTCAAATATTACCGCCGAGATGTTAGGTTGGGTTAGGTTAGGTTATATTACGTTACAGATGTATCTTAGGGTCGCACGGAGACGTAGATGCCAACTCGCCAGTATTGTTGTCAAATATTACCGCCGAGATGTTAGGTTGGGTTAGGTTAGGTTATACTACCTTTCAGATGTATCTAAGTGTCCCACGGAGACGTAGATGCCAACTCGCCAGGAATGTTGTCAAATATTACCGCCGAGATGTTAGATTGGGTTAGGTTAGCTTATATTACGTTATTGATGTATATGAAGGTCAAACGGAGATGTAGAGGCCAACTCGCCAGGAATGTTGTCAAATATTATCGCCGAAATGTTAGGTTGGGTTAGGTTAGGTTATATTACGTTATTGATGTATATAAAGGTCCCAGGGAGACGTAGATGCCAACTCGCCAGGAATGTTGTCAAATATTACCGCCGAGATGTTAGATTGGGTTAGGTTAGCTTATATTACGTTATTGATGTATATAAAGATCCCACGGAGACGTAGAGGCCAACTCGCCAGGAATGTTGTCAAATATTACCGCCGAGATGATAGGTTGGGTTAGGTTAGGTTATATTACGTTATTGATGAATATAAAGGCCAAACGGAGACGTAGAGGCCAACTCGCCAGGAATGTTGTCAAATATTACCGCCGAGGTGTTAGATTGTGTTAGGCTAGCTTATATTACGTTATTGATGTATATAAAGGTCCCACGGATACGTAGAGGCCAACTCGCCACGAATGTTGTCAAATATTACAGCCGAGATGTTAGGTTGGCTTAGGTTAGGTTATATTACGTTATTGATGTATATGAAGGTCAAACGGAAACGTAGAGGCCAACTCGCCAGGAATGTTGTCAAATATTACCGCCGAGATGTTAGGTTGGGTTAGGTTAGGTTATATTACGTTACAGATGTATCTTAGGGTCGCACGGAGACGTAGATGCCAACTCGCCAGTATTGTTGTCAAATATTACCGCCGAGATGTTAGGTTGGGTTAGGTTAGGTTATACTACCTTACCGATGTATCTAAGTGTCCCACGGAGACGTAGATGCCAACTCGCCAGGAATGTTGTCAAATATTACCGCCGAGATGTTAGATTGGGTTAGGTTAGCTTATATTACGTTATTGATGTATATAAAGATCCCACGGAGACGTAGAGGCCAACTCGCCAGGAATGTTGTCAAATATTACCGCCGAGATGATAGGTTGGATTAGGTTAGGTTATATTACGTTATTGATGTATATGAAGGCCAAACGGAGACGTAGAGGCCAACTCGCCAGGAATGTTGTCAAATATTACCGCCGAAATGTTAGGTTGGGTTAGGTTAGGTTAAATTACGCTATTGATGTATATGAAGGTCAAACGGAGACGTAGAGGCCAACTCGCCAGGAATGATGTCAAATACTACCGCCGAGATGTTAGGTTGGGTTAGGTTCGGTTATATTACGTTATTGATGTATATAAAGGTCCCACGGAGACGTAGAGGCCAACTCGCCAGGAATGTTATCAAATATTATCGCCGAGATGATAGGTTGGTTTAGGTTAGGTTATATTTCGTTATTGATGTATATGAAGGTCCCACGGATACGTAGAGGCCAACTCGCCACGAATGTTGTCTAATATTACCGCCGAGATGATAGGTTGGGTTAGGTTAGGTTAAATTACGTTATTGATGTATATGAAGGTCAAACGGAGACGTAGAGGCCAACTCGCCAGGAATGATGTCAAATACTACCGCCGAGATGTTAGGTTGGGTTAGGTTCGGTTATATTACGTTATTGATGTATATAAAGGTCCCACGGTGACGTAGAGGCCAACTCGCCAGGAATAATGTCAAATACTACCGCCGAGATGTTAGATTGGGTTAGGTTAGCTTATATTACGTTATTGATGTATATAAAGATCCTACGGAGACGTAGAGGCCAACTCGCCAGGAATGTTGTCAAATATTACCGCCGAGATGATAGGTTGTGTTAGGTTAGGTTATATTACGTTATTGATGTATATGAAGGTCAAACGGAGACGTAGAGGCCAACTCGCCAGGAATGATGTCAAATACTACCGCCGAGATGTTAGATTGGGTTAGGTTAGCTTATATTACGTTATTGATGTATATAAAGATCCCACGGAGACGTAGAGGCCAACTCGCCAGGAATGTTGTCAAATTTTACCGCCGAGATGATAGGTTGGGTTAGGTTAGGTTATATTACGTTATTGATGAATATAAAGGCCAAACGGAGACGTAGAGGCCAACTCGCCAGGAATGTTGTCAAATATTACCGCCGAGGTGTTAGATTGTGTTAGGCTAGCTTATATTACGTTATTGATGTATATAAAGGTCCCACGGATACGTAGAGGCCAACTCGCCACGAATGTTGTCAAATATTACAGCCGAGATGTTAGGTTGGCTTAGGTTAGGTTATATTACGTTATTGATGTATATGAAGGTCAAACGGAAACGTAGAGGCCAACTCGCCAGGAATGTTGTCAAATATTACCGCCGAGATGTTAGGTTGGGTTAGGTTAGGTTATATTACGTTACAGATGTATCTTAGGGTCGCACGGAGACGTAGATGCCAACTCGCCAGTATTGTTGTCAAATATTACCGCCGAGATGTTAGGTTGGGTTAGGTTAGGTTATACTACCTTACAGATGTATCTAAGTGTCCCACGGAGACGTAGATGCCAACTCGCCAGGAATGTTGTCAAATATTACCGCCGAGATGTTAGATTGGGTTAGGTTAGCTTATATTACGTTATTGATGTATATAAAGATCCCACGGAGACGTAGAGGCCAACTCGCCAGGAATGTTGTCAAATATTACCGCCGAGATGATAGGTTGGATTAGGTTAGGTTATATTACGTTATTGATGTATATGAAGGCCAAACGGAGACGTAGAGGCCAACTCGCCAGGAATGATGTGAAATACTACCGCCGAGATGTTAGATTGGGTTAGGTTAGCTTATATTACGTTATTGATGTATATAAAGATCCCACGGAGAAGTAGAGGCCAACTCGCCAGGAATGTTGTCAAATATTACCGCCGAGATGATAGGTTGGGTTAGGTTAGGTTATATTACGTTATTGATGTATATAAAGGTCAAATGGAGGCGTACAGGCCAACTCGCCAGGAATGTTGTCAAATATTACCGCCGAGATGTTAGGTTGGGTTAGGTTAGATTATATTACGTTATTGAAGTATATAAAGGTCCCACGGAGACGGAGAAGCCAACTCGCCACGAATGTTGTCAAATATTACCGCCGAGATGTTAGGTTGGGTTAGGGTAGCATATATTACGTTATTGATGTATATGAAGCTCAAACGGAGACGTAGAAGCCAACTCGCCAGGAATGTTGTCAATTATTATCGCCGAGATGTTAGGTTGGGTTAGGGTAGCATATATTACGTTATTGATGTATATGAAGGTCAAACGGAGACGTAGAGGCAAACTCGCCAGGAATGTTGTCAAATATTACCGCCGAAATGTTAGGTTGGGTTAGGTTAGGTTAAATTACGCTATTGATGTATATGAAGGTCAAACGGAGACGTAGAGGCCAACTCGCCAGGAATGATGTCAAATACTTCCGCCGAGATGTTAGGTTGGGTTAGGTTCGGTTATATTACGTTATTGATGTATATAAAGGTCCCACGGAGACGTAGAGGCCAACTCGCCAGGAATGTTATCAAATATTATCGCCGAGATGATAGGTTGGTTTAGGTTAGGTTATATTTCGTTATTGATGTATATGAAGGTCCCACGGATACGTAGAGGCCAACTCGCCACGAATGTTGTCTAATATTACCGCCGAGATGATAGGTTGGGTTAGGTTAGGTTAAATTACGTTATTGATGTATATGAAGGTCAAACGGAGACGTAGAGGCCAACTCGCCAGGAATGATGTCAAATACTACCGCCGAGATGTTAGGTTGGGTTAGGTTCGGTTATATTACGTTATTGATGTATATAAAGGTCCCACGGTGACGTAGAGGCCAACTCGCCAGGAATGATGTCAAATACTACCGCCGAGATGTTAGATTGGGTTAGGTTAGCTTATATTACGTTATTGATGTATATAAAGATCCTACGGAGACGTAGAGGCCAACTCGCCAGGAATGTTGTCAAATATTACCGCCGAGATGATAGGTTGTGTTAGGTTAGGTTATATTACGTTATTGATGTATATGAAGGTCAAACGGAGACGTAGAGGCCAACTCGCCAGGAATGATGTCAAATACTACCGCCGAGATGTTAGGTTGGGTTAGGTTCGGTTATATTACGTTATTGATGTATATAAAGGTCCCACGGAGACGTAGAGGCCAACTCGCCAGGAATGTGGTCAAATATTATCGCCGAGATGTTAGGTTGGGTTAGGTTAGCATATATTACGTTATTGATGTATATGAAGGTCAAACGGAGATGTAGAGGCCAACTCGCCAGGAATGTTGTCAAATATTATCGCCGTAGATGTTAGGTTGGGTTAGGTTAGCATATATTACGTTATTGATGTATATGAAGGTCAAACGGAGATGTAGAGGCCAACTCGCCAGGAATGATGTCAAATACTACCGCCGAGATGTTAGGTTGGGTTAGGTTCGGTTATATTACGTTATTGATGTATATAAAGGTCCCACGGAGACGTAGAGGCCAACTCGCCAGGAATGTGGTCAAATATTACCGCCGAGATGATAGGTTGTGTTAGGTTAGGTTATATTACGTTATTGATGGATATGAAGGTCCCACGTAGACGTAGATGCCAACAAGAGAGGAATGTGTTCAAATATTACCGCAGAAATGTTAGATTGGTTTAGGTTAGGTTATATTACGTTATTGAATTATATAAAGGTCCCAGGGAGGCGTAGATGCCAACTCGCCAGGAACGTTGTCAAATATTACCGCCGAGATGTTAGGTTGAGTTAGGCTAGTTTAAATTACGTTATTGGTGTATATAAAGGTCCCACAGAGACGTAGAGGCTAACTCGCCAGGAATGTTGTCAAATATTACCGCCGAGATGTTAGGTTGGGTTAGGTTAGGTTATATTACGTTACAGATGTATCTTAGGGTCGCACGGAGACGTAGATGCCAACTCGCCAGTATTGTTGTCAAATATTACCGCCGAGATGTTAGGTTGGGTTAGGTTAGGTTATATTACGTTATTGATGAATATAAAGGCCAAACGGAGACGTAGAGGCCAACTCGCCAGGAATGTTGTCAAATATTACCGCCGAGGTGTTAGATTGTGTTGGGCTAGCTTATATTACGTTATTGATGTATATAAAGGTCCCACGGATACGTAGAGGCCAACTCGCCACGAATGTTGTCAAATATTACAGCCGAGATGTTAGGTTGGCTTAGGTTAGGTTATATTACGTTATTGATGTATATGAAGATCAAACGGAAACGTAGAGGCCAACTCGCCAGGAATGTTGTCAAATATTACCGCCGAGATGTTAGGTTGGGTTAGGTTAGGTTATATTACGTTACAGATGTATCTTAGGGTCGCACGGAGACGTAGATGCCAACTCGCCAGTATTGTTGTCAAATATTACCGCCGAGATGTTAGGTTGGGTTAGGTTAGGTTATACTACCTTTCAGATGTATCTAAGTGTCCCACGGAGACGTAGATGCCAACTCGCCAGGAATGTTGTCAAATATTACCGCCGAGATGTTAGATTGGGTTAGGTTAGCTTATATTACGTTATTGATGTATATGAAGGTCAAACGGAGATGTAGAGGCCAACTCGCCAGGAATGATGTCAAATACTACCGCCGAGATGTTAGATTGGGTTAGGTTAGCTTATATTACGTTATTGATGTATATAAAGATCCTACGGAGACGTAGAGGCCAACTCGCCAGGAATGTTGTCAAATATTACCGCCGAGATGATAGGTTGTGTTAGGTTAGGTTATATTACGTTATTGATGTATATGAAGGTCAAACGGAGACGTAGAGGCCAACTCGCCAGGAATGATGTCAAATACTACCGCCGAGATGTTAGGTTGGGTTAGGTTCGGTTATATTACGTTATTGATGTATATAAAGGTCCCACGGAGACGTAGAGGCCAACTCGCCAGGAATGTGGTCAAATATTATCGCCGAGATGTTAGGTTGGGTTAGGTTAGCATATATTACGTTATTGATGTATATGAAGGTCAAACGGAGATGTAGAGGCCAACTCGCCAGGAATGTTGTCAAATATTATCGCCGTAGATGTTAGGTTGGGTTAGGTTAGCATATATTACGTTATTGATGTATATGAAGGTCAAACGGAGATGTAGAGGCCAACTCGCCAGGAATGATGTCAAATACTACCGCCGAGATGTTAGGTTGGGTTAGGTTCGGTTATATTACGTTATTGATGTATATAAAGGTCCCACGGAGACGTAGAGGCCAACTCGCCAGGAATGTGGTCAAATATTACCGCCGAGATGATAGGTTGTGTTAGGTTAGGTTATATTACGTTATTGATGGATATGAAGGTCCCACGTAGACGTAGATGCCAACAAGAGAGGAATGTGTTCAAATATTACCGCAGAAATGTTAGATTGGTTTAGGTTAGGTTATATTACGTTATTGAATTATATAAAGGTCCCAGGGAGGCGTAGATGCCAACTCGCCAGGAACGTTGTCAAATATTACCGCCGAGATGTTAGGTTGAGTTAGGCTAGTTTAAATTACGTTATTGGTGTATATAAATGTCCCACAGAGACGTAGAGGCTAACTCGCCAGGAATGTTGTCAAATATTACCGCCGAGATGTTAGGTTGGGTTAGGTTAGGTTATATTACGTTACAGATGTATCTTAGGGTCGCACGGAGACGTAGATGCCAACTCGCCAGTATTGTTGTCAAATATTACCGCCGAGATGTTAGGTTGGGTTAGGTTAGGTTATATTACGTTATTGATGAATATAAAGGCCAAACGGAGACGTAGAGGCCAACTCGCCAGGAATGTTGTCAAATATTACCGCCGAGGTGTTAGATTGTGTTAGGCTAGCTTATATTACGTTATTGATGTATATAAAGGTCCCACGGATACGTAGAGGCCAACTCGCCACGAATGTTGTCAAATATTACAGCCGAGATGTTAGGTTGGCTTAGGTTAGGTTATATTACGTTATTGATGTATATGAAGGTCAAACGGAAACGTAGAGGCCAACTCGCCAGGAATGTTGTCAAATATTACCGCCGAGATGTTAGGTTGGGTTAGGTTAGGTTATATTACGTTACAGATGTATCTTAGGGTCGCACGGAGACGTAGATGCCAACTCGCCAGTATTGTTGTCAAATATTACCGCCGAGATGTTAGGTTGGGTTAGGTTAGGTTATACTACCTTTCAGATGTATCTAAGTGTCCCACGGAGACGTAGATGCCAACTCGCCAGGAATGTTGTCAAATATTACCGCCGAGATGTTAGATTGGGTTAGGTTAGCTTATATTACGTTATTGATGTATATGAAGGTCAAACGGAGATGTAGAGGCCAACTCGCCAGGAATGTTGTCAAATATTATCGCCGAAATGTTAGGTTGGGTTAGGTTAGGTTATATTACGTTATTGATGTATATAAAGGTCCCAGGGAGACGTAGATGCCAACTCGCCAGGAATGTTGTCAAATATTACCGCCGAGATGTTAGATTGGGTTAGGTTAGCTTATATTACGTTATTGATGTATATAAAGATCCCACGGAGACGTAGAGGCCAACTCGCCAGGAATGTTGTCAAATATTACCGCCGAGATGATAGGTTGGGTTAGGTTAGGTTATATTACGTTATTGATGAATATAAAGGCCAAACGGAGACGTAGAGGCCAACTCGCCAGGAATGTTGTCAAATATTACCGCCGAGGTGTTAGATTGTGTTAGGCTAGCTTATATTACGTTATTGATGTATATAAAGGTCCCACGGATACGTAGAGGCCAACTCGCCACGAATGTTGTCAAATATTACAGCCGAGATGTTAGGTTGGCTTAGGTTAGGTTATATTACGTTATTGATGTATATGAAGGTCAAACGGAAACGTAGAGGCCAACTCGCCAGGAATGTTGTCAAATATTACCGCCGAGATGTTAGGTTGGGTTAGGTTAGGTTATATTACGTTACAGATGTATCTTAGGGTCGCACGGAGACGTAGATGCCAACTCGCCAGTATTGTTGTCAAATATTACCGCCGAGATGTTAGGTTGGGTTAGGTTAGGTTATACTACCTTACCGATGTATCTAAGTGTCCCACGGAGACGTAGATGCCAACTCGCCAGGAATGTTGTCAAATATTACCGCCGAGATGTTAGATTGGGTTAGGTTAGCTTATATTACGTTATTGATGTATATAAAGATCCCACGGAGACGTAGAGGCCAACTCGCCAGGAATGTTGTCAAATATTACCGCCGAGATGATAGGTTGGATTAGGTTAGGTTATATTACGTTATTGATGTATATGAAGGCCAAACGGAGACGTAGAGGCCAACTCGCCAGGAATGATGTGAAATACTACCGCCGAGATGTTAGATTGGGTTAGGTTAGCTTATATTACGTTATTGATGTATATAAAGATCCCACGGAGAAGTAGAGGCCAACTCGCCAGGAATGTTGTCAAATATTACCGCCGAGATGATAGGTTGGGTTAGGTTAGGTTATATTACGTTATTGATGTATATAAAGGTCAAATGGAGGCGTACAGGCCAACTCGCCAGGAATGTTGTCAAATATTACCGCCGAGATGTTAGGTTGGGTTAGGTTAGATTATATTACGTTATTGAAGTATATAAAGGTCCCACGGAGACGGAGAAGCCAACTCGCCACGAATGTTGTCAAATATTACCGCCGAGATGTTAGGTTGGGTTAGGGTAGCATATATTACGTTATTGATGTATATGAAGCTCAAACGGAGACGTAGAAGCCAACTCGCCAGGAATGTTGTCAATTATTATCGCCGAGATGTTAGGTTGGGTTAGGGTAGCATATATTACGTTATTGATGTATATGAAGGTCAAACGGAGACGTAGAGGCAAACTCGCCAGGAATGTTGTCAAATATTACCGCCGAAATGTTAGGTTGGGTTAGGTTAGGTTAAATTACGCTATTGATGTATATGAAGGTCAAACGGAGACGTAGAGGCCAACTCGCCAGGAATGATGTCAAATACTACCGCCGAGATGTTAGGTTGGGTTAGGTTCGGTTATATTACGTTATTGATGTATATAAAGGTCCCACGGAGACGTAGAGGCCAACTCGCCAGGAATGTTATCAAATATTATCGCCGAGATGATAGGTTGGTTTAGGTTAGGTTATATTTCGTTATTGATGTATATGAAGGTCCCACGGATACGTAGAGGCCAACTCGCCACGAATGTTGTCTAATATTACCGCCGAGATGATAGGTTGGGTTAGGTTAGGTTAAATTACGTTATTGATGTATATGAAGGTCAAACGGAGACGTAGAGGCCAACTCGCCAGGAATGATGTCAAATACTACCGCCGAGATGTTAGGTTGGGTTAGGTTCGGTTATATTACGTTATTGATGTATATAAAGGTCCCACGGTGACGTAGAGGCCAACTCGCCAGGAATAATGTCAAATACTACCGCCGAGATGTTAGATTGGGTTAGGTTAGCTTATATTACGTTATTGATGTATATAAAGATCCTACGGAGACGTAGAGGCCAACTCGCCAGGAATGTTGTCAAATATTACCGCCGAGATGATAGGTTGTGTTAGGTTAGGTTATATTACGTTATTGATGTATATGAAGGTCAAACGGAGACGTAGAGGCCAACTCGCCAGGAATGATGTCAAATACTACCGCCGAGATGTTAGGTTGGGTTAGGTTCGGTTATATTACGTTATTGATGTATATAAAGGTCCCACGGAGACGTAGAGGCCAACTCGCCAGGAATGTGGTCAAATATTATCGCCGAGATGTTAGGTTGGGTTAGGTTAGCATATATTACGTTATTGATGTATATGAAGGTCAAACGGAGATGTAGAGGCCAACTCGCCAGGAATGTTGTCAAATATTATCGCCGTAGATGTTAGGTTGGGTTAGGTTAGCATATATTACGTTATTGATGTATATGAAGGTCAAACGGAGATGTAGAGGCCAACTCGCCAGGAATGATGTCAAATACTACCGCCGAGATGTTAGGTTGGGTTAGGTTCGGTTATATTACGTTATTGATGTATATAAAGGTCCCACGGAGACGTAGAGGCCAACTCGCCAGGAATGTGGTCAAATATTACCGCCGAGATGATAGGTTGTGTTAGGTTAGGTTATATTACGTTATTGATGGATATGAAGGTCCCACGTAGACGTAGATGCCAACAAGAGAGGAATGTGTTCAAATATTACCGCAGAAATGTTAGATCGGTTTAGGTTAGGTTATATTACGTTATTGAATTATATAAAGGTCCCAGGGAGGCGTAGATGCCAACTCGCCAGGAATGTTGTCAAATATTACCGCCGAGATGTTAGGTTGAGTTAGGCTAGTTTAAATTACGTTATTGGTGTATATAAAGGTCCCACAGAGACGTAGAGGCTAACTCGCCAGGAATGTTGTCAAATATTACCGCCGAGATGTTAGGTTGGGTTAGGTTAGCATATATTACGTTATTGATGTATATGAAGGTCAAACGGAGATGTAGAGGCCAACTCGCCAGGAATGTTGTCAAATATTATCGCCGAAATGTTAGGTTGGGTTAGGTTAGGTTATATTACGTTATTGATGTATATAAAGGTCCCAGGGAGACGTAGATGCCAACTCGCCAGGAATGTTGTCAAATATTACCGCCGAGATGTTAGATTGGGTTAGGTTAGCTTATATTACGTTATTGATGTATATAAAGATCCCACGGAGACGTAGAGGCCAACTCGCCAGGAATGTTGTCAAATATTACCGCCGAGATGATAGGTTGGGTTAGGTTAGGTTATATTACGTTATTGATGAATATAAAGGCCAAACGGAGACGTAGAGGCCAACTCGCCAGGAATGTTGTCAAATATTACCGCCGAGGTGTTAGATTGTGTTAGGCTAGCTTATATTACGTTATTGATGTATATAAAGGTCCCACGGATACGTAGAGGCCAACTCGTCACGAATGTTGTCAAATATTACAGCCGAGATGTTAGGTTGGCTTAGGTTAGGTTATATTACGTTATTGATGTATATGAAGGTCAAACGGAAACGTAGAGGCCAACTCGCCAGGAATGTTGTCAAATATTACCGCCGAGATGTTAGGTTGGGTTAGGTTAGGTTATATTACGTTACAGATGTATCTTAGGGTCGCACGGAGACGTAGATGCCAACTCGCCAGTATTGTTGTCAAATATTACCGCCGAGATGTTAGGTTGGGTTAGGTTAGGTTATACTACCTTACAGATGTATCTAAGTGTCCCACGGAGACGTAGATGCCAACTCGCCAGGAATGTTGTCAAATATTACCGCCGAGATGTTAGATTGGGTTAGGTTAGCTTATATTACGTTATTGATGTATATAAAGATCCCACGGAGACGTAGAGGCCAACTCGCCAGGAATGTTGTCAAATATTACCGCCGAGATGATAGGTTGGATTAGGTTAGGTTATATTACGTTATTGATGTATATGAAGGCCAAACGGAGACGTAGAGGCCAACTCGCCAGGAATGATGTCAAATACTACCGCCGAGATGTTAGATTGGGTTAGGTTAGCTTATATTACGTTATTGATGTATATAAAGATCCCACGGAGAAGTAGAGGCCAACTCGCCAGGAATGTTGTCAAATATTACCGCCGAGATGATAGGTTGGGTTAGGTTAGGTTATATTACGTTATTGATGTATATGAAGGCCAAATGGAGGCGTACAGGCCAACTCGCCAGGAATGTTGTCAAATATTACCGCCGAGATGTTAGGTTGGGATAGGTTAGATTATATTACGTTATTGAAGTATATAAAGGTCCCACGGAGGCGGAGAAGCCAACTCGCCACGAATGTTGTCAAATATTACCGCCGAGATGATAGGTTGGGTTAGGTTAGCATATATTACGTTATTGATGTATATGAAGCTCAAACGGAGACGTAGAAGCCAAACGCGCTATCTCAGAGTCAAATATTATCGCCGAGATGTTAGGTTGGGTTAGGGTAGCATATATTACGTTATTGATGTATATGAAGGTCAAACGGAGACGTAGAGGCAAACTCGCCAGGAATGTTGTCCAATATTACCGCCGAAATGTTAGGTTGGGTTAGGTTAGGTTAAATTATGTTATTGATGTATATGAAGGTCAAACGGAGACGTAGAGGCCAACTCGCCAGGAATGATGTCAAATACTACCGCCGAGATGTTAGGTTGGGTTAGGTTCGGTTATATTACGTTATTGATGTATATAAAGGTCCCACGGAGACGTAGAGGCCAACTCGCCAGGAATGCGGTCAAATATTACCGCCGAGATGATAGGTTGTGTTAGGTTAGGTTATATTTCGTTATTGATGTATATGAAGGTCCCACGGATACGTAGAGGCCAACTCGCCACGAATGTTGTCTAATATTACCGCCGAGATGATAGGTTGGGTTAGGTTAGGTTAAATTACGTTATTGATGTATATGAAGGTCAAACGGAGACGTAGAGGCCAACTCGCCAGGAATGATGTCAAATACTACCGCCGAGATGTTAGGTTGGGTAAGGTTCGGTTATATTACGTTATTGATGTATATAAAGGTCCCACGGTGACGTAGAGGCCAACTCGCCAGGAATGATGTCAAATACTACCGCCGAGATGTTAGATTGGGTTAGGTTAGCTTATATTACGTTATTGATGTATATAAAGATCCTACGGAGACGTAGAGGCCAACTCGCCAGGAATGTTGTCAAATATTATCGCCGAGATGTTAGGTTGGGTTAGGGTAGCATATATTACGTTATTGATGTATATGAAGGTCAAACGGAGACGTAGAGGCAAACTCGCCAGGAATGTTGTCAAATATTACCGCCGAAATGTTAGGTTGGGTTAGGTTAGGTTAAATTATGTTATTGATGTATATGAAGGTCAAACGGAGACGTAGAGGCCAACTCGCCAGGAATGATGTCAAATACTACCGCCGAGATGTTAGGTTGGGTTAGGTTCGGTTATATTACGTTATTGATGTATATAAAGGTCCCACGGAGACGTAGAGGCCAACTCGCCAGGAATGTGGTCAAATATTATCGCCGAGATGATAGGTTGGTTTAGGTTAGGTTATATTTCGTTATTGATGTATATGAAGGTCCCACGGAGACGTAGAGGCCAACTCGCCACGAATGTTGTCTAATATTACGCCGAGATGATAGGTTGGGTTAGGTTAGGTTAAATTACGGTATTGATGTATATGAAGGTCAAACGGAGACGTAGAGGCCAACTCGCCAGGAATGATGTCAAATACTACCGCCGAGATGTTAGGTTGGGTTAGGTTCGGTTATATTACGTTATTGATGTATATAAAGGTCCCACGGAGACGTAGAGGCCAACTCGCCAGGAATGCGGTCAAATATTACCGCCGAGATGATAGGTTGTGTTAGGTTAGGTTATATTACGTTATTGATGGATATGAAGGTCCCACGTAGACGTAGATGCCAACAAGAGAGGAATGTGTTCAAATATTACCGCAGAAATGTTAGATTGGGTTAGGTTAGGTTATATTACGTTATTGAATTATATAAAGGTCCCAGGGAGGCGTAGATGCCAACTCGCCAGGAATGTTGTCAAATATTATCGCCGAGATGTTAGGTTGGGTTAGGGTAGCATATATTACGTTATTGATGTATATGAAGGTCAAACGGAGACGTAGAGGCAAACTCGCCAGGAATGTTGTCAAATATTACCGCCGAAATGTTAGGTTGGGTTAGGTTCGGTTATATTACGTTATTGATGTATATAAAGGTCCCACGGAGACGTAGAGGCCAACTCGCCAGGAATGTTATCAAATATTATCGCCGAGATGATAGGTTGGTTTAGGTTAGGTTATATTTCGTTATTGATGTATATGAAGGTCCCACGGATACGTAGAGGCCAACTCGCCACGAATGTTGTCTAATATTACCGCCGAGATGATAGGTTGGGTTAGGTTAGGTTAAATTACGTTATTGATGTATATGAAGGTCAAACGGAGACGTAGAGGCCAACTCGCCAGGAATGATGTCAAATACTACCGCCGAGATGTTAGGTTGGGTAAGGTTCGGTTATATTACGTTATTGATGTATATAAAGGTCCCACGGTGACGTAGAGGCCAACTCGCCAGGAATGATGTCAAATACTACCGCCGAGATGTTAGATTGGGTTAGGTTAGCTTATATTACGTTATTGATGTATATAAAGATCCTACGGAGACGTAGAGGCCAACTCGCCAGGAATGTTGTCAAATATTACCGCCGAGATGATAGGTTGTGTTAGGTTAGGTTATATTACGTTATTGATGTATATGAAGGTCAAACGGAGACGTAGAGGCCAACTCGCCAGGAATGATTTCAAATACTACCGCCGAGATGTTAGGTTGGGTTAGGTTCGGTTATATTACGTTATTGATGTATATAAAGGTCCCACGGAGACGTAGAGGCCAACTCGCCAGGAATGTGGTCAAATATTATCGCCGAGATGTTAGATTGGGTTAGGTTAGCTTATATTACGTTATTGATGTATATAAAGATCCCACGGAGACGTAGAGGCCAACTCGCCAGGAATGTTGTCAAATATTACCGCCGAGATGATAGGTTGGATTAGGTTAGGTTATATTACGTTATTGATGTATATGAAGGCCAAACGGAGACGTAGAGGCCAACTCGCCAGGAATGATGTGAAATACTACCGCCGAGATGTTAGATTGGGTTAGGTTAGCTTATATTACGTTATTGATGTATATAAAGATCCCACGGAGAAGTAGAGGCCAACTCGCCAGGAATGTTGTCAAATATTACCGCCGAGATGATAGGTTGGGTTAGGTTAGGTTATATTACGTTATTGATGTATATAAAGGTCAAATGGAGGCGTACAGGCCAACTCGCCAGGAATGTTGTCAAATATTACCGCCGAGATGTTAGGTTGGGTTAGGTTAGATTATATTACGTTATTGAAGTATATAAAGGTCCCACGGAGACGGAGAAGCCAACTCGCCACGAATGTTGTCAAATATTACCGCCGAGATGTTAGGTTGGGTTAGGGTAGCATATATTACGTTATTGATGTATATGAAGCTCAAACGGAGACGTAGAAGCCAACTCGCCAGGAATGTTGTCAATTATTATCGCCGAGATGTTAGGTTGGGTTAGGGTAGCATATATTACGTTATTGATGTATATGAAGGTCAAACGGAGACGTAGAGGCCAACTCGCCAGGAATGTTGTCAAATATTACCGCCGAGATGATAGGTTGTGTTAGGTTAGGTTATATTACGTTATTGATGTATATGAAGGTCAAACGGAGACGTAGAGGCCAACTCGCCAGGAATGATGTCAAATACTACCGCCGAGATGTTAGGTTGGGTTAGGTTCGGTTATATTACGTTATTGATGTATATAAAGGTCCCACGGAGACGTAGAGGCCAACTCGCCAGGAATGTGGTCAAATATTATCGCCGAGATGTTAGGTTGGGTTAGGTTAGCATATATTACGTTATTGATGTATATGAAGGTCAAACGGAGATGTAGAGGCCAACTCGCCAGGAATGTTGTCAAATATTATCGCCGTAGATGTTAGGTTGGGTTAGGTTAGCATATATTACGTTATTGATGTATATGAAGGTCAAACGGAGATGTAGAGGCCAACTCGCCAGGAATGATGTCAAATACTACCGCCGAGATGTTAGGTTGGGTTAGGTTCGGTTATATTACGTTATTGATGTATATAAAGGTCCCACGGAGACGTAGAGGCCAACTCGCCAGGAATGTGGTCAAATATTACCGCCGAGATGATAGGTTGTGTTAGGTTAGGTTATATTACGTTATTGATGGATATGAAGGTCCCACGTAGACGTAGATGCCAACAAGAGAGGAATGTGTTCAAATATTACCGCAGAAATGTTAGATCGGTTTAGGTTAGGTTATATTACGTTATTGAATTATATAAAGGTCCCAGGGAGGCGTAGATGCCAACTCGCCAGGAATGTTGTCAAATATTACCGCCGAGATGTTAGGTTGAGTTAGGCTAGTTTAAATTACGTTATTGGTGTATATAAAGGTCCCACAGAGACGTAGAGGCTAACTCGCCAGGAATGTTGTCAAATATTACCGCCGAGATGTTAGGTTGGGTTAGGTTAGCATATATTACGTTATTGATGTATATGAAGGTCAAACGGAGATGTAGAGGCCAACTCGCCAGGAATGTTGTCAAATATTATCGCCGAAATGTTAGGTTGGGTTAGGTTAGGTTATATTACGTTATTGATGTATATAAAGGTCCCAGGGAGACGTAGATGCCAACTCGCCAGGAATGTTGTCAAATATTACCGCCGAGATGTTAGATTGGGTTAGGTTAGCTTATATTACGTTATTGATGTATATAAAGATCCCACGGAGACGTAGAGGCCAACTCGCCAGGAATGTTGTCAAATATTACCGCCGAGATGATAGGTTGGGTTAGGTTAGGTTATATTACGTTATTGATGAATATAAAGGCCAAACGGAGACGTAGAGGCCAACTCGCCAGGAATGTTGTCAAATATTACCGCCGAGGTGTTAGATTGTGTTAGGCTAGCTTATATTACGTTATTGATGTATATAAAGGTCCCACGGATACGTAGAGGCCAACTCGTCACGAATGTTGTCAAATATTACAGCCGAGATGTTAGGTTGGCTTAGGTTAGGTTATATTACGTTATTGATGTATATGAAGGTCAAATGGAAACGTAGAGGCCAACTCGCCAGGAATGTTGTCAAATATTACCGCCGAGATGTTAGGTTGGGTTAGGTTAGGTTATATTACGTTACAGATGTATCTTAGGGTCGCACGGAGACGTAGATGCCAACTCGCCAGTATTGTTGTCAAATATTACCGCCGAGATGTTAGGTTGGGTTAGGTTAGGTTATACTACCTTACAGATGTATCTAAGTGTCCCACGGAGACGTAGATGCCAACTCGCCAGGAATGTTGTCAAATATTACCGCCGAGATGTTAGATTGGGTTAGGTTAGCTTATATTACGTTATTGATGTATATAAAGATCCCACGGAGACGTAGAGGCCAACTCGCCAGGAATGTTGTCAAATATTACCGCCGAGATGATAGGTTGGATTAGGTTAGGTTATATTACGTTATTGATGTATATGAAGGCCAAACGGAGACGTAGAGGCCAACTCGCCAGGAATGATGTCAAATACTACCGCCGAGATGTTAGATTGGGTTAGGTTAGCTTATATTACGTTATTGATGTATATAAAGATCCCACGGAGAAGTAGAGGCCAACTCGCCAGGAATGTTGTCAAATATTACCGCCGAGATGATAGGTTGGGTTAGGTTAGGTTATATTACGTTATTGATGTATATGAAGGCCAAATGGAGGCGTACAGGCCAACTCGCCAGGAATGTTGTCAAATATTACCGCCGAGATGTTAGGTTGGGATAGGTTAGATTATATTACGTTATTGAAGTATATAAAGGTCCCACGGAGGCGGAGAAGCCAACTCGCCACGAATGTTGTCAAATATTACCGCCGAGATGATAGGTTGGGTTAGGTTAGCATATATTACGTTATTGATGTATATGAAGCTCAAACGGAGACGTAGAAGCCAAGTCGCCAGGAATGTTGTCAAATATTATCGCCGAGATGTTAGGTTGGGTTAGGGTAGCATATATTACGTTATTGATGTATATGAAGGTCAAACGGAGACGTAGAGGCAAACTCGCCAGGAATGTTGTCAAATATTACCGCCGAAATGTTAGGTTGGGTTAGGTTAGGTTAAATTATGTTATTGATGTATATGAAGGTCAAACGGAGACGTAGAGGCCAACTCGCCAGGAATGATGTCAAATACTACCGCCGAGATGTTAGGTTGGGTTAGGTTCGGTTATATTACGTTATTGATGTATATAAAGGTCCCACGGAGACGTAGAGGCCAACTCGCCAGGAATGCGGTCAAATATTACCGCCGAGATGATAGGTTGTGTTAGGTTAGGTTATATTTCGTTATTGATGTATATGAAGGTCCCACGGATACGTAGAGGCCAACTCGCCACGAATGTTGTCTAATATTACCGCCGAGATGATAGGTTGGGTTAGGTTAGGTTAAATTACGTTATTGATGTATATGAAGGTCAAACGGAGACGTAGAGGCCAACTCGCCAGGAATGATATCAAATACTACCGCCGAGATGTTAGGTTGGGTAAGGTTCGGTTATATTACGTTATTGATGTATATAAAGGTCCCACGGTGACGTAGAGGCCAACTCGCCAGGAATGATGTCAAATACTACCGCCGAGATGTTAGATTGGGTTAGGTTAGCTTATATTACGTTATTGATGTATATAAAGATCCTACGGAGACGTAGAGGCCAACTCGCCAGGAATGTTGTCAAATATTATCGCCGAGATGTTAGGTTGGGTTAGGGTAGCATATATTACGTTATTGATGTATATGAAGGTCAAACGGAGACGTAGAGGCAAACTCGCCAGGAATGTTGTCAAATATTACCGCCGAAATGTTAGGTTGGGTTAGGTTAGGTTAAATTATGTTATTGATGTATATGAAGGTCAAACGGAGACGTAGAGGCCAACTCGCCAGGAATGATGTCAAATACTACCGCCGAGATGTTAGGTTGGGTTAGGTTCGGTTATATTACGTTATTGATGTATATAAAGGTCCCACGGAGACGTAGAGGCCAACTCGCCAGGAATGTGGTCAAATATTATCGCCGAGATGATAGGTTGGTTTAGGTTAGGTTATATTTCGTTATTGATGTATATGAAGGTCCCACGGAGACGTAGAGGCCAACTCGCCACGAATGTTGTCTAATATTACGCCGAGATGATAGGTTGGGTTAGGTTAGGTTAAATTACGGTATTGATGTATATGAAGGTCAAACGGAGACGTAGAGGCCAACTCGCCAGGAATGATGTCAAATACTACCGCCGAGATGTTAGGTTGGGTTAGGTTCGGTTATATTACGTTATTGATGTATATAAAGGTCCCACGGAGACGTAGAGGCCAACTCGCCAGGAATGCGGTCAAATATTACCGCCGAGATGATAGGTTGTGTTAGGTTAGGTTATATTACGTTATTGATGGATATGAAGGTCCCACGTAGACGTAGATGCCAACAAGAGAGGAATGTGTTCAAATATTACCGCAGAAATGTTAGATTGGGTTAGGTTAGGTTATATTACGTTATTGAATTATATAAAGGTCCCAGGGAGGCGTAGATGCCAACTCGCCAGGAATGTTGTCAAATATTATCGCCGAGATGTTAGGTTGGGTTAGGGTAGCATATATTACGTTATTGATGTATATGAAGGTCAAACGGAGACGTAGAGGCAAACTCGCCAGGAATGTTGTCAAATATTACCGCCGAAATGTTAGGTTGGGTTAGGTTCGGTTATATTACGTTATTGATGTATATAAAGGTCCCACGGAGACGTAGAGGCCAACTCGCCAGGAATGTTATCAAATATTATCGCCGAGATGATAGGTTGGTTTAGGTTAGGTTATATTTCGTTATTGATGTATATGAAGGTCCCACGGATACGTAGAGGCCAACTCGCCACGAATGTTGTCTAATATTACCGCCGAGATGATAGGTTGGGTTAGGTTAGGTTAAATTACGTTATTGATGTATATGAAGGTCAAACGGAGACGTAGAGGCCAACTCGCCAGGAATGATGTCAAATACTACCGCCGAGATGTTAGGTTGGGTAACGTTCGGTTATATTACGTTATTGATGTATATAAAGGTCCCACGGTGACGTAGAGGCCAACTCGCCAGGAATGATGTCAAATACTACCGCCGAGATGTTAGATTGGGTTAGGTTAGCTTATATTACGTTATTGATGTATATAAAGATCCTACGGAGACGTAAAGGCCAACTCGCCAGGAATGTTGTCAAATATTACCGCCGAGATGATAGGTTGTGTTAGGTTAGGTTATATTACGTTATTGATGTATATGAAGGTCAAACGGAGACGTAGAGGCCAACTCGCCAGGAATGATTTCAAATACTACCGCCGAGATGTTAGGTTGGGTTAGGTTCGGTTATATTACGTTATTGATGTATATAAAGGTCCCACGGAGACGTAGAGGCCAACTCGCCAGGAATGTGGTCAAATATTACCGCCGAGATGATAGGTTGTGTTAGGTTAGGTTATATTACGTTATTGATGGATATGAAGGTCCCACGTAGACGTAGATGCCAACAAGAGAGGAATGTGTTCAAATATTACCGCAGAAATGTTAGATCGGTTTAGGTTAGGTTATATTACGTTATTGAATTATATAAAGGTCCCAGGGAGGCGTAGATGCCAACTCGCCAGGAATGTTGTCAAATATTACCGCCGAGATGTTAGGTTGAGTTAGGCTAGTTTAAATTACGTTATTGGTGTATATAAAGGTCCCACAGAGACGTAGAGGCTAACTCGCCAGGAATGTTGTCAAATATTACCGCCGAGATGTTAGGTTGGGTTAGGTTTGCATATATTACGTTATTGATGTATATGAAGGTCAAACGGAGATGTAGAGGCCAACTCGCCAGGAATGTTGTCAAATATTATCGCCGAAATGTTAGGTTGGGTTAGGTTAGGTTATATTACGTTATTGATGTATATAAAGGTCCCAGGGAGACGTAGATGCCAACTCGCCAGGAATGTTGTCAAATATTACCGCCGAGATGTTAGATTGGGTTAGGTTAGCTTATATTACGTTATTGATGTATATAAAGATCCCACGGAGACGTAGAGGCCAACTCGCCAGGAATGTTGTCAAATATTACCGCCGAGATGATAGGTTGGGTTAGGTTAGGTTATATTACGTTATTGATGAATATAAAGGCCAAACGGAGACGTAGAGGCCAACTCGCCAGGAATGTTGTCAAATATTACCGCCGAGGTGTTAGATTGTGTTAGGCTAGCTTATATTACGTTATTGATGTATATAAAGGTCCCACGGATACGTAGAGTCCAACTCGTCACGAATGTTGTCAAATATTACAGCCGAGATGTTAGGTTGGCTTAGGTTAGGTTATATTACGTTATTGATGTATATGAAGGTCAAACGGAAACGTAGAGGCCAACTCGCCAGGAATGTTGTCAAATATTACCGCCGAGATGTTAGGTTGGGTTAGGTTAGGTTATATTACGTTACAGATGTATCTTAGGGTCGCACGGAGACGTAGATGCCAACTCGCCAGTATTGTTGTCAAATATTACCGCCGAGATGTTAGGTTGGGTTAGGTTAGGTTATACTACCTTACAGATGTATCTAAGTGTCCCACGGAGACGTAGATGCCAACTCGCCAGGAATGTTGTCAAATATTACCGCCGAGATGTTAGATTGGGTTAGGTTAGCTTATATTACGTTATTGATGTATATAAAGATCCCACGGAGACGTAGAGGCCAACTCGCCAGGAATGTTGTCAAATATTACCGCCGAGATGATAGGTTGGATTAGGTTAGGTTATATTACGTTATTGATGTATATGAAGGCCAAACGGAGACGTAGAGGCCAACTCGCCAGGAATGATGTCAAATACTACCGCCGAGATGTTAGATTGGGTTAGGTTAGCTTATATTACGTTATTGATGTATATAAAGATCCCACGGAGAAGTAGAGGCCAACTCGCCAGGAATGTTGTCAAATATTACCGCCGAGATGATAGGTTGGGTTAGGTTTGGTTATATTACGTTATTGATGTATATGAAGGCCAAATGGAGGCGTACAGGCCAACTCGCCAGGAATGTTGTCAAATATTACCGCCGAGATGTTAGGTTGGGATAGGTTAGATTATATTACGTTATTGAAGTATATAAAGGTCCCACGGAGGCGGAGAAGCCAACTCGCCACGAATGTTGTCAAATATTACCGCCGAGATGATAGGTTGGGTTAGGTTAGCATATATTACGTTATTGATGTATATGAAGCTCAAACGGAGACGTAGAAGCCAACTCGCCAGGAATGTTGTCAAATATTATCGCCGAGATGTTAGGTTGGGTTAGGGTAGCATATATTACGTTATTGATGTATATGAAGGTCAAACGGAGACGTAGAGGCAAACTCGCCAGGAATGTTGTCCAATATTACCGCCGAAATGTTAGGTTGGGTTAGGTTAGGTTAAATTATGTTATTGATGTATATGAAGGTCAAACGGAGACGTAGAGGCCAACTCGCCAGGAATGATGTCAAATACTACCGCCGAGATGTTAGGTTGGGTTAGGTTCGGTTATATTACGTTATTGATGTATATAAAGGTCCCACGGAGACGTAGAGGCCAACTCGCCAGGAATGCGGTCAAATATTACCGCCGAGATGATAGGTTGTGTTAGGTTAGGTTATATTTCGTTATTGATGTATATGAAGGTCCCACGGATACGTAGAGGCCAACTCGCCACGAATGTTGTCTAATATTACCGCCGAGATGATAGGTTGGGTTAGGTTAGGTTAAATTACGTTATTGATGTATATGAAGGTCAAACGGAGACGTAGAGGCCAACTCGCCAGGAATGATGTCAAATACTACCGCCGAGATGTTAGGTTGGGTAAGGTTCGGTTATATTACGTTATTGATGTATATAAAGGTCCCACGGTGACGTAGAGGCCAACTCGCCAGGAATGATGTCAAATACTACCGCCGAGATGTTAGATTGGGTTAGGTTAGCTTATATTACGTTATTGATGTATATAAAGATCCTACGGAGACGTAGAGGCCAACTCGCCAGGAATGTTGTCAAATATTATCGCCGAGATGTTAGGTTGGGTTAGGGTAGCATATATTACGTTATTGATGTATATGAAGGTCAAACGGAGACGTAGAGGCAAACTCGCCAGGAATGTTGTCAAATATTACCGCCGAAATGTTAGGTTGGGTTAGGTTAGGTTAAATTATGTTATTGATGTATATGAAGGTCAAACGGAGACGTAGAGGCCAACTCGCCAGGAATGATGTCAAATACTACCGCCGAGATGTTAGGTTGGGTTAGGTTCGGTTATATTACGTTATTGATGTATATAAAGGTCCCACGGAGACGTAGAGGCCAACTCGCCAGGAATGTGGTCAAATATTATCGCCGAGATGATAGGTTGGTTTAGGTTAGGTTATATTTCGTTATTGATGTATATGAAGGTCCCACGGAGACGTAGAGGCCAACTCGCCACGAATGTTGTCTAATATTACGCCGAGATGATAGGTTGGGTTAGGTTAGGTTAAATTACGGTATTGATGTATATGAAGGTCAAACGGAGACGTAGAGGCCAACTCGCCAGGAATGATGTCAAATACTACCGCCGAGATGTTAGGTTGGGTTAGGTTCGGTTATATTACGTTATTGATGTATATAAAGGTCCCACGGAGACGTAGAGGCCAACTCGCCAGGAATGCGGTCAAATATTACCGCCGAGATGATAGGTTGTGTTAGGTTAGGTTATATTACGTTATTGATGGATATGAAGGTCCCACGTAGACGTAGATGCCAACAAGAGAGGAATGTGTTCAAATATTACCGCAGAAATGTTAGATTGGGTTAGGTTAGGTTATATTACGTTATTGAATTATATAAAGGTCCCAGGGAGGCGTAGATGCCAACTCGCCAGGAATGTTGTCAAATATTATCGCCGAGATGTTAGGTTGGGTTAGGGTAGCATATATTACGTTATTGATGTATATGAAGGTCAAACGGAGACGTAGAGGCAAACTCGCCAGGAATGTTGTCAAATATTACCGCCGAAATGTTAGGTTGGGTTAGGTTCGGTTATATTACGTTATTGATGTATATAAAGGTCCCACGGAGACGTAGAGGCCAACTCGCCAGGAATGTTATCAAATATTATCGCCGAGATGATAGGTTGGTTTAGGTTAGGTTATATTTCGTTATTGATGTATATGAAGGTCCCACGGATACGTAGAGGCCAACTCGCCACGAATGTTGTCTAATATTACCGCCGAGATGATAGGTTGGGTTAGGTTAGGTTAAATTACGTTATTGATGTATATGAAGGTCAAACGGAGACGTAGAGGCCAACTCGCCAGGAATGATGTCAAATACTACCGCCGAGATGTTAGGTTGGGTAAGGTTCGGTTATATTACGTTATTGATGTATATAAAGGTCCCACGGTGACGTAGAGGCCAACTCGCCAGGAATGATGTCAAATACTACCGCCGAGATGTTAGATTGGGTTAGGTTAGCTTATATTACGTTATTGATGTATATAAAGATCCTACGGAGACGTAGAGGCCAACTCGCCAGGAATGTTGTCAAATATTACCGCCGAGATGATAGGTTGTGTTAGGTTAGGTTATATTACGTTATTGATGTATATGAAGGTCAAACGGAGACGTAGAGGCCAACTCGCCAGGAATGATTTCAAATACTACCGCCGAGATGTTAGGTTGGGTTAGGTTCGGTTATATTACGTTATTGATGTATATAAAGGTCCCACGGAGACGTAGAGGCCAACTCGCCAGGAATGTGGTCAAATATTATCGCCGAGATGTTAGATTGGGTTAGGTTAGCTTATATTACGTTATTGATGTATATAAAGATCCCACGGAGACGTAGAGGCCAACTCGCCAGGAATGTTGTCAAATATTACCGCCGAGATGATAGGTTGGATTAGGTTAGGTTATATTACGTTATTGATGTATATGAAGGCCAAACGGAGACGTAGAGGCCAACTCGCCAGGAATGATGTGAAATACTACCGCCGAGATGTTAGATTGGGTTAGGTTAGCTTATATTACGTTATTGATGTATATAAAGATCCCACGGAGAAGTAGAGGCCAACTCGCCAGGAATGTTGTCAAATATTACCGCCGAGATGATAGGTTGGGTTAGGTTAGGTTATATTACGTTATTGATGTATATAAAGGTCAAATGGAGGCGTACAGGCCAACTCGCCAGGAATGTTGTCAAATATTACCGCCGAGATGTTAGGTTGGGTTAGGTTAGATTATATTACGTTATTGAAGTATATAAAGGTCCCACGGAGACGGAGAAGCCAACTCGCCACGAATGTTGTCAAATATTACCGCCGAGATGTTAGGTTGGGTTAGGGTAGCATATATTACGTTATTGATGTATATGAAGCTCAAACGGAGACGTAGAAGCCAACTCGCCAGGAATGTTGTCAATTATTATCGCCGAGATGTTAGGTTGGGTTAGGGTAGCATATATTACGTTATTGATGTATATGAAGGTCAAACGGAGACGTAGAGGCCAACTCGCCAGGAATGTTGTCAAATATTACCGCCGAGATGATAGGTTGTGTTAGGTTAGGTTATATTACGTTATTGATGTATATGAAGGTCAAACGGAGACGTAGAGGCCAACTCGCCAGGAATGATGTCAAATACTACCGCCGAGATGTTAGGTTGGGTTAGGTTCGGTTATATTACGTTATTGATGTATATAAAGGTCCCACGGAGACGTAGAGGCCAACTCGCCAGGAATGTGGTCAAATATTATCGCCGAGATGTTAGGTTGGGTTAGGTTAGCATATATTACGTTATTGATGTATATGAAGGTCAAACGGAGATGTAGAGGCCAACTCGCCAGGAATGTTGTCAAATATTATCGCCGTAGATGTTAGGTTGGGTTAGGTTAGCATATATTACGTTATTGATGTATATGAAGGTCAAACGGAGATGTAGAGGCCAACTCGCCAGGAATGATGTCAAATACTACCGCCGAGATGTTAGGTTGGGTTAGGTTCGGTTATATTACGTTATTGATGTATATAAAGGTCCCACGGAGACGTAGAGGCCAACTCGCCAGGAATGTGGTCAAATATTACCGCCGAGATGATAGGTTGTGTTAGGTTAGGTTATATTACGTTATTGATGGATATGAAGGTCCCACGTAGACGTAGATGCCAACAAGAGAGGAATGTGTTCAAATATTACCGCAGAAATGTTAGATCGGTTTAGGTTAGGTTATATTACGTTATTGAATTATATAAAGGTCCCAGGGAGGCGTAGATGCCAACTCGCCAGGAATGTTGTCAAATATTACCGCCGAGATGTTAGGTTGAGTTAGGCTAGTTTAAATTACGTTATTGGTGTATATAAAGGTCCCACAGAGACGTAGAGGCTAACTCGCCAGGAATGTTGTCAAATATTACCGCCGAGATGTTAGGTTGGGTTAGGTTAGCATATATTACGTTATTGATGTATATGAAGGTCAAACGGAGATGTAGAGGCCAACTCGCCAGGAATGTTGTCAAATATTATCGCCGAAATGTTAGGTTGGGTTAGGTTAGGTTATATTACGTTATTGATGTATATAAAGGTCCCAGGGAGACGTAGATGCCAACTCGCCAGGAATGTTGTCAAATATTACCGCCGAGATGTTAGATTGGGTTAGGTTAGCTTATATTACGTTATTGATGTATATAAAGATCCCACGGAGACGTAGAGGCCAACTCGCCAGGAATGTTGTCAAATATTACCGCCGAGATGATAGGTTGGGTTAGGTTAGGTTATATTACGTTATTGATGAATATAAAGGCCAAACGGAGACGTAGAGGCCAACTCGCCAGGAATGTTGTCAAATATTACCGCCGAGGTGTTAGATTGTGTTAGGCTAGCTTATATTACGTTATTGATGTATATAAAGGTCCCACGGATACGTAGAGGCCAACTCGTCACGAATGTTGTCAAATATTACAGCCGAGATGTTAGGTTGGCTTAGGTTAGGTTATATTACGTTATTGATGTATATGAAGGTCAAACGGAAACGTAGAGGCCAACTCGCCAGGAATGTTGTCAAATATTACCGCCGAGATGTTAGGTTGGGTTAGGTTAGGTTATATTACGTTACAGATGTATCTTAGGGTCGCACGGAGACGTAGATGCCAACTCGCCAGTATTGTTGTCAAATATTACCGCCGAGATGTTAGGTTGGGTTAGGTTAGGTTATACTACCTTACAGATGTATCTAAGTGTCCCACGGAGACGTAGATGCCAACTCGCCAGGAATGTTGTCAAATATTACCGCCGAGATGTTAGATTGGGTTAGGTTAGCTTATATTACGTTATTGATGTATATAAAGATCCCACGGAGACGTAGAGGCCAACTCGCCAGGAATGTTGTCAAATATTACCGCCGAGATGATAGGTTGGATTAGGTTAGGTTATATTACGTTATTGATGTATATGAAGGCCAAACGGAGACGTAGAGGCCAACTCGCCAGGAATGATGTCAAATACTACCGCCGAGATGTTAGATTGGGTTAGGTTAGCTTATATTACGTTATTGATGTATATAAAGATCCCACGGAGAAGTAGAGGCCAACTCGCCAGGAATGTTGTCAAATATTACCGCCGAGATGATAGGTTGGGTTAGGTTAGGTTATATTACGTTATTGATGTATATGAAGGCCAAATGGAGGCGTACAGGCCAACTCGCCAGGAATGTTGTCAAATATTACCGCCGAGATGTTAGGTTGGGATAGGTTAGATTATATTACGTTATTGAAGTATATAAAGGTCCCACGGAGGCGGAGAAGCCAACTCGCCACGAATGTTGTCAAATATTACCGCCGAGATGATAGGTTGGGTTAGGTTAGCATATATTACGTTATTGATGTATATGAAGCTCAAACGGAGACGTAGAAGCCAACTCGCCAGGAATGTTGTCAAATATTATCGCCGAGATGTTAGGTTGGGTTAGGGTAGCATATATTACGTTATTGATGTATATGAAGGTCAAACGGAGACGTAGAGGCAAACTCGCCAGGAATGTTGTCAAATATTACCGCCGAAATGTTAGGTTGGGTTAGGTTAGGTTAAATTATGTTATTGATGTATATGAAGGTCAAACGGAGACGTAGAGGCCAACTCGCCAGGAATGATGTCAAATACTACCGCCGAGATGTTAGGTTGGGTTAGGTTCGGTTATATTACGTTATTGATGTATATAAAGGTCCCACGGAGACGTAGAGGCCAACTCGCCAGGAATGCGGTCAAATATTACCGCCGAGATGATAGGTTGTGTTAGGTTAGGTTATATTTCGTTATTGATGTATATGAAGGTCCCACGGATACGTAGAGGCCAACTCGCCACGAATGTTGTCTAATATTACCGCCGAGATGATAGGTTGGGTTAGGTTAGGTTAAATTACGTTATTGATGTATATGAAGGTCAAACGGAGACGTAGAGGCCAACTCGCCAGGAATGATGTCAAATACTACCGCCGAGATGTTAGGTTGGGTAAGGTTCGGTTATATTACGTTATTGATGTATATAAAGGTCCCACGGTGACGTAGAGGCCAACTCGCCAGGAATGATGTCAAATACTACCGCCGAGATGTTAGATTGGGTTAGGTTAGCTTATATTACGTTATTGATGTATATAAAGATCCTACGGAGACGTAGAGGCCAACTCGCCAGGAATGTTGTCAAATATTATCGCCGAGATGTTAGGTTGGGTTAGGGTAGCATATATTACGTTATTGATGTATATGAAGGTCAAACGGAGACGTAGAGGCAAACTCGCCAGGAATGTTGTCAAATATTACCGCCGAAATGTTAGGTTGGGTTAGGTTAGGTTAAATTATGTTATTGATGTATATGAAGGTCAAACGGAGACGTAGAGGCCAACTCGCCAGGAATGATGTCAAATACTACCGCCGAGATGTTAGGTTGGGTTAGGTTCGGTTATATTACGTTATTGATGTATATAAAGGTCCCACGGAGACGTAGAGGCCAACTCGCCAGGAATGTGGTCAAATATTATCGCCGAGATGATAGGTTGGTTTAGGTTAGGTTATATTTCGTTATTGATGTATATGAAGGTCCCACGGAGACGTAGAGGCCAACTCGCCACGAATGTTGTCTAATATTACGCCGAGATGATAGGTTGGGTTAGGTTAGGTTAAATTACGGTATTGATGTATATGAAGGTCAAACGGAGACGTAGAGGCCAACTCGCCAGGAATGATGTCAAATACTACCGCCGAGATGTTAGGTTGGGTTAGGTTCGGTTATATTACGTTATTGATGTATATAAAGGTCCCACGGAGACGTAGAGGCCAACTCGCCAGGAATGCGGTCAAATATTACCGCCGAGATGATAGGTTGTGTTAGGTTAGGTTATATTACGTTATTGATGGATATGAAGGTCCCACGTAGACGTAGATGCCAACAAGAGAGGAATGTGTTCAAATATTACCGCAGAAATGTTAGATTGGGTTAGGTTAGGTTATATTACGTTATTGAATTATATAAAGGTCCCAGGGAGGCGTAGATGCCAACTCGCCAGGAATGTTGTCAAATATTATCGCCGAGATGTTAGGTTGGGTTAGGGTAGCATATATTACGTTATTGATGTATATGAAGGTCAAACGGAGACGTAGAGGCAAACTCGCCAGGAATGTTGTCAAATATTACCGCCGAAATGTTAGGTTGGGTTAGGTTCGGTTATATTACGTTATTGATGTATATAAAGGTCCCACGGAGACGTTGAGGCCAACTCGCCAGGAATGTTATCAAATATTATCGCCGAGATGATAGGTTGGTTTAGGTTAGGTTATATTTCGTTATTGATGTATATGAAGGTCCCACGGATACGTAGAGGCCAACTCGCCACGAATGTTGTCTAATATTACCGCCGAGATGATAGGTTGGGTTAGGTTAGGTTAAATTACGTTATTGATGTATATGAAGGTCAAACGGAGACGTAGAGGCCAACTCGCCAGGAATGATGTCAAATACTACCGCCGAGATGTTAGGTTGGGTAAGGTTCGGTTATATTACGTTATTGATGTATATAAAGGTCCCACGGTGACGTAGAGGCCAACTCGCCAGGAATGATGTCAAATACTACCGCCGAGATGTTAGATTGGGTTAGGTTAGCTTATATTACGTTATTGATGTATATAAAGATCCTACGGAGACGTAGAGGCCAACTCGCCAGGAATGTTGTCAAATATTACCGCCGAGATGATAGGTTGTGTTAGGTTAGGTTATATTACGTTATTGATGTATATGAAGGTCAAACGGAGACGTAGAGGCCAACTCGCCAGGAATGATTTCAAATACTACCGCCGAGATGTTAGGTTGGGTTAGGTTCGGTTATATTACGTTATTGATGTATATAAAGGTCCCACGGAGACGTAGAGGCCAACTCGCCAGGAATGTGGTCAAATATTATCGCCGAGATGTTAGGTTGGGTTAGGTTAGCATATATTACGTTATTGATGTATATGAAGGTCAAACGGAGACGTAGAGGCCAACTCGCCAGGAATGTTGTCAAATATTACCGCCGAGATGTTAGGTTGGGTTAGGTTAGGTTATATTACGTTACAGATGTATCTAAGGGTCCCACGGAGACGTAGATGCCAACTCGCCAGGAATGTTGTCA
Organism: Xylocopa violacea; assembly: GCA_963969225.1. Lineage (NCBI taxonomy): Eukaryota > Metazoa > Arthropoda > Insecta > Hymenoptera > Apidae > Xylocopa > Xylocopa violacea. The sequence continues at coordinate 3,490,503 of CAXAJV010000836.1, read as the reverse complement.
AATATTACCGCCGAAATGTTAGGTTGGGTTAGGTTAGCATATATTACGTTATTGATGTATATGAAGGTCAAACGGAGACGTAGAAGCCAAGTCGCCAGGAATGTTGTCAAATATTATCGCCGAGATGTTAGGTTGGGTTAGGTTAGCATATATTACGTTATTGATGTATATGAAGGTCAAACGGAGACGTAGAGGCAAACTCGCCAGGAATGTTGTCAAATATTACCGCCGAGATGTTAGGTTGGGTTAGGTTAGGTTAAATTATGTTATTGATGTATATGAAGGTCAAACGGAGACGTAGAGGCCAACTCGCCAGGAATGACGTCAAATACTATCGCCGAGATGTTAGGTTGGGTTAGGTTCGGTTATATTACGTTATTGATGTATATAAAGGTCCCACGGAGACGTAGAGGCCAACTCGCCAGGAATGTGGTCAAATATTACCGCCGAGATGATAGGTTGTGTTAGGTTAGGTTATATTACGTTATTGATGGATATGAAGGTCCCACGTAGACGTAGATGCCAACAAGAGAGGAATGTGTTCAAATATTACCGCAGAAATGTTAGATTGGTTTAGGTTAGGTTATATTACGTTATTGAATTATATAAAGGTCCCAGGGAGGCGTAGATGCCAACTCGCCAGGAATGTTGTCAAATATTACCGCCGAGATGTTAGGTTGAGTTAGGCTAGTTTAAATTACGTTATTGGTGTATATAAAGGTCCCACAGAGACGTAGAGGCTAACTCGCCAGGAATGTTGTCAAATATTACCGCCGAGATGTTAGGTTGGGTTAGGTTAGCATATATTACGTTATTGATGTATATGAAGGTCAAACGGAGATGTAGAGGCCAACTCGCCAGGAATGTTGTCAAATATTATCGCCGAAATGTTAGGTTGGGTTAGGTTAGGTTATATTACGTTATTGATGTATATAAAGGTCCCAGGGAGACGTAGATGCCAACTCGCCAGGAATGTTGTCAAATATTACCGCCGAGATGTTAGATTGGGTTAGGTTAGCTTATATTACGTTATTGATGTATATAAAGATCCCACGGAGACGTAGAGGCCAACTCGCCAGAAATGTTGTCAAATATTACCGCCGGGATGATAGGTTGGGTTAGGTTAGGTTATATTACGTTATTGATGAATATAAAGGCCAAACGGAGAGGTAGAGGCCAACTCGCCAGGAATGTTGTCAAATATTACCGCCGAGGTGTTAGATTGTGTTAGGCTAGCTTATATTACGTTATTGATGTATATAAAGGTCCCACGGATACGTAGAGGCCAACTCGTCACGAATGTTGTCAAATATTACAGCCGAGATGTTAGGTTGGCTTAGGTTAGGTTATATTACGTTATTGATGTATATGAAGGTCAAACGGAAACGTAGAGGCCAACTCGCCAGGAATGTTGTCAAATATTACCGCCGAGATGTTAGGTTGGGTTAGGTTAGGTTATATTACGTTACAGATGTATCTTAGGGTCGCACGGAGACGTAGATGCCAACTCGCCAGTATTGTTGTCAAATATTACCGCCGAGATGTTAGGTTGGGTTAGGTTAGGTTATACTACCTTACAGATGTATCTAAGTGTCCCACGGAGACGTAGATGCCAACTCGCCAGGAATGTTGTCAAATATTACCGCCGAGATGTTAGATTGGGTTAGGTTAGCTTATATTACGTTATTGATGTATATAAAGATCCCACGGAGACGTAGAGGCCAACTCGCCAGGAATGTTGTCAAATATTACCGCCGAGATGATAGGTTGGATTAGGTTAGGTTATATTACGTTATTGATGTATATGAAGGCCAAACGGAGACGTAGAGGCCAACTCGCCAGGAATGATGTCAAATACTACCGCCGAGATGTTAGGTTGGGTTAGGTTAGCTTATATTACGTTATTGATGTATATAAAGATCCCACGGAGAAGTAGAGGCCAACTCGCCAGGAATGTTGTCAAATATTACCGCCGAGATGATAGGTTGGGTTAGGTTAGGTTATATTACGTTATTGATGTATATGAAGGTCCCACGGAGACGTAGAGGCCAACTCGCCACGAATGTTGTCTAATATTACGCCGAGATGATAGGTTGGGTTAGGTTAGGTTAAATTACGGTATTGATGTATATGAAGGTCAAACGGAGACGTAGAGGCCAACTCGCCAGGAATGATGTCAAATACCACCGCCGAGATGTTAGGTTGGTTTAGGTTCGGTTATATTACGTTATTGATGTATATAAAGGTCCCACGGAGACGTAGAGGCCAACTCGCCAGGAATGCGGTCAAATATTACCGCCGAGATGATAGGTTGTGTTAGGTTAGGTTATATTACGCTATTGATGGATATGAAGGTCCCACGTAGACGTAGATGCCAACAAGAGAGGAATGTGTTCAAATATTACCGCAGAAATGTTAGATTGGGTTAGGTTAGGTTATATTACGTTATTGAATTATATAAAGGTCCCAGGGAGGCGTAGATGCCAACTCGCCAGGAATGTTGTCAAATATTACCGCCGAGATGTTAGGTTGGGTTAGGTTAGCATATATTACGTTATTGATGTATATGAAGGTCAAACGGAGATGTAGAGGCCAACTCGCCAGGAATGTTGTCAAATATTACCGCAGAAATGTTAGGTTAGGTTAGGTTAGGTTATATTACGTTATTGATGTATATAAAGGTCCCACGGAGACGTAGAGGCCAACTCGCCACGAATGTTGTCAAATATTACAGCCGAGATGTTAGGTTGGCTTAGGTTAGGTTATATTACGTTATTGATGTATATGAAGGTCAAACGGAGACGTAGAGGCCATCTCGCCAGGAATGTTGTCAAATATTACCGCCGAGATGTTAGGTTGGGTTAGGTTAGGTTATATTACGTTACAGATGTATCTAAGGGTCCCACGGAGACGTAGATGCCAACTCGCCAGGAATGTTGTCAAATATTACCGCCGAAATGTTAGGTTGGGTTAGGTTAGCATATATTACGTTATTGATGTATATGAAGGTCAAACGGAGACGTAGAAGCCAACTCGCCAGGAATGTTGTCAAATATTATCGCCGAGATGTTAGGTTGGGTTAGGTTAGCATATATTACGTTATTGATGTATATGAAGGTCAAACGGAGACGTAGAGGCAAACTCGCCAGGAATGTTGTCAAATATTACCGCCGAGATGTTAGGTTGGGTTAGGTTAGGTTAAATTATGTTATTGATGTATATGAAGGTCAAACGGAGACGTAGAGGCCAACTCGCCAGGAATGACGTCAAATACTATCGCCGAGATGTTAGGTTGGGTTAGGTTCGGTTATATTACGTTATTGATGTATATAAAGGTCCCACGGAGACGTAGAGGCCAACTCGCCAGGAATGTGGTCAAATATTACCGCCGAGATGATAGGTTGTGTTAGGTTAGGTTATATTTCGTTATTGATGTATATGAAGGTCCCACGGAGACGTAGAGGCCCACTCGCCACGAATGTTGTCTAATATTACCGCCGAGATGATAGGTTGTGTTAGGTTAGGTTATATTACGTTATTGATGGATATGAAGGTCCCACGTAGACGTAGATGCCAACAAGAGAGGAATGTGGTCAAATATTACCGCAGAAATGTTAGATTGGGTTAGGTTAGGTTATATTACGTTATTGAATTATATAAAGGTCCCAGGGAGGCGTAGATGCCAACTCGCCAGGAATGTTGTCAAATATTACCGCCGAGATGTTAGGTTGAGTTAGGCTAGTTTAAATTACGTTATTGGTGTATATAAAGGTCCCACAGAGACGTAGAGGCTAACTCGCCAGGAATGTTGTCAAATATTACCGCCGAGATGTTAGGTTGGGTTAGGTTAGCATATATTACGTTATTGATGTATATGAAGGTCAAACGGAGATGTAGAGGCCAACTCGCCAGGAATGTTGTCAAATATTATCGCCGAGATGTTAGGTTGGGTTAGGTTAGCATATATTACGTTATTGATGTATATGAAGGTCAAACGGAGATGTAGAGGCCAACTCGCCAGGAATGTTGTCAAATATTACCGCAGAAATGTTAGGTTAGGTTAGGTTAGGTTATATTACGTTATTGATGTATATAAAGGTCCCACGGAGACGTAGAGGCCAACTCGCCACGAATGTTGTCAAATATTACAGCCGAGATGTTAGGTTGGCTTAGGTTAGGTTATATTACGTTATTGATGTATATGAAGGTCAAACGGAGACGTAGAGGCCAACTCGCCAGGAATGTTGTCAAATATTACCGCCGAGATGTTAGGTTGGGTTAGGTTAGGTTATATTACGTTACAGATGTATCTAAGGGTCCCACGGAGACGTAGATGCCAACTCGCCAGGAATGTTGTCAAATATTACCGCCGAAATGTTAGGTTGGGTTAGGTTAGCATATATTACGTTATTGATGTATATGAAGGTCAAACGGAGACGTAGAAGCCAACTCGCCAGGAATGTTGTCAAATATTATCGCCGAGATGTTAGGTTGGGTTAGGTTAGCATATATTACGTTATTGATGTATATGAAGGTCAAACGGAGACGTAGAGGCAAACTCGCCAGGAATGTTGTCAAATATTACCGCCGAGATGTTAGGTTGGGTTAGGTTAGGTTAAATTATGTTATTGATGTATATGAAGGTCAAACGGAGACGTAGAGGCCAACTCGCCAGGAATGACGTCAAATACTATCGCCGAGATGTTAGGTTGGGTTAGGTTCGGTTATATTACGTTATTGATGTATATAAAGGTCCCACGGAGACGTAGAGGCCAACTCGCCAGGAATGTGGTCAAATATTACCGCCGAGATGATAGGTTGTGTTAGGTTAGGTTATATTTCGTTATTGATGTATATGAAGGTCCCACGGAGACGTAGAGGCCCACTCGCCACGAATGTTGTCTAATATTACCGCCGAGATGATAGGTTGTGTTAGGTTAGGTTATATTACGTTATTGATGGATATGCAGGTCCCACGTAGACGTAGATGCCAACAAGAGAGGAATGTGGTCAAATATTACCGCAGAAATGTTAGATTGGGTTAGGTTAGCTTATATTACGTTATTGCTGTATATGAATGTCAAACGGAGACGTAGAGGCCAACTCGCCAGGAATGTTGTCAAATATTATCGCCGAGATGATAGGTTGGTTTAGGTTAGGTTATATTTCGTTATTGATGTATATGAAGGTCCCATGGAGACGTAGAGGCCAACTCACCACGAATGTTGTCTAATATTACCGCCGAGATGATAGGTTGTGTTAGGTTAGGTTAAATTACGTTATTGATGTATATGAAGTTCAAACGGAGACGTAGAGGCCAACTCGCCAGGAATGTTGTCAAATATTATCGCCGAGATGATAGGTTGGTTTAGGTTAGGTTATATTTCGTTATTGATGTATATGAAGGTCCCACGGAGACGGAGAGGCCAACTCGCCAGGAATGTTGTCAAATATTACCGCCGAGATGATAGGTTGTGTTAGGTTAGGTTAAATTACGTTATTGATGTATATGAAGGTCAAACGGAGACGTAGAGGCCAACTCGCCAGGAATGATGTCAAATACTACCGCCGAGATGTTAGGTTGGGTTAGGTTCGGTTATATTACGTTATTGATGTATATAAAGATCCCACGGAGACGTAGAGGCCAACACGCCAGGAATGTGGTCAAATATTACCGCCGAGATGATAGGTTGTGTTAGGTTAGGTTATATTACGTTATTGATGGATATGAAGGTCCCACGTAGACGTAGATGCCAACAAGAGAGGAATGTGGTCAAATATTACCGCAGAAATGTTAGATTGGGTTAGGTTAGGTTATATTACGTTATTGAATTATATAAAGGTCCCAGGGAGGCGTAGATGCCAACTCGCCAGGAATGTTGTCAAATATTACCGCCGAGATGTTAGGTTGAGTTAGGCTAGTTTATATTACGTTATTGATGTCTATAAAGTTCCCACAGAGACGTAGAGGCTAACTCGCCAGGAATGTTGTCAAATATTACCGCCGAGATGTTAGGTTGGGTTAGGTTAGCATATATTACGTTATGGATGTATATGAAGGTCAAACGGAGATGTAGAGGCCAACTCGCCAGGAATGTTGTCAAATATTACCGCAGAAATGTTAGGTTAGGTTAGGTTAGGTTATATTACGTTATTGATGTATATAAAGGTCCGACGGAGACGTAGAGGCCAACTCGCCACGAATGTTGTCAAATATTACAGCCGAGATGTTAGGTTGGCTAAGGTTAGGTTATATTACGTTATTGATGTATATGAAGGTCAAACGGAGACGTAGAGGCCAACTCGCCAGGAATGTTGTCAAATATTACCGCCGAGATGTTAGGTTGGGTTAGGTTAGCATATATTACGTTATTGATGTATATGAAGGTCAAACGGAGACGTAGAGGCAAACTCGCCAGGAATGTTGTCAATTATTACCGCCGAAATGTTAGGTTAGGTTAGGCTAGCTTATATTACGTTATTGATGTATATAAAGGTCCCACGGAGGTGTAGAGGCCAACTCGCCACGAATGTTGTCAAATATTACCGCTGAGATGTTAGGTTGGCTTAGGTTAGGTTATATTTCGTTATTGATGTATATGAAGGTCCCACGGAGACGTAGAGGCCAACTCGCCACGAATGTTGTCTAATATTACCGCCGAGATGATAGGTTGTGTTAGGTTAGGTTAAATTACGTTATTGATGTATATGAAGTTCAAACGGAGACGTAGAGGCCAACTCGCCAGGAATGTTGCCAAATATTATCGCCGAGATGATAGGTTGGTTTAGGTTAGGTTATACTTCGTTATTGATGTATATGAAGGTCCCACGGAGACGTAGAGGCCAACTCGCCAGGAATGTTGTCAAATATTACCGCCGAGATGTTAGGTCGAGTTAGGCTAGTTTATAATACGTTATTGATGTATATAAAGGTCCCTCAGAGACGCAGAGGCCAACTCGCCAGGAATGTTGTCAAATATTACCGCCGAGATGTTAGGTTGGCTTAGGTTAGGTTATATTACGTTATTGATGTATATGAAGATCAAACGGAGACGTAGAGGCCAACTCGCCAGGAATGTTGTCAAATATTACCGCCGAGATGTTAGGTTGGGTTAGGTTAGGTTATATTACGTTACAGATGTATCTTAGGGTCCCACGGAGACGTAGATGCCAACTCGCCAGGATTGTTGTCAAATATTACCGCCGAGATGTTAGGTTGGGTTAGGTTAGGTTATATTACGTTACAGATGTATCTTAGGGTCCCACGGAGACGTAGATGCCAACTCGCCAGGAATGTTGTCAAATATTACCGCCGAGATGTTAGGTTGGGTTAGGTTAGGTTATATTACATTACAGATGTATCTAAGTGTCCCACGGAGACGTAGAGGCCAACTCGCCAGGAATGTTGTCAAATATTATCGCCGAGATGATAGGTTGGTTTAGGTTAGGTTATATTTCGTTATTGATGTATATGAAGGTCCCACGGAGACGTAGAGGCCAACAAGACAGGAATGTGGTCAAATATTACCGCCGAAATGTTAGATTGGGTTAGGCTAGCTTATATTATGTTATTGATGTATATAAAGGTCCCACGGAGACGTAGAGGCCAACTCGCCAGGAATGTTGTCAAACATTACCGCCGAGATGATAGGTTGTGTTAGGTTAGGTTATATTACGTTATTGATGGATATGAAGGCCAAACGGAGACGTAGAGGCCAACTCGCCAGGAATGTTGTCAAATATTACCGCCGAGATGTTAGGTTGGGTTAGGTTAGGTTATATTACGTTACAGATGTATCTTTGGGTCCCACGGAGACGTAGATGCCAACTCGCCAGGAATGTTGTCAAATATTACCGCCGAGATGTTAGGTTGGGTTAGGTTAGGTTATATTACCTTACAGATGTACCTAAGTGTCCCACGGAGACGTAGAGGCCAACTCGCCAGGAATGTTGTCAAATATTATCGCCGAGATGATAGGTTGGTTTAGGTTAGGTTATATTTCGTTATTGATGTATATGAAGGTCCCACGGAGACGTAGAGGCCAACTCGCCAGGAATGATGTCAAATACTACCGCCGAGATGTTAGGTTGGGTTAAGTTAGGTTATATTACGTTATTGATGTATATAAAGGTCCCACGGAGACGTAGAGGCCAACTCGCAAGGAATGTGATCAAATATTACCGCCGATATGTTAGGTTGGGTTAGGTTAGGTTATATTACGTTATTGATGGATATGAAGGTCCCACGTAGACGTAGATACCAACTCGCCAGGAATGTTGTCAAATATTACCGCCGAGATGTTAGGTTGGGTTAGGTTAGGTTATATTACGTTACAGATGTATCTTAGGGTCCCACGGAGACGTAGATGCCAACTCGCCAGGAATGTTGTCAAATATTACCGCCGAGATGTTAGGTTGGGTTAGGTTAGGTTATATTACCTTACAGATGTATCTAAGTGTCCCACGGAGACGTAGAGGCCAACTCGCCAGGAATGTTGTCAAATATTATCGCCGAGATGATAGGTTGGTTTAGGTTAGGTTATATTTCGTTATTGATGTATATGAAGGTCCCACGGAGACGTAGAGGCCAACAAGACAGGAATGTGGTCAAATATTACCGCCGAAATGTTAGATTGGGTTAGGTTATGTTATATTACGTTATTGAATTATATAAAGGTCACAAGGAGGCGTAGATGCCAACTCGCCAGGAATGTTGCCAAATATTACCGCCGAGATGTTAGGTTGGCTTAGGTTAGGTTATATTACGTTATTGATGTATATGAAGCTCAAACGGAGACGTAGAGGCCAACTCGCCAGGAATGTTGTCAAATATTACCGCCGAGACGTTAGGTTGAGTTAGGTTAGGTTATATTACCTTACAGATGTATCTAAGTGTCCCACGGAGACGTAGAGGCCAACTCGCCTGGAATGTTGTCAAATATTATCGCCGAGATGATAGGTTGGTTTAGGTTAGGTTATATTTCGTTATTGATGTATATGAAGGTCCCACGGAGACGTAGAGGCCAACAAGACAGGAATGTGGTCAAATATTACCGCCGAAATGTTAGATTGGGTTAGGTTAGGTTATATTACGTTATTGAATTATATAAAGGTCACATCGAGGCGTAGATGCCAACTCGCCAGGAATGTTGTCAAATATTACCGCCGAGATGTTAGGTTGGGTTAGGTTAGATTATATTACGTTATTGAAGTATATAAAGGTCCCACGGAGACGGAGAAGCCAACTCGCCACGAATGTTGTCAAATATTACCGCCGAGATGTTAGGTTGGGTTAGGTTAGCATATATTACGTTATTGATGTATATGAAGCTCAAACGTAGACGTAGAAGCCAACTCGCCAGGAATGTTGTCAAATATTATCGCCGAGATGTTAGGTTGGGTTAGGTTAGCATATATTACGTTATTGATGTATATGAAGGTCAAACGGAGGCGTAGATGCCAACTCGCCAGGAATGTTGTCAAATATTACCGCCGAGATGTTAGGTTGGGTTAGGTTAGGTTATATTACCTTACAGATGTATCTAAGTGTCCCACGGAGACGTAGAGGCCAACTCGCCAGGAATGTTGTCAAATATTACCGCCGAGATGTTAGGTTGGGTTAGGTTAGGTTATATTACGTTAGAGATGTATCTAAGGGTCCCACGGAGACGTAGATGCCAACTCGCCAGGAATGTTGTCAAATATTACCGCCGAAATGTTAGGTTGGGTTAGATTAGCATATATTACGTTATTGATGTATATGAAGGTCAAACGGAGATGTAGAGGCCAACTCGCCAGGAATGTTGTCAAATATTACCGCCGAGATGTTAGGTTGGGTTAGGTTAGGTTATATTACCTTACAGATGTATCTAAGTGTCCCACGGAGACGTAGAGGCCAACTCGCCAGGAATGTTGTCAAATATTACCGCCGAGATGTTAGGTTGGGTTAGGTTAGGTTATATTACGTTAGAGATGTATCTAAGGGTCCCACGGAGACGTAGATGCCAACTCGCCAGGAATGTTGTCAAATATTACCGCCGAAATGTTAGGTTGGGTTAGATTAGCATATATTACGTTATTGATGTATATGAAGGTCAAACGGAGACGTAGAGGCCAACTCGCCAGGAATGTTGTCAAATATTATCGCCGAGATGATAGGTTGGTTTAGGTTAGGTTATATTTCGTTATTGATGTATATGAAGGTCCCACGGAGACGTAGAGGCCAACTCGCCACGAATGTTGTCTAATATTACCGCCGAGATGATAGGTTGTGTTAGGTTAGGTTAAATTACGTTATTGATGTATATGACGTTCAAACGGAGACGTAGAGGCCAACTCGCCAGGAATGATGTCAAATACTACCGCCGAGATGTTAGGATGGGTTAGGTTAGGTTATATTACGTTATTGAATTATATAAAGGTCCCAGGGAGGCGTAGATGCCAACTCGCCAGGAATGTTGTCAAATATTACCGCCGATATGTTAGGTCGAGTTAGGCTAGTTTATATTACGTTATTGATGTATATAAAGGTCCCTCAGAGACGCAGAGGCCAACTCGCCAGGAATGTTGTCAAATATTATCGCCGAGATGATAGGTTGGTTTAGGTTAGGTTATATTTCGTTATTGATGTATATGAAGGTCCCACGGAGACGAAGAGGCCAACAAGACAGGAATGTGGTCAAATATTACCGCCGAAATGTTAGATTGGGTTAGGCTAGCTTATATTATGTTATTGATGTATATAAAGGTCCCACGGAGACGTAGAGGCCAACTCGCAAGGAATGTTGTCAAATATTAACGCCGAGATGATAGGTTGGGTTAGGTTAGGTTAAATTACGTTATTGATGTGTATGAAGGTCAAACGGAGACGTAGAGGCCAACTCGCCAGGAATGATGTCAAATACTACCGCCGAGATGTTAGGTTGGGTTAAGTTAGGTTATATTACGTTATTGATGTATATAAAGGTCCCACGGAGACGTAGAGGCCAACTCGCCAGGAATGTGGTCAAATATTACCGCCGAGATGTTAGGTTGGGTTAGGTTAGGTTATATTACGTTATTGATGGATATGAAGGTCCCACGTAGACGTAGATACCAACTCGCCAGGAATGTTGTCAAATATTACCGCCGAGATGTTAGATTGGGTTAGGTTAGCTTATATTACGTTATTGATGTATATAAAGGTCCCAGGGAGACGTAGATGCCAACTCGCCAGGAATGTTGTCAAATATTACCGCCGAGATGATAGGTTGTGTTAGGTTAGGTTAAATTACGTTATTGATGTATATGAAGTTCAAACGGAGACGTAGAGGCCAACTCGCCAGGAATGATGTCAAATACTACCGCCGAGATGTTAGCATGGGTTAGGTTAGGTTATATTACGTTATTGAATTATATAAAGGTCCCAGGGAGGCGTAGATGCCAACTCGCCAGGAATGTTGTCAAATATTACCGCCGAGATGTTAGGTCGAGTTAGGCTAGTTTATATTACGTTATTGATGTATATAAAGGTCCCTCAGAGACGCAGAGGCCAACTCGCCAGGAATGTTGTCAAATATTACCGCCGAGATGTTAGGTTGGCTTAGGTTAGGTTATATTACGTTATTGATGTATATGAAGGTCAAACGGAGACGTAGAGGCCAACTCGCCAGGAATGTTGTCAAATATTACCGCCGAGATGTTAGGTTGGTTTAGGTTAGGTTATATTTCGTTATTGATGTATATGAAGGTCCCACGGAGACGTAGAGGCCAACTCGCCACGAATGTTGTCTAATATTACCGCCGAGATGATAGGTTGTGTTAGGTTAGGTTAAATTACGTTATTGATGTATATGACGTTCAAACGGAGACGTAGAGTCCAACTCGCCAGGAATGATGTCAAATACTACCGCCGAGATGTTAGGATGGGTTAGGTTAGGTTATATTACGTTATTGAATTATATAAAGGTCCCAGGGAGGCGTAGATGCCAACTCGCCAGGAATGTTGTCAAATATTACCGCCGAGATGTTAGGTCGAGTTAGGCTAGTTTATAATACGTTATTGATGTATATAAAGGTCCCTCAGAGACGCAGAGGCCAACTCGCCAGGAATGTTGTCAAATATTACCGCCGAGATGTTAGGTTGGCTTAGGTTAGGTTATATTACGTTATTGATGTATATGAAGATCAAACGGAGACGTAGAGGCCAACTCGCCAGGAATGTTGTCAAATATTACCGCCGAGATGTTAGGTTGGGTTAGGTTAGGTTATATTACGTTACAGATGTATCTTAGGGTCCCACGGAGACGTAGATGCCAACTCGCCAGGAATGTTGTCAAATATTACCGCCGAGATGTTAGGTTGGGTTAGGTTAGGTTATATTACGTTACAGATGTATCTTAGGGTCCCACGGAGACGTAGATGCCAACTCGCCAGGAATGTTGTCAAATATTACCGCCGAGATGTTAGGTTGGGTTAGGTTAGGTTATATTACATTACAGATGTATCTAAGTGTCCCACGGAGACGTAGAGGCCAACTCGCCAGGAATGTTGTCAAATATTATCGCCGAGATGATAGGTTGGTTTAGCTTAGGTTATATTTCGTTATTGATGTATATGAAGGTCCCACGGAGACGTAGAGGCCAACAAGACAGGAATGTGGTCAAATATTACCGCCGAAATGTTAGGTTAGGTTAGGCTAGCTTATATTACGTTATTGATGTATATAAAGGTCCCACGGAGGTGTAGAGGCCAACTCGCCACGAATGTTGTCAAATATTACCGCTGAGATGTTAGGTTGGCTTAGGTTAGGTTATATTTCGTTATTGATGTATATGAAGGTCCCACGGAGACGTAGAGGCCAACTCGCCACGAATGTTGTCTAATATTACCGCCGAGATGATAGGTTGTGTTAGGTTAGGTTAAATTACGTTATTGATGTATATGAAGTTCAAACGGAGACGTAGAGGCCAACTCGCCAGGAATGTTGTCAAATATTATCGCCGAGATGATAGGTTGGTTTAGGTTAGGTTATACTTCGTTATTGATGTATATGAAGGTCCCACGGAGACGTAGAGGCCAACTCGCCAGGAATGTTGTCAAATATTACCGCCGAGATGTTAGGTCGAGTTAGGCTAGTTTATAATACGTTATTGATGTATATAAAGGTCCCTCAGAGACGCAGAGGCCAACTCGCCAGGAATGTTGTCAAATATTACCGCCGAGATGTTAGGTTGGCTTAGGTTAGGTTATATTACGTTATTGATGTATATGAAGATCAAACGGAGACGTAGAGGCCAACTCGCCAGGAATGTTGTCAAATATTACCGCCGAGATGTTAGGTTGGGTTAGGTTAGGTTATATTACGTTACAGATGTATCTTAGGGTCCCACGGAGACGTAGATGCCAACTCGCCAGGAATGTTGTCAAATATTACCGCCGAGATGTTAGGTTGGGTTAGGTTAGGTTATATTACGTTACAGATGTATCTTAGGGTCCCACGGAGACGTAGATGCCAACTCGCCAGGAATGTTGTCAAATATTACCGCCGAGATGTTAGGTTGGGTTAGGTTAGGTTATATTACATTACAGATGTATCTAAGTGTCCCACGGAGACGTAGAGGCCAACTCGCCAGGAATGTTGTCAAATATTATCGCCGAGATGATAGGTTGGTTTAGGTTAGGTTATATTTCGTTATTGATGTATATGAAGGTCCCACGGAGACGTAGAGGCCAACAAGACAGGAATGTGGTCAAATATTACCGCCGAAATGTTAGATTGGGTTAGGCTAGCTTATATTATGTTATTGATGTATATAAAGGTCCCACGGAGACGTAGAGGCCAACTCGCCAGGAATGTTGTCAAACATTACCGCCGAGATGATAGGTTGTGTTAGGTTAGGTTATATTACGTTATTGATGGATATGAAGGCCAAACGGAGACGTAGAGGCCAACTCGCCAGGAATGTTGTCAAATATTACCGCCGAGATGTTAGGTTGGGTTAGGTTAGGTTATATTACGTTACAGATGTATCTTTGGGTCCCACGGAGACGTAGATGCCAACTCGCCAGGAATGTTGTCAAATATTACCGCCGAGATGTTAGGTTGGGTTAGGTTAGGTTATATTACCTTACAGATGTACCTAAGTGTCCCACGGAGACGTAGAGGCCAACTCGCCAGGAATGTTGTCAAATATTATCGCCGAGATGATAGGTTGGTTTAGGTTAGGTTATATTTCGTTATTGATGTATATGAAGGTCCCACGGAGACGTAGAGGCCAACTCGCCAGGAATGATGTCAAATACTACCGCCGAGATGTTAGGTTGGGTTAAGTTAGGTTATATTACGTTATTGATGTATATAAAGGTCCCACGGAGACGTAGAGGCCAACTCGCAAGGAATGTGATCAAATATTACCGCCGATATGTTAGGTTGGGTTAGGTTAGGTTATATTACGTTATTGATGGATATGAAGGTCCCACGTAGACGTAGATACCAACTCGCCAGGAATGTTGTCAAATATTACCGCCGAGATGTTAGGTTGGGTTAGGTTAGGTTATATTACGTTACAGATGTATCTTAGGGTCCCACGGAGACGTAGATGCCAACTCGCCAGGAATGTTGTCAAATATTACCGCCGAGATGTTAGGTTGGGTTAGGTTAGGTTATATTACCTTACAGATGTATCTAAGTGTCCCACGGAGACGTAGAGGCCAACTCGCCAGGAATGTTGTCAAATATTATCGCCGAGATGATAGGTTGGTTTAGGTTAGGTTATATTTCGTTATTGATGTATATGAAGGTCCCACGGAGACGTAGAGGCCAACAAGACAGGAATGTGGTCAAATATTACCGCCGAAATGTTAGATTGGGTTAGGTTATGTTATATTACGTTATTGAATTATATAAAGGTCACAAGGAGGCGTAGATGCCAACTCGCCAGGAATGTTGCCAAATATTACCGCCGAGATGTTAGGTTGGCTTAGGTTAGGTTATATTACGTTATTGATGTATATGAAGCTCAAACGGAGACGTAGAGGCCAACTCGCCAGGAATGTTGTCAAATATTACCGCCGAGACGTTAGGTTGAGTTAGGTTAGGTTATATTACCTTACAGATGTATCTAAGTGTCCCACGGAGACGTAGAGGCCAACTCGCCTGGAATGTTGTCAAATATTATCGCCGAGATGATAGGTTGGTTTAGTTTAGGTTATATTTCGTTATTGATGTATATGAAGGTCCCACGGAGACGTAGAGGCCAACAAGACAGGAATGTGGTCAAATATTACCGCCGAAATGTTAGATTGGGTTAGGTTAGGTTATATTACGTTATTGAATTATATAAAGGTCACATCGAGGCGTAGATGCCAACTCGCCAGGAATGTTGTCAAATATTACCGCCGAGATGTTAGGTTGGGTTAGGTTAGATTATATTACGTTATTGAAGTATATAAAGGTCCCACGGAGACGGAGAAGCCAACTCGCCACGAATGTTGTCAAATATTACCGCCGAGATGTTAGGTTGGGTTAGGTTAGCATATATTACGTTATTGATGTATATGAAGCTCAAACGTAGACGTAGAAGCCAACTCGCCAGGAATGTTGTCAAATATTATCGCCGAGATGTTAGGTTGGGTTAGGTTAGCATATATTACGTTATTGATGTATATGAAGGTCAAACGGAGGCGTAGATGCCAACTCGCCAGGAATGTTGTCAAATATTACCGCCGAGATGTTAGGTTGGGTTAGGTTAGGTTATATTACCTTACAGATGTATCTAAGTGTCCCACGGAGACGTAGAGGCCAACTCGCCAGGAATGTTGTCAAATATTACCGCCGAGATGTTAGGTTGGGTTAGGTTAGGTTATATTACGTTAGAGATGTATCTAAGGGTCCCACGGAGACGTAGATGCCAACTCGCCAGGAATGTTGTCAAATATTACCGCCGAAATGTTAGGTTGGGTTAGATTAGCATATATTACGTTATTGATGTATATGAAGGTCAAACGGAGATGTAGAGGCCAACTCGCCAGGAATGTTGTCAAATATTACCGCCGAGATGTTAGGTTGGGTTAGGTTAGGTTATATTACCTTACAGATGTATCTAAGTGTCCCACGGAGACGTAGAGGCCAACTCGCCAGGAATGTTGTCAAATATTACCGCCGAGATGTTAGGTTGGGTTAGGTTAGGTTATATTACGTTAGAGATGTATCTAAGGGTCCCACGGAGACGTAGATGCCAACTCGCCAGGAATGTTGTCAAATATTACCGCCGAAATGTTAGGTTGGGTTAGATTAGCATATATTACGTTATTGATGTATATGAAGGTCAAACGGAGACGTAGAGGCCAACTCGCCAGGAATGTTGTCAAATATTATCGCCGAGATGATAGGTTGGTTTAGGTTAGGTTATATTTCGTTATTGATGTATATGAAGGTCCCACGGAGACGTAGAGGCCAACTCGCCACGAATGTTGTCTAATATTACCGCCGAGATGATAGGTTGTGTTAGGTTAGGTTAAATTACGTTATTGATGTATATGACGTTCAAACGGAGACGTAGAGGCCAACTCGCCAGGAATGATGTCAAATACTACCGCCGAGATGTTAGGATGGGTTAGGTTAGGTTATATTACGTTATTGAATTATATAAAGGTCCCAGGGAGGCGTAGATGCCAACTCGCCAGGAATGTTGTCAAATATTACCGCCGAGATGTTAGGTCGAGTTAGGCTAGTTTATATTACGTTATTGATGTATATAAAGGTCCCTCAGAGACGCAGAGGCCAACTCGCCAGGAATGTTGTCAAATATTATCGCCGAGATGATAGGTTGGTTTAGGTTAGGTTATATTTCGTTATTGATGTATATGAAGGTCCCACGGAGACGAAGAGGCCAACAAGACAGGAATGTGGTCAAATATTACCGCCGAAATGTTAGATTGGGTTAGGCTAGCTTATATTATGTTATTGATGTATATAAAGGTCCCACGGAGACGTAGAGGCCAACTCGCAAGGAATGTTGTCAAATATTAACGCCGAGATGATAGGTTGGGTTAGGTTAGGTTAAATTACGTTATTGATGTGTATGAAGGTCAAACGGAGACGTAGAGGCCAACTCGCCAGGAATGATGTCAAATACTACCGCCGAGATGTTAGGTTGGGTTAAGTTAGGTTATATTACGTTATTGATGTATATAAAGGTCCCACGGAGACGTAGAGGCCAACTCGCCAGGAATGTGGTCAAATATTACCGCCGAGATGTTAGGTTGGGTTAGGTTAGGTTATATTACGTTATTGATGGATATGAAGGTCCCACGTAGACGTAGATACCAACTCGCCAGGAATGTTGTCAAATATTACCGCCGAGATGTTAGATTGGGTTAGGTTAGCTTATATTACGTTATTGATGTATATAAAGGTCCCAGGGAGACGTAGATGCCAACTCGCCAGGAATGTTGTCAAATATTACCGCCGAGATGATAGGTTGTGTTAGGTTAGGTTAAATTACGTTATTGATGTATATGAAGTTCAAACGGAGACGTAGAGGCCAACTCGCCAGGAATGATGTCAAATACTACCGCCGAGATGTTAGCATGGGTTAGGTTAGGTTATATTACGTTATTGAATTATATAAAGGTCCCAGGGAGGCGTAGATGCCAACTCGCCAGGAATGTTGTCAAATATTACCGCCGAGATGTTAGGTCGAGTTAGGCTAGTTTATATTACGTTATTGATGTATATAAAGGTCCCTCAGAGACGCAGAGGCCAACTCGCCAGGAATGTTGTCAAATATTACCGCCGAGATGTTAGGTTGGCTTAGGTTAGGTTATATTACGTTATTGATGTATATGAAGGTCAAACGGAGACGTAGAGGCCAACTCGCCAGGAATGTTGTCAAATATTACCGCCGAGATGTTAGGTCGAGTTAGGCTAGTTTATATTACGTTATTGATGTATATAAAGGTCCCTCAGAGACGCAGAGGCCAACTCGCCAGGAATGTTGTCAAATATTACCGCCGAGATGTTAGGTTGGTTTAGGTTAGGTTATATTTCGTTATTGATGTATATGAAGGTCCCACGGAGACGTAGAGGCCAACTCGCCACGAATGTTGTCTAATATTACCGCCGAGATGATAGGTTGTGTTAGGTTAGGTTAAATTACGTTATTGATGTATATGACGTTCAAACGGAGACGTAGAGTCCAACTCGCCAGGAATGATGTCAAATACTACCGCCGAGATGTTAGGATGGGTTAGGTTAGGTTATATTACGTTATTGAATTATATAAAGGTCCCAGGGAGGCGTAGATGCCAACTCGCCAGGAATGTTGTCAAATATTACCGCCGAGATGTTAGGTCGAGTTAGGCTAGTTTATAATACGTTATTGATGTATATAAAGGTCCCTCAGAGACGCAGAGGCCAACTCGCCAGGAATGTTGTCAAATATTACCGCCGAGATGTTAGGTTGGCTTAGGTTAGGTTATATTACGTTATTGATGTATATGAAGATCAAACGGAGACGTAGAGGCCAACTCGCCAGGAATGTTGTCAAATATTACCGCCGAGATGTTAGGTTGGGTTAGGTTAGGTTATATTACGTTACAGATGTATCTTAGGGTCCCACGGAGACGTAGATGCCAACTCGCCAGGAATGTTGTCAAATATTACCGCCGAGATGTTAGGTTGGGTTAGGTTAGGTTATATTACGTTACAGATGTATCTTAGGGTCCCACGGAGACGTAGATGCCAACTCGCCAGGAATGTTGTCAAATATTACCGCCGAGATGTTAGGTTGGGTTAGGTTAGGTTATATTACATTACAGATGTATCTAAGTGTCCCACGGAGACGTAGAGGCCAACTCGCCAGGAATGTTGTCAAATATTATCGCCGAGATGATAGGTTGGTTTAGCTTAGGTTATATTTCGTTATTGATGTATATGAAGGTCCCACGGAGACGTAGAGGCCAACAAGACAGGAATGTGGTCAAATATTACCGCCGAAATGTTAGATTGGGTTAGGCTAGCTTATATTATGTTATTGATGTATATAAAGGTCCCACGGAGACGTAGAGGCCAACTCGCCAGGAATGTTGTCAAACATTACCGCCGAGATGATAGGTTGTGTTAGGTTAGGTTATATTACGTTATTGATGGATATGAAGGCCAAACGGAGACGTAGAGGCCAACTCGCCAGGAATGTTATCAAATATTACCGCCGAGATGTTAGGTTGGGTTAGGTTAGGTTATATTACGTTACAGATGTATCTTAGGGTCCCACGGAGACGTAGATGCCAACTCGCCAGGAATGTTGTCAAATATTACCGCCGAGATGTTAGGTTGGGTTAGGTTAGGTTATATTACCTTACAGATGTACCTAAGTGTCCCACGGAGACGTAGAGGCCAACTCGCCAGGAATGTTGTCAAATATTATCGCCGAGATGATAGGTTGGTTTAGGTTAGGTTATATTTCGTTATTGATGTATATGAAGGTCCCACGGAGACGTAGAGGCCAACTCGCCAGGAATGATGTCAAATACTACCGCCGAGATGTTAGGTTGGGTTAAGTTAGGTTATATTACGTTATTGATGTATATAAAGGTCCCACGGAGACGTAGAGGCCAACTCGCAAGGAATGTGATCAAATATTACCGCCGATATGTTAGGTTGGGTTAGGTTAGGTTATATTACGTTATTGATGGATATGAAGGTCCCACGTAGACGTAGATACCAACTCGCCAGGAATGTTGTCAAATATTACCGCCGAGATGTTAGGTTGGGTTAGGTTAGGTTATATTACGTTACAGATGTATCTTAGGGTCCCACGGAGACGTAGATGCCAACTCGCCAGGAATGTTGTCAAATATTACCGCCGAGATGTTAGGTTGGGTTAGGTTAGGTTATATTACCTTACAGATGTATCTAAGTGTCCCACGGAGACGTAGAGGCCAACTCGCCAGGAATGTTGTCAAATATTATCGCCGAGATGATAGGTTGGTTTAGGTTAGGTTATATTTCGTTATTGATGTATATGAAGGTCCCACGGAGACGTAGAGGCCAACAAGACAGGAATGTGGTCAAATATTACCGCCGAAATGTTAGATTGGGTTAGGTTAGGTTATATTACGTTATTGAATTATATAAAGGTCACAAGGAGGCGTAGATGCCAACTCGCCAGGAATGTTGCCAAATATTACCGCCGAGATGTTAGGTTGGCTTAGGTTAGGTTATATTACGTTATTGATGTATATGAAGCTCAAACGGAGACGTAGAGGCCAACTCGCCAGGAATGTTGTCAAATATTACCGCCGAGACGTTAGGTTGGGTTAGGTTAGGTTATATTACCTTACAGATGTATCTAAGTGTCCCACGGAGACGTAGAGGCCAACTCGCCTGGAATGTTGTCAAATATTATCGCCGAGATGATAGGTTGGTTTAGGTTAGGTTATATTTCCTTATTGATGTATATGAAGGTCCCACGGAGACGTAGAGGCCAACAAGACAGGAATGTGGTCAAATATTACCGCCGAAATGTTAGATTGGGTTAGGTTAGGTTATATTACGTTATTGAATTATATAAAGGTCACATCGAGGCGTAGATGCCAACTCGCCAGGAATGTTGTCAAATATTACCGCCGAGATGTTAGGTTGGGTTAGGTTAGATTATATTACGTTATTGAAGTATATAAAGGTCCCACGGAGACGGAGAAGCCAACTCGCCACGAATGTTGTCAAATATTACCGCCGAGATGTTAGGTTGGGTTAGGTTAGCATATATTACGTTATTGATGTATATGAAGCTCAAACGTAGACGTAGAAGCCAACTCGCCAGGAATGTTGTCAAATATTATCGCCGAGATGTTAGGTTGGGTTAGGTTAGCATATATTACGTTATTGATGTATATGAAGGTCAAACGGAGGCGTAGATGCCAACTCGCCAGGAATGTTGTCAAATATTACCGCCGAGATGTTAGGTTGGGTTAGGTTAGGTTATATTACCTTACAGATGTATCTAAGTGTCCCACGGAGACGTAGAGGCCAACTCGCCAGGAATGTTGTCAAATATTACCGCCGAGATGTTAGGTTGGGTTAGGTTAGGTTATATTACGTTAGAGATGTATCTAAGGGTCCCACGGAGACGTAGATGCCAACTCGCCAGGAATGTTGTCAAATATTACCGCCGAAATGTTAGGTTGGGTTAGATTAGCATATATTACGTTATTGATGTATATGAAGGTCAAACGGAGATGTAGAGGCCAACTCGCCAGGAATGTTGTCAAATATTACCGCCGAGATGTTAGGTTGGGTTAGGTTAGGTTATATTACCTTACAGATGTATCTAAGTGTCCCACGGAGACGTAGAGGCCAACTCGCCAGGAATGTTGTCAAATATTACCGCCGAGATGTTAGGTTGGGTTAGGTTAGGTTATATTACGTTAGAGATGTATCTAAGGGTCCCACGGAGACGTAGATGCCAACTCGCCAGGAATGTTGTCAAATATTACCGCCGAAATGTTAGGTTGGGTTAGATTAGCATATATTACGTTATTGATGTATATGAAGGTCAAACGGAGACGTAGAGGCCAACTCGCCAGGAATGTTGTCAAATATTATCGCCGAGATGATAGGTTGGTTTAGGTTAGGTTATATTTCGTTATTGATGTATATGAAGGTCCCACGGAGACGTAGAGGCCAACTCGCCACGAATGTTGTCTAATATTACCGCCGAGATGATAGGTTGTGTTAGGTTAGGTTAAATTACGTTATTGATGTATATGACGTTCAAACGGAGACGTAGAGGCCAACTCGCCAGGAATGATGTCAAATACTACCGCCGAGATGTTAGGATGGGTTAGGTTAGGTTATATTACGTTATTGAATTATATAAAGGTCCCAGGGAGGCGTAGATGCCAACTCGCCAGGAATGTTGTCAAATATTACCGCCGAGATGTTAGGTCGAGTTAGGCTAATTTATATTACGTTATTGATGTATATAAAGGTCCCTCAGAGACGCAGAGGCCAACTCGCCAGGAATGTTGTCAAATATTATCGCCGAGATGTTAGGTTGGCTTAGGTTAGGTTATATTACGTTATTGATGTATATGAAGGTCAAACGGAGACGTAGAGGCCAACTCGCCAGGAATGTTGTCAAATATTACCGCCGAGATGTTAGGTCGAGTTAGGCTAGTTTATATTACGTTATTGATGTATATAAAGGTCCCTCAGAGACGCAGAGGCCAACTCGCCAGGAATGTTGTCAAATATTACCGCCGAGATGATAGGTTGGGTTAGGTTAGGTTAAATTACGTTATTGATGTGTATGAAGGTCAAACGGAGACGTAGAGGCCAACTCGCCAGGAATGATGTCAAATACTACCGCCGAGATGTTAGGTTGGGTTAAGTTAGGTTATATTACGTTATTGATGTATATAAAGGTCCCACGGAGACGTAGAGGCCAACTCGCCAGGAATGTGGTCAAATATTACCGCCGAGATGTTAGGTTGGGTTAGGTTAGGTTATATTACGTTATTGATGGATATGAAGGTCCCACGTAGACGTAGATACCAACTCGCCAGGAATGTTGTCAAATATTACCGCCGAGATGTTAGATTGGGTTAGGTTAGCTTATATTACGTTATTGATGTATATAAAGGTCCCAGGGAGACGTAGATGCCAACTCGCCAGGAATGTTGTCAAATATTACCGCCGAGATGATAGGTTGTGTTAGGTTAGGTTAAATTACGTTATTGATGTATATGAAGTTCAAACGGAGACGTAGAGGCCAACTCGCCAGGAATGATGTCAAATACTACCGCCGAGATGTTAGCATGGGTTAGGTTAGGTTATATTACGTTATTGAATTATATAAAGGTCCCAGGGAGGCGTAGATGCCAACTCGCCAGGAATGTTGTCAAATATTACCGCCGAGATGTTAGGTCGAGTTAGGCTAGTTTATATTACGTTATTGATGTATATAAAGGTCCCTCAGAGACGCAGAGGCCAACTCGCCAGGAATGTTGTCAAATATTACCGCCGAGATGTTAGGTTGGCTTAGGTTAGGTTATATTACGTTATTGATGTATATGAAGGTCAAACGGAGACGTAGAGGCCAACTCGCCAGGAATGTTGTCAAATATTACCGCCGAGATGTTAGGTCGAGTTAGGCTAGTTTATATTACGTTATTGATGTATATAAAGGTCCCTCAGAGACGCAGAGGCCAACTCGCCAGGAATGTTGTCAAATATTACCGCCGAGATGTTAGGTTGGTTTAGGTTAGGTTATATTTCGTTATTGATGTATATGAAGGTCCCACGGAGACGTAGAGGCCAACTCGCCACGAATGTTGTCTAATATTACCGCCGAGATGATAGGTTGTGTTAGGTTAGGTTAAATTACGTTATTGATGTATATGACGTTCAAACGGAGACGTAGAGTCCAACTCGCCAGGAATGATGTCAAATACTACCGCCGAGATGTTAGGATGGGTTAGGTTAGGTTATATTACGTTATTGAATTATATAAAGGTCCCAGGGAGGCGTAGATGCCAACTCGCCAGGAATGTTGTCAAATATTACCGCCGAGATGTTAGGTCGAGTTAGGCTAGTTTATATTACGTTATTGATGTATATAAAGGTCCCTCAGAGACGCAGAGGCCAACTCGCCAGGAATGTTGTCAAATATTATCGCCGAGATGATAGGTTGGTTTAGGTTAGGTTATATTTCGTTATTGATGTATATGAAGGTCCCATGGAGACGAAGAGGCCAACAAGACAGGAATGTGGTCAATTATTACCGACGAAATGTTAGGTTAGGTTAGGCTAGCTTATATTACGTTATTGATGTATATAAAGGTCCCACGGAGACGTAGAGGCCAACTCGCCACGAATGTTGTCAAATATTACCGCTGAGATGCTAGGTTGGCTTAGGTTAGGTTATATTACGTTATTGATGTATATGAAGGTCAAACGGAGACGTAGAGGCCAACTCGCCAGGAATGATGTCAAATACTATCGCCGAGATGTTAGGTTGGGTTAAGTTAGGTTATATTACGTTATTGATGTATATAAAGGTCCCACGGAGACGTAGAGGCCAACTCGCCAGGAATGTGGTCAAATATTACCGCCGAGATGTTAGGTTGGGTTAGGTTAGGTTATATTACGTTATTGATGGATATGAAGGTCCCACGTAGACGTAGATGCCAACTCGCCAGGAATGTTGTCAAATATTACCGCCGAGATGTTAGATTGGGTTAGGTTAGCTTATATTACGTTATTGATGTATATGAAGCTCAAACGGAGACGTAGAGGCCAACTCGCCACGAATGTTGTCAAATATTACAGCCGAGATATTAGGTTGGCTTAGGTTAGGTTATATTACGTTATTGATGTATATGAAGGTCAAACGGAGACGTAGAGGCCAACTCGCCAGGAATGTTGTCAAATATTACCGCCGAGATGTTAGGTTGGGTTAGGTAAGGTTATATTACGTTACAGATGTATCTTAGGGTCCCACGGAGACGTAGATGCCAACTGGCCAGGAATGTTGTCAAATATTACCGCCGAGATGTTAGGTTGGGTTAGGTTAGGTTATATTACCTTACAGATGTATCTAAGTGTCCCACGGAGACGTAGAGGCCAACTCGCCAGGAATGTGGTCAAATATTATCGCCGAGATGATAGGTTGGTTTAGGTTAGGTTATATTTCGTTATTGATGTATATGAAGGTCCCACGGAGACGAAGAGGCCAACAAGACAGGAATGTGGTCAAATATTACCGCCGAAATGTTAGATTGGGTTAGGCTAGCTTATATTATGTTATTGATGTATATAAAGGTCCCACGGAGACGTAGAGGCCAACTCGCCAGGAATGTTGTCAAATATTAACGCCGAGATGATAGGTTGGGTTAGGTTAGGTTAAATTACGTTATTGATGTGTATGAAGGTCAAACGGAGACGTAGAGGCCAACTCGCCAGGAATGATGTCAAATACTACCGCCGAGATGTTAGGTTGGGTTACGTTAGGTTATATTACGTTATTGATGGATATGAAGGTCCCACGTAGACGTAGATACCAACTCGCCAGGAATGTTGTCAAATATTACCGCCGAGATGTTAGATTGGGTTAGGTTAGCTTATATTACGTTATTGATGTATATAAAGGTCCCACGTAGACGTAGATACCAACTCGCCAGGAATGTTGTCAAATATTACCGCCGAGATGTTAGATTGGGTTAGGTTAGCTTATATTACGTTATTGATGTATATAAAGGTCCCAGGGAGACGTAGATGCCAACTCGCCAGGAATGTTGTCAAATATTACCGCCGAGATGATAGGTTGTGTTAGGTTAGGTTAAATTACGTTATTGATGTATATGAAGTTCAAACGGAGACGTAGAGGCCAACTCGCCAGGAATGATGTCAAATACTACCGCCGAGATGTTAGCATGGGTTAGGTTAGGTTATATTACGTTATTGAATTATATAAAGGTCCCAGGGAGGCGTAGATGCCAACTCGCCAGGAATGTTGTCAAATATTACCGCCGAGATGTTAGGTCGAGTTAGGCTAGTTTATATTACGTTATTGATGTATATAAAGGTCCCTCAGAGACGCAGAGGCCAACTCGCCAGGAATGTTGTCAAATATTACCGCCGAGATGTTAGGTTGGCTTAGGTTAGGTTATATTACGTTATTGATGTATATGAAGGTCAAACGGAGACGTAGAGGCCAACTCGCCAGGAATGTTGTCAAATATTACCGCCGAGATGTTAGGTCGAGTTAGGCTAGTTTATATTACGTTATTGATGTATATAAAGGTCCCTCAGAGACGCAGAGGCCAACTCGCCAGGAATGTTGTCAAATATTACCGCCGAGATGTTAGGTTGGTTTAGGTTAGGTTATATTTCGTTATTGATGTATATGAAGGTCCCACGGAGACGTAGAGGCCAACTCGCCACGAATGTTGTCTAATATTACCGCCGAGATGATAGGTTGTGTTAGGTTAGGTTAAATTACGTTATTGATGTATATGACGTTCAAACGGAGACGTAGAGTCCAACTCGCCAGGAATGATGTCAAATACTACCGCCGAGATGTTAGGATGGGTTAGGTTAGGTTATATTACGTTATTGAATTATATAAAGGTCCCAGGGAGGCGTAGATGCCAACTCGCCAGGAATGTTGTCAAATATTACCGCCGAGATGTTAGGTCGAGTTAGGCTAGTTTATATTACGTTATTGATGTATATAAAGGTCCCTCAGAGACGCAGAGGCCAACTCGCCAGGAATGTTGTCAAATATTATCGCCGAGATGATAGGTTGGTTTAGGTTAGGTTATATTTCGTTATTGATGTATATGAAGGTCCCATGGAGACGAAGAGGCCAACAAGACAGGAATGTGGTCAATTATTACCGACGAAATGTTAGGTTAGGTTAGGCTAGCTTATATTACGTTATTGATGTATATAAAGGTCCCACGGAGACGTAGAGGCCAACTCGCCAGGAATGTTGTCAAATATTAACGCCGAGATGATAGGTTGGGTTAGGTTAGGTTAAATTACGTTATTGATGTGTATGAAGGTCAAACGGAGACGTAGAGGCCAACTCGCCAGGAATGATGTCAAATACTACCGCCGAGATGTTAGGTTGGGTTACGTTAGGTTATATTACGTTATTGATGGATATGAAGGTCCCACGTAGACGTAGATACCAACTCGCCAGGAATGTTGTCAAATATTACCGCCGAGATGTTAGATTGGGTTAGGTTAGCTTATATTACGTTATTGATGTATATAAAGGTCCCACGGAGACGTAGATGCCAACTCGCCAGGAATGTTGTCAAATATTACCGCCGAGATGTTAGATTGGGTTAGGTTAGCTTATATTACGTTATTGATGTATATGAAGCTCAAACGGAGACGTAGAGGCCAACTCGCCACGAATGTTGTCAAATATTACAGCCGAGATATTAGGTTGGCTTAGGTTAGGTTATATTACGTTATTGATGTATATGAAGGTCAAACGGAGACGTAGAGGCCAACTCGCCAGGAATGTTGTCAAATATTACCGCCGAGATGTTAGGTTGGGTTAGGTAAGGTTATATTACGTTACAGATGTATCTTAGGGTCCCACGGAGACGTAGATGCCAACTGGCCAGGAATGTTGTCAAATATTACCGCCGAGATGTTAGGTTGGGTTAGGTTAGGTTATATTACCTTACAGATGTATCTAAGTGTCCCACGGAGACGTAGAGGCCAACTCGCCAGGAATGTGGTCAAATATTATCGCCGAGATGATAGGTTGGTTTAGGTTAGGTTATATTTCGTTATTGATGTATATGAAGGTCCCACGGAGACGAAGAGGCCAACAAGACAGGAATGTGGTCAAATATTACCGCCGAAATGTTAGATTGGGTTAGGCTAGCTTATATTATGTTATTGATGTATATAAAGGTCCCACGGAGACGTAGAGGCCAACTCGCCAGGAATGTTGTCAAATATTAACGCCGAGATGATAGGTTGGGTTAGGTTAGGTTAAATTACGTTATTGATGTGTATGAAGGTCAAACGGAGACGTAGAGGCCAACTCGCCAGGAATGATGTCAAATACTACCGCCGAGATGTTAGGTTGGGTTACGTTAGGTTATATTACGTTATTGATGGATATGAAGGTCCCACGTAGACGTAGATACCAACTCGCCAGGAATGTTGTCAAATATTACCGCCGAGATGTTAGATTGGGTTAGGTTAGCTTATATTACGTTATTGATGTATATAAAGGTCCCACGGAGACGTAGATGCCAACTCGCCAGGAATGTTGTCAAATATTACCGGCGAGATGTTAGATTGGGTTAGGTTAGCTTATATTACGTTATTGATGTATATGAAGCTCAAACGGAGACGTAGAGGCCAACTCGCCACGAATGTTGTCAAATATTGCAGCCGAGATATTAGGTTGGCTTAGGTTAGGTTATATTACGTTATTGATGTATATGAAGGTCAAACGGAGACGTAGAGGCCAACTCGCCAGGAATGTTGTCAAATATTACCGCCGAGATGTTAGGTTGGGTTAGGTTAGGTTATATTACGTTACAGATGTATCTTAGGGTCCCCCGGAGACGTAGATGTCAACTCGCCAGGAATGTTGTCAAATATTACCGCCGAGATGTTAGGTTGGGTTAGGTTAGGTTATATTACCTTACAGATGTATCTAAGTGTCCCACGGAGACGTAGAGGCCAACTCGCCAGGAATGTTGTCAAATATTATCGCCGATATGATAGGTTGGTTTAGGTTAGGTTACTTTTCGTTATTGACGTACATGAAGGTCCCACGGAGCCGTAGAGGCCAACTCGCCACGAATGTTGTCTAATATTACCGCCGAGATGATAGGTTGGGTTAGGTTAGGTTAAATTACGTTATTGATGTATATGAAGGTCAAACGGAGACGTAGAGGCCAACTCGCCAGGAATGATGTCAAATACTACCGCCGAGATGTTAGGTTGGGTTAGGTTCGGTTATATTACGTTATTGATGTATATAAAGGTCCCACGGAGACGTAGAGGCCAACTCGCCAGGAATGTTGTCAAATATTATCGCCGAGATGATAGGTTGGTTTAGGTTAGGTTATATTTCGTTATTCATGTATATGAAGCTCCCACGGAGACGTAGAGGCCAACTCGCCACGAATGTTGTCTAATATTACCGCCGAGATGATAGGTTGGGTTAGGTTAGGTTAAATTACGTTATTGATGTATATGAAGGTCAAACGGAGACGTAGAGGCCAACTCGCCAGGAATGATGTCGAATACTACCGCCGAGATGTTAGGATGGGTTAGGTTCGGTTATATTACGTAATTGATGTATATAAAGGTCCCACGGAGACGTAGAGGCCAACTCGCCAGGAATGTGGTCAAATATTACCGCCGAGATGATAGGTTGGGTAAGGTTAGGTTAAATTACGTTATTGATGTATATGAAGGTCAAACGGAGACGTAGAGGCCAACTCGCCAGGAATGATGTCAAATACTACCGCCGAGATGTTAGGTTGGGTTAGGTTAGGTTAAATTACGTTATTGATGTATATGAAGGTCAAACGGAGACGTAGAGGCCAACTCGCCAGGAATGATGTCAAATACTACCGCCGAGATGTTAGGTTGGGTTAGGTTCGGTTATATTACGTTATTGATGTATATAAAGGTCCCACGGAGACGTAGAGGCCAACTCGCCAGGAATGTTGGCAAATATTATCGCCGAGATGATAGGTTGGTTTAGGTTAGGTTATATTTCGTTATTGATGTATATGAAGGTCCCACGGAGACGTAGAGGCCAACTCGCCACGAATGTTGTCTAATATTACCGCCGAGATGATAGGTTGGTTTAGGTTAGGTTATATTTCGTTATTGATGTATATGAATGTCCCACGGAGACGTAGAGGCCAACTCGCCACGAATGTCGTCTAATATTACCGCCGAGATGTTAGGTTAGGTTAGGTTAGGTTATATTACGTTATTGATGTATATGAAGGTCCCACGTAGACGTAGAGGCCAACAAGACAGGAATGTGGTCAAATATTACCGCCGAGATGTTAGGTTGGGTTAGGTTAGGTTATATTACGTTACAGATGTATCTAAGTGTCCCACGGAGACGTAGAGGCCAACTCGCCAGGAATGTTGTCATATATTATCGCCGAGATGATAGGTTGGTTTAGGTTAGGTTATATTTCGTTATTGATGTATATGAAGGTCCCACGGAGACGTAGAGGCCAACTCGCCACGAATGTTGTCTAATATTACCGCCGAGATGATAGGATGGGTTAGGTTAGGTTATATTACGTTATTGATGGATATGAAGGTCCCACGTAGACGTAGAGGCCAACAAGACAGGAATGTGGTCAAATATTACCGCCGAAATGTTAGATTGGGTTAGGTTAGGTTATATTACGTTATTGAATTATATAAAGGTCCCAGGGAGACGTAGATGCCAACTCGCCACGAATGTTGTCAAATATTACCGCCGAGATGTTAGGTTAGGTTAGGTTAGGTTATATTACGTTATTGATGTATATGAAGGTTCCACGTAGACGTAGAGGCCAACAAGACAGGAATGTGGTCAAATATTACCGCCGAAATGTTAGGTTGGGTTAGGTTAGGTTATATTACGTTATTGAATTATATAAAGGTCCCAGGGAGACGTAGATGCCAGCTCGCCAGGAATGTTGTCAAATATTACCGCCGAGATGTTAGATTGGGTTAGGCTAGGTTATATTATGTTATTGATGTATATAAAGGTCCCACGGAGACGTGGAGGCCAACTCGCCAGGAATGTTGTCAAATATTACCGCCGAGATGATAAGTTGGGTTAGGTTAGGTTATATTACGTTATTGATGTATATGAAGGTCAAACGGAGACGTAGAGGCCAACTCGCCAGGAATGTTGTCAAATATTACCGCCAAGATGTTACGTTGTGTTAGGTTAGGTTATATTACGTTACAGATGTATCTAAGGGTCCCACGGAGACGTAGATGCCAACTCGCCGGGAATGTTGTCAAATATTACCGCCGAGATGTTAGGTTGGGTTAGGTTAGGTTATATTACGTTACAGATGTATCTAAGTGTCCCACGGAGACGTAGAGGCCAACTCGCCAGGAATGTTGTCATATATAATCGCCGAGATGGTAGGTTGGGTTAAGTTCGGTTATATTACGTTATTGATGTATATAAAGGTCCCACGGAGACGTAGAGGCCAACTCGCCAGGAATGTTGTCTAATATTACCGCCGAGATGATAGGTTGTGTTAGGTTAGGTTAAATTACGTTATTGATGTATATGAAGTTCAAACGGAGACTTAGAGGCCAACTCGCCAGGAATGATGTCAAATACTACCGCCGATATGTTAGGATGGGTTAGGTTAGGTTATATTACGTTATTGAATTATATAAAGGTCCCAGGGAGGCGTAGATGCCAACTCGCCAGGAATGTTGTCAAATATTACCGCCGAGATGTTAGGTCGAGTTAGGCTAGTTTATATTACGTTATTGATGTATATAAAGGTCCCTCAGAGACGCAGAGGCCAACTCGCCAGGAATGTTGTCAAATATTATCGCCGAGATGATAGGTTGGTTTAGGTTAGGTTATATTTCGTTATTGATGTATATGAAGGTCCCATGGAGACGAAGAGGCCAACAAGACAGGAATGTGGTCAATTATTACCGACGAAATGTTAGGTTAGGTTAGGCTAGCTTATATTACGTTATTGATGTATATAAAGGTCCCACGGAGACGTAGAGGCCAACTCGCCACGAATGTTGTCAAATATTACCGCTGAGATGCTAGGTTGGCTTAGGTTAGGTTATATTACGTTATTGATGTATATGAAGGTCAAACGGAGACGTAGAGGCCAACTCGCCAGGAATGATGTCAAATACTATCGCCGAGATGTTAGGTTGGGTTAAGTTAGGTTATATTACGTTATTGATGTATATAAAGGTCCCACGGAGACGTAGAGGCCAACTCGCCAGGAATGTGGTCAAATATTACCGCCGAGATGTTAGGTTGGGTTAGGTTAGGTTATATTACGTTATTGATGGATATGAAGGTCCCACGTAGACGTAGATGCCAACTCGCCAGGAATGTTGTCAAATATTACCGCCGAGATGTTAGATTGGGTTAGGTTAGCTTATATTACGTTATTGATGTATATGAAGCTCAAACGGAGACGTAGAGGCCAACTCGCCACGAATGTTGTCAAATATTACAGCCGAGATATTAGGTTGGCTTAGGTTAGGTTATATTACGTTATTGATGTATATGAAGGTCAAACGGAGACGTAGAGGCCAACTCGCCAGGAATGTTGTCAAGTATTACCGCCGAGATGTTAGGTTGGGTTAGGTAAGGTTATATTACGTTACAGATGTATCTTAGGGTCCCACGGAGACGTAGATGCCAACTGGCCAGGAATGTTGTCAAATATTACCGCCGAGATGTTAGGTTGGGTTAGGTTAGGTTATATTACCTTACAGATGTATCTAAGTGTCCCACGGAGACGTAGAGGCCAACTCGCCAGGAATGTGGTCAAATATTATCGCCGAGATGATAGGTTGGGTTAGGTTAGGTTAAATTACGTTATTGATGTGTATGAAGGTCAAACGGAGACGTAGAGGCCAACTCGCCAGGAATGATGTCAAATACTACCGCCGAGATGTTAGGTTGGGTTACGTTAGGTTATATTACGTTATTGATGGATATGAAGGTCCCACGTAGACGTAGATACCAACTCGCCAGGAATGTTGTCAAATATTACCGCCGAGATGTTAGATTGGGTTAGGTTAGCTTATATTACGTTATTGATGTATATAAAGGTCCCACGGAGACGTAGATGCCAACTCGCCAGGAATGTTGTCAAATATTACCGCCGAGATGTTAGATTGGGTTAGGTTAGCTTATATTACGTTATTGATGTATATGAAGCTCAAACGGAGACGTAGAGGCCAACTCGCCACGAATGTTGTCAAATATTACAGCCGAGATATTAGGTTGGCTTAGGTTAGGTTATATTACGTTATTGATGTATATGAAGGTCAAACGGAGACGTAGAGGCCAACTCGCCAGGAATGTTGTCAAATATTACCGCCGAGATGTTAGGTTGGGTTAGGTTAGGTTATATTACGTTACAGATGTATCTTAGGGTCCCCCGGAGACGTAGATGTCAACTCGCCAGGAATGTTGTCAAATATTACCGCCGAGATGTTAGGTTGGGTTAGGTTAGGTTATATTACCTTACAGATGTATCTAAGTGTCCCACGGAGACGTAGAGGCCAACTCGCCAGGAATGTTGTCAAATATTATCGCCGATATGATAGGTTGGTTTAGGTTAGGTTACTTTTCGTTATTGACGTACATGAAGGTCCCACGGAGCCGTAGAGGCCAACTCGCCACGAATGTTGTCTAATATTACCGCCGAGATGATAGGTTGGGTTAGGTTAGGTTAAATTACGTTATTGATGTATATGAAGGTCAAACGGAGACGTAGAGGCCAACTCGCCAGGAATGATGTCAAATACTACCGCCGAGATGTTAGGTTGGGTTAGGTTCGGTTATATTACGTTATTGATGTATATAAAGGTCCCACGGAGACGTAGAGGCCAACTCGCCAGGAATGTTGTCTAATATTACCGCCGAGATGATAGGTTGGTTTAGGTTAGGTTATATTTCGTTATTGATGTATATGAATGTCCCACGGAGACGTAGAGGCCAACTCGCCACGAATGTCGTCTAATATTACCGCCGAGATGTTAGGTTAGGTTAGGTTAGGTTATATTACGTTATTGATGTATATGAAGGTCCCACGTAGACGTAGAGGCCAACAAGACAGGAATGTGGTCAAATATTACCGCCGAGATGTTAGGTTGGGTTAGGTTAGGTTATATTACGTTACAGATGTATCTAAGTGTCCCACGGAGACGTAGAGGCCAACTCGCCAGGAATGTTGTCATATATTATCGCCGAGATGATAGGTTGGTTTAGGTTAGGTTATATTTCGTTATTGATGTATATGAAGGTCCCACGGAGACGTAGAGGCCAACTCGCCACGAATGTTGTCTAATATTACCGCCGAGATGATAGGATGGGTTAGGTTAGGTTATATTACGTTATTGATGGATATGAAGGTCCCACGTAGACGTAGAGGCCAACAAGACAGGAATGTGGTCAAATATTACCGCCGAAATGTTAGATTGGGTTAGGTTAGGTTATATTACGTTATTGAATTATATAAAGGTCCCAGGGAGACGTAGATGCCAACTCGCCACGAATGTTGTCAAATATTACCGCCGAGATGTTAGGTTAGGTTAGGTTAGGTTATATTACGTTATTGATGTATATGAAGGTTCCACGTAGACGTAGAGGCCAACAAGACAGGAATGTGGTCAAATATTACCGCCGAAATGTTAGGTTGGGTTAGGTTAGGTTATATTACGTTATTGAATTATATAAAGGTCCCAGGGAGACGTAGATGCCAGCTCGCCAGGAATGTTGTCAAATATTACCGCCGAGATGTTAGATTGGGTTAGGCTAGGTTATATTATGTTATTGATGTATATAAAGGTCCCACGGAGACGTGGAGGCCAACTCGCCAGGAATGTTGTCAAATATTACCGCCGAGATGATAAGTTGGGTTAGGTTAGGTTATATTACGTTATTGATGTATATGAAGGTCAAACGGAGACGTAGAGGCCAACTCGCCAGGAATGTTGTCAAATATTACCGCCAAGATGTTACGTTGTGTTAGGTTAGGTTATATTACGTTACAGATGTATCTAAGGGTCCCACGGAGACGTAGATGCCAACTCGCCGGGAATGTTGTCAAATATTACCGCCGAGATGTTAGGTTGGGTTAGGTTAGGTTATATTACGTTACAGATGTATCTAAGTGTCCCACGGAGACGTAGAGGCCAACTCGCCAGGAATGTTGTCATATATAATCGCCGAGATGGTAGGTTGGGTTAAGTTCGGTTATATTACGTTATTGATGTATATAAAGGTCCCACGGAGACGTAGAGGCCAACTCGCCAGGAATGTTGTCTAATATTACCGCCGAGATGATAGGTTGTGTTAGGTTAGGTTAAACTACGTTATTGATGTATATGAAGTTCAAACGGAGACGTAGAGGCCAACTCGCCAGGAATGATGTCAAATACTACCGCCGATATGTTAGGATGGGTTAGGTTAGGTTATATTACGTTATTGAATTATATAAAGGTCCCAGGGAGGCGTAGATGCCAACTCGCCAGGAATGTTGTCAAATATTACCGCCGAGATGTTAGGTCGAGTTAGGCTAGTTTATATTACGTTATTGATGTATATAAAGGTCCCTCAGAGACGCAGAGGCCAACTCGCCAGGAATGTTGTCAAATATTATCGCCGAGATGATAGGTTGGTTTAGGTTAGGTTATATTTCGTTATTGATGTATATGAAGGTCCCATGGAGACGAAGAGGCCAACAAGACAGGAATGTGGTCAATTATTACCGACGAAATGTTAGGTTAGGTTAGGCTAGCTTATATTACGTTATTGATGTATATAAAGGTCCCACGGAGACGTAGAGGCCAACTCGCCACGAATGTTGTCAAATATTACCGCTGAGATGCTAGGTTGGCTTAGGTTAGGTTATATTACGTTATTGATGTATATGAAGGTCAAACGGAGACGTAGAGGCCAACTCGCCAGGAATGATGTCAAATACTATCGCCGAGATGTTAGGTTGGGTTAAGTTAGGTTATATTACGTTATTGATGTATATAAAGGTCCCACGGAGACGTA
This sequence comes from Xylocopa violacea, assembly GCA_963969225.1. Lineage (NCBI taxonomy): Eukaryota > Metazoa > Arthropoda > Insecta > Hymenoptera > Apidae > Xylocopa > Xylocopa violacea. The sequence continues at coordinate 3,455,215 of CAXAJV010000836.1, read as the reverse complement.
GAGGCCAACTCGCCAGGAATGTGGTCAAATATTACCGCCGAGATGTTAGGTTGGGTTAGGTTAGGTTATATTACGTTATTGATGGATATGAAGGTCCCACGTAGACGTAGATGCCAACTCGCCAGGAATGTTGTCAAATATTACCGCCGAGATGTTAGATTGGGTTAGGTTAGCTTATATTACGTTATTGATGTATATGAAGCTCAAACGGAGACGTAGAGGCCAACTCGCCACGAATGTTGTCAAATATTACAGCCGAGATATTAGGTTGGCTTAGGTTAGGTTATATTACGTTATTGATGTATATGAAGGTCAAACGGAGACGTAGAGGCCAACTCGCCAGGAATGTTGTCAAGTATTACCGCCGAGATGTTAGGTTGGGTTAGGTAAGGTTATATTACGTTACAGATGTATCTTAGGGTCCCACGGAGACGTAGATGCCAACTGGCCAGGAATGTTGTCAAATATTACCGCCGAGATGTTAGGTTGGGTTAGGTTAGGTTATATTACCTTACAGATGTATCTAAGTGTCCCACGGAGACGTAGAGGCCAACTCGCCAGGAATGTGGTCAAATATTATCGCCGAGATGATAGGTTGGGTTAGGTTAGGTTAAATTACGTTATTGATGTGTATGAAGGTCAAACGGAGACGTAGAGGCCAACTCGCCAGGAATGATGTCAAATACTACCGCCGAGATGTTAGGTTGGGTTACGTTAGGTTATATTACGTTATTGATGGATATGAAGGTCCCACGTAGACGTAGATACCAACTCGCCAGGAATGTTGTCAAATATTACCGCCGAGATGTTAGATTGGGTTAGGTTAGCTTATATTACGTTATTGATGTATATAAAGGTCCCACGGAGACGTAGATGCCAACTCGCCAGGAATGTTGTCAAATATTACCGCCGAGATGTTAGATTGGGTTAGGTTAGCTTATATTACGTTATTGATGTATATGAAGCTCAAACGGAGACGTAGAGGCCAACTCGCCACGAATGTTGTCAAATATTACAGCCGAGATATTAGGTTGGCTTAGGTTAGGTTATATTACGTTATTGATGTATATGAAGGTCAAACGGAGACGTAGAGGCCAACTCGCCAGGAATGTTGTCAAATATTACCGCCGAGATGTTAGGTTGGGTTAGGTTAGGTTATATTACGTTACAGATGTATCTTAGGGTCCCCCGGAGACGTAGATGTCAACTCGCCAGGAATGTTGTCAAATATTACCGCCGAGATGTTAGGTTGGGTTAGGTTAGGTTATATTACCTTACAGATGTATCTAAGTGTCCCACGGAGACGTAGAGGCCAACTCGCCAGGAATGTTGTCAAATATTATCGCCGATATGATAGGTTGGTTTAGGTTAGGTTACTTTTCGTTATTGACGTACATGAAGGTCCCACGGAGCCGTAGAGGCCAACTCGCCACGAATGTTGTCTAATATTACCGCCGAGATGATAGGTTGGGTTAGGTTAGGTTAAATTACGTTATTGATGTATATGAAGGTCAAACGGAGACGTAGAGGCCAACTCGCCAGGAATGATGTCAAATACTACCGCCGAGATGTTAGGTTGGGTTAGGTTCGGTTATATTACGTTATTGATGTATATAAAGGTCCCACGGAGACGTAGAGGCCAACTCGCCAGGAATGTTGTCAAATATTATCGCCGAGATGATAGGTTGGTTTAGGTTAGGTTATATTTCGTTATTCATGTATATGAAGCTCCCACGGAGACGTAGAGGCCAACTCGCCACGAATGTTGTCTAATATTACCGCCGAGATGATAGGTTGGGTTAGGTTAGGTTAAATTACGTTATTGATGTATATGAAGGTCAAACGGAGACGTAGAGGCCAACTCGCCAGGAATGATGTCGAATACTACCGCCGAGATGTTAGGATGGGTTAGGTTCGGTTATATTACGTTATTGATGTATATAAAGGTCCCACGGAGACGTAGAGGCCAACTCGCCAGGAATGTGGTCAAATATTACCGCCGAGATGATAGGTTGGGTAAGGTTAGGTTAAATTACGTTATTGATGTATATGAAGGTCAAACGGAGACGTAGAGGCCAACTCGCCAGGAATGATGTCAAATACTACCGCCGAGATGTTAGGTTGGGTTAGGTTAGGTTAAATTACGTTATTGATGTATATGAAGGTCAAACGGAGACGTAGAGGCCAACTCGCCAGGAATGTTGTCAAATATTACCGCCAAGATGTTAGGTTGTGTTAGGTTAGGTTATATTACGTTACAGATGTATCTAAGGGTCCCACGGAGACGTAGATGCCAACTCGCCAGGAATGTTGTCATATATAATCGCCGAGATGGTAGGTTGGGTTAAGTTCGGTTATATTACGTTATTGATGTATATAAAGGTCCCACGGAGACGTAGAGGCCAACTCGCCAGGAATGTTGTCTAATATTACCGCCGAGATGATAGGTTGTGTTAGGTTAGGTTAAATTACGTTATTGATGTATATGAAGTTCAAACGGAGACGTAGAGGCCAACTCGCCAGGAATGATGTCAAATACTACCGCCGATATGTTAGGATGGGTTAGGTTAGGTTATATTACGTTATTGAATTATATAAAGGTCCCAGGGAGGCGTAGATGCCAACTCGCCAGGAATGTTGTCAAATATTACCGCCGAGATGTTAGGTCGAGTTAGGCTAGTTTATATTACGTTATTGATGTATATAAAGGTCCCTCAGAGACGCAGAGGCCAACTCGCCAGGAATGTTGTCAAATATTATCGCCGAGATGATAGGTTGGTTTAGGTTAGGTTATATTTCGTTATTGATGTATATGAAGGTCCCATGGAGACGAAGAGGCCAACAAGACAGGAATGTGGTCAATTATTACCGACGAAATGTTAGGTTAGGTTAGGCTAGCTTATATTACGTTATTGATGTATATAAAGGTCCCACGGAGACGTAGAGGCCAACTCGCCACGAATGTTGTCAAATATTACCGCTGAGATGCTAGGTTGGCTTAGGTTAGGTTATATTACGTTATTGATGTATATGAAGGTCAAACGGAGACGTAGAGGCCAACTCGCCAGGAATGATGTCAAATACTATCGCCGAGATGTTAGGTTGGGTTAAGTTAGGTTATATTACGTTATTGATGTATATAAAGGTCCCACGGAGACGTAGAGGCCAACTCGCCAGGAATGTGGTCAAATATTACCGCCGAGATGTTAGGTTGGGTTAGGTTAGGTTATATTACGTTATTGATGGATATGAAGGTCCCACGTAGACGTAGATGCCAACTCGCCAGGAATGTTGTCAAATATTACCGCCGAGATGTTAGATTGGGTTAGGTTAGCTTATATTACGTTATTGATGTATATGAAGCTCAAACGGAGACGTAGAGGCCAACTCGCCACGAATGTTGTCAAATATTACAGCCGAGATATTAGGTTGGCTTAGGTTAGGTTATATTACGTTATTGATGTATATGAAGGTCAAACGGAGACGTAGAGGCCAACTCGCCAGGAATGTTGTCAAATATTACCGCCGAGATGTTAGGTTGGGTTAGGTAAGGTTATATTACGTTACAGATGTATCTTAGGGTCCCACGGAGACGTAGATGCCAACTGGCCAGGAATGTTGTCAAATATTACCGCCGAGATGTTAGGTTGGGTTAGGTTAGGTTATATTACCTTACAGATGTATCTAAGTGTCCCACGGAGACGTAGAGGCCAACTCGCCAGGAATGTGGTCAAATATTATCGCCGAGATGATAGGTTGGGTTAGGTTAGGTTAAATTACGTTATTGATGTGTATGAAGGTCAAACGGAGACGTAGAGGCCAACTCGCCAGGAATGATGTCAAATACTACCGCCGAGATGTTAGGTTGGGTTACGTTAGGTTATATTACGTTATTGATGGATATGAAGGTCCCACGTAGACGTAGATACCAACTCGCCAGGAATGTTGTCAAATATTACCGCCGAGATGTTAGATTGGGTTAGGTTAGCTTATATTACGTTATTGATGTATATAAAGGTCCCACGGAGACGTAGATGCCAACTCGCCAGGAATGTTGTCAAATATTACCGCCGAGATGTTAGATTGGGTTAGGTTAGCTTATATTACGTTATTGATGTATATGAAGCTCAAACGGAGACGTAGAGGCCAACTCGCCACGAATGTTGTCAAATATTACAGCCGAGATATTAGGTTGGCTTAGGTTAGGTTATATTACGTTATTGATGTATATGAAGGTCAAACGGAGACGTAGAGGCCAACTCGCCAGGAATGTTGTCAAATATTACCGCCGAGATGTTAGGTTGGGTTAGGTTAGGTTATATTACGTTACAGATGTATCTTAGGGTCCCCCGGAGACGTAGATGTCAACTCGCCAGGAATGTTGTCAAATATTACCGCCGAGATGTTAGGTTGGGTTAGGTTAGGTTATATTACCTTACAGATGTATCTAAGTGTCCCACGGAGACGTAGAGGCCAACTCGCCAGGAATGTTGTCAAATATTATCGCCGATATGATAGGTTGGTTTAGGTTAGGTTACTTTTCGTTATTGACGTACATGAAGGTCCCACGGAGCCGTAGAGGCCAACTCGCCACGAATGTTGTCTAATATTACCGCCGAGATGATAGGTTGGGTTAGGTTAGGTTAAATTACGTTATTGATGTATATGAAGGTCAAACGGAGACGTAGAGGCCAACTCGCCAGGAATGATGTCAAATACTACCGCCGAGATGTTAGGTTGGGTTAGGTTCGGTTATATTACGTTATTGATGTATATAAAGGTCCCACGGAGACGTAGAGGCCAACTCGCCAGGAATGTTGTCAAATATTATCGCCGAGATGATAGGTTGGTTTAGGTTAGGTTATATTTCGTTATTCATGTATATGAAGCTCCCACGGAGACGTAGAGGCCAACTCGCCACGAATGTTGTCTAATATTACCGCCGAGATGATAGGTTGGGTTAGGTTAGGTTAAATTACGTTATTGATGTATATGAAGGTCAAACGGAGACGTAGAGGCCAACTCGCCAGGAATGATGTCGAATACTACCGCCGAGATGTTAGGATGGGTTAGGTTCGGTTATATTACGTTATTGATGTATATAAAGGTCCCACGGAGACGTAGAGGCCAACTCGCCAGGAATGTGGTCAAATATTACCGCCGAGATGATAGGTTGGGTAAGGTTAGGTTAAATTACGTTATTGATGTATATGAAGGTCAAACGGAGACGTAGAGGCCAACTCGCCAGGAATGATGTCAAATACTACCGCCGAGATGTTAGGTTGGGTTAGGTTAGGTTAAATTACGTTATTGATGTATATGAAGGTCAAACGGAGACGTAGAGGCCAACTCGCCAGGAATGTTGTCAAATATTACCGCCAAGATGTTAGGTTGTGTTAGGTTAGGTTATATTACGTTACAGATGTATCTAAGGGTCCCACGGAGACGTAGATGCCAACTCGCCAGGAATGTTGTCATATATAATCGCCGAGATGGTAGGTTGGGTTAAGTTCGGTTATATTACGTTATTGATGTATATAAAGGTCCCACGGAGACGTAGAGGCCAACTCGCCAGGAATGTTGTCTAATATTACCGCCGAGATGATAGGTTGTGTTAGGTTAGGTTAAATTACGTTATTGATGTATATGAAGTTCAAACGGAGACGTAGAGGCCAACTCGCCAGGAATGATGTCAAATACTACCGCCGATATGTTAGGTTGGGTTAGGTTAGGTTATATTACGTTATTGAATTATATAAATGTCCCAGGGAGACGTAGATGCCAACTCGCCAGGAATGTTGTCAAATATTACCGCCGAGATGTTAGGTTGAGTTAGGCTAGTTTATATTACGTTATTGATGTATATAAAGGTCCCACAGAGACGTAGAGGCCAACCCGCCAGGAATGTGGTCAAATATTAACGCCGAGATGATAGGTTCGGTTAGGTTAGGTTATACTACGTTATTGATGTATATGAAGGTTAAATGGAGACGTAGAGGCCAACTCGCCACGAATGTTGTCAAATATTACCGCCGATATGTTAGGTTGGGTTAGGTTAGGTTATATTACGTTATTGATGTATATGAAGGTCAAACGGAGACGTAGAGGCCAACTCACCAGGAATGTTGTCAAATATTACCGCCAAGATGTTAGGTTGTGTTAGGTTAGGTTATATTACGTTATTGAATTATATAAAGGTCCCAGGGAGACGTAGATGCCAACTCGCCACGAATGTTGTCAAATATTACCGCCGAGATGTTAGGTTAGGTTAGGTTAGGTTATATTACGTTATTGATGTATATGAAGGTCCCACGTAGACGTAGAGGCCAACAAGACAGGAATGTGGTCAAATATTACCGCCGAAATGTTAGGTTGGGTTAGGTTAGGTTACATTACGTTATTCAATTATATAAAGGTCCCAGGGAGACGTAGATGCCAGCTCGCCAGGAATGTTGTCAAATATTACCGCCGAGATGTTAGGTTGGGTTAAGTTCCGTTATATTACGTTATTGATGGATATGAAGGTCCCACGTAGACGTAGAGGCCAACAAGACAGGAATGTGGTCAAATATTACCGCCGAAATGTTAGATTGGGTTAGGTTAGGTTATATTACCTTATTGAATTATATAAAGGTCCCAGGGAGACGTAGATGCCAGCTCGCCAGGAATGTTGTCAAATATTACCGCCGAGATGTTAGATTGGGTTAGGCTAGGTTATATTATGTTATTGATGTATATAAAGGTCCCACGGAGATGTGGAGGCCAACTCGCCAGGAATGTTGTCAAATATTACCGCCGAGATGATAAGTTGGGTTAGGTTAGGTTATATTACGTTATTGATGTATATGAAGGTCAAACGGAGACGTAGAGGCCAACTCGCCAGAAATGTTGTCAAATATTACCGCCAAGATGTTGGGTTGTGTTAGGTTAGGTTATATTACGTTACAGATGTATCTAAGTGTCCCACGGAGACGTAGATGCCAACTCGCCAGGAATGTTGTCATATATTACCGCCGAGATGTTAGGTTGGGTTAGGTTAGGTTATATTACGTTACAGATGTATCTAAGTTTCCCACGGAGACGTAGAGGCCAACTCGCCAGGAATGTTGTCATATATAATCGCCGAGATGTTAGGTTGGGTTAAGTTCGGTTATATTACGTTATTGAATTATATAAATGTCCCAGGGAGACGTAGATGCCAACTCGCCAGGAATGTTGTCAAATATTACCGCCGAGATGTTAGGTTGAGTTAGGCTAGTTTATATTACGTTATTGATGTATATAAAGGTCCCACAGAGACGTAGAGGCCAACCCGCCAGGAATGTGGTCAAATATTAACGCCGAGATGATAGGTTCGGTTAGGTTAGGTTATACTACGTTATTGATGTATATGAAGGTTAAATGGAGACGTAGAGGCCAACTCGCCACGAATGTTGTCAAATATTACCGCCGATATGTTAGGTTGGGTTAGGTTAGGTTATATTACGTTATTGATGTATATGAAGGTCAAACGGAGACGTAGAGGCCAACTCGCCAGGAATGATGTCAAATACTACCGCCGAGATGTTAGGTTGGGTTAGGTTCGGTTATATTACGTTATTGATGTATATAAAGGTCCCACGGAGACGTAGAGGCCAACTCGCCAGGAATGTTGGCAAATATTATCGCCGAGATGATAGGTTGGTTTAGGTTAGGTTATATTTCGTTATTGATGTATATGAAGGTCCCACGGAGACGTAGAGGCCAACTCGCCACGAATGTTGTCTAATATTACCGCCGAGATGATAGGTTGGTTTAGGTTAGGTTATATTTCGTTATTGATGTATATGAATGTCCCACGGAGACGTAGAGGCCAACTCGCCACGAATGTCGTCTAATATTACCGCCGAGATGTTAGGTTAGGTTAGGTTAGGTTATATTACGTTATTGATGTATATGAAGGTCCCACGTAGACGTAGAGGCCAACAAGACAGGAATGTGGTCAAATATTACCGCCGAGATGTTAGGTTGGGTTAGGTTAGGTTATATTACGTTACAGATGTATCTAAGTGTCCCACGGAGACGTAGAGGCCAACTCGCCAGGAATGTTGTCATATATTATCGCCGAGATGATAGGTTGGTTTAGGTTAGGTTATATTTCGTTATTGATGTATATGAAGGTCCCACGGAGACGTAGAGGCCAACTCGCCACGAATGTTGTCTAATATTACCGCCGAGATGATAGGATGGGTTAGGTTAGGTTATATTACGTTATTGATGGATATGAAGGTCCCACGTAGACGTAGAGGCCAACAAGACAGGAATGTGGTCAAATATTACCGCCGAAATGTTAGATTGGGTTAGGTTAGGTTATATTACGTTATTGAATTATATAAAGGTCCCAGGGAGACGTAGATGCCAACTCGCCACGAATGTTGTCAAATATTACCGCCAAGATGTTAGGTTGTGTTAGGTTAGGTTATATTACGTTATTGAATTATATAAAGGTCCCAGGGAGACGTAGATGCCAACTCGCCAGGAATGTTGTCAAATATTACCGCCGAGATGTTAGGTTGAGTTAGGCTAGTTTATATTACGTTATTGATGTATATAAAGGTCCCACAGAGACGTAGAGGCCAACCCGCCAGGAATGTGGTCAAATATTAACGCCGAGATGATAGGTTCGGTTAGGTTAGGTTATACTACGTTATTGATGTATATGAAGGTTAAATGGAGACGTAGAGGCCAACTCGCCACGAATGTTGTCAAATATTACCGCCGATATGTTAGGTTGGGTTAGGTTAGGTTATATTACGTTATTGATGTATATGAAGGTCAAACGGAGACGTAGAGGCCAACTCACCAGGAATGTTGTCAAATATTACCGCCAAGATGTTAGGTTGTGTTAGGTTAGGTTATATTACGTTATTGAATTATATAAAGGTCCCAGGGAGACGTAGATGCCAACTCGCCACGAATGTTGTCAAATATTACCGCCGAGATGTTAGGTTAGGTTAGGTTAGGTTATATTACGTTATTGATGTATATGAAGGTCCCACGTAGACGTAGAGGCCAACAAGACAGGAATGTGGTCAAATATTACCGCCGAAATGTTAGGTTGGGTTAGGTTAGGTTACATTACGTTATTCAATTATATAAAGGTCCCAGGGAGACGTAGATGCCAGCTCGCCAGGAATGTTGTCAAATATTACCGCCGAGATGTTAGGTTGGGTTAAGTTCCGTTATATTACGTTATTGATGGATATGAAGGTCCCACGTAGACGTAGAGGCCAACAAGACAGGAATGTGGTCAAATATTACCGCCGAAATGTTAGATTGGGTTAGGTTAGGTTATATTACCTTATTGAATTATATAAAGGTCCCAGGGAGACGTAGATGCCAGCTCGCCAGGAATGTTGTCAAATATTACCGCCGAGATGTTAGATTGGGTTAGGCTAGGTTATATTATGTTATTGATGTATATAAAGGTCCCACGGAGATGTGGAGGCCAACTCGCCAGGAATGTTGTCAAATATTACCGCCGAGATGATAAGTTGGGTTAGGTTAGGTTATATTACGTTATTGATGTATATGAAGGTCAAACGGAGACGTAGAGGCCAACTCGCCAGAAATGTTGTCAAATATTACCGCCAAGATGTTGGGTTGTGTTAGGTTAGGTTATATTACGTTACAGATGTATCTAAGTGTCCCACGGAGACGTAGATGCCAACTCGCCAGGAATGTTGTCATATATTACCGCCGAGATGTTAGGTTGGGTTAGGTTAGGTTATATTACGTTACAGATGTATCTAAGTTTCCCACGGAGACGTAGAGGCCAACTCGCCAGGAATGTTGTCATATATAATCGCCGAGATGTTAGGTTGGGTTAAGTTCGGTTATATTACGTTATTGAATTATATAAATGTCCCAGGGAGACGTAGATGCCAACTCGCCAGGAATGTTGTCAAATATTACCGCCGAGATGTTAGGTTGAGTTAGGCTAGTTTATATTACGTTATTGATGTATATAAAGGTCCCACAGAGACGTAGAGGCCAACCCGCCAGGAATGTGGTCAAATATTAACGCCGAGATGATAGGTTCGGTTAGGTTAGGTTATACTACGTTATTGATGTATATGAAGGTTAAATGGAGACGTAGAGGCCAACTCGCCACGAATGTTGTCAAATATTACCGCCGATATGTTAGGTTGGGTTAGGTTAGGTTATATTACGTTATTGATGTATATGAAGGTCAAACGGAGACGTAGAGGCCAACTCGCCAGGAATGATGTCAAATACTACCGCCGAGATGTTAGGTTGGGTTAGGTTCGGTTATATTACGTTATTGATGTATATAAAGGTCCCACGGAGACGTAGAGGCCAACTCGCCAGGAATGTTGGCAAATATTATCGCCGAGATGATAGGTTGGTTTAGGTTAGGTTATATTTCGTTATTGATGTATATGAAGGTCCCACGGAGACGTAGAGGCCAACTCGCCACGAATGTTGTCTAATATTACCGCCGAGATGATAGGTTGGTTTAGGTTAGGTTATATTTCGTTATTGATGTATATGAATGTCCCACGGAGACGTAGAGGCCAACTCGCCACGAATGTCGTCTAATATTACCGCCGAGATGTTAGGTTAGGTTAGGTTAGGTTATATTACGTTATTGATGTATATGAATGTCCCACGTAGACGTAGAGGCCAACAAGACAGGAATGTGGTCAAATATTACCGCCGAGATGTTAGGTTGGGTTAGGTTAGGTTATATTACGTTACAGATGTATCTAAGTGTCCCACGGAGACGTAGAGGCCAACTCGCCAGGAATGTTGTCATATATTATCGCCGAGATGATAGGTTGGTTTAGGTTAGGTTATATTTCGTTATTGATGTATATGAAGGTCCCACGGAGACGTAGAGGCCAACTCGCCACGAATGTTGTCTAATATTACCGCCGAGATGATAGGATGGGTTAGGTTAGGTTATATTACGTTATTGATGGATATGAAGGTCCCACGTAGACGTAGAGGCCAACAAGACAGGAATGTGGTCAAATATTACCGCCGAAATGTTAGATTGGGTTAGGTTAGGTTATATTACGTTATTGAATTATATAAAGGTCCCAGGGAGACGTAGATGCCAACTCGCCACGAATGTTGTCAAATATTACCGCCAAGATGTTAGGTTGTGTTAGGTTAGGTTATATTACGTTATTGAATTATATAAAGGTCCCAGGGAGACGTAGATGCCAACTCGCCACGAATGTTGTCAAATATTACCGCCGAGATGTTAGGTTAGGTTAGGTTAGGTTATATTACGTTATTGATGTATATGAAGGTCCCACGTAGACGTAGAGGCCAACAAGACAGGAATGTGGTCAAATATTACCGCCGAAATGTTAGGTTGGGTTAGGTTAGGTTACATTACGTTATTCAATTATATAAAGGTCCCAGGGAGACGTAGATGCCAGCTCGCCAGGAATGTTGTCAAATATTACCGCCGAGATGTTAGGTTGGGTTAAGTTCCGTTATATTACGTTATTGATGGATATGAAGGTCCCACGTAGACGTAGAGGCCAACAAGACAGGAATGTGGTCAAATATTACCGCCGAAATGTTAGATTGGGTTAGGTTAGGTTATATTACCTTATTGAATTATATAAAGGTCCCAGGGAGACGTAGATGCCAGCTCGCCAGGAATGTTGTCAAATATTACCGCCGAGATGTTAGATTGGGTTAGGCTAGGTTATATTATGTTATTGATGTATATAAAGGTCCCACGGAGATGTGGAGGCCAACTCGCCAGGAATGTTGTCAAATATTACCGCCGAGATGATAAGTTGGGTTAGGTTAGGTTATATTACGTTATTGATGTATATGAAGGTCAAACGGAGACGTAGAGGCCAACTCGCCAGAAATGTTGTCAAATATTACCGCCAAGATGTTAGGTTGTGTTAGGTTAGGTTATATTACGTTACAGATGTATCTAAGTGTCCCACGGAGACGTAGATGCCAACTCGCCAGGAATGTTGTCATATATTACCGCCGAGATGTTAGGTTGGGTTAGGTTAGGTTATATTACGTTACAGATGTATCTAAGTTTCCCACGGAGACGTAGAGGCCAACTCGCCAGGAATGTTGTCATATATAATCGCCGAGATGTTAGGTTGGGTTAAGTTCGGTTATATTACGTTATTGATGTATATAAAGGTCCCACGGAGACGTAGAGGCCAACTCGCCAGGAATGTGGTCAAATATTACCGCCGAGATGTTAGGTTGGGTTAGGTTAGGTTATATTACGTTATTGATGGATATGAAGGTCCCACGTAGACGTAGAGGCCAACAAGACAGGAATGTGGTCAAATATTATCGCCGAAATGTTAGGTTGGGTTAGGATAGGTTATATTACGTTATTGATGTATATAAAGGTCCCAGGGAGACGTAGATGCCAACCGGCCGGGAATGTTGTCAAATATTACCGCCGAGATGTTAGGTTGGGTTAGGCTAGTTTATATTGTGTTATTTATGTATATAAAGGTCCCACGGAGACGTAGAGGCCAACTCGACAGGAATGTGGTCAAATATTAACGCCGAGATGATAGGTTTGGTTAGGTTAGGTTATATTACGTTATTGATGTATATGAAGGTTAAATGGAGACGTAGAGGCCAAATCGCCAGGAATGTTGTCAAATATTACCGCCGAGATGTTAGATTGGGTTAGGTTAGCTTATAATTCGTTATTGATGTATATGAATGTCCCACGGAGACGTAGAGGCCAACTCGCCACGAATGTTGTCAAATATTACCGCCGAGATGTTAGGTTGGGTTACGTTAGCATATATTACGTTATTGATGTATATGAAGGTCAAGCGGAGACGTAGAGGCTAACTCACCAGGAATGTTGTCAAATATTATCGCCGAAATGTTAGGTTGGGTTAGGCTAGCTTATATTATGTTATTGATGTATATAAAGGTCCAACGGAGACGTAGAGGCCAACTCGCCACGAATGTAGTCAAATATTACCGCCGAGATGTTAGGTTGGGTTAGGTTAGGTTATATTACGTTATTGATGGATATGAAGGACCCACGTAGACGTAGAGGCCAACAAGACAGGAATGTGGTCAAATATTACCGCCGAAATGTTAGATTGGGTTAGGTTAGGTTATATTACGTTATTGAATTATATAAAGGTCCCAGGAAGACGTAGATGCCAGCTCGCCAGGAATGTTGTCAAATACTACCGCCGAGATGTTAGATTGGGTTAGGCTATCTTATATTATGTTATTGATGTATATAAAGGTCCCACGGAGACGTGGAGGCCAACTCGCCAGGAATGTTGTCAAATATTACCGCCGAGATGATAAGTTGGGTTAGGTTCGGTTATATTACGTTATTGATGTATATGAAGGTCAAACGGAGACGTAGAGGCCAACTCGCCAGGAATGTTGTCAAATATTACCGCCGAGATGTTAGGTTGGGTTAGGTTAGGTTATATTACGTTACAGATGTATCTAAGGGTCCAACCGAGACGTAGATGCCGACTCGCCAGGAATGATGTCAAATATTACCGCCGAGATGTTAGGTTGGGTTAGGTTAGGTTATACTACGTTACAGATGTATCTATGTGTCCCACGGAGACGTGGAGGCCAACTCGCCAGGAATGTTGTCAAATATTACCGCCGAGATGATAAGTTGGGTTAGGTTAGGTTATATAAAGTTATTGATGTATATGAAGGTCAAACGGAGACGTAGAGGCCAACTCGCCAGGAATGTTGTCAAATATTACCGCCGAGATGTTAGGTTGTGTCAGGTTAGGTTATATTACGTTACAGATGTATCTAAGGGTCCCACGGAGACGTAGATGCCAACTCGCCAGGAATGTTGTCAAATATTACCGCCGAGATGTTAGGTTGGGTTAGGTTAGGTTATATTACGTTTACAGATGTATCTAAGTGTCCCACGGAGACGTAGAGGCCAACTCGCCAGGAATGTTGTCATATATAATCGCCGAGATGTTAGGTTGGGTTAAGTTCGGTTATATTACGTTATTGATGTATATAAAGGTCCCACGGAGACGTAGAGGCCAACTCGCCAGGAATGTGGTCAAATATTACCGCCGAGATGTTAGGTTGGTTTAGGTTAGGTTATATTACGTTATTGATGGAGATGAAGGTCCCACGTAGACGTAGAGGCCAACAAGACAGGAATGTGGTCAAATATTACCGCCGAAATGTTAGATTGGGTTAGGTTAGGTTATATTACGTTATTGAATTATATAAATGTCCCAGGGAGACGTAGATGCCAACTCGCCAGGAATGTTGTCAAATATTACCGCCGAGATGTTAGGTTGAGTTAGGCTAGTTTATATTACGTTATTGATGTATATAAAGGTCCCACAGAGACGTAGAGGCCAACCCGCCAGGAATGTGGTCAAATATTAACGCCGAGATGATAGGTTCGGTTAGGTTAGGTTATACTACGTTATTGATGTATATGAAGGTTAAATGGAGACGTAGAGGCCAACTCGCCACGAATGTTGTCAAATATTACCGCCGATATGTTAGGTTGGGTTAGGTTAGGTTATATTACGTTATTGATGTATATGAAGGTCCCACGTAGACGTAGAGGCCAACAAGACAGGAATGTGGTCAAATATTAACGCCGAAATGTTAGATTGGGTTAGGTTAGGTTATATTACGTTATTGAATTATATAATGGTCCCAGGGAGACGTAGATGCCAACTCGACAGGAATGTTGTCAAATATTACCGCCGAGATGTTAGGTTGAGTTAGGCTAGTTTATATTACGTTATTGATGTATATAAAAGTCCCACAGAGACGTAGAGGCCAACTCACCAGGAATGTTGTCAAATATTACCGCCGAGATGTTAGGTTGGGTTACGTTAGCATATATTACGTTATTGATGTATATGAAGGTCAAGCGGAGACGTAGAGGCTAACTCACCAGGAATGTTGTCAAATATTATCGCCGAAATGTTAGGTTGGGTTAGGCTAGCTTATATTATGTTATTGATGTATATAAAGGTCCCACGGAGACGTAGAGGCCAACTCACCAGGAATGTTGTCAAATATTACCGCCGAGATGTTAGGTTGGGTTACGTTAGCATATATTACGTTATTGATGTATATGAAGGTCAAGCGGAGACGTAGAGGCTAACTCACCAGGAATGTTGTCAAATATTATCGCCGAAATGTTAGGTTGGGTTAGGCTAGCTTATATTATGTTATTGATGTATATAAAGGTCCCACGGAGACGTAGAGGCCAACTCGCCACGAATGTAGTCAAATATTACCGCCGAGATGTTAGGTTGGGTTAGGTTAGGTTATATTACGTTATTGATGGATATGAAGGACCCACGTAGACGTAGAGGCCAACAAGACAGGAATGTGGTCAAATATTACCGCCGAAATGTTAGATTGGGTTAGGTTAGGTTATATTACGTTATTGAATTATATAAAGGTCCCAGGGAGACGTAGATGCCAGATCGCCAGGAATGTTGTCAAATACTACCGCCGAGATGTTAGATTGGGTTAGGCTATCTTATATTATGTTATTGATGTATATAAAGGTCCCACGGAGACGTGGAGGCCAACTCGCCAGGAATGTTGTCAAATATTACCGCCGAGATGATAAGTTGGGTTAGGTTCGGTTATATTACGTTATTGATGTATATGAAGGTCAAACGGAGACGTAGAGGCCAACTCGCCAGGAATGTTGTCAAATATTACCGCCGAGATGTTAGGTTGGGTTAGGTTAGGTTATATTACGTTACAGATGTATCTAAGGGTCCAACCGAGACGTAGATGCCGACTCGCCAGGAATGATGTCAAATATTACCGCCGAGATGTTAGGTTGGGTTAGGTTAGGTTATATTACGTTACAGATGTATCTATGTGTCCCACGGAGACGTAGAGGCCAACTCGCCAGGAATGTTGTCAAATATTACCGCCGAGATGTTAGGTTGGGTTAGGTTAGGTTATATTACGTTACAGATGTATCTATGTGTCCCACGGAGACGTAGAGGCCAACTCGCCACGAATGTTGTCTAATATTACCGCCGAGATGATAGGATGGGTTAGGTTAGGTTATATTACGTTATTGATGGATATGAAGGTCCCACGTAGACGTAGAGGCCAACAAGACAGGAATGTGGTCAAATATTACCGCCGAAATGTTAGATTGGGTTAGGTTAGGTTATATTACGTTATTGAATTATATAAAGGTCCCAGGGAGACGTAGATGCCAACTCGCCACGAATGTTGTCAAATATTACCGCCGAGATGTTAGATTCGGTTAGGCTAGGTTATATTATGTTATTGATGTATATAAAGGTCCCACGGAGACGTGGAGGCCAACTCGCCAGGAATGTTGTCAAATATTACCGCCGAGATGATAAGTTGGGTTAGGTTAGGTTATATTACGTTATTGATGTATATGAAGGTCAAACGGAGACGTAGAGGCCAACTCGCCAGGAATGTTGTCAAATATTACCGCCAAGATGTTAGGTTGTGTTAGGTTAGGTTATATTACGTTACAGATGTATCTAAGGGTCCCACGGAGACGTAGATGCCAACTCGCCGGGAATGTTGTCAAATATTACCGCCGAGATGTTAGGTTGGGTTAGGTTAGGTTATATTACGTTACAGATGTATCTAAGTGTCCCACGGAGACGTAGAGGCCAACTCGCCAGAAATGTTGTCATATATAATCGCCGAGATGGTAGGTTGGGTTAAGTTCGGTTATATTACGTTATTGATGTATATAAAGGTCCCACGGAGACGTAGAGGCCAACTCGCCAGGAATGTGGTCAAATATTACCGCCGAGATGTTAGGTTGGGTTAGGTTAGGTTATATTACGTTATTGATGGATATGAAGGTCCCACGTAGACGTAGAGGCCAACAAGACAGGAATGTGGTCAAATATTATCGCCGAAATGTTAGGTTGGGTTAGGATAGGTTATATTACGTTATTGATGTATATAAAGGTCCCAGGGAGACGTAGATGCCAACTGGCCGGGAATGTTGTCAAATATTACCGCCGAGATGTTAGGTTGGGTTAGGCTAGTTTATATTGTGTTATTTATGTATATAAAGGTCCCACGGAGACGTAGAGGCCAACTCGACAGAAATGTGGTCAAATATTAACGCCGAGATGATAGGTTTGGTTAGGTTAGGTTATATTACGTTATTGATGTATATGAAGGTTAAATGGAGACGTAGAGGCCAAATCGCCAGGAATGTTGTCAAATATTACCGCCGAGATGTTAGATTGGGTTAGGTTAGCTTATAATTCGTTATTGATGTATATGAATGTCCCACGGAGACGTAGAGGCCAACTCGCCACGAATGTTGTCAAATATTACCGCCGAGATGTTAGGTTGGGTTACGTTAGCATATATTACGTTATTGATGTATATGAAGGTCAAGCGGAGACGTAGAGGCTAACTCACCAGGAATGTTGTCAAATATTATCGCCGAAATGTTAGGTTGGGTTAGGCTAGCTTATATTATGTTATTGATGTATATAAAGGTCCCACGGAGACGTAGAGGCCAACTCGCCACGAATGTAGTCAAATATTACCGCCGAGATGTTAGGTTGGGTTAGGTTAGGTTATATTACGTTATTGATGGATATGAAGGACCCACGTAGACGTAGAGGCCAACAAGACAGGAATGTGGTCAAATATTACCGCCGAAATGTTAGATTGGGTTAGGTTAGGTTATATTACGTTATTGAATTATATAAAGGTCCCAGGAAGACGTAGATGCCAGCTCGCCAGGAATGTTGTCAAATACTACCGCCGAGATGTTAGATTGGGTTAGGCTATCTTATATTATGTTATTGATGTATATAAAGGTCCCACGGAGACGTGGAGGCCAACTCGCCAGGAATGTTGTCAAATATTACCGCCGAGATGATAAGTTGGGTTAGGTTCGGTTATATTACGTTATTGATGTATATGAAGGTCAAACGGAGACGTAGAGGCCAACTCGCCAGGAATGTTGTCAAATATTACCGCCGAGATGTTAGGTTGGGTTAGGTTAGGTTATATTACGTTACAGATGTATCTAAGGTTCCAACCGAGACGTAGATGCCGACTCGCCAGGAATGATGTCAAATATTACCGCCGAGATGTTAGGTTGGGTTAGGTTAGGTTATACTACGTTACAGATGTATCTATGTGTCCCACGGAGACGTGGAGGCCAACTCGCCAGGAATGTTGTCAAATATTACCGCCGAGATGATAAGTTGGGTTAGGTTAGGTTATATAACGTTATTGATGTATATGAAGGTCAAACGGAGACGTAGAGGCCAACTCGCCAGGAATGTTGTCAAATATTACCGCCGAGATGTTAGGTTGTGTCAGGTTAGGTTATATTACGTTACAGATGTATCTAAGGGTCCCACGGAGACGTAGATGCCAACTCGCCAGGAATGTTGTCAAATATTACCGCCGAGATGTTAGGTTGGGTTAGGTTAGGTTATATTACGTTTACAGATGTATCTAAGTGTCCCACGGAGACGTAGAGGCCAACTCGCCAGGAATGTTGTCATATATAATCGCCGAGATGTTAGGTTGGGTTAAGTTCGGTTATATTACGTTATTGATGTATATAAAGGTCCCACGGAGACGTAGAGGCCAACTCGCCAGGAATGTGGTCAAATATTACCGCCGAGATGTTAGGTTGGTTTAGGTTAGGTTATATTACGTTATTGATGGAGATGAAGGTCCCACGTAGACGTAGAGGCCAACAAGACAGGAATGTGGTCAAATATTACCGCCGAAATGTTAGATTGGGTTAGGTTAGGTTATATTACGTTATTGAATTATATAAATGTCCCAGGGAGACGTAGATGCCAACTCGCCAGGAATGTTGTCAAATATTACCGCCGAGATGTTAGGTTGAGTTAGGCTAGTTTATATTACGTTATTGATGTATATAAAGGTCCCACAGAGACGTAGAGGCCAACCCGCCAGGAATGTGGTCAAATATTAACGCCGAGGTGATAGGTTCGGTTAGGTTAGGTTATACTACGTTATTGATGTATATGAAGGTTAAATGGAGACGTAGAGGCCAACTCGCCACGAATGTTGTCAAATATTACCGCCGATATGTTAGGTTGGGTTAGGTTAGGTTATATTACGTTATTGATGTATATGAAGGTCCCACGTAGACGTAGAGGCCAACAAGACAGGAATGTGGTCAAATATTACCGCCGAAATGTTAGATTGGGTTAGGTTAGGTTATATTACGTTATTGAATTATATAATGGTCCCAGGGAGACGTAGATGCCAACTCGACAGGAATGTTGTCAAATATTACCGCCGAGATGTTAGGTTGAGTTAGGCTAGTTTATATTACGTTATTGATGTATATAAAAGTCCCACAGAGACGTAGAGGCCAACTCACCAGGAATGTTGTCAAATATTACCGCCGAGATGTTAGGTTGGGTTACGTTAGCATATATTACGTTATTGATGTATATGAAGGTCAAGCGGAGACGTAGAGGCTAACTCACCAGGAATGTTGTCAAATATTATCGCCGAAATGTTAGGTTGGGTTAGGCTAGCTTATATTATGTTATTGATGTATATAAAGGTCCCACGGAGACGTAGAGGCCAACTCGCCACGAATGTTGTCAAATATTACCGCCGAGATGTTACGTTGGGTTAGGCTATCTTATATTATGTTATTGATGTATATAAAGGTCCCACGGAGACGTGGAGGCCAACTCGCCAGGAATGTTGTCAAATATTACCGCCGAGATGTTAAGTTGGGTTAGGTTCGGTTATATTACGTTATTGATGTATATGAAGGTCAAACGGAGACGTAGAGGCCAACTCGCCAGGAATGTTGTCAAATATTACCGCCGAGATGTTAGGTTGGGTTAGGTTAGGTTATATTACGTTACAGATGTATCTATGTGTCCCACGGAGACGTAGAGGCCAACTCGCCAGGAATGTTGTCATATATAATCGCCGAGATGGTAGGTTGGGTTAAGTTCGGTTATATTACGTTATTGATGTATATAAAGGTCCCACGGAGACGTAGAGGCCAACTCGCCAGGAATGTGGTCAAATATTACCGCCGAGATGTTAGGTTCGGTTAGGTTAGGTTATACTACCTTATTGATGCATATGAAGGTTAAATGGAGACGTAGAGGCCAACTCGCCACGAATGTTGTCCAATATTACCGCCGATATGTTAGGTTGGGTTAGGTTAGGTTATATTACGTTATTGAATTATATAAATGTCCCAGGGAGACGTAGATGCCAACTCGCCAGGAATGTTGTCAAATATTACCGCCGAGATGTTAGGTTGTGTCAGGTTAGGTTATATTACGTTACAGATGTATCTAAGGGTCCCACGGAGACGTAGATGCCAACTCGCCAGGAATGTTGTCAAATATTACCGCCGAGATGTTAGGTTGGGTTAGGTTAGGTTATATTACGTTACTGATGTATATAAAGGTCCCACGGAGACGTAGAGGCCAACTCGCCAGGAATGTGGTCAAATATTACCGCCGAGATGTTAGGTTGGGTTAGGTTAGGTTATATTACGTTATTGATGGATATGAAGGTCCGACGTAGACGTAGAGGCCAACAAGAGAGGAATGTGGTCAAATATTACCGCCGAAATGTTAGATTGGGTTAGGTTAGGTTATATTACGTTATTGAATTATATAAAGGTCCCAGGGAGACGTAGATGCCAACTCGACAGGAATGTTGTCAAATATTACCGCCGAGATGTTAGGTTGAGTTAGGCTAGTTTATATTACGTTATTGATGTATATAAAAGTCCCACAGAGAAGTAGAGGCCAACTCGCCAGGAATGATGTCAAATACTACCGCCGAGATGTTAGGTTGGGTTAAGTTCGGTTATATTACGTTATTGATGTATATAAAGGTCCCACGGAGACGTAGAGGCCAACTCGACAGGAATGTGGTCAAATATTACCGCCGAAATGTTAGGTTGTGTTAGGTTAGGTTATATTAAGTTATTGATGTATATGAAGGTCAAACGGTGACGTAGAGGCCAACAAGCCAGAAATGTGGTCAAATATTACCGCCGAGGTGTTAGATTGGGTTAGGCTAGCTTATATTACGTTATTGATGTATATAAAAGTCCCACGGAGACGTAGAGGCCAACTCGCCAGGAATGTTGTCAAATATTATCGCCGAGATGATAGGTTGGTTTAGGTTTGGTTATATTTCGTTATTGATGTATATGAAGGTCAAACGGAGACGTAGTGGCCAACCCGCCAGGAATGTGGTCAAATATTACCGCCGAGATGTTAGGTTGGGTTAGGTTAGGTTATATTACGTTATTGATGGATATGAAGGTCCCACGTAGACGAAGAGGCCAACAAGACAGGAATGTGGTCAAATATTACCGCCGAAATGTTAGATTGGGTTAGGTTAGGTTATATTACGTTATTGAATTATATAAAGGTCCCAGGGAGACGTAGATGCCAACTCGACAGGAATGTTGTCAAATATTACCGCCGAGATGTTACGTTGGGTTAGGCTATCTTATATTATGTTATTGATGTATATAAAGGTCCCACGGAGACGTGGAGGCCAACTCGCCAGGAATGTTGTCAAATATTACCGCCGAGATGATAAGTTGGGTTAGGTTCGGTTATATTACGTTATTGATGTATATGAAGGTCAAACGGAGACGTAGAGGCCAACTCGCCAGGAATGTTGTCAAATATTACCGCCGAGATGTTAGGTTGGGTTAGGTTAGGTTATATTACGTTACAGATGTATCTAAGGTTCCAACCGAGACGTAGATGCCGACTCGCCAGGAATGATGTCAAATATTACCGCCGAGATGTTAGGTTGGGTTAGGTTAGGTTATACTACGTTACAGATGTATCTATGTGTCCCACGGAGACGTGGAGGCCAACTCGCCAGGAATGTTGTCAAATATTACCGCCGAGATGATAAGTTGGGTTAGGTTAGGTTATATAACGTTATTGATGTATATGAAGGTCAAACGGAGACGTAGAGGCCAACTCGCCAGGAATGTTGTCAAATATTACCGCCGAGATGTTAGGTTGTGTCAGGTTAGGTTATATTACGTTACAGATGTATCTAAGGGTCCCACGGAGACGTAGATGCCAACTCGCCAGGAATGTTGTCAAATATTACCGCCGAGATGTTAGGTTGGGTTAGGTTAGGTTATATTACGTTTACAGATGTATCTAAGTGTCCCACGGAGACGTAGAGGCCAACTCGCCAGGAATGTTGTCATATATAATCGCCGAGATGTTAGGTTGGGTTAAGTTCGGTTATATTACGTTATTGATGTATATAAAGGTCCCACGGAGACGTAGAGGCCAACTCGCCAGGAATGTGGTCAAATATTACCGCCGAGATGTTAGGTTGGTTTAGGTTAGGTTATATTACGTTATTGATGGAGATGAAGGTCCCACGTAGACGTAGAGGCCAACAAGACAGGAATGTGGTCAAATATTACCGCCGAAATGTTAGATTGGGTTAGGTTAGGTTATATTACGTTATTGAATTATATAAATGTCCCAGGGAGACGTAGATGCCAACTCGCCAGGAATGTTGTCAAATATTACCGCCGAGATGTTAGGTTGAGTTAGGCTAGTTTATATTACGTTATTGATGTATATAAAGGTCCCACAGAGACGTAGAGGCCAACCCGCCAGGAATGTGGTCAAATATTAACGCCGAGGTGATAGGTTCGGTTAGGTTAGGTTATACTACGTTATTGATGTATATGAAGGTTAAATGGAGACGTAGAGGCCAACTCCCCACGAATGTTGTCAAATATTACCGCCGATATGTTAGGTTGGGTTAGGTTAGGTTATATTACGTTATTGATGTATATGAAGGTCCCACGTAGACGTAGAGGCCAACAAGACAGGAATGTGGTCAAATATTACCGCCGAAATGTTAGATTGGGTTAGGTTAGGTTATATTACGTTATTGAATTATATAATGGTCCCAGGGAGACGTAGATGCCAACTCGACAGGAATGTTGTCAAATATTACCGCCGAGATGTTAGGTTGAGTTAGGCTAGTTTATATTACGTTATTGATGTATATAAAAGTCCCACAGAGACGTAGAGGCCAACTCACCAGGAATGTTGTCAAATATTACCGCCGAGATGTTAGGTTGGGTTACGTTAGCATATATTACGTTATTGATGTATATGAAGGTCAAGCGGAGACGTAGAGGCTAACTCACCAGGAATGTTGTCAAATATTATCGCCGAAATGTTAGGTTGGGTTAGGCTAGCTTATATTATGTTATTGATGTATATAAAGGTCCCACGGAGACGTAGAGGCCAACTCGCCACGAATGTAGTCAAATATTACCGCCGAGATGTTAGGTTGGGTTAGGTTAGGTTATATTACGTTACAGATGTATCTAAGGGTCCAACCGAGACGTAGATGCCGACTCGCCAGGAATGATGTCAAATATTACCGCCGAGATGTTAGGTTGGGTTAGGTTAGGTTATATTACGTTACAGATGTATCTATGTGTCCCACGGAGACGTAGAGGCCAACTCGCCAGGAATGTTGTCAAATATTACCGCCGAGATGTTAGGTTGGGTTAGGTTAGGTTATATTACGTTACAGATGTATCTATGTGTCCCACGGAGACGTAGAGGCCAACTCGCCAGGAATGTTGTCATATATAATCGCCGAGATGGTAGGTTGGGTTAAGTTCGGTTATATTACGTTATTGATGTATATAAAGGTCCCACGGAGACGTAGAGGCCAACTCGCCAGGAATGTGGTCAAATATTACCGCCGAGATGTTAGGTTCGGTTAGGTTAGGTTATACTACCTTATTGATGCATATGAAGGTTAAATGGAGACGTAGAGGCCAACTCGCCACGAATGTTGTCCAATATTACCGCCGATATGTTAGGTTGGGTTAGGTTAGGTTATATTACGTTATTGAATTATATAAATGTCCCAGGGAGACGTAGATGCCAACTCGCCAGGAATGTTGTCAAATATTACCGCCGAGATGTTAGGTTGTGTCAGGTTAGGTTATATTACGTTACAGATGTATCTAAGGGTCCCACGGAGACGTAGATGCCAACTCGCCAGGAATGTTGTCAAATATTACCGCCGAGATGTTAGGTTGGGTTAGGTTAGGTTATATTACGTTACTGATGTATATAAAGGTCCCACGGAGACGTAGAGGCCAACTCGCCAGGAATGTGGTCAAATATTACCGCCGAGATGTTAGGTTGGGTTAGGTTAGGTTATATTACGTTATTGATGGATATGAAGGTCCGACGTAGACGTAGAGGCCAACAAGAGAGGAATGTGGTCAAATATTACCGCCGAAATGTTAGATTGGGTTAGGTTAGGTTATATTACGTTATTGAATTATATAAAGGTCCCAGGGAGACGTAGATGCCAACTCGACAGGAATGTTGTCAAATATTACCGCCGAGATGTTAGGTTGAGTTAGGCTAGTTTATATTACGTTATTGATGTATATAAAAGTCCCACAGAGAAGTAGAGGCCAACTCGCCAGGAATGATGTCAAATACTACCGCCGAGATGTTAGGTTGGGTTAAGTTCGGTTATATTACGTTATTGATGTATATAAAGGTCCCACGGAGACGTAGAGGCCAACTCGACAGGAATGTGGTCAAATATTACCGCCGAAATGTTAGGTTGTGTTAGGTTAGGTTATATTAAGTTATTGATGTATATGAAGGTCAAACGGTGACGTAGAGGCCAACAAGCCAGAAATGTGGTCAAATATTACCGCCGAGGTGTTAGATTGGGTTAGGCTAGCTTATATTACGTTATTGATGTATATAAAAGTCCCACGGAGACGTAGAGGCCAACTCGCCAGGAATGTTGTCAAATATTATCGCCGAGATGATAGGTTGGTTTAGGTTTGGTTATATTTCGTTATTGATGTATATGAAGGTCAAACGGAGACGTAGTGGCCAACTCGCCAGGAATGTGGTCAAATATTACCGCCGAGATGTTAGGTTGGGTTAGGTTAGGTTATATTACGTTATTGATGGATATGAAGGTCCCACGTAGACGAAGAGGCCAACAAGACAGGAATGTGGTCAAATATTACCGCCGAAATGTTAGATTGGGTTAGGTTAGGTTATATTACGTTATTGAATTATATAAAGGTCCCAGGGAGACGTAGATGCCAACTCGACAGGAATGTTGTCAAATATTACCGCCGAGATGTTACGTTGGGTTAGGCTAGTTTATATTGTGTTATTTATGTATATAAAGGTCCCACGGAGACGTAGAGGCCAACTCGACAGGAATGTGGTCAAATATTAACGCCGAGATGATAGGTTTGGTTAGGTTAGGTTATATTACGTTATTGACGTATATGAAGGTTAAATGGAGACGTAGAGGCCAACTCGCCACGAATGTTGTCCAATATTACCGCCGATATGTTAGGTTGGGTTAGGTTAGGTTATATTACGTTATTGAATTATATAAATGTCCCAGGGAGACGTAGATGCCAACTCGCCAGGAATGTTGTCAAATATTACCGCCGAGATGTTAGGTTGTGTCAGGTTAGGTTATATTACGTTACAGATGTATCTAAGGGTCCCACGGAGACGTAGATGATAACTCGCCAGGAATGTTGTCAAATATTACCGGCGAGATGTTAGGTTGGGTTAGGTTAGGTTATATTACGTTACAGATGTATCTAAGTGTCCCACGGAGACGTAGAGGCCAACTCGCCAGGAATGTTGTCATATATAATCGCCGAGATGTTAGGTTGGGTTAAGTTCGGTTATATTACGTTATTGATGTATATAAAAGTCCCACAGAGAAGTAGAGGCCAACTCGCCAGGAATGATGTCAAATACTACCGCCGAGATGTTAGGTTGGGTTAAGTTCGGTTATATTACGTTATTGATGTATATAAAGGTCCCACGGAGACGTAGAGGCCAACTCGACAGGAATGTGGTCAAATATTACCGCCGAAATGTTAGGTTGTGTTAGGTTAGGTTATATTAAGTTATTGATGTATATGAAGGTCAAACGGTGACGTAGAGGCCAACAAGCCAGAAATGTGGTCAAATATTACCGCCGAGGTGTTAGATTGGGTTAGGCTAGCTTATATTACGTTATTGATGTATATAAAGGTCCCACGGAGACGTAGAGGCCAACTCGCCAGGAATGTGGTCAAATATTACCGCCGAGATGTTAGGTTGGGTTAGGTTAGGTTATATTACGTTATTGATGGATATGAAGGTCCCACAGAGAAGTAGAGGCCAACTCGCCAGGAATGATGTCAAATACTACCGCCGAGATGTTAGGTTGGGTTAAGTTCGGTTATATTACGTTATTGATGTATATAAAGGTCCCACGGAGACGTAGAGGCCAACTCGACAGGAATGTGGTCAAATATTACCGCCGAAATGTTAGGTTGTGTTAGGTTAGGTTATATTAAGTTATTGATGTATATGAAGGTCAAACGGTGACGTAGAGGCCAACAAGCCAGAAATGTGGTCAAATATTACCGCCGAGGTGTTAGATTGGGTTAGGCTAGCTTATATTACGTTATTGATGTATATAAAAGTCCCACGGAGACGTAGAGGCCAACTCGCCAGGAATGTTGTCAAATATTATCGCCGAGATGATAGGTTGGTTTAGGTTTGGTTATATTTCGTTATTGATGTATATGAAGGTCAAACGGAGACGTAGTGGCCAACTCGCCAGGAATGTGGTCAAATATTACCGCCGAGATGTTAGGTTGGGTTAGGTTAGGTTATATTACGTTATTGATGGATATGAAGGTCCCACGTAGACGAAGAGGCCAACAAGACAGGAATGTGGTCAAATATTACCGCCGAAATGTTAGATTGGGTTAGGTTAGGTTATATTACGTTATTGAATTATATAAAGGTCCCAGGGAGACGTAGATGCCAAATCGACAGGAATGTTGTCAAATATTACCGCCGAGATGTTACGTTGGGTTAGGCTAGTTTATATTGTGTTATTTATGTATATAAAGGTCCCACGGAGACGTAGAGGCCAACTCGACAGGAATGTGGTCAAATATTAACGCCGAGATGATAGGTTTGGTTAGGTTAGGTTATATTACGTTATTGACGTATATGAAGGTTAAATGGAGACGTAGAGGCCAACTCGCCACGAATGTTGTCCAATATTACCGCCGATATGTTAGGTTGGGTTAGGTTAGGTTATATTACGTTATTGAATTATATAAATGTCCCAGGGAGACGTAGATGCCAACTCGCCAGGAATGTTGTCAAATATTACCGCCGAGATGTTAGGTTGTGTCAGGTTAGGTTATATTACGTTACAGATGTATCTAAGGGTCCCACGGAGACGTAGATGCCAACTCGCCAGGAATGTTGTCAAATATTACCGGCGAGATGTTAGGTTGGGTTAGGTTAGGTTATATTACGTTACAGATGTATCTAAGTGTCCCACGGAGACGTAGAGGCCAACTCGCCAGGAATGTTGTCATATATAATCGCCGAGATGTTAGGTTGGGTTAAGTTCGGTTATATTACGTTATTGATGTATATAAAGGTCCCACGGAGACGTAGAGGCCAACTCGCCAGGAATGTGGTCAAATATTACCGCCGAGATGTTAGGTTGGGTTAGGTTAGGTTATATTACGTTATTGATGTATATGAAGGTCCCACGTAGACGTAGAGGCCAACAAGACAGGAATGTGGTCAAATATTACCGCCGAAATGTGAGGTTGGGTTAGGTTAGGTTATATTACGTTATTGAATTATATAAAGATCCCAGGGAGACGTAGATGCCAACTCGACAGGAATGTTGTCAAATATTACCGCCGAGATGTTAGGTTGAGTTAGGCTAGTTTATATTACGTTATTGATGTATATAAAAGTCCCACAGAGAAGTAGAGGCCAACTCGCCAGGAATGATGTCAAATATTACCGCCGAGATGATAAGTTGGGTTAGGTTAGGTTATATAACGTTATTGATGTATATGAAGGTCAAACGGAGACGTAGAGGCCAACTCGCCAGGAATGTTGTCAAATATTACCGCCGAGATGTTAGGTTGTGTCAGGTTAGGTTATATTACGTTACAGATGTATCTAAGGGTCCCACGGAGACGTAGATGCCAACTCGCCAGGAATGTTGTCAAATATTACCGCCGAGATGTTAGGTTGGGTTCGGTTAGGTTATATTACGTTACAGATGTATCTAAGGGTCCAACCGAGACGTAGATGCCGACTCGCCAGGAATGATGTCAAATATTACCGCCGAGATGTTAGGTTGGGTTAGGTTAGGTTATATTACGTTACAGATGTATCTATGTGTCCCACGGAGACGTAGAGGCCAACTCGCCAGGAATGTTGTCAAATATTACCGCCGAGATGTTAGGTTGGGTTAGGTTAGGTTATATTACGTTACAGATGTATCTATGTGTCCCACGGAGACGTAGAGGCCAACTCGCCAGGAATGTTGTCATATATAATCGCCGAGATGGTAGGTTGGGTTAAGTTCGGTTATATTACGTTATTGATGTATATAAAGGTCCCACGGAGACGTAGAGGCCAACTCGCCAGGAATGTGGTCAAATATTACCGCCGAGATGTTAGGTTGGGTTAGGTTAGGTTATATTACGTTATTGATGGATATGAAGGTCCTACGTAGACGTAGAGGCCAACAAGACAGGAATGTGGTCAAATATTACCGCCGAAATGTTAGATTGGGTTAGGTTAGGTTATATTACGTTATTGAATTATATAAATGTCCCAGGGAGACGTAGATGCCAACTCGCCAGGAATGTTGTCAAATATTACCGCCGAGATGTTAGGTTGAGTTAGGCTAGTTTATATTACGTTATTGATGTATATAAAGGTCCCACAGAGACGTAGAGGCCAACTCGCCAGGAATGTGGTCAAATATTACCGCCGAGATGTTAGGTTGGGTTAGGTTAGGTTATATTACGTTATTGATGGATATGAAGGTCCCACGTAGACGTAGAGGCCAACAAGACAGGAATGTGGTCAAATATTATCGCCGAAATGTTAGGTTGGGTTAGGATAGGTTATATTACGTTATTGATGTATATAAAGGTCCCAGGGAGACGTAGATGCCAACTGGCCGGGAATGTTGTCAAATATTACCGCCGAGATGTTAGGTTGGGTTAGGCTAGTTTATATTGTGTTATTTATGTATATAAAGGTCCCACGGAGACGTAGAGGCCAACTCGCCACGAATGTAGTCAAATATTACCGCCGAGATGTTAGGTTGGGTTAGGTTAGGTTATATTACGTTATTGATGGATATGAAGGACCCACGTAGACGTAGAGGCCAACAAGACAGGAATGTGGTCAAATATTACCGCCGAAATGTTAGATTGGGTTAGGTTAGGTTATATTACGTTATTGAATTATATAAAGGTCCCAGGAAGACGTAGATGCCAGCTCGCCAGGAATGTTGTCAAATACTACCGCCGAGATGTTAGATTGGGTTAGGCTATCTTATATTATGTTATTGATGTATATAAAGGTCCCACGGAGACGTGGAGGCCAACTCGCCAGGAATGTTGTCAAATATTATCGCCGAAATGTTAGGTTGGGTTAGGATAGGTTATATTACGTTATTGATGTATATAAAGGTCCCAGGGAGACGTAGATGCCAACTGGCCGGGAATGTTGTCAAATATTACCGCCGAGATGTTAGGTTGGGTTAGGCTAGTTTATATTGTGTTATTTATGTATATAAAGGTCCCACGGAGACGTAGAGGCCAACTCGCCACGAATGTAGTCAAATATTACCGCCGAGATGTTAGGTTGGGTTAGGTTAGGTTATATTACGTTATTGATGGATATGAAGGACCCACGTAGACGTAGAGGCCAACAAGACAGGAATGTGGTCAAATATTACCGCCGAAATGTTAGATTGGGTTAGGTTAGGTTATATTACGTTATTGAATTATATAAAGGTCCCAGGAAGACGTAGATGCCAGCTCGCCAGGAATGTTGTCAAATACTACCGCCGAGATGTTAGATTGGGTTAGGCTATCTTATATTATGTTATTGATGTATATAAAGGTCCCACGGAGACGTGGAGGCCAACTCGCCAGGAATGTTGTCAAATATTACCGCCGAGATGATAAGTTGGGTTAGGTTCGGTTATATTACGATATTGATGTATATGAAGGTCAAACGGAGACGTAGAGGCCAACTCGCCAGGAATGTTGTCAAATATTACCGCCGAGATGTTAGGTTGGGTTAGGTTAGGTTATATTACGTTACAGATGTATCTAAGGGTCCAACCGAGACGTAGATGCCGACTCGCCAGGAATGATGTCAAATATTACCGCCGAGATGTTAGGTTGGGTTAGGTTAGGTTATACTACGTTACAGATGTATCTATGTGTCCCACGGAGACGTGGAGGCCAACTCGCCAGGAATGTTGTCAAATATTACCGCCGAGATGATAAGTTGGGTTAGGTTCGGTTATATTACGTTATTGATGTATATGAAGGTCAAACGGAGACGTAGAGGCCAACTCGCCAGGAATGTTGTCAAATATTACCGCCGAGATGTTAGGTTGGGTTAGGTTAGGTTATATTACGTTACAGATGTATCTAAGGGTCCAACCGAGACGTAGATGCCGACTCGCCAGGAATGATGTCAAATATTACCGCCGAGATGTTAGGTTGGGTTAGGTTAGGTTATATTACGTTACAGATGTATCTATGTGTCCCACGGAGACGTAGAGGCCAACTCGCCAGGAATGTTGTCAAATATTACCGCCGAGATGTTAGGTTGGGTTAGGTTAGGTTATATTACGTTACAGATGTATCTATGTGTCCCACGGAGACGTAGAGGCCAACTCGCCAGGAATGTTGTCAAATATTACCGCCGAGATGTTAGGTTGGGTTAGGCTAGTTTATATTGTGTTATTTATGTATATAAAGGTCCCACGGAGACGTAGAGGCCAACTTGACAGGAATGTGGTCAAATATTAACGCCGAGATGATAGGTTTGATTAGGTTAGGTTATATTACGTTATTGGTGTATATGAAGGTTAAATGGAGACGTAGAGGCCAAATCGCCAGGAATGTTGTCAAATATTACCGCCGAAATGTTAGATTGGGTTAGGTTAGGTTATATTACGTTATTGAATTATATAAAGGTCCCAGGGAGACGTAGATGCCAACTCGCCACGAATGTTGTCAAATATTACCGCCGAGATGTTAGGTTAGGTTAGGTTAGGTTATATTACGTTATTGATGTATATGAAGGTCCCACGTAGACGTAGAGGCCAACAAGACAGGAATGTGGTCAAATATTACCGCCGAAATGTTAGGTTGGGTTAGGTTAGGTTATATTACGTTATTGAATTATATAATGGTCCCAGGGAGACGTAGATGCCAACTCGACAGGAATGTTGTCAAATATTACCGCCGAGATGTTAGGTTGAGTTAGGCTAGTTTATATTACGTTATTGATGTATATAAAGGTCCAACGGAGACGTAGATGCCAACTCGCCACGAATGTTGTCCAATATTACCGCCGAGATGATAGGTTGGGTTAGGTTAGGTTAAATTACGTTATTGTTGTATATGAAGGTCAAACGGAGACGTAGAGTCCAACTCGCCAGGAATGATGTCAAATACTACCGCCGAGATGTTAGGTTGGGTTAAGTTCGGTTATATTACGTTATTGATGTATATAAAGGTCCCACGGAGACGTAGAGGCCAACTCGCCAGGAATGTGGTCAAATATTACCGCCGAGATGTTAGGTTGGGTTAGGTTAGGTTATATTACGTTATTGATGTATATAAGGGTCCCAGGGAGACGTAGATGCCAACTGGCCGGGAATGTTGTCAAATATTACCGCCGAGATGTTAGGTTGGGTTAGGCTAGTTTATATTGTGTTATTTATGTATATAAAGGTCCCACGGAGACGTAGAGGCCAACTCGACAGAAATGTGGTCAAATATTAACGCCGAGATGATAGGTTTGGTTAGGTTAGGTTATATTACGTTATTGATGTATATGAAGGTTAAATGGAGACGTAGAGGCCAAATCGCCAGGAATGTTGTCAAATATTACCGCCGAGATGTTAGATTGGGTTAGGTTAGCTTATAATTCGTTATTGATGTATATGAATGTCCCACGGAGACGTAGAGGCCAACTCGCCACGAATGTTGTCAAATATTACCGCCGAGATGTTAGGTTGGGTTACGTTAGCATATATTACGTTATTGATGTATATGAAGGTCAAGCGGAGACGTAGAGGCTAACTCACCAGGAATGTTGTCAAATATTATCGCCGAAATGTTAGGTTGGGTTAGGCTAGCTTATATTATGTTATTGATGTATATAAAGGTCCCACGGAGACGTAGAGGCCAACTCGCCACGAATGTAGTCAAATATTACCGCCGAGATGTTAGGTTGGGTTAGGTTAGGTTATATTACGTTATTGATGGATATGAAGGACCCACGTAGACGTAGAGGCCAACAAGACAGGAATGTGGTCAAATATTACCGCCGAAATGTTAGATTGGGTTAGGTTAGGTTATATTACGTTATTGAATTATATAAAGGTCCCAGGAAGACGTAGATGCCAGCTCGCCAGGAATGTTGTCAAATACTACCGCCGAGATGTTAGATTGGGTTAGGCTATCTTATATTATGTTATTGATGTATATAAAGGTCCCACGGAGACGTGGAGGCCAACTCGCCAGGAATGTTGTCAAATATTACCGCCGAGATGATAAGTTGGGTTAGGTTAGGTTATATAACGTTATTGATGTATATGAAGGTCAAACGGAGACGTAGAGGCCAACTCGCCAGGAATGTTGTCAAATATTACCGCCGAGATGTTAGGTTGTGTCAGGTTAGGTTATATTACGTTACAGATGTATCTAAGGGTCCCACGGAGACGTAGATGCCAACTCGCCAGGAATGTTGTCAAATATTACCGCCGAGATGTTAGGTTGGGTTAGGTTAGGTTATATTACGTTTACAGATGTATCTAAGTGTCCCACGGAGACGTAGAGGCCAACTCGCCAGGAATGTTGTCATATATAATCGCCGAGATGTTAGGTTGGGTTAAGTTCGGTTATATTACGTTATTGATGTATATAAAGGTCCCACGGAGACGTAGAGGCCAACTCGCCAGGAATGTGGTCAAATATTACCGCCGA
This sequence comes from Xylocopa violacea, assembly GCA_963969225.1. Lineage (NCBI taxonomy): Eukaryota > Metazoa > Arthropoda > Insecta > Hymenoptera > Apidae > Xylocopa > Xylocopa violacea. The sequence goes on along the minus strand of CAXAJV010000836.1, from coordinate 3,422,034 downwards.
GATGTTAGGTTGGTTTAGGTTAGGTTATATTACGTTATTGATGGAGATGAAGGTCCCACGTAGACGTAGAGGCCAACAAGACAGGAATGTGGTCAAATATTACCGCCGAAATGTTAGATTGGGTTAGGTTAGGTTATATTACGTTATTGAATTATATAAATGTCCCAGGGAGACGTAGATGCCAACTCGCCAGGAATGTTGTCAAATATTACCGCCGAGATGTTAGGTTGAGTTAGGCTAGTTTATATTACGTTATTGATGTATATAAAGGTCCCACAGAGACGTAGAGGCCAACCCGCCAGGAATGTGGTCAAATATTAACGCCGAGATGATAGGTTCGGTTAGGTTAGGTTATACTACGTTATTGATGTATATGAAGGTTAAATGGAGACGTAGAGGCCAACTCGCCACGAATGTTGTCAAATATTACCGCCGATATGTTAGGTTGGGTTAGGTTAGGTTATATTACGTTATTGATGTATATGAAGGTCCCACGTAGACGTAGAGGCCAACAAGACAGGAATGTGGTCAAATATTACCGCCGAAATGTTAGATTGGGTTAGGTTAGGTTATATTACGTTATTGAATTATATAATGGTCCCAGGGAGACGTAGATGCCAACTCGACAGGAATGTTGTCAAATATTACCGCCGAGATGTTAGGTTGAGTTAGGCTAGTTTATATTACGTTATTGATGTATATAAAAGTCCCACAGAGACGTAGAGGCCAACTCACCAGGAATGTTGTCAAATATTACCGCCGAGATGTTAGGTTGGGTTACGTTAGCATATATTACGTTATTGATGTATATGAAGGTCAAGCGGAGACGTAGAGGCTAACTCACCAGGAATGTTGTCAAATATTATCGCCGAAATGTTAGGTTGGGTTAGGCTAGCTTATATTATGTTATTGATGTATATAAAGGTCCCACGGAGACGTAGAGGCCAACTCGCCACGAATGTAGTCAAATATTACCGCCGAGATGTTAGGTTGGGTTAGGTTAGGTTATATTACGTTATTGATGGATATGAAGGACCCACGTAGACGTAGAGGCCAACAAGACAGGAATGTGGTCAAATATTACCGCCGAAATGTTAGATTGGGTTAGGTTAGGTTATATTACGTTATTGAATTATATAAAGGTCCCAGGGAGACGTAGATGCCAGATCGCCAGGAATGTTGTCAAATACTACCGCCGAGATGTTAGATTGGGTTAGGCTATCTTATATTATGTTATTGATGTATATAAAGGTCCCACGGAGACGTGGAGGCCAACTCGCCAGGAATGTTGTCAAATATTACCGCCGAGATGATAAGTTGGGTTAGGTTCGGTTATATTACGTTATTGATGTATATGAAGGTCAAACGGAGACGTAGAGGCCAACTCGCCAGGAATGTTGTCAAATATTACCGCCGAGATGTTAGGTTGGGTTAGGTTAGGTTATATTACGTTACAGATGTATCTAAGGGTCCAACCGAGACGTAGATGCCGACTCGTCAGGAATGATGTCAAATATTACCGCCGAGATGTTAGGTTGGGTTAGGTTAGGTTATACTACGTTACAGATGTATCTATGTGTCCCACGGAGACGTGGAGGCCAACTCGCCAGGAATGTTGTCAAATATTACCGCCGAGATGATAAGTTGGGTTAGGTTAGGTTATATAACGTTATTGATGTATATGAAGGTCAAACGGAGACGTAGAGGCCAACTCGCCAGGAATGTTGTCAAATATTACCGCCGAGATGTTAGGTTGTGTCAGGTTAGGTTATATTACGTTACAGATGTATCTAAGGGTCCCACGGAGACGTAGATGCCAACTCGCCAGGAATGTTGTCAAATATTACCGCCGAGATGTTAGGTTGGGTTAGGTTAGGTTATATTACGTTTACAGATGTATCTAAGTGTCCCACGGAGACGTAGAGGCCAACTCGCCAGGAATGTTGTCATATATAATCGCCGAGATGTTAGGTTGGGTTAAGTTCGGTTATATTACGTTATTGATGTATATAAAGGTCCCACGGAGACGTAGAGGCCAACTCGCCAGGAATGTGGTCAAATATTACCGCCGAGATGTTAGGTTGGTTTAGGTTAGGTTATATTACGTTATTGATGGAGATGAAGGTCCCACGTAGACGTAGAGGCCAACAAGACAGGAATGTGGTCAAATATTACCGCCGAAATGTTAGATTGGGTTAGGTTAGGTTATATTACGTTATTGAATTATATAAATGTCCCAGGGAGACGTAGATGCCAACTCGCCAGGAATGTTGTCAAATATTACCGCCGAGATGTTAGGTTGAGTTAGGCTAGTTTATATTACGTTATTGATGTATATAAAGGTCCCACAGAGACGTAGAGGCCAACCCGCCAGGAATGTGGTCAAATATTAACGCCGAGATGATAGGTTCGGTTAGGTTAGGTTATACTACGTTATTGATGTATATGAAGGTTAAATGGAGACGTAGAGGCCAACTCGCCACGAATGTTGTCAAATATTACCGCCGATATGTTAGGTTGGGTTAGGTTAGGTTATATTACGTTATTGATGTATATGAAGGTCCCACGTAGACGTAGAGGCCAACAAGACAGGAATGTGGTCAAATATTACCGCCGAAATGTTAGATTGGGTTAGGTTAGGTTATATTACGTTATTGAATTATATAATGGTCCCAGGGAGACGTAGATGCCAACTCGACAGGAATGTTGTCAAATATTACCGCCGAGATGTTAGGTTGAGTTAGGCTAGTTTATATTACGTTATTGATGTATATAAAAGTCCCACAGAGACGTAGAGGCCAACTCACCAGGAATGTTGTCAAATATTACCGCCGAGATGTTAGGTTGGGTTACGTTAGCATATATTACGTTATTGATGTATATGAAGGTCAAGCGGAGACGTAGAGGCTAACTCACCAGGAATGTTGTCAAATATTATCGCCGAAATGTTAGGTTGGGTTAGGCTAGCTTATATTATGTTATTGATGTATATAAAGGTCCCACGGAGACGTAGAGGCCAACTCGCCACGAATGTAGTCAAATATTACCGCCGAGATGTTAGGTTGGGTTAGGTTAGGTTATATTACGTTATTGATGGATATGAAGGACCCACGTAGACGTAGAGGCCAACAAGACAGGAATGTGGTCAAATATTACCGCCGAAATGTTAGATTGGGTTAGGTTAGGTTATATTACGTTATTGAATTATATAAAGGTCCCAGGGAGACGTAGATGCCAGATCGCCAGGAATGTTGTCAAATACTACCGCCGAGATGTTAGATTGGGTTAGGCTATCTTATATTATGTTATTGATGTATATAAAGGTCCCACGGAGACGTGGAGGCCAACTCGCCAGGAATGTTGTCAAATATTACCGCCGAGATGAAAAGTTGGGTTAGGTTCGGTTATATTACGTTATTGATGTATATGAAGGTCAAACGGAGACGTAGAGGCGAACTCGCCAGGAATGTTGTCAAATATTACCGCCGAGATGTTAGGTTGGGTTAGGTTAGGTTATATTACGTTACAGATGTATCTAAGGGTCCAACCGAGACGTAGATGCCGACTCGCCAGGAATGATGTCAAATATTACCGCCGAGATGTTAGGTTGGGTTAGGTTAGGTTATATTACGTTACAGATGTATCTATGTGTCCCACGGAGACGTAGAGGCCAACTCGCCAGGAATGTTGTCAAATATTACCGCCGAGATGTTAGGTTGGGTTAGGTTAGGTTATATTACGTTACAGATGTATCTATGTGTCCCACGGAGACGTAGAGGCCAACTCGCCAGGAATGTTGTCAAATATTACCGCCGAGATGTTAGGTTGGGTTAGGCTAGTTTATATTGTGTTATTTATGTATATAAAGGTCCCACGGAGACGTAGAGGCCAACTTGACAGGAATGTGGTCAAATATTAACGCCGAGATGATAGGTTTGATTAGGTTAGGTTATATTACGTTATTGGTGTATATGAAGGTTAAATGGAGACGTAGAGGCCAAATCGCCAGGAATGTTGTCAAATATTACCGCCGAAATGTTAGATTGGGTTAGGTTAGGTTATATTACGTTATTGAATTATATAAAGGTCCCAGGGAGACGTAGATGCCAACTCGCCACGAATGTTGTCAAATATTACCGCCGAGATGTTAGGTTAGGTTAGGTTAGGTTATATTACGTTATTGATGTATATGAAGGTCCCACGTAGACGTAGAGGCCAACAAGACAGGAATGTGGTCAAATATTACCGCCGAAATGTTAGGTTGGGTTAGGTTAGGTTATATTACGTTATTGAATTATATAATGGTCCCAGGGAGACGTAGATGCCAACTCGACAGGAATGTTGTCAAATATTACCGCCGAGATGTTAGGTTGAGTTAGGCTAGTTTATATTACGTTATTGATGTATATAAAGGTCCAACGGAGACGTAGATGCCAACTCGCCACGAATGTTGTCCAATATTACCGCCGAGATGATAGGTTGGGTTAGGTTAGGTTAAATTACGTTATTGTTGTATATGAAGGTCAAACGGAGACGTAGAGTCCAACTCGCCAGGAATGATGTCAAATACTACCGCCGAGATGTTAGGTTGGGTTAAGTTCGGTTATATTACGTTATTGATGTATATAAAGGTCCCACGGAGACGTAGAGGCCAACTCGCCAGGAATGTGGTCAAATATTACCGCCGAGATGTTAGGTTCGGTTAGGTTAGGTTATACTACCTTATTGATGCATATGAAGGTTAAATGGAGACGTAGAGGCCAACTCGCCACGAATGTTGTCCAATATTACCGCCGATATGTTAGGTTGGGTTAGGTTAGGTTATATTACGTTATTGAATTATATAAATGTCCCAGGGAGACGTAGATGCCAACTCGCCAGGAATGTTGTCAAATATTACCGCCGAGATGTTAGGTTGTGTCAGGTTAGGTTATATTACGTTACAGATGTATCTAAGGGTCCCACGGAGACGTAGATGCCAACTCGCCAGGAATGTTGTCAAATATTACCGCCGAGATGTTAGGTTGGGTTAGGTTAGGTTATATTACGTTATTGATGTATATAAAGGTCCCACGGAGACGTAGAGGCCAACTCGCCAGGAATGTGGTCAAATATTACCGCCGAGATGTTAGGTTGGGTTAGGTTAGGTTATATTACGTTATTGATGGATATGAAGGTCCGACGTAGACGTAGAGGCCAACAAGAGAGGAATGTGGTCAAATATTACCGCCGAAATGTTAGATTGGGTTAGGTTAGGTTATATTACGTTATTGAATTATATAAAGGTCCCAGGGAGACGTAGATGCCAACTCGACAGGAATGTTGTCAAATATTACCGCCGAGATGTTAGGTTGAGTTAGGCTAGTTTATATTACGTTATTGATGTATATAAAAGTCCCACAGAGAAGTAGAGGCCAACTCGCCAGGAATGATGTCAAATACTACCGCCGAGATGTTAGGTTGGGTTAAGTTCGGTTATATTACGTTATTGATGTATATAAAGGTCCCACGGAGACGTAGAGGCCAACTCGACAGGAATGTGGTCAAATATTACCGCCGAAATGTTAGGTTGTGTTAGGTTAGGTTATATTAAGTTATTGATGTATATGAAGGTCAAACGGTGACGTAGAGGCCAACAAGCCAGAAATGTGGTCAAATATTACCGCCGAGGTGTTAGATTGGGTTAGGCTAGCTTATATTACGTTATTGATGTATATAAAAGTCCCACGGAGACGTAGAGGCCAACTCGCCAGGAATGTTGTCAAATATTATCGCCGAGATGATAGGTTGGTTTAGGTTTGGTTATATTTCGTTATTGATGTATATGAAGGTCAAACGGAGACGTAGTGGCCAACTCGCCAGGAATGTGGTCAAATATTACCGCCGAGATGTTAGGTTGGGTTAGGTTAGGTTATATTACGTTATTGATGGATATGAAGGTCCCACGTAGACGAAGAGGCCAACAAGACAGGAATGTGGTCAAATATTACCGCCGAAATGTTAGATTGGGTTAGGTTAGGTTATATTACGTTATTGAATTATATAAAGGTCCCAGGGAGACGTAGATGCCAACTCCACAGGAATGTTGTCAAATATTACCGCCGAGATGTTAGGTTGGGTTAGGCTAGTTTATATTGTGTTATTTATGTATATAAAGGTCCCACGGAGACGTAGAGGCCAACTCGACAGGAATGTGGTCAAATATTAACGCCGAGATGATAGGTTTGGTTAGGTTAGGTTATATTACGTTATTGACGTATATGAAGGTTAAATGGAGACGTAGAGGCCAACTCGCCACGAATGTTGTCCAATATTACCGCCGATATGTTAGGTTGGGTTAGGTTAGGTTATATTACGTTATTGAATTATATAAATGTCCCAGGGAGACGTAGATGCCAACTCGCCAGGAATGTTGTCAAATATTACCGCCGAGATGTTAGGTTGTGTCAGGTTAGGTTATATTACGTTACAGATGTATCTAAGGGTCCCACGGAGACGTAGATGCCAACTCGCCAGGAATGTTGTCAAATATTACCGGCGAGATGTTAGGTTGGGTTAGGTTAGGTTATATTACGTTACAGATGTATCTAAGTGTCCCACGGAGACGTAGAGGCCAACTCGCCAGGAATGTTGTCATATATAATCGCCGAGATGTTAGGTTGAGTTAGGCTAGTTTATATTACGTTATTGATGTATATAAAAGTCCCACAGAGAAGTAGAGGCCAACTCGCCAGGAATGATGTCAAATATTACCGCCGAGATGATAAGTTGGGTTAGGTTAGGTTATATAACGTTATTGATGTATATGAAGGTCAAACGGAGACGTAGAGGCCAACTCGCCAGGAATGTTGTCAAATATTACCGCCGAGATGTTAGGTTGTGTCAGGTTAGGTTATATTACGTTACAGATGTATCTAAGGGTCCCACGGAGACGTAGATGCCAACTCGCCAGGAATGTTGTCAAATATTACCGCCGAGATGTTAGGTTGGGTTCGGTTAGGTTATATTACGTTACAGATGTATCTAAGGGTCCAACCGAGACGTAGATGCCGACTCGCCAGGAATGATGTCAAATATTACAGCCGAGATGTTAGGTTGGGTTAGGTTAGGTTATATTACGTTACAGATGTATCTATGTGTCCCACGGAGACGTAGAGGCCAACTCGCCAGGAATGTTGTCAAATATTACCGCCGAGATGTTAGGTTGGGTTAGGTTAGGTTATATTACGTTACAGATGTATCTATGTGTCCCACGGAGACGTAGAGGCCAACTCGCCAGGAATGTTGTCAAATATTACCGCCGAGATGTTAGGTTAGGTTAGGCTAGTTTATATTGTGTTATTTATGTATATAAAGGTCCCACGGAGACGTAGAGGCCAACTTGACAGGAATGTGGTCAAATATTAACGCCGAGATGATAGGTTTGATTAGGTTAGGTTATATTACGTTATTGGTGTATATGAAGGTTAAATGGAGACGTAGAGGCCAAATCGCCAGGAATGTTGTCAAATATTACCGCCGAAATGTTAGATTGGGTTAGGTTAGGTTATATTACGTTATTGAATTATATAAAGGTCCCAGGGAGACGTAGATGCCAACTCGCCACGAATGTTGTCAAATATTACCGCCGAGATGTTAGGTTAGGTTAGGTTAGGTTATATTACGTTATTGATGTATATGAAGGTCCCACGTAGACGTAGAGGCCAACAAGACAGGAATGTGGTCAAATATTACCGCCGAAATGTTAGGTTGGGTTAGGTTAGGTTATATTACGTTATTGAATTATATAATGGTCCCAGGGAGACGTAGATGCCAACTCGCCAGGAATGATGTCAAATACTACCGCCGAGATGTTAGGTTGGGTTAAGTTCGGTTATATTACGTTATTGATGTATATAAAGGTCCCACGGAGACGTAGAGGCCAACTCGCCAGGAATGTGGTCAAATATTACCGCCGAGATGTTAGGTTCGGTTAGGTTAGGTTATACTACCTTATTGATGCATATGAAGGTTAAATGGAGACGTAGAGGCCAACTCGCCACGAATGTTGTCCAATATTACCGCCGATATGTTAGGTTGGGTTAGGTTAGGTTATATTACGTTATTGAATTATATAAATGTCCCAGGGAGACGTAGATGCCAACTCGCCAGGAATGTTGTCAAATATTACCGCCGAGATGTTAGGTTGTGTCAGGTTAGGTTATATTACGTTACAGATGTATCTAAGGGTCCCACGGAGACGTAGATGCCAACTCGACAGGAATGTTGTCAAATATTACCGCCGAGATGTTAGGTTGATTTAGGCTAGTTTATATTACGTTATTGATGTATATAAAAGTCCCACAGAGAAGTAGAGGCCAACTCGCCAGGAATGATGTCAAATACTACCGCCGAGATGTTAGGTTGGGTTAAGTTCGGTTATATTACGTTATTGATGTATATAAAGGTCCCACGGAGACGTAGAGGCCAACTCGACAGGAATGTGGTCAAATATTACCGCCGAAATGTTAGGTTGTGTTAGGTTAGGTTATATTAAGTTATTGATGTATATGAAGGTCAAACGGTGACGTAGAGGCCAACAAGCCAGAAATGTGGTCAAATATTACCGCCGAGGTGTTAGATTGGGTTAGGCTAGCTTATATTACGTTATTGATGTATATAAAAGTCCCACGGAGACGTAGAGGCCAACTCGCCAGGAATGTTGTCAAATATTATCGCCGAGATGATAGGTTGGTTTAGGTTTGGTTATATTTCGTTATTGATGTATATGAAGTTCAAACGGTGACGTAGAGGCCAACAAGCCAGAAATGTGGTCAAATATTACCGCCGACACGTTCGGTTGCGTTAGGTTAGGTTATATTACGTTGTTGATGTATATAAAGGTGCCAGGGAGACGTAGATGCCAACTGGCCGGGAATGTAGTCAAATATTACCGCCGAAATGTTAGATTGGGTTAGGTTAGGTTATATTACGTTATTGAATTATATAAAGGCCCCAGGGAGACGTGGAGGCCAACTCGCCAGGAATGTTGTCAAATATTACCGCCGAGATGATAAGTTGGGTTACGTTAGGTTATATTACGTTATTGATGTATATGAAGGTCAAACGGAGACGTAGAGGCCAACTCGCCAGGAATGTGGTCAAATATTACCGCCGAGATGTTAGGTTGGGTTAGGTTAGGTTATATTACGTTATTGATGGATATGAAGGTCCCACGTAGACGAAGAGGCCAACAAGACAGGAATGTGGTCAAATATTACCGCCGAGATGATAGGTTTGGTTAGGTTAGGTTATATTACGTTATTGACGTATATGAAGGTTAAATGGAGACGTAGAGGCCAACTCGCCACGAATGTTGTCCAATATTACCGCCGATATGTTAGGTTGGGTTAGGTTAGGTTATATTACGTTATTGAATTATATAAATGTCCCAGGGAGACGTAGATGCCAACTCGCCAGGAATGTTGTCAAATATTACCGCCGAGATGTTAGGTTGTGTCAGGTTAGGTTATATTACGTTACAGATGTATCTAAGTGTCCCACGGAGACGTAGAGGCCAACTCGCCAGGAATGTTGTCATATATAATCGCCGAGATGTTAGGTTGAGTTAGGCTAGTTTATATTACGTTATTGATGTATATAAAAGTCCCACAGAGAAGTAGAGGCCAACTCGCCAGGAATGATGTCAAATATTACCGCCGAGATGACAAGTTGGGTTAGGTTAGGTTATATAACGTTATTGATGTATATGAAGGTCAAACGGAGACGTAGAGGCCAACTCGCCAGGAATGTTGTCAAATATTACCGCCGAGATGTTAGGTTGTGTCAGGTTAGGTTATATTACGTTACAGATGTATCTAAGGGTCCCACGGAGACGTAGATGCCAACTCGCCAGGAATGTTGTCAAATATTACCGCCGAGATGTTAGGTTGGGTTCGGTTAGGTTATATTACGTTACAGATGTATCTAAGGGTCCAACCGAGACGTAGATGCCGACTCGCCAGGAATGATGTCAAATATTACAGCCGAGATGTTAGGTTGGGTTAGGTTAGGTTATATTACGTTACAGATGTATCTATGTGTCCCACGGAGACGTAGAGGCCAACTCGCCAGGAATGTTGTCAAATATTACCGCCGAGATGTTAGGTTGGGTTAGGTTAGGTTATATTACGTTACAGATGTATCTATGTGTCCCACGGAGACGTAGAGGCCAACTCGCCAGGAATGTTGTCAAATATTACCGCCGAGATGTTAGGTTAGGTTAGGCTAGTTTATATTGTGTTATTTATGTATATAAAGGTCCCACGGAGACGTAGAGGCCAACTTGACAGGAATGTGGTCAAATATTAACGCCGAGATGATAGGTTTGATTAGGTTAGGTTATATTACGTTATTGGTGTATATGAAGGTTAAATGGAGACGTAGAGGCCAAATCGCCAGGAATGTTGTCAAATATTACCGCCGAAATGTTAGATTGGGTTAGGTTAGGTTATATTACGTTATTGAATTATATAAAGGTCCCAGGGAGACGTAGATGCCAACTCGCCACGAATGTTGTCAAATATTACCGCCGAGATGTTAGGTTAGGTTAGGTTAGGTTATATTACGTTATTGATGTATATGAAGGTCCCACGTAGACGTAGAGGCCAACAAGACAGGAATGTGGTCAAATATTACCGCCGAAATGTTAGGTTGGGTTAGGTTAGGTTATATTACGTTATTGAATTATATAATGGTCCCAGGGAGACGTAGATGCCAACTCGCCAGGAATGATGTCAAATACTACCGCCGAGATGTTAGGTTGGGTTAAGTTCGGTTATATTACGTTATTGATGTATATAAAGGTCCCACGGAGACGTAGAGGCCAACTCGCCAGGAATGTGGTCAAATATTACCGCCGAGATGTTAGGTTCGGTTAGGTTAGGTTATACTACCTTATTGATGCATATGAAGGTTAAATGGAGACGTAGAGGCCAACTCGCCACGAATGTTGTCCAATATTACCGCCGATATGTTAGGTTGGGTTAGGTTAGGTTATATTACGTTATTGAATTATATAAATGTCCCAGGGAGACGTAGATGCCAACTCGCCAGGAATGTTGTCAAATATTACCGCCGAGATGTTAGGTTGTGTCAGGTTAGGTTATATTACGTTACAGATGTATCTAAGGGTCCCACGGAGACGTAGATGCCAACTCGACAGGAATGTTGTCAAATATTACCGCCGAGATGTTAGGTTGATTTAGGCTAGTTTATATTACGTTATTGATGTATATAAAAGTCCCACAGAGAAGTAGAGGCCAACTCGCCAGGAATGATGTCAAATACTACCGCCGAGATGTTAGGTTGGGTTAAGTTCGGTTATATTACGTTATTGATGTATATAAAGGTCCCACGGAGACGTAGAGGCCAACTCGACAGGAATGTGGTCAAATATTACCGCCGAAATGTTAGGTTGTGTTAGGTTAGGTTATATTAAGTTATTGATGTATATGAAGGTCAAACGGTGACGTAGAGGCCAACAAGCCAGAAATGTGGTCAAATATTACCGCCGAGGTGTTAGATTGGGTTAGGCTAGCTTATATTACGTTATTGATGTATATAAAAGTCCCACGGAGACGTAGAGGCCAACTCGCCAGGAATGTTGTCAAATATTATCGCCGAGATGATAGGTTGGTTTAGGTTTGGTTATATTTCGTTATTGATGTATATGAAGTTCAAACGGTGACGTAGAGGCCAACAAGCCAGAAATGTGGTCAAATATTACCGCCGACACGTTCGGTTGCGTTAGGTTAGGTTATATTACGTTGTTGATGTATATAAAGGTGCCAGGGAGACGTAGATGCCAACTGGCCGGGAATGTAGTCAAATATTACCGCCGAAATGTTAGATTGGGTTAGGTTAGGTTATATTACGTTATTGAATTATATAAAGGCCCCAGGGAGACGTGGAGGCCAACTCGCCAGGAATGTTGTCAAATATTACCGCCGAGATGATAAGTTGGGTTACGTTAGGTTATATTACGTTATTGATGTATATGAAGGTCAAACGGAGACGTAGAGGCCAACTCGCCAGGAATGTGGTCAAATATTACCGCCGAGATGTTAGGTTGGGTTAGGTTAGGTTATATTACGTTATTGATGGATATGAAGGTCCCACGTAGACGAAGAGGCCAACAAGACAGGAATGTGGTCAAATATTACCGCCGAGATGATAGGTTTGGTTAGGTTAGGTTATATTACGTTATTGACGTATATGAAGGTTAAATGGAGACGTAGAGGCCAACTCGCCACGAATGTTGTCCAATATTACCGCCGATATGTTAGGTTGGGTTAGGTTAGGTTATATTACGTTATTGAATTATATAAATGTCCCAGGGAGACGTAGATGCCAACTCGCCAGGAATGTTGTCAAATATTACCGCCGAGATGTTAGGTTGTGTCAGGTTAGGTTATATTACGTTACAGATGTATCTAAGGGTCCCACGGAGACGTAGATGCCAACTCGCCAGGAATGTTGTCAAATATTACCGCCGAGATGTTAGGTTGGGTTAGGTTAGGTTATATTACGTTACAGATGTATCTAAGTGTCCCACGGAGACGTAGAGGCCAACTCGCCAGGAATGTTGTCATATATAATCGCCGAGATGTTAGGTTGGGTTAAGTTCGGTTATATTACGTTATTGATGTATATAAAGGTCCCACGGAGACGTAGAGGCCAACTCGCCAGGAATGTGGTCAAATATTACCGCCGAGATGTTAGGTTGGGTTAGGTTAGGTTATATTACGTTATTGATGTATATGAAGGTCCCACGTAGACGTAGAGGCCAACAAGACAGGAATGTGGTCAAATATTACCGCCGAAATGTTAGGTTGGGTTAGGTTAGGTTATATTACGTTATTGAATTATATAATGGTCCCAGGGAGACGTAGATGCCAACTCGACAGGAATGTTGTCAAATATTACCGCCGAGATGTTAGGTTGAGTTAGGCTAGTTTATATTACGTTATTGATGTATATAAAAGTCCCACAGAGACGTAGAGGCCAACTCACCAGGAATGTTGTCAAATATTAACGCCGAGATGATAGGTTTGATTAGGTTAGGTTATATTACGTTATTGGTGTATATGAAGGTCAAACGGAGACGTAGAGGCCAAATCGCCAGGAATGTTGTCAAATATTACCGCCGAGATATTAGATTGGGTTAGGTTAGCTTATATTTCGTTATTGATGTATATGAATGTCCCACGGAGACGTAGATGCCAACTCGCCAGGAATGATGTCAAATATTACCGCCGAGATGTTAGGTTGGGTTACGTTAGCATATATTACGTTATTGATGTATATGAAGGTCAAGCGGAGACGTAGAGGCCAACTCACCAGGAATGTTGTCAAATATTATCGCCGAAATGTTAGGTTGGGTTAGGTCAGGTTATATTACGTTGTTGATGTATATAAAGGTGCCAGGGATACGTAGATGCCAACTGGCCGGGAATGTTGTCAAATATTACCGCCGAGATGTTAGGTTGTTTTAGGTTAGGTTATATTACGTTATTGATGTATATGAAGGTCAAACAGTGACGTAGAGGCCAACAAGCCAGAAATGTGGTCAAATATTACCGCCGACACGTTAGGTTGGGTTAGGTTAGGTTATATTACGTTATTGATGTATATAAAGGTCCCAGGGAGACGTGGAGGCCAACTCACCAGGAATGTTGTCAAATATTACCGCCGAGATGTTAGGTTGGGTTAAGTTCGGTTATATTACGTTATTGATGGATATGAAGGTCCCACGTAGACGTAGAGGCCAACAAGACAGGAATGTGGTCAAATATTACCGCCGAAATGTTAGATTGGGTTAGGTTAGGTTATATTACGTTGTTGAATTATATAAAGGTCCCAGGGAGACGTAGAGGCCAACTCGCCACGAATGTTGTCAAATATTACCGCCGCGATGTTAGGTTGGGTTACGTTAGCATATATTACGTTATTGATGTATATGAAGGTCAAGCGGAGACGTAGAGGCCAACTCACCAGGAATGTTGTCAAATATTATCGCCGAAATGTTAGGTTGGGTTAGGTTAGGTTATATTACGTTGTTGATGTATATAAAGGTGCCAGGGAGACGTAGATGCCAACTGGCCGGGAATGTTATCAAATATTACCGCCGAGATGTTAGGTTGTTTTAGGTTAGGTTATATTACGTTATTGATGTATATGAAGGTCAAACGGTGACGTAGAGGCCAACAAGCCAGAAATGTGGTCAAATATTACCGCCGACACGTTAGGTTGGGTTAGGTTAGGTTATATTACGTTGTTGATGTATATAAAGGTGCCAGGGAGACGTAGATGCCAACTGGCCGGGAATGTAGTCAAATATTACCGCCGAAATGTTAGATTGGGTTAGGTTAGGTTATATTACGTTATTGAATTATATAAAGGTCCCAGGGAGACGTAGATGCCAGCTCGCCAGGAATGTTGTCAAATATTACCGCCGAGACGTTAGATTGGGTTAGGCTATCTTATATTATGTTATTGATGTATATAAAGGTCCCACGGAGACGTGGAGGCCAACTCGCCAGGAATGTTGTCAAATATTACCGCCGAGATGATAAGTTGGGTTAGGTTAGGTTATATTACGTTATTGATGTATATGAAGGTCAAGCGGAGACGTAGAGGCCAACTCGCCAGGAATGTTGTCAAATATTATCGCCGAGATGATAGGTTGGTTTAGGTTTGGTTATATTTCGTTATTGATGTATATGAAGTTCAAACGGTGACGTAGAGGCCAACAAGCCAGAAATGTGGTCAAATATTACCGCCGACACGTTAGGTTGGGTTAGGTTAGGTTATATTACGTTGTTGATGTATATAAAGGTGCCAGGGAGACGTAGATGCCAACTGGCCGGGAATGTAGTCAAATATTACCGCCGAAATGTTAGATTGGGTTAGGTTAGGTTATATTACGTTATTGAAATATATAAAGGTCCCAGGGAGACGTAGATGCCAGCTCGCCAGGAATGTTGTCACATATTACCGCCGAGATGTTAGATTGGGTTAGGCTATCTTATATTATGTTATTGATGTATATAAAGGTCCCACGGAGACGTGGAGGCCAACTCGCCAGGAATGTTGTCAAATATTACCGCCGAGATGTTAGGTTGGGTTAGGTTAGGTTATATTACGTTATTGATGGATATGAAGGTCCCACGTAGACGAAGAGGCCAACAAGACAGGAATGTGGTCAAATATTACCGCCGAAATGTTAGATTGGGTTAGGTTAGGTTATATTACGTTATTGAATTATATAAAGGTCCCAGGGAGACGTAGATGCCAACTCGACAGGAATGTTGTCAAATATTACCGCCGAGATGTTAGGTTGGGTTAGGCTAGTTTATATTGTGTTATTTATGTATATAAAGGTCCCACGGAGACGTAGAGGCCAACTCGACAGGAATGTGGTCAAATATTAACGCCGAGATGATAGGTTTGGTTAGGTTAGGTTATATTACGTTATTGACGTATATGAAGGTTAAATGGAGACGTAGAGGCCAACTCGCCACGAATGTTGTCCAATATTACCGCCGATATGTTAGGTTGGGTTAGGTTAGGTTATATTACGTTATTGAATTATATAAATGTCCCAGGGAGACGTAGATGCCAACTCGCCAGGAATGTTGTCAAATATTACCGCCGAGATGTTAGGTTGTGTCAGGTTAGGTTATATTACGTTACAGATGTATCTAAGGGTCCCACGGAGACGTAGATGCCAACTCGCCAGGAATGTTGTCAAATATTACCGCCGAGATGTTAGGTTCGGTTAGGTTAGGTTATATTACGTTACAGATGTATCTAAGTGTCCCACGGAGACGTAGAGGCCAACTCGCCAGGAATGTTGTCATATATAATCGCCGAGATGTTAGGTTGGGTTAAGGTCGGTTATATTACGTTATTGATGTATATAAAGGTCCCACGGAGACGTAGAGGCCAACTCGCCAGGAATGTGGTCAAATATTACCGCCGATATGTTAGGTTGGGTTAGGTTAGGTTATATTACGTTATTGATGTATATGAAGGTCCCACGTAGACGTAGAGGCCAACAAGACAGGAATGTGGTCAAATATTACCGCCGAAATGTTAGGTTGGGTTAGGTTAGGTTATATTACGTTATTGAATTATATAATGGTCCCAGGGAGACGTAGATGCCAACTCGACAGGAATGTTGTCAAACATTACCGCCGAGATGTTAGGTTGAGTTAGGCTAGTTTATATTACGTTATTGATGTATATAAAAGTCCCACAGAGACGTAGAGGCCAACTCACCAGGAATGTTGTCAAATATTAACGCCGAGATGATAGGTTTGATTAGGTTAGGTTATATTACGTTATTGGTGTATATGAAGGTCAAACGGAGACGTAGAGGCCAAATCGCCAGGAATGTTGTCAAATATTACCGCCGAGATATTAGATTGGGTTAGGTTAGCTTATATTTCGTTATTGATGTATATAAAGGTCCCACGGAGACGTAGAGGCCAACTCGCCAGGAATGTGGTCAAATATTACAGCCGAGATGTTAGGTTCGGTTAGGTTAGGTTATACTACGTTATTGATGTATATGAAGGTTAAATGGAGACGTAGAGGCCAACTCGCCACGAATGTTGTCCAATATTACCGCCGATATGTTAGGTTGGGTTAGGTTAGGTTATATTACGTTATTGAATTATATAAATGTCCCAGGGTGACGTAGATGCCAACTCGCCAGGAATGTTGTCAAATATTACCGCCGAGATGTTAGGTTGAGTTAGGCTAGTTTATATTACGTTATTGATGTATATAAAGGTCCCACAGAGACGTAGAGGCCAACCCGCGAGGAATGTGGTCAAATATTAACGCCGAGATGATAGGTTCGGTTAGGTTAGGTTATACTACGTTATTGATGTATATGAAGGTTAAATGGAGACGTAGAGGCCAACTCGCCACGAATGTTGTCCAATATTACCGCCGATATGTTAGGTTGGGTTAGGTTAGGTTATATTACGTTATTGATGTATATGAAGGTCCCACGTAGACGTAGAGGCCAACAGGACAGGAATGTGGTCAAATATTACCGCCGAAATGTTAGATTGGGTTAGGTTAGGTTATATTACGTTGTTGAATTATATAAAGGTCCCAGGGAGACGTAGATGCCAACTCGACAGGAATGTTGTCAAATATTACCACCGAGATGTTAGGTTGAGTTAGGCTAGTTTATATTACGTTATTGATGTATATAAAAGTCCCACAGAGACGTAGAGGGCAACTCACCAGGAATGTTGTCAAATATTAACGCCGAGATGTTAGGTTGGGTTAGGTTAGGTTATATTACGTTACAGACGTATCTAAGTGTCCCACGGAGGCGTAGAGGCCAACTCGCCACGAATGTTGTCTAATGTTACCGCCGAGATGATAGGTTGGGTTAGGTTAGGTTAAATTACGTTATTGATGTATATGAAGGTCAAACGGAGACGTAGAGGCCAACAAGACAGGAATGTGGTCAAATATTACCGCCGAGATGTTAGATTGGGTTAGATTAGGTTATATTACGTTATTGAAGTATATAAAGTTCCCACGGAGAAGTAGAGGCCTATAAGCCAGGAATGTGTTCAAATATTAACGCCGAGATGTTAGATTGGGTTAGGCTAGCTTATATTATGTTATTGATGTATATAAAGGTCCCACGGAGAGGTAGACGCCAACTCGCCAGGAATGTTGTCAAATATTACCGCCGAGATGATAGGTTAGGTTAGGTTAGGTTAAATTACGTTATTGATGTATATGAAGGTCAAACGGAGACGTAGAGGCCAACTCGCCAGGAATGATGTCAAAGACTACCGCCGAGATGTTAGGCTGGGTTAAGTTAGGTTATATTACGTTAGTGATGTATACAAAGGTCCCACGGAGAAGTAGAGGCCTATAAGCCAGGAATGTGGTCAAATATTACCGCCGAGATGTTAGATTGGGTTAGGCTAGCTTATACTACGTTATTGATGTATATGAGGGTTACACGGAAACGTAGAGGCCAACAAGACAGGAATGTGGTCAAATATTACCGCCGAAATGTTAGATTGGGTTAGGTTAGGTTATATTACGTTATTGAATTATACAAAGCTCCCAGGGAGACGTAGATGCCAGCTCGCCAGGAATGTTGTCAAATATTACCGCCGAGATGTTCGGTTGGGTTAAGTTCGGTTATATTACGTTATCGATGTATATAAAGGTCCCACGGAGACGTAGAGGCCAACTGGCCAGGAATGTTGTCAAATATTATAGCCGAAATGTTAGGTTGGGTTAGGATAGGTTATATTACGTTATTGATGTATATAAAGGTCCCAGGGAGACGTAGATGCCAACTGGCCGGGAATGTTGTCAAATATTACCGCCGAGATATTAGATTGGGTTAGGTTAGCTTATATTTCGTTATTGATGTATATGAATGTCCCACGGAGACGTAGAGGCCAACTCGCCACGAATGTTGTCAAATATTACCGCCGCGATGTTAGGTTGGGTTACGTTAGCATATATTACGTTATTGATGTATATGAAGGTCAAGCGGAGACGTAGAGGCCAACTCACCAGGAATGTTGTCAAATATTATCGCCGAAATGTTAGGTTGGGTTAGGTTAGGTTATATTACGTTGTTGATGTATATAAAGGTGCCAGGGAGACGTAGATGCCAACTGGCCGGGAATGTTGTCAAATATTACCGCCGAGATGTTAGGTTGTTTTAGGTTAGGTTATATTACGTTATTGATGTATATGAAGGTCAAACGGTGACGTAGAGGCCAACAAGCCAGAAATGTGGTCAAATATTACCGCCGACACGTTAGGTTGGGTTAGGTTAGGTTATATTACGTTGTTGATGTATATAAAGGTGCCAGGGAGACGTAGATGCCAACTGGCCGGGAATGTAGTCAAATATTACCGCCGAAATGTTAGATTGGGTTAGGTTAGGTTATATTACGTTATTGAATTATATAAAGGTCCCAGGGAGACGTAGATGCCAGCTCGCCAGGAATGTTGTCAAATATTACCGCCGAGATGTTAGATTGGGTTAGGCTATCTTATATTATGTTATTGATGTATATAAAGGTCCCACGGGGACGTGGAGGCCAACTCGCCAGGAATGTTGTCAAATATTACCGCCGAGATGATAAGTTGGGTTAGGTTAGGTTATATTACGTTATTGATGTATATGAAGGTCAAACGGAGACGTAGAGGCCAACTCGCCAGGAATGTTGTCAAATATTATCGCCGAGATGATAGGTTGGTTTAGGTTTGGTTATATTTCGTTATTGATGTATATGAAGTTCAAACGGTGACGTAGAGGCCAACAAGCCAGAAATGTGGTCAAATATTACCGCCGACACGTTAGGTTGGGTTAGGTTAGGTTATATTACGTTGTTGATGTATATAAAGGTGCCAGGGAGACGTAGATGCCAACTGGCCGGGAATGTAGTCAAATATTACCGCCGAAATGTTAGATTGGGTTAGGTTAGGTTATATTACGTTATTGAATTATATAAAGGTCCCAGGGAGACGTTGATGCCAGCTCGCCAGGAATGTTGTCACATATTACCGCCGAGATGTTAGATTGGGTTAGGCTATCTTATATTATGTTATTGATGTATATAAAGGTCCCACGGAGACGTGGAGGCCAACAAGACAGGAATGTGGTCAAATATTACCGCCGAAATGTTAGGTTGGGTTAGGTTAGGTTATATTACGTTATTGAATTATATAATGGTCCCAGGGAGACGTAGATGCCAACTCGACAGGAATGTTGTCAAATATTACCGCCGAGATGTTAGGTTGAGTTAGGCTAGTTTATATTACGTTATTGATGTATATAAAAGTCCCACAGAGACGTAGAGGCCAACTCACCAGGAATGTTGTCAAATATTAACGCCGAGATGATAGGTTTGATTAGGTTAGGTTATATTACGTTATTGGTGTATATGAAGGTCAAACGGAGACGTAGAGGCCAAATCGCCACGAATGTTGTCCAATATTACCGCCGATATGTTAGGTTGGGTTAGGTTAGGTTATAATACGTTATTGATGTATATGAAGGTCCCACGTAGACGTAGAGGCCAACAGGACAGGAATGTGGTCAAATATTACCGCCGAAATGTTAGATTGGGTTAGGTTAGGTTATATTACGTTGTTGAATTATATAAAGGTCCCAGGGAGACGTAGATGCCAACTCGACAGGAATGTTGTCAAATATTACCACCGAGATGTTAGGTTGAGTTAGGCTAGTTTATATTACGTTATTGATGTATATAAAAGTCCCACAGAGACGTAGAGGGCAACTCACCAGGAATGTTGTCAAATATTAACGCCGAGATGTTAGGTTGGGTTAGGTTAGGTTATATTACGTTACAGACGTATCTAAGTGTCCCACGGAGACGTAGAGGCCAACTCGCCACGAATGTTGTCTAATATTACCGCCGAGATGATAGGTTGGGATAGGTTAGGTTAAATTACGTTATTGATGTATATGAAGGTCAAACGGAGACGTAGAGGCCAACAAGACAGGAATGTGGTCAAATATTACCGCCGAGATGTTAGATTGGGTTAGATTAGGTTATATTACGTTATTGAAGTATATAAAGTTCCCACGGAGAAGTAGAGGCCTATAAGCCAGGAATGTGTTCAAATATTAACGCCGAGATGTTAGATTGGGTTAGGCTAGCTTATATTATGTTATTGATGTATATAAAGGTCCCACGGAGAGGTAGACGCCAACTCGCCAGGAATGTTGTCAAATATTACCGCCGAGATGATAGGTTAGGTTAGGTTAGGTTAAATTACGTTATTGATGTATATGAAGGTCAAACGGAGACGTAGAGGCCAACTCGCCAGGAATGATGTCAAAGACTACCGCCGAGATGTTAGGCTGGGTTAAGTTAGGTTATATTACGTTAGTGATGTATACAAAGGTCCCACGGAGAAGTAGAGGCCTATAAGCCAGGAATGTGGTCAAATATTACCGCCGAGATGTTAGATTGGGTTAGGCTAGCTTATACTACGTTATTGATGTATATGAGGGTTACACGGAAACGTAGAGGCCAACAAGACAGGAATGTGGTCAAATATTACCGCCGAGATGTTAGATTGGGTTAGATTAGGTTATATTACGTTATTGATGTATATGAAGGTCCCACGTAGACGTAGAGGCCAACAAGCCAGAAATGTTGTCAAATATTACCGCCGAGATGATAAGTTGGGTTAGGTTAGGTTATATTACGTTATTGATGTATATGAAGGTCAAACGGAGACGTAGAGGCCAACTCGCCACGAATGTTGTCAAATATTACCGCCGATATGTTAGGTTGGGTTAGGTTAGGTTATATTACGTTATTGATGTATATGAAGGTCCCACGTAGACGTAGAGGCCAACAAGACAGGAATGTGTTCAAATATTACCGCCGAAATGTTAGATTGGGTTAGGTTAGGTTATATTACGTTATTGAATTATACAAAGGTCCCAGGGAGACGTAGATGCCAGCTCGCCAGGAATGTTGTCAAATATTACCGCCGAGATGTTCGGTTGGGTTAAGTTCGGTTATATTACGTTATCGATGTATATAAAGGTCCCACGGAGACGTAGAGGCCAACTGGCCAGGAATGTTGTCAAATATTATAGCCGAAATGTTAGGTTGGGTTAGGATAGGTTATATTACGTTATTGATGTATATAAAGGTCCCAGGGAGACGTAGATGCCAACTGGCCGGGAATGTTGTCAAATATTACCGCCGAGATATTAGATTGGGTTAGGTTAGCTTATATTTCGTTATTGATGTATATGAATGTCCCACGGAGACGTAGAGGCCAACTCGCCACGAATGTTGTCAAATATTACCGCCGCGATGTTAGGTTGGGTTACGTTAGCATATATTACGTTATTGATGTATATGAAGGTCAAGCGGAGACGTAGAGGCCAACTCACCAGGAATGTTGTCAAATATTATCGCCGAAATGTTAGGTTGGGTTAGGTTAGGTTATATTACGTTGTTGATGTATATAAAGGTGCCAGGGAGACGTAGATGCCAACTGGCCGGGAATGTTGTCAAATATTACCGCCGAGATGTTAGGTTGTTTTAGGTTAGGTTATATTACGTTATTGATGTATATGAAGGTCAAACGGTGACGTAGAGGCCAACAAGCCAGAAATGTGGTCAAATATTACCGCCGACACGTTAGGTTGGGTTAGGTTAGGTTATATTACGTTGTTGATGTATATAAAGGTGCCAGGGAGACGTAGATGCCAACTGGCCGGGAATGTAGTCAAATATTACCGCCGAAATGTTAGATTGGTTTAGGTTAGGTTATATTACGTTATTGAATTATATAAAGGTCCCAGGGAGACGTAGATGCCAGCTCGCCAGGAATGTTGTCAAATATTACCGCCGAGATGTTAGATTGGGTTAGGCTATCTTATATTATGTTATTGATGTATATAAAGGTCCCACGGAGACGTGGAGGCCAACTCGCCAGGAATGTTGTCAAATATTACCGCCGAGATGATAAGTTGGGTTAGGTTAGGTTATATTACGTTATTGATGTATATGAAGGTCAAACGGAGACGTAGAGGCCAACTCGCCAGGAATGTTGTCAAATATTATCGCCGAGATGATAGGTTGGTTTAGGTTTGGTTATATTTCGTTATTGATGTATATGAAGTTCAAACGGTGACGTAGAGGCCAACAAGCCAGAAATGTGGTCAAATATTACCGCCGACACGTTAGGTTGGGTTAGGTTAGGTTATATTACGTTGTTGATGTATATAAAGGTGCCAGGGAGACGTAGATGCCAACTGGCCGGGAATGTAGTCAAATATTACCGCCGAAATGTTAGATTGGGTTAGGTTAGGTTATATTACGTTATTGAATTATATAAAGGTCCCAGGGAGACGTAGATGCCAGCTCGCCAGGAATGTTGTCACATATTACCGCCGAGATGTTAGATTGGGTTAGGCTATCTTATATTATGTTATTGATGTATATAAAGGTCCCACGGAGACGTGGAGGCCAACAAGACAGGAATGTGGTCAAATATTACCGCCGAAATGTTAGGTTGGGTTAGGTTAGGTTATATTACGTTATTGAATTATATAATGGTCCCAGGGAGACGTAGATGCCAACTCGACAGGAATGTTGTCAAATATTACCGCCGAGATGTTAGGTTGAGTTAGGCTAGTTTATATTACGTTATTGATGTATATAAAAGTCCCACAGAGACGTAGAGGCCAACTCACCAGGAATGTTGTCAAATATTAACGCCGAGATGATAGGTTTGATTAGGTTAGGTTATATTACGTTATTGGTGTATATGAAGGTCAAACGGAGACGTAGAGGCCAAATCGCCACGAATGTTGTCCAATATTACCGCCGATATGTTAGGTTGGGTTAGGTTAGGTTATAATACGTTATTGATGTATATGAAGGTCCCACGTAGACGTAGAGGCCAACAGGACAGGAATGTGGTCAAATATTACCGCCGAAATGTTAGATTGGGTTAGGTTAGGTTATATTACGTTGTTGAATTATATAAAGGTCCCAGGGAGACGTAGATGCCAACTCGACAGGAATGTTGTCAAATATTACCACCGAGATGTTAGGTTGAGTTAGGCTAGTTTATATTACGTTATTGATGTATATAAAAGTCCCACAGAGACGTAGAGGGCAACTCACCAGGAATGTTGTCAAATATTAACGCCGAGATGTTAGGTTGGGTTAGGTTAGGTTATATTACGTTACAGACGTATCTAAGTGTCCCACGGAGACGTAGAGGCCAACTCGCCACGAATGTTGTCTAATATTACCGCCGAGATGATAGGTTGGGTTAGGTTAGGTTAAATTACGTTATTGATGTATATGAAGGTCAAACGGAGACGTAGAGGCCAACAAGACAGGAATGTGGTCAAATATTACCGCCGAGATGTTAGATTGGGTTAGATTAGGTTATATTACGTTATTGAAGTATATAAAGTTCCCACGGAGAAGTAGAGGCCTATAAGCCAGGAATGTGTTCAAATATTAACGCCGAGATGTTAGATTGGGTTAGGCTAGCTTATATTATGTTATTGATGTATATAAAGGTCCCACGGAGAGGTAGACGCCAACTCGCCAGGAATGTTGTCAAATATTACCGCCGAGATGATAGGTTAGGTTAGGTTAGGTTAAATTACGTTATTGATGTATATGAAGGTCAAACGGAGACGTAGAGGCCAACTCGCCAGGAATGATGTCAAAGACTACCGCCGAGATGTTAGGCTGGGTTAAGTTAGGTTATATTACGTTAGTGATGTATACAAAGGTCCCACGGAGAAGTAGAGGCCTATAAGCCAGGAATGTGGTCAAATATTACCGCCGAGATGTTAGATTGGGTTAGGCTAGCTTATACTACGTTATTGATGTATATGAGGGTTACACGGAAACGTAGAGGCCAACAAGACAGGAATGTGGTCAAATATTACCGCCGAGATGTTAGATTGGGTTAGATTAGGTTATATTACGTTATTGATGTATATGAAGGTCCCACGTAGACGTAGAGGCCAACAAGCCAGAAATGTTGTCAAATATTACCGCCGAGATGATAAGTTGGGTTAGGTTAGGTTATATTACGTTATTGATGTATATGAAGGTCAAACGGAGACGTAGAGGCCAACTCGCCACGAATGTTGTCAAATATTACCGCCGATATGTTAGGTTGGGTTAGGTTAGGTTATATTACGTTATTGATGTATATGAAGGTCCCACGTAGACGTAGAGGCCAACAAGACAGGAATGTGTTCAAATATTACCGCCGAAATGTTAGATTGGGTTAGGTTAGGTTATATTACGTTATTGAATTATACAAAGGTCCCAGGGAGACGTAGATGCCAGCTCGCCAGGAATGTTGTCAAATATTACCGCCGAGATGTTAGGTTGGGTTAAGTTCGGTTATATTACGTTATCGATGTATATAAAGGTCCCACGGAGACGTAGAGGCCAACTGGCCAGGAATGTTGTCAAATATTATAGCCGAAATGTTAGGTTGGGTTAGGATAGGTTATATTACGTTATTGATGTATATAAAGGTCCCAGGGAGACGTAGATGCCAACTGGCCGGGAATGTTGTCAAATATTACCGCCGAGATATTAGATTGGGTTAGGTTAGCTTATATTTCGTTATTGATGTATATGAATGTCCCACGGAGACGTAGAGGCCAACTCGCCACGAATGTTGTCAAATATTACCGCCGCGATGTTAGGTTGGGTTACGTTAGCATATATTACGTTATTGATGTATATGAAGGTCAAGCGGAGACGTAGAGGCCAACTCACCAGGAATGTTGTCAAATATTATCGCCGAAATGTTAGGTTGGGTTAAGTTAGGTTATATTACGTTGTTGATGTATATAAAGGTGCCAGGGAGACGTAGATGCCAACTGGCCGGGAATGTTGTCAAATATTACCGCCGAGATGTTAGGTTGTTTTAGGTTAGGTTATATTACGTTATTGATGTATATGAAGGTCAAACGGTGACGTAGAGGCCAACAAGCCAGAAATGTGGTCAAATATTACCGCCGACACGTTAGGTTGGGTTAGGTTAGGTTATATTACGTTGTTGATGTATATAAAGGTGCCAGGGAGACGTAGATGCCAACTGGCCGGGAATGTAGTCAAATATTACCGCCGAAATGTTAGATTGGGTTAGGTTAGGTTATATTACGTTATTGAATTATATAAAGGTCCCAGGGAGACGTAGATGCCAGCTCGCCAGGAATGTTGTCAAATATTACCGCCGAGATGTTAGATTGGGTTAGGCTATCTTATATTATGTTATTGATGTATATAAAGGTCCCACGGAGACGTGGAGGCCAACTCGCCAGGAATGTTGTCAAATATTACCGCCGAGATGATAAGTTGGGTTAGGTTAGGTTATATTACGTTATTGATGTATATGAAGGTCAAACGGAGACGTAGAGGCCAACTCGCCAGGAATGTTGTCAAATATTATCGCCGAGATGATAGGTTGGTTTAGGTTTGGTTATATTTCGTTATTGATGTATATGAAGTTCAAACGGTGACGTAGAGGCCAACAAGCCAGAAATGTGGTCAAATATTACCGCCGACACGTTAGGTTGGGTTAGGTTAGGTTATATTACGTTGTTGATGTATATAAAGGTGCCAGGGAGACGTAGATGCCAACTGGCCGGGTATGTAGTCAAATATTACCGCCGAAATGTTAGATTGGGTTACGTTAGGTTATATTACGTTATTGAATTATATAAAGGTCCCAGGGAGACGTAGATGCCAGCTCGCCAGGAATGTTGTCAC
Source organism: Xylocopa violacea (assembly GCA_963969225.1). Classification (NCBI taxonomy): domain Eukaryota; kingdom Metazoa; phylum Arthropoda; class Insecta; order Hymenoptera; family Apidae; genus Xylocopa; species Xylocopa violacea. The sequence goes on along the minus strand of CAXAJV010000836.1, from coordinate 3,395,668 downwards.
ATATTACCGCCGAGATGTTAGATTGGGTTAGGCTATCTTATATTATGTTATTGATGTATATAAAGGTCCCACGGAGACGTGGAGGCCAACTCGCCAGGAATGTTGTCAAATATTACCGCCGAGATGATAAGTTGGGTTACGTTAGGTTATATTACGTTATTGATGTATATGAAGGTCAAACGGAGACGTAGAGGCCAACTCGCCAGGAATGTGGTCAAATATTACCGCCGAGATGTTAGGTTGGGTTAGGTTAGGTTATATTACGTTATTGATGGATATGAAGGTCCCACGTAGACGAAGAGGCCAACAAGACAGGAATGTGGTCAAATATTACCGCCGAAATATTAGATTGGGTTAGGTTAGGTTATATTACGTTATTGAATTATATAAAGGTCCCAGGGAGACGTAGATGCCAACTCGACAGGAATGTTGTCAAATATTACCGCCGAGATGTTAGGTTGAGTTAGGCTAGTTTATATTACGTGATTAATGTATATAAAGGTCCCACAGAGACGTAGAGGCCAACCCGCCAGGAATGTGGTCACATATTAACGCCGAGATGATAGGTTCGGTTAGGTTAGGTTATACTACGTTATTGATGTATATGAAGGTTAAATGGAGACGTAGAGGCCAACTCGCCACGAATGTTGTCAAATATTACCGCCGAGATGTTAGGTTGGGTTAGGTTAGGTTATATTACGTTATTGATGTATATGAAGGTCCCACGTAGACGTAGAGGCCAACAAGACAGGAATGTGGTCAAATATTACCGCCGAGATGTTAGATTGGGTTAGGTTAGGTTATATTACGTTATTGAATTATATAAAGGTCCCAGGGAGACGTAGATGCCAACTCGCCAGGATGTTGTCAAATATTACCGCTGAGATGTTAGGTTGGGTTAAGTTCGGTTATATTACGTTATCGATGTATATAAAGGTCCCACGGAGTCGTAGAGGTCAACTCGCCAGGAATGTGGTCAAATATTACTGCCGAGATGTTAGGTTGGGTTAGGTTAGGTTATATTACGTTATGGATGGATATGAAGGTCCCACGTAGACGTAGAGGCCAACAAGACAGGAATGTGGTCAAATATTACCGCCGAAATATTAGATTGGGTTAGGTTAGGTTATATTACGTTATTGAATTATATAAAGGTCCCAGGGAGACGTAGATGCCAACTCGACAGGAATGTTGTAAAATATTACCGCCGAGATGTTAGGTTGAGTTAGGCTAGTTTATATTACGTGATTAATGTATATAAAGGTCCCACAGAGACGTAGAGGCCAACCCGCCAGGAATGTGGTCACATATTAACGCCGAGATGATAGGTTCGGTTAGGTTAGGTTATACTACGTTATTGATGTATATGAAGGTTAAATGGAGACGTAGAGGCCAACTCGCCACGAATGTTGTCAAATATTACCGCCGAGATGTTAGGTTGGGTTAGGTTAGGTTATATTACGTTATTGATGTATATGAAGGTCCCACGTAGACGTAGAGGCCAACAAGACAGGAATGTGGTCAAATATTACCGCCGAGATGTTAGATTGGGTTAGGTTAGGTTATATTACGTTATTGAATTATATAAAGGTCCCAGGGAGACGTAGATGCCAACTCGCCAGGATGTTGTCAAATATTACCGCTGAGATGTTAGGTTGGGTTAAGTTCGGTTATATTACGTTATCGATGTATATAAAGGTCCCACGGAGTCGTAGAGGTCAACTCGCCAGGAATGTGGTCAAATATTACTGCCGAGATGTTAGGTTGGGTTAGGTTAGGTTATATTACGTTATGGATGGATATGAAGGTCCCACGTAGACGTAGAGGCCAACAAGACAGGAATGTGGTCAAATATTACCGCCGAAATGTTAGATTGGGTTAGGTTAGGTTATATTACGTTATTGAATTATATAAAGGTCCCAGGGAGACGTAGATGCCAACTCGACAGGAATGTTGTCAAATATTACCGCCGAGATGTTAGGTTGAGTTAGGCTAGTTTATATTACGTTATTGATGTATATAAAGGTCCCACGGAGACGTAGATGCCAACTCGCCACGAATGTTGTCCAATATTACCGCCGAGATGATAGGTTGGGTTAGGTTAGGTTAAATTACGTTATTGTTGTATATGAAGGTCAAACGGAGACGTAGAGTCCAACTCGCCAGGAATGATGTCAAATACTACCGCCGAGATGTTAGGTTGGGTTAAAGTTCGGTTATATTACGTTATTGATGTATATAAAGGTCCCACGGAGACGTAGAGGCCAACTCGCCAGGAATGTGGTCAAATATTACAGCCGAGATGTTAGGTTCGGTTAGGTTAGGTTATACTACGTTATTGATGTATATGAAGGTTAAATGGAGACGTAGAGGCCAACTCGCCACGAATGTTGTCCAATATTACCGCCGATATGTTAGGTTGGGTTAGATTAGGTTATATTACGTTATTGAAGTATATAAAGTTCCCACGGAGAAGTAGAGGCCTATAAGCCAGGAATGTGTTCAAATATTAACGCCGAGATGTTAGATTGGGTTAGGCTAGCTTATATTATGTTATTGATGTATATAAAGGTCCCACGGAGAGGTAGACGCCAACTCGCCAGGAATGTTGTCAAATATTACCGCCGAGATGATAGGTTAGGTTAGGTTAGGTTAAATTACGTTATTGATGTATATGAAGGTCAAACGGAGACGTAGAGGCCAACTCGCCAGGAATGATGTCAAAGACTACCGCCGAGATGTTAGGCTGGGTTAAGTTAGGTTATATTACGTTAGTGATGTATACAAAGGTCCCACGGAGAAGTAGAGGCCTATAAGCCAGGAATGTGGTCAAATATTACCGCCGAGATGTTAGATTGGGTTAGGCTAGCTTATACTACGTTATTGATGTATATGAGGGTTACACGAAAACGTAGAGGCCAACAAGACAGGAATGTGGTCAAATATTACCGCCGAGATGTTAGATTGGGTTAGATTAGGTTATATTACGTTATTGATGTATATGAAGGTCCCACGTAGACGTAGAGGCCAACAAGCCAGAAATGTTGTCAAATATTACCGCCGAGATGATAAGTTGGGTTAGGTTAGGTTATATTACGTTATTGATGTATATGAAGGTCAAACGGAGACGTAGAGGCCAACTCGCCACGAATGTTGTCAAATATTACCGCCGATATGTTAGGTTGGGTTAGGTTAGGTTATATTACGTTATTGATGTATATGAAGGTCCCACGTAGACGTAGAGGCCAACAAGACAGGAATGTGTTCAAATATTACCGCCGAAATGTTAGATTGGGTTAGGTTAGGTTATATTACGTTATTGAATTATACAAAGGTCCCAGGGAGACGTAGATGCCAGCTCGCCAGGAATGTTGTCAAATATTACCGCCGAGATGTTAGGTTGGGTTAAGTTCGGTTATATTACGTTATCGATGTATATAAAGGTCCCACGGAGACGTAGAGGCCAACTGGCCAGGAATGTTGTCAAATATTATAGCCGAAATGTTAGGTTGGGTTAGGATAGGTTATATTACGTTATTGATGTATATAAAGGTCCCAGGGAGACGTAGATGCCAACTGGCCGGGAATGTTGTCAAATATTACCGCCGAGATATTAGATTGGGTTAGGTTAGCTTATATTTCGTTATTGATGTATATGAATGTCCCACGGAGACGTAGAGGCCAACTCGCCACGAATGTTGTCAAATATTACCGCCGCGATGTTAGGTTGGGTTACGTTAGCATATATTACGTTATTGATGTATATGAAGGTCAAGCGGAGACGTAGAGGCCAACTCACCAGGAATGTTGTCAAATATTATCGCCGAAATGTTAGGTTGGGTTAAGTTAGGTTATATTACGTTGTTGATGTATATAAAGGTGCCAGGGAGACGTAGATGCCAACTGGCCGGGAATGTTGTCAAATATTACCGCCGAGATGTTAGGTTGTTTTAGGTTAGGTTATATTACGTTATTGAATTATATAAATGTCCCAGGGTGACGTAGATGCCAACTCGCCAGGAATGTTGTCAAATATTACCGCCGAGATGTTAGGTTGAGTTAGGCTAGTTTATATTACGTTATTGATGTATATAAAGGTCCCACAGAGACGTAGAGGCCAACCCGCCAGGAATGTGGTCAAATATTAACGCCGAGATGATAGGTTCGGTTAGGTTAGGTTATACTACGTTATTGATGTATATGAAGGTTAAATGGAGACGTAGAGGCCAACTCGCCACGAATGTTGTCCAATATTACCGCCGATATGTTAGGTTGGGTTAGGTTAGGTTATAATACGTTATTGATGTATATGAAGGTCCCATGTAGACGTAGAGGCCAACAGGACAGGAATGTGGTCAAATATTACCGCCGAAATGTTAGATTGGGTTAGGTTAGGTTATATTACGTTGTTGAATTATATAAAGGTCCCAGGGAGACGTAGATGCCAACTCGACAGGAATGTTGTCAAATATTACCACCGAGATGTTAGGTTGAGTTAGGCTAGTTTATATTACGTTATTGATGTATATAAAAGTCCCACAGAGACGTAGAGGGCAACTCACCAGGAATGTTGTCAAATATTAACGCCGAGATGTTAGGTTGGGTTAGGTTAGGTTATATTACGTTACAGACGTATCTAAGTGTCCCACGGAGACGTAGAGGCCAACTCGCCACGAATGTTGTCTAATATTACCGCCGAGATGATAGGTTGGGTTAGGTTAGGTTAAATTACGTTATTGATGTATATGAAGGTCAAACGGAGACGTAGAGGCCAACAAGACAGGAATGTGGTCAAATATTACCGCCGAGATGATAGGTTAGGTTAGGTTAGGTTAAATTACGTTATTGATGTATATGAAGGTCAAACGGAGACGTAGAGGCCAACTCGCCAGGAATGATGTCAAAGACTACCGCCGAGATGTTAGGCTGGGTTAAGTTAGGTTATATTACGTTAGTGATGTATACAAAGGTCCCACGGAGAAGTAGAGGCCTATAAGCCAGGAATGTGGTCAAATATTACCGCCGAGATGTTAGATTGGGTTAGGCTAGCTTATACTACGTTATTGATGTATATGAGGGTTACACGGAAACGTAGAGGCCAACAAGACAGGAATGTGGTCAAATATTACCGCCGAGATGTTAGATTGGGTTAGATTAGGTTATATTACGTTATTGATGTATATGAAGGTCCCACGTAGACGTAGAGGCCAACAAGCCAGAAATGTTGTCAAATATTACCGCCGAGATGATAAGTTGGGTTAGGTTAGGTTATATTACGTTATTGATGTATATGAAGGTCAAACGGAGACGTAGAGGCCAACTCGCCACGAATGTTGTCAAATATTACCGCCGATATGTTAGGTTGGGTTAGGTTAGGTTATATTACGTTATTGATGTATATGAAGGTCCCACGTAGACGTAGAGGCCAACAAGACAGGAATGTGTTCAAATATTACCGCCGAAATGTTAGATTGGGTTAGGTTAGGTTATATTACGTTATTGAATTATACAAAGGTCCCAGGGAGACGTAGATGCCAGCTCGCCAGGAATGTTGTCAAATATTACCGCCGAGATGTTAGGTTGGGTTAAGTTCGGTTATATTACGTTATCGATGTATATAAAGGTCCCACGGAGACGTAGAGGCCAACTGGCCAGGAATGTTGTCAAATATTATAGCCGAAATGTTAGGTTGGGTTAGGATAGGTTATATTACGTTATTGATGTATATAAAGGTCCCAGGGAGACGTAGATGCCAACTGGCCGGGAATGTTGTCAAATATTACCGCCGAGATATTAGATTGGGTTAGGTTAGCTTATATTTCGTTATTGATGTATATGAATGTCCCACGGAGACGTAGAGGCCAACTCGCCACGAATGTTGTCAAATATTACCGCCGCGATGTTAGGTTGGGTTACGTTAGCATATATTACGTTATTGATGTATATGAAGGTCAAGCGGAGACGTAGAGGCCAACTCACCAGGAATGTTGTCAAATATTATCGCCGAAATGTTAGGTTGGGTTAAGTTAGGTTATATTACGTTGTTGATGTATATAAAGGTGCCAGGGAGACGTAGATGCCAACTGGCCGGGAATGTTGTCAAATATTACCGCCGAGATGTTAGGTTGTTTTAGGTTAGGTTATATTACGTTATTGAATTATATAAATGTCCCAGGGTGACGTAGATGCCAACTCGCCAGGAATGTTGTCAAATATTACCGCCGAGATGTTAGGTTGAGTTAGGCTAGTTTATATTACGTTATTGATGTATATAAAGGTCCCACAGAGACGTAGAGGCCAACCCGCCAGGAATGTGGTCAAATATTAACGCCGAGATGATAGGTTCGGTTAGGTTAGGTTATACTACGTTATTGATGTATATGAAGGTTAAATGGAGACGTAGAGGCCAACTCGCCACGAATGTTGTCCAATATTACCGCCGATATGTTAGGTTGGGTTAGGTTAGGTTATAATACGTTATTGATGTATATGAAGGTCCCACGTAGACGTAGAGGCCAACAGGACAGGAATGTGGTCAAATATTACCGCCGAAATGTTAGATTGGGTTAGGTTAGGTTATATTACGTTGTTGAATTATATAAAGGTCCCAGGGAGACGTAGATGCCAACTCGACAGGAATGTTGTCAAATATTACCACCGAGATGTTAGGTTGAGTTAGGCTAGTTTATATTACGTTATTGATGTATATAAAAGTCCCACAGAGACGTAGAGGGCAACTCACCAGGAATGTTGTCAAATATTAACGCCGAGATGTTAGGTTGGGTTAGGTTAGGTTATATTACGTTACAGACGTATCTAAGTGTCCCACGGAGACGTAGAGGCCAACTCGCCACGAATGTTGTCTAATATTACCGCCGAGATGATAGGTTGGGTTAGGTTAGGTTAAATTACGTTATTGATGTATATGAAGGTCAAACGGAGACGTAGAGGCCAACAAGACAGGAATGTGGTCAAATATTACCGCCGAGATGATAGGTTAGGTTAGGTTAGGTTAAATTACGTTATTGATGTATATGAAGGTCAAACGGAGACGTAGAGGCCAACTCGCCAGGAATGATGTCAAAGACTACCGCCGAGATGTTAGGCTGGGTTAAGTTAGGTTATATTACGTTAGTGATGTATACAAAGGTCCCACGGAGAAGTAGAGGCCTATAAGCCAGGAATGTGGTCAAATATTACCGCCGAGATGTTAGATTGGGTTAGGCTAGCTTATACTACGTTATTGATGTATATGAGGGTTACACGGAAACGTAGAGGCCAACAAGACAGGAATGTGGTCAAATATTACCGCCGAGATGTTAGATTGGGTTAGATTAGGTTATATTACGTTATTGATGTATATGAAGGTCCCACGTAGACGTAGAGGCCAACAAGCCAGAAATGTTGTCAAATATTACCGCCGAGATGATAAGTTGGGTTAGGTTAGGTTATATTACGTTATTGATGTATATGAAGGTCAAACGGAGACGTAGAGGCCAACTCGCCACGAATGTTGTCAAATATTACCGCCGATATGTTAGGTTGGGTTAGGTTAGGTTATATTACGTTATTGATGTATATGAAGGTCCCACGTAGACGTAGAGGCCAACAAGACAGGAATGTGTTCAAATATTACCGCCGAAATGTTAGATTGGGTTAGGTTAGGTTATATTACGTTATTGAATTATATAAAGGTCCCAGGGAGACGTAGATGCCAACTCGACAGGAATGTTGTCAAATATTACCGCCGAGATGTTAGGTTGAGTTAGGCTAGTTTATATTACGTGATTAATGTATATAAAGGTCCCACAGAGACGTAGAGGCCAACCCGCCAGGAATGTGGTCACATATTAACGCCGAGATGATAGGTTCGGTTAGGTTAGGTTATACTACGTTATTGATGTATATGAAGGTTAAATGGAGACGTAGAGGCCAACTCGCCACGAATGTTGTCAAATATTACCGCCGAGATGTTAGGTTGGGTTAGGTTAGGTTATATTACGTTATTGATGTATATGAAGGTCCCACGTAGACGTAGAGGCCAACAAGACAGGAATGTGGTCAAATATTACCGCCGAGATGTTAGATTGGGTTAGGTTAGGTTATATTACGTTATTGAATTATATAAAGGTCCCAGGGAGACGTAGATGCCAACTCGCCAGGATGTTGTCAAATATTACCGCTGAGATGTTAGGTTGGGTTAAGTTCGGTTATATTACGTTATCGATGTATATAAAGGTCCCACGGAGTCGTAGAGGTCAACTCGCCAGGAATGTGGTCAAATATTACTGCCGAGATGTTAGGTTGGGTTAGGTTAGGTTATATTACGTTATGGATGGATATGAAGGTCCCACGTAGACGTAGAGGCCAACAAGACAGGAATGTGGTCAAATATTACCGCCGAAATGTTAGATTGGGTTAGGTTAGGTTATATTACGTTATTGAATTATATAAAGGTCCCAGGGAGACGTAGATGCCAACTCGACAGGAATGTTGTCAAATATTACCGCCGAGATGTTAGGTTGAGTTAGGCTAGTTTATATTACGTTATTGATGTATATAAAGGTCCCACGGAGACGTAGATGCCAACTCGCCACGAATGTTGTCCAATATTACCGCCGAGATGATAGGTTGGGTTAGGTTAGGTTAAATTACGTTATTGTTGTATATGAAGGTCAAACGGAGACGTAGAGTCCAACTCGCCAGGAATGATGTCAAATACTACCGCCGAGATGTTAGGTTGGGTTAAAGTTCGGTTATATTACGTTATTGATGTATATAAAGGTCCCACGGAGACGTAGAGGCCAACTCGCCAGGAATGTGGTCAAATATTACAGCCGAGATGTTAGGTTCGGTTAGGTTAGGTTATACTACGTTATTGATGTATATGAAGGTTAAATGGAGACGTAGAGGCCAACTCGCCACGAATGTTGTCCAATATTACCGCCGATATGTTAGGTTGGGTTAGGTTAGGTTATATTACGTTATTGAATTATATAAATGTCCCAGGGTGACGTAGATGCCAACTCGCCAGGAATGTTGTCAAATATTACCGCCGAGATGTTAGGTTGAGTTAGGCTAGTTTATATTACGTTATTGATGTATATAAAGGTCCCACAGAGACGTAGAGGCCAACCCGCCAGGAATGTGGTCAAATATTAACGCCGAGATGATAGGTTCGGTTAGGTTAGGTTATACTACGTTATTGATGTATATGAAGGTTAAATGGAGACGTAGAGGCCAACTCGCCACGAATGTTGTCCAATATTACCGCCGATATGTTAGGTTGGGTTAGGTTAGGTTATATTACGTTATTGATGTATATGAAGGACCCACGTAGACGTAGAGGCCAACAAGACAGGAATGTGGTCAAATATTACCGCCGAAATGTTAGATTGGGTTAGGTTAGGTTATATTACGTTATTGAATTATATAAAGGTCCCAGGGAGACGTAGATGCCAACTCGACAGGAATGTTGTCAAATATTACCACCGAGATGTTAGGTTGAGTTAGGCTAGTTTATATTACGTTATTGATGTATATAAAAGTCCCACAGAGACGTAGAGGGCAACTCACCAGGAATGTTGTCAAATATTAACGCCGAGATGTTAGGTTGGGTTAGGTTAGGTTATATTACGTTACAGACGTATCTAAGTGTCCCACGGAGACGTAGAGGCCAACTCGCCACGAATGTTGTCTAATATTACCGCCGAGATGATAGGTTGGGTTAGGTTAGGTTAAATTACGTTATTGATGTATATGAAGGTCAAACGGAGACGTAGAGGCCAACAAGACAGGAATGTGGTCAAATATTACCGCCGAGATGTTAGATTGGGTTAGATTAGGTTATATTACGTTATTGAAGTATATAAAGTTCCCACGGAGAAGTAGAGGCCTATAAGCCAGGAATGTGTTCAAATATTAACGCCGAGATGTTAGATTGGGTTAGGCTAGCTTATATTATGTTATTGATGTATATAAAGGTCCCACGGAGAGGTAGACGCCAACTCGCCAGGAATGTTGTCAAATATTACCGCCGAGATGATAGGTTAGGTTAGGTTAGGTTAAATTACGTTATTGATGTATATGAAGGTCAAACGGAGACGTAGAGGCCAACTCGCCAGGAATGATGTCAAAGACTACCGCCGAGATGTTAGGCTGGGTTAAGTTAGGTTATATTACGTTAGTGATGTATACAAAGGTCCCACGGAGAAGTAGAGGCCTATAAGCCAGGAATGTGGTCAAATATTACCGCCGAGATGTTAGATTGGGTTAGGGTAGCTTATACTACGTTATTGATGTATATGAGGGTTACACGGAAACGTAGAGGCCAACAAGACAGGAATGTGGTCAAATATTACCGCCGAGATGTTAGATTGGGTTAGATTAGGTTATATTACGTTATTGATGTATATGAAGGTCCCACGTAGACGTAGAGGCCAACAAGCCAGAAATGTTGTCAAATATTACCGCCGAGATGATAAGTTGGGTTAGGTTAGGTTATATTACGTTATTGATGTATATGAAGGTCAAACGGAGACGTAGAGGCCAACTCGCCACGAATGTTGTCAAATATTACCGCCGATATGTTAGGTTGGGTTAGGTTAGGTTATATTACGTTATTGATGTATATGAAGGTCCCACGTAGACGTAGAGGCCAACAAGACAGGAATGTGTTCAAATATTACCGCCGAAATGTTAGATTGGGTTAGGTTAGGTTATATTACGTTATTGAATTATACAAAGGTCCCAGGGAGACGTAGATGCCAGCTCGCCAGGAATGTTGTCAAATATTACCACCGAGATGTTAGGTTGAGTTAGGCTAGTTTATATTACGTTATTGATGTATATAAAAGTCCCACAGAGACGTAGAGGGTAACTCACCAGGAATGTTGTCATATATTAACGCCGAGATGTTAGGTTGGGTTAGGTTAGGTTATATTACGTTACAGACGTATCTAAGTGTCCCACGGAGACGTAGAGGCCAACTCGCCACGAATGTTGTCTAATATTACCGCCGAGATGATAGGTTGGGTTAGGTTAGGTTAAATTACGTTATTGATGTATATGAAGGTCAAACGGAGACGTAGAGGCCAACAAGACAGGAATGTGGTCAAATATTACCGCCGAGATGTTAGATTGGGTTAGGTTATGTTATATTACCTTGTTGATGTATATAAAGGTGCCAGGGAGACGTAGATGCCAACTGGCCGGGAATGTAGTCAAATATTATAGCCGAAATGTTAGGTTGGGTTAGGATAGGTTATATTACGTTATTGATGTATATGAATGTCCCAGGGAGACGTAGATGCCAACTGGCCGGGAATGTTGTCAAATATTACCGCCGAGATGTTAGGTTGTTTTAGGTTAGGTTATATTACGTTATTGATGTATATGAAGGTCAAACGGTGACGTAGAGGCCAACAAGCCAGAAATGTGGTCAAATATTACCGCCGACACGTTAGGTTGGGTTAGGTTATGTTATATTACGTTGTTGATGTATATAAAGGTGCCAGGGAGACGTAGATGCCAACTGGCCGGGAATGTAGTCAAATATTACCGCCGAAATGTTAGATTGGGTTAGGTTAGGTTATATTACGTTATTGAATTATATAAAGGTCCCAGGCAGACGTAGATGCCAGCTCGCCAGGAATGTTGTCAAATATTACCGCCGAGATGTTAGATTGGGTTAGGCTATCTTATATTATGTGATTGATGTATATAAAGGTCCCACGGAGACGTGGAGGCCAACTCGCCAGGAATGTTGTCAAATATTACCGCCGAGATGATAAGTTGGGTTAGGTTAGGTTATATTACGTTATTGATGTATATGAAGGTCAAACGGAGACGTAGAGGCCAACTCGCCAGGAATGTTGTCAAATATTACCGCCGAGATGATAGGTTAGGTTAGGTTAGGTTAAATTACGTTATTGATGTATATGAAGGTCAAACGGAGACGTAGAGGCCAACTCGCCAGGAATAATGTCAAAGACTACCGCCGAGATGTTAGGCTGGGTTAAGTTAGGTTATATTACGTTAGTGATGTATACAAAGGTCCCACGGAGAAGTAGAGGCCTATAAGCCAGGAATGTGGTCAAATATTACCGCCGAGATGTTAGATTGGGTTAGGCTAGCTTATACTACGTTATTGATGTATATGAGGGTTACACGGAAACGTAGAGGCCAACAAGACAGGAATGTGGTCAAATATTACCGCCGAGATGTTAGATTGGGTTAGATTAGGTTATATTACGTTATTGATGTATATGAAGGTCCCACGTAGACGTAGAGGCCAACAAGCCAGAAATGTTGTCAAATATTACCGCCGAGATGATAAGTTGGGTTAGGTTAGGTTATATTACGTTATTGATGTATATGAAGGTCAAACGGAGACGTAGAGGCCAACTCGCCACGAATGTTGTCAAATATTACCGCCGATATGTTAGGTTGGGTTAGGTTAGGTTATATTACGTTATTGATGTATATGAAGGTCCCACGTAGACGTAGAGGCCAACAAGACAGGAATGTGTTCAAATATTACCGCCGAAATGTTAGATTGGGTTAGGTTAGGTTATATTACGTTATTGAATTATACAAAGGTCCCAGGGAGACGTAGATGCCAGCTCGCCAGGAATGTTGTCAAATATTACCGCCGAGATGTTAGGTTGGGTTAAGTTCGGTTATATTACGTTATCGATGTATATAAAGGTCCCACGGAGACGTAGAGGCCAACTGGCCAGGAATGTTGTCAAATATTATAGCCGAAATGTTAGGTTGGGTTAGGATAGGTTATATTACGTTATTGATGTATATGAATGTCCCAGGGAGACGTAGATGCCAACTGGCCGGGAATGTTGTCAAATATTACCGCCGAGATGTTAGGTTGTTTTAGGTTAGGTTATATTACGTTATTGATCTATATGAAGGTCAAACGGTGACGTAGAGGCCAACAAGCCAGAAATGTGGTCAAATATTACCGCCGACACGTTAGGTTGGGTTAGGTTATGTTATATTACGTTGTTGATGTATATAAAGGTGCCAGGGAGACGTAGATGCCAACTGGCCGGGAATGTAGTCAAATATTACCGCCGAAATGTTGGATTGGGTTAGGTTAGGTTATATTACGTTATTGAATTATATAAAGGTCCCAGGCAGACGTAGATGCCAGCTCGCCAGGAATGTTGTCAAATATTACCGCCGAGATGTTAGATTGGGTTAGGCTATCTTATATTATGTGATTGATGTATATAAAGGTCCCACGGAGACGTGGAGGCCAACTCGCCAGGAATGTTGTCAAATATTACCGCCGAGATGATAAGTTGGGTTAGGTTAGGTTATATTACGTTATTGATGTATATGAAGGTCAAACGGAGACGTAGAGGCCAACTCGCCAGGAATGTTGTCAAATATTACCGCCGAGATGTTAGGTTGGGTTAGGTTAGGTTATATCACGTTACAGATGTATCTAAGGGTCCAACCGAGACGTAGATGCCAACTCGCCAGGAATGTTGTCAAATATTACCGCCGAGATGTTAGGTTGTTTTAGGTTAGGTTATATTACGTTATTGATGTATATGAAGGTCAAACGGTGACGTAGAGGCCAACAAGCCAGAAATGTGGTCAAATATTACCGCCGACACGTTAGGTTGGGTTAGGTTATGTTATATTACGTTGTTGATGTATATAAAGGTGCCAGGGAGACGTAGATGCCAACTGGCCGGGAATGTAGTCAAATGTTACCGCCGAAATGTTAGATTGGGTTAGGTTAGGTTATATTACGTTGTTGATGTATATAAAGGTGCCAGGGATACGTAGATGCCAACTGGCCGGGAATGTTGTCAAATATTACCGCCGAGATGTTAGGTTGTTTTAGGTTAGGTTATATTACGTTATTGATGTATATGAAGGTCAAACAGTGACGTAGAGGCCAACAAGCCAGAAATGTGGTCAAATATTACCGCCGACACGTTAGGTTGGGTTAGGTTAGGTTATATTACGTTATTGATGTATATAAAGGTCCCAGGGAGACGTGGAGGCCAACTCACCAGGAATGTTGTCAAATATTACCGCCGAGATGTTAGGTTGGGTTAAGTTCGGTTATATTACGTTATTGATGGATATGAAGGTCCCACGTAGACGTAGAGGCCAACAAGACAGGAATGTGGTCAAATATTAACGCCGAGATGATAGGTTTGGTTAGGTTAGGTTATATTACGTTACTGATGTATATGAAGGTTAAATGGGGACGTAGAGGCCAAATCGCCAGGAATGTTGTCAAATATTACCGCCGAGATATTAGATTGGGTTAGGTTAGCTTATATTTCGTTATTGATGTATATGAATGTCCCACGGAGACGTAGAGGCCAACTCGCCACGAATGTTGTCAAATATTACCGCCGAGATGTTAGGTTGTGTCAGGTTAGGTTATATTACGTTACAGATGTATCTAAGGGTCCCACGGAGACGTAGAGGCCAACTCGCCAGGAATGTTGTCATATATAATCGCCGAGATGTTAGGTTGGGTTAAGTTCGGTTATATTCCGTTATTGATGTATATAAAGGACCCACGGAGACGTAGAGGCCAACTCGCCAGGAATGTGGTCAAATATTACCGCCGAGATGTTAGGTTGGGTTAGGTTAGGTTATATTACGTTATTGATGGATATGAAGGTCCCACGTAGACGTAGAGGCCAACAAGACAGGAATGTGGTCAAATATTACCGCCGAAATGTTAGATTGGGTTAGGTTAGGTTATATTACGTTATTGAATTATATAAAGGTCCCAGGGAGACGTAGATGCCAACTCACCAGGAATGTTGTCAAATATTACCGCCGAGATGTTAGGTTGGGTTAAGTTCGGTTATATTACGTTATTGATGGATATGAAGGTCCCACGTAGACGTAGAGGCCAACAAGACAGGAATGTGGTCAAATATTAACGGAGAGATGATAGGTTTGGTTAGGTTAGGTTATATTACGTTATTGATGTATATGAAGGTTAAATGGGGACGTAGAGGCCAAATCGCCAGGAATGTTGTCAAATATTACCGCCGAGATATTAGATTGGGTTAGGTTAGCTTATATTTCGTTATTGATGTATATGAATGTCCCACGGAGACGTAGAGGCCAACTCGCCACGAATGTTGTCAAATATTACCGCCGAGATGTTAGGTTGGGTTACGTTAGCATATATTACGTTATTGATGTATATGAAGGTCAAGCGGAGACGTAGAGGCTAACTCGCCAGGAATGTTGTCAAATATTATCGCCGAAATGTTAGGTTGGGTTAGGCTAGCTTACATTATGTTATTGATGTATATAAAGGTCCCACGGAGACGTAGAGGCCAACTCGCCACGAATGTAGTCAAATATTACCGCCGAGATGTTAGGTTGGGTTAGGTTAGGTTATATTACGTTATTGATGGATATGAAGGACCCACGTAGACGTAGAGGCCAACAAGACAGGAATGTGGTCAAATATTACCGCCGAAATGTTAGATTGGGTTAGGTTAGGTTATATTACGTTATTGAATTATATAAAGGTCCCAGGGAGACGTAGATGCCAGCTCGCCAGGAATGTTGTCAAATACTACCGCCGAGATGTTAGATTGGGTGAGGCTATCTTATATTATGTTATTGATGTATATAAAGGTCCCACGGAGACGTGGAGGCCAACTCGCCAGGAATGTTGTCAAATATTACCGCCGAGATGATAAGTTGGGTTAGGTTCGGTTATATTACGTTATTGATGTATATGAAGGTCAAACGGAGACGTAGAGGCCAACTCGCCAGGAATGTTGTCAAATATTACCGCCGAGATGTTAAGTTGGGTTAGGTTAGGTTATATTACGTTACAGATGTATCTAAGGGTCCTGCCGAGACGCAGATGCCGACTCGCCAGGAATGATGTCAAATATTACCGCCCAGATGTTAGGTTGGGTTAGGTTAGGTTATATTACGTTACAGATGTATCTATGTGTCCCACGGAGTCGTAGAGGCCAACTCGCCAGGAATGTTGTCAAATATTACCGCCGAGATGTTAGGTTGGGTTAGGCTAGTTTATATTGTGTTATTTATGTATATAAAGGTCCCACGGAGACGTAGAGGCCAACTTAACAGGAATGTGGTCAAATATTAACGCCGAGATGATAGGTTTGATTAGGTTAGGTTATATTACGTTATTGGTGTATATGAAGGTTAAATGGAGACGTAGAGGCCAAATCGCCAGGAATGTTGTCAAATATTACCGCCGAGATATTAGATTGGGTTAGGTTAGCCTATATTTCGTTATTGATGTATATGAATGTCCCACGGAGACGTAGAGGCCAACTCGCCACGAATGTTGTCAAACCCGCCGAGATGTTAGGTTGGGTTACGTTAGCATATATTACGTTATTGATGTATATGAAGGTCAAGCGGAGACGTAGAGGCCAACTCACCAGGAATGTTGTCAAATATTATCGCAGAAATGTTAGGTTGGGTTAGGTTAGGTTATATTACGTTGTTGATGTATATAAAGGTGCCAGGGAGACGTAGATGCCAACTGGCCGGGAATGTTGCCAAATATTACCGCCGAGATGTTAGGTTGTTTTAGGTTAGGTTATATTACATTATTGATGTATATGAAGGTCAAACGGTGACGTAGAGGCCAACAAGCCAGAAATGTGGTCAAATATTACCGCCGACACGTTAGGTTGGGTTAGGTTAGGTTATATTACGTTGTTGATGTATATAAAGGTGCCAGGGAGACGTAGATGCCAACTGGCCGGGAATGTAGTCAAATATTACCGCCGAAATGTTAGATTGGGTTAGGTTAGGTTATATTACGTTATTGAATTATATAAAGGTCCCAGGGAGACGTAGATGCCAGCTCGCCACGAATGTTGTCAAATATTACCGCCGAGATGTTAGATTGGGTTAGGCTATCTTATATTATGTTATTGATGTATATAAAGGTCCCACGGAGACGTGGAGGCCAACTCGCCAGGAATGTTGTCTAATATTACCGCCGAGATGTTAGGTTAGGTTAGGTTAGGTTATATTACGTTATTGATGTACATGAAGGGCCCACGTAGACGTAGATGCCAGCTCGCCAGGAATGTTGTCAAATATTACCAACGAGATGTTAGATTGGGTTAGGCTAGATTATATTATGTTATTGATGTATATAAAGGTCCCACGGAGACGTGGAGGCCAACTCGCCAGGAATGTTGTCAAATATTACCGCCGAGATGATAAGTTGGGTTAGGTTAGGTTATATTACGTTATTGAATTATATAAAGTTCCCAGGGAGACGTAGATGCCAACTCGACAGGAATGTTGTCAAATATTACCGCCGAGATGTTAGGTTGAGTTAGGCTAGTTTATATTACGTTATTGATGTATATAAAGGTCCCACGGAGACGTAGAGGCCAACTCGTCAGGAATGTTGTCAAATATTATCGCCGAGATGATAGGTTGGTTTAGGTTTGGTTATATTTCGTTATTGATGTATATGAAGGTCCCACGGAGACGTAGAGGCCAACTCGCCACGAATGTTGTCTAATATTACCGCCGTGATGATAGGTTGGGTTAGGTTAGGTTATATTACGTTACAGATGTATCTAAGGGTCCCACCGAGACGTAGATGCCAACTCGCCAGGAATGTTGTCAAATATTACCGCCGAGATGTTAGGTTGGGTTAGGTTAGGTTATATTACGTTACAGATGTATCTAAGTGTCCCACGGAGACGTAGAGGCCAACTCGCCACGAATGTTGTCTAATATTACCGCCGAGATGTTAGGTTAGGTTAGGTTAGGTTATATTACGTTATTGATGTACATGAAGGTCCCACGTAGACGTAGAGGCCAACAAGACAGGAATGTGGTCAAATATTACCGCCGAAATGTTAGATTGGGTTAGGTTAGGTTATATTACGTTATTGAATTATATAAAGGTCCCAGGGAGACGTAGATGCCAGCTCGCCAGGAATGTTGTCAAATATTACCGCCGAGATGTTAGGTTGGGTTAAGTTCGGTTATATTACGTTATCGATGTATATAAAGGTCCCACGGAGACGTAGAGGCCAACTTGCCAGGAATGTTGTCAAATATTATAGCCGAAATGTTAGGTTGGGTTAGGATAGGTTATATTACGTTATTGATGTATATAAATGTCCCAGGGAGACGTAGATGCCAACTGGCCGGGAATGTTGTCAAATATTACCGCCGAGATGTTAGGTTGGGTTAGGCTAGTTTATATTGTGTTATTTATGTATATAAAGGTCCCACGGAGACGTAGAGGCCAACAAGACAGGAATGTGGTCAAATATTACCGCCGAAATGTTAGATTGGGTTAGGTTAGGTTATATTACGTTGTTGAATTATATAAAGGTCCCAGGGAGACGTAGATGCCAGCTCGCCAGGAATGTTGTCAAATACTACCGCCGAGATGTTAGATTGGGTTAGGCTATCTTATATTATGTTATTGATGTATATAAAGGTCCCACGGAGACGTGGAGGCCAACTCGCCAGGAATGTTGTCAAATATTACCGCCGAGATGTTAGGTTGGGTTAGGTTAGGTTATATTACGTTATTGAATTATATAAAGGTCCCAGGGAGACGTAGATGCCAACTCGCCAGGAATGTTGTCAAATATTACCGCCGAGATGTTAGGTTGAGTTAGGCTAGTTTATATTACGTTATTGATGTATATAAAGGTCCCACGGAGACGTAGATGCCAACTCGCCAGGAATGTGGTCAAATATTACCGCCGAGGTGTTAGATTGGGTTAGGCTAGCTTATATTACGTTATTGATGTATATAAAGGTCCCACGGAGACGTAGACGCCAACTCGCCAGGAATGTTGTCAAATATTACCGCCGAGATGTTAGGTTGGGTTAGGTTAGGTTATATTACGTTACAGATGTATCTAAGGGTCCAACCGAGACGTAGATGCCGACTCGCCAGGAATGATGCCAAATATTAACGCCGAAATGTTAGGTTGGGTTAGGTTAGGTTATATTACGTTACAGATGTATCTAAGTGTCCCACGGAGACGTAGAGGCCAACTCGCCAGGAATGTTGTCAAATATTACCGCCGAGATGTTAGGTTGGGTTAAGTTCGGTTATATTACGTTATCGATGTATATAAAGGTCCCACGGAGACGTAGAGGCCAACTGGCCAGGGATGTTGTCAAATATTATCGCCGAAATGTTAGGTTGGGTTAGAATAGGTTATATTACGTTATTGATGTATATAAAGGTCCCAGGGAGACGTAGATGCCAACTGGCCGGGAATGTTGTCAAATATTACCGCCGAGATGTTAGGTTGGGTTAGGTTAGGTTATATTACGTTACAGATGTATCTATGGGTCCAACCGAGACGTAGATGCCGACTCGCCAGGAATGATGTCAAATATTAACGCCGAGATGTTAGGTTGGGTTAGGTTAGGTTATATTACGTTACAGATGTATCTATGTGTCCCACGGAGACGTAGAGGCCAACTCGCCAGGAATGTTGTCAAATATTACCGCCGAGATGTTAGGTTGGGTTAGGCTAGTTTATATTGTGCTATTTATGTATATAAAGGTCCCACGGAGACGTAGAGGCCAACTTGACAGGAATGTGGTCAAATATTAACGCCGAGGTGATAGGTTTGATTAGGTTAGGTTATATTACGTTATTGGTGTATATGAAGGTTAAACGGAGACGTAGAGGCCAAATCGCCAGGAATGTTGTCAAATATTACCGCCGAGATATTAGATTGGGTTAGGTTAGCTTATATTTCGTTATTGATGTATATGAATGTCCCACGGAGACGTAGAGGCCAACTCGCCACGAATGTTGTCAAATATTACCGCCGAGATGTTACGTTGGGTTACGTTAGCATATATTACGTTATTGATGTATATGAATGTCAAGCGGAGACGTAGAGGTAAACTCACCAGGAATGTTGTCAAATATTACCGCCGAGATGTTAGGTTGTTTTAGGTTAGGTTATATTACGTTATTGATGTATATAAAGGTCCCACGGAGACGTAGAGGTCAACTCGCCAGGAATGTGGTCAAATATTACCGCCGAGGTGTTAGGTTGGGTTAGGTTAGGTTATATTACGTTATTGATGTATATAAAGGTCCCACGGAGACGTAGATGCCAACTCGTCAGGAATGTGGTCAAATATTACCGCCGAGATGTTAGGTTGGGTTAGGCTAGTTTATATTGTGTTATTTATGTATATAAAGGTCCCACGGAGACGTAGAGGCCAACTTGACAGGAATGTGGTCAAATATTAACGCCGAGATGATAGGTTTGATTAGGTTAGGTTATATTACGTTATTGATGTATATGAAGGTTAAATGGAGACGTAGAGGCCAACTCGCCAGGAATGTTGTCAAATATTACCGCCGAGATGTTAGGTTGTGTCAGGTTAGGTTATATTACGTTACAGATGTATCTAAGGGTCCCACGGAGACGTAGATGCCAACTCGCCCGGAATGTTGTCAAATATTACCGCCGAGATGTTAGGTTGGGTTAGGTTAGGTTATATTACGTTACAGATGTATCTAAGTGTCCCACGGAGACGTAGAGGCCAACTCGCCAGGAATGTTGTCATATATAATCGCCGAGATGTTAGGTTGGGTTAAGTTCGGTTATATTACGTTATTGATGTATATAAAGGTCCCACGGAGACGTAGAGGCCAACTCGCCAGGAATGTGGTCAAATATTACCGCCGAGATGTTAGGTTGGGTTAGGTTAGGTTATATTACGTTATTGATGGATATGAAGGTGCCACGTAGACGTAGAGGCCAACAAGACAGGAATGTGGTCAAATATTACCGCCGAAATGTTTGATTGGGTTAGGTTAGGTTATATTACGTTATTGAATTATATAAAGGTCCCAGGGAGACGTAGATGCCAACTCGCCAGGAATGTGGTCAAATATTACCGCCGAGATGTTAGGTTGGGTTAGGCCAGTTTATATTGTGTTATTTATGTATATAAAGGTCCCACGGAGACGTAGAGGCCAACTTGACAGGATCGTGGTCAAATATTAACGCCGAGATGATAGGTTTGATTAGGTTAGGTTATATTACGTTATTGATGTATATGAAGGTTAAATGGAGACGTAGAGGCCAAATCGCCAGGAATGTTGTCAAATATTACCGCCGAGATATTAGATTGGGTTAGGTTAGCTTATATTTCGTTATTGATGTATATGAATGTCCCACGGAGACGTAGAGGCCAACTCGCCACGAATGTTGTCAAATATTACCGCCGAGATGTTAGGTTGGGTTACGTTGGCATATATTACGTTATTGATGTATATGAAGGTCAAGCGGAGACGTAGAGGCCAACTCACCAGGAATGTTGTCAAATATTATCGCCGATATGTTAGGTTGGGTTAGGTTAGGTTATATTACGTTGTTGATGTATATAAAGGTGCCAGGGATACGTAGATGCCAACTGGCCGGGAATGTTGTCAAATATTACCGCCGACACGTTAGGTTGGGTTAGGTTAGGTTATATTACGTTATTGATGTATATAAAGGTCCCAGGGAGACGTGGAGGCCAACTCACCAGGAATGTTGTCAAATATTACCGCCGAGATGTTAGGTTGGGTTAAGTTCGGTTATATTATGTTATTGATGGATATGAAGGTCCCACGTAGACGTACAGGCCAACACGACAGGAATGTGGTCAAATATTACCGCCGAAATGTTAGATTGGGTTAGGTTAGGTTATATTACCTTATTGAATTATATAAAGGTCCCAGGGAGACGTAGATGCCAGCTCGCCAGGAATGTTGTCAAATATTACCAACGAGATGTTAGATTGGGTTAGGCTTGGTTATATTATGTTATTGATGTATATAAAGGTCCCACGGAGACGTGGAGGCCAACTCGCCAGGAATGTTGTCAAATATTACCGCCGAGATGATAAGTTGGGTTAGGTTAGGTTATATAACGTTATTGATGTATATGAAGGTCAAACGGAGACGTAGAGGCCAACTCGCCAGGAATGTTGTCAAATATTACCGCCGAGATGTTAGGTTGTGTCAGGTTAGGTTATATTACGTTACAGATGAATCTAAGGGTCCCACGGAGACGTAGATGCCAACTCGCCAGGAATGTTGTCAAATATTACCGCCGAGATGTTAGGTTGGGTTAGGTTAGGTTATATTACGTTACAGATGTATCTAAGTGTCCCACGGAGACGTAGAGGCCAACTCGCCAGGAATGTTGTCAAATATTACCGCCGAGATGTTAGGTTGGGTTAAGTTCGGTTATATTACGTTATCGATGTATATAAAGGTCCCACGGAGACGTAGAGGCCAACTGGCCAGGGATGTTGTCAAATATTATCGCCGAAATGTTAGGTTGGGTTAGGATAGGTTATATTACGTTATTGATGTATATAAAGGTCCCAGGGAGACGTAGATGCCAACTGGCCGGGAATGTTGTCAAATATTACCGCCGAGATGTTAGGTTGGGTTAGGCTAGTTTATACTGTGTTATTTATGTATATAAAGGTCCCACGGAGACGTAGAGGCCAACTTGACAGGAATGTGGTCAAATATTAACGCCGAGATGATAGGTTTGGTTAGGTTAGGTTATATTACGTTATTGATGTATATGAAGGTTAAATGGAGACGTAGAGGCCAAATCGCCAGGAATGTTGTCAAATATTACCGCCGAGATGTTAGATTGGGTTAGGCTAGCTTATATTATGTTATTGATGTATATAAAGGTCCCACGGAGACGCGGAGGCCAACTCACCAGGAATGTTGTCAAATATTACCGCCGAGATGATAAGTTGGGTTAGGTTACGTTATATTACGTTATTGATGTATATGAAGGTGAAACGGAGACGTAGAGGCCAACTCGCCAGGAATGTTGTCAAATATTACAGCCGAGATGTTAGGTTGGGTTAGGTTAGGTTATATTACGTTACAGATGTATCTAAGTGTCCCACGGAGACGTAGATGCCAACTCGCCACGAATGTTGTCAAATATTACCGCCGAGATGTTAGGTTGGGTTAGGTTAGGTTATATTACGTTGTTGATGTATATAAAGGTGCCAGGGAGACGTAGATGCCAACTGGCCGGGAATGTTGTCAAATATTACCGCCGAGATGTTAGGTTGTTTTAGGTTAGGTTATATTACGTTATTGATGTATATGAAGGTCAAACGGTGACGTAGAGGCCAACAAGCCAGAAATGTGGTCAAATATTACCGCCGACACGTTAGGTTGGGTTAGGTTAGGTTATATTACGTTATTGATGTATATAAAGGTCCCACGGAGACGTGGAGGCCAACCCGCCAGGAATGATGTCAAATATTACCGCCGAGATGTTAGGTTGGGTTAGGTTAGGTTATATTACGTTACAGATGTATCTAAGTGTCCCACGGAGACGTAGAGGCCAACTCGCCAGGAATGTTGTCAAATATTACAGCCGAGATGTTAGGTTGGGTTAGGTTAGGTTATATTACGTTACAGATGTATCTAAGGGTCCAACCGAGACGTAGATGCCAACTCGCCAGGAATGATGTCAAATATTACCGCCGAGATGTTAGGTTGGGTTAGGTTAGGTTATATTACGTTACAGATGTATCTAAGTGTCCCACGGAGACGTAGAGGCCAACTCGCCAGGAATGTTGTCAAATATTACCGCCGAGATGTTAGGTTGAGTTAGGCTAGTTTATATTACGTGATTAATGTATATAAAGGTCCCACAGAGACGTAGAGGCCAACCCGCCAGGAATGTGGTCACATATTAACGCCGAGATGATAGGTTCGGTTAGGTTAGGTTATACTACGTTATTGATGTATATGAAGGTTAAATGGAGACGTAGAGGCCAACTCGCCACGAATGTTGTCAAATATTACCGCCGAGATGTTAGGTTGGGTTAGGTTAGGTTATATTACGTTATGGATGGATATGAAGGTCCCACGTAGACGTAGAGGCCAACAAGACAGGAATGTGGTCAAATATTACCGCCGAAATGTTAGATTGGGTTAGGTTAGGTTATATTACGTTATTGAATTATATAAAGGTCCCAGGGAGACGTAGATGCCAACTCGACAGGAATGTTGTCAAATATTACCGCCGAGATGTTAGGTTGAGTTAGGCTAGTTTATATTACGTTATTGATGTATATAAAGGTCCCACGGAGACGTAGATGCCAACTCGCCACGAATGTTGTCCAATATTACCGCCGAGATGATAGGTTGGGTTAGGTTAGATTAAATTACGTTATTGTTGTATATGAAGGTCAAACGGAGACGTAGAGTCCAACTCGCCAGGAATGATGTCAAATACTACCGCCGAGATGTTAGGTTGGGTTAAAGTTCGGTTATATTACGTTATTGATGTATATAAAGGTCCCACGGAGACGTAGAGGCCAACTCGCCAGGAATGTGGTCAAATATTACAGCCGAGATGTTAGGTTCGGTTAGGTTAGGTTATACTACGTTATTGATGTATATGAAGGTTAAATGGAGACGTAGAGGCCAACCCGCCACGAATGTTGTCCAATATTACCGCCGATATGTTAGGTTGGGTTAGGTTAGGTTATATTACGTTATTGAATTATATAAATGTCCCAGGGTGACGTAGATGCCAACTCGCCAGGAATGTTGTCAAATATTACCGCCGAGATGTTAGGTTGAGTTAGGCTAGTTTATATTACGTTATTGATGTATATAAAGGTCCCACAGAGACGTAGAGGCCAACCCGCCAGGAATGTGGGCAAATATTAACGCCGAGATGATAGGTTCGGTTAGGTTAGGTTATACTACGTTATTGATGTATATGAAGGTTAAATGGAGACGTAGAGGCCAACTCGCCACGAATGTTGTCCAATATTACCGCCGATATGTTAGGTTGGGTTAGGTTAGGTTATATTACGTTATTGATGTATATGAAGGTCCCACGTAGACGTAGAGGCCAACAAGACAGGAATGTGGTCAAATATTACCGCCGAAATGTTAGATTGGGTTAGGTTAGGTTATATTACGTTATTGAATTATATAAAGGTCCCAGGGAGACGTAGATGCCAACTCGACAGGAATGTTGTCAAATATTACCACCGAGATGTTAGGTTGAGTTAGGCTAGTTTATATTACGTTATTGATGTATATAAAAGTCCCACAGAGACGTAGAGGGCAACTCACCAGGAATGTTGTCAAATATTAACGCCGAGATGTTAGGTTGGGTTAGGTTAGGTTATATTACGTTACAGACGTATCTAAGTGTCCCACGGAGACGTAGAGGCCAACTCGCCACGAATGTTGTCTAATATTACCGCCGAGATGATAGGTTGGGTTAGGTTAGGTTAAATTACGTTATTGATGTATATGAAGGTCAAACGGAGACGTAGAGGCCAACAAGACAGGAATGTGGTCAAATATTACCGCCGAGATGTTAGATTGGGTTAGATTAGGTTATATTACGTTATTGAAGTATATAAAGTTCCCACGGAGAAGTAGAGGCCTATAAGCCAGGAATGTGTTCAAATATTAACGCCGAGATGTTAGATTGGGTTAGGCTAGCTTATATTATGTTATTGATGTATATAAAGGTCCCACGGAGAGGTAGACGCCAACTCGCCAGGAATGTTGTCAAATATTACCGCCGAGATGATAGGTTAGGTTAGGTTAGGTTAAATTACGTTATTGATGTATATGAAGGTCAAACGGAGACGTAGAGGCCAACTCGCCAGGAATGATGTCAAAGACTACCGCCGAGATGTTAGGCTGGGTTAAGTTAGGTTATATTACGTTAGTGATGTATACAAAGGTCCCACGGAGAAGTAGAGGCCTATAAGCCAGGAATGTGGTCAAATATTACCGCCGAGATGTTAGATTGGGTTAGGCTAGCTTATACTACGTTATTGATGTATATGAGGGTTACACGGAAACGTAGAGGCCAACAAGACAGGAATGTGGTCAAATATTACCGCCGAGATGTTAGATTGGGTTAGATTAGGTTATATTACGTTATTGATGTATATGAAGGTCCCACGTAGACGTAGAGGCCAACAAGCCAGAAATGTTGTCAAATATTACCGCCGAGATGATAAGTTGGGTTAGGTTAGGTTATATTACGTTATTGATGTATATGAAGGTCAAACGGAGACGTAGAGGCCAACTCGCCACGAATGTTGTCAAATATTACCGCCGATATGTTAGGTTGGGTTAGGTTAGGTTATATTACGTTATTGATGTATATGAAGGTCCCACGTAGACGTAGAGGCCAACAAGACAGGAATGTGTTCAAATATTACCGCCGAAATGTTAGATTGGGTTAGGTTAGGTTATATTACGTTATTGAATTATACAAAGGTCCCAGGGAGACGTAGATGCCAGCTCGCCAGGAATGTTGTCAAATATTACCACCGAGATGTTAGGTTGAGTTAGGCTAGTTTATATTACGTTATTGATGTATATAAAAGTCCCACAGAGACGTAGAGGGCAACTCACCAGGAATGTTGTCAAATATTAACGCCGAGATGTTAGGTTGGGTTAGGTTAGGTTATATTACGTTACAGACGTATTTAAGTGTCCCACGGAGACGTAGAGGCCAACTCGCCACGAATGTTGTCTAATATTACCGCCGAGATGATAGGTTGGGTTAGGTTAGGTTAAATTACGTTATTGATGTATATGAAGGTCAAACGGAGACGTAGAGGCCAACAAGACAGGAATGTGGTCAAATATTACCGCCGAGATGTTAGATTGGGTTAGATTAGGTTATATTACGTTATTGAAGTATATAAAGTTCCCACGGAGAAGTAGAGGCCTATAAGCCAGGAATGTGTTCAAATATTAACGCCGAGATGTTAGATTGGGTTAGGCTAGCTTATATTATGTTATTGATGTATATAAAGGTCCCACGGAGAGGTAGACGCCAACTCGCCAGGAATGTTGTCAAATATTACCGCCGAGATGATAGGTTAGGTTAGGTTAGGTTAAATTACGTTATTGATGTATATGAAGGTCAAACGGAGACGTAGAGGCCAACTCGCCAGGAATGATGTCAAAGACTACCGCCGAGATGTTAGGCTGGGTTAAGTTAGGTTATATTACGTTAGTGATGTATACAAAGGTCCCACGGAGAAGTAGAGGCCTATAAGCCAGGAATGTGGTCAAATATTACCGCCGAGATGTTAGATTGGGTTAGGCTAGCTTATACTACGTTATTGATGTATATGAGGGTTACACGGAAACGTAGAGGCCAACAAGACAGGAATGTGGTCAAATATTACCGCCGAGATGTTAGATTGGGTTAGATTAGGTTATATTACGTTATTGATGTATATGAAGGTCCCACGTAGACGTAGAGGCCAACAAGCCAGAAATGTTGTCAAATATTACCGCCGAGATGATAAGTTGGGTTAGGTTAAGTTATATTACGTTATTGATGTATATGAAGGTCAAACGGAGACGTAGAGGCCAACTCGCCACGAATGTTGTCAAATATTACCGCCGATATGTTAGGTTGGGTTAGGTTAGGTTATATTACGTTATTGATGTATATGAAGGTCCCACGTAGACGTAGAGGCCAACAAGACAGGAATGTGTTCAAATATTACCGCCGAAATGTTAGATTGGGTTAGGTTAGGTTATATTACGTTATTGAATTATACAAAGGTCCCAGGGAGACGTAGATGCCAGCTCGCCAGGAATGTTGTCAAATATTACCGCCGAGATGTTAGGTTGGGTTAAGTTCGGTTATATTACGTTATCGATGTATATAAAGGTCCCACGGAGACGTAGAGGCCAACTGGCCAGGAATGTTGTCAAATATTATAGCCGAAATGTTAGGTTGGGTTAGGATAGGTTATATTACGTTATTGATGTATATGAATGTCCCAGGGAGACGTAGATGCCAACTGGCCGGGAATGTTGTCAAATATTACCGCCGAGATGTTAGGTTGTTTTAGGTTAGGTTATATTACGTTATTGATGTATATGAAGGTCAAACGGTGACGTAGAGGCCAACAAGCCAGAAATGTGGTCAAATATTACCGCCGACACGTTAGGTTGGGTTAGGTTATGTTATATTACGTTGTGGATGTATATAAAGGTGCCAGGGAGACGTAGATGCCAACTGGCCGGGAATGTAGTCAAATATTACCGCCGAAATGTTAGATTGGGTTAGGTTAGGTTATATTACGTTATTGAATTATATAAAGGTCCCAGGCAGACGTAGATGCCAGCTCGCCAGGAATGTTGTCAAATATTACCGCCGAGATGTTAGATTGGGTTAGGCTATCTTATATTATGTGATTGATGTATATAATGGTCCCACGGAGACGTGGAGGCCAACTCGCCAGGAATGTTGTCAAATATTACCGCCGAGATGATAAGTTGGGTTAGGTTAGGTTATATTACGTTATTGATGTATATGAAGGTCAAACGGAGACGTAGAGGCCAACTCGACAGGAATGTTGTCAAATATTACCGCCGAGATGTTAGGTTGGGTTAGGTTAGGTTATATCACGTTACAGATGTATCTAAGGGTCCAACCGAGACGTAGATGCCAACTCGCCAGGAATGATGTCACATATTACCGCCGAGATGTTAGGTTGGGTTAGGTTAGGTTATATTACGTTACAGATGTATCTAAGTGTCCCACGGAGACGTATAGGCCAACTAGCCAGGAATGTTGTCAAATATTACCGCCGAGATGTTAGGTTGTTTTAGGTTAGGTTATATTACGTTATTGATGTATATGAAGGTCAAACGGTGACGTAGAGGCCAACAAGCCAGAAATGTGGTCAAATATTACCGCCGACACGTTAGGTTGGGTTAGGTTAGGTTATATTACGTTGTTGATGTATATAAAGGTGCCAGGGAGACGTAGATGCCAACTGGCCGGGAATGTAGTCAAATGTTACCGCCGAAATGTTAGATTGGGTTAGGTTAGGTTATATTACGTTATTGAATTATATAAAGGTCCCAGGGAGACGTAGATGCCAGCTCGCCAGGAATGTTGTCAAATATTACCGCCGAGATGTTAGATTGGGTTAGGCTATCTTATATTATGTTATTGATGTATATAAAGGTTCCACGGAGACGTGGAGGCCAACTCGCCAGGAATGTTGTCAAATATTACCGCCGAGATGATAAGTTGGGTTAGGTTAGGTTATATTACGTTATTGATGTATATGAAGGTCAAACGGAGACGTAGAGGCCAACTCGCCAGGAATGTTGTCAAATATTACCGCCGAGATGTTAGGTTGGGTTAGGCTAGTTTATATTGTGTTATTTATGTATATAAAGGTCCCACGGAGACGTAGAGGCCAACTTGACAGGAATGTGGTCAAATATTAACGCCGAGATGATAGGTTTGATTAGGTTAGGTTATATTACGTTATTGATGTATATGAAGGTTAAATGGAGACGAAGAGGCCAAAACGCCAGGAATGTTGTCAAATATTACCGCCGAGATACTAGATTGGGTTAGGTTAGCTTATATTTCGTTATTGATGTATATGAATGTCCCACGGAGACGTAGAGGCCAACTCGCCACGAATGTTGTCAAATATTACCGCCGAGATGTTAGGTTGGGTTACGTTAGCATATATTACGTTATTGATGTATATGAAGGTCAAGCGGAGACGTAGAGGCCAACTCACCAGGAATGTTGTCAAATATTATCGCCGAAATGTTAGGTTGGGTTAGGTTAGGTTATATTACGTTGTTGATGTATATAAAGGTGCCAGGGATACGTAGATGCCAACTGGCCGGGAATGTTGTCAAATATTACCGCCGAGATGTTAGGTTGTTTTAGGTTAGGTTATATTACGTTATTGATGTATATGAAGGTCAAACAGTGACGTAGAGGCCAACAAGCCAGAAATGTGGTCAAATATTACCGCCGACACGTTAGGTTGGGTTAGGTTAGGTTATATTACGTTATTGATGTATATAAAGGTCCCAGGGAGACGTGGAGGCCAACTCACCAGGAATGTTGTCAAATATTACCGCCGAGATGTTAGGTTGGGTTAAGTACGGTTATATTACGTTATTGATGGATATGAAGGTCCCACGTAGACGTAGAGGCCAACAAGACAGGAATGTGGTCAAATATTAACGCCGAGATGATAGGTTTGGTTAGGTTAGGTTATATTACGTTACTGATGTATATGAAGGTTAAATGGGGACGTAGAGGCCAAATCGCCAGGAATGTTGTCAAATATTACCGCCGAGATATTAGATTGGGTTAGGTTAGCTTATATTTCGTTATTGATGTATATGAATGTCCCACGGAGACGTAGAGGCCAACTCGCCACGAATGTTGTCAAATATTACCGCCGAGATGTTAGGTTGTGTCAGGTTAGGTTATATTACGTTACAGATGTATCTAAGGGTCCCACGGAGACGTAGAGGCCAACTCGCCAGGAATGTTGTCATATATAATCGCCGAGATGTTAGGTTGGGTTAAGTTCGGTTATATTACGTTATTGATGTATATAAAGGACCCACGGAGACGTAGAGGCCAACTCGCCAGGAATGTGGTCAAATATTACCGCCGAGATGTTAGGTTGGGTTAGGTTAGGTTATATTACGTTATTGATGGATATGAAGGTCCCACGTAGACGTAGAGGCCAACAAGACAGGAATGTGGTCAAATATTACCGCCGAAATGTTAGATTGGGTTAGGTTAGGTTATATTACGTTATTGAATTATATAAAGGTCCCAGGGAGACGTAGATGCCAACTCACCAGGAATGTTGTCAAATATTACCGCCGAGATGTTAGGTTGGGTTAAGTTCGGTTATATTACGTTATTGATGGATATGAAGGTCCCACGTAGACGTAGAGGCCAACAAGACAGGAATGTGGTCAAATATTAACGCCGAGATGATAGGTTTGGTTAGGTTAGGTTATATTACGTTATTGATGTATATGAAGGTTAAATGGGGACGTAGAGGCCAAATCGCCAGGAATGTTGTCAAATATTACCGCCGAGATATTAGATTGGGTTAGGTTAGCTTATATTTCGTTATTGATGTATATGAATGTCCCACGGAGACGTAGAGGCCAACTCGCCACGAATGTTGTCAAATATTACCGCCGAGATGTTAGGTTGGGTTACGTTAGCATATATTACGTTATTGATGTATATGAAGGTCAAGCGGAGACGTAGAGGCTAACTCGCCAGGAATGTTGTCAAATATTATCGCCGAAATGTTAGGTTGGGTTAGGCTAGCTTACATTATGTTATTGATGTATATAAAGGTCCCACGGAGACGTAGAGGCCAACTCGCCACGAATGTAGTCAAATATTACCGCCGAGATGTTAGGTTGGGTTAGGTTAGGTTATATTACGTTATTGATGGATATGAAGGACCCACGTAGACGTAGAGGCCAACAAGACAGGAATGTGGTCAAATATTACCGCCGAAATGTTAGATTGGGTTAGGTTAGGTTATATTACGTTATTGAATTATATAAAGGTCCCAGGGAGACGTAGATGCCAGCTCGCCAGGAATGTTGTCAAATACTACCGCCGAGATGTTAGATTGGGTGAGGCTATCTTATATTATGTTATTGATGTATATAAAGGTCCCACGGAGACGTGGAGGCCAACTCGCCAGGAATGTTGTCAAATATTACCGCCGAGATGATAAGTTGGGTTAGGTTCGGTTATATTACGTTATTGATGTATATGAAGGTCAAACGGAGACGTAGAGGCCAACTCGCCAGGAATGTTGTCAAATATTACCGCCGAGATGTTAAGTTGGGTTAGGTTAGGTTATATTACGTTACAGATGTATCTAAGGGTCCTGCCGAGACGTAGATGCCGACTCGCCAGGAATGATGTCAAATATTACCGCCCAGATGTTAGGTTGGGTTAGGTTAGGTTATATTACGTTACAGATGTATCTATGTGTCCCACGGAGTCGTAGAGGCCAACTCGCCAGGAATGTTGTCAAATATTACCGCCGAGATGTTAGGTTGGGTTAGGCTAGTTTATATTGTGTTATTTATGTATATAAAGGTCCCACGGAGACGTAGAGGCCAACTTAACAGGAATGTGGTCAAATATTAACGCCGAGATGATAGGTTTGATTAGGTTAGGTTATATTACGTTATTGGTGTATATGAAGGTTAAATGGAGACGTAGAGGCCAAATCGCCAGGAATGTTGTCAAATATTACCGCCGAGATATTAGATTGGGTTAGGTTAGCCTATATTTCGTTATTGATGTATATGAATGTCCCACGGAGACGTAGAGGCCAACTCGCCACGAATGTTGTCAAATATTACCGCCGAGATGTTAGGTTGGGTTACGTTAGCATATATTACGTTATTGATGTATATGAAGGTCAAGCGGAGACGTAGAGGCCAACTCACCAGGAATGTTGTCAAATATTATCGCCGAAATGTTAGGTTGGGTTAGGTTAGGTTATATTACGTTGTTGATGTATATAAAGGTGCCAGGGAGACGTAGATGCCAACTGGCCGGGAATGTTGCCAAATATTACCGCCGAGATGTTAGGTTGTTTTAGGTTAGGTTATATTACATTATTGATGTATATGAAGGTCAAACGGTGACGTAGAGGCCAACAAGCCAGAAATGTGGTCAAATATTACCGCCGACACGTTAGGTTGGGTTAGGTTAGGTTATATTACGTTGTTGATGTATATAAAGGTGCCAGGGAGACGTAGATGCCAACTGGCCGGGAATGTAGTCAAATATTACCGCCGAAATGTTAGATTGGGTTAGGTTAGGTTATATTACGTTATTGAATTATATAAAGGTCCCAGGGAGACGTAGATGCCAGCTCGCCAGGAATGTTGTCAAATATTACCGCCGAGATGTTAGATTGGGTTAGGCTATCTTATATTATGTTATTGATGTATATAAAGGTCCCACGGAGACGTGGAGGCCAACTCGCCAGGAATGTTGTCTAATATTACCGCCGAGATGTTAGGTTAGGTTAGGTTAGGTTATATTACGTTATTGATGTACATGAAGGTCCCACGTAGACGTAGATGCCAGCTCGCCAGGAATGTTGTCAAATATTACCAACGAGATGTTAGATTGGGTTAGGCTAGATTATATTATGTTATTGATGTATATAAAGGTCCCACGGAGACGTGGAGGCCAACTCGCCAGGAATGTTGTCAAATATTACCGCCGAGATGATAAGTTGGGTTAGGTTAGGTTATATTACGTTATTGAATTATATAAAGTTCCCAGGGAGACGTAGATGCCAACTCGACAGGAATGTTGTCAAATATTACCGCCTAGATGTTAGGTTGAGTTAGGCTAGTTTATATTACGTTATTGATGTATATAAAGGTCCCACGGAGACGTAGAGGCCAACTCGTCAGGAATGTTGTCAAATATTATCGCCGAGATGATAGGTTGGTTTAGGTTTGGTTATATTTCGTTATTGATGTATATGAAGGTCCCACGGAGACGTAGAGGCCAACTCGCCACGAATGTTGTCTAATATTACCGCCGTGATGATAGGTTGGGTTAGGTTAGGTTATATTACGTTACAGATGTATCTAAGGGTCCCACCGAGACGTAGATGCCAACTCGCCAGGAATGTTGTCAAATATTACCGCCGAGATGTTAGGTTGGGTTAGGTTAGGTTATATTACGTTACAGATGTATCTAAGTGTCCCACGGAGACGTAGAGGCCAACTCGCCAGGAATGTTGTCATATATTATCGCCGAGATGATAGGTTGGTTTAGGTTAGGTTATATTTCGTTATTGATGTATATGAATGTCCCACGGAGACGTAGAGGCCAACTCGCCACGAATGTTGTCTAATATTACCGCCGAGATGTTAGGTTAGGTTAGGTTAGGTTATATTACGTTATTGATGTACATGAAGGTCCCACGTAGACGTAGAGGCCAACAAGACAGGAATGTGGTCAAATATTACCGCCGAAATGTTAGATTGGGTTAGGTTAGGTTATATTACGTTATTGAATTATATAAAGGTCCCAGGGAGACGTAGATGCCAGCTCGCCAGGAATGTTGTCAAATATTACCGCCGAGATGTTAGGTTGGGTTAAGTTCGGTTATATTACGTTATCGATGTATATAAAGGTCCCACGGAGACGTAGAGGCCAACAAGCCAGAAATGTGGTCAAATATTACCGCCGACACGTTAGGTTGGGTTAGGTTAGGTTATATTACGTTATTGATGTATATAAAGGTCCCAGGGAGACGTGGAGGCCAACTCACCAGGTATGTTGTCAAATATTACCGCCGAGATGTTAGGTTGGGTTAAGTTCGGTTATATTACGTTATTGATGGATATTAAGGTCCCACGTAGACGTAGAGGCCAACAAGACAGGAATGTGGTCAAATATTAACGCCGAGATGATAGGTTTGGTTAGGTTAGGTTATATTACGTTATTGATGTATATGAAGGTTAAATGGGGACGTAGAGGCCAAATCGCCAGGAATGTTGTCAAATATTACCGCCGAGATATTAGATTGGGTTAGGTTAGCTTATATTTCGTTATTGATGTATATGAATGTCCCACGGAGACGTAGAGGCCAACTCGCCACGAATGTTGTCAAATATTACCGCCGAGATGTTAGGTTGGGTTACGTTAGCATATATTACGTTATTGATGTATATGAAGGTCAAGCGGAGACGTAGAGGCTAACTCACCAGGAATGTTGTCAAATATTATCGCCTAAATGTTAGGTTGGGTTAGGCTAGCTTATATTATGTTATTGATGTATATAAAGGTCCCACGGAGACGTAGAGGCCAACTCGCCACGAATGTAGTCAAATATTACCGCCGAGATGTTAGGTAGGGTTAGGTTAGGTTATATTACGTTATTGATGGATATGAAGGACCCACGTAGACGTAGAGGCCAACAAGACAGGAATGTGGTCAAATATTACCGCCGAAATGTTAGATTGGGTTAGGTTAGGTTATATTACGTTATTGAATTATATAAAGGTCCCAGGGAGACGTAGATGCCAGCTCGCCAGGAATGTTGTCAAATACTACCGCCGAGATGTTAGATTGGGTTAGGCTATCTTATATTATGTTATTGATGTATATAAAGGTCCCACGGAGACGTGGAGGCCAACTCGCCAGGAATGTTGTCAAATATTACCGCCGAGATGTTAGGTTGGGTTAGGTTAGGTTATATTACGTTACAGATGTATCTAAGGGTCCAACCGAGACGTAGATGCCGACTCGCCAGGAATGATGTCAAATATTACCGCCGAGATGTTAGGTTGGGTTAGGTTAGGTTATATTACGTTACAGATGTATCTATGTGTCCCACGGAGATGTAGAGGCCAACTCGCCAGGAATGTTGTCAAATATTACCGCCGAGATGTTAGGTTGGGTTAGGCTAGTTTATATTGTGTTATTTATGTATATAAAGGTCCCACGGAGACGTAGAGGCCAACTTGACAGGAATGTGGTCAAATATTAACGCCGAGATGATAGGTTTGATTAGGTTAGGTTATATTACGTTATTGGTGTATATGAAGGTTAAATGGAGACGTAGAGGCCAAATCGCCAGGAATGTTGTCGAATATTACCGCCGAGATATTAGATTGGGTTAGGTTAGCTTATATTTCGTTATTGATGTATATGAATGTCCCACGGAGACGTAGAGGCCAACTCGCCACGAATGTTGTCAAATATTACCGCCGAGATGTTAGGTTGGGTTACGTTAGCATATATTACGTTATTGATGTATATGAAGGTCAAGCGGAGACGTAGAGGCCAACTCACCAGGAATGTTGTCAAATATTATCGCCGAAATGTTAGGTTGGGTTAGGTTAGGTTATATTACGTTGTTGATGTATATAAAGGTGCCAGGGATACGTAGATGCCAACTGGCCGGGAATGTTGTCAAATATTACCGCCGACACGTTAGGTTGGGTTAGGTTAGGTTATATTACGTTATTGATGTATATAAAGGTCCCAGGGAGACGTGGAGGCCAACTCACCAGGAATGTTGTCAAATATTACCGCCGAGATGTTAGGTTGGGTTAAGTTCGGTTATATTACGTTATTGATGGATATGAAGGTCCCACGTAGACGTACAGGCCAACACGACAGGAATGTGGTCAAATATTACCGCCGAAATGTTAGATTGGGTTAGGTTAGGTTATATTACCTTATTGAATTATATAAAGGTCCCAGGGAGACGTAGATGCCAGCTCGCCAGGAATGTTGTCAAATATTACCAACGAGATGTTAGATTGGGTTAGGCTTGGTTATATTATGTTATTGATGTATATAAAGGTCCCACGGAGACGTGGAGGCCAACTCGCCAGGAATGTTGTCAAATATTACCGCCGAGATGATAAGTTGGGTTAGGTTAGGTTATATAACGTTATTGATGTATATGAAGGTCAAACGGAGACGTAGAGGCCAACTCGCCAGGAATGTTGTCAAATATTACCGCCGAGATGTTAGGTTGTGTCAGGTTAGGTTATATTACGTTACAGATGTATCTAAGGGTCCCACGGAGACGTAGATGCCAACTCGCCAGGAATGTTGTCAAATATTACCGCCGAGATGTTAGGTTGGGTTAGGTTAGGTTATATTACGTTACAGATGTATCTAAGTGTCCCACGGAGACGTAGAGGCCAACTCGCCACGAATGTTGTCAAATATTACCGCCGAGATGTTAGGTTGGGTTACGTTAGCATATATTACGTTATTGATGTATATGAATGTCAAGCGGAGACGTAGAGGTAAACTCACCAGGAATGTTGTCAAATATTACCGCCGAGATGTTAGGTTGTTTTAGGTTAGGTTATATTACGTTATTGATGTATATAAAGGTCCCACGGAGACGTAGAGGTCAACTCGCCAGGAATGTGGTCAAATATTACCGCCGAGGTGTTAGGTTGGGTTAGGTTAGGTTATATTACGTTATTGATGTATATAAAGGTCCCACGGAGACGTAGATGCCAACTCGTCAGGAATGTGGTCAAATATTACCGCCGAGATGTTAGGTTGGGTTAGGCTAGTTTATATTGTGTTATTTATGTATATAAAGGTCCCACGGAGACGTAGAGGCCAATTTGACAGGAATGTGGTCAAATATTAACGCCGAGATGATAGGTTTGATTAGGTTAGGTTATATTACGTTATTGATGTATATGAAGGTTAAATGGAGACGTAGAGGCCAACTCGCCAGGAATGTTGTCAAATATTACCGCCGAGATGTTAGGTTGTGTCAGGTTAGGTTATATTACGTTACAGATGTATCTAAGGGTCCCACGGAGACGTAGATGCCAACTCGCCCGGAATGTTGTCAAATATTACCGCCGAGATGTTAGGTTGGGTTAGGTTAGGTTATATTACGTTACAGATGTATCTAAGTGTCCCACGGAGACGTAGAGGCCAACTCGCCAGGAATGTTGTCATATATAATCGCCGAGATGTTAGGTTGGGTTAAGTTCGGTTATATTACGTTATTGATGTATATAAAGGTCCAACGGAGACGTAGAGGCCAACTCGCCAGGAATGTGGTCAAATATTACCGCCGAGATGTTAGGTTGGGTTAGGTTAGGTTATATTACGTTATTGATGGATATGAAGGTGCCACGTAGACGTAGAGGCCAACAAGACAGGAATGTGGTCAAATATTACCGCCGAAATGTTTGATTGGGTTAGGTTAGGTTATATTACGTTATTGAATTATATAAAGGTCCCAGGGAGACGTAGATGCCAACTCGCCAGGAATGTGGTCAAATATTACCGCCGAGATGTTAGGTTGGGTTAGGCTAGTTTATATTGTGTTATTTATGTATATAAAGGTCCCACGGAGACGTAGAGGCCAACTTGACAGGATCGTGGTCAAATATTAACGCCGAGATGATAGGTTTGATTAGGTTAGGTTATATTACGTTATTGATGTATATGAAGGTTAAATGGAGACGTAGAGGCCAAATCGCCAGGAATGTTGTCAAATATTATCGCCGAAATGTTAGGTTGGGTTAGGTTAGGTTATATTACGTTGTTGATGTATATAAAGGTGCCAGGGATACGTAGATGCCAACTGGCCGGGAATGTTGTCAAATATTACCGCCGACACGTTAGGTTGGGTTAGGTTAGGTTATATTACGTTATTGATGTATATAAAGGTCCCAGGGAGACGTGGAGGCCAACTCACCAGGAATGTTGTCAAATATTACCGCCGAGATGTTAGGTTGGGTTAAGTTCGGTTATATTACGTTATTGATGGATATGAAGGTCCCACGTAGACGTACAGGCCAACACGACAGGAATGTGGTCAAATATTACCGCCGAAATGTTAGATTGGGTTAGGTTAGGTTATATTACCTTATTGAATTATATAAAGGTCCCAGGGAGACGTAGATGCCAGCTCGCCAGGAATGTTGTCAAATATTACCAACGAGATGTTAGATTGGGTTAGGCTTGGTTATATTATGTTATTGATGTATATAAAGGTCCCACGGAGACGTGGAGGCCAACTCGCCAGGAATGTTGTCAAATATTACCGCCGAGATGATAAGTTGGGTTAGGTTAGGTTATATAACGTTATTGATGTATATGAAGGTCAAACGGAGACGTAGAGGCCAACTCGCCAGGAATGTTGTCAAATATTACCGCCGAGATGTTAGGTTGTGTCAGGTTAGGTTATATTACGTTACAGATGTATCTAAGGGTCCCACGGAGACGTAGATGCCAACTCGCCAGGAATGTTGTCAAATATTACCGCCGAGATGTTAGGTTGGGTTAGGTTAGGTTATATTACGTTACAGATGTATCTAAGTGTCCCACGGAGACGTAGAGGCCAACTCGCCAGGAATGTTGTCAAATATTACCGCCGAGATGTTAGGTTGGGTTAAGTTCGGTTATATTACGTTATCGATGTATATAAAGGTCCCACGGAGACGTAGAGGCCAACTGGCCAGGGATGTTGTCAAATATTATCGCCGAAATGTTAGGTTGGGTTAGGATAGGTTATATTACGTTATTGATGTATATAAAGGTCCCAGGGAGACGTAGATGCCAACTGGCCGGGAATGTTGTCAAATATTACCGCCGAGATGT
The DNA here is from genome assembly GCA_963969225.1 of Xylocopa violacea. NCBI lineage: Eukaryota > Metazoa > Arthropoda > Insecta > Hymenoptera > Apidae > Xylocopa > Xylocopa violacea. Next base: position 3,356,632 of record CAXAJV010000836.1, on the reverse strand, counting down.
TAGGTTGGGTTAGGTTAGGTTATATTACGTTACAGATGTATCTATGTGTCCCACGGAGACGTAGAGGCCAACTCGCCAGGAATGTTGTCAAATATTACCGCCGAGATGTTAGGTTGTGTCAGGTTAGGTTATATTACGTTACAGATGTATCTAAGGGTCCCACGGAGACGTAGATGCCAACTCGCCAGGAATGTTGTCAAATATTACCGCCGAGATGTTAGGTTGGGTTAGGTTAGGTTATATTACGTTACAGATGTATCTAAGTGTCCCACGGAGACGTAGAGGCCAACTCGCCAGGAATGTTGTCAAATATTACCGCCGAGATGTTAGGTTGGGTTAAGTTCGGTTATATTACGTTATCGATGTATATAAAGGTCCCACGGAGACGTAGAGGCCAACTGGCCAGGGATGTTGTCAAATATTATCGCCGAAATGTTAGGTTGGGTTAGGATAGGTTATATTACGTTATTGATGTATATAAAGGTCCCAGGGAGACGTAGATGCCAACTGGCCGGGAATGTTGTCAAATATTACCGCCGAGATGTTAGGTTGGGTTAGGTTAGGTTATATTACGTTACAGATGTATCTAAGGGTCCAACCGAGACGTAGATGCCGACTCGCCAGGAATGATGTCAAATATTAACGCCGAGATGTTAGGTTGGGTTAGGTTAGGTTATATTACGTTACAGATGTATCTATGTGTCCCACGGAGACGTAGAGGCCAACTCGCCAGGAATGTTGTCAAATATTACCGCCGAGATGTTAGGTTGGGTTAGGTTAGGTTATATTACGTTATTGATGTATATAAAGGTCCCACGGAGACGTAGATGCCAACTCGTCAGGAATGTGGTCAAATATTACCGCCGAAATGTTAGATTGGGTTAGGTTAGGTTATATTACGTTATTGAATTATATAAAGGTCCCAGGGAGACGTAGATGCCAGCTCGCCAGGAATGATGTCAAATATTACCGCCGAGATGTTAGGTTGGGTTAGGTTAGGTTATATTACGTTACAGATGTATCTAAGTGTCCCACGGAGACGTAGAGGCCAACTCGCCAGGAATGTTGTCAAATATTACCGCCGAGATGATAGGTTTGATTAGGTTAGGTTATATTACGTTATTGATGTATATGAAGGTTAAATGGAGACGTAGAGGCCAACTCGCCAGGAATGTTGTCATATATAATCGCCGAGATGTTAGGTTGGGTTAAGTTCGGTTATATTACGTTATTGATGTATATAAAGGTCCCACGGAGACGTAGAGGCCAACTCGCCAGGAATGTGGTCAAATATTACCGCCGAGATGTTAGGTTGGGTTAGGTTAGGTTATATTACGTTATTGATGGATATGAAGGTGCCACGTAGACGTAGAGGCCAACAAGACAGGAATGTGGTCAAATATTACCGCCGAAATGTTTGATTGGGTTAGGTTAGGTTATATTACGTTATTGAATTATATAAAGGTCCCAGGGAGACGTAGATGCCAACTCGCCAGGAATGTGGTCAAATATTACCGCCGAGGTGTTAGATTGGGTTAGGCTAGCTTATATTACGTTATTGATGTACATAAATGTCCCACGGAGACGTAGAGGCCAACTGGCCAGGAATGTTGTCAAATATTATCGCCGAGATGATAGGTTGGTTTATTTTTGGTTATATTTCGTTATTGATGTATATGAATGTCCCACGGAGACGTAGAGGCCAACTCGCCACGAATGTTGTCTAATATTACCGCCGAGATGTTAGGTTAGGTTAGGTTAGGTTATATTACGTTATTGATGTATATGAAGGTCCCACGTAGACGTAGAGGCCAACAAGACAGGAATGTGGTCAAATATTACAGCCGAAATGTTAGATTGGGTTAGGTTAGGTTACATTACGTTATTGAATTATATAAAGGTCCCAGGGAGACGTAGATGCCAGCTCGCCAGGAATGTTGTCAAATATTACCGCCGAGATGATAAGTTGGGTTAGGTTACGTTATATTACGTTATTGATGTATATGAAGGTCAAACGGAGACGTAGAGGCCAACTCGCCAGGAATGTTGTCAAATATTACAGCCGAGATGTTAGGTTGGGTTAGGTTAGGTTATATTACGTTACAGATGTATCTAAGGGTCCAACCGAGACGTAGATGCCAACTCGCCAGGAATGATGTCAAATATTACCGCCGAGATGTTAGGTTGGGTTAGGTTAGGTTATATTACGTTACAGATGTATCTAAGTGTCCCACGGAGACGTAGAGGCCAACTCGCCAGGAATGTTGTCAAATATTACCGCCGAGATGTTAGGTTGGGTTAGGCTAGTTTATATTGTGTTATTTATGTATATAAAGGTCCCACGGAGACGTAGAGGCCAACTTGACAGGAATGTGGTCAAATATTACCGCCGAGATGTTAGGTTAGGTTAGGTTAGGTTATATTACGTTATTGATGTATATGAAGGTCCCACGTAGACGTAGAGGCCAACAAGACAGGAATGTGGTCAAATATTACAGCCGAAATGTTAGATTGGGTTAGGTTAGGTTACATTACGTTATTGAATTATATAAAGGTCCCAGGGAGACGTAGATGCCAGCTCGCCAGGAATGTTGTCAAATATTACCGCCGAGATGTTAGGTTGGGTTAAGTTCGGTTATATTACGTTATCGATGTATATAAAGGTCCCACGGAGACGTAGAGGCCAACTGGCCAGGGATGTTGTCAAATATTATCGCCGAAATGTTAGGTTGGGTTAGGATAGGTTATATTACGTTATTGATGTATATAAAGGTCCCAGGGAGACGTAGATGCCAACTGGCCGGGAATGTTGTCAAATATTACCGCCGAGATGTTAGGTTGGGTTAGGCTAGTTTATACTGTGTTATTTATGTATATAAAGGTCCCACGGAGACGTAGAGGCCAACTTGACAGGAATGTGGTCAAATATTAACGCCGAGATGATAGGTTTGGTTAGGTTAGGTTATATTACGTTATTGATGTATATGAAGGTTAAATGGAGACGTAGAGGCCAAATCGCCAGGAATGTTGTCAAATATTACCGCCGAGATGTTAGATTGGGTTAGGCTAGCTTATATTATGTTATTGATGTATATAAATGTCCCACGGAGACGCGGAGGCCAACTCACCAGGAATGTTGTCAAATATTACCGCCGAGATGTTAGGTTGGGTTAGGTTAGGTTATATTACGTTGTTGATGTATATAAAGGTGCCAGGGAGACGTAGATGCCAACTGGCCGGGAATGTTGTCAAATATTACCGCCGAGATGTTAGGTTGTTTTAGGTTAGGTTATATTACGTTATTGATGTATATGAAGGTCAAACGGTGACGTAGAGGCCAACAAGCCAGAAATGTGGTCAAATATTACCGCCGACACGTTAGGTTGGGTTAGGTTAGGTTATATTACGTTATTGATGTATATAAAGGTCCCACGGAGACGTGGAGGCCAACTCGCCAGGAATGATGTCAAATATTACCGCCGAGATGTTAGGTTGGGTTAGGTTAGGTTATATTACGTTACAGATGTATCTAAGTGTCCCACGGAGACGTAGAGGCCAACTCGCCAGGAATGTTGTCAAATATTACCGCCGAGATGTTAGGTTGGGTTAGGCTAGTTTATATTGTGTTATTTATGTATATAAAGGTCCCACGGAGACGCAGAGGCCAACTCGACAGGAATGTGGTCAAATATTAACGCCGAGATGATAGGTTTGGTTAGGTTAGGTTATATTACGTTATTGATGTATATGAAGGTTAAATGGAGACGTAGAGGCCAAATCGCCAGGAATGTTGTCAAATATTACGGCCGAGATGTTAGATTGGGTTAGGCTCGCTTATATTATGTTATTGATGTATATAAAGGTCCCACGGAGACGTGGAGGCCAACTCGCCAGGAATGTTGTCAAATATTACCGCCGAGATGATAAGTTGGGTTAGGTTACGTTATATTACGTTATTGATGTATATGAAGGTCAAACGGAGACGTAGAGGCCAACTCGCCAGGAATGTTGTCAAATATTACAGCCGAGATGTTAGGTTGGGTTAGGTTAGGTTATATTACGTTACAGATGTATCTAAGGTTCCAACCGAGACGTAGATGCCAACTCGCCAGGAATGATGTCAAATATTACCGCCGAGATGTTAGGTTGGGTTAGGTTAGGTTATATTACGTTACAGATGTATCTAAGTGTCCCACGGAGACGTAGAGGCCAACTCGCCAGGAATGTTGTCAAATATTACCGCCGAGATGTTAGGTTGGGTTAGGCTAGTTTATATTGTGTTATTTATGTATATAAAGGTCCCACGGAGACGTAGAGGCCAACTTGACAGGAATGTGGTCAAATATTACCGCCGAGATGTTAGGTTGTTTTAGGTTAGGTTATATTACGTTATTGATGTATATGAAGGTCAAACGGTGACGTAGAGGCCAACAAGCCAGAAATGTGGTCAAATATTACCGCCGACACGTTAGGTTGGGTTAGGTTAGGTTATATTACGTTATTGATGTATATAAAGGTCCCACGGAGACGTAGAGGCCAACTCGCCAGGAATGTGGTCAAATATTACCGCCGAGATGTTAGGTTGGGTTAGGTTAGGTTATATTACGTTATTGATGGATATGAAGGTGCCACGTAGACGTAGAGGCCAACAAGACAGGAATGTGGTCAAATATTACCGCCGAAATGTTTGATTGGGTTAGGTTAGGTTATATTACGTTATTGAATTATATAAAGGTCCCAGGGAGACGTAGATGCCAACTCGCCAGGAATGTGGTCAAATATTACCGCCGAGGTGTTAGATTGGGTTAGGCTAGCTTATATTACGTTATTGATGTACATAAATGTCCCACGGAGACGTAGAGGCCAACTGGCCAGGAATGTTGTCAAATATTATCGCCGAGATGATAGGTTGGTTTATTTTTGGTTATATTTCGTTATTGATGTATATGAATGTCCCACGGAGACGTAGAGGCCAACTCGCCACGAATGTTGTCTAATATTACCGCCGAGATGTTAGGTTAGGTTAGGTTAGGTTATATTACGTTATTGATGTATATGAAGGTCCCACGTAGACGTAGAGGCCAACAAGACAGGAATGTGGTCAAATATTACAGCCGAAATGTTAGATTGGGTTAGGTTAGGTTACATTACGTTATTGAATTATATAAAGGTCCCAGGGAGACGTAGATGCCAGCTCGCCAGGAATGTTGTCAAATATTACCGCCGAGATGTTAGGTTGGGTTAAGTTCGGTTATATTACGTTATCGATGCATATAAAGGTCCCACGGAGACGTAGAGGCCAACTGGCCAGGGATGTTGTCAAATATTATCGCCGAAATGTTAGGTTGGGTTAGGATAGGTTATATTACGTTATTGATGTATATAAAGGTCCCAGGGAGACGTAGATGCCAACTGGCCGGGAATGTTGTCAAATATTACCGCCGAGATGTTAGGTTGGGTTAGGCTAGTTTATACTGTGTTATTTATGTATATAAAGGTCCCACGGAGACGTAGAGGCCAACTTGACAGGAATGTGGTCAAATATTAACGCCGAGATGATAGGTTTGGTTAGGTTAGGTTATATTACGTTATTGATGTATATGAAGGTTAAATGGAGACGTAGAGGCCAAATCGCCAGGAATGTTGTCAAATATTACCGCCGAGATGTTAGATTGGGTTAGGCTAGCTTATATTATGTTATTGATGTATATAAAGGTCCCACGGAGACGCGGAGGCCAACTCACCAGGAATGTTGTCAAATATTACCGCCGAGATGATAAGTTGGGTTAGGTTACGTTATATTACGTTATTGATGTATATGAAGGTGAAACGGAGACGTAGAGGCCAACTCGCCAGGAATGTTGTCAAATATTACAGCCGAGATGTTAGGTTGGGTTAGGTTAGGTTATATTACGTTACAGATGTATCTAAGTGTCCCACGGAGACGTAGATGCCAACTCGCCACGAATGTTGTCAAATATTACCGCCGAGATGTTAGGTTGGGTTAGGTTAGGTTATATTACGTTGTTGATGTATATAAAGGTGCCAGGGAGACGTAGATGCCAACTGGCCGGGAATGTTGTCAAATATTACCGCCGAGATGTTAGGTTGTTTTAGGTTAGGTTATATTACGTTATTGATGTATATGAAGGTCAAACGGTGACGTAGAGGCCAACAAGCCAGAAATGTGGTCAAATATTACCGCCGACACGTTAGGTTGGGTTAGGCTAGCTTATATTATGTTATTGATGTATATAAAGGTCCCACGGAGACGTGGAGGCCAACTCGCCAGGAATGTTGTCAAATATTACCGCCGAGATGATAAGTTGGGTTAGGTTACGTTATATTACGTTATTGATGTATATGAAGGTCAAACGGAGACGTAGAGGCCAACTCGCCAGGAATGTTGTCAAATATTACAGCCGAGATGTTAGGTTGGGTTAGGTTAGGTTATATTACGTTACAGATGTATCTAAGGGTCCAACCGAGACGTAGATGCCAACTCGCCAGGAATGATGTCAAATATTACCGCCGAGATGTTAGGTTGGGTTAGGTTAGGTTATATTACGTTACAGATGTATCTAAGTGTCCCACGGAGACGTAGAGGCCAACTCGCCAGGAATGTTGTCAAATATTACCGCCGAGATGTTAGGTTGGGTTAGGCTAGTTTATATTGTGTTATTTATGTATATAAAGGTCCCACGGAGACGTAGAGGCCAACTTGACAGGAATGTGGTCAAATATTACCGCCGAGATGTTAGGTTAGGTTAGGTTAGGTTATATTACGTTATTGATGTATATGAAGGTCCCACGTAGACGTAGAGGCCAACAAGACAGGAATGTGGTCAAATATTACAGCCGAAATGTTAGATTGGGTTAGGTTAGGTTACATTACGTTATTGAATTATATAAAGGTCCCAGGGAGACGTAGATGCCAGCTCGCCAGGAATGTTGTCAAATATTACCGCCGAGATGTTAGGTTGGGTTAAGTTCGGTTATATTACGTTATCGATGTATATAAAGGTCCCACGGAGACGTAGAGGCCAACTGGCCAGGGATGTTGTCAAATATTATCGCCGAAATGTTAGGTTGGGTTAGGATAGGTTATATTACGTTATTGATGTATATAAAGGTCCCAGGGAGACGTAGATGCCAACTGGCCGGGAATGTTGTCAAATATTACCGCCGAGATGTTAGGTTGGGTTAGGCTAGTTTATACTGTGTTATTTATGTATATAAAGGTCCCACGGAGACGTAGAGGCCAACTTGACAGGAATGTGGTCAAATATTAACGCCGAGATGATAGGTTTGGTTAGGTTAGGTTATATTACGTTATTGATGTATATGAAGGTTAAATGGAGACGTAGAGGCCAAATCGCCAGGAATGTTGTCAAATATTACCGCCGAGATGTTAGATTGGGTTAGGCTAGCTTATATTATGTTATTGATGTATATAAATGTCCCACGGAGACGCGGAGGCCAACTCACCAGGAATGTTGTCAAATATTACCGCCGAGATGTTAGGTTGGGTTAGGTTAGGTTATATTACGTTGTTGATGTATATAAAGGTGCCAGGGAGACGTAGATGCCAACTGGCCGGGAATGTTGTCAAATATTACCGCCGAGATGTTAGGTTGTTTTAGGTTAGGTTATATTACGTTATTGATGTATATGAAGGTCAAACGGTGACGTAGAGGCCAACAAGCCAGAAATGTGGTCAAATATTACCGCCGACACGTTAGGTTGGGTTAGGTTAGGTTATATTACGTTATTGATGTATATAAAGGTCCCACGGAGACGTGGAGGCCAACTCGCCAGGAATGATGTCAAATATTACCGCCGAGATGTTAGGTTGGGTTAGGTTAGGTTATATTACGTTACAGATGTATCTAAGTGTCCCACGGAGACGTAGAGGCCAACTCGCCAGGAATGTTGTCAAATATTACCGCCGAGATGTTAGGTTGGGTTAGGCTAGTTTATATTGTGTTATTTATGTATATAAAGGTCCCACGGAGACGCAGAGGCCAACTCGACAGGAATGTGGTCAAATATTAACGCCGAGATGATAGGTTTGGTTAGGTTAGGTTATATTACGTTATTGATGTATATGAAGGTTAAATGGAGACGTAGAGGCCAAATCGCCAGGAATGTTGTCAAATATTACGGCCGAGATGTTAGATTGGGTTAGGCTCGCTTATATTATGTTATTGATGTATATAAAGGTCCCACGGAGACGTGGAGGCCAACTCGCCAGGAATGTTGTCAAATATTACCGCCGAGATGATAAGTTGGGTTAGGTTACGTTATATTACGTTATTGATGTATATGAAGGTCAAACGGAGACGTAGAGGCCAACTCGCCAGGAATGTTGTCAAATATTACAGCCGAGATGTTAGGTTGGGTTAGGTTAGGTTATATTACGTTACAGATGTATCTAAGGTTCCAACCGAGACGTAGATGCCAACTCGCCAGGAATGATGTCAAATATTACCGCCGAGATGTTAGGTTGGGTTAGGTTAGGTTATATTACGTTACAGATGTATCTAAGTGTCCCACGGAGACGTAGAGGCCAACTCGCCAGGAATGTTGTCAAATATTACCGCCGAGATGTTAGGTTGGGTTAGGCTAGTTTATATTGTGTTATTTATGTATATAAAGGTCCCACGGAGACGTAGAGGCCAACTTGACAGGAATGTGGTCAAATATTACCGCCGAGATGTTAGGTTGTTTTAGGTTAGGTTATATTACGTTATTGATGTATATGAAGGTCAAACGGTGACGTAGAGGCCAACAAGCCAGAAATGTGGTCAAATATTACCGCCGACACGTTAGGTTGGGTTAGGTTAGGTTATATTACGTTATTGATGTATATAAAGGTCCCACGGAGACGTAGAGGCCAACTCGCCAGGAATGTGGTCAAATATTACCGCCGAGATGTTAGGTTGGATTAGGTTAGGTTATATTACGTTATTGATGGATATGAAGGTGCCACGGAGACGTAGAGGCCAACAAGACAGGAATGTGGTCAAATATTACCGCCGAAATGTTAGATTGGGTTAGGTTAGGTTATATTACGTTATTGAATTATATAAAGGTCCCAGGGAGACGTAGATGCCAACTCGCCAGGAATGTGGTCAAATTTTACCGCCGAGGTGTTAGATTGGGTTAGGCTAGCTTATATTACGTTATTGATGTATATAAAGGTCCCACGGAGACGTAGAGGCCAACTGGCCAGGAATGTTGTCAAATATTATCGCCGAGATGATAGGTTGGTTTATGTTTGGTTATATTTCGTTATTGATGTATATGAATGTCCCACGGAGACGTAGAGGCCAACTCGCCACGAATGTTGTCTAATATTACCGCCGAGATGTTAGGTTAGGTTAGGTTAGGTTATATTACGTTATTGATGTATATGAAGGTCCCACGTAGACGTAGAGGCCAACAAGACAGGAATGTGGTCAAATATTACAGCCGAAATGTTAGATTGGGTTAGGTTAGGTTACATTACGTTATTGAATTATATAAAGGTCCCAGGGAGACGTAGATGCCAGCTCGCCAGGAATGTTGTCAAATATTACCGCCGAGATGTTAGGTTGGGTTAAGTTCGGTTATATTACGTTATCGATGTATATAAAGGTCCCACGGAGACGTAGAGGCCAACTGGCCAGGGATGTTGTCAAATATTATCGCCGAAATGTTAGGTTGGGTTAGGATAGGTTATATTACGTTATTGATGTATATAAAGGTCCCAGGGAGACGTAGATGCCAACTGGCCGGGAATGTTGTCAAATATTACCGCCGAGATGTTAGGTTGGGTTAGGCTAGTTTATACTGTGTTATTTATGTATATAAAGGTCCCACGGAGACGTAGAGGCCAACTTGACAGGAATGTGGTCAAATATTAACGCCGAGATGATAGGTTTGGTTAGGTTAGGTTATATTACGTTATTGATGTATATGAAGGTTAAATGGAGACGTAGAGGCCAAATCGCCAGGAATGTTGTCAAATATTACCGCCGAGATGTTAGATTGGGTTAGGCTAGCTTATATTATGTTATTGATGTATATAAATGTCCCACGGAGACGCGGAGGCCAACTCACCAGGAATGTTGTCAAATATTACCGCCGAGATGTTAGGTTGGGTTAGGTTAGGTTATATTACGTTGTTGATGTATATAAAGGTGCCAGGGAGACGTAGATGCCAACTGGCCGGGAATGTTGTCAAATATTACCGCCGAGATGTTAGGTTGTTTTAGGTTAGGTTATATTACGTTATTGATGTATATGAAGGTCAAACGGTGACGTAGAGGCCAACAAGCCAGAAATGTGGTCAAATATTACCGCCGACACGTTAGGTTGGGTTAGGTTAGGTTATATTACGTTATTGATGTATATAAAGGTCCCACGGAGACGTGGAGGCCAACTCGCCAGGAATGATGTCAAATATTACCGCCGAGATGTTAGGTTGGGTTAGGTTAGGTTATATTACGTTACAGATGTATCTAAGTGTCCCACGGAGACGTAGAGGCCAACTCGCCAGGAATGTTGTCAAATATTACCGCCGAGATGTTAGGTTGGGTTAGGCTAGTTTATATTGTGTTATTTATGTATATAAAGGTCCCACGGAGACGCAGAGGCCAACTCGACAGGAATGTGGTCAAATATTAACGCCGAGATGATAGGTTTGGTTAGGTTAGGTTATATTACGTTATTGAAGTATATGAAGGTTAAATGGAGACGTAGAGGCCAAATCGCCAGGAATGTTGTCAAATATTACGGCCGAGATGTTAGATTGGGTTAGGCTCGCTTATATTATGTTATTGATGTATATAAAGGTCCCACGGAGACGTGGAGGCCAACTCGCCAGGAATGTTGTCAAATATTACCGCCGAGATGATAAGTTGGGTTAGGTTACGTTATATTACGTTATTGATGTATATGAAGGTCAAACGGAGACGTAGAGGCCAACTCGCCAGGAATGTTGTCAAATATTACAGCCGAGATGTTAGGTTGGGTTAGGTTAGGTTATATTACGTTACAGATGTATCTAAGGTTCCAACCGAGACGTAGATGCCAACTCGCCAGGAATGATGTCAAATATTACCGCCGAGATGTTAGGTTGGGTTAGGTTAGGTTATATTACGTTACAGATGTATCTAAGTGTCCCACGGAGACGTAGAGGCCAACTCGCCAGGAATGTTGTCAAATATTACCGCCGAGATGTTAGGTTGGGTTAGGCTAGTTTATATTGTGTTATTTATGTATATAAAGGTCCCACGGAGACGTAGAGGCCAACTTGACAGGAATGTGGTCAAATATTACCGCCGAGATGTTAGGTTGTTTTAGGTTAGGTTATATTACGTTATTGATGTATATGAAGGTCAAACGGTGACGTAGAGGCCAACAAGCCAGAAATGTGGTCAAATATTACCGCCGACACGTTAGGTTGGGTTAGGTTAGGTTATATTACGTTATTGATGTATATAAAGGTCCCACGGAGACGTAGAGGCCAACTCGCCAGGAATGTGGTCAAATATTACCGCCGAGATGTTAGGTTGGATTAGGTTAGGTTATATTACGTTATTGATGGATATGAAGGTGCCACGGAGACGTAGAGGCCAACAAGACAGGAATGTGGTCAAATATTACCGCCGAAATGTTAGATTGGGTTAGGTTAGGTTATATTACGTTATTGAATTATATAAAGGTCCCAGGGAGACGTAGATGCCAACTCGCCAGGAATGTGGTCAAATTTTACCGCCGAGGTGTTAGATTGGGTTAGGCTAGCTTATATTACGTTATTGATGTATATAAAGGTCCCACGGAGACGTAGAGGCCAACTGGCCAGGAATGTTGTCAAATATTATCGCCGAGATGATAGGTTGGTTTATGTTTGGTTATATTTCGTTATTGATGTATATGAATGTCCCACGGAGACGTAGAGGCCAACTCGCCACGAATGTTGTCTAATATTACCGCCGAGATGTTAGGTTAGGTTAGGTTAGGTTATATTACGTTATTGATGTATATGAAGGTCCCACGTAGACGTAGAGGCCAACAAGACAGGAATGTGGTCAAATATTACAGCCGAAATGTTAGATTGGGTTAGGTTAGGTTACATTACGTTATTGAATTATATAAAGGTCCCAGGGAGACGTAGATGCCAGCTCGCCAGGAATGTTGTCAAATATTACCGCCGAGATGTTAGGTTGGGTTAAGTTCGGTTATATTACGTTATCGATGTATATAAAGGTCCCACGGAGACGTAGAGGCCAACTGGCCAGGGAAGTTGTCAAATATTATCGCCGAAATGTTAGGTTGGGTTAGGATAGGTTATATTACGTTATTGATGTATATAAAGGTCCCAGGGAGACGTAGATGCCAACTGGCCGGGAATGTTGTCAAATATTACCGCCGAGATGTTAGGTTGGGTTAGGTTAGGTTATATTACGTTACAGATGTATCTAAGTGTCCCACGGAGACGTAGATGCCAACTCGACACGAATGTTGTCAAATATTACCGCCGAGATGTTAGGTTGGGTTAGGTTAGGTTATATTACGTTGTTGATGTATATAAAGGTGCCAGGGAGACGTAGATGCCAACTGGCCGGGAATGTTGTCAAATATTACCGCCGAGATGTTAGGTTGTTTTATGTTAGGTTATATTACGTTATTGATGTATATGAAGGTCAACCGGTGACGTAGAGGCCAACAAGCCAGAAATGTGGTCAAATATTACCGCCGACACGTTAGGTTGGGTTAGGTTAGGTTATATTACGTTATTGATGTATATAAAGGTCCCACGGAGACGTGGAGGCCAACTCGCCAGGAATGTTGTCAAATATTACCGCCGAGATGATAAATTGGGTTAGGTTAGGTTATATTACGTTATTGATGTATATGAAGGTCAAACGGAGACGTAGAGGCCAACTCGCCAGGAATGTTGTCAAATATTACCGCCGAGATGTTAGGCTGGGTTAGGTTAGGTTATATTACGTTACAGATGTAACTAAGGGTCCCACCGAGACGTAGATGCCAACTCGCCAGGAATGATGTCAAATATTACCGCCGAGATGTTAGGTTGGGTTAGGTTAGGTTATATTACGTTACAGATGTATCTAAGTGTCCCAAGGAGACGTAGAGGCCAACTCGCCAGGAATGTTGTCAAATATTACCGCCGAGATGTTAGGTTGGGTTAGGCTAGTTTCTATTGTGTTATTTATGTATATAAAGGTCCCACGGAGACGTAGAGGCCAACTCGACAGGAATGTGGTCAAATATTAACGCCGAGATGATAGGTTTGGTTAGGTTAGGTTATATTACGTTATTGATGTATATGAAGGTTAAATGGAGACGTAGAGGCCAAATCGCCAGGAATGTTGTCAAATATTACCGCCGAGATGTTAGATTGGGTTAGGCTAGCTTATATTATGTTATTGATGTATATAAAGGTCCCACGGAGACGTGGAGGCCAACTCGCCAGGAATGTTGTCAAATATTACCGCCGAGATGATAAGTTGGGTTAGGTTACGTTATATTACGTTATTGATGTATATGAAGGACAAACGGAGACGTAGAGGCCAACTCGCCAGGAATGTTGTCAAATATTACAGCCGAGATGTTAGGTTGGGTTAGGTTAGGTTATATTACGTTACAGATGTATCTAAGGGTCCAACCGAGACGTAGATGCCAACTCGCCAGGAATGATGTCAAATATTACCGCCGAGATGTTAGGTTGGGTTAGGTTAGGTTATATTACGTTACAGATGTATCTAAGTGTCCCACGGAGACGTAGAGGCCAACTCGCCAGGAATGTTGTCAAATATTACCGCCGAGATGTTAGGTTGGGTTAGGCTAGTTTATATTGTGTTATTTATGTATATAAAGGTCCCACGGAGACGTAGAGGCCAACTTGACAGGAATGTGGTCAAATATTAACGCCGAGATGATAGGTTTGGTTAGGTTAGGTTATATTACGTTATTGACGTATATGAAGGTTAAATGGAGACGTAGAGGCCAAATCGCCAGGAATGTTGTCAAATATTAACGCCGAGATATTAGATTGGGTTAGGTTAGCTTATATTTCGTTATTGATGTATGTGAATGTCCCACGGAGACGTAGAGGCCAACTCGCCACGAATGTTGTCAAATATTACCGCCGAGATGTTAGGTTGTTTTAGGTTAGGTTATATTACGTTATTGATGTATATGAAGGTCAAACGGTGACGTAGAGGCCAACAAGCCAGAAATGTGGTCAAATATTACCGCCGACACGTTAGGTTGGGTTAGGTTAGTTTATATTGTGTTATTTATGTATATAAAGGTCCCACGGAGACGTAGAGGCCAACTTGACAGGAATGTGGTCAAATATTAACGCCGAGATGATAGGTTTGGTTAGGTTAGGTTATATTACGTTATTGACGTATATGAAGGTTAAATGGAGACGTAGAGGCCAAATCGCCAGGAATGTTGTCAAATATTAACGCCGAGATATTAGATTGGGTTAGGTTAGCTTATATTTCGTTATTGATGTATGTGAATGTCCCACGGAGACGTAGAGGCCAACTCGCCACGAATGTTGTCAAATATTACCGCCGAGATGTTAGGTTGTTTTAGGTTAGGTTATATTACGTTATTGATGTATATGAAGGTCAAACGGTGACGTAGAGGCCAACAAGCCAGAAATGTGGTCAAATATTACCGCCGACACGTTAGGTTGGGTTAGGTTAGGTTATATTACGTTATTGATGTATATAAAGGTCCCACGGAGACGTAGAGGCCAACTCGCCAGGAATGTGGTCAAATATTACCGCCGAGATGTTAGGTTGGATTAGGTTAGGTTATATTACGTTATTGATGGATATGAAGGTGCCACGGAGACGTAGAGGCCAACAAGACAGGAATGTGGTCAAATATTACCGCCGAAATGTTAGATTGGGTTAGGTTAGGTTATATTACGTTATTGAATTATATAAAGGTCCCAGGGAGACGTAGATGCCAACTCGCCAGGAATGTGGTCAAATTTTACCGCCGAGGTGTTAGATTGGGTTAGGCTAGCTTATATTACGTTATTGATGTATATAAAGGTCCCACGGAGACGTAGAGGCCAACTGGCCAGGAATGTTGTCAAATATTATCGCCGAGATGATAGGTTGGTTTAGGTTTGGTTATATTTCGTTATTGATGTATATGAATGTCCCACGGAGACGTAGAGGCCAACTCGCCACGAATGTTGTCTAATATTACCGCCGAGATGTTAGGTTAGGTTAGGTTAGGTTATATTACGTTATTGATGTATATGAAGGTCCCACGTAGACGTAGAGGCCAACAAGACAGGAATGTGGTCAAATATTACAGCCGAAATGTTAGATTGGGTTAGGTTAGGTTACATTACGTTATTGAATTATATAAAGGTCCCAGGGAGACGTAGATGCCAGCTCGCCAGGAATGTTGTCAAATATTACCGCCGAGATGTTAGGTTGGGTTAAGTTCGGTTATATTACGTTATCGATGTATATAAAGGTCCCACGGAGACGTAGAGGCCAACTGGCCAGGGAAGTTGTCAAATATTATCGCCGAAATGTTAGGTTGGGTTAGGATAGGTTATATTACGTTATTGATGTATATAAAGGTCCCAGGGAGACGTAGATGCCAACTGGCCGGGAATGTTGTCAAATATTACCGCCGAGATGTTAGGTTGGGTTAGGTTAGGTTATATTACGTTACAGATGTATCTAAGTGTCCCACGGAGACGTAGATGCCAACTCGACACGAATGTTGTCAAATATTACCGCCGAGATGTTAGGTTGGGTTAGGTTAGGTTATATTACGTTGTTGATGTATATAAAGGTGCCAGGGAGACGTAGATGCCAACTAGCCGGGAATGTTGTCAAATATTACCGCCGAGATGTTAGGTTGTTTTATGTTAGGTTATATTACGTTATTGATGTATATGAAGGTCAACCGGTGACGTAGAGGCCAACAAGCCAGAAATGTGGTCAAATATTACCGCCGACACGTTAGGTTGGGTTAGGTTAGGTTATATTACGGTATTGATGTATATAAAGGTCCCACGGAGACGTGGAGGCCAACTCGCCAGGAATGTTGTCAAATATTACCGCCGAGATGATAAATTGGGTTAGGTTAGGTTATATTACGTTATTGATGTATATGAAGGTCAAACGGAGACGTAGAGGCCAACTCGCCAGGAATGTTGTCAAATATTACCGCCGAGATGTTAGGCTGGGTTAGGTTAGGTTATATTACGTTACAGATGTAACTAAGGGTCCCACCGAGACGTAGATGCCAACTCGCCAGGAATGATGTCAAATATTACCGCCGAGATGTTAGGTTGGGTTACGTTAGGTTATATTACGTTACAGATGTATCTAAGTGTCCCAAGGAGACGTAGAGGCCAACTCGCCAGGAATGTTGTCAAATATTACCGCCGAGATGTTAGGTTGGGTTAGGCTAGTTTCTATTGTGTTAGTTATGTATATAAAGGTCCCACGGAGACGTAGAGGCCAACTCGACAGGAATGTGGTCAAATATTAACGCCGAGATGATAGGTTTGGTTAGGTTAGGTTATATTACGTTATTGATGTATATGAAGGTTAAATGGAGACGTAGAGGCCAAATCGCCAGGAATGTTGTCAAATATTACCGCCGAGATGTTAGATTGGGTTAGGCTAGCTTATATTATGTTATTGATGTATATAAAGGTCCCACGGAGACGTGGAGGCCAACTCGCCAGGAATGTTGTCAAATATTACCGCCGAGATGATAAGTTGGGTTAGGTTACGTTATATTACGTTATTGATGTATATGAAGGTCAAACGGAGACGTAGAGGCCAACTCGCCAGGAATGTTGTCAAATATTACAGCCGAGATGTTAGGTTGGGTTAGGTTAGGTTATATTACGTTACAGATGTATCTAAGGGTCCAACCGAGACGTAGATGCCAACTCGCCAGGAATGATGTCAAATATTACCGCCGAGATGTTAGGTTGGGTTAGGTTAGGTTATATTACGTTACAGATGTATCTAAGTGTCCCACGGAGACGTAGAGGCCAACTCGCCAGGAATGTTGTCAAATATTACCGCCGAGATGTTAGGTTGGGTTAGGCTAGTTTATATTGTGTTATTTATGTATATAAAGGTCCCACGGAGACGTAGAGGCCAACTTGACAGGAATGTGGTCAAATAGTAACGCCGAGATGATAGGTTTGGTTAGGTTAGGTTATATTACGTTATTGATGTATATGAAGGTTAAATGGAGACGTAGAGGCCAAATCGCCAGGAATGTTGTCAAATATTAACGCCGAGATATTAGATTGGGTTAGGTTAGCTTATATTTGGTTATTGATGTATGTGAATGTCCCACGGAGACGTAGAGGCCAACTCGCCACGAATGTTGTCAAATATTACCGCCGAGATGTTAGGTTGTTTTAGGTTAGGTTATATTACGTTATTGATGTATATGAAGGTCAAACGGTGACGTAGAGGCCAACAAGCCAGAAATGTGGTCAAATATTACCGCCGACACGTTAGGTTGGGTTAGGTTAGGTTATATTACGTTACAGATGTATCTAAGTGTCCCACGGAGACGTAGATGCCAACTCGCCAGGAATGTTGTCAAATATTACCGCCGAGATGTTAGATTGGGTTAGGTTAGCTTATATTACGTTATTGATGTATATAAAGATCCCACGGAGAAGTAGAGGCCAACTCGCCAGGAATGTTGTCAAATATTACCTCCGAGATGATAGGTTGGGTTAGGTTAGGTTATATTACGTTATTGATGTATATGAAGGTCAAACGGTGACGTAGAGGCCAACAAGCCAGAAATGTGGTCAAATATTACCGCCGACATGTTAGGTTGGGTTAGGTTAGGTTATATTACGTTATTGATGTATATGAAGGTCAAACGGAGACGTAGAGGCCAACTCGCCAGGAATGTTGTCAAATATTACAGCCGAGATGTTAGGTTGGGTTAGGTTAGGTTATATTACGTTACAGATGTATCTAAGGGTCCCACGGAGACGTAGATGCCAACTCGGCAGGAATGTTGTCAAATATTACCGCCGAGATGTTAGATTAGGTTAGGTTCGCTTATATTACGTTATTGATGTATATAAAGATCCCACGGAGAAGTAGAGGACAACTCGCCAGGAATGTTGTCAAATATTACCTCCGAGATGATATGTTGGGTTAGGTTAGGTTATATTACGTTATTGATGTATATGAAGGTCAAACGGAGACGTAGAGGCCAACTCGCCAGGAATGTTGTCAAATATTACCGCCGAGATGTTAGGTTGGGTTAGGTTAGGTTATATTACGTTACAGATGTAACTAAGGGTCCCACCGAGACGTAGATGCCAACTCGCCAGGAATGATGTCAAATATTACCGCCGAGATGTTAGGTTGGGTTAGGTTAGGTTATATTACGTTACAGATGTATCTAAGTGTCCCACGGAGACGTAGAGGCCAACTCGCCAGGAATGTTGTCAAATATTGCCGCCGAGATGTTAGGTTGGGTTAGGCTAGTTTATATTGTGTTATTTATGTATATAAAGGTCCCACGGAGACGTAGAGGCCAACTCGACAGGAATGTGGTCAAATATTAACGCCGAGATGATAGGTTTGGTTAGGTTAGGTTATATTACGTTATTGATGTATATGAAGGTTAAATGGAGACGTAGAGGCCAAATCGCCAGGAATGTTGTCAAATATTACCGCCGAGATGTTAGATTGGGTTAGGCTAGCTTATATTATGTTATTGATGTATATAAAGGTCCCACGGAGACGTGGAGGCCAACTCGCCAGGAATGTTGTCAAATATTACCGCCGAGATGATAAGTTGGGTTAGGTTACGTTATATTACGTTATTGATGTATATGAAGGTCAAACGGAGACGTAGAGGCCAACTCGCCAGGAATGTTGTCAAATATTACAGCCGAGATGTTAGGTTGGGTTAGGTTAGGTTATATTACGTTACAGATGTATCTAAGGGTCCAACCGAGACGTAGATGCCAACTCGCCAGGAATGATGTCAAATATTACCGCCGAGATGTTAGGTTGGGTTAGGTTAGGTTATATTACGTTACAGATGTATCTAAGTGTCCCACGGAGACGTAGAGGCCAACTCGCCAGGAATGTTGTCAAATATTACAGCCGAGATGTTAGGTTGGGTTAGGTTAGGTTATATTACGTTACAGATGTATCTAAGGGTCCCACGGAGACGTAGATGCCAACTCGGCAGGAATGTTGTCAAATATTACCGCCGAGATGTTAGATTAGGTTAGGTTCGCTTATATTACGTTATTGATGTATATAAAGATCCCACGGAGAAGTAGAGGACAACTCGCCAGGAATGTTGTCAAATATTACCTCCGAGATGATATGTTGGGTTAGGTTAGGTTATATTACGTTATTGATGTATATGAAGGTCAAACGGTGACGTAGAGGCCAACAAGCCAGAAATGTGGTCAAATATTACCGCCGACATGTTAGGTTGGGTTAGGTTAGGTTATATTATATTATTGATGTATATAAAGGTCCCACGGAGACGTAGATGCCAACTCGCCAGGAATGTTGTCAAATATTACCGCCGAGATGTTAGGTTGGGTTAGGCTAGTTTATATTGTGTTATTTATGTATATAAAGGTCCCACGGAGACGTGGAGGCCAACTCGCCAGGAATGTTGTCAAATATTACCGCCGAGATGATAAATTGGGTTAGGTTAGGTTATATTACGTTATTGATGTATATGAAGGTCAAACGGAGACGTAGAGGCCAACTCGCCAGGAATGTTGTCAAATATTACCGCCGAGATGTTAGGTTGGGTTAGGTTAGGTTATATTACGTTACAGATGTAACTAAGGGTCCCACCGAGACGTAGATGCCAACTCGCCAGGAATGATGTCAAATATTACCGCCGAGATGTTAGGTTGGGTTAGGTTAGGTTATATTACGTTACAGATGTATCTAAGTGTCCCACGGAGACGTAGAGGCCAACTCGCCAGGAATGTTGTCAAATATTACCGCCGAGATGTTAGGTTGGGTTAGGCTAGTTTATATTGTGTTATTTATGTATATAAAGGTCCCACGGAGACGTAGAGGCCAACTCGACAGGAATGTGGTCAAATATTAACGCCGAGATGATAGGTTTGGTTAGGTTAGGTTATATTACGTTATTGATGTATATGAAGGTTAAATGGAGACGTAGAGGCCAAATCGCCAGGAATGTTGTCAAATATTACCGCCGAGATGTTAGATTGGGTTAGGCTAGCTTATATTATGTTATTGATGTATATAAAGGTCCCACGGAGACGTGGAGGCCAACTCGCCAGGAATGTTGTCAAATATTACCGCCGAGATGATAAGTTGGGTTAGGTTACGTTATATTACGTTATTGATGTATATGAAGGTCAAACGGAGACGTAGAGGCCAACTCGCCAGGAATGTTGTCAAATATTACAGCCGAGATGTTAGGTTGGGTTAGGTTAGGTTATATTACGTTACAGATGTATCTAAGGGTCCAACCGAGACGTAGATGCCAACTCGCCAGGAATGTTGTCAAATATTACAGCCGAGATGTTAGGTTGGGTTAGGTTAGGTTATATTACGTTACAGATGTATCTAAGGGTCCCACGGAGACGTAGATGCCAACTCGGCAGGAATGTTGTCAAATATTACCGCCGAGATGTTAGATTGGGTTAGGTTAGCTTATATTACGTTATTGATGTATATAAAGATCCCACGGAGAAGTAGAGGCCAACTCGCCAGGAATGTTGTCAAATATTACCTCCGAGATGATAGGTTGGGTTAGGTTAGGTTATATTACGTTATTGATGTATATGAAGGTTAAATGGAGACGTAGAGGCCAAATCGCCAGGAATGTTGTCAAATATTAACGCCGAGATATTAGATTGGGTTAGGTTAGCTTATATTTGGTTATTGATGTATGTGAATGTCCCACGGAGACGTAGAGGCCAACTCGCCACGAATGTTGTCAAATATTACCGCCGAGATGTTAGGTTGTTTTAGGTTAGGTTATATTACGTTATTGATGTATATGAAGGTCAAACGGTGACGTAGAGGCCAACAAGCCAGAAATGTGGTCAAATATTACCGCCGACACGTTAGGTTGGGTTAGGTTAGGTTATATTACGTTACAGATGTATCTAAGTGTCCCACGGAGACGTAGATGCCAACTCGCCAGGAATGTTGTCAATTATTACCGCCGAGATGTTAGATTGGGTTAGGTTAGCTTATATTACGTTATTGATGTATATAAAGATCCCACGGAGAAGTAGAGGCCAACTCGCCAGGAATGTTGTCAAATATTACCTCCGAGATGATAGGTTGGGTTAGGTTAGGTTATATTACGTTATTGATGTATATGAAGGTCAAACGGTGACGTAGAGGCCAACAAGCCAGAAATGTGGTCAAATATTACCGCCGACATGTTAGGTTGGGTTAGGTTAGGTTATATTACGTTATTGATGTATATGAAGGTCAAACGGAGACGTAGAGGCCAACTCGCCAGGAATGTTGTCAAATATTACAGCCGAGATGTTAGGTTGGGTTAGGTTAGGTTATATTACGTTACAGATGTATCTAAGGGTCCCACGGAGACGTAGATGCCAACTCGGCAGGAATGTTGTCAAATATTACCGCCGAGATGTTAGATTAGGTTAGGTTCGCTTATATTACGTTATTGATGTATATAAAGATCCCACGGAGAAGTAGAGGACAACTCGCCAGGAATGTTGTCAAATATTACCTCCGAGATGATATGTTGGGTTAGGTTAGGTTATATTACGTTATTGATGTATATGAAGGTCAAACGGTGACGTAGAGGCCAACAAGCCAGAAATGTGGTAAAATATTACCGCCGACATGTTAGGTTGGGTTAGGTTAGGTTATATTATGTTATTGATGTATATAAAGGTCCCACGGAGACGTAGATGCCAACTCGCCAGGAATGTTGTCAAATATTACCGCCGAGATGATAAGTTGGGTTAGGTTAGGTTATATTACGTTATTGATGTATATGAAGGTCAAACGGAGACGTAGAGGCCAACTCGCCAGGAATGTTGTCAAATATTACCGCCGAGATGTTAGGTTGGGTTAGGTTAGGTTATATTACGTTACAGATGTAACTAAGGGTCCCACCGAGACGTAGATGCCAACTCGCCAGGAATGATGTCAAATATTACCGCCGAGATGTTAGGTTGGGTTAGGTTAGGTTATATTACGTTACAGATGTATCTAAGTGTCCCACGGAGACGTAGAGGCCAACTCGCCAGGAATGTTGTCAAATGTTACCGCCGAGTTGTTAGGTTGGGTTAGGCTAGTTTATATTGTGTTATTTATGTATATAAAGGTCCCACGGAGACGTGGAGGCCAACTCGCCAGGAATGTTGTCAAATATTACCGCCGAGATGATAAATTGGGTTAGGTTAGGTTATATTACGTTATTGATGTATATGAAGGTCAAACGGAGACGTAGAGGCCAACTCGCCAGGAATGTTGTCAAATATTACCGCCGAGATGTTAGATTGGGTTAGGCTAGCTTATATTATGTTATTGATGTATATAAAGGTCCCACGGAGACGTGGAGGCCAACTCGCCAGGAATGTTGTCAAATATTACCGCCGAGATGATAAGTTGGGTTAGGTTACGTTATATTACGTTATTGATGTATATGAAGGTCAAACGGAGACGTAGAGGCCAACTCGCCAGGAATGTTGTCAAATATTACAGCCGAGATGTTAGGTTGGGTTAGGTTAGGTTATATTACGTTACAGATGTATCTAAGGGTCCAACCGAGACGTAGATGCCAACTCGCCAGGAATGATGTCAAATATTACCGCCGAGATGTTAGGTTGGGTTAGGTTAGGTTATATTACGTTACAGATGTATCTAAGTGTCCCACGGAGACGTAGAGGCCAACTCGCCAGGAATGTTGTCAAATATTACAGCCGAGATGTTAGGTTGGGTTAGGTTAGGTTATATTACGTTACAGATGTATCTAAGGGTCCCACGGAGACGTAGATGCCAACTCGGCAGGAATGTTGTCAAATATTACCGCCGAGATGTTAGATTAGGTTAGGTTCGCTTATATTACGTTATTGATGTATATAAAGATCCCACGGAGAAGTAGAGGACAACTCGCCAGGAATGTTGTCAAATATTACCTCCGAGATGATATGTTGGGTTAGGTTAGGTTATATTACGTTATTGATGTATATGAAGGTCAAACGGTGACGTAGAGGCCAACAAGCCAGAAATGTGGTCAAATATTACCGCCGACATGTTAGGTTGGGTTAGGTTAGGTTATATTATGTTATTGATGTATATAAAGGTCCCACGGAGACGTAGATGCCAACTCGCCAGGAATGTTGTCAAATATTACCGCCGAGATGATAAGTTGGGTTAGGTTAGGTTATATTACGTTATTGATGTATATGAAGGTCAAACGGAGACGTAGAGGCCAACTCGCCAGGAATGTTGTCAAATATTACCGCCGAGATGTTAGGTTGGGTTAGGTTAGGTTATATTACGTTACAGATGTAACTAAGGGTCCCACCGAGACGTAGATGCCAACTCGCCAGGAATGATGTCAAATATTACCGCCGAGATGTTAGGTTGGGTTAGGTTAGGTTATATTACGTTACAGATGTATCTAAGTGTCCCACGGAGACGTAGAGGCCAACTCGCCAGGAATGTTGTCAAATATTACCGCCGAGATGTTAGGTTGGGTTAGGCTAGTTTATATTGTGTTATTTATGTATATAAAGGTCCCACGGAGACGTAGAGGCCAACTCGACAGGAATGTGGTCAAATATTAACGCCGAGATGATAGGTTTGGTTAGGTTAGGTTATATTACGTTATTGATGTATATGAAGGTTAAATGGAGACGTAGAGGCCAAATCGCCAGGAATGTTGTCAAATATTACCGCCGAGATGTTAGATTGGGTTAGGCTAGCTTATATTATGTTATTGATGTATATAAAGGTCCCACGGAGACGTGGAGGCCAACTCGCCAGGAATGTTGTCAAATATTACCGCCGAGATGATAAGTTGGGTTAGGTTACGTTATATTACGTTATTGATGTATATGAAGGTCAAACGGAGACGTAGAGGCCAACTCGCCAGGAATGTTGTCAAATATTACAGCCGAGATGTTAGGTTGGGTTAGGTTAGGTTATATTACGTTACAGATGTATCTAAGGGTCCAACCGAGACGTAGATGCCAACTCGCCAGGAATGATGTCAAATATTACCGCCGAGATGTTAGGTTGGGTTAGGTTAGGTTATATTACGTTACAGATGTATCTAAGTGTCCCACGGAGACGTAGAGGCCAACTCGCCAGGAATGTTGTCAAATATTACAGCCGAGATGTTAGGTTGGGTTAGGTTAGGTTATATTACGTTACAGATGTATCTAAGGGTCCCACGGAGACGTAGATGCCAACTCGGCAGGAATGTTGTCAAATATTACCGCCGAGATGTTAGATTAGGTTAGGTTCGCTTATATTACGTTATTGATGTATATAAAGATCCCACGGAGAAGTAGAGGACAACTCGCCAGGAATGTTGTCAAATATTACCTCCGAGATGATATGTTGGGTTAGGTTAGGTTATATTACGTTATTGATGTATATGAAGGTCAAACGGTGACGTAGAGGCCAACAAGCCAGAAATGTGGTCAAATATTACCGCCGACATGTTAGGTTGGGTTAGGTTAGGTTATATTATATTATTGATGTATATAAAGGTCCCACGGAGACGTAGATGCCAACTCGCCAGGAATGTTGTCAAATATTACCGCCGAGATGTTAGGTTGGGTTAGGCTAGTTTATATTGTGTTATTTATGTATATAAAGGTCCCACGGAGACGTGGAGGCCAACTCGCCAGGAATGTTGTCAAATATTACCGCCGAGATGATAAATTGGGTTAGGTTAGGTTATATTACGTTATTGATGTATATGAAGGTCAAACGGAGACGTAGAGGCCAACTCGCCAGGAATGTTGTCAAATATTACCGCCGAGATGTTAGGTTGGGTTAGGTTAGGTTATATTACGTTACAGATGTAACTAAGGGTCCCACCGAGACGTAGATGCCAACTCGCCAGGAATGATGTCAAATATTACCGCCGAGATGTTAGGTTGGGTTAGGTTAGGTTATATTACGTTACAGATGTATCTAAGTGTCCCACGGAGACGTAGAGGCCAACTCGCCAGGAATGTTGTCAAATATTACCGCCGAGATGTTAGGTTGGGTTAGGCTAGTTTATATTGTGTTATTTATGTATATAAAGGTCCCACGGAGACGTAGAGGCCAACTCGACAGGAATGTGGTCAAATATTAACGCCGAGATGATAGGTTTGGTTAGGTTAGGTTATATTACGTTATTGATGTATATGAAGGTTAAATGGAGACGTAGAGGCCAAATCGCCAGGAATGTTGTCAAATATTACCGCCGAGATGTTAGATTGGGTTAGGCTAGCTTATATTATGTTATTGATGTATATAAAGGTCCCACGGAGACGTGGAGGCCAACTCGCCAGGAATGTTGTCAAATATTACCGCCGAGATGATAAGTTGGGTTAGGTTACGTTATATTACGTTATTGATGTATATGAAGGTCAAACGGAGACGTAGAGGCCAACTCGCCAGGAATGTTGTCAAATATTACAGCCGAGATGTTAGGTTGGGTTAGGTTAGGTTATATTACGTTACAGATGTATCTAAGGGTCCAACCGAGACGTAGATGCCAACTCGCCAGGAATGATGTCAAATATTACCGCCGAGATGTTAGGTTGGGTTAGGTTAGGTTATATTACGTTACAGATGTATCTAAGTGTCCCACGGAGACGTAGAGGCCAACTCGCCAGGAATGTTGTCAAATATTACAGCCGAGATGTTAGGTTGGGTTAGGTTAGGTTATATTACGTTACAGATGTATCTAAGGGTCCCACGGAGACGTAGATGCCAACTCGGCAGGAATGTTGTCAAATATTACCGCCGAGATGTTAGATTGGGTTAGGTTAGCTTATATTACGTTATTGATGTATATAAAGATCCCACGGAGAAGTAGAGGCCAACTCGCCAGGAATGTTGTCAAATATTACCTCCGAGATGATAGGTTGGGTTAGGTTAGGTTATATTACGTTATTGATGTATATGAAGGTTAAATGGAGACGTAGAGGCCAAATCGCCAGGAATGTTGTCAAATATTAACGCCGAGATATTAGATTGGGTTAGGTTAGCTTATATTTGGTTATTGATGTATGTGAATGTCCCACGGAGACGTAGAGGCCAACTCGCCACGAATGTTGTCAAATATTACCGCCGAGATGTTAGGTTGTTTTAGGTTAGGTTATATTACGTTATTGATGTATATGAAGGTCAAACGGTGACGTAGAGGCCAACAAGCCAGAAATGTGGTCAAATATTACCGCCGACACGTTAGGTTGGGTTAGGTTAGGTTATATTACGTTACAGATGTATCTAAGTGTCCCACGGAGACGTAGATGCCAACTCGCCAGGAATGTTGTCAATTATTACCGCCGAGATGTTAGATTGGGTTAGGTTAGCTTATATTACGTTATTGATGTATATAAAGATCCCACGGAGAAGTAGAGGCCAACTCGCCAGGAATGTTGTCAAATATTACCTCCGAGATGATAGGTTGGGTTAGGTTAGGTTATATTACGTTATTGATGTATATGAAGGTCAAACGGTGACGTAGAGGCCAACAAGCCAGAAATGTGGTCAAATATTACCGCCGACATGTTAGGTTGGGTTAGGCTAGTTTATATTGTGTTATTTATGTATATAAAGGTCCCACGGAGACGTAGAGGCCAACTCGACAGGAATGTGGTCAAATATTAACGCCGAGATGATAGGTTTGGTTAGGTTAGGTTATATTACGTTATTGATGTATATGAAGGTTAAATGGAGACGTAGAGGCCAAATCGCCAGGAATGTTGTCAAATATTACCGCCGAGATGTTAGATTGGGTTAGGCTAGCTTATATTATGTTATTGATGTATATAAAGGTCCCACGGAGACGTGGAGGCCAACTCGCCAGGAATGTTGTCAAATATTACCGCCGAGATGATAAGTTGGGTTAGGTTACGTTATATTACGTTATTGATGTATATGAAGGTCAAACGGAGACGTAGAGGCCAACTCGCCAGGAATGTTGTCAAATATTACAGCCGAGATGTTAGGTTGGGTTAGGTTAGGTTATATTACGTTACAGATGTATCTAAGGGTCCAACCGAGACGTAGATGCCAACTCGCCAGGAATGATGTCAAATATTACCGCCGAGATGTTAGGTTGGGTTAGGTTAGGTTATATTACGTTACAGATGTATCTAAGTGTCCCACGGAGACGTAGAGGCCAACTCGCCAGGAATGTTGTCAAATATTACAGCCGAGATGTTAGGTTGGGTTAGGTTAGGTTATATTACGTTACAGATGTATCTAAGGGTCCCACGGAGACGTAGATGCCAACTCGGCAGGAATGTTGTCAAATATTACCGCCGAGATGTTAGATTGGGTTAGGTTAGCTTATATTACGTTATTGATGTATATAAAGATCCCACGGAGAAGTAGAGGCCAACTCGCCAGGAATGTTGTCAAATATTACCTCCGAGATGATAGGTTGGGTTAGGTTAGGTTATATTACGTTATTGATGTATATGAAGGTTAAATGGAGACGTAGAGGCCAAATCGCCAGGAATGTTGTCAAATATTAACGCCGAGATATTAGATTGGGTTAGGTTAGCTTATATTTGGTTATTGATGTATGTGAATGTCCCACGGAGACGTAGAGGCCAACTCGCCACGAATGTTGTCAAATATTACCGCCGAGATGTTAGGTTGTTTTAGGTTAGGTTATATTACGTTATTGATGTATATGAAGGTCAAACGGTGACGTAGAGGCCAACAAGCCAGAAATGTGGTCAAATATTACCGCCGACACGTTAGGTTGGGTTAGGTTAGGTTATATTACGTTACAGATGTATCTAAGTGTCCCACGGAGACGTAGATGCCAACTCGCCAGGAATGTTGTCAATTATTACCGCCGAGATGTTAGATTGGGTTAGGTTAGCTTATATTACGTTATTGATGTATATAAAGATCCCACGGAGAAGTAGAGGCCAACTCGCCAGGAATGTTGTCAAATATTACCTCCGAGATGATAGGTTGGGTTAGGTTAGGTTATATTACGTTATTGATGTATATGAAGGTCAAACGGTGACGTAGAGGCCAACAAGCCAGAAATGTGGTCAAATATTACCGCCGACATGTTAGGTTGGGTTAGGTTAGGTTATATTACGTTATTGATGTATATGAAGGTCAAACGGAGACGTAGAGGCCAACTCGCCAGGAATGTTGTCAAATATTACAGCCGAGATGTTAGGTTGGGTTAGGTTAGGTTATATTACGTTACAGATGTATCTAAGGGTCCCACGGAGACGTAGATGCCAACTCGGCAGGAATGTTGTCAAATATTACCGCCGAGATGTTAGATTAGGTTAGGTTCGCTTATATTACGTTATTGATGTATATAAAGATCCCACGGAGAAGTAGAGGACAACTCGCCAGGAATGTTGTCAAATATTACCTCCGAGATGATATGTTGGGTTAGGTTAGGTTATATTACGTTATTGATGTATATGAAGGTCAAACGGTGACGTAGAGGCCAACAAGCCAGAAATGTGGTAAAATATTACCGCCGACATGTTAGGTTGGGTTAGGTTAGGTTATATTATGTTATTGATGTATATAAAGGTCCCACGGAGACGTAGATGCCAACTCGCCAGGAATGTTGTCAAATATTACCGCCGAGATGATAAGTTGGGTTAGGTTAGGTTATATTACGTTATTGATGTATATGAAGGTCAAACGGAGACGTAGAGGCCAACTCGCCAGGAATGTTGTCAAATATTACCGCCGAGATGTTAGGTTGGGTTAGGTTAGGTTATATTACGTTACAGATGTAACTAAGGGTCCCACCGAGACGTAGATGCCAACTCGCCAGGAATGATGTCAAATATTACCGCCGAGATGTTAGGTTGGGTTAGGTTAGGTTATATTACGTTACAGATGTATCTAAGTGTCCCACGGAGACGTAGAGGCCAACTCGCCAGGAATGTTGTCAAATGTTACCGCCGAGTTGTTAGGTTGGGTTAGGCTAGTTTATATTGTGTTATTTATGTATATAAAGGTCCCACGGAGACGTGGAGGCCAACTCGCCAGGAATGTTGTCAAATATTACCGCCGAGATGATAAATTGGGTTAGGTTAGGTTATATTACGTTATTGATGTATATGAAGGTCAAACGGAGACGTAGAGGCCAACTCGCCAGGAATGTTGTCAAATATTACCGCCGAGATGTTAGATTGGGTTAGGCTAGCTTATATTATGTTATTGATGTATATAAAGGTCCCACGGAGACGTGGAGGCCAACTCGCCAGGAATGTTGTCAAATATTACCGCCGAGATGATAAGTTGGGTTAGGTTACGTTATATTACGTTATTGATGTATATGAAGGTCAAACGGAGACGTAGAGGCCAACTCGCCAGGAATGTTGTCAAATATTACAGCCGAGATGTTAGGTTGGGTTAGGTTAGGTTATATTACGTTACAGATGTATCTAAGGGTCCAACCGAGACGTAGATGCCAACTCGCCAGGAATGATGTCAAATATTACCGCCGAGATGTTAGGTTGGGTTAGGTTAGGTTATATTACGTTACAGATGTATCTAAGTGTCCCACGGAGACGTAGAGGCCAACTCGCCAGGAATGTTGTCAAATATTACAGCCGAGATGTTAGGTTGGGTTAGGTTAGGTTATATTACGTTACAGATGTATCTAAGGGTCCCACGGAGACGTAGATGCCAACTCGGCAGGAATGTTGTCAAATATTACCGCCGAGATGTTAGATTAGGTTAGGTTCGCTTATATTACGTTATTGATGTATATAAAGATCCCACGGAGAAGTAGAGGACAACTCGCCAGGAATGTGGTCAAATATTACCGCCGACATGTTAGGTTGGGTTAGGTTAGGTTATATTATGTTATTGATGTATATAAAGGTCCCACGGAGACGTAGATGCCAACTCGCCAGGAATGTTGTCAAATATTACCGCCGAGATGATAAGTTGGGTTAGGTTAGGTTATATTACGTTATTGATGTATATGAAGGTCAAACGGAGACGTAGAGGCCAACTCGCCAGGAATGTTGTCAAATATTACCGCCGAGATGTTAGGTTGGGTTAGGTTAGGTTATATTACGTTACAGATGTAACTAAGGGTCCCACGGAGACGTAGATGCCAACTCGCCAGGAATGATGTCAAATATTACCGCCGAGATGTTAGGTTGGGTTAGGTTAGGTTATATTACGTTACAGATGTATCTAAGTGTCCCACGGAGACGTAGAGGCCAACTCGCCAGGAATGTTGTCAAATATTACCGCCGAGATGTTAGGTTGGGTTAGGCTAGTTTATATTGTGTTATTTATGTATATAAAGGTCCCACGGAGACGTAGAGGCCAACTCGACAGGAATGTGGTCAAATATTAACGCCGAGATGATAGGTTTGGTTAGGTTAGGTTATATTACGTTATTGATGTATATGAAGGTTAAATGGAGACGTAGAGGCCAAATCGCCAGGAATGTTGTCAAATATTACCGCCGAGATGTTAGATTGGGTTAGGCTAGCTTATATTATGTTATTGATGTATATAAAGGTCCCACGGAGACGTGGAGGCCAACTCGCCAGGAATGTTGTCAAATATTACCGCCGAGATGATAAGTTGGGTTAGGTTACGTTATATTACGTTATTGATGTATATGAAGGTCAAACGGAGACGTAGAGGCCAACTCGCCAGGAATGTTATCAAATATTACAGCCGAGATGTTAGGTTGGGTTAGGTTAGGTTATATTACGTTACAGATGTATCTAAGGGTCCAACCGAGACGTAGATGCCAACTCGCCAGGAATGATGTCAAATATTACCGCCGAGATGTTAGGTTGGGTTAGGTTAGGTTATATTACGTTACAGATGTATCTAAGTGTCCCACGGAGACGTAGAGGCCAACTCGCCAGGAATGTTGTCAAATATTACCGCCGAGATGTTAGGTTGGGTTAGGCTAGTTTATATTGTGTTATTTATGTATATAAAGGTCCCACGGAGACGTAGAGGCCAACTTGACAGGAATGTGGTCAAATATTAACGCCGAGATGATAGGTTTGGTTAGGTTAGGTTATATTACGTTATTGATGTATATGAAGGTTAAATGGAGACGTAGAGGCCAAATCGCCCTAAATGTTGTCAAATATTAACGCCGAGATATTAGATTGGGTTAGGTTAGCTTATATTTGGTTATTGATGTATGTGAATGTCCCACGGAGACGTAGAGGCCAACTCGCCACGAATGTTGTCAAATATTACCGCCGAGATGTTAGGTTGTTTTAGGTTAGGTTATGTTACGTTATTGATGTATATGAAGGTCAAACGGTGACGTAGAGGCCAACAAGCCAGAAATGTGGTCAAATATTACCGCCGACACGTTAGGTTGGGTTAGGTTAGGTTATATTACGTTACAGATGTATCTAAGTGTCCCACGGAGACGTAGATGCCAACTCGCCAGGAATGTTGTCAAATATTACCGCCGAGATGTTAGATTGGGTTAGGTTAGCTTATATTACGTTATTGATGTATATAAAGATCCCACGGAGAAGTAGAGGCCAACTCGCCAGGAATGTCGTCAAATATTACCTCCGAGATGATAGGTTGGGTTAGGTTAGGTTATATTACGTTATTGATGTATATGAAGGTCAAACGGTGACGTAGAGGCCAACAAGCCAGAAATGTGGTCAAATATTACCGCCGACATGTTAGGTTGGGTTAGGTTAGGTTATATTACGTTATTGATGTATATGAAGGTCAAACGGAGACGTAGAGGCCAACTCGCCAGGAATGTTGTCAAATATTACAGCCGAGATGTTAGGTTGGGTTAGGTTAGGTTATATTACGTTACAGATGTATCTAAGGGTCCCACGGAGACGTAGATGCCAACTCGGCAGGAATGTTGTCAAATATTACCGCCGAGATGTTAGATTAGGTTAGGTTCGCTTATATTACGTTATTGATGTATATAAAGATCCCACGGAGAAGTAGAGGACAACTCGCCAGGAATGTTGTCAAATATTACCTCCGAGATGATATGTTGGGTTAGGTTAGGTTATATTACGTTATTGATGTATATGAAGGTCAAACGGTGACGTAGAGGCCAACAAGCCAGAAATGTGGTCAAATATTACCGCCGACATGTTAGGTTGGGTTAGGTTAGGTTATATTATGTTATTGATGTATATAAAGGTCCCACGGAGACGTAGATGCCAACTCGCCAGGAATGTTGTCAAATATTACCGCCGAGATGATAAGTTGGGTTAGGTTAGGTTATATTACGTTATTGATGTATATGAAGGTCAAACGGAGACGTAGAGGCCAACTCGCCAGGAATGTTGTCAAATATTACCGCCGAGATGTTAGGTTGGGTTAGGTTAGGTTATATTACGTTACAGATGTAACTAAGGGTCCCACCGAGACGTAGATGCCAACTCGCCAGGAATGATGTCAAATATTACCGCCGAGATGTTAGGTTGGGTTAGGTTAGGTTATATTACGTTACAGATGTATCTAAGTGTCCCACGGAGACGTAGAGGCCAACTCGCCAGGAATGTTGTCAAATATTACCGCCGAGATGTTAGGTTGGGTTAGGCTAGTTTATATTGTGTTATTTATGTATATAAAGGTCCCACGGAGACGTGGAGGCCAACTCGCCAGGAATGTTGTCAAATATTACCGCCGAGATGATAAATTGGGTTAGGTTAGGTTATATTACGTTATTGATGTATATGAAGGTCAAACGGAGACGTAGAGGCCAACTCGCCAGGAATGTTGTCAAATATTACCGCCGAGATGTTAGGTTGGGTTAGGTTAGGTTATATTACGTTACAGATGTAACTAAGGGTCCCACCGAGACGTAGATGCCAACTCGCCAGGAATGATGTCAAATATTACCGCCGAGATGTTAGGTTGGGTTAGGTTAGGTTATATTACGTTACAGATGTATCTAAGTGTCCCACGGAGACGTAGAGGCCAACTCGCCAGGAATGTTGTCAAATATTACCGCCGAGATGTTAGGTTGGGTTAGGCTAGTTTATATTGTGTTATTTATGTATATAAAGGTCCCACGGAGACGTAGAGGCCAACTTGACAGGAATGTGGTCAAATATTAACGCCGAGATGATAGGTTTGGTTAGGTTAGGTTATATTACGTTATTGATGTATATGAAGGTTAAATGGAGACGTAGAGGCCAAATCGCCCTAAATGTTGTCAAATATTAACGCCGAGATATTAGATTGGGTTAGGTTAGCTTATATTTGGTTATTGATGTATGTGAATGTCCCACGGAGACGTAGAGGCCAACTCGCCACGAATGTTGTCAAATATTACCGCCGAGATGTTAGGTTGTTTTAGGTTAGGTTATGTTACGTTATTGATGTATATGAAGGTCAAACGGTGACGTAGAGGCCAACAAGCCAGAAATGTGGTCAAATATTACCGCCGACACGTTAGGTTGGGTTAGGTTAGGTTATATTACGTTACAGATGTATCTAAGTGTCCCACGGAGACGTAGATGCCAACTCGCCAGGAATGTTGTCAAATATTACCGCCGAGATGTTAGATTGGGTTAGGTTAGCTTATATTACGTTATTGATGTATATAAAGATCCCACGGAGAAGTAGAGGCCAACTCGCCAGGAATGTTGTCAAATATTACCTCCGAGATGATAGGTTGGGTTAGGTTAGGTTATATTACGTTATTGATGTATATGAAGGTCAAACGGTGACGTAGAGGCCAACAAGCCAGAAATGTGGTCAAATATTACCGCCGACATGTTAGGTTGGGTTAGGTTAGGTTATATTACGTTATTGATGTATATGAAGGTCAAACGGAGACGTAGAGGCCAACTCGCCAGGAATGTTGTCAAATATTACAGCCGAGATGTTAGGTTGGGTTAGGTTAGGTTATATTACGTTACAGATGTATCTAAGGGTCCCACGGAGACGTAGATGCCAACTCGGCAGGAATGTTGTCAAATATTACCGCCGAGATGTTAGATTAGGTTAGGTTCGCTTATATTACGTTATTGATGTATATAAAGATCCCACGGAGAAGTAGAGGACAACTCGCCAGGAATGTTGTCAAATATTACCTCCGAGATGATATGTTGGGTTAGGTTAGGTTATATTACGTTATTGATGTATATGAAGGTCAAACGGTGACGTAGAGGCCAACAAGCCAGAAATGTGGTCAAATATTACCGCCGACATGTTAGGTTGGGTTAGGTTAGGTTATATTATGTTATTGATGTATATAAAGGTCCCACGGAGACGTAGATGCCAACTCGCCAGGAATGTTGTCAAATATTACCGCCGAGATGATAAGTTGGGTTAGGTTAGGTTATATTACGTTATTGATGTATATGAAGGTCAAACGGAGACGTAGAGGCCAACTCGCCAGGAATGTTGTCAAATATTACCGCCGAGATGTTAGGTTGGGTTAGGTTAGGTTATATTACGTTACAGATGTAACTAAGGGTCCCACCGAGACGTAGATGCCAACTCGCCAGGAATGATGTCAAATATTACCGCCGAGATGTTAGGTTGGGTTAGGTTAGGTTATATTACGTTACAGATGTATCTAAGTGTCCCACGGAGACGTAGAGGCCAACTCGCCAGGAATGTTGTCAAATATTACCGCCGAGATGTTAGGTTGGGTTAGGCTAGTTTATATTGTGTTATTTATGTATATCAAGGTCCCACGGAGACGTAGAGGCCAACTCGACAGGAATGTGGTCAAATATTAACGCCGAGATGATAGGTTTGGTTAGGTTAGGTTATATTACGTTATTGATGTATATGAAGGTTAAATGGAGACGTAGAGGCCAAATCGCCAGGAATGTTGTCAAATATTACCGCCGAGATGTTAGGTTGGGTTAGGTTAGGTTATATTACGTTACAGATGTATCTAAGGGTCCAACCGAGACGTAGATGCCAACTCGCCAGGAATGATGTCAAATATTACCGCCGAGATGTTAGGTTGGGTTAGGTTAGGTTATATTACGTTACAGATGTATCTAAGTGTCCCACGGAGACGTAGAGGCCAACTCGCCAGGAATGTTGTCAAATATTACCGCCGAGATGTTAGGTTGGGTTAGGCTAGTTTATATTGTGTTATTTATGTATATGAAGGTTAAATGGAGACGTAGAGGCCAAATCGCCAGGAATGTTGTCAAATATTAACGCCGAGATATTAGATTGGGTTAGGTTAGCTCATATTTCGTTATTGATGTATGTGAATGTCCCACGGAGACGTAGAGGCCAACTCGCCACGAATGTTGTCAAATATTACCGCCGAGATGTTAGGTTGTTTTAGGTTAGGTTATATTACGTTATTGATGTATATGAAGGTCAAACGGTGACGTAGAGGCCAACAAGCCAGAAATGTGGTCAAATATTACCGCCGACACGTTAGGTTGGGTTAGGTTAGGTTATATTACGTTACAGATGTATCTAAGTGTCCTACGGAGACGTAGATGCCAACTCGCCAGGAATGTTGTCAAATATTACCGCCGAGATGTTAGATTGGGTTAGGTTAGCTTATATTACGTTATTGATGTATATAAAGATCCCACGGAGAAGTAGAGGCCAACTCGCCAGGAATGTTGTCAAATATTACCTCCGAGATGATATGTTGGGTTAGGTTAGGTTATATTACGTTATTGATGTATATGAAGGTCAAACGGTGACGTAGAGGCCAACAAGCCAGAAATGTGGTCAAATATTACCGCCGACATGTTAGGTTGGGTTAGGTTAGGTTATATTACGTTATTGATGTATATGAAGGTCAAACGGAGACGTAGAGGCCAACTCGCCAGGAATGTTGTCAAATATTACAGCCGAGATGTTAGGTTGGGTTAGGTTAGGTTATATTACGTTACAGATGTATCTAAGGGTCCCACGGAGACGTAGATGCCAACTCGGCAGGAATGTTGTCAAATATTACCGCCGAGATGTTAGATTGGGTTAGGTTAGCTTATATTACGTTATTGATGTATATAAAGATCCCACGGAGAAGTAGAGGACAACTCGCCAGGAATGTTGTCAAATATTACCTCCGAGATGATATGTTGGGTTAGGTTAGGTTATATTACGTTATTGATGTATATGAAGGTCAAACGGTGACGTAGAGGCCAACAAGCCAGAAATGTGGTCAAATATTACCGCCGAGATGTTAGGTTGTTTTAGGTTAGGTTATATTACGTTATTGATGTATATGAAGGTCAAACGGTGACGTAGAGGCCAACAAGCCAGAAATGTGGTCAAATATTACCGCCGACACGTTAGGTTGGGTTAGGTTAGGTTATATTACGTTACAGATGTATCTAAGTGTCCTACGGAGACGTAGATGCCAACTCGCCAGGAATGTTGTCAAATATTACCGCCGAGATGTTAGATTGGGTTAGGTTAGCTTATATTACGTTATTGATGTATATAAAGATCCCACGGAGAAGTAGAGGCCAACTCGCCAGGAATGTTGTCAAATATTACCTCCGAGATGATATGTTGGGTTAGGTTAGGTTATATTACGTTATTGGTGTATATGAAGGTCAAACGGTGACGTAGAGGCCAACAAGCCAGAAATGTGGTCAAATATTACCGCCGACATGTTAGGTTGGGTTAGGTTAGGTTATATTACGTTATTGATGTATATGAAGGTCAAACGGAGACGTAGAGGCCAACTCGCCAGGAATGTTGTCAAATATTACAGCCGAGATGTTAGGTTGGGTTAGGTTAGGTTATATTACGTTACAGATGTATCTAAGGGTCCCACGGAGACGTAGATGCCAACTCGGCAGGAATGTTGTCAAATATTACCGCCGAGATGTTAGATTGGGTTAGGTTAGCTTATATTACGTTATTGATGTATATAAAGATCCCACGGAGAAGTAGAGGACAACTCGCCAGGAATGTTGTCAAATATTACCTCCGAGATGATATGTTGGGTTAGGTTAGGTTATATTACGTTATTGATGTATATGAAGGTCAAACGGTGACGTAGAGGCCAACAAGCCAGAAATGTGGTCAAATATTACCGCCGACATGTTAGGTTGGGTTAGGTTAGGTTATATTATGTTATTGATGTATATAAAGGTCCCACGGAGACGTAGATGCCAACTCGCCAGGAATGTTGTCAAATATTACCGCCGAGATGATAAGTTGGGTTAGGTTAGGTTATATTACGTTATTGATGTATATGAAGGTCAAACGGAGACGTAGAGGCCAACTCGCCAGGAATGTTGTCAAATATTACCGCCGAGATGTTAGATTGGCTTAGGCTAGCTTATATTATGTTATTGATGTATATAAAGGTCCCACGGAGACGTGGAGGCCAACTCGCCAGGAATGTTGTCAAATATTACCGCCGAGATGATAAGTTGGGTTAGGTTACGTTATATTACGTTATTGATGTATATGAAGGTCAAACGGAGACGTAGAGGCCAACTCGCCAGGAATGTTGTCAAATATTACAGCCGAGATGTTAGGTTGGGTTAGGTTAGGTTATATTACGTTACAGATGTATCTAAGGGTCCAACCGAGACGTAGATGCCAACTCGCCAGGAATGATGTCAAATATTACCGCCGAGATGTTAGGTTGGGTTAGGTTAGGTTATATTACGTTACAGATGTATCTAAGTGTCCCACGGAGACGTAGAGGCCAACTCGCCAGGAATGTTGTCAAATATTACCGCCGAGATGTTAGGTTGGGTTAGGCTAGTTTATATTGTGTTATTTATGTATATGAAGGTTAAATGGAGACGTAGAGGCCAAATCGCCAGGAATGTTGTCAAATATTAACGCCGAGATATTAGATTGGGTTAGGTTAGCTCATATTTCGTTATTGATGTATGTGAATGTCCCACGGAGACGTAGAGGCCAACTCGCCACGAATGTTGTCAAATATTACCGCCGAGAT
This sequence comes from Xylocopa violacea, assembly GCA_963969225.1. Classification (NCBI taxonomy): domain Eukaryota; kingdom Metazoa; phylum Arthropoda; class Insecta; order Hymenoptera; family Apidae; genus Xylocopa; species Xylocopa violacea. Next base: position 3,318,484 of record CAXAJV010000836.1, on the reverse strand, counting down.
GTTAGGTTGTTTTAGGTTAGGTTATATTACGTTATTGATGTATATGAAGGTCAAACGGTGACGTAGAGGCCAACAAGCCAGAAATGTGGTCAAATATTACCGCCGACACGTTAGGTTGGGTTAGGTTAGGTTATATTACGTTACAGATGTATCTAAGTGTCCTACGGAGACGTAGATGCCAACTCGCCAGGAATGTTGTAAAATATTACCGCCGAGATGTTACATTGGGTTAGGTTAGCTTATATTACGTTATTGATGTATATAAAGATCCCACGGAGAAGTAGAGGCCAACTCGCCAGGAATGTTGTCAAATATTACCTCCGAGATGATATGTTGGGTTAGGTTAGGTTATATTACGTTATTGATGTATATGAAGGTCAAACGGTGACGTAGAGGCCAACAAGCCAGAAATGTGGTCAAATATTACCGCCGACATGTTAGGTTGGGTTAGGTTAGGTTATATTACGTTATTGATGTATATGAAGGTCAAACGGAGACGTAGAGGCCAACTCGCCAGGAATGTTGTCAAATATTACAGCCGAGATGTTAGGTTGGGTTAGGTTAGGTTATATTACGTTACAGATGTATCTAAGGGTCCCACGGAGACGTAGATGCCAACTCGGCAGGAATGTTGTCAAATATTACCGCCGAGATGTTAGATTGGGTTAGGTTAGCTTATACTACGTTATTGATGTATATAAAGATCCCACGGAGAAGTAGAGGACAACTCGCCAGGAATGTTGTCAAATATTACCTCCGAGATGATATGTTGGGTTAGGTTAGGTTATATTACGTTATTGATGTATATGAAGGTCAAACGGTGACGTAGAGGCCAACAAGCCAGAAATGTGGTCAAATATTACCGCCGACATGTTAGGTTGGGTTAGGTTAGGTTATATTATGTTATTGATGTATATAAAGGTCCCACGGAGACGTAGATGCCAACTCGCCAGGAATGTTGTCAAATATTACCGCCGAGATGATAAGTTGGGTTAGGTTAGGTTATATTACGTTATTGATGTATATGAAGGTCAAACGGAGACGTAGAGGCCAACTCGCCAGGAATGTTGTCAAATATTACCGCCGAGATGTTAGGTTGGGTTAGGTTAGCTTATATTACGTTATTGATGTATATGAAGGTCAAACGGAGACGTAGAGGCCAACTCGCCAGGAATGTTGTCAAATATTACCGCCGAGATGATAGGTTGGGTTAGGTTAGGTTATATTACGTTATTGACATATATAAAGGTCCCACGGAGACGCAGAGGCCAACTCGCCAGGAATGTTGTCAAATATTACCGCCAACATGTTAGGTTGGGCTAGGTTTAGTTATATTGCGTTATTGATGTATATAAAGGTCCCACGGAGACGTAGAGGCAAGCAAGCCAGGAATGTGGTCAAATATTACAGCCGAGATGTTAGATTGGGTTCGGTTCGTTTATATTACGTTACAGATGTATCTAAGGGTCCCACGGAGACGTAGAGGCCAACAAGACAGGAGTGTGGTCAAATATTACCGCCGAGATGTTAGATTGGGTTAGGTTAGGTTATATTACGTTATTGAACTATATAAATGTCCCACGGAGGAGTAGAGGCCTATAAGCCAGGAATGTGGTCAAATATTACCGCCGAGATGTTAGATTGGGTTAGGCTAGCTTATATTATGATATTGATGTATATAAAGGTCCCACGGAGACGTAGAGGCCAACTCGCCAGGAATGTTGTCAAATATTACCGCCGAGATGATAGGTTGGGTTAGGTTAGGTTATATTACGTTATTGATGTATATAAAGTTCCTACGGAGACGTAGAGGCCAACAAGACAGGAATATGGTCAAATATCACCGCCGAGATGTTAGTTTGGGTTAGGTTTGGTTATATTACGTTACAGATGTATCTAAGGGTCCCACGGAGACGTAGAGGCCAACAAGACAGGAATGTGGACAAATATTACCGCCGAGATGTTAGATTGGGTTAGGTTAGGTTATATTACGTTAATGAAATATATAAAGGTCCCACGGAGGAGTAGAGGCCTATAAGCCAGGAATGTGGTCAAATATTACCGCCGAGATGTTAGATTGGGTTAGGCTAGCTTATATTATGATATTGATGTATATAAAGGTCCCACGGGGACGTAGAGGCCAACTCGCCAGGAATGTTGTCAAATATTACCGCCGAGATGTTAGGTTGGGTTAGGTAAGCTTATATTACGTTATTGATGTATATGAAGGTTAAATGGAGACGTAGAGGCCAACTCGCCAGGAATGTTGTCAAATATTATCGCCGAGATGTTAGATTGGGTTAGGTTAGCTTATATCACGTTATTGATGTATATAAAGATCCCACGGAGACGTAGAGGCCAACTCGCCAGGAATGTTGTCAAATATTACCGCCGAGATGATAGGTTGGGTTAGGTTAGGTTATATTACGTTATTGATGTATATGAAGGCCAAACGGAGACGTAGAGGCCAACTCGCCAGGAATGTGGTCAAATATTACCGCCGAGATGTTAGGTTGGGTTAGGTTAGGTTATATTACGTTACAGATGTATCTATGTGTCCCACGGAGACGTAGAAGCCAACTCGCCAGGAATGTTGTCAAATATTACCTCCGAGATGATATGTTGGGTTAGGTTAGGTTATATTACGTTATTGATGTATATGAAGGTCAAACGGTGACGTAGAGGCCAACAAGCCAGAAATGTGGTCAAATATTACCGCCGAGATGTTAGGTTGTTTTAGGTTAGGTTATATTACGTTATTGATGTATATGAAGGTCAAACGGTGACGTAGAGGCCAACAAGCCAGAAATGTGGTCAAATATTACCGCCGAGATGTTAGATTGGGTTAGGTTAGCTTATATTACGTTATTGATGTATATAAAGATCCCACGGAGAAGTAGAGGCCAACTCGCCAGGAATGTTGTCAAATATTACCTCCGAGATGATATGTTGGGTTAGGTTAGGTTATATTACGTTATTGATGTATATGAAGGTCAAACGGTGACGTAGAGGCCAACAAGCCAGAAATGTGGTCAAATATTACCGCCGACATGTTAGGTTGGGTTAGGTTAGGTTATATTACGTTATTGATGTATATGAAGGTCAAACGGAGACGTAGAGGCCAACTCGCCAGGAATGTTGTCAAATATTACAGCCGAGATGTTAGGTTGGGTTAGGTTAGGTTATATTACGTTACAGATGTATCTAAGGGTCCCACGGAGACGTAGATGCCAACTCGGCAGGAATGTTGTCAAATATTACCGCCGAGATGTTAGATTGGGTTAGGTTAGCTTATATTACGTTATTGATGTATATAAAGATCCCACGGAGAAGTAGAGGACAACTCGCCAGGAATGTTGTCAAATATTACCTCCGAGATGATATGTTGGGTTAGGTTAGGTTATATTACGTTATTGATGTATATGAAGGTCAAACGGTGACGTAGAGGCCAACAAGCCAGAAATGTGGTCAAATATTACCGCCGACATGTTAGGTTGGGTTAGGTTAGGTTATATTATGTTATTGATGTATATAAAGGTCCCACGGAGACGTAGATGCCAACTCGCCAGGAATGTTGTCAAATATTACCACCGAGATGATAAGTTGGGTTAAGTTAGGTTATATTACGTTATTGATGTATATGAAGGTCAAACGGAGACGTAGAGGCCAACTCGCCAGGAATGTTGTCAAATATTACCGCCGAGATGTTAGATTGGGTTAGGCTAGCTTATATTATGTTATTGATGTATATAAAGGTCCCACGGAGACGTCGAGGCCAACTCGCCAGGAATGTTGTCAAATATTACCGCCGAGATGATAAGTTGGGTTAGGTTACGTTATATTACGTTATTGATGTATATGAAGGTCAAACGGAGACGTAGAGGCCAACTCGCCAGGAATGTTGTCAAATATTACAGCCGAGATGTTAGGTTGGGTTAGGTTAGGTTATATTACGTTACAGATGTATCTAAGGGTCCAACCGAGACGTAGATGCCAACTCGCCAGGAATGATGTCAAATATTACCGCCGAGATGTTAGGTTGGGTTAGGTTAGGTTATATTACGTTACAGATGTATCTAAGTGTCCCACGGAGACGTAGAGGCCAACTCGCCAGGAATGTTGTCAAATATTACCGCCGAGATGTTAGGTTGGGTTAGGCTAGTTTATATTGTGTTATTTATGTATATGAAGGTTAAATGGAGACGTAGAGGCCAAATCGCCAGGAATGTTGTCAAATATTAACGCCGAGATATTAGATTGGGTTAGGTTAGCTCATATTTCGTTATTGATGTATGTGAATGTCCCACGGAGACGTAGAGGCCAACTCGCCACGAATGTTGTCAAATATTACCGCCGAGATGTTAGGTTGTTTTAGGTTAGGTTATATTACGTTATTGATGTATATGAAGGTCAAACGGTGACGTAGAGGCCAACAAGCCAGAAATGTGGTCAAATATTACCGCCGACACGTTAGGTTGTGTTAGGTTAGGTTATATTACGTTACAGATGTATCTAAGTGTCCTACGGAGACGTAGATGCCAACTCGCCAGGAATGTTGTCAAATATTACCGCCGAGATGTTAGATTGGGTTAGGTTAGCTTATATTACGTTATTGATGTATATAAAGATCCCACGGAGAAGTAGAGGCCAACTCGCCAGGAATGTTGTCAAATATTACCTCCGAGATGATATGTTGGGTTAGGTTAGGTTATATTACGTTATTGATGTATATGAAGGTCAAACGGTGACGTAGAGGCCAACAAGCCAGAAATGTGGTCAAATATTACCGCCGACATGTTAGGTTGGGTTAGGTTAGGTTATATTACGTTATTGATGTATATGAAGGTCAAACGGAGACGTAGAGGCCAACTCGCCAGGAATGTTGTCAAATATTACAGCCGAGATGTTAGGTTGGGTTAGGTTAGGTTATATTACGTTACAGATGTATCTAAGGGTCCCACGGAGACGTAGATGCCAACTCGGCAGGAATGTTGTCAAATATTACCGCCGAGATGTTAGATTGGGTTAGGTTAGCTTATATTACGTTATTGATGTATATAAAGATCCCACGGAGAAGTAGAGGACAACTCGCCAGGAATGTTGTCAAATATTACCTCCGAGATGATATGTTGGGTTAGGTTAGGTTATATTACGTTATTGATGTATATGAAGGTCAAACGGTGACGTAGAGGCCAACAAGCCAGAAATGTGGTCAAATATTACCGCCGACATGTTAGGTTGGGTTAGGTTAGGTTATATTATGTTATTGATGTATATAAAGGTCCCACGGAGACGTAGATGCCAACTCGCCAGGAATGTTGTCAAATATTACCGCCGAGATGATAAGTTGGGTTAGGTTAGGTTATATTACGTTATTGATGTATATGAAGGTCAAACGGAGACGTAGAGGCCAACTCGCCAGGAATGTTGTCAAATATTACCGCCGAGATGTTAGGTTGGGTTAGGTTACGTTATATTACGTTACAGATGTATCTAAGTGTCCCACGGAGACGTAGGGGCCAACTCGCCAGGAATGTTGTCATATATTATCGCCGAGATGTTAGGTTGGGTTAGGTTAGGTTATATTACGTTACAGATGTATCTAAGTGTCCCACGGAGACGTAGAGGCCAACTCGCCAGGAATGTTGTCATATATAATCGCCGAGATGATAGGTTGGCTTAGGTTAGGTTATATTTCGTTCATGATGTATATAAAGGTCCCACGGAGACGGAGAAACCAACTCGCCACGAATGTTGTCAAATATTACCGCCGAGATGATAGGTTGGGTTAGGTTAGGTTATATTACGTTATTGATGTATATGAAGGTCAAACGGAGACGTAGAGGTCAACTCGCCAGGAATGATGTCAAATACTACCGCCGAGATGTTAGGTTGGGTTAAGTTCGGTTATATTACGTTATTGATGTATATAAAGGTCCCACGGAGACGTAGATGCCAACTGGCCGGGAATGTGGTCGAATATTACCGCCGAGGTGTTAGATTGGGTTAGGCTAGCTTATATTACGTTATTGATGTATATAAAGGTCCCACGGAGACGTCGAGGCCAACTCGCCAGGAATGTTGTCAAATATTACCGCCGAGATGTTAGGTTGGGTTAGGTTAGCTTATATTACGTTATTGATGTATATGAAGGTCAAACGGAGACGTAGAGGCCAACTCGCCAGGAATGTTGTCAAATATTACCGCCGAGATGATAGGTTGGGTTAGGTTAGGTTATATTACGTTATTGACATATATAAAGGTCCCACGGAGACGCAGAGGCCAACTCGCCAGGAATGTTGTCAAATATTACCGCCAACATGTTAGGTTGGGCTAGGTTTAGTTATATTGCGTTATTGATGTATATAAAGGTCCCACGGAGACGTAGAGGCAAGCAAGCCAGGAATGTGGTCAAATATTACAGCCGAGATGTTAGATTGGGTTCGGTTCGTTTATATTACGTTACAGATGTATCTAAGGGTCCCACGGAGACGTAGAGGCCAACAAGACAGGAGTGTGGTCAAATATTACCGCCGAGATGTTAGATTGGGATAGGTTAGGTTATATTACGTTATTGAACTATATAAATGTCCCACGGAGGAGTAGAGGCCTATAAGCCAGGAATGTGGTCAAATATTACCGCCGAGATGTTAGATTGGGTTAGGCTAGCTTATATTATGATATTGATGTATATAAAGGTCCCACGGAGACGTAGAGGCCAACTCGCCAGGAATGTTGTCAAATATTACCGCCGATATGATAGGTTGGGTTAGGTTAGGTTATATTACGTTATTGATGTATATAAAGTTCCTACGGAGACGTAGAGGCCAACAAGACAGGAATATGGTCAAATATCACCGCCGAGATGTTAGTTTGGGTTAGGTTTGGTTATATTACGTTACAGATGTATCTAAGGGTCCCACGGAGACGTAGAGGCCAACAAGACAGGAATGTGGACAAATATTACCGCCGAGATGTTAGATTGGGTTAGGTTAGGTTATATTACGTTAATGAAATATATAAAGGTCCCACGGAGGAGTAGAGGCCTATAAGCCAGGAATGTGGTCAAATATTACCGCCGAGATGTTAGATTGGGTTAGGCTAGCTTATATTATGATATTGATGTATATAAAGGTCCCACGGGGACGTAGAGGCCAACTCGCCAGGAATGTTGTCAAATATTACCGCCGAGATGTTAGGTTGGGTTAGGTAAGCTTATATTACGTTATTGATGTATATGAAGGTTAAATGGAGACGTAGAGGCCAACTCGCCAGGAATGGTGTCAAATATTATCGCCGAGATGTTAGATTGGGTTAGGTTAGCTTATATCACGTTATTGATGTATATAAAGATCCCACGGAGACGTAGAGGCCAACTCGCCAGGAATGTTGTCAAATATTACCGCCGAGATGATAGGTTGGGTTAGGTTAGGTTATATTACGTTATTGATGTATATGAAGGCCAAACGGAGACGTAGAGGCCAACTCGCCAGGAATGTGGTCAAATATTACCGCCGAGATGTTAGGTTGGGTTAGGTTAGGTTATATTACGTTACAGATGTATCTATGTGTCCCACGGAGACGTAGAAGCCAACTCGCCAGGAATGTTGTCAAATATTACCGCCGAGATGATAGGTTAGGTTAGGTTAGTTAAATTACGTTATTGATGTATATGAAGGTCAAACGGAGACGTAGAGGCCAACTCGCCAGGAATGATGTCAAATACTACCGCCGAGATGTTAGGTTGGGTTAAGTTAGGTTATATTACGTTAGTGATGTATACAAAGGTCCCACGGAGAAGTAGAGGCCTATAAGCCAGGAATGTGGTCAAATATTACCGCCGAGATGTTAGATTGGGTTAGGCTAGCTTATACTACGTTATTGATGTATATGAGGGTTACACGGAGACGTAGAGGCCAACAAGACAGGAATGTGGTCAAATATTACCGCCGAGATGTTAGATTGGGTTAGATTAGGTTATATTACGTTATTGAAGTATATAAAGTTCCCACGGAGAAGTAGAGGCCTATAAGCCAGGAATGTGTTCAAATATTAACGCCGAGATGTTAGATTGGGTTAGGCTAGCTTATATTATGTTATTGATGTATATAAAGGTCCCACGGAGAGGTAGACGCCAACTCGCCAGGAATGTTGTCAAATATTACCGCCGAGATGATAGGTTAGGTTAGGTTAGGTTAAATTACGTTATTGATGTATATGAAGGTCAAACGGAGACGTAGAGGCCAACTCGCCAGGAATGATGTCAAAGACTACCGCCGAGATGTTAGGTTCGGTTAAGTTAGGTTATATTACGTTAGTGATGTATACAAAGGTCCCACGGAGAAGTAGAGGCCTATAAGCCAGGAATGTGGTCAAATATTACCGCCGAGATGTTAGATTGGGTTAGGCTAGCTTATACTACGTTATTGATGTATATGAGGGTTACACGGAAACGTAGAGGCCAACAAGACAGGAATGTGGTCAAATATTACCGCCGAGATGTTAGATTGGGTTAGATTAGGTTATATTACGTTATTGATGTATATGAAGGTCCCACGTAGACGTAGAGGCCAACAAGCCAGAAATGTGTTCAAATATTACCGCCGAGATGTTAGGTTGGGTTAGGTTAGGTTATGTTACGTTATTGATGTATATAAAGGTCCCACGGAGACGTAGAGGCCAACTCGCCAGGAATGTGGTCAAATATTACCGCCGAGATGTTAGGTTGGGTTAGGTTAGGTTATATTACGTTACAGATGTATCTGTGTGTCCCACGGAGACGTAGAGGCCAACTCGCCAGGAATGTTGTCAAATATTATCGCCGAGATGATAGGTTGGTTTAGGTTAGGTTATATTTCGTTATTGATGTATATGAAGGTCCCACGAAGACGTAGAGGCCAACTCGCCACGAATGTTGTCAAATATTACCGCCGATATGTTAGGTTGGGTTAGGTTAGGTTATATTACGTTATTGATGTAAATAAAGGTCCCACGGAGACGTAGAGGCCAACACGCCAGGAATGTGGTCAAATATTACCGCCGAGATGTTAGATAGGGTTAGGCTAGGTTATATTATGTTATTGATGTATATAAAGGTCCCACGGAGAGGTAGACGCCAACTCGCCAGGAATGTTGTCAAATATTACCGCCGAGATGATAGGTTAGGTTAGGTTAGGTTAAATTACGTTATTGATGTATATGAAGGTCAAACGGAGACGTAGCGGCCAACTCGCCAGGAATGATGTCAAATTCTACAGCCGAGATGTTAGGTTGGGTTAAGTTAGGTTATATTACGTTAGTGATGTATACAAAGGTCCTACGGAGAAGTAGAGGCCTATAAGCCAGGAATGTGGTCAAATATTACCGCCGAGATGTTAGATTGGGTTAGGCTAGCTTATACTACGTTATTGATGTATATGAGGGTTACACGGAAACGTAGAGGCCAACAAGACAGGAATGTGGTCAAATATTACCGCCGAGATGTTAGATTGGGTTAGATTAGGTTATATTACGTTATTGAAGTATATAAAGTTCCCACGGAGAAGTAGAGGCCTATAAGCCAGGAATGTGGTCAAATATTAACGCCGAGATGTTAGATTGGGTTAGGCTAGCTTATATTACGTTATTGATGTATATAAAGGTCCCACGGAGACGTATAGGCCAACTCGCCAGGAATGTTGTCAAATATTACCGCCGAGATGATAGGTTGGGTTAGGTTAGGTTAAACTACGTTATTGATGTATATGAATGCCAAACGGAAACGTAGAGGCCAACTCGCCAGGAATGATGTCAAATAATACCGCCGAGATGTTAGGATGGGTTAAGTTAGGTTATATTACGTTATTGATGTATATAAAGGTCCCACGGAGACGTAGAGGCCAACTCGCCACGAATGTAGTCAAATATTACCGCCGAGATTTTAGGTTGGGTTAGGTTAGGTTATATTACGTTATTGATTATATGAAGGTCCCACGTACACGTAGAGGCCAACAAGACAGGAATTTGGTCAAATATTACCGCCGTAATGTTAGATTGGGTTAGGTTAGGTTATAATACGTTACTGAATTATATAAAGGTCCCAAGGAGACGTAGATGCCAACTCGCCAGGAATGTTGTCAAATATTACCGCCGAGATGTTAGATTGGGTTAGGTTAGCTTATATTACGTTATTGATGTATATGAATGTCAAACGGAAACGTAGAGACCAACTCGCCAGGAATGATGTCAAATAATACCGCCGAGATGTTAGGTTGGGTTAAGTTAGGGTATATTACGTTATTGATGTATATAAAGGTCCCACGGAGACGTAGAGGCCAACAAGACAGGAATGTGGTCAAATATCACCGCCGAGATGTTAGTTTGGGTTAGGTTTGGTTATATTACGTTACAGATGTATCTAAGGGTCCCACGGAGACGTAGAGGCCAACAAGACAGGAATGTGGACAAATATTACCGCCGAGATGTTAGATTGGGTTAGGTTAGGTTATATTACGTTAATGAAATATATAAAGGTCCCACGGAGGAGTAGAGGCCTATAAGCCAGGAATGTGGTCAAATATTACCGCCGAGATGTTAGATTGGGTTAGGTTAGCTTATATCACGTTATTGATGTATATAAAGATCCCACGGAGACGTAGAGGCCAACTCGCCAGGAATGTTGTCAAATATTACCGCCGAGATGATAGGTTGGGTTAGGTTAGGTTATATTACGTTATTGATGTATATGAAGGCCAAACGGAGACGTAGAGGCCAACTCGCCAGGAATGTGGTCAAATATTACCGCCGAGATGTTAGGTTGGGTTAGGTTAGGTTATATTACGTTACAGATGTATCTGTGTGTCCCACGGAGACGTAGAGGCCAACTCGCCAGGAATGTTGTCAAATATTATCGCCGAGATGTTAGATAGGGTTAGGCTAGGTTATATTATGTTATTGATGTATATAAAGGTCCCACGGAGAGGTAGACGCCAACTCGCCAGGAATGTTGTCAAATATTACCGCCGAGATGATAGGTTAGGTTAGGTTAGGTTAAATTACGTTATTGATGTATATGAAGGTCAAACGGAGACGTAGCGGCCAACTCGCCAGGAATGATGTCAAATTCTACAGCCGAGATGTTAGGTTGGGTTAAGTTAGGTTATATTACGTTAGTGATGTATACAAAGGTCCTACGGAGAAGTAGAGGCCTATAAGCCAGGAATGTGGTCAAATATTACCGCCGAGATGTTAGATTGGGTTAGGCTAGCTTATACTACGTTATTGATGTATATGAGGGTTACACGGAAACGTAGAGGCCAACAAGACAGGAATGTGGTCAAATATTACCGCCGAGATGTTAGATTGGGTTAGATTAGGTTATATTACGTTATTGAAGTATATAAAGTTCCCACGGAGAAGTAGAGGCCTATAAGCCAGGAATGTGGTCAAATATTAACGCCGAGATGTTAGATTGGGTTAGGCTAGCTTATATTACGTTATTGATGTATATAAAGGTCCCACGGAGACGTATAGGCCAACTCGCCAGGAATGTTGTCAAATATTACCGCCGAGATGATAGGTTGGGTTAGGTTAGGTTAAACTACGTTATTGATGTATATGAATGCCAAACGGAAACGTAGAGGCCAACTCGCCAGGAATGATGTCAAATAATACCGCCGAGATGTTAGGTTGGGTTAAGTTAGGTTATATTACGTTATTGATGTATATAAAGGTCCCACGGAGACGTAGAGGCCAACTCGCCACGAATGTAGTCAAATATTACCGCCGAGATTTTAGGTTGGGTTAGGTTAGGTTATATTACTCTATTGATTATATGAAGGTCCCACGTACACGTAGAGGCCAACAAGACAGGAATTTGGTCAAATATTACCGCCGTAATGTTAGATTGGGTTAGGTTAGGTTATAATACGTTACTGAATTATATAAAGGTCCCAAGGAGACGTAGATGCCAACTCGCCAGGAATGTTGTCAAATATTACCGCCGAGATGTTAGATTGGGTTAGGTTAGCTTATATTACGTTATTGATGTATATGAATGTCAAACGGAAACGTAGAGACCAACTCGCCAGGAATGATGTCAAATAATACCGCCGAGATGTTAGGTTGGGTTAAGTTAGGGTATATTACGTAATTGATGTATATAAAGGTCCCACGGAGACGTAGAGGCCAACTCGCCACGAATGTTGTTAAATATTACCGCCGAGATTTTAGGTTGGGTTAGGTTAGGTTATATTACGTTATTGATTATATGAAGGTCAAACGGAGACGTAGAGGCCAACTCGCCAGGAATGTTGTCAAATATTACCGCCGAGATGTTAGGTTGGGTTAGGTTAGGTTATATTACGTTACAGATGTATCTAAGTGTCTCACGGAGACGTAGAGGCCAACTCGCCAGGAATGTTGTCATATATTATCGCCGAGATGATAGGTTGGTTTAGGTTAGGTTATATTTCGTTATTGATGTATATGAAGGTCCCACGAAGACGTAGAGGCCAACTCGCCACGAATGTTGTATAATATTACCGCCGAGATGATAGGATGGGTTAGGTTAGGTTAAATTACGTTATTGATGTATATGTAGGTCAAACGGAGACGTAAAGGCCAACTCGCCAGGAATGATGTCAAATATTACCGCCGAGATGTTAGGTTGGGTTAGGTTAGGTTATATTACGTTATTGATGGATATGAAGGTCCCACGTAGACGTAGAGGCCAACAAGACAGGAAAGTGGTCAAATATTACCGCCGAAATGTTAGATTGGGTTAGGTTAGGTTATATTACGTTATTGAATTATATAAAGGTCCCAGGGAGACGTAGATGCCAGCTCGCCAGGAATGTTGTCAAATATTACCGCCGAGATGTTAGATTGGGTTAGGCTAGCTTATATTATGTTATTGGTGTATATAAAGGTCCCACAGAGACGTGGAGGCCAACTCGCCAGGAATGTTGTCAAATATTACCGCCGAGATGATAAGTTGGGTTAGGTTACGTTATATTACGTTATTGATGTATATGAAGGTCAAACGGAGACGTAGAGGCCAACTCGCCAGGAATGTTGTCAAATATTACCGCCGAGATGTTAGATTGGGTTAGGTTAGCTTATATCACGTTATTGATGTATATAAAGATCCCACGGAGACGTAGAGGCCAACTCGCCAGGAATGTTGTCAAATATTACCGCCGAGATGATAGGTTGGGTTAGGTTAGGTTATATTACGTTATTGATGTATATGAAGGCCAAACGGAGACGTAGAGGCCAACTCGCCAGGAATGTGGTCAAATATTACCGCCGAGATGTTAGGTTGGGTTAGGTTAGGTTATATTACGTTACAGATGTATCTGTGTGTCCCACGGAGACGTAGAGGCCAACTCGCCAGGAATGTTGTCAAATATTATCGCCGAGATGATAGGTTGGTTTAGGTTAGGTTATATTTCGTTATTGATGTATATGAAGGTCCCACGAAGACGTAGAGGCCAACTCGCCACGAATGTTGTCAAATATTACCGCCGATATGTTAGGTTGGGTTAGGTTAGGTTATATTACGTTATTGATGTAAATAAAGGTCCCACGGAGACGTAGAGGCCAACACGCCAGGAATGTGGTCAAATATTACCGCCGAGATGTTAGATAGGGTTAGGCTAGGTTATATTATGTTATTGATGTATATAAAGGTCCCACGGAGAGGTAGACGCCAACTCGCCAGGAATGTTGTCAAATATTACCGCCGAGATGATAGGTTAGGTTAGGTTAGGTTAAATTACGTTATTGATGTATATGAAGGTCAAACGGAGACGTAGCGGCCAACTCGCCAGGAATGATGTCAAATTCTACAGCCGAGATGTTAGGTTGGGTTAAGTTAGGTTATATTACGTTAGTGATGTATACAAGGGTCCTACGGAGAAGTAGAGGCCTATAAGCCAGGAATGTGGTCAAATATTACCGCCGAGATGTTAGATTGGGTTAGGCTAGCTTATACTACGTTATTGATGTATATGAGGGTTACACGGAAACGTAGAGGCCAACAAGACAGGAATGTGGTCAAATATTACCGCCGAGATGTTAGATTGGGTTAGATTAGGTTATATTACGTTATTGAAGTATATAAAGTTCCCACGGAGAAGTAGAGGCCTATAAGCCAGGAATGTGGTCAAATATTAACGCCGAGATGTTAGATTGGGTTAGGCTAGCTTATATTACGTTATTGATGTATATAAAGGTCCCACGGAGACGTATAGGCCAACTCGCCAGGAATGTTGTCAAATATTACCGCCGAGATGATAGGTTGGGTTAGGTTAGGTTAAACTACGTTATTGATGTATATGAATGCCAAACGGAAACGTAGAGGCCAACTCGCCAGGAATGATGTCAAATAATACCGCCGAGATGTTAGGTTGGGTTAAGTTAGGTTATATTACGTTATTGATGTATATAAAGGTCCCACGGAGACGTAGAGGCCAACTCGCCACGAATGTAGTCAAATATTACCGCCGAGATTTTAGGTTGGGTTAGGTTAGGTTATATTACGTTATTGATTATATGAAGGTCCCACGTACACGTAGAGGCCAACAAGACAGGAATTTGGTCAAATATTACCGCCGTAATGTTAGATTGGGTTAGGTTAGGTTATAATACGTTACTGAATTATATAAAGGTCCCAAGGAGACGTAGATGCCAACTCGCCAGGAATGTTGTCAAATATTACCGCCGAGATGTTAGATTGGGTTAGGTTAGCTTATATTACGTTATTGATGTATATGAATGTCAAACGGAAACGTAGAGACCAACTCGCCAGGAATGATGTCAAATAATACCGCCGAGATGTTAGGTTGGGTTAAGTTAGGGTATATTACGTAATTGATGTATATAAAGGTCCCACGGAGACGTAGAGGCCAACTCGCCACGAATGTTGTTAAATATTACCGCCGAGATTTTAGGTTGGGTTAGGTTAGGTTATATTACGTTATTGATTATATGAAGGTCAAACGGAGACGTAGAGGCCAACTCGCCAGGAATGTTGTCAAATATTACCGCCGAGATGTTAGGTTGGGTTAGGTTAGGTTATATTACGTTACAGATGTATCTAAGTGTCTCACGGAGACGTAGAGGCCAACTCGCCAGGAATGTTGTCATATATTATCGCCGAGATGATAGGTTGGTTTAGGTTAGGTTATATTTCGTTATTGATGTATATGAAGGTCCCACGAAGACGTAGAGGCCAACTCGCCACGAATGTTGTCTAATATTACCGCCGAGATGATAGGATGGGTTAGGTTAGGTTAAATTACGTTATTGATGTATATGTAGGTCAAACGGAGACGTAAAGGCCAACTCGCCAGGAATGATGTCAAATATTACCGCCGAGATGTTAGGTTGGGTTAGGTTAGGTTATATTACGTTATTGATGGATATGAAGGTCCCACGTAGACGTAGAGGCCAACAAGACAGGAAAGTGGTCAAATATTACCGCCGAAATGTTAGATTGGGTTAGGTTAGGTTATATTACGTTATTGAATTATATAAAGGTCCCAGGGAGACGTAGATGCCAGCTCGCCAGGAATGTTGTCAAATATTACCGCCGAGATGTTAGATTGGGTTAGGCTAGCTTATATTATGTTATTGGTGTATATAAAGGTCCCACAGAGACGTGGAGGCCAACTCGCCAGGAATGTTGTCAAATATTACCGCCGAGATGATAAGTTGGGTTAGGTTACGTTATATTACGTTATTGATGTATATGAAGGTCAAACGGAGACGTAGAGGCCAACTCGCCAGGAATGTTGTCAAATATTACAGCCGAGATGTTAGGTTGGGTTAGGTTAGGTTATATTACGTTACAGATGTATCTAAGGGTCCCACGGAGACGTAGATGCCAACTCGGCAGGAATGTTGTCAAATATTACCGCCGAGATGTTAGATTGGGTTAGGTTAGCTTATATTACGTTATTGATGTATATAAAGGTCCCACGGAGAAGTAGAGGACAACTCGCCAGGAATGTTGTCAAATATTACCTCCGAGATGATATGTTGGGTTAGGTTAGGTTATATTACGTTATTGATGTATATGAAGGTCAAACGGTGACGTAGAGGTCAACAAGCCAGAAATGTGGTCAAATATTACCGCCGACATGTTAGGTTGGGTTAGGTTAGGTTATATTATGTTATTGATGTATATAAAGGTCCCACGGAGACGTAGATGCCAACTCGCCAGGAATGTTGTCAAATATTACCGCCGAGATGATAAGTTGGTTTAGGTTAGGTTATATTACGTTATTGATGTATATGAAGGTCACACGGAGACGTAGAGGCCAACTCGCCAGGCATGTTGTCAAATATTACCGCCGAGAAGTTAGGTTGGGTTAGGTTAGGTTATATTACGTTGCAGATGTATCTAAGTGTCCCACGGAGACGTAGAGGCCAACTCGCCAGGAATGTTGTCATATATTATCGCCGAGATGATAGGTTGGTTTAGGTTAGGTTATATTTCGTTATTGATGTATATGAAGGTCCCACGAAGACGTAGAGGCCAACTCTCCACGAATGTTGTCTAATATTACCGCCGAGATGATAGGATCGGTTAGGTTAGGTTAAATTACGTTATTGATGTATATGTAGGTCAAACGGAGACGTAGAGGCCAACTCGCCAGGAATGATGTCAAATATTACCGCCGAGATGTTAGGTTGGGTTAGGTTAGGTTATATTACGTTATTGATGGATATGAAGGTCCCACGTAGACGTAGAGGCCAACAAGACAGGAATGTGGTCAAAAATTACCGCCGAGATGCTAAGTTGGGTTAGGTTAGGTTATATTACGTTATTGATGTATATGAAGGTCAAACGAAGACGAAGAGGCCAACTCGCCAGGAATGATGTCAAATATTACCGCCGAGATGTTAGGTTGGGTTAGGTTAGGTTATATTACGTTATTGATGGATATGAAGGTCCCACGTAGACGTAGAGGCCAACAAGACAGGAATGTGGTCAAAAATTACCGCCGAGATGCTAAGTTGGGTTAGGTTAGGTTATATTACGTTATTGATGTATATGAAAGTCAAACGGAGACGTAGAGGTCAACTCGCCAGGAATGATGTCAAATACTACCGCCGAGATGTTAGGTTGGGTTAAGTTCGGTTATATTACGTTATTGATGTATATAAAGGTCCCACGGAGACGTAGATGCCAACTGGCCGGGAATGTGGTCGAATATTACCGCCGAGGTGTTAGATTGGGTTAGGCTAGCTTATATTACGTTATTGATGTATATAAAGGTCCCACGGAGACGTCGAGGTCAACTCGCCAGGAATGTTGTCAAATATTACCGCCGAGATGTTAGGTTGGGTTAGGTTAGCTTATATTACGTTATTGATGTATATGAAGGTCAAACGGAGACGTAGAGGCCAACTCGCCAGGAATGTTGTCAAATATTACCGCCGAGATGATAGGTTGGGTTAGGTTAGGTTATATTACGTTATTGACATATATAAAGGTCCCACGGAGACGCAGAGGCCAACTCGCCAGGAATGTTGTCAAATATTACCGCCAACATGTTAGGTTGGGCTAGGTTTAGTTATATTGCGTTATTGATGTATATAAAGGTCCCACGGAGACGTAGAGGCAAGCAAGCCAGGAATGTGGTCAAATATTACAGCCGAGATGTTAGATTGGGTTCGGTTCGGTTATATTACGTTATTGATGTATATAAAGGTCCTACGGAGACGTAGAGGCCAACAAGACAGGAATGTGGTCAAATATCACCGCCGAGATGTTAGTTTGGGTTAGGTTTGGCTATATTACGTTACAGATGTATCTAAGGGTCCCACGGAGACGTAGAGGCCAACAAGACAGGAATGTGGACAAATATTACCGCCGAGATGTTAGATTGGGTTAGGTTAGGTTATATTACGTTAATGAAATATATAAAGGTCCCACGGAGGAGTAGAGGCCTATAAGCCAGGAATGTGGTCAAATATTACCGCCGAGATGTTAGATTGGGTTAGGCTAGCTTATATTATGATATTGATGTATATAAAGGTCCCACGGGGACGTAGAGGCCAACTCGCCAGGAATGTTGTCAAATATTACCGCCGAGATGTTAGGTTGGGTTAGGTAAGCTTATATTACGTTATTGATGTATATGAAGGTTAAATGGAGACGTAGAGGCCAACTCGCCAGGAATGTTGTCAAATATTATCGCCGAGATGTTAGATTGGGTTAGGTTAGCTTATATCACGTTATTGATGTATATAAAGATCCCACGGAGACGTAGAGGCCAACTCGCCAGGAATGTTGTCAAATATTACCGCCGAGATGATAGGTTGGGTTAGGTTAGGTTATATTACGTTATTGATGTATATGAAGGCCAAACGGAGACGTAGAGGCCAACTCGCCAGGAATGTGGTCAAATATTACCGCCGAGATGTTAGGTTGGGTTAGGTTAGGTTATATTACGTTACAGATGTATCTATGTGTCCCACGGAGACGTAGAAGCCAACTCGCCAGGAATGTTGTCAAATATTATCGCCGAGATGATAGGTTGGTTTAGGTTAGGTTATATTTCGTTATTGATGTATATGAAGGTCCCACGGAGACGTAGAGGCCAACTCGCCACGAATGTTGTCAAATATTACCGCCGAGATGTTAGGTTGGGTTAGGTTAGGTTATATTACGTTATTGATGTATATAAAGGTCCCACGGAGACGTAGAGGCCAACACGCCAGTAATGTGGTCAAATATTACCGCCGAGATGTTAGATTGGGTTAGGCTAGCTTATATTATGTTATTGATGTATATGAAGGTCCCACGGAGAGGTAGACGCCAACTTGCCAGGAATGTTGTCAAATATTACCGCCGAGATGTTAGGTTGGGTTAGGTTAGGTTATGTTACGTTATTGATGTATATAAAGGTCCCACGGAGACGTAGAGGCCAACTCGCCAGGAATGTGGTCAAATATTACCGCCGAGATGTTAGGTTGGGTTAGGTTAGGTTATATTACGTTACAGATGTATCTATGTGTCCCACGGAGACGTAGAGGCCAACTCGCCAGGAATGTTGTCAAATATTATCGCCGAGATGATAGGTTGGTTTAGGTTAGGTTATATTTCGTTATTGATGTATATGAAGGTCCCACGAAGACGTAGAGGCCAACTCGCCACGAATGTTGTCAAATATTACCGCCGATATGTTAGGTTGGGTTAGGTTAGGTTATATTACGTTATTGATGTAAATAAAGGTCCCACGGAGACGTAGAGGCCAACACGCCAGGAATGTGGTCAAATATTACCGCCGAGATGTTAGATAGGGTTAGGCTAGGTTATATTATGTTATTGATGTATATAAAGGTCCCACGGAGAGGTAGACGCCAACTCGCCAGGAATGTTGTCAAATATTACCGCCGAGACGATAGGTTAGGTTAGGTTAGGTTAAATTACGTTATTGATGTATATGAAGGTCAAACGGAGACGTAGCGGCCAACTCGCCAGGAATGATGTCAAATAATACCGCCGAGATGTTAGGTTGGGTTAAGTTAGGTTATATTACGTTATTGATGTATATAAAGGTCCCACGGAGACGTAGAGGCCAACTCGCCACGAATGTAGTCAAATATTACCGCCGAGATTTTAGGTTGGGTTAGGTTAGGTTATATTACGTTATTGATTATATGATGGTCCCACGTACACGTAGAGGCCAACAAGACAGGAATTTGGTCAAATATTACCGCCGTAATGTTAGATTGGGTTAGGTTAGGTTATAATACGTTACTGAATTATATAAAGGTCCCAAGGAGACGTAGATGCCAACTCGCCAGGAATGTTGTCAAATATTACCGCCGAGATGTTAGGTTGGGTTAGGTAAGCTTATATTACGTTATTGATGTATATGAAGGTTAAATGGAGACGTAGAGCCCAACTCGCCAGGAATGTTGTCAAATATTATCGCCGAGATGTTAGATTGGGTTAGGTTAGCTTATATCACGTTATTGATGTATATAAAGGTCCCACGGAGACGTAGAGGCCAACTCGCCAGGAATGTTTTCAAATATTACCGCCGAGATGTTAGGTTGGGTTAGGTTAGGTTATATTACGTTATTGATTATATGAAGGTCAAACGGAGACGTAGAGGCCAACTCGCCAGGAATGTTGTCAAATATTACCGCCGAGATGTTAGGTTGGGTTAGGTTAGGTTATATTACGTTACAGATGTATCTAAGTGTCTCACGGAGACGTAGAGGCCAACAAGACAGGAATGTGGACAAATATTACCGCCGAGATGTTAGATTGGGTTAGGTTAGGTTATATTACGTTAATGAAATATATAAAGGTCCCACGGAGGAGTAGAGGCCTATAAGCCAGGAATGTGGTCAAATATTACCGCCGAGATGTTAGATTGGGTTAGGCTAGCTTATATTATGATATTGATGTATATAAAGGTCCCACGGGGACGTAGAGGCCAACTCGCCAGGAATGTTGTCAAATATTACCGCCAACATGTTAGGTTGGGCTAGGTTTAGTTATATTGCGTTATTGATGTATATAAAGGTCCCACGGAGACGTAGAGGCAAGCAAGCCAGGAATGTGGTCAAATATTACAGCCGAGATGTTAGATTGGGTTCGGTTCGGTTATATTACGTTATTGATGTATATAAAGGTCCTACGGAGACGTAGAGGCCAACAAGACAGGAATGTGGTCAAATATCACCGCCGAGATGTTAGTTTGGGTTAGGTTTGGCTATATTACGTTACAGATGTATCTAAGGGTCCCACGGAGACGTAGAGGCCAACAAGACAGGAATGTGGACAAATATTACCGCCGAGATGTTAGATTGGGTTAGGTTAGGTTATATTACGTTAATGAAATATATAAAGGTCCCACGGAGGAGTAGAGGCCTATAAGCCAGGAATGTGGTCAAATATTACCGCCGAGATGTTAGATTGGGTTAGGCTAGCTTATATTATGATATTGATGTATATAAAGGTCCCACGGGGACGTAGAGGCCAACTCGCCAGGAATGTTGTCAAATATTACCGCCGAGATGTTAGGTTGGGTTAGGTAAGCTTATATTACGTTATTGATGTATATGAAGGTTAAATGGAGACGTAGAGGCCAACTCGCCAGGAATGTTGTCAAATATTATCGCCGAGATGTTAGATTGGGTTAGGTTAGCTTATATCACGTTATTGATGTATATAAAGATCCCACGGAGACGTAGAGGCCAACTCGCCAGGAATGTTGTCAAATATTACCGCCGAGATGATAGGTTGGGTTAGGTTAGGTTATATTACGTTATTGATGTATATGAAGGCCAAACGGAGACGTAGAGGCCAACTCGCCAGGAATGTGGTCAAATATTACCGCCGAGATGTTAGGTTGGGTTAGGTTAGGTTATATTACGTTATTGATGTATATAAAGGTCCCACGGAGACGTAGAGGCCAACACGCCAGTAATGTGGTCAAATATTACCGCCGAGATGTTAGATTGGGTTAGGCTAGCTTATATTATGTTATTGATGTATATGAAGGTCCCACGGAGAGGTAGACGCCAACTTGCCAGGAATGTTGTCAAATATTACCGCCGAGATGTTAGGTTGGGTTAGGTTAGGTTATGTTACGTTATTGATGTATATAAAGGTCCCACGGAGACGTAGAGGCCAACTCGCCAGGAATGTGGTCAAATATTACCGCCGAGATGTTAGGTTGGGTTAGGTTAGGTTATATTACGTTACAGATGTATCTATGTGTCCCACGGAGACGTAGAGGCCAACTCGCCAGGAATGTTGTCAAATATTATCGCCGAGATGATAGGTTGGTTTAGGTTAGGTTATATTTCGTTATTGATGTATATGAAGGTCCCACGAAGACGTAGAGGCCAACTCGCCACGAATGTTGTCAAATATTACCGCCGATATGTTAGGTTGGGTTAGGTTAGGTTATATTACGTTATTGATGTAAATAAAGGTCCCACGGAGACGTAGAGGCCAACACGCCAGGAATGTGGTCAAATATTACCGCCGAGATGTTAGATAGGGTTAGGCTAGGTTATATTATGTTATTGATGTATATAAAGGTCCCACGGAGAGGTAGACGCCAACTCGCCAGGAATGTTGTCAAATATTACCGCCGAGACGATAGGTTAGGTTAGGTTAGGTTAAATTACGTTATTGATGTATATGAAGGTCAAACGGAGACGTAGCGGCCAACTCGCCAGGAATGATGTCAAATAATACCGCCGAGATGTTAGGTTGGGTTAAGTTAGGTTATATTACGTTATTGATGTATATAAAGGTCCCACGGAGACGTAGAGGCCAACTCGCCACGAATGTAGTCAAATATTACCGCCGAGATTTTAGGTTGGGTTAGGTTAGGTTATATTACGTTATTGATTATATGATGGTCCCACGTACACGTAGAGGCCAACAAGACAGGAATTTGGTCAAATATTACCGCCGTAATGTTAGATTGGGTTAGGTTAGGTTATAATACGTTACTGAATTATATAAAGGTCCCAAGGAGACGTAGATGCCAACTCGCCAGGAATGTTGTCAAATATTACCGCCGAGATGTTAGGTTGGGTTAGGTAAGCTTATATTACGTTATTGATGTATATGAAGGTTAAATGGAGACGTAGAGCCCAACTCGCCAGGAATGTTGTCAAATATTATCGCCGAGATGTTAGATTGGGTTAGGTTAGCTTATATCACGTTATTGATGTATATAAAGGTCCCACGGAGACGTAGAGGCCAACTCGCCAGGAATGTTTTCAAATATTACCGCCGAGATGTTAGGTTGGGTTAGGTTAGGTTATATTACGTTATTGATTATATGAAGGTCAAACGGAGACGTAGAGGCCAACTCGCCAGGAATGTTGTCAAATATTACCGCCGAGATGTTAGGTTGGGTTAGGTTAGGTTATATTACGTTACAGATGTATCTAAGTGTCTCACGGAGACGTAGAGGCCAACTCGCCAGGAATGTTGTCATATATTATCGCCGAGATGATAGGTTGGTTTAGGTTAGGTTATATTTCGTTATTGATGTATATGAAGGTCCCACGAAGACGTAGAGGCCAACTCGCCACGAATGTTGTCTAATATTGCCGCCGAGATGATAGGATGGGTTAGGTTAGGTTAAATTACGTTATTGATGTATATGTAGGTCAAACGGAGACGTAAAGGCCAACTCGCCAGGAATGATGTCAAATATTACCGCCGAGATGTTAGGTTGGGTTAGGTTAGGTTATATTACGTTATTGATGGATATGAAGGTCCCACGTAGACGTAGAGGCCAACAAGACAGGAAAGTGGTCAAATATTACCGCCGAAATGTTAGATTGGGTTAGGTTAGGTTATATTACGTTATTGAATTATATAAAGGTCCCAGGGAGACGTAGATGCCAGCTCGCCAGGAATGTTGTCAAATATTACCGCCGAGATGTTAGATTGGGTTAGGCTAGCTTATATTATGTTATTGGTGTATATAAAGGTCCCACAGAGACGTGGAGGCCAACTCGCCAGGAATGTTGTCAAATATTACCTCCGAGATGATATGTTGGGTTAGGTTAGGTTATATTACGTTATTGATGTATATGAAGGTCAAACGGTGACGTAGAGGTCAACAAGCCAGAAATGTGGTCAAATATTACCGCCGACATGTTAGATTGGGTTAGGTTAGGTTATATTATGTTATTGATGTATATAAAGGTCCCACGGAGACGTAGATGCCACCTCGCCAGGAATGTTGTCAAATATTACCGCCGAGATGATAAGTTGGGTTAGGTTAGGTTATATTACGTTATTGATGTATATGAAGGTCACACGGAGACGTAGAGGCCAACTCGCCAGGCATGTTGTCAAATATTACCGCCGAGATGTTAGGATGGGTTAGGTTAGGTTATATTACGTTACAGATGTATCTAAGTGTCCCACGGAGACGTAGAGGCCAACTCGCCAGGAATGTTGTCATATATTATCGCCGAGATGATAGGTTGGTTTAGGTTAGGTTATATTTCGTTATTGATGTATATGAAGGTCCCACGAAGACGTAGAGGCCAACTCTCCACGAATGTTGTCTAATATTACCGCCGAGATGATAGGATGGGTTAGGTTAGGTTAAATTACGTTATTGATGTATATGTAGGTCAAACGGAGACGTAGAGGCCAACTCGCCAGGAATGATGTCAAATATTACCGCCGAGATGTTAGGTTGGGTTAGGTTAGGTTATATTACGTTATTGATGGATATGAAGGTCCCACGTAGACGTAGAGGCCAACAAGACAGGAATGTGGTCAAAAATTACCGCCGAGATGCTAAGTTGGGTTAGGTTAGGTTATATTACGTTATTGATGTATATGAAGGTCAAACGAAGACGTAGAGGCCAACTCGCCAGGAATGTTGTCAAATATTACCGCCGAGATGTTAGGTTGGGTTAAGTTAGGTTATATTACGTTATTGATGTATATAAAGGTCCCACGGAGACGTAGAGGCCAACTCGCCACGAATGTAGTCAAATATTACCGCCGAGATTTTAGGTTGGGTTAGGTTAGGTTATACTACGTTATTGATTATATGAAGGTCCCACGTACACGTAGAGGCCAACAAGACAGGAATTTGGTCAAATATTACCGCCGTAATGTTAGATTGGGTTAGGTTAGGTTATAATACGTTACTGAATTATATAAAGGTCCCAAGGAGACGTAGATGCCAACTCGCCAGGAATGTTGTCAAATATTACCGCCGAGATGTTAGATTGGGTTAGGTTAGCTTATATTACGTTATTGATGTATATGAATGTCAAACGGAAACGTAGAGACCAACTCGCCAGGAATGATGTCAAATAATACCGCCGAGATGTTAGGTTGGGTTAAGTTAGGTTATATTACGTAATTGATGTATATAAAGGTCCCACGGAGACGTAGAGGCCAACTCGCCACGAATGTTGTCAAATATTACCGCCGAGATTTTAGGTTGGGTTAGGTTAGGTTATATTACGTTATTGATTATATGAAGGTCAAACGGAGACGTAGAGGCCAACTCGCCATGAATGTTGTCAAATATTACCGCCGAGATGTTAAGTTGGGTTAGGTTAGGTTATATTACGTTACAGATGTATCTAAGTGTCTCACGGAGACGTAGAGGCCAACTCGCCAGGAATGTTGTCATATATTATCGCCGAGATGATAGGTTGGTTTAGGTTAGGTTATATTTCGTTATTGATGTATATGAAGGTCCCACGAAGACGTAGAGGCCAACTCGCCACGAATGTTGTCTCATATTACCGCCGAGATGATAGGATGGGTTAGGTTAGGTTAAATTACGTTATTGATGTATATGTAGGTCAAACGGAGACGTAAAGGCCAACTCGCCAGGAATGATGTCAAATATTACCGCCGAGATGTTAGGTTGGGTTAGGTTAGGTTATATTACGTTATTGATGGATATGAAGGTCCCACGTAGACGTAGAGGCCAACAAGACAGGAAAGTGGTCAAATATTACCGCCGAAATGTTAGATTGGGTTAGGTTAGGTTATATTACGTTATTGAATTATATAAAGGTCCCAGGGAGACGTAGATGCCAGCTCGCCAGGAATGTTGTCAAATATTACCGCCGAGATGTTAGATTGGGTTAGGCTAGCTTATATTATGTTATTGGTGTATATAAAGGTCCCACAGAGACGTGGAGGCCAACTCGCCAGGAATGTTGTCAAATATTACCGCCGAGATGATAAGTTGGGTTAGGTTACGTTATATTACGTTATTGATGTATATGAAGGTCAAACGGAGACGTAGAGGCCAACTCGCCAGGAATGTTGTCAAATATTACAGCCGAGATGTTAGGTTGGGTTAGGTTAGGTTATATTACGTTACAGATGTATCTAAGGGTCCCACGGAGACGTAGATGCCAACTCGGCAGGAATGTTGTCAAATATTACCGCCGAGATGTTAGATTGGGTTAGGTTAGCTTATATTACGTTATTGATGTATATAAAGGTCCCACGGAGAAGTAGAGGACAACTCGCCAGGAATGTTGTCAAATATTACCTCCGAGATGATATGTTGGGTTAGGTTAGGTTATATTACGTTATTGATGTATATGAAGGTCAAACGGTGACGTAGAGGTCAACAAGCCAGAAATGTGGTCAAATATTACCGCCGACATGTTAGGTTGGGTTAGGTTAGGTTATATTATGTTATTGATGTATATAAAGGTCCCACGGAGACGTAGATGCCAACTCGCCAGGAATGTTGTCAAATATTACCGCCGAGATGATAAGTTGGGTTAGGTTAGGTTATATTACGTTATTGATGTATATGAAGGTCACACGGAGACGTAGAGGCCAACTCGCCAGGCATGTTGTCAAATATTACCGCCGAGATGTTAGGTTGGGTTAGGTTAGGTTATATTACGTTACAGATGTATCTAAGTGTCCCACGGAGACGTAGAGGCCAACTCGCCAGGAATGTTGTCATATATTATCGCCGAGATGATAGGTTGGTTTAGGTTAGGTTATATTTCGTTATTGATGTATATGAAGGTCCCACGAAGACGTAGAGGCCAACTCTCCACGAATGTTGTCTAATATTACCGCCGAGATGATAGGATGGGTTAGGTTAGGTTAAATTACGTTATTGATGTATATGTAGGTCAAACGGAGACGTAGAGGCCAACTCGCCAGGAATGATGTCAAATATTACCGCCGAGATGTTAGGTTGGGTTAGGTTAGGTTATATTACGTTATTGATGGATATGAAGGTCCCACGTAGACGTAGAGGCCAACAAGACAGGAATGTGGTCAAAAATTACCGCCGAGATGCTAAGTTGGGTTAGGTTAGGTTATATTACGTTATTGATGTATATGAAGGTCAAACGAAGACGTAGAGGCCAACTCGCCAGGAATGTTGTCAAATATTACCGCCGAGATGATAGGTTGGCTTAGGTTAGGTTATATTTCGTTCATGATGTATATAAAGGTCCCACGGAGACGGAGAAACCAACTCGCCACGAATGTTGTCAAATATTACCGCCGAGATGATAGGTTGGGTTAGGTTAGGTTATATTACGTTATTGATGTATATGAAGGTCAAACGGAGACGTAGAGGCCAACTCGCCAGGAATGATGTCAAATACTACCGCCGAGATGTTAGGTTGGGTTAAGTTCGGTTATATTACGTTATTGATGTATATAAAGGTCCCACGGAGACGTAGATGCCAACTGGCCGGGAATGTGGTCGAATATTACCGCCGAGGTGTTAGATTGGGTTAGGTTAGGTTATATTACGTTATTGATGGATATGAAGGTCCCACGTAAACGTAGAGGCCAACAAGACAGGAATGTGGTCAAATATTACCGCCGAAATGTTAGATTGGGTTAGGTTAGCTTATATTATGTTATTGATGTATATAAAGGTCCCACGGAGAGGTAGACGCCAACTCGCCTGGAATGTTGTCAAATATTACCGCCGAGATGATAGGTTGTGTTAGGTTAGGTTAAATTACGTTATTGATGTATATGAAGGTCAAACGGAGACGTCGAGGCCAACTCGCCAGGAATGATGTCAAATATTACCGCCGAGATGTTAGGTTGGGTTAGGTTAGGTTATATTACGTTATTGATGGATATGAAGGTCCCACGTAGACGTAGAGGCCAACAAGACAGGAATGTGGTCAAAAATTACCGCCGAGATGCTAAGTTGGGTTAGGTTAGGTTATATTACGTTATTGATGTATATGAAGGTCAAACGAAGACGTAGAGGCCAACTCGCCAGGAATGTTGTCAAATATTACCGCCGAGATGTTAGGTTGGGTTAAGTTAGGTTATATTACGTTATTGATGTATATAAAGGTCCCACGGAGACGTAGAGGCCAACTCGCCACGAATGTTGTCAAATATTACCGCCGAGATTTTAGGTTGGGTTAGGTTAGGTTATATTACGTTATTGATTATATGAAGGTCAAACGGAGACGTAGAGGCCAACTCGCCAGGAATGTTGTCAAATATTACCGCCGAGATGTTAAGTTGGGTTAGGTTAGGTTATATTACGTTACAGATGTATCTAAGTGTCTCACGGAGACGTAGAGGCCAACTCGCCAGGAATGTTGTCATATATTATCGCCGAGATGATAGGTTGGTTTAGGTTAGGTTATATTTCGTTATTGATGTATATGAAGGTCCCACGAAGACGTAGAGGCCAACTCGCCACGAATGTTGTCTCATATTACCGCCGAGATGATAGGATGGGTTAGGTTAGGTTAAATTACGTTATTGATGTATATGTAGGTCAAACGGAGACGTAAAGGCCAACTCGCCAGGAATGATGTCAAATATTACCGCCGAGATGTTAGGTTGGGTTAGGTTAGGTTATATTACGTTATTGATGGATATGAAGGTCCCACGTAGACGTAGAGGCCAACAAGACAGGAAAGTGGTCAAATATTACCGCCGAAATGTTAGATTGGGTTAGGTTAGGTTATATTACGTTATTGAATTATATAAAGGTCCCAGGGAGACGTAGATGCCAGCTCGCCAGGAATGTTGTCAAATATTACCGCCGAGATGTTAGATTGGGTTAGGCTAGCTTATATTATGTTATTGGTGTATATAAAGGTCCCACAGAGACGTGGAGGCCAACTCGCCAGGAATGTTGTCAAATATTACCGCCGAGATGATAAGTTGGGTTAGGTTACGTTATATTACGTTATTGATGTATATGAAGGTCAAACGGAGACGTAGAGGCCAACTCGCCAGGAATGTTGTCAAATATTACAGCCGAGATGTTAGGTTGGGTTAGGTTAGGTTATATTACGTTACAGATGTATCTAAGGGTCCCACGGAGACGTAGATGCCAACTCGGCAGGAATGTTGTCAAATATTACCGCCGAGATGTTAGATTGGGTTAGGTTAGCTTATATTACGTTATTGATGTATATAAAGGTCCCACGGAGAAGTAGAGGACAACTCGCCAGGAATGTTGTCAAATATTACCTCCGAGATGATATGTTGGGTTAGGTTAGGTTATATTACGTTATTGATGTATATGAAGGTCAAACGGTGACGTAGAGGTCAACAAGCCAGAAATGTGGTCAAATATTACCGCCGACATGTTAGGTTGGGTTAGGTTAGGTTATATTATGTTATTGATGTATATAAAGGTCCCACGGAGACGTAGATGCCAACTCGCCAGGAATGTTGTCAAATATTACCGCCGAGATGATAAGTTGGGTTAGGTTAGGTTATATTACGTTATTGATGTATATGAAGGTCACACGGAGACGTAGAGGCCAACTCGCCAGGCATGTTGTCAAATATTACCGCCGAGATGTTAGGTTGGGTTAGGTTAGGTTATATTACGTTACAGATGTATCTAAGTGTCCCACGGAGACGTAGAGGCCAACTCGCCAGGAATGTTGTCATATATTATCGCCGAGATGATAGGTTGGTTTAGGTTAGGTTATATTTCGTTATTGATGTATATGAAGGTCCCACGAAGACGTAGAGGCCAACTCTCCACGAATGTTGTCTAATATTACCGCCGAGATGATAGGATGGGTTAGGTTAGGTTAAATTACGTTATTGATGTATATGTAGGTCAAACGGAGACGTAGAGGCCAACTCGCCAGGAATGATGTCAAATATTACCGCCGAGATGTTAGGTTGGGTTAGGTTAGGTTATATTACGTTATTGATGGATATGAAGGTCCCACGTAGACGTAGAGGCCAACAAGACAGGAATGTGGTCAAAAATTACCGCCGAGATGCTAAGTTGGGTTAGGTTAGGTTATATTACGTTATTGATGTATATGAAGGTCAAACGAAGACGTAGAGGCCAACTCGCCAGGAATGTTGTCAAATATTACCGCCGAGATGATAGGTTGGCTTAGGTTAGGTTATATTTCGTTCATGATGTATATAAAGGTCCCACGGAGACGGAGAAACCAACTCGCCACGAATGTTGTCAAATATTACCGCCGAGATGATAGGTTGGGTTAGGTTAGGTTATATTACGTTATTGATGTATATGAAGGTCAAACGGAGACGTAGAGGCCAACTCGCCAGGAATGATGTCAAATACTACCGCCGAGATGTTAGGTTGGGTTAAGTTCGGTTATATTACGTTATTGATGTATATAAAGGTCCCACGGAGACGTAGATGCCAACTGGCCGGGAATGTGGTCGAATATTACCGCCGAGGTGTTAGATTGGGTTAGGTTAGGTTATATTACGTTATTGATGGATATGAAGGTCCCACGTAAACGTAGAGGCCAACAAGACAGGAATGTGGTCAAATATTACCGCCGAAATGTTAGATTGGGTTAGGTTAGCTTATATTATGTTATTGATGTATATAAAGGTCCCACGGAGAGGTAGACGCCAACTCGCCAGGAATGTTGTCAAATATTACCGCCGAGATGATAGGTTGTGTTAGGTTAGGTTAAATTACGTTATTGATGTATATGAAGGTCAAACGGAGACGTCGAGGCCAACTCGCCAGGAATGTTGTCAAATATTACCGCCGAGATGTTAGGTTGGGTTAGGCTAGCTTATATTATGATATTGATGTATATAAAGGTCCCACGGAGACGTAGAGGCCAACTCGCCAGGAATGTTGTCAAATATTACCGCCGAGATGATAGGTTGGGTTAGGTTAGGTTATATTACGTTATTGATGTATATAAAGGTCCTACGGAGACGTAGAGGCCAACAAGACAGGAATGTGGTCAAATATCACCGCCGAGATGTTAGTTTGGGTTAGGTTAGGTTATATTACGTTACAGATGTATCTAAGGGTCCCACGGAGACGTAGAGGCCAACAAGACAGGAATGTGGACAAATATTACCGCCGAGATGTTAGATTGGGTTAGGTTAGGTTATATTACGTTAATGAAATATATAAAGGTCCCACGTAGAAGTAGAGGCCAACAAGACAGGAATGTGGTCAAATACTACCGCCGAAATGTTAGATTGGGTTAGGTTAGGTTATATTACGTTATTGAATTATATAAAGGTCCCAGGGAGACGTAGATGCCAACTCGCCAGGAATGTTGGCAAATATTACCGCCGAGATGTTAGGTTGAGTTAGGCTAGTTTATATTACGTTATTGATGTATATAAAGGTCCCACAGAGACGTAGAGGCCAACTCGCCAGGAATGATGTCAAATATTACCGCCGAGATGTTAGGTTGAGTTAGGTTAGCTTATATTTCGTTATTGATGTATATGAAGGTCCCACGGAGACGTAGAGGCCAACTCGCCACGAATGTTGTCAAATATTACCGCCGAGATGTTAGGTTGGGTTAGGTTAGGTTATATTACGTTATTGATGTATATAAAGGTCCCACGGAGACGTAGAGGCCAACACGCCAGGAATGTGGTCAAATATTACCGCCGAGATGTTAGATTGGGTTAGGCTAGCTTATATTATGTTATTGATATATATAAAGGTCCCACGGAGAGGTAGACGCCAACTCGCCAGGAATGTTGTCAAATATTACCGCCGAGATGATAGGTTAGGTTAGGTTAGGTTAAATTACGTTATTGATGTATATGAAGGTCAAACGGAGACGTAGAGGCCAACTCGCCAGGAATGATGTCAAATTCTACCGCCGAGATGTTAGGTTGGGTTAAGTTAGGTTATATTACGTTAGTGATGTATACAAAGGTCCCACGGAGAAGTAGAGACCTATAAGCCAGGAATGTGGTCAAATATTACCGCCGAGATGTTAGATTGGGTTAGGCTAGCTTATACTACGTTATTGATGTATATGAGGGTTACACGGAAACGTAGAGGCCAACAAGACAGGAATGTGGTCAAATATTACCGCCGAGATGTTAGATTGGGTTAGATTAGGTTATATTACGTTATTGAAGTATATAAAGTTTCCACGGAGAAGTAGAGGCCTATAAGCCAGGAATGTGTTCAAATATTAACGCCGAGATGTTAGATTGGGTTAGGCTAGCTTATATTATGTTATTGATGTATATAAAGGTCCCACGGAGACGTATAGGCCAACTCGCCACGAATGTTGTCAAATATTACCGCCGAGATTTTAGGTTGGGTTAGGTTAGGTTATATTACGTCATTGATCATATGAAGGTCCCACGTACACGTAGAGGCCAACAAGACAGGAATTTGGTCAAATATTACCGCCGTAATGTTAGATTGGGTTAGGTTAGGTTATATTACGTAATTGATGTATATAAAGGTCCCACGGAGACGTAGAGGCCAACTCGCCAGGAATGTGGTCAAATATTACCGCCGAGATGTTAGATTGGGTTAGGCTAGCTTATATTATGTTATTGATGTATATAAAGGTTCCACGGAGAGGTAGAGGCCAACTCGCCAGGAATGTTGTCAAATATTACCGCCGAGATGATAGGTTGGGTTAGGTTAGGTTAAATTACGTTATTGATGTATATGAAGGTCAAACGGAGACGTAGAGGCCAACTCGCCAGGAATGATGTCAAATACTACCGCCGAGATGTTAGGTTGGGTTAGGTTAGCTTATATTACGTTATTGATGTATATGAAGGTCAAACGGAGACGTAGAGGCCAACTCGCCAGGAATGTTGTCAAATATTACCGCCGAGATGATAGGTTGGGTTAGGTTAGGTTATATTACGTTATTGACATATATAAAGGTCCCACGGAGACGCAGAGGCCAACTCGCCAGGAATGTTGTCAAATATTACCGCCAACATGTTAGGTTAGGCTAGGTTTAGTTATATTGCGTTATTGATGTATATAAAGGTCCCACGGAGACGTAGAGGCAAGCAAGCCAGGAATGTGGTCAAATATTACAGCCGAGATGTTAGATTGGGTTAGGTTCGGTTATATTTCGTTATTGATGTATATGAAGGTCCCACGGAGACGTAGAGGCCAACTCGCCACGAATGTTGTCAAATATTACCGCCGAGATGTTAGGTTGGGTTAGGTTAGGTTATATTACGTAATTGATGTATATAAAGGTCCCACGGAGACGTAGAGGCCAACTCGCCAGGAATGTGGTCAAATATTACCGCCGAGATGTTAGATTGGGTTAGGCTAGCTTATATTATGTTATTGATGTATATAAAGGTCCCACGGAGAGGTAGAGGCCAACTCGCCAGGAATGTTGTCAAATATTACCGCCGAGATGATAGGTTGGGTTAGGTTAGGTTAAATTACGTTATTGATGTATATGAAGGTCAAACGGAGACGTAGAGGCCAACTCGCCAGGAATGATGTCAAATATTACCGCCGAGATGTTAGGTTGAGTTAGGTTAGCTTATATTTCGTTATTGATGTATATGAAGGTCCCACGGAGACGTAGAGGCCAACTCGCCACGAATGTTGTCAAATATTACCGCCGAGATGTTAGGTTGGGTTAGGTTAGGTTATATTACGTTATTGATGTATATAAAGGTCCCACGGAGACGTAGAGGCCAACACGCCAGGAATGTGGTCAAATATTACCGCCGAGATGTTAGATTGGGTTAGGCTAGCTTATATTATGTTATTGATATATATAAAGGTCCCACGGAGAGGTAGACGCCAACTCGCCAGGAATGTTGTCAAATATTACCGCCGAGATGATAGGTTAGGTTAGGTTAGGTTAAATTACGTTATTGATGTATATGAAGGTCAAACGGAGACGTAGAGGCCAACTCGCCAGGAATGATGTCAAATTCTACCGCCGAGATGTTAGGTTGGGTTAAGTTAGGTTATATTACGTTAGTGATGTATACAAAGGTCCCACGGAGAAGTAGAGACCTATAAGCCAGGAATGTGGTCAAATATTACCGCCGAGATGTTAGATTGGGTTAGGCTAGCTTATACTACGTTATTGATGTATATGAGGGTTACACGGAAACGTAGAGGCCAACAAGACAGGAATGTGGTCAAATATTACCGCCGAGATGTTAGATTGGGTTAGATTAGGTTATATTACGTTATTGAAGTATATAAAGTTTCCACGGAGAAGTAGAGGCCTATAAGCCAGGAATGTGTTCAAATATTAACGCCGAGATGTTAGATTGGGTTAGGCTAGCTTATATTATGTTATTGATGTATATAAAGGTCCCACGGAGACGTATAGGCCAACTCGCCACGAATGTTGTCAAATATTACCGCCGAGATTTTAGGTTGGGTTAGGTTAGGTTATATTACGTCATTGATCATATGAAGGTCCCACGTACACGTAGAGGCCAACAAGACAGGAATTTGGTCAAATATTACCGCCGTAATGTTAGATTGGGTTAGGTTAGGTTATATTACGTAATTGATGTATATAAAGGTCCCACGGAGACGTAGAGGCCAACTCGCCAGGAATGTGGTCAAATATTACCGCCGAGATGTTAGATTGGGTTAGGCTAGCTTATATTATGTTATTGATGTATATAAAGGTTCCACGGAGAGGTAGAGGCCAACTCGCCAGGAATGTTGTCAAATATTACCGCCGAGATGATAGGTTGGGTTAGGTTAGGTTAAATTACGTTATTGATGTATATGAAGGTCAAACGGAGACGTAGAGGCCAACTCGCCAGGAATGATGTCAAATACTACCGCCGAGATGTTAGGTTGGGTTAGGTTAGCTTATATTACGTTATTGATGTATATGAAGGTCAAACGGAGACGTAGAGGCCAACTCGCCAGGAATGTTGTCAAATATTACCGCCGAGATGATAGGTTGGGTTAGGTTAGGTTATATTACGTTATTGACATATATAAAGGTCCCACGGAGACGCAGAGGCCAACTCGCCAGGAATGTTGTCAAATATTACCGCCAACATGTTAGGTTAGGCTAGGTTTAGTTATATTGCGTTATTGATGTATATAAAGGTCCCACGGAGACGTAGAGGCAAGCAAGCCAGGAATGTGGTCAAATATTACAGCCGAGATGTTAGATTGGGTTAGGTTCGGTTATATTTCGTTATTGATGTATATGAAGGTCCCACGGAGACGTAGAGGCCAACTCGCCACGAATGTTGTCAAATATTACCGCCGAGATGTTAGGTTGGGTTAGGTTAGGTTATATTACGTAATTGATGTATATAAAGGTCCCACGGAGACGTAGAGGCCAACTCGCCAGGAATGTGGTCAAATATTACCGCCGAGATGTTAGATTGGGTTAGGCTAGCTTATATTATGTTATTGATGTATATAAAGGTCCCACGGAGAGGTAGAGGCCAACTCGCCAGGAATGTTGTCAAATATTACCGCCGAGATGATAGGTTGGGTTAGGTTAGGTTAAATTACGTTATTGATGTATATGAAGGTCAAACGGAGACGTAGAGGCCAACTCGCCAGGAATGATGTCAAATACTACCGCCGAGATGTTAGGTTGGGTTAGGTTAGCTTATATTACGTTATTGATGTATATGAAGGTCAAACGGAGACGTAGAGGCCAACTCGCCAGCAATGTTGTCAAATATTACCGCCGAGATGATAGGTTGGGTTAGGTTAGGTTATATTACGTTATTGACATATATAAAGGTCCCACGGAGACGCAGAGGCCAACTCGCCAGGAATGTTGTCAAATATTACCGCCAACATGTTAGGTTGGGCTAGGTTTAGTTATATTGCGTTATTGATGTATATAAAGGTCCCACGGAGACGTAGAGGCAAGCAAGCCAGGAATGTGGTCAAATATTACCGCCGAGATATTAGATTGGGTTAGGTTAGGTTATATTACGTTATTGAACTATATAAATGTCCCACGGAGGAGTAGAGGCCTATAAGCCAGGAATGTGGTCAAATATTACCGCCGAGATGTTAGATTGGGTTAGGCTAGCTTATATTATGATATTGATGTATATAAAGGTCCCACGGGGACGTAGAGGTCAACTCGCCAGGAATGTTATCAAATATTACCGCCGAGATGATAGATTGGATTAGGTTAGGTTATATTATCTTATTGATGTATATGAAGGTCAAACCGAGACGTAGAGGCCAACTCGCCAGGAATGTTGTCAAATATTACCGCCGAGATGATAGGTTGGGTTAGGTTAGGTTATATTACGTTATTGACATATATAAAGGTCCCACGGAGACGCAGAGGCCAACTCGCCAGGAATGTTGTCAAATATTACCACCGAGATGATAGGTTGGGATAGGTTAGGTTATATTACGTTGTTGATATAAATGAGGGTTACACGGAGACGTAGGGGCCAACTCGCCAGGAATGTTGTCAAATATTACCGCCAACATGTTAGGTTGGGCTAGGTTTAGTTATATTGCGTTATTGATGTATATAAAGGTCCCACGGAGACGTAGAGGCCAACTCGCCAGGAATGTTGTCAAATATTACCGCCGAGATAATAGGTTGTGTTAGGTTAGGTTAAATTACGTTATTGATGTATATGAAGGTCAAACGGAGACGTAGAGGCCAACTCGCCAGGAATGTTGTCAAATATTACCGCCGAGATGATAGGCTGGGTTAGGTTAGGTTATATTACGTTATTGACATATATAAAGGTCCCACGGAGACGCAGAGGCCAACTCGCCAGGAATGTTGTCAAATATTACCGCCGAGATGATAGGTTGGGTTAGGTTAGATTATATTACGTTATTGACATATATAAAGGTCCCACGGAGACGCAGAGGCCAACTCGCCAGGAATGTTGTCAAATATTACCACCGAGATGATAGGTTGGGATAGGTTAGGTTATATTACGTTGTTGATATAAATGAGGGTTACACGGAGACGTATAGGCCAACTCGCCAGGAATGTTGTCAAATATTACGGCCGAGATGATAGGTTGGGTTAGGTTAGGTTAAACTACGTTATTGATGTATATGAATGTCAAACGGAAACGCAGAGACCAACTCGCCAGGAATGATGTCAAATAATACCGCCGAGATGTTAGGTTGGGTTAAGTTAGGTTATATTACGTAATTGATGTATATAAAGGTCCCACGGAGACGTAGAGGCCAACTCGCCACGAATGTTGTCAAATATTACCGCCGAGATTTTAGGTTGGGTTAGGTTAGGTTATATTACGTTATTGATTATATGAAGGTCCCACGTACACGTAGAGGCCAACAAGACAGGAATTTGGTCAAATATTACCGCCGTAATGTTAGATTGGGTTAGGTTAGGTTATAATACGTTACTGAATTATATAAAGGTCCCAAGGAGACGTAGATGCCAACTCGCCAGGAATGTTGTCAAATATTACCGCCGAGATGTTAGGTTGAGTTAGGCTGGTTTATATTACGTTATTGATGTATATAAAGGTCCCACAGAGACGTAGAGGCCAACTCGCCAGGAATGATGTCAAATATTACCGCCGAGATGTTAGGTTGGGTTAGGTTAGGTTATATTTCGTTATTGATGTATATGAAGGTCCCACGGAGACGTAGAGGCCAACTCGCCACGAATGTTGTCAAATATTACCGCCGAGATGTTAGGTTGGGTTAGGTTAGGTTAAATTACGTTATTGATGTATATGAAGGTCAAACGGAGACGTAGAGTCCAACTCGCCAGGAATGATGTCAAATACTACCGCCGAGATGTTAGGTTGGGTTAGGTTAGCTTATATTACGTTATTGATGTATATGAAGGTCAAACGGAGACGTAGAGGCCAACTCGCCAGGAATGTTGTCAAATATTACCGCCGAGATATTAGGTTGGGTGAGGTTAGGTTGTATTACGTTATTGATGTATATAAAGGTCCCAGGGAGACGTAGATGCCAACTCGCCGGGAATGTTACCAAATATTACCGCCGAGATGTTAGGTTGGGTTAGGTTATGTTATATTACGTTACAGATGTATCTAAGGTCCCACGGAGACGTAGAGGCCAACTCGCCAGGAATGTAGTCAAATATTAGCGCCGAGATGTTAGATTGGGTAAGGTTAGGTTATATTACGTTATTGATGTATATAAAGGTCCCACGGAGACGTAGAGGCCAACTCGCCAGGAATGTTGTGAAATATTAGCGCCGAGATGATAGGTTGTGTTAGGTTAGGTTAAATTACGTTATTGATGTATATGAAGGTCAAACGGAGACGTAGAGGCCAACAAGACAGGAATGTGGTCAAATATCACCGCCGAGATGTTAGATTGGGTTAGATTAGGTTATATTACGTTATTGAAGTATATAAAGTTCCCACGGAGAAGTAGAGGCCTATAAGCCAGGAATGTGGTCAAATATTAACGCGGAGATGTTAGATTGGGTTAGGCTAGCTTATATTATGTTATTGATGTATATAAAGGTCCCACGGAGACGTATAGGCCAACTCGCCACGAATGTTGTCAAATATTACCGCCGAGATTTTAGGTTGGGTTAGGTTAGGTTATATTACGTCATTGATCATATGAAGGTCCCACGTACACGTAGAGGCCAACAAGACAGGAATTTGGTCAAATATTACCGCCGTAATGTTAGATTGGGTTAGGTTAGGTTATAATACGTTACTGAATTATATAAAGGTCCCAAGGAAACGTAGATGCCAACTCGCCAGGAATGTTGTCAAATATTACCGCCGAGATGTTAGGTTGAGTTAGGCTAGTTTATATTACGTTATTGATGTATATAAAGGTCCCACAGAGACGTAGAGGCCAACTCGCCAGGAATGATGTCAAATATTACCGCCGAGATGTTAGGTTGGGTTAGGTTAGGTTATATTTCGTTATTGATGTATATGAAGGTCCCACGGAGACGTAGAGGCCAACTCGCCACGAATGTTGTCAAATATTACCGCCGAGATGTTAGGTTGGGTTAGGTTAGGTTATATTACGTAATTGATGTATATAAAGGTCCCACGGAGACGTAGAGGCCAACTCGCCAGGAATGTGGTCAAATATTACCGCCGAGATGTTAGATTGGGTTAGGCTAGCTTATATTATGTTATTGATGTATATAAAGGTCCCACGGAGAGGTAGAGGCCAACTCGCCAGGAATGTTGTCAAATATTACCGCCGAGATGATAGGTTGGGTTAGGTTAGGTTAAATTACGTTATTGATGTATATGAAGGTCAAACGGAGACGTAGAGGCCAACTCGCCAGGAATGATGTCAAATACTACCGCCGAGATGTTAGGTTGGGTTAGGTTAGCTTATATTACGTTATTGATGTATATGAAGGTCAAACGGAGACGTAGAGGCCAACTCGCCAGGAATGTTGTCAAATATTACCGCCGAGATGATAGGTTGGGTTAGGTTAGGTTATATTACGTTATTGACATATATAAAGGTCCCACGGAGACGCAGAGGCCAACTCGCCAGGAATGTTGTCAAATATTACCGCCAACATGTTAGGTTGGGCTAGGTTTAGTTATATTGCGTTATTGATGTATATAAAGGTCCCACGGAGACGTAGAGGCAAGCAAGCCAGGAATGTGGTCAAATATTACAGCCGAGATGTTAGATTGGGTTAGGTTCGGTTATATTTCGTTATTGATGTATATGAAGGTCCCACGGAGACGTAGAGGCCAACTCGCCACGAATGTTGTCAAATATTACCGCCGAGATGTTAGGTTGGGTTAGGTTAGGTTATATTACGTAATTGATGTATATAAAGGTCCCACGGAGACGTAGAGGCCAACTCGCCAGGAATGTGGTCAAATATTACCGCCGAGATGTTAGATTGGGTTAGGCTAGCTTATATTATGTTATTGATGTATATAAAGGTCCCACGGAGAGGTAGAGGCCAACTCGCCAGGAATGTTGTCAAATATTACCGCCGAGATTTTAGGTTGGGTTAGGTTAGGTTATATTACGTTATTGATCATATGAAGGTCCCACGTACACGTAGAGGCCAACAAGACAGGAATTTGGTCAAATATTACCGCCGTAATGTTAGATTGGGTTAGGTTAGGTTATATTACGTAATTGATGTATATAAAGGTCCCACGGAGACATAGAGGCCAACTCGCCAGGAATGTGGTCAAATATTACCGCCGAGATGTTAGATTGGGTTAGGCTAGCTTATATTATGTTATTGATGTATATAAAGGTCCCACGGAGAGGTAGAGGCCAACTCGCCAGGAATGTTGTCAAATATTACCGCCGAGATGATAGGTTGGGTTAGGTTAGGTTAAATTACGTTATTGATGTATATGAAGGTCAAACGGAGACGTAGAGGCCAACTCGCCAGGAATGATGTCAAATACTACCGCCGAGATGTTAGGTTGGGTTAGGTTAGCTTATATTACGTTATTGATGTATATGAAGGTCAAACGGAGACGTAGAGGCCAACTCGCCAGGAATGTTGTCAAATATTACCGCCGAGATGATAGGTTGGGTTAGGTTAGGTTATATTACGTTATTGACATATATAAAGGCCCCACGGAGACGCAGAGGCCAACTCGCCAGGAATGTTGTCAAATATTACCGCCAACATGTTAGGTTGGGCTAGGTTTAGTTATATTGCGTTATTGATGTATATAAAGGTCCCACGGAGACGTAGAGGCAAGCAAGCCAGGAATGTGGTCAAATATTACCGCCGAGATGTTAGATTGGGTTAGGCTAGCTTATATTATGATATTGATGTATATAAAGGTCCCACGGGGACGTAGAGGTCAACTCGCCAGGAATGTTATCAAATATTACCGCCGAGATGATAGGTTGGATTAGGTTAGGTTATATTATCTTATTGATGTATATGAAGGTCAAACCGAGACGTAGAGGCCAACTCGCCAGGAATGTTGTCAAATATTACCGCCGAGATGATAGGTTGGGTTAGGTTAGGTTATATTACGTTATTGACATATATAAAGGTCCCACGGAGACGCAGAGGCCAACTCGCCAGGAATGTTGTCAAATATTACCACCGAGATGATAGGTTGGAATAGGTTAGGTTATATTACGTTGTTGATATAAATGAGGGTTACACGGAGACGTAGGGGCCAACTCGCCAGGAATGTTGTCAAATATTACCGCCAACATGTTAGGTTGGGCTAGGTTTAGTTATATTGCGTTATTGATGTATATAAAGGTCCCACGGAGACGTAGAGGCCAACTCGCCAGGAATGTTGTCAAATATTACCGCCGAGATAATAGGTTGTGTTAGGTTAGGTTAAATTACGTTATTGATGTATATGAAGGTCAAACGGAGACGTAGAGGCCAAATCGCCAGGAATGTTGTCAAATATTACCGCCGAGATGTTAGGTTGGGTTAGGTTAGGTTATATTACGTTAATGAAATATATAAAGGTCCCACGGAGGAGTAGAGGCCTATAAGCCAGGAATGTTGTCAAATATTACCGCCGAGATGTTAGATTGGGTTAGGCTAGCTTATATTATGATATTGATGTATATAAAGGTCCCACGGGGACGTAGAGGCCAACTCGCCAGGAATACTGTCAAATATTACCGCCGAGATGATAGGTTGGATTAGGTTAGGTTATATTACCTTATTGATGTATATGAAGGTCAAACCGAGACGCAGAGGCCAACTCGCCAGGAATGTTGTCAAATATTACCGCCGAGATGATAGGCTGGGTTAGGTTAGGTTATATTACGTTATTGACATATATAAAGGTCCCACGGAGACGCAGAGGCCAACTCGCCAGGAATGTTGTCAAATATTACCACCGAGATGATAGGTTGGGTTAGGTTAGATTATATTACGTTATTGACATATATAAAGGTCCCACGGAGACGCAGAGGCCAACTCGCCAGGAATGTTGTCAAATATTACCACCGAGATGATAGGTTGGGATAGGTTAGGTTATATTACGTTGTTGATATAAATGAGGGTTACACGGAGACGTATAGGCCAACTCGCCAGGAATGTTGTCAAATATTACCGCCGAGATGATAGGTTGGGTTAGGTTAGGTTAAACTACGTTATTGATGTATATGAATGTCAAACGGAAACGTAGAGACCAACTCGCCAGGAATGATGTCAAATAATACCGCCGAGATGTTAGGTTGGCTTAAGTTAGGTTATATTACGTAATTGATGTATATAAAGGTCCCACGGAGACGTAGAGGCCAACTCGCCAGGAATGTTGTCAAATATTACCGCCGAGATTTTAGGTTGGGTTAGGTTAGGTTATATTACGTTATTGATTATATGAAGGTCCCACGTACACGTAGAGGCCAACAAGACAGGAATTTGGTCAAATATTACCGCCGTAATGTTAGATTGGGTTAGGTTAGGTTATAATACGTTACTGAATTATATAAAGGTCCCAAGGAGACGTAGATGCCAACTCGCCAGGAATGTTGTCAAATAATACCGCCGAGATGTTAGGTTGGGTTAAGTTAGGTTATATTACGTTATTGATGTATATAAAGGTCCCACAGAGACGTAGAGGCCAACTCGCCAGGAATGATGTCAAATATTACCGCCGAGATGTTAGGTTGGGTTAGGTTAGGTTATATTTCGTTATTGATGTATATGAAGGTCCCACGGAGACGTAGAGGCCAACTCGCCACGAATGTTGTCAAATATTACCGCCGAGATGTTAGGTTGGGTTAGGTTAGGTTATATTACGTAATTGATGTATATAAAGGTCCCACGGAGACGTAGAGGCCAACTCGCCAGGAATGTGGTCAAATATTACCGCCGAGATGATAGATTGGGTTAGGCTAGCTTATATTATGTTATTGATGTATATAAAGGTCCCACGGAGAGGTAGAGGCCTACTCGCCAGGAATGTTGTCAAATATTACCGCCGAGATGATAGGTTGGGTTAGGTTAGGTTAAATTACGTTATTGATGTATATGAAGGTCAAACGGAGACGTAGAGTCCAACTCGCCAGGAATGATGTCAAATACTACCGCCGAGATGTTAGGTTGGGTTAGGTTAGCTTATATTACGTTATTGATGTATATGAAGGTCAAACGGAGACGTAGAGGCCAACTCGCCAGGAATGTTGTCAAATATTACCGCCGAGATATTAGGTTGGGTGAGGTTAGGTTGTATTACGTTATTGATGTATATAAAGGTCCCAGGGAGACGTAGATGCCAACTCGCCGGGAATGTTACCAAATATTACCGCCGAGATGTTAGGTTGGGTTAGGTTATGTTATATTACGTTACAGATGTATCTAAGGTCCCACGGAGACGTAGAGGCCAACTCGCCAGGAATGTAGTCAAATATTAGCGCCGAGATGTTAGATTGGGTAAGGTTAGGTTATATTACGTTATTGATGTATATAAAGGTCCCACGGAGACGTAGAGGCCAACTCGCCAGGAATGTTGTGAAATATTAGCGCCGAGATGATAGGTTGTGTTAGGTTAGGTTAAATTACGTTATTGATGTATATGAAGGTCAAACGGAGACGTAGAGGCCAACAAGACAGGAATGTGGTCAAATATCACCGCCGAGATGTTAGTTTGGGTTAGGTTAGGTTATATTACGTTACAGATGTATCTAAGGGTCCCACGGAGACGTAGAGGCCAACAAGACAGGAATGTGGTCAAATATTACCGCCGAGATGTTAGATTGGGTTAGATTAGGTTATATTACGTTATTGAAGTATATAAAGTTCCCACGGAGAAGTAGAGGCCTATAAGCCAGGAATGTGGTCAAATATTAACGCGGAGATGTTAGATTGGGTTAGGCTAGCTTATATTATGTTATTGATGTATATAAAGGTCCCACGGAGACGTATAGGCCAACTCGCCAGGAATGTTGTCAAATATTACTGCCGAGATGATAGGTTGGGTTAGGTTAGGTTAAACTACGTTATTGATGTATATGAATGACAAACGGAGACGTAGAGGCCAACGCGCCAGGAATGATGTCAAATAATACCGCCGAGATGTTAGGTTGGGTTAAGTTAGGTTATATTACGTTATTGATGTATATGAAGGTCAAACGGAGACGTAGAGGCCAACTCGCCAGGAATGTTGTCAAATATTACCGCCGAGATATTAGGTTGGGTGAGGTTAGGTTGTATTACGTTATTGATGTATATAAAGGTCCCAGGGAGACGTAGATGCCAACTCGCCGGGAATGTTACCAAATATTACCGCCGAGATGTTAGGTTGGGTTAGGTTATGTTATATTACGTTACAGATGTATCTAAGGTCCCACGGAGACGTAGAGGCCAACTCGCCAGGAATGTAGTCAAATATTAGCGCCGAGATGTTAGATTGGGTAAGGT
The DNA here is from genome assembly GCA_963969225.1 of Xylocopa violacea. Classification (NCBI taxonomy): domain Eukaryota; kingdom Metazoa; phylum Arthropoda; class Insecta; order Hymenoptera; family Apidae; genus Xylocopa; species Xylocopa violacea. The sequence continues at coordinate 3,274,453 of CAXAJV010000836.1, read as the reverse complement.
TAGGTTATATTACGTTATTGATGTATATAAAGGTCCCACGGAGACGTAGAGGCCAACTCGCCAGGAATGTTGTGAAATATTAGCGCCGAGATGATAGGTTGTGTTATGTTAGGTTAAATTACGTTATTGATGTATATGAAGGTCAAACGGAGACGTAGAGGCCAACAAGACAGGAATGTGTTCAAATATCACCGCCGAGATGTTAGTTTGGGTTAGGTTAGGTTATATTACGTTACAGATGTATCTAAGGGTCCCACGGAGACGTAGAGGCCAACAAGACAGGAATGTGGTCAAATATTACCGCCGAGATGTTAGATTGGGTTAGATTAGGTTATATTACGTTATTGAAGTATATAAAGTTCCCACGGAGAAGTAGAGGCCTATAAGCCAGGAATGTGGTCAAATATTAACGCGGAGATGTTAGATTGGGTTAGGCTAGCTTATATTATGTTATTGATGTATATAAAGGTCCCACGGAGACGTATAGGCCAACTCGCCAGGAATGTTGTCAAATATTACTGCCGAGATGATAGGTTGGGTTAGGTTAGGTTAAACTACGTTATTGATGTATATGAATGACAAACGGAGACGTAGAGGCCAACGCGCCAGGAATGATGTCAAATAATACCGCCGAGATGTTAGGTTGGGTTAAGTTAGGTTATATTACGTTATTGATGTATATGAAGGTCAAACGGAGACGTAGAGGCCAACTCGCCAGGAATGTTGTCAAATATTACCGCCGAGATATTAGGTTGGGTGAGGTTAGGTTGTATTACGTTATTGATGTATATAAAGGTCCCAGGGAGACGTAGATGCCAACTCGCCGGGAATGTTACCAAATATTACCGCCGAGATGTTAGGTTGGGTTAGGTTATGTTATATTACGTTACAGATGTATCTAAGGTCCCACGGAGACGTAGAGGCCAACTCGCCAGGAATGTAGTCAAATATTAGCGCCGAGATGTTAGATTGGGTAAGGTTAGGTTATATTACGTTATTGATGTATATAAAGGTCCCACGGAGACGTAGAGGCCAACTCGCCAGGAATGTTGTGAAATATTAGCGCCGAGATGATAGGTTGTGTTAGGTTAGGTTAAATTACGTTATTGATGTATATGAAGGTCAAACGGAGACGTAGAGGCCAACAAGACAGGAATGTGTTCAAATATCACCGCCGAGATGTTAGTTTGGGTTAGGTTAGGTTATATTACGTTACAGATGTATCTAAGGGTCCCACGGAGACGTAGAGGCCAACAAGACAGGAATGTGGTCAAATATTACCGCCGAGATGTTAGATTGGGTTAGATTAGGTTATATTACGTTATTGAAGTATATAAAGTTCCCACGGAGAAGTAGAGGCCTATAAGCCAGGAATGTGGTCAAATATTAACGCGGAGATGTTAGATTGGGTTAGGCTAGCTTATATTATGTTATTGATGTATATAAAGGTCCCACGGAGACGTATAGGCCAACTCGCCAGGAATGTTGTCAAATATTACTGCCGAGATGATAGGTTGGGTTAGGTTAGGTTAAACTACGTTATTGATGTATATGAATGTCAAACGGAGACGTAGAGGCCTACTCGCCAGGAATGTTGTCAAATATTACCGCCGAGATGATAGGTTGGGTTAGGTTAGGTTAAATTACGTTATTGATGTATATGAAGGTCAAACGGAGACGTAGAGTCCAACTCGCCAGGAATGATGTCAAATACTACCGCCGAGATGTTAGGTTGGGTTAGGTTAGCTTATATTACGTTATTGATGTATATGAAGGTCAAACGGAGACGTAGAGGCCAACTCGCCAGGAATGTTGTCAAATATTACCGCCGAGATATTAGGTTGGGTGAGGTTAGGTTGTATTACGTTATTGATGTATATAAAGGTCCCAGGGAGACGTAGATGCCAACTCGCCGGGAATGTTACCAAATATTACCGCCGAGATGTTAGGTTGGGTTAGGTTATGTTATATTACGTTACAGATGTATCTAAGGTCCCACGGAGACGTAGAGGCCAACTCGCCAGGAATGTAGTCAAATATTAGCGCCGAGATGTTAGATTGGGTAAGGTTAGGTTATATTACGTTATTGATGTATATAAAGGTCCCACGGAGACGTAGAGGCCAACTCGCCAGGAATGTTGTGAAATATTAGCGCCGAGATGATAGGTTGTGTTAGGTTAGGTTAAATTACGTTATTGATGTATATGAAGGTCAAACGGAGACGTAGAGGCCAACAAGACAGGAATGTGGTCAAATATCACCGCCGAGATGTTAGTTTGGGTTAGGTTAGGTTATATTACGTTACAGATGTATCTAAGGGTCCCACGGAGACGTAGAGGCCAACAAGACAGGAATGTGGTCAAATATTACCGCCGAGATGTTAGATTGGGTTAGATTAGGTTATATTACGTTATTGAAGTATATAAAGTTCCCACGGAGAAGTAGAGGCCTATAAGCCAGGAATGTGGTCAAATATTAACGCGGAGATGTTAGATTGGGTTAGGCTAGCTTATATTATGTTATTGATGTATATAAAGGTCCCACGGAGACGTATAGGCCAACTCGCCAGGAATGTTGTCAAATATTACTGCCGAGATGATAGGTTGGGTTAGGTTAGGTTAAACTACGTTATTGATGTATATGAATGACAAACGGAGACGTAGAGGCCAACGCGCCAGGAATGATGTCAAATAATACCGCCGAGATGTTAGGTTGGGTTAAGTTAGGTTATATTACGTTATTGATGTATATGAAGGTCAAACGGAGACGTAGAGGCCAACTCGCCAGGAATGTTGTCAAATATTACCGCCGAGATATTAGGTTGGGTGAGGTTAGGTTGTATTACGTTATTGATGTATATAAAGGTCCCAGGGAGACGTAGATGCCAACTCGCCGGGAATGTTACCAAATATTACCGCCGAGATGTTAGGTTGGGTTAGGTTATGTTATATTACGTTACAGATGTATCTAAGGTCCCACGGAGACGTAGAGGCCAACTCGCCAGGAATGTAGTCAAATATTAGCGCCGAGATGTTAGATTGGGTAAGGTTAGGTTATATTACGTTATTGATGTATATAAAGGTCCCACGGAGACGTAGAGGCCAACTCGCCAGGAATGTTGTGAAATATTAGCGCCGAGATGATAGGTTGTGTTATGTTAGGTTAAATTACGTTATTGATGTATATGAAGGTCAAACGGAGACGTAGAGGCCAACAAGACAGGAATGTGTTCAAATATCACCGCCGAGATGTTAGTTTGGGTTAGGTTAGGTTATATTACGTTACAGATGTATCTAAGGGTCCCACGGAGACGTAGAGGCCAACAAGACAGGAATGTGGTCAAATATTACCGCCGAGATGTTAGATTGGGTTAGATTAGGTTATATTACGTTATTGAAGTATATAAAGTTCCCACGGAGAAGTAGAGGCCTATAAGCCAGGAATGTGGTCAAATATTAACGCGGAGATGTTAGATTGGGTTAGGCTAGCTTATATTATGTTATTGATGTATATAAAGGTCCCACGGAGACGTATAGGCCAACTCGCCAGGAATGTTGTCAAATATTACTGCCGAGATGATAGGTTGGGTTAGGTTAGGTTAAACTACGTTATTGATGTATATGAATGACAAACGGAGACGTAGAGGCCAACGCGCCAGGAATGATGTCAAATAATACCGCCGAGATGTTAGGTTGGGTTAAGTTAGGTTATATTACGTTATTGATGTATATGAAGGTCAAACGGAGACGTAGAGGCCAACTCGCCAGGAATGTTGTCAAATATTACCGCCGAGATATTAGGTTGGGTGAGGTTAGGTTGTATTACGTTATTGATGTATATAAAGGTCCCAGGGAGACGTAGATGCCAACTCGCCGGGAATGTTACCAAATATTACCGCCGAGATGTTAGGTTGGGTTAGGTTATGTTATATTACGTTACAGATGTATCTAAGGTCCCACGGAGACGTAGAGGCCAACTCGCCAGGAATGTAGTCAAATATTAGCGCCGAGATGTTAGATTGGGTAAGGTTAGGTTATATTACGTTATTGATGTATATAAAGGTCCCACGGAGACGTAGAGGCCAACTCGCCAGGAATGTTGTGAAATATTAGCGCCGAGATGATAGGTTGTGTTAGGTTAGGTTAAATTACGTTATTGATGTATATGAAGGTCAAACGGAGACGTAGAGGCCAACAAGACAGGAATGTGTTCAAATATCACCGCCGAGATGTTAGTTTGGGTTAGGTTAGGTTATATTACGTTACAGATGTATCTAAGGGTCCCACGGAGACGTAGAGGCCAACAAGACAGGAATGTGGTCAAATATTACCGCCGAGATGTTAGATTGGGTTAGATTAGGTTATATTACGTTATTGAAGTATATAAAGTTCCCACGGAGAAGTAGAGGCCTATAAGCCAGGAATGTGGTCAAATATTAACGCGGAGATGTTAGATTGGGTTAGGCTAGCTTATATTATGTTATTGATGTATATAAAGGTCCCACGGAGACGTATAGGCCAACTCGCCAGGAATGTTGTCAAATATTACTGCCGAGATGATAGGTTGGGTTAGGTTAGGTTAAACTACGTTATTGATGTATATGAATGTCAAACGGAGACGTAGAGGCCAACGCGCCCGGAATGATGTCAAATAATACCGCCGAGATGTTAGGTTGGGTTAGGTTGGGTTATATTACGTTATTGATGTATATGAAGGTCCCACGTACACGTAGAGGCCTACAAGACAGGAATGTGGTCAAATATTACCGCCGTAATGTTAGATTGGGTTAGGTTAGGTTATATTACGTTACTGAATTATATAAAGGTCCCAAGGAGACGTAGATGCCAACTCGCCAGGAATGTTGTCAAATATTACCGCCGAGATGTTAGGTTGGGTTAGATTAGGTTATATTTCGTTATTGATGTATATGAAGGTCCCACGGAGACGTAGAGGCCAACTCGCCACGAATGTTGTCAAATATTACCGCCGAGATGTTAGGTTGGGTTAGGTTAGGTTATATTACGTTATTGATGTATATAAAGGACCCACGGAGACGTAGAGGCCAACTCGCCAGGAATGTGGTCAAATATTACCGCCGAGATGATAGATTGGGTTAGGCTAGCTTATATTATGTTATTGATGTATATAAAGGTCCCACGGAGAGGTAGAGGCCAACTCGCCAGGAAAGTTGTCAAATATTACCGCCGAGATGATAGGTTGGGTTAGGTTAGGTTAAATTACGTTATTGATGTATATGAAGGTCAAACGGAGACGTAGAGTCCAACTCGCCAGGAATGATGTCAAATACTACCGCCGAGATGTTAGGTTGGGTTAGGTTAGCTTATATTACGTTATTGATGTATATGAAGGTCAAACGGAGACGTAGAGGCCAACTCGCCAGGAATGTTGTCAAATATTACCGCCGAGATATTAGGTTGGGTGAGGTTAGGTTGTATTACGTTATTGATGTATATAAAGGTCCCAGGGAGACGTAGATGCCAACTCGCCGGGAATGTTACCAAATATTACCGCCGAGATGTTAGGTTGGGTTAGGTTATGTTATATTACGTTACAGATGTATCTAAGGTCCCACGGAGACGTAGAGGCCAACTCGCCAGGAATGTAGTCAAATATTAGCGCCGAGATGTTAGATTGGGTAAGGTTAGGTTATATTACGTTATTGATGTATATAAAGGTCCCACGGAGACGTAGAGGCCAACTCGCCAGGAATGTTGTGAAATATTACCGCCGAGATTTTAGGTTGGGTTAGGTTGGGTTATATTACGTTATTGATGTATATGAAGGTCCCACGTACACGTAGAGGCCAACAAGAGAGGAATGTGGTCAAATATTACCGCCGTAATGTTAGATTGGGTTAGGTTAGGTTATATTACGTTACTGAATTATATAAAGGTCCCAAGGAGACGTAGATGCCAACTCGCCAGGAATGTTGTCAAATATTACCGCCGATATGTTAGGTTGGGTTAGGTTAGGTTATATTTCGTTATTGATGTATATGAAGGTCCCACGGAGACGTAGAGGCCAACTCGCCACGAATGTTGTCAAATATTACCGCCGAGATGTTAGGTTGGGTTAGGTTAGGTTATATTACGTTATTGATGTATATAAAGGTCCCACGGAGACGTAGAGGCCAACTCGCCACGAATGTTGTCAAATATTACCGCCGAGATTTTAGGTTGGGTTAGGTTGGGTTATATTACGTTATTGATGTATATGAAGGTCCCACGTACACGTAGAGGCCTACAAGACAGGAATGTGGTCAAATATTACCGCCGTAATGTTAGATTGGGTTAGGTTAGGTTATATTACGTTACTGAATTATATAAAGGTCCCAAGGAGACGTAGATGCCAACTCGCCAGGAATGTTGTCAAATATTACCGCCGAGATGTTAGGTTGGGTTAGGTTAGGTTATATTTCGTTATTGATGTATATGAAGGTCCCACGGAGACGTAGAGGCCAACTCGCCACGAATGTTGTCAAATATTACCGCCGAGATGTTAGGTTGGGTTAGGTTAGGTTATATTACGTTATTGATGTATATAAAGGACCCACGGAGACGTAGAGGCCAACTCGCCAGGAATGTGGTCAAATATTACCGCCGAGATGATAGATTGGGTTAGGCTAGCTTATATTATGTTATTGATGTATATAAAGGTCCCACGGAGAGGTAGAGGCCAACTCGCCAGGAATGTTGTCAAATATTACCGCCGAGATGATAGGTTGGGTTAGGTTAGGTTAAATTACGTTATTGATGTATATGAAGGTCAAACGGAGACGTAGAGTCCAACTCGCCAGGAATGATGTCAAATACTACCGCCGAGATGTTAGGTTGGGTTAGGTTAGCTTATATTACGTTATTGATGTATATGAAGGTCAAACGGAGACGTAGAGGCCAACTCGCCAGGAATGTTGTCAAATATTACCGCCGAGATATTAGGTTGGGTGAGGTTAGGTTGTATTACGTTATTGATGTATATAAAGGTCCCAGGGAGACGTAGATGCCAACTCGCCGGGAATGTTACCAAATATTACCGCCGAGATGTTAGGTTGGGTTAGGTTATGTTATATTACGTTACAGATGTATCTAAGGTCCCACGGAGACGTAGAGGCCAACTCGCCAGGAATGTAGTCAAATATTAGCGCCGAGATGTTAGATTGGGTAAGGTTAGGTTATATTACGTTATTGATGTATATAAAGGTCCCACGGAGACGTAGAGGCCAACTCGCCAGGAATGTTGTGAAATATTAGCGCCGAGATGATAGGTTGTGTTAGGTTAGGTTAAATTACGTTATTGATGTATATGAAGGTCAAACGGAGACGTAGAGGCCAACAAGACAGGAATGTGGTCAAATATCACCGCCGAGATGTTAGTTTGGGTTAGGTTAGGTTATATTACGTTACAGATGTATCTAAGGGTCCCACGGAGACGTAGAGGCCAACAAGACAGGAATGTGGACAAATATTACCGCCGAGATGTTAGATTGGGTTAGGTTAGGTTATATTACGTTAATGAAGTATATAAAGGTCCCACGGAGGAGTAGAGGCCTATAAGCCAGGTATGTGGTCAAATATTACCGCCGAGATGTTAGATTGGGTTAGGCTAGCTTATATTATGATATTGATGTATATAAAGGTCCCACGGGGACGTAGAGGCCAACTCGCCAGGAATGTTGTCAAATATTACCGCCGAGGTGTTAGATTGGGTTAGGCTAGCTTATATTATGTTATTGATGTATATAAAGGTCCCACGGAGACGTAGAGGCCAACTCGCCAGGAATGTTGTCAAATATTACCGCCGAGATGTTAGGTTGGGTTAGGTTAGGTTATATTACGTTATTGATGTATATGAAGGTCCCACGTAGACGTAGAGGCCAACAAGATAGGAATGTGGTCAAATATTACCGCCGGAATGTTAGATTGGGTTAGGTTAGGTTATATTACGTTATTGATGTATATAAAGGTCCCACAGAGACGTAGAGGCCAACTCGACAGGAATGTTGTCAAATATTACCGCCGAGATGATAGGTTAGGTTAGGTTAGGTTAAATTACGTTATTGATGTATATGAAGGTCAAACGGAGACGTAGAGGCCAACTCGCCAGGAATGATGTCAAATACTACCGCCGAGATGTTAGGTTGGGTTAGGTTAGCTTATATTACGTTATTGATGTATATGAAGGTCAAACGGAGACGTAGAGGCCAACTCGCCAGGAATGTTCTCAAATATTACCGCGGAGATATTAGGTTGGGTGAGGTTAGGTTGTATTACGTTATTGATGTATATAAAGGTCCCAGGGAGACGTAGATGCCAACTCGCCGGGAATGTTGCCAAATATTACCGCCGAGATGTTAGGTTGGGTTAGGTTATGTTATATTACGTTACAGATGTATCTAAGGTCCCACGGAGACGTAGAGGCCAACTCGCCAGGAATGTAGTCAAATATTAGCGCCGAGATGTTAGATTGGGTTAGGTTAGGTTATATTACGTTATTGATGTATATAAAGGTCCCACGGAGACGTAGAGGCCAACTCGCCAGGAATGTTGTCAAATATTACCGCCGAGATGATAGGTTGGATTAGGTTAGGTTGTATTACCTTATTGATGTATATGAAGGTCAAACGGAGACGTAGAGGCCAACTCGCCAGGAATGTTGTCAAATATTACCGCCGAGATGTTAGGATGGGTTAGGTTAGCTTATATTACGTTATTGATGTATATGAAGGTCAAACGGAGACGTAGAGGCCAACTCGCCAGGAATGTGGTCAAATATTACCGCCGAGGTGTTAGATTGGGTTAGGCTAGCTTATATTATGTTATTGATGTATATAAAGGTCCCACGGAGACGTAGAGGCCAACTCGCCAGGAATGTTGTCAAATATTACCGCCAAGATGTTAGGTTGGGTTAGGTTAGGTTATATTACGTTATTGATGTATATGAAGGTCCCACGTAGACGTAGAGGCCAACAAGATAGGAATGAGGTCAAATATTACCGCCGGAATGTTAGATTGGGTTAGGTTAGGTTATATTACGTTATTGAATTATATAAAGGTCCCAGAGAGACGTAGATGCCAACTCGCCAGGAAAGTTGTCAAATATTACCGCCGAGATGTTAGGTTGGGTTAGGTTAGCTTATATTACTTTATTGATGTATATGAAGGTCAAACGGAGACGTAGAGGCCAACTCGCCAGGAATGTGGTCAAATATTACCGCCGAGGTGTTAGATTGGGTTAGGCTAGCTTATATTATGATATTGATGTATATAATGGTCCCACGGAGACGTAGAGGCCAACTCGCCAGGAATGTTGTCAAATATTACCGCCGAGATGTTAGGTTGGGTTAGGTTAGGTTATATTACGTTATTGATGTATATGAAGGTCCCACGTAGACGTAGAGGCCAACAAGATAGGAATGTGGTCAAATATTACCGGCGGAATGTTAGATTGGGTTAGGTTAGGTTATATTACGTTATTGAATTATATAAAGGTCCCAGGGAGACGTAGATGCCAACTCGCCAGGAATGTTGTCAAATATTAGCGCCGAGATGTTAGGTTGAGTTAGGCTAGTTTATATTACGTTATTAATGTATATAAAGGTCCCACAGAGACGTAGAGGCCAACTCGCCAGGAATGATGTCAAATATTACCGCCGATATGTTAGGTTGGGTTAGGTTAGCTTATATTACTTTATTGATGTATATGAAGGTCAAACGGAGACGTAGAGGCCAACTCGCCAGGAATGTGGTCAAATATTACCGCCGAGGTGTTAGATTGGGTTAGGCTAGCTTATATTATGTTATTGATGTATATAAAAGGTCCCACGGAGACGTAGAGGCCAACTCGCCAGGAATGTTGTCAAATATTACCGCCGAGATGTTAGGTTGGGTTAGGTTAGGTTATATTACGTTATTGATGTATATGAAGGTCCCACGTAGACGTAGAGGCCAACAAGATAGGAATGTGGTCAAATATTACCGCCGGAATGTTAGATTGGGTTAGGTTAGGTTATATTACGTTATTGATGTATATAAAGGTCCCACAGAGACGTAGAGGCCAACTCGACAGGAATGTTGTCAAATATTACCGCCGAGATGATAGGTTAGGTTAGGTTAGGTTAAATTACGTTATTGATGTATATGAAGGTCAAACGGAGACGTAGAGGCCAACTCGCCAGGAATGATGTCAAATACTACCGCCGAGATGTTAGGTTGGGTTAGGTTAGCTTATATTACGTTATTGATGTATATGAAGGTCAAACGGAGACGTAGAGGCCAACTCGCCAGGAATGTTGTCAAATATTACCGCGGAGATATTAGGTTGGGTGAGGTTAGGTTGTATTACGTTATTGATGTATATAAAGGTCCCAGGGAGACGTAGATGCCAACTCGCCGGGAATGTTGCCAAATATTACCGCCGAGATGTTAGGTTGGGTTAGGTTCTGTTATATTACGTTACAGATGTATCGAAGGTCCCACGGAGACGTAGAGGCCAACTCGCCAGGAATGTAGTCAAATATTAGCGCCAAGATGTTAGATTGGGTTAGGTTAGGTTATATTACGTTATTGATGTATATAAAGGTCCCACGGAGACGTAGAGGCCAACTCGCCAGGAATGTGGTCAAATATTACCGCCGAGGTGTTAGATTGGGTTAGGCTAGCTTATATTATGTTATTGATGTATATAAAGGTCCCACGGAGACGTAGAGGCCAACTCGCCAGGAATGTTGTCAAATATTACCGCCAAGATGTTAGGTTGGGTTAGGTTAGGTTATATTACGTTACAGATGTATCTAAGGGTCCCACGGAGCCGTAGAGGCCAACTCGCCAGGAATGTAGTCAAATATTAGCGCCGAGATGTTAGATTGGGTTAGGTTAGGTTATATTACGTTATTGATGTATATGAAGGTCCCACGTAGACGTAGAGGCCAACAAGATAGGAATGTGGTCAAATATTACCGGCGGAATGTTAGATTGGGTTAGGTTAGGTTATATTACGTTATTGAATTATATAAAGGTCCCAGGGAGACGTAGATGCCAACTCGGAAGGGATTTTGTCAAATATTACCGCCGAGATGTTAGGTTGAGTTAGGCTAGTTTATATTACGTTATTGATGTATATAAAGGTCCCACAGAGACGTAGAGGCCAACTCGCCAGGAATGATGTCAAATATTACCGCCGAGATGTTAGGTTGGGTTAGGTTAGCTTATATTACTTTATTGATGTATATGAAGGTCAAACGGAGACGTAGAGGCCAACTCGCCAGGAATGTGGTCAAATATTACCGCCGAGGTGTTAGATTGGGTTAGGCTAGCTTATATTATGTTATTGATGTATATAAAGGTCCCACGGAGACGTAGAGGCCAACTCGCCAGGAATGTTGTCAAATATTACCGCCGAGATGTTAGGTTGGGTTAGGTTAGGTTATATTACGTTATTGATGTATATGAAGGTCCCACGTAGACGTAGAGGCCAACGAGATAGGAATGTGGTCAAATATTACCGCCGGAATGTTAGATTGGGTTAGGTTAGGTTATATTACGTTATTGAATTATATAAAGGTCCCAGAGAGACGTAGATGCCAACTCGCCAGGAATGTTGTCAAATATTACCGCCGAGATTTTAGGTTGGGTTAGGTTAGGTTAAGCTACGTTATTGATGTATATGAATGTCAAACGGAGACGTAAAGGCCAACTCGCCAGGAATGATGTCAAATACTACCTCCGAGATGTTAGGTTGGGTTAAGTTAGGTTATATTACGTTATTTATGTATATGAAGGTCCCACGTAGACGTAGAGGCCAACAGGACAGGAATGTGGTCAAATATTACCGCCGAGGTGTTAGATTGGGTTAGGCTAGCTTATATTATGTTATTGATGTATATAAAGGTCCCACGGAGACGTAGAGGCCAACTCGCCAGGAATGTTGTCAAATATTACCGCCGAGATGTTAGGTTGGGTTAGGTTAGGTTATATTACGTTACAGATGTATCTAAGGGTCCCACGGAGACGTAGAGGCCAACTCGCCAGGAATGTAGTCAAATATTAGCGCCGAGATGTTAGATTGGGTTAGGTTAGGTTATATTACGTTATTGATGTATATAAAGGTCCCACGGAGACGTAGAGGCCAACTCGCCAGGAATGTTGTCAAATGTTACCGCCGAGATGATAGGTTGGATTAGGTTAGGTTGTATTACCTTATTGATGTATATGAAGGTCAAACGGAGACGTAGAGGCCAACTCGCCAGGAATGTTGTCAAATATTACCGCCGAGATGTTAGGAGGGTTAGGTTAGCTTATATTACGTTATTGATGTATATGAAGGTCAAACGGAGACGTAGAGGCCAACTCGCCAGGAATGTGGTCAAATATTACCGCCGAGGTGTTAGATTGGGTTAGGCTAGCTTATATTATGTTATTGATGTATATAAAGGTCCCACGGAGACGTAGAGGCCAACTCGCCAGGAATGTTGTCAAATATTACCGCCGAGGTGTTAGATTGGGTTAGGCTAGCTTATATTATGTTATTGATGTATATAAAGGTCCCACGGAGACGTAGAGGCCAACTCGCCAGGAATGTTGTCAAATATTACCGCCGAGGTGTTAGATTGGGTTAGGTTAGGTTATATTACGTTATTGAATTATATAAAGGTCCCAGAGAGACGTAGATGCCAACTCGCCAGGAATGTTGTCAAATATTACCGCCGAGATTTTAGGTTGGGTTAGGTTAGGTTAAGCTACGTTATTGATGTATATGAATGTCAAACGGAGACGTAAAGGCCAACTCGCCAGGAATGATGTCAAATACTACCTCCGAGATGTTAGGTTGGGTTAAGTTAGGTTATATTACGTTATTTATGTATATGAAGGTCCCACGTAGACGTAGAGGCCAACAAGACAGGAATGTGGTCAAATATTACCGCCGAGATGATAGGTTGGATTAGGTTAGGTTGTATTACCTTATTGATGTATATGAAGGTCAAACGGAGACGTAGAGGCCAACTCGCCAGGAATGTTGTCAAATATTACCGCCGAGATGTTAGGTTGGGTTAGGTTAGCTTATATTACGTTATTGATGTATATGAAGGTCAAACGGAGACGTAGAGGCCAACTCGCCAGGAATGTTGTCAAATATTACCGCCGAGATGTTAGATTGGGTGAGGTTAGGTTGTGTTACGTTATTGATGTATATAAATGTCCCAGGGAGACGTAGATGCCAACTCGCCGGGAATGGTGTCAAATATTACCGCCGAGAGGTTAGGTTGGGTTAGGTTAGGTTATATTACGTTACAGATGTATCTAAGGGTCCCACGGAGACGTAGAGGCCAACTCGCCAGGAATGTAGTCAAATATTAGCGCCGAGATGTTAGATTGGGTTAGGTTAGGTTATATTACGTTATTGATGTATATAAAGGTCCCACGGAGACGTAGAGGCCAACTCGCCAGGAATGTTGTCAAATATTACCGCCGAGATGATAGGTTGGATTAGGTTAGGTTGTATTACCTTATTGATGTATATGAAGGTCAAACGGAGACGTAGAGGCCAACTCGCCAGGAATGTTGTCAAATATTACCGCCGAGATGTTAGGTTGGGTTAGGTTAGCTTATATTACGTTATTGATGTATATGAAGGTCAAACGGAGACGTAGAGGCCAACTCGCCAGGAATGTGGTCAAATATTACCGCCGAGGTGTTAGATTGGGTTAGGCTAGCTTATATTATGTTATTGATGTATATAAAGGTCCCACGGAGACGTAGAGGCCAACTCGCCAGGAATGTTGTCAAATATTACCGCCAAGATGTTAGGTTGGGTTAGGTTAGGTTATATTACGTTACAGATGTATCTAAGGGTCCCACGGAGCCGTAGAGGCCAACTCGCCAGGAATGTAGTCAAATATTAGCGCCGAGATGTTAGATTGGGTTAGGTTAGGTTATATTACGTTATTGATGTATATAAAGGTCCCACAGAGACGAAGAGGCCAACTCGACAGGAATGTTGTCAAATATTACCGCCGAGATGATAGGTTGTGCTAGGATAGGTTAAATTACGTTATTGATGTATATGAAGGTCAAACGGAGGCGTAGAGGCCAACTCGCCAGGAATGTTGTCAAATATTACCGCCGAGATGTTAGGTTGGGTTAGGTTAGCTTATATTACGTTATTGATGTATATGAAGGTCAAACGGAGACGTAGAGGCCAACTCGCCAGGAATGTTGTCAAATATTACCGCCGAGATGTTAGATGGGTTAGGTTAGCTTATATTACTTTATTGATGTATATGAAGGTCAAACGGAGACGTAGAGGCCTATAAGCCAGGAATGTGGTCAAATATTACCGCCGAGATGTTAGATTGGGTTAGGCTAGCTTATACTACGTTATTGATGTATATGAGGGTTACACGGAGACGTAGAGGCCAACAAGACAGGAAGGTGGTCAAATATTACCGCCGAGATGTTAGATTGGGTTAGGTTAGGTTATATTACGTTATTGAAGTATATAAAGGTCCCACGGAGAAGTAGAGGCCTATAAGCCAGGAATGTGGTCAAATATTACCGCCGAGATGTTAGATTGGGTTAGGCTAGCTTATGTTATGTTATTCATGTATATAAAGGTCCCACGGAGACGTAGGGGCCAACTCGCCAGGAATGTTGTCAAATATTACCGCCGAGATGTTAGGTTGGGTTAGGTTAGCTTATATTACGTTATTGATGTATATGAAGGACAAACGGAGACGTAGAGGCCAACAAGCCAGAAATGTGTTCAAATATTACCGCCGAGATGTTAGGTTGGGTTAGCTTAGGCTATATTACGTTATTGATGTATATAAAAGTCCCACGGAGACGTAGAGGCCAACTCGCCAGGAATGTGGTCAAATATTACCGCCGAGATGTTAGGTTGGGTTAGGTAAGGTTATATTACGTTACAGATGTATCTATGTGTCCCACGGAGGCGTAGAGGCCAACTCGCCAGGAATGTTGTCAAATATTACCGCCGAGATGTTAGGTTGGGTTAGGTTAGGTTATACTACGTTATGAAGTATATAAAGGTCCCACGGAGACGGAGAAGCCAACTCGCCACGAATGTTGTCAAATATTACCGCCGAGATGTTAGGTTGGGTTAGGTTAGCATATATTACGTTATTGATGTATATGAAGCTCAAACGGAGACGTAGAGGCCAACTCGCCAGGAATGTTGTCAAATATTACCGCCGAGGTGTTAGATTGGGTTAGGCTAGCTTATATTATGTTATCAATGTATATAAAGCTCCCACGGAGACGTAGAGGCCAACTCGCCAGGAATGTTGTCAAATATTACCGCCGAGATGATAGGTTGGCTTAGGCTAGGTTAAACTACGATATTGATGTATATGAATGTCAAACGGAGACGTAGAGGCCAACTCGCCAGGAATGATGTCAGATACTACCGCCGAGATGTTAGGTTGGGGTAAGTTAGGTTATATTACGTTATTGATGTATATAAAGGTCCCACGGAGACGTAGAGGCCAACTCGCCAGGAATGTGGTCAAATATTACCGCCGAGATGTTAGATTGGGTTAGGCTAGCTTATATTATGATATTGATGTATATAAAGGTCCCACGGAGACGTAGAGGCCAACTAGCCTGGAATGTTGTCAAATATTACCAACGAGATGATAGGTTGGGTTAGGTTAGGTTATATTACGTTATTGATGTATATAAAGGTCCCACGGAGACGTAGAGGCCAACTCGCCAGGAATGTGGTCAAATATTACCGCCGAGATGTTAGGTTGGGTTAGGTAAGGTTATATTACGTTACAGATGTATCTATGTGTCCCACGGAGGCGTAGAGGCCAACTCGCCAGGAATGTTGTCAAATATTACCGCCGAGATGTTAGGTTGGGTTAGGTTAGGTTATACTACGTTATGAAGTATATAAAGGTCCCACGGAGACGGAGAAGCCAACTCGCCAGGAATGTTGTCAAATATTACCGCCGAGATGATAGGTTGGCTTAGGCTAGGTTAAACTACGTTATTGATGTATATGAATGTCAAACGGAGACGTAGAGGCCAACTCGCCAGGAATGATGTCAGATACTACCGCCGAGATGTTAGGTTGGGTTAAGTTAGTTTATATTACATTATTGATGTATATAAAGGTCCCACGGAGACGTAGAGGCCAACTCGCCACAAATGTTGTCAAATATTACCGCCGAGATGTTAGGTTGAGGTAGGCTAGGTTATATTACGTTATTGATGTATATAAAGGTCCCACAGCGACGTAGAGGCCAACTCGCCAGGAATGTGGTTAAATATTACCGCCGAGATGTTAGATTGGGTTAGGCTAGCTTATATTATGATATTGATGTATATAAAGGTCCCACGGAGACGTAGAGGCCAACTCGCCAGGAATGTTGTCAAATATTACCACCGAGATGATAGGTTGGGTTAGGTTAGGTTATATTACGTTATTGAAGTATATAAAGGTCCCACGGAGAAGTAGAGGCCTAGAAGCCAGAAATGTGGGCAAATATTACCGCCGAGATGTTAGATTGGGTTAGGCTAGGATATATTATGTTATTGATGTATATAAAGGTCCCACGGAGACGTAGAGGCCAACTCGCCAGGAATGTTGTCAAATATTACCGCCGAGATGATAGGTTGGGTTAGGTTAGGTTATATTACGTTATTGAAGTATATAAAGGTCCCACGGAGAAGTAGAGGCCTATAAGCCAGGAATGTGGTCAAATATTACCGCCGAGATGTTAGATTGGGTTAGGCTAGCTTATACTACGTTATTGATGTATATGAGGGTTACACGGAGACGTAGAGGCCAACAAGACAGGAAGGTGGTCAAATATTACCGCCGAGATGTTAGATTGGGTTAGGTTAGGTTATATTACGTTATTGAAGTATATAAAGGTCCCACGGAGAAGTAGAGGCCTATAAGCCAGGAACGTGGTCAAATATTACCGCCGAGATGTTAGATTGGGTTAGGCTAGCTTATGTTATGTTATTGATGTATATAAAGGTCCCACGGAGACGTAGGGGCCAACTCGCCAGGAATGTTGTCAAATATTACCGCCGAGATGTTAGGTTGGGTTAGGTTAGCTTATATTACGTTATTGATGTATATGAAGGACAAACGGAGACGTAGAGGCCAACAAGCCAGAAATGTGGTTAAATATTACCGCCGAGATGTTAGATTGGGTTAGGCTAGCTTATATTATGATATTGATGTATATAAAGGTCCCACGGAGACGTAGAGGCCAACTCGCCTGGAATGTTGTCAAATATTACCAACGAGATGATAGGTTGGGTTAGGTTAGGTTATATTACGTTATTGAAGTATATAAAGGTCCCACGGAGACGGAGAAGCCAATTCGCCACGAATGTTGTCAAATATTACCGCCGAGATGTTAGGTTGGGTTAGGTTAGCATATATTACGTTATTGATGTATATGAAGCTCAAACGGAGACGTAGAGGCCAACTCGCCAGGAATGTTGTCAAATATTACCGCCGAGGTGTTACATTGGGTTAGGCTAGCTTATATTATGTTATCAATGTATATAAAGGTCCCACGGAGACGTAGAGGCCAACTCGCCAGGAATGTTGTCAAATATTACCGCCGAGATGATAGGTTGGCTTAGGCTAGGTTAAACTACGTTATTGATGTATATGAATGTCAAACGGAGACGTAGAGGCCAACTCGCCAGGAATGATGTCAGATACTACCGCCGAGATGTTAGGTTGGGTTAAGTTAGTTTATATTACATTATTGATGTATATAAAGGTCCCACGGAGACGTAGAGGCCAACTCGCCACGAATGTTGTCAAATATTACCGCCGAGATGTTAGGTTGAGTTAGGCTAGTTTATATTACGTTATTGATGTATATAAAGGTCCCACAGCGACGTAGAGGCCAACTCGCCAGGAATGTGGTTAAATATTACCGCCGAGATGTTAGATTGGGTTAGGCTAGCTTATATTATGATATTGATGTATATAAAGGTCCCACGGAGACGTAGAGGCCAACTCGCCAGGAATGTTGTCAAATATTACCGCCGAGATGATAGGTTGGGTTAGGTTAGGTTATATTACGTTATTGAAGTATATAAAGGTCCCACGGAGAAGTAGAGGCCTATAAGCCAGGAATGTGGTCAAATATTAACGCCGAGATGTTAGATTGGGTTAGGCTAGCTTATACTACGTTATTGATGTATATGAGGGTTACACGGAGACGTAGAGGCCAACAAGACAGGAATGTGGTCAAATATTACCGCCGAGATGTTAGATTGGGTTAGGTTAGGTTATATTACGTTATTGAAGTATATAAAGGTCCCACGGAGACGTAGAGGCCAACTCGCCAGGAATGTTGTCAAATATTACCGCCGAGATGATAGGTTGGGTTAGGTTAGGTTATATTACGTTATTGAAGTATATAAAGGTCCCACGGAGAAGTAGAGGCCTATAAGCCAGGAATGTGGTCAAATATTACCGCCGAGATGTTAGATTGGGTTAGGCTAGCTTATGTTATGTTATTGATGTATATAAAGGTCCCACGGAGACGTAGGGGCCAACTCGCCAGGAATGTTGTCAAATATTACCGCCGAGATGTTAGGTTGGGTTAGGTTAGCTTATATTACGTTATTGATGTATATGAAGGACAAACGGAGACGTAGAGGCCAACAAGCCAGAAATGTGTTCAAATATTACC
This sequence comes from Xylocopa violacea, assembly GCA_963969225.1. Classification (NCBI taxonomy): domain Eukaryota; kingdom Metazoa; phylum Arthropoda; class Insecta; order Hymenoptera; family Apidae; genus Xylocopa; species Xylocopa violacea. The sequence continues at coordinate 3,255,741 of CAXAJV010000836.1, read as the reverse complement.
GCCGAGATGTTAGGTTGGGTTAGCTTAGGCTATATTACGTTATTGATGTATATAAAGGTCCCACGGAGACGTAGAGGCCAACTCGCCAGGAATGTGGTCAAATATTACCGCCGAGATGTTAGGTTGGGTTAGGTAAGGTTATATTACGTTAAAGATGTATCTATGTGTCCCACGGAGGCGAAGAGGCCAACTCGCCAGGAATGTTGTCAAATATTACCGCCGAAATGTTAGGTTGGGTTAGGTTAGGTTATACTACGTTATAAAGTATATAAAGGTCCCACGGAGACGGAGAAGCCAACTCGCCACGAATGTTGTCAAATATTACCGCCGAGATGTTAGGTTGGGTTAGGTTAGCATATATTACGTTATTGATGTATATGAAGCTCAAACGGAGACGTAGAGGCCAACTCGCCAGGAATGTGGTCAAATATTACCGCCGAGGTGTTAGATTGGGTTAGGCTAGCTTATATTATGATATTGATGTATATAATGGTCCCACGGAGACGTAGAGGCCAACTCGCCAGGAATGTTGTCAAATATTACCGCCGAGATGTTAGGTTGGGTTAGGTTAGGTTATATTACGTTATTGATGTATATGAAGGTCCCACGTAGACGTAGAGGCCAGCAAGATAGGAATGTGGTCAAATATTACCGGCGGAATGTTAGATTGGGCTAGGTTAGGTTATACTACGTTATTGAATTATATAAAGGTCCCAGGGAGACGTAGATGCCAACTCGCCAGGAATGTTGTCAAATATTACCGCCGAGATGTTAGGTTGAGTTAGGCTAGTTTATATTACGTTATTGATGTATATAAAGGTCCCACAGAGACGTAGAGGCCAACTCGCCAGGAATGATGTCAAATATTACCGCCGAGATGTTAGGTTGGGTTAGGTTAGCTTATATTACTTTATTGATGTATATGAAGGTCAAACGGAGACGTAGAGGCCAACTCGCCAGGAATGTGGTCAAATATTACCGCCGAGGTGTTAGATTGGGTTAGGCTAGCTTATATTATGTTATTGACGTATATAAAGGTCCCACGGAGACGTAGAGGCCAACTCGCCAGGAATGTTGTCAAATATTACCGCCGAGATGTTAGGTTGGGTTAGGTTAGGTTATATTACGTTATTGATGTATATGAAGGTCCCACGTAGACGTAGAGGCCAGCAAGATAGGAATGTGGTCAAATATTACCGGCGGAATGTTAGATTGGGCTAGGTTAGGTTATACTACGTTATTGAATTATATAAAGGTCCCAGGGAGACGTAGATGCCAACTCGCCAGGAATGTTGTCAAATATTACCGCCGAGATGTTAGGTTGAGTTAGGCTAGTTTATATTACGTTATTGATGTATATAAAGGTCCCACAGAGACGTAGAGGCCAACTCGCCAGGAATGTTGTCAAATATTACCGCCGAGATGATAGGTTGGGTTAGGTTAGGTTATATTACGTTATTGAAGTATATAAAGGTCCCACGGAGACGTAGAGGCCAACTCGCCAGGAATGTTGTCAAATATTACCGCCGAGATGATAGGTTGGCTTAGGCTAGGTTAAACTACGTTATTGATGTATATGAATGTCAAACGGAGACGTAGAGGCCAACGCGCCCGGAATGATGTCAAATAATACCGCCGAGATGTTAGGTTGGGTTAAGTTAGGTTATATTACGTTATTGATGTATATAAAGGTCCCACGGAGACGTAGAGGCCAACTCGCCACGAATGTTGTCAAATATTACCGCCGAGATTTTAGGTTGGGTTAGGTTGGGTTATATTACGTTATTGATGTATATGAAGGTCCCACGTACACGTAGAGGCCAACAAGACAGGAATGTGGTCAAATATTACCGCCGTAATGTTAGATTGGGTTAGGTTAGGTTATATTACGTTACTGAATTATATAAAGGTCCCAAGGAGACGTAGATGCCAACTCGCCAGGAATGTTGTCAAATATTACCGCCGAGATGTTAGGTTGGGTTAGGTTAGGTTATATTTCGTTATTGATGTATATGAAGGTCCCACGGAGACGTAGAGGCAAACTCGCCACGAATGTTGTCAAATATTACCGCCGAGATGTTAGGATGGGTTAGGTTAGGTTATATTACGTTATTGATGTATATAAAGGTCCCACGGAGACGTAGAGGCCAACTCGCCACGAATGTTGTCAAATATTACCGCCGAGATTTTAGGTTGGGTTAGGTTGGGTTATATTACGTTATTGATGTATATGAAGGTCCCACGTACACGTAGAGGCCTACAAGACAGGAATGTGGTCAAATATTACCGCCGTAATGTTAGATTGGGTTAGGTTAGGTTATATTACGTTACTGAATTATATAAAGGTCCCAAGGAGACGTAGATGCCAACTCGCCAGGAATGTTGTCAAATATTACCGCCGAGATGTTAGGTTGGGTTAGATTAGGTTATATTTCGTTATTGATGTATATGAAGGTCCCACGGAGACGTAGAGGCCAACTCGCCACGAATGTTGTCAAATATTACCGCCGAGATGTTAGGTTGGGTTAGGTTAGGTTATATTACGTTATTGATGTATATAAAGGACCCACGGAGACGTAGAGGCCAACTCGCCAGGAATGTGGTCAAATATTACCGCCGAGATGATAGATTGGGTTAGGCTAGCTTATATTATGTTATTGATGTATATAAAGGTCCCACGGAGAGGTAGAGGCCAACTCGCCAGGAAAGTTGTCAAATATTACCGCCGAGATGATAGGTTGGGTTAGGTTAGGTTAAATTACGTTATTGATGTATATGAAGGTCAAACGGAGACGTAGAGTCCAACTCGCCAGGAATGATGTCAAATACTACCGCCGAGATGTTAGGTTGGGTTAGGTTAGCTTATATTACGTTATTGATGTATATGAAGGTCAAACGGAGACGTAGAGGCCAACTCGCCAGGAATGTTGTCAAATATTACCGCCGAGATATTAGGTTGGGTGAGGTTAGGTTGTATTACGTTATTGATGTATATAAAGGTCCCAGGGAGACGTAGATGCCAACTCGCCGGGAATGTTACCAAATATTACCGCCGAGATGTTAGGTTGGGTTAGGTTATGTTATATTACGTTACAGATGTATCTAAGGTCCCACGGAGACGTAGAGGCCAACTCGCCAGGAATGTAGTCAAATATTAGCGCCGAGATGTTAGATTGGGTAAGGTTAGGTTATATTACGTTATTGATGTATATAAAGGTCCCACGGAGACGTAGAGGCCAACTCGCCAGGAATGTTGTGAAATATTACCGCCGAGATTTTAGGTTGGGTTAGGTTGGGTTATATTACGTTATTGATGTATATGAAGGTCCCACGTACACGTAGAGGCCAACAAGAGAGGAATGTGGTCAAATATTACCGCCGTAATGTTAGATTGGGTTAGGTTAGGTTATATTACGTTACTGAATTATATAAAGGTCCCAAGGAGACGTAGATGCCAACTCGCCAGGAATGTTGTCAAATATTACCGCCGATATGTTAGGTTGGGTTAGGTTAGGTTATATTTCGTTATTGATGTATATGAAGGTCCCACGGAGACGTAGAGGCCAACTCGCCACGAATGTTGTCAAATATTACCGCCGAGATGTTAGGTTGGGTTAGGTTAGGTTATATTACGTTATTGATGTATATAAAGGTCCCACGGAGACGTAGAGGCCAACTCGCCACGAATGTTGTCAAATATTACCGCCGAGATTTTAGGTTGGGTTAGGTTGGGTTATATTACGTTATTGATGTATATGAAGGTCCCACGTACACGTAGAGGCCTACAAGACAGGAATGTGGTCAAATATTACCGCCGTAATGTTAGATTGGGTTAGGTTAGGTTATATTACGTTACTGAATTATATAAAGGTCCCAAGGAGACGTAGATGCCAACTCGCCAGGAATGTTGTCAAATATTACCGCCGAGATGTTAGGTTGGGTTAGGTTAGGTTATATTTCGTTATTGATGTATATGAAGGTCCCACGGAGACGTAGAGGCCAACTCGCCACGAATGTTGTCAAATATTACCGCCGAGATGTTAGGTTGGGTTAGGTTAGGTTATATTACGTTATTGATGTATATAAAGGACCCACGGAGACGTAGAGGCCAACTCGCCAGGAATGTGGTCAAATATTACCGCCGAGATGATAGATTGGGTTAGGCTAGCTTATATTATGTTATTGATGTATATAAAGGTCCCACGGAGAGGTAGAGGCCAACTCGCCAGGAATGTTGTCAAATATTACCGCCGAGATGATAGGTTGGGTTAGGTTAGGTTAAATTACGTTATTGATGTATATGAAGGTCAAACGGAGACGTAGAGTCCAACTCGCCAGGAATGATGTCAAATACTACCGCCGAGATGTTAGGTTGGGTTAGGTTAGCTTATATTACGTTATTGATGTATATGAAGGTCAAACGGAGACGTAGAGGCCAACTCGCCAGGAATGTTGTCAAATATTACCGCCGAGATATTAGGTTGGGTGAGGTTAGGTTGTATTACGTTATTGATGTATATAAAGGTCCCAGGGAGACGTAGATGCCAACTCGCCGGGAATGTTACCAAATATTACCGCCGAGATGTTAGGTTGGGTTAGGTTATGTTATATTACGTTACAGATGTATCTAAGGTCCCACGGAGACGTAGAGGCCAACTCGCCAGGAATGTAGTCAAATATTAGCGCCGAGATGTTAGATTGGGTAAGGTTAGGTTATATTACGTTATTGATGTATATAAAGGTCCCACGGAGACGTAGAGGCCAACTCGCCAGGAATGTTGTGAAATATTAGCGCCGAGATGATAGGTTGTGTTAGGTTAGGTTAAATTACGTTATTGATGTATATGAAGGTCAAACGGAGACGTAGAGGCCAACAAGACAGGAATGTGGTCAAATATCACCGCCGAGATGTTAGTTTGGGTTAGGTTAGGTTATATTACGTTACAGATGTATCTAAGGGTCCCACGGAGACGTAGAGGCCAACAAGACAGGAATGTGGACAAATATTACCGCCGAGATGTTAGATTGGGTTAGGTTAGGTTATATTACGTTAATGAAGTATATAAAGGTCCCACGGAGGAGTAGAGGCCTATAAGCCAGGTATGTGGTCAAATATTACCGCCGAGATGTTAGATTGGGTTAGGCTAGCTTATATTATGATATTGATGTATATAAAGGTCCCACGGGGACGTAGAGGCCAACTCGCCAGGAATGTTGTCAAATATTACCGCCGAGGTGTTAGATTGGGTTAGGCTAGCTTATATTATGTTATTGATGTATATAAAGGTCCCACGGAGACGTAGAGGCCAACTCGCCAGGAATGTTGTCAAATATTACCGCCGAGATGTTAGGTTGGGTTAGGTTAGGTTATATTACGTTATTGATGTATATGAAGGTCCCACGTAGACGTAGAGGCCAACAAGATAGGAATGTGGTCAAATATTACCGCCGGAATGTTAGATTGGGTTAGGTTAGGTTATATTACGTTATTGATGTATATAAAGGTCCCACAGAGACGTAGAGGCCAACTCGACAGGAATGTTGTCAAATATTACCGCCGAGATGATAGGTTAGGTTAGGTTAGGTTAAATTACGTTATTGATGTATATGAAGGTCAAACGGAGACGTAGAGGCCAACTCGCCAGGAATGATGTCAAATACTACCGCCGAGATGTTAGGTTGGGTTAGGTTAGCTTATATTACGTTATTGATGTATATGAAGGTCAAACGGAGACGTAGAGGCCAACTCGCCAGGAATGTTCTCAAATATTACCGCGGAGATATTAGGTTGGGTGAGGTTAGGTTGTATTACGTTATTGATGTATATAAAGGTCCCAGGGAGACGTAGATGCCAACTCGCCGGGAATGTTGCCAAATATTACCGCCGAGATGTTAGGTTGGGTTAGGTTATGTTATATTACGTTACAGATGTATCTAAGGTCCCACGGAGACGTAGAGGCCAACTCGCCAGGAATGTAGTCAAATATTAGCGCCGAGATGTTAGATTGGGTTAGGTTAGGTTATATTACGTTATTGATGCATATAAAGGTCCCACGGAGACGTAGAGGCCAACTCGCCAGGAATGTTGTCAAATATTACCGCCGAGATGATAGGTTGGATTAGGTTAGGTTGTATTACCTTATTGATGTATATGAAGGTCAAACGGAGACGTAGAGGCCAACTCGCCAGGAATGTTGTCAAATATTACCGCCGAGATGTTAGGATGGGTTAGGTTAGCTTATATTACGTTATTGATGTATATGAAGGTCAAACGGAGACGTAGAGGCCAACTCGCCAGGAATGTGGTCAAATATTACCGCCGAGGTGTTAGATTGGGTTAGGCTAGCTTATATTATGTTATTGATGTATATAAAGGTCCCACGGAGACGTAGAGGCCAACTCGCCAGGAATGTTGTCAAATATTACCGCCAAGATGTTAGGTTGGGTTAGGTTAGGTTATATTACGTTATTGATGTATATGAAGGTCCCACGTAGACGTAGAGGCCAACAAGATAGGAATGAGGTCAAATATTACCGCCGGAATGTTAGATTGGGTTAGGTTAGGTTATATTACGTTATTGAATTATATAAAGGTCCCAGAGAGACGTAGATGCCAACTCGCCAGGAAAGTTGTCAAATATTACCGCCGAGATGTTAGGTTGGGTTAGGTTAGCTTATATTACTTTATTGATGTATATGAAGGTCAAACGGAGACGTAGAGGCCAACTCGCCAGGAATGTGGTCAAATATTACCGCCGAGGTGTTAGATTGGGTTAGGCTAGCTTATATTATGATATTGATGTATATAATGGTCCCACGGAGACGTAGAGGCCAACTCGCCAGGAATGTTGTCAAATATTACCGCCGAGATGTTAGGTTGGGTTAGGTTAGGTTATATTACGTTATTGATGTATATGAAGGTCCCACGTAGACGTAGAGGCCAACAAGATAGGAATGTGGTCAAATATTACCGGCGGAATGTTAGATTGGGTTAGGTTAGGTTATATTACGTTATTGAATTATATAAAGGTCCCAGGGAGACGTAGATGCCAACTCGCCAGGAATGTTGTCAAATATTAGCGCCGAGATGTTAGGTTGAGTTAGGCTAGTTTATATTACGTTATTAATGTATATAAAGGTCCCACAGAGACGTAGAGGCCAACTCGCCAGGAATGATGTCAAATATTACCGCCGATATGTTAGGTTGGGTTAGGTTAGCTTATATTACTTTATTGATGTATATGAAGGTCAAACGGAGACGTAGAGGCCAACTCGCCAGGAATGTGGTCAAATATTACCGCCGAGGTGTTAGATTGGGTTAGGCTAGCTTATATTATGTTATTGATGTATATAAAAGGTCCCACGGAGACGTAGAGGCCAACTCGCCAGGAATGTTGTCAAATATTACCGCCGAGATGTTAGGTTGGGTTAGGTTAGGTTATATTACGTTATTGATGTATATGAAGGTCCCACGTAGACGTAGAGGCCAACAAGATAGGAATGTGGTCAAATATTACCGCCGGAATGTTAGATTGGGTTAGGTTAGGTTATATTACGTTATTGATGTATATAAAGGTCCCACAGAGACGTAGAGGCCAACTCGACAGGAATGTTGTCAAATATTACCGCCGAGATGATAGGTTAGGTTAGGTTAGGTTAAATTACGTTATTGATGTATATGAAGGTCAAACGGAGACGTAGAGGCCAACTCGCCAGGAATGATGTCAAATACTACCGCCGAGATGTTAGGTTGGGTTAGGTTAGCTTATATTACGTTATTGATGTATATGAAGGTCAAACGGAGACGTAGAGGCCAACTCGCCAGGAATGTTGTCAAATATTACCGCGGAGATATTAGGTTGGGTGAGGTTAGGTTGTATTACGTTATTGATGTATATAAAGGTCCCAGGGAGACGTAGATGCCAACTCGCCGGGAATGTTGCCAAATATTACCGCCGAGATGTTAGGTTGGGTTAGGTTCTGTTATATTACGTTACAGATGTATCTAAGGTCCCACGGAGACGTAGAGGCCAACTCGCCAGGAATGTAGTCAAATATTAGCGCCAAGATGTTAGATTGGGTTAGGTTAGGTTATATTACGTTATTGATGTATATAAAGGTCCCACGGAGACGTAGAGGCCAACTCGCCAGGAATGTGGTCAAATATTACCGCCGAGGTGTTAGATTGGGTTAGGCTAGCTTATATTATGTTATTGATGTATATAAAGGTCCCACGGAGACGTAGAGGCCAACTCGCCAGGAATGTTGTCAAATATTACCGCCAAGATGTTAGGTTGGGTTAGGTTAGGTTATATTACGTTACAGATGTATCTAAGGGTCCCACGGAGCCGTAGAGGCCAACTCGCCAGGAATGTAGTCAAATATTAGCGCCGAGATGTTAGATTGGGTTAGGTTAGGTTATATTACGTTATTGATGTATATGAAGGTCCCACGTAGACGTAGAGGCCAACAAGATAGGAATGTGGTCAAATATTACCGGCGGAATGTTAGATTGGGTTAGGTTAGGTTATATTACGTTATTGAATTATATAAAGGTCCCAGGGAGACGTAGATGCCAACTCGGAAGGGATTTTGTCAAATATTACCGCCGAGATGTTAGGTTGAGTTAGGCTAGTTTATATTACGTTATTGATGTATATAAAGGTCCCACAGAGACGTAGAGGCCAACTCGCCAGGAATGATGTCAAATATTACCGCCGAGATGTTAGGTTGGGTTAGGTTAGCTTATATTACTTTATTGATGTATATGAAGGTCAAACGGAGACGTAGAGGCCAACTCGCCAGGAATGTGGTCAAATATTACCGCCGAGGTGTTAGATTGGGTTAGGCTAGCTTATATTATGTTATTGATGTATATAAAGGTCCCACGGAGACGTAGAGGCCAACTCGCCAGGAATGTTGTCAAATATTACCGCCGAGATGTTAGGTTGGGTTAGGTTAGGTTATATTACGTTATTGATGTATATGAAGGTCCCACGTAGACGTAGAGGCCAACGAGATAGGAATGTGGTCAAATATTACCGCCGGAATGTTAGATTGGGTTAGGTTAGGTTATATTACGTTATTGAATTATATAAAGGTCCCAGAGAGACGTAGATGCCAACTCGCCAGGAATGTTGTCAAATATTACCGCCGAGATTTTAGGTTGGGTTAGGTTAGGTTAAGCTACGTTATTGATGTATATGAATGTCAAACGGAGACGTAAAGGCCAACTCGCCAGGAATGATGTCAAATACTACCTCCGAGATGTTAGGTTGGGTTAAGTTAGGTTATATTACGTTATTTATGTATATGAAGGTCCCACGTAGACGTAGAGGCCAACAGGACAGGAATGTGGTCAAATATTACCGCCGAGGTGTTAGATTGGGTTAGGCTAGCTTATATTATGTTATTGATGTATATAAAGGTCCCACGGAGACGTAGAGGCCAACTCGCCAGGAATGTTGTCAAATATTACCGCCGAGATGTTAGGTTGGGTTAGGTTAGGTTATATTACGTTACAGATGTATCTAAGGGTCCCACGGAGACGTAGAGGCCAACTCGCCAGGAATGTAGTCAAATATTAGCGCCGAGATGTTAGATTGGGTTAGGTTAGGTTATATTACGTTATTGATGTATATAAAGGTCCCACGGAGACGTAGAGGCCAACTCGCCAGGAATGTTGTCAAATGTTACCGCCGAGATGATAGGTTGGATTAGGTTAGGTTGTATTACCTTATTGATGTATATGAAGGTCAAACGGAGACGTAGAGGCCAACTCGCCAGGAATGTTGTCAAATATTACCGCCGAGATGTTAGGAGGGTTAGGTTAGCTTATATTACGTTATTGATGTATATGAAGGTCAAACGGAGACGTAGAGGCCAACTCGCCAGGAATGTGGTCAAATATTACCGCCGAGGTGTTAGATTGGGTTAGGCTAGCTTATATTATGTTATTGATGTATATAAAGGTCCCACGGAGACGTAGAGGCCAACTCGCCAGGAATGTTGTCAAATATTACCGCCGAGGTGTTAGATTGGGTTAGGCTAGCTTATATTATGTTATTGATGTATATAAAGGTCCCACGGAGACGTAGAGGCCAACTCGCCAGGAATGTTGTCAAATATTACCGCCGAGGTGTTAGATTGGGTTAGGTTAGGTTATATTACGTTATTGAATTATATAAAGGTCCCAGAGAGACGTAGATGCCAACTCGCCAGGAATGTTGTCAAATATTACCGCCGAGATTTTAGGTTGGGTTAGGTTAGGTTAAGCTACGTTATTGATGTATATGAATGTCAAACGGAGACGTAAAGGCCAACTCGCCAGGAATGATGTCAAATACTACCTCCGAGATGTTAGGTTGGGTTAAGTTAGGTTATATTACGTTATTTATGTATATGAAGGTCCCACGTAGACGTAGAGGCCAACAAGACAGGAATGTGGTCAAATATTACCGCCGAGATGATAGGTTGGATTAGGTTAGGTTGTATTACCTTATTGATGTATATGAAGGTCAAACGGAGACGTAGAGGCCAACTCGCCAGGAATGTTGTCAAATATTACCGCCGAGATGTTAGGTTGGGTTAGGTTAGCTTATATTACGTTATTGATGTATATGAAGGTCAAACGGAGACGTAGAGGCCAACTCGCCAGGAATGTTGTCAAATATTACCGCCGAGATGTTAGATTGGGTGAGGTTAGGTTGTGTTACGTTATTGATGTATATAAATGTCCCAGGGAGACGTAGATGCCAACTCGCCGGGAATGGTGTCAAATATTACCGCCGAGAGGTTAGGTTGGGTTAGGTTAGGTTATATTACGTTACAGATGTATCTAAGGGTCCCACGGAGACGTAGAGGCCAACTCGCCAGGAATGTAGTCAAATATTAGCGCCGAGATGTTAGATTGGGTTAGGTTAGGTTATATTACGTTATTGATGTATATAAAGGTCCCACGGAGACGTAGAGGCCAACTCGCCAGGAATGTTGTCAAATATTACCGCCGAGATGATAGGTTGGATTAGGTTAGGTTGTATTACCTTATTGATGTATATGAAGGTCAAACGGAGACGTAGAGGCCAACTCGCCAGGAATGTTGTCAAATATTACCGCCGAGATGTTAGGTTGGGTTAGGTTAGCTTATATTACGTTATTGATGTATATGAAGGTCAAACGGAGACGTAGAGGCCAACTCGCCAGGAATGTGGTCAAATATTACCGCCGAGGTGTTAGATTGGGTTAGGCTAGCTTATATTATGTTATTGATGTATATAAAGGTCCCACGGAGACGTAGAGGCCAACTCGCCAGGAATGTTGTCAAATATTACCGCCAAGATGTTAGGTTGGGTTAGGTTAGGTTATATTACGTTACAGATGTATCTAAGGGTCCCACGGAGCCGTAGAGGCCAACTCGCCAGGAATGTAGTCAAATATTAGCGCCGAGATGTTAGATTGGGTTAGGTTAGGTTATATTACGTTATTGATGTATATAAAGGTCCCACAGAGACGAAGAGGCCAACTCGACAGGAATGTTGTCAAATATTACCGCCGAGATGATAGGTTGTGCTAGGATAGGTTAAATTACGTTATTGATGTATATGAAGGTCAAACGGAGGCGTAGAGGCCAACTCGCCAGGAATGTTGTCAAATATTACCGCCGAGATGTTAGGTTGGGTTAGGTTAGCTTATATTACGTTATTGATGTATATGAAGGTCAAACGGAGACGTAGAGGCCAACTCGCCAGGAATGTTGTCAAATATTACCGCCGAGATGTTAGATGGGTTAGGTTAGCTTATATTACTTTATTGATGTATATGAAGGTCAAACGGAGACGTAGAGGCCTATAAGCCAGGAATGTGGTCAAATATTACCGCCGAGATGTTAGATTGGGTTAGGCTAGCTTATACTACGTTATTGATGTATATGAGGGTTACACGGAGACGTAGAGGCCAACAAGACAGGAAGGTGGTCAAATATTACCGCCGAGATGTTAGATTGGGTTAGGTTAGGTTATATTACGTTATTGAAGTATATAAAGGTCCCACGGAGAAGTAGAGGCCTATAAGCCAGGAATGTGGTCAAATATTACCGCCGAGATGTTAGATTGGGTTAGGCTAGCTTATGTTATGTTATTCATGTATATAAAGGTCCCACGGAGACGTAGGGGCCAACTCGCCAGGAATGTTGTCAAATATTACCGCCGAGATGTTAGGTTGGGTTAGGTTAGCTTATATTACGTTATTGATGTATATGAAGGACAAACGGAGACGTAGAGGCCAACAAGCCAGAAATGTGTTCAAATATTACCGCCGAGATGTTAGGTTGGGTTAGCTTAGGCTATATTACGTTATTGATGTATATAAAAGTCCCACGGAGACGTAGAGGCCAACTCGCCAGGAATGTGGTCAAATATTACCGCCGAGATGTTAGGTTGGGTTAGGTAAGGTTATATTACGTTACAGATGTATCTATGTGTCCCACGGAGGCGTAGAGGCCAACTCGCCAGGAATGTTGTCAAATATTACCGCCGAGATGTTAGGTTGGGTTAGGTTAGGTTATACTACGTTATGAAGTATATAAAGGTCCCACGGAGACGGAGAAGCCAACTCGCCACGAATGTTGTCAAATATTACCGCCGAGATGTTAGGTTGGGTTAGGTTAGCATATATTACGTTATTGATGTATATGAAGCTCAAACGGAGACGTAGAGGCCAACTCGCCAGGAATGTTGTCAAATATTACCGCCGAGGTGTTAGATTGGGTTAGGCTAGCTTATATTATGTTATCAATGTATATAAAGCTCCCACGGAGACGTAGAGGCCAACTCGCCAGGAATGTTGTCAAATATTACCGCCGAGATGATAGGTTGGCTTAGGCTAGGTTAAACTACGATATTGATGTATATGAATGTCAAACGGAGACGTAGAGGCCAACTCGCCAGGAATGATGTCAGATACTACCGCCGAGATGTTAGGTTGGGGTAAGTTAGGTTATATTACGTTATTGATGTATATAAAGGTCCCACGGAGACGTAGAGGCCAACTCGCCAGGAATGTGGTCAAATATTACCGCCGAGATGTTAGATTGGGTTAGGCTAGCTTATATTATGATATTGATGTATATAAAGGTCCCACGGAGACGTAGAGGCCAACTAGCCTGGAATGTTGTCAAATATTACCAACGAGATGATAGGTTGGGTTAGGTTAGGTTATATTACGTTATTGATGTATATAAAGGTCCCACGGAGACGTAGAGGCCAACTCGCCAGGAATGTGGTCAAATATTACCGCCGAGATGTTAGGTTGGGTTAGGTAAGGTTATATTACGTTACAGATGTATCTATGTGTCCCACGGAGGCGTAGAGGCCAACTCGCCAGGAATGTTGTCAAATATTACCGCCGAGATGTTAGGTTGGGTTAGGTTAGGTTATACTACGTTATGAAGTATATAAAGGTCCCACGGAGACGGAGAAGCCAACTCGCCAGGAATGTTGTCAAATATTACCGCCGAGATGATAGGTTGGCTTAGGCTAGGTTAAACTACGTTATTGATGTATATGAATGTCAAACGGAGACGTAGAGGCCAACTCGCCAGGAATGATGTCAGATACTACCGCCGAGATGTTAGGTTGGGTTAAGTTAGTTTATATTACATTATTGATGTATATAAAGGTCCCACGGAGACGTAGAGGCCAACTCGCCACAAATGTTGTCAAATATTACCGCCGAGATGTTAGGTTGAGGTAGGCTAGGTTATATTACGTTATTGATGTATATAAAGGTCCCACAGCGACGTAGAGGCCAACTCGCCAGGAATGTGGTTAAATATTACCGCCGAGATGTTAGATTGGGTTAGGCTAGCTTATATTATGATATTGATGTATATAAAGGTCCCACGGAGACGTAGAGGCCAACTCGCCAGGAATGTTGTCAAATATTACCACCGAGATGATAGGTTGGGTTAGGTTAGGTTATATTACGTTATTGAAGTATATAAAGGTCCCACGGAGAAGTAGAGGCCTAGAAGCCAGAAATGTGGGCAAATATTACCGCCGAGATGTTAGATTGGGTTAGGCTAGGATATATTATGTTATTGATGTATATAAAGGTCCCACGGAGACGTAGAGGCCAACTCGCCAGGAATGTTGTCAAATATTACCGCCGAGATGATAGGTTGGGTTAGGTTAGGTTATATTACGTTATTGAAGTATATAAAGGTCCCACGGAGAAGTAGAGGCCTATAAGCCAGGAATGTGGTCAAATATTACCGCCGAGATGTTAGATTGGGTTAGGCTAGCTTATACTACGTTATTGATGTATATGAGGGTTACACGGAGACGTAGAGGCCAACAAGACAGGAAGGTGGTCAAATATTACCGCCGAGATGTTAGATTGGGTTAGGTTAGGTTATATTACGTTATTGAAGTATATAAAGGTCCCACGGAGAAGTAGAGGCCTATAAGCCAGGAACGTGGTCAAATATTACCGCCGAGATGTTAGATTGGGTTAGGCTAGCTTATGTTATGTTATTGATGTATATAAAGGTCCCACGGAGACGTAGGGGCCAACTCGCCAGGAATGTTGTCAAATATTACCGCCGAGATGTTAGGTTGGGTTAGGTTAGCTTATATTACGTTATTGATGTATATGAAGGACAAACGGAGACGTAGAGGCCAACAAGCCAGAAATGTGGTTAAATATTACCGCCGAGATGTTAGATTGGGTTAGGCTAGCTTATATTATGATATTGATGTATATAAAGGTCCCACGGAGACGTAGAGGCCAACTCGCCTGGAATGTTGTCAAATATTACCAACGAGATGATAGGTTGGGTTAGGTTAGGTTATATTACGTTATTGAAGTATATAAAGGTCCCACGGAGACGGAGAAGCCAATTCGCCACGAATGTTGTCAAATATTACCGCCGAGATGTTAGGTTGGGTTAGGTTAGCATATATTACGTTATTGATGTATATGAAGCTCAAACGGAGACGTAGAGGCCAACTCGCCAGGAATGTTGTCAAATATTACCGCCGAGGTGTTACATTGGGTTAGGCTAGCTTATATTATGTTATCAATGTATATAAAGGTCCCACGGAGACGTAGAGGCCAACTCGCCAGGAATGTTGTCAAATATTACCGCCGAGATGATAGGTTGGCTTAGGCTAGGTTAAACTACGTTATTGATGTATATGAATGTCAAACGGAGACGTAGAGGCCAACTCGCCAGGAATGATGTCAGATACTACCGCCGAGATGTTAGGTTGGGTTAAGTTAGTTTATATTACATTATTGATGTATATAAAGGTCCCACGGAGACGTAGAGGCCAACTCGCCACGAATGTTGTCAAATATTACCGCCGAGATGTTAGGTTGAGTTAGGCTAGTTTATATTACGTTATTGATGTATATAAAGGTCCCACAGCGACGTAGAGGCCAACTCGCCAGGAATGTGGTTAAATATTACCGCCGAGATGTTAGATTGGGTTAGGCTAGCTTATATTATGATATTGATGTATATAAAGGTCCCACGGAGACGTAGAGGCCAACTCGCCAGGAATGTTGTCAAATATTACCGCCGAGATGATAGGTTGGGTTAGGTTAGGTTATATTACGTTATTGAAGTATATAAAGGTCCCACGGAGAAGTAGAGGCCTATAAGCCAGGAATGTGGTCAAATATTAACGCCGAGATGTTAGATTGGGTTAGGCTAGCTTATACTACGTTATTGATGTATATGAGGGTTACACGGAGACGTAGAGGCCAACAAGACAGGAATGTGGTCAAATATTACCGCCGAGATGTTAGATTGGGTTAGGTTAGGTTATATTACGTTATTGAAGTATATAAAGGTCCCACGGAGACGTAGAGGCCAACTCGCCAGGAATGTTGTCAAATATTACCGCCGAGATGATAGGTTGGGTTAGGTTAGGTTATATTACGTTATTGAAGTATATAAAGGTCCCACGGAGAAGTAGAGGCCTATAAGCCAGGAATGTGGTCAAATATTACCGCCGAGATGTTAGATTGGGTTAGGCTAGCTTATGTTATGTTATTGATGTATATAAAGGTCCCACGGAGACGTAGGTTCCAACTCGCCAGGAATGTTGTCAAATATTACCGCCGAGATGTTAGGTTGGGTTAGGTTAGCTTATATTACGTTATTGATGTATATGAAGGACAAACGGAGACGTAGAGGCCAACAAGCCAGAAATGTGTTCAAATATTACCGCCGAGATGTTAGGTTGGGTTAGCTTAGGCTATATTACGTTATTGATGTATATAAAGGTCCCACGGAGACGTAGAGGCCAACTCGCCAGGAATGTGGTCAAATATTACCGCCGAGATGTTAGGTTGGGTTAGGTAAGGTTATATTACGTTAAAGATGTATCTATGTGTCCCACGGAGGCGAAGAGGCCAACTCGCCAGGAATGTTGTCAAATATTACCGCCGAAATGTTAGGTTGGGTTAGGTTAGGTTATACTACGTTATAAAGTATATAAAGGTCCCACGGAGACGGAGAAGCCAACTCGCCACGAATGTTGTCAAATATTACCGCCGAGATGTTAGGTTGGGTTAGGTTAGCATATATTACGTTATTGATGTATATGAAGCTCAAACGGAGACGTAGAGGCCAACTCGCCAGGAATGTGGTCAAATATTACCGCCGAGGTGTTAGATTGGGTTAGGCTAGCTTATATTATGATATTGATGTATATAATGGTCCCACGGAGACGTAGAGGCCAACTCGCCAGGAATGTTGTCAAATATTACCGCCGAGATGTTAGGTTGGGTTAGGTTAGGTTATATTACGTTATTGATGTATATGAAGGTCCCACGTAGACGTAGAGGCCAGCAAGATAGGAATGTGGTCAAATATTACCGGCGGAATGTTAGATTGGGCTAGGTTAGGTTATACTACGTTATTGAATTATATAAAGGTCCCAGGGAGACGTAGATGCCAACTCGCCAGGAATGTTGTCAAATATTACCGCCGAGATGTTAGGTTGAGTTAGGCTAGTTTATATTACGTTATTGATGTATATAAAGGTCCCACAGAGACGTAGAGGCCAACTCGCCAGGAATGATGTCAAATATTACCGCCGAGATGTTAGGTTGGGTTAGGTTAGCTTATATTACTTTATTGATGTATATGAAGGTCAAACGGAGACGTAGAGGCCAACTCGCCAGGAATGTGGTCAAATATTACCGCCGAGGTGTTAGATTGGGTTAGGCTAGCTTATATTATGTTATTGACGTATATAAAGGTCCCACGGAGACGTAGAGGCCAACTCGCCAGGAATGTTGTCAAATATTACCGCCGAGATGTTAGGTTGGGTTAGGTTAGGTTATATTACGTTATTGATGTATATGAAGGTCCCACGTAGACGTAGAGGCCAGCAAGATAGGAATGTGGTCAAATATTACCGGCGGAATGTTAGATTGGGCTAGGTTAGGTTATACTACGTTATTGAATTATATAAAGGTCCCAGGGAGACGTAGATGCCAACTCGCCAGGAATGTTGTCAAATATTACCGCCGAGATGTTAGGTTGAGTTAGGCTAGTTTATATTACGTTATTGATGTATATAAAGGTCCCACAGAGACGTAGAGGCCAACTCGCCAGGAATGTTGTCAAATATTACCGCCGAGATGATAGGTTGGGTTAGGTTAGGTTATATTACGTTATTGAAGTATATAAAGGTCCCACGGAGACGTAGAGGCCAACTCGCCAGGAATGTTGTCAAATATTACCGCCGAGATGATAGGTTGGCTTAGGCTAGGTTAAACTACGTTATTGATGTATATGAATGTCAAACGGAGACGTAGAGGCCAACTCGCCAGGAATGATGTCAGATACTACCGCCGAGATGTTAGGTTGGGGTAAGTTAGGTTATATTACGTTATTGATGTATATAAAGGTCCCACGGAGACGTAGAGGCCAACTCGCCAGGAATGTGGTCAAATATTACCGCCGAGATGTTAGGTTGGGTTAGGTAAGGTTATATTACGTTACAGATGTATCTATGTGTCCCACGGAGGCGTAGAGGCCAACTCGCCAGGAATGTTGTCAAATATTACCGCCGAGATGATAGGTTGGGTTAGGTTAGGTTATACTACGTTATTGATGTATATGAGGGTTACACGGAGACGTAGAGGCCAACAAGACAGGAATGTGGTCAAATATTACCGCCGAGATGTTAGATTGGGTTAGGTTAGGTTATATTACGTTATTGAAGTATATAAAGGTCCCACGGAGAAATAGAGGCCTATAAGCCAGGAATGTGGTCAAATATTACCAACGAGATGATAGGTTGGGTTAGGTTAGGTTATATTACGTTATTGATGTATATAAAGGTCCCACGGAGACGTAGAGGCCAACTCGCCAGGAATGTGGTCAAATATTACCGCCGAGATGTTAGGTTGGGTTAGGTAAGGTTATATTACGTTAATGAAGTATATAAAGGTCCCACGGAGAAGTAGAAGCCTATAGGCCAGGAATGTGGTCAAATATTACCGCCGAGATGTTAGATTGGGTTAGGCTAGCTTATACTACGTTATTGATGTATATGAGGGTTACACGGAGACGTAGAGGCCAACAAGACAGGAATGTGGTCAAATATTACCGCCGAGATGTTAGATTGGGTTAGGTTAGATTATATTACGTTATTGAAGTATATAAAGGTCCCACGGAGAAGTAGAGGCCTAGAAGCCAGGAATGTGGGCAAATATTACCGCCGAGATGTTAGATTGGGTTAGGCTAGGATATATTATGTTATTGATGTATATAAAGGTCCCACGGAGACGTAGAGGCCAACTCGCCAGGAATGTTGTCAAATATTACCGCCGAGATGATAGGTTGGGTTAGGTTAGGTTATATTACGTTATTGAAGTATATAAAGGTCCCACGGAGACGGGGAAGCCAACTCGCCACGAATGTTGTCAAATATTACCGCCGAGATGTTAGGTTGGGTTAGGCTAGCATATATTACGTTATTGATGTATATGAAGCTCAAACGGAGACGTAGAGGCCAACTCGCCAGGAATGTTGTCAAATATTACCGCCGAGGTGTTAGATTGGGTTAGGCTAGCTTATATTATGTTATCAATGTATATAAAGGTCCCACGGAGACGTAGAGGCCAACTCGCCAGGAATGTTGTCAAATATTACCGCCGAGATGATAGGTTGGCTTAGGCTAGGTTAAACTACGTTATTGATGTATATGAATGTCAAACGGAGACGTAGAGGCCAACTCGCCAGGAATGATGTCAGATACTACCGCCGAGATGTTAGGTTGGGTTAAGTTAGTTTATATTACATTATTGATGTATATAAAGGTCCCACGGAGACGTAGAGGCCAACTCGCCACGAATGTTCTCAAATATTACCGCCGAGATGTTAGGTTGAGTTAGGCTAGTTTATATTACGTTATTGATGTATATAAAGGTCCCACAGCGACGTAGAGGCCAACTCGCCAGGAATGTGGTTAAATATTACCGCCGAGATGTTAGATTGGGTTAGGCTAGCTTATATTATGATATTGATGTATATAAAGGTCCCACGGAGACGTAGAGGCCAACTCGCCAGGAATGTTGTCAAATATTACCGCCGAGATGATAGGTTGGGTTAGGTTAGGTTATATTACGTTATTGAAGTATATAAAGGTCCCACGGAGAAGTAGAGGCCTATAAGCCAGGAATGTGGTCAAATATTAACGCCGAGATGTTAGATTGGGTTAGGCTAGGATATATTATGTTATTGATGTATATAAAGGTCCCACGGAGACGTAGAGGCCAACTCGCCAGGAATGTTGTCAAATATTACCGCCGAGATGATAGGTTGGGTTAGGTTAGGTTATATTACGTTATTGAAGTATATAAAGGTCCCACGGAGACGGAGAAGCCAACTCGCCACGAATGTTGTCAAATATTACCGCCGAGATGTTAGGTTGGGTTAAGTTAGCATATATTACGTTATTGATGTATATGAAGCTCAAACGGAGACGTAGAGGCCAACTCGCCAGGAATGTTGTCAAATATTACCGCCGAGGTGTTAGATTGGGTTAGGCTAGCTTATATTATGTTATCAATGTATATAAAGGTCCCACGGAGACGTAGAGGCCAACTCGCCAGGAATGTTGTCAAATATTACCGCCGAGATGATAGGTTGGCTTAGGCTAGGTTAAACTACGTTATTGATGTATATGAATGTCAAACGGAGACGTAGAGGCCAACTCGCTAGGAATGATGTCAGATACTACCGCCGAGATGTTAGGTTGGGTTAAGTTAGTTTATATTACATTATTGATGTATATAAAGGTCCCACGGAGACGTAGAGGCCAACTCGCCACGAATGTTGTCAAATATTACCGCCGAGATGTTAGGTTGAGTTAGGCTAGTTTATATTACGTTATTGATGTATATAAAGGTCCCACAGCGACGTAGAGGCCAACTCGCCAGGAATGTGGTTAAATATTACCGCCGAGATGTTAGATTGGGTTAGGCTAGCTTATATTATGATATTGATGTATATAAAGGTCCCACGGAGACGTAGAGGCCAACTCGCCAGGAATGTTGTCAAATATTACCGCCGAGATGATAGGTTGGGTTAGGTTAGGTTATATTACGTTATTGAAGTATATAAAGGTCCCACGGAGAAGTAGAGGCCTATAAGCCAGGAATGTGGTCAAATATTAACGCCGAGATGTTAGATTGGGTTAGGCTAGCTTATACTACGTTATTGATGTATATGAGGGTTACACGGAGACGTAGAGGCCAACAAGACAGGAATGTGGTCAAATATTACCGCCGAGATGTTAGATTGGGTTAGGTTAGGTTATATTACGTTATTGAAGTATTTAAAGGTCCCACGGAGACGTAGAGGCCAACTCGCCAGGAATGTTGTCAAATATTACCGCCGAGATGATAGGTTGGGTTAGGTTAGGTTATATTACGTTATTGAAGTATATAAAGGTCCCACGGAGAAGTAGAGGCCTATAAGCCAGGAATGTGGTCAAATATTACCGCCGAGATGTTAGATTGGGTTAGGCTAGCTTATGTTATGTTATTGATGTATATAAAGGTCCCACGGAGACGTAGGGGCCAACTCGCCAGGAATGTTGTCAAATATTACCGCCGAGATGTTAGGTTGGGTTAGGTTAGCTTATATTACGTTATTGATGTATATGAAGGACAAACGGAGACGTAGAGGCCAACAAGCCAGAAATGTGTTCAAATATTACCGCCGAGATGTTAGGTTGGGTTAGCTTAGGCTATATTACGTTATTGATGTATATAAAGGTCCCACGGAGACGTAGAGGCCAACTCGCCAGGAATGTGGTCAAATATTACCGCCGAGATGTTAGGTTGGGTTAGGTAAGGTTATATTACGTTAAAGATGTATCTATGTGTCCCACGGAGGCGTAGAGGCCAACTCGCCAGGAATGTTGTCAAATATTACCGCCGAGATGTTAGGTTGGGTTAGGTTAGGTTATACTACGTTATGAAGTATATAAAGGTCCCACGGAGACGGAGAAGCCAACTCGCCACGAATGTTGTCAAATATTACCGCCGAGATGTTAGGTTGGGTTAGGTTAGCATATATTACGTTATTGATGTATATGAAGCTCAAACGGAGATGTAGAGGCCAACTCGCCAGGAATGTGGTCAAATATTACCGCCGAGGTGTTAGATTGGGTTAGGCTAGCTTATATTATGATATTGATGTATATAATGGTCCCACGGAGACGTAGAGGCCAACTCGCCAGGAATGTTGTCAAATATTACCGCCGAGATGTTAGGTTGGGTTAGGTTAGGTTATATTACGTTATTGATGTATATGAAGGTCCCACGTAGACGTAGAGGCCTGCAAGATAGGAATGTGGTCAAATATTACCGGCGGAATGTTAGATTGGGCTAGGTTAGGTTATACTACGTTATTGAATTATATAAAGGTCCCAGGGAGACGTAGATGCCAACTCGCCAGGAATGTTGTCAAATATTACCGCCGAGATGTTAGGTTGAGTTAGGCTAGTTTATATTACGTTATTGATGTATATAAAGGTCCCACAGAGACGTAGAGGCCAACTCGCCAGGAATGATGTCAAATATTACCGCCGAGATGTTAGGTTGGGTTAGGTTAGCTTATATTACTTTATTGATGTATATGAAGGTCAAACGGAGACGTAGAGGCCAACTCGCCAGGAATGTGGTCAAATATTACCGCCGAGGTGTTAGATTGGGTTAGGCTAGCTTATATTATGTTATTGATGTATATAAAGGTCCCACGGAGACGTAGAGGCCAACTCGCCAGGAATGTTGTCAAATATTACCGCCGAGATGTTAGGTTGGGTTAGGTTAGGTTATATTACGTTATTGATGTATATGAAGGTCCCACGTAGACGTAGAGGCCAGCAAGATAGGAATGTGGTCAAATATTACCGGCGGAATGTTAGATTGGGCTAGGTTAGGTTATACTACGTTATTGAATTATATAAAGGTCCCAGGGAGACGTAGATGCCAACTCGCCAGGAATGTTGTCAAATATTACCGCCGAGATGTTAGGTTGAGTTAGGCTAGTTTATATTACGTTATTGATGTATATAAAGGTCCCACAGAGACGTAGAGGCCAACTCGCCAGGAATGATGTCAAATATTACCGCCGAGATGTTAGGTTGGGTTAGGTTAGCTTATATTACGTTATTGATGTATATGAAGGTCAAACGGAGACGTAGAGGCCAACTCGCCAGGAATGTTGTCAAATATTACCGCCGAGATGTTAGATTGGGTGAGGTTAGGTTGTGTTACGTTATTGATGTATATAAATGTCCCAGGGAGACGTAGATGCCAACTCGCCGGGAATGGTGTCAAATATTACCGCCGAGATGTTAGATTGGGTTAGGCTAGCTTATATTATGTTATTGATGTATATAAAGGTCCCACGGAGACGTAGAGGCCAACTCGCCAGGAATGTTGTCAAATATTACCGCCAAGATGTTAGGTTGGGTTAGGTTAGGTTATATTACGTTACAGATGTATCTAAGGGTCCCACGGAGCCGTAGAGGCCAACTCGCCAGGAATGTAGTCAAACATTAGCGCCGAGATGTTAGATTGGGTTAGGTTAGGTTATATTACGTTATTGATGTATATAAAGGTCCCACGGAGACGTAGAGGCCAACTCGCCAGGAATGTTGTCAAATATTACCGCCGAGATGATAGGTTGGATTAGGTTAGGTTGTATTACCTTATTGATGTATATGAAGGTCAAACGGAGACGTAGAGGCCAACTCGCCAGGAATGTTGTCAAATATTACCGCCGAGATGTTAGGTTGGGTTAGGTTAGCTTATATTACGTTATTGATGTATATGAAGGTCAAACGGAGACGTAGAGGCCAACTCGCCAGGAATGTGGTCAAATATTACCGCCGAGGTGTTAGATTGGGTTAGGCTAGCTTATATTATGTTATTGATGTATATAAAGGTCCCACGGAGACGTAGAGGCCAACTCGCCAGGAATGTTGTCAAATATTACCGCCAAGATGTTAGGTTGGGTTAGGTTAGGTTATATTACGTTACAGATGTATCTAAGGGTCCCACGGAGCCGTAGAGGCCAACTCGCCAGGAATGTAGTCAAACATTAGCGCCGAGATGTTAGATTGGGTTAGGTTAGGTTATATTACGTTATTGATGTATATAAAGGTCCCACAGAGACGAAGAGGCCAACTCGACAGGAATGTTGTCAAATATTACCGCCGAGATGATAGGTTGTGCTAGGATAGGTTAAATTACGTTATTGATGTATATGAAGGTCAAACGGAGGCGTAGAGGCCAACTCGCCAGGAATGTTGTCAAATATTACCGCCGAGATGTTAGGTTGGGTTAGGTTAGCTTATATTACGTTATTGATGTATATGAAGGTCAAACGGAGACGTAGAGGCCAACTCGCCAGGAATGTTGCCAAATATTACCGCCGAGATGTTAGGTTGGGTTAGGTTAGCTTATATTACTTTATTGATGTATATGAAGGTCAAACGGAGACGTAGAGGCCAACTCGCCAGGAATGTGGTCAAATATTACCGCCGAGGTGTTAGATTGGGTTAGGCTAGCTTATATTATGATATTGATGTATATAATGGTCCCACGGAGACGTAGAGGCCAACTCGCCAGGAATGTTGTCAAATATTACCGCCGAGATGTTAGGTTGGGTTAGGTTAGGTTATATTACGTTATTGATGTATATGAAGGTCCCACGTAGACGTAGAGGCCAACAAGATAGGAATGTGGTCAAATATTACCGCCGGAATGTTAGATTGGGTTAGGTTAGGTTATATTACGTTATTGAATTATATAAAGGTCCCAGAGAGACGTAGATGCCAACTCGCCAGGAATGTTGTCAAATATTACCGCCGAGATTTTAGGTTGGGTTATGTTAGGTTAAGCTACGTTATTGATGTATATGAATGTCAAACGGAGACGTAGAGGCCAACTCGCCAGGAATGATGTCAAATACTACCTCCGAGATGTTAGGTTGGGTTAAGTTAGGTTATATTACGTTATTTATGTATATGAAGGTCCCACGTAGACGTAGCGGCCAACAAGACAGGAATGTGGTCAAATATTACCGCCGAAATGTTAGATTGGGTTAGGTTAGGTTATATTACGTTATTGAATTATATAAAGGTCCCAGGGTGACGTAGATGCCAACTCGCCAGGAATGTTGTCAAATATTAGCGCCGAGATGTTAGATTGGGTTAGGTTAGGTTATATTACGTTATTGATGTATATAAAGGTCCCACGGACGCGTAGAGGCCAACTCGCCAGGAATGTTGTCAAATATTACCGCCGAGATGATAGGTTGTGTTAGGTTAGGTTAAATTACGTTATTGATGTATATGAATGTCAAACGGAGACGTAGAGGCCAACTCGCCAGGAATGATGTCAGATACTACCGCCGAGATGTTAGGTTGGGTTAGGTTAGCTTATATTATGTTATTAATGTATATAACGGTCCCACGGAGACGTAGGGGCCAACTCGCCAGGAATGTTGTCAAATATTACCGCCGAGATGATAGGTTGGCTTAGGCTAGGTTAAACTACGTTATTGATGTATATGAATGTCAAACGGAGACGTAGAGGCCAACTCGCCAGGAATGATGTCAAATATTACCGCCGAGATGATAGGTTGGGTTAGGTTACGTTATATTACGTTCTTGATGTATATGAGGGTTACACGGAGACGTAGAGGCCAACTCACCAGGAATGTTGTTAAATATTACCGCCGAGATGATAGGTTGTGTTAGGTTAGGTTAAATTACGTTATTGATGTATATGAAGGTCAAACGGAGACGTAGAGGCCAACTCGCCAGGAATGTTGTCAAATATTACCGCCGAGATGTTAGGTTGGGTTAGGTTAGCTTATATTACGTTATTGATGTATATGAAGGTCAAACGGAGACGTAGAGGCCAACTCGCCAGGAATGTGGTCAAATATTACCGCCGAGGTGATAGATTGGGTTAGGCTAGCTTATATTATGTTATTGATGTATATAAAGGTCCCACGGAGACGTAGAGGCCAACTCGCCAGGAATGTGGTCAAATATTACCGCCGAGATGTTAGGTTGGGTTAGGTTAGTTTATATTACGTTACAGATGTATCTATGTGTCCCACGGAGGCGTAGAGGTCAACTCGCCAGGAATGTTGTCAAATATTACCGCCGAGATGTTAGGTTGGGTTAGGTTAGGTTATACTACGTTATGAAGTATATAAAGGTCCCACGGAGACGGAGAAGCCAACTCGCCACGAATGTTGTCAAATATTACCGCCGAGATGTTAGGTTGGGTTAGGTTAGCATATATTACGTTATTGATGTATATGAAGCTCAAACGGAGACGTAGAGGCCAACTCGCCAGGAATGTTGTCAAATATTACCGCCGAGGTGTTAGATTGGGTTAGGCTAGCTTATATTATGTTATTAATGTATATAACAGTCCCACGGAGACGTAGAGGCCAACTCGCCAGGAATGTTGTCAAATATTACCGCCGAGATGATAGGTTGGCTTAGGCTAGGTTAAACTACGTTATTGATGTATATGAATGTCAAACGGAGACGTAGAGGCCAACTCGCCACGAATGTTGTCAAATATTACCGCCGAGATGTTAGGTTGAGTTAAGTTAGTTTATATTACATTATTGATGTATATAAAGGTCCCACGGAGACGTAGAGGCCAACTCGCCACGAATGTTGTCAAATATTACCGCCGAGATGTTAGGTTGAGTTAGGCTAGTTTATATTACGTTATTGATGTATATAAAGGTCCCACAGCGACGTAGAGGCCAACTCGCCAGGAATGTGGTTAAATATTACCGCCGAGATGTTAGATTGGGTTAGGTAAGGTTATATTACGTTACAGATGTATCTATGTGTCCCACGGAGGCGTAGAGGCCAACTCGCCAGGAATGTTGTCAAATATTACGGCCGAGATGATAGGTTGGGTTAGGTTAGGTTATACTACGTTATTGATGTATATGAGGGTTACACGGAGACGTAGAGGCCAACAAGACAGGAATGTGGTCAAATATTACCGCCGAGATGTTAGATTGGGTTAGGTTAGGTTATATTACGTTATTGAAGTATATAAAGGTCCCACGGAGAAGTAGAGGCCTATAAGCCAGGAATGTGGTCAAATATTACCAACGAGATGATAGGTTGGGTTAGGTTAGGTTATATTACGTTATTGATGTATATAAAGGTCCCACGGAGACGTAGAGGCCAACTCGCCAGGAATGTGGTCAAATATTACCGCCGAGATGTTAGGTTGGGTTAGGTAAGGTTATATTACGTTAATGAAGTATATAAAGGTCCCACGGAGAAGTAGAAGCCTATAGGCCAGGAATGTGGTCAAATATTACCGCCGAGATGTTAGATTGGGTTAGGCTAGCTTATACTACGTTATTGATGTATATGAGGGTTACACGGAGACGTAGAGGCCAACAAGACAGGAATGTGGTCAAATATTACCGCCGAGATGTTAGATTGGGTTAGGTTAGATTATATTACGTTATTGAAGTATATAAAGGTCCCACGGAGAAGTAGAGGCCTAGAAGCCAGGAATGTGGGCAAATATTACCGCCGAGATGTTAGATTGGGTTAGGCTAGGATATATTATGTTATTGATGTATATAAAGGTCCCACGGAGACGTAGAGGCCAACTCGCCAGGAATGTTGTCAAATATTACCGCCGAGATGATAGGTTGGGTTAGGTTAGGTTATATTACGTTATTGAAGTATATAAAGGTCCCACGGAGACGGGGAAGCCAACTCGCCACGAATGTTGTCAAATATTACCGCCGAGATGTTAGGTTGGGTTAGGCTAGCATATATTACGTTATTGATGTATATGAAGCTCAAACGGAGACGTAGAGGCCAACTCGCCAGGAATGTTGTCAAATATTACCGCCGAGGTGTTAGATTGGGTTAGGCTAGCTTATATTATGTTATCAATGTATATAAAGGTCCCACGGAGACGTAGAGGCCAACTCGCCAGGAATGTTGTCAAATATTACCGCCGAGATGATAGGTTGGCTTAGGCTAGGTTAAACTACGTTATTGATGTATATGAATGTCAAACGGAGACGTAGAGGCCAACTCGCCAGGAATGATGTCAGATACTACCGCCGAGATGTTAGGTTGGGTTAAGTTAGTTTATATTACATTATTGATGTATATAAAGGTCCCACGGAGACGTAGAGGCCAACTCGCCACGAATGTTCTCAAATATTACCGCCGAGATGTTAGGTTGAGTTAGGCTAGTTTATATTACGTTATTGATGTATATAAAGGTCCCACAGCGACGTAGAGGCCAACTCGCCAGGAATGTGGTTAAATATTACCGCCGAGATGTTAGATTGGGTTAGGCTAGCTTATATTATGATATTGATGTATATAAAGGTCCCACGGAGACGTAGAGGCCAACTCGCCAGGAATGTTGTCAAATATTACCGCCGAGATGATAGGTTGGGTTAGGTTAGGTTATATTACGTTATTGAAGTATATAAAGGTCCCACGGAGAAGTAGAGGCCTATAAGCCAGGAATGTGGTCAAATATTAACGCCGAGATGTTAGATTGGGTTAGGCTAGGATATATTATGTTATTGATGTATATAAAGGTCCCACGGAGACGTAGAGGCCAACTCGCCAGGAATGTTGTCAAATATTACCGCCGAGATGATAGGTTGGGTTAGGTTAGGTTATATTACGTTATTGAAGTATATAAAGGTCCCACGGAGACGGAGAAGCCAACTCGCCACGAATGTTGTCAAATATTACCGCCGAGATGTTAGGTTGGGTTAAGTTAGCATATATTACGTTATTGATGTATATGAAGCTCAAACGGAGACGTAGAGGCCAACTCGCCAGGAATGTTGTCAAATATTACCGCCGAGGTGTTAGATTGGGTTAGGCTAGCTTATATTATGTTATCAATGTATATAAAGGTCCCACGGAGACGTAGAGGCCAACTCGCCAGGAATGTTGTCAAATATTACCGCCGAGATGATAGGTTGGCTTAGGCTAGGTTAAACTACGTTATTGATGTATATGAATGTCAAACGGAGACGTAGAGGCCAACTCGCTAGGAATGATGTCAGATACTACCGCCGAGATGTTAGGTTGGGTTAAGTTAGTTTATATTACATTATTGATGTATATAAAGGTCCCACGGAGACGTAGAGGCCAACTCGCCACGAATGTTGTCAAATATTACCGCCGAGATGTTAGGTTGAGTTAGGCTAGTTTATATTACGTTATTGATGTATATAAAGGTCCCACAGCGACGTAGAGGCCAACTCGCCAGGAATGTGGTTAAATATTACCGCCGAGATGTTAGATTGGGTTAGGCTAGCTTATATTATGATATTGATGTATATAAAGGTCCCACGGAGACGTAGAGGCCAACTCGCCAGGAATGTTGTCAAATATTACCGCCGAGATGATAGGTTGGGTTAGGTTAGGTTATATTACGTTATTGAAGTATATAAAGGTCCCACGGAGAAGTAGAGGCCTATAAGCCAGGAATGTGGTCAAATATTAACGCCGAGATGTTAGATTGGGTTAGGCTAGCTTATACTACGTTATTGATGTATATGAGGGTTACACGGAGACGTAGAGGCCAACAAGACAGGAATGTGGTCAAATATTACCGCCGAGATGTTAGATTGGGTTAGGTTAGGTTATATTACGTTATTGAAGTATTTAAAGGTCCCACGGAGACGTAGAGGCCAACTCGCCAGGAATGTTGTCAAATATTACCGCCGAGATGATAGGTTGGGTTAGGTTAGGTTATATTACGTTATTGAAGTATATAAAGGTCCCACGGAGAAGTAGAGGCCTATAAGCCAGGAATGTGGTCAAATATTACCGCCGAGATGTTAGATTGGGTTAGGCTAGCTTATGTTATGTTATTGATGTATATAAAGGTCCCACGGAGACGTAGGGGCCAACTCGCCAGGAATGTTGTCAAATATTACCGCCGAGATGTTAGGTTGGGTTAGGTTAGCTTATATTACGTTATTGATGTATATGAAGGACAAACGGAGACGTAGAGGCCAACAAGCCAGAAATGTGTTCAAATATTACCGCCGAGATGTTAGGTTGGGTTAGCTTAGGCTATATTACGTTATTGATGTATATAAAGGTCCCACGGAGACGTAGAGGCCAACTCGCCAGGAATGTGGTCAAATATTACCGCCGAGATGTTAGGTTGGGTTAGGTAAGGTTATATTACGTTAAAGATGTATCTATGTGTCCCACGGAGGCGTAGAGGCCAACTCGCCAGGAATGTTGTCAAATATTACCGCCGAGATGTTAGGTTGGGTTAGGTTAGGTTATACTACGTTATGAAGTATATAAAGGTCCCACGGAGACGGAGAAGCCAACTCGCCACGAATGTTGTCAAATATTACCGCCGAGATGTTAGGTTGGGTTAGGTTAGCATATATTACGTTATTGATGTATATGAAGCTCAAACGGAGATGTAGAGGCCAACTCGCCAGGAATGTGGTCAAATATTACCGCCGAGGTGTTAGATTGGGTTAGGCTAGCTTATATTATGATATTGATGTATATAATGGTCCCACGGAGACGTAGAGGCCAACTCGCCAGGAATGTTGTCAAATATTACCGCCGAGATGTTAGGTTGGGTTAGGTTAGGTTATATTACGTTATTGATGTATATGAAGGTCCCACGTAGACGTAGAGGCCTGCAAGATAGGAATGTGGTCAAATATTACCGGCGGAATGTTAGATTGGGCTAGGTTAGGTTATACTACGTTATTGAATTATATAAAGGTCCCAGGGAGACGTAGATGCCAACTCGCCAGGAATGTTGTCAAATATTACCGCCGAGATGTTAGGTTGAGTTAGGCTAGTTTATATTACGTTATTGATGTATATAAAGGTCCCACAGAGACGTAGAGGCCAACTCGCCAGGAATGATGTCAAATATTACCGCCGAGATGTTAGGTTGGGTTAGGTTAGCTTATATTACTTTATTGATGTATATGAAGGTCAAACGGAGACGTAGAGGCCAACTCGCCAGGAATGTGGTCAAATATTACCGCCGAGGTGTTAGATTGGGTTAGGCTAGCTTATATTATGTTATTGATGTATATAAAGGTCCCACGGAGACGTAGAGGCCAACTCGCCAGGAATGTTGTCAAATATTACCGCCGAGATGTTAGGTTGGGTTAGGTTAGGTTATATTACGTTATTGATGTATATGAAGGTCCCACGTAGACGTAGAGGCCAGCAAGATAGGAATGTGGTCAAATATTACCGGCGGAATGTTAGATTGGGCTAGGTTAGGTTATACTACGTTATTGAATTATATAAAGGTCCCAGGGAGACGTAGATGCCAACTCGCCAGGAATGTTGTCAAATATTACCGCCGAGATGTTAGGTTGAGTTAGGCTAGTTTATATTACGTTATTGATGTATATAAAGGTCCCACAGAGACGTAGAGGCCAACTCGCCAGGAATGATGTCAAATATTACCGCCGAGATGTTAGGTTGGGTTAGGTTAGCTTATATTACGTTATTGATGTATATGAAGGTCAAACGGAGACGTAGAGGCCAACTCGCCAGGAATGTTGTCAAATATTACCGCCGAGATGTTAGATTGGGTGAGGTTAGGTTGTGTTACGTTATTGATGTATATAAATGTCCCAGGGAGACGTAGATGCCAACTCGCCGGGAATGGTGTCAAATATTACCGCCGAGATGTTAGATTGGGTTATGCTAGCTTATATTATGTTATTGATGTATATAAAGGTCCCACGGAGACGTAGAGGCCAACTCGCCAGGAATGTTGTCAAATATTACCGCCAAGATGTTAGGTTGGGTTAGGTTAGGTTATATTACGTTACAGATGTATCTAAGGGTCCCACGGAGCCGTAGAGGCCAACTCGCCAGGAATGTAGTCAAACATTAGCGCCGAGATGTTAGATTGGGTTAGGTTAGGTTATATTACGTTATTGATGTATATAAAGGTCCCACGGAGACGTAGAGGCCAACTCGCCAGGAATGTTGTCAAATATTACCGCCGAGATGATAGGTTGGATTAGGTTAGGTTGTATTACCTTATTGATGTATATGAAGGTCAAACGGAGACGTAGAGGCCAACTCGCCAGGAATGTTGTCAAATATTACCGCCGAGATGTTAGGTTGGGTTAGGTTAGCTTATATTACGTTATTGATGTATATGAAGGTCAAACGGAGACGTAGAGGCCAACTCGCCAGGAATGTGGTCAAATATTACCGCCGAGGTGTTAGATTGGGTTAGGCTAGCTTATATTATGTTATTGATGTATATAAAGGTCCCACGGAGACGTAGAGGCCAACTCGCCAGGAATGTTGTCAAATATTACCGCCAAGATGTTAGGTTGGGTTAGGTTAGGTTATATTACGTTACAGATGTATCTAAGGGTCCCACGGAGCCGTAGAGGCCAACTCGCCAGGAATGTAGTCAAACATTAGCGCCGAGATGTTAGATTGGGTTAGGTTAGGTTATATTACGTTATTGATGTATATAAAGGTCCCACAGAGACGAAGAGGCCAACTCGACAGGAATGTTGTCAAATATTACCGCCGAGATGATAGGTTGTGCTAGGATAGGTTAAATTACGTTATTGATGTATATGAAGGTCAAACGGAGGCGTAGAGGCCAACTCGCCAGGAATGTTGTCAAATATTACCGCCGAGATGTTAGGTTGGGTTAGGTTAGCTTATATTACGTTATTGATGTATATGAAGGTCAAACGGAGACGTAGAGGCCAACTCGCCAGGAATGTTGCCAAATATTACCGCCGAGATGTTAGGTTGGGTTAGGTTAGCTTATATTACTTTATTGATGTATATGAAGGTCAAACGGAGACGTAGAGGCCAACTCGCCAGGAATGTGGTCAAATATTACCGCCGAGGTGTTAGATTGGGTTAGGCTAGCTTATATTATGATATTGATGTATATAATGGTCCCACGGAGACGTAGAGGCCAACTCGCCAGGAATGTTGTCAAATATTACCGCCGAGATGTTAGGTTGGGTTAGGTTAGGTTATATTACGTTATTGATGTATATGAAGGTCCCACGTAGACGTAGAGGCCAACAAGATAGGAATGTGGTCAAATATTACCGCCGGAATGTTAGATTGGGTTAGGTTAGGTTATATTACGTTATTGAATTATATAAAGGTCCCAGAGAGACGTAGATGCCAACTCGCCAGGAATGTTGTCAAATATTACCGCCGAGATTTTAGGTTGGGTTAGGTTAGGTTAAGCTACGTTATTGATGTATATGAATGTCAAACGGAGACGTAGAGGCCAACTCGCCAGGAATGATGTCAAATACTACCTCCGAGATGTTAGGTTGGGTTAAGTTAGGTTATATTACGTTATTTATGTATATGAAGGTCCCACGTAGACGTAGCGGCCAACAAGACAGGAATGTGGTCAAATATTACCGCCGAAATGTTAGATTGGGTTAGGTTAGGTTATATTACGTTATTGAATTATATAAAGGTCCCAGGGTGACGTAGATGCCAACTCGCCAGGAATGTTGTCAAATATTAGCGCCGAGATGTTAGATTGGGTTAGGTTAGGTTATATTACGTTATTGATGTATATAAAGGTCCCACGGACGCGTAGAGGCCAACTCGCCAGGAATGTTGTCAAATATTACCGCCGAGATGATAGGTTGTGTTAGGTTAGGTTAAATTACGTTATTGATGTATATGAATGTCAAACGGAGACGTAGAGGCCAACTCGCCAGGAATGATGTCAGATACTACCGCCGAGATGTTAGGTTGGGTTAGGTTAGCTTATATTATGTTATTAATGTATATAACGGTCCCACGGAGACGTAGGGGCCAACTCGCCAGGAATGTTGTCAAATATTACCGCCGAGATGATAGGTTGGCTTAGGCTAGGTTAAACTACGTTATTGATGTATATGAATGTCAAACGGAGACGTAGAGGCCAACTCGCCAGGAATGATGTCAAATATTACCGCCGAGATGATAGGTTGGGTTAGGTTACGTTATATTACGTTCTTGATGTATATGAGGGTTACACGGAGACGTAGAGGCCAACTCACCAGGAATGTTGTTAAATATTACCGCCGAGATGATAGGTTGTGTTAGGTTAGGTTAAATTACGTTATTGATGTATATGAAGGTCAAACGGAGACGTAGAGGCCAACTCGCCAGGAATGTTGTCAAATATTACCGCCGAGATGTTAGGTTGGGTTAGGTTAGCTTATATTACGTTATTGATGTATATGAAGGTCAAACGGAGACGTAGAGGCCAACTCGCCAGGAATGTGGTCAAATATTACCGCCGAGGTGATAGATTGGGTTAGGCTAGCTTATATTATGTTATTGATGTATATAAAGGTCCCACGGAGACGTAGAGGCCAACTCGCCAGGAATGTGGTCAAATATTACCGCCGAGATGTTAGGTTGGGTTAGGTTAGTTTATATTACGTTACAGATGTATCTATGTGTCCCACGGAGGCGTAGAGGTCAACTCGCCAGGAATGTTGTCAAATATTACCGCCGAGATGTTAGGTTGGGTTAGGTTAGGTTATACTACGTTATGAAGTATATAAAGGTCCCACGGAGACGGAGAAGCCAACTCGCCACGAATGTTGTCAAATATTACCGCCGAGATGTTAGGTTGGGTTAGGTTAGCATATATTACGTTATTGATGTATATGAAGCTCAAACGGAGACGTAGAGGCCAACTCGCCAGGAATGTTGTCAAATATTACCGCCGAGGTGTTAGATTGGGTTAGGCTAGCTTATATTATGTTATTAATGTATATAACAGTCCCACGGAGACGTAGAGGCCAACTCGCCAGGAATGTTGTCAAATATTACCGCCGAGATGATAGGTTGGCTTAGGCTAGGTTAAACTACGTTATTGATGTATATGAATGTCAAACGGAGACGTAGAGGCCAACTCGCCACGAATGTTGTCAAATATTACCGCCGAGATGTTAGGTTGAGTTAAGTTAGTTTATATTACATTATTGATGTATATAAAGGTCCCACGGAGACGTAGAGGCCAACTCGCCACGAATGTTGTCAAATATTACCGCCGAGATGTTAGGTTGAGTTAGGCTAGTTTATATTACGTTATTGATGTATATAAAGGTCCCACAGCGACGTAGAGGCCAACTCGCCAGGAATGTGGTTAAATATTACCGCCGAGATGTTAGATTGGGTTAGGCTAGCTTATATTATGATATTGATGTATATAAAGGTCCCACGGAGACGTAGAGGCCAACTCGCCAGGAATGTTGTCAAATATTACCGCCGAGATGATAGGTTGGGTCAGGTTAGGTTATATTACGTTATTGAAGTATATAAAGGTCCCACGGAGAAGTAGAGGCCTATAAGCCAGGAATGTGGTCAAATATTAACGCCGAGATGTTAGATTGGGTTAGGCTAGCTTATACTACGTTATTGATGTATATGAGGGTTACACGGAGACGTAGAGGCCAACAAGACAGGAATGTGGTCAAATATTACCGCCGAGATGTTAGATTGGGTTAGGTTAGGTTATATTACGTTATTGAAGTATATAAAGGTCCCACGGAGAAGTAGAGGCCTATAAGCCAGGAATGTGGTCAAATATTACCGCCGAGATGTTAGATTGGGTTAGGCTAGCTTATATTATGTAATTGATGTATATAAAGGTCCCACGGAGACGTAGAGGCCAACAAGACAGGAATGTGGTCAAATATTACCGCCGAGATGTTAGATTGGGTTAGGTTAGATTATATTACGTTATTGAAGTATATAAAGGTCCCACGGAGAAGTAGAGGCCTAGAAGCCAGAAATGTGGGCAAATATTACCGCCGAGATGTTAGATTGGGTTAGGCTAGGATATATTATGTTATTGATGTATATAAAGGTCCCACGGAGACGTAGAGGCCAACTCGCCAGGAATGTTGTCAAATATTACCGCCGAGATGATAGGTTGGGTTAGGTTAGGTTATATTACGTTATTGAAGTATATAAAGGTCCCACGGAGAAGTAGAGGCCTATAAGCCAGGAATGTGGTCAAATATTACCGCCGAGATGTTAGATTGGGTTAGGCTAGCTTATACTACGTTATTGATGTATATGAGGGTTACACGGAGTCGTAGAGGCCAACAAGACAGGAAGGTGGTCAAATATTACCGCCGAGATGTTAGATTGGGTTAGGTTAGGTTATATTACGTTATTGAAGTATATACAGGTCCCACGGAGAAGTAGAGGCCTATAAGCCAGGAATGTGGTCAAATATTACCGCCGAGATGTTAGATTGGGTTAGGCTAGCTTATGTTATGTTATTGATGTATATAAAGGTCCCACGGAGACGTAGGGGCGAACTCGCCAGGAATGTTGTCAAATATTAGCGCCGAGATGTTAGGTTGGGTTAGGTTAGCTTATATTACGTTATTGATCTATATGAAGGACAAACGGAGACGTAGAGGCCAACAAGCCAGAAATGTGTTCAAATATTACCGCCGAGATGTTAGGTTGGGTTAGCTTAGGCTATATTACGTTATTGATGTATATAAAGGTCCCACGGAGACGTAGAGGCCAACTCGCCAGGAATGTGGTCAAATATTACCGCCGAGATGTTAGGTTGGGTTAGGTAAGGTTATATTACGTTACAGATGTATCTATGTGTCCCACGGAGGCGTAGAGACCAACTCGCCAGGAATGTTGTCAAATATTACCGCCGAGATGTTAGGTTGGGTTAGGTTAGGTTATACTACGTTATGAAGTATATAAAGGTCCCACGGAGACGGAGAAGCCAACTCGCCACGAATGTTGTCAAATATTACCGCCGAGATGTTAGGTTGGGTTAGGTTAGCATATATTACGTTATTGATGTATATGAAGCTCAAACGGAGACGTAGAGGCCAACTCGCCAGGAATGTTGTCAAATATTACCGCCGAGGTGTTAGATTGGGTTAGGCTAGCTTATATTATGTTATCAATGTATATAAAGGTCCCACGGAGACGTAGAGGCCAACTCGCCAGGAATGTTGTCAAATATTACCGCCGAGATGATAGGTTGGCTTAGGCTAGGTTAAACTACGTTATTGATGTATATGAATGTCAAACGGAGACGT
This sequence comes from Xylocopa violacea, assembly GCA_963969225.1. Lineage (NCBI taxonomy): Eukaryota > Metazoa > Arthropoda > Insecta > Hymenoptera > Apidae > Xylocopa > Xylocopa violacea. Next base: position 3,219,059 of record CAXAJV010000836.1, on the reverse strand, counting down.
AGAGGCCAACTCGCCAGGAATGATGTCAGATACTACCGCCGAGATGTTAGGTTGGGGTAAGTTAGGTTATATTACGTTATTGATGTATATAAAGGTCCCACGGAGACGTAGAGGCCAACTCGCCAGGAATGTGGTCAAATATTACCGCCGAGACGTTAGGTTGGGTTAGGTTAGGTTATATTACGTTATTGAACTATATAAAGGTCCCACGGAGAAGTAGAGGCCTATAAGCCAGGAATGTGGTCAAATATTAACGCCGAGATGTTAGATTGGGTTAGGCTAGCTTATACTACGTTATTGATGTATATGTGGGTTACACGGAGACGTAGAGGCCAACAAGACAGGAATGTGGTCAAATATTACCGCCGAGATGTTAGATTGGGTTAGGTTAGGTTATATTACGTTATTGAAGTATATAAAGGTCCCACGGAGAAGTAGAGGCCTATAAGCCAGGAATGTGGTCAAATATTACCGCCGAGATGTTAGATTGGGTTAGGCTAGCTTATATTATGTTATTGATGTATATAAAGGACCCACGGAGACGTAGAGGCCAACTCGCCAGGAATGTTGTCAAATATTACCGCCGAGATGATAGGTTGGGTTAGGTTAGGTTATATTACGTTAATGAAGTATATAAAGGTCCCACGGAGAAGTAGAAGCCTATAGGCCAGGAATGTGGTCAAATATTACCGCCGAGATGTTAGATTGGGTTAGGCTAGCTTATACTACGTTATTGATGTATATGAGGGTTACACGGAGACGTAGAGGCCAACAAGACAGGAATGTGGTCAAATATTACCGCCGAGATGTTAGATTGGGTTAGGTTAGATTATATTACGTTATTGAAGTATATAAAGGTCCCACGGAGAAGTAGAGGCCTAGAAGCCAGGAATGTGGGCAAATATTACCGCCGAGATGTTAGATTGGGTTAGGCTAGGATATATTATGTTATTGATGTATATAAAGGTCCCACGGAGACGTAGAGGCCAACTCGCCAGGAATGTTGTCAAATATTACCGCCGAGATGATAGGTTGGGTTAGGTTAGGTTATATTACGTTATTGAAGTATATAAAGGTCCCACGGAGAAGTAGAGGCCTATAAGCCAGGAATGTGGTCAAATATTACCGCCGAGATGTTAGATTGGGTTAGGCTAGCTTATGTTATGTTATTGATGTATATAAAGGTCCCACGGAGACGTAGGGGCCAACTCGCCAGGAATGTTGTCAAATATTACCGCCGAGATGTTAGGTTGGGTTAGGTTAGCATATATTACGTTATTGATGTATATGAAGCTCAAACGGAGACGTAGAGGCCAACTCGCCAGGAATGTTGTCAAATATTACCGCCGAGATGATAGGTTGGGTTAGGTTACGTTATATTACGTTCTTGATGTATATGAGGGTTACACGGAGACGTAGAGGCCAACTCACCAGGAATGTTGTCAAATATTACCGCCGAGATGTTAGGTTGGGTTAGGTTAGCTTATATTACGTTATTGATGTATATGAAGGTCAAACGGAGACGTAGAGGCCAACTCGCCAGGAATGTTGTCAAATATTACCGCCGAGGTGTTAGATTGGGTTAGGCTAGCTTATATTATGTTATTAATGTATATAACAGTCCCACGGAGACGTAGAGGCCAACTCGCCAGGAATGTTGTCAAATATTACCGCCGAGATGATAGGTTGGCTTAGGCTAGGTTAAATTACGTTATTGATGTATATGAATGTCAAACGGAGACGTAGAGGCCAACTCGCCAGGAATGATGTCAGATACTACCGCCGAGATGTTAGGTTGGGTTAAGTTAGTTTATATTACATTATTGATGTATATAAAGGTCCCACGGAGACGTAGAGGCCAACTCGCCACGAATGTTGTCAAATATTACCGCCGAGATGTTAGGTTGAGTTAGGCTAGTTTATATTACGTTATTGATGTATATAAAGGTCCCACAGCGACGTAGAGGCCAACTCGCCAGGAATGTGGTTAAATATTACCGCCGAGATGTTAGATTGGGTTAGGCTAGCTTATATTATGATATTGATGTATATAAAGGTCCCACGGAGACGTAGAGGCCAACTCGCCAGGAATGTTGTCAAATATTACCGCCGAGATGATAGGTTGGGTTAGGTTAGGTTATATTACGTTATTGAAGTATATAAAGGTCCCACGGAGAAGTAGAGGCCTATAAGCCAGGAATGTGGTCAAATATTAACGCCGAGATGTTAGATTGGGTTAGGCTAGCTTATACTACGTTATTGATGTATATGAGGGTTACACGGAGACGTAGAGGCCAACAAGACAGGAATGTGGTCAAATATTACCGCCGAGATGTTAGATTGGGTTAGGTTAGGTTATATTACGTTATTGAAGTATATAAAGGTCCCACGGAGAAGTAGAGGCCTATAAGCCAGGAATGTGGTCAAATATTACCGCCGAGATGTTAGATTGGGTTAGGCTAGCTTATGTTATGTTATTGATGTATATAAAGGTCCCGCGGAGACGTAGGGGCCAACTCGCCAGGAATGTTGTCAAATATTACCGCCGAGATGTTAGGTTGGGTTAGGTTAGCATATATTACGTTATTGATGTATATGAAGCTCAAACGGAGACGTAGAGGCCAACTCGCCAGGAATGTTGTCAAATATTACCGCCGAGGTGTTAGATTGGGTTAGGCTAGCTTATATTATGTCATTAATGTATATAACGGTCCCACGGAGACGTAGAGGCCAACTCGCCAGGAATGTTGTCAAATATTACCGCCGAGATGATAGGTTGGCTTAGGCTAGGTTAAACTACGTTATTGATGTATATGAATGTCAAACGGAGACGTAGAGGCCAACTCGCCAGGAATGATGTCAGATACTACCGCCGAGATGTTAGGTTGGGTTAAGTTAGTTTATATTACATTATTGATGTATATAAAGGTCCCACGGAGACGTAGAGGCCAACTCGCCACGAATGTTGTCAAATATTACCGCCGAGATGTTGGGTTGAGTTAGGCTAGTTTATATTACGTTAATGATGTATATAAAGGTCCCAGGGAGACGGAGAAGCCAACTCGCCACGAATGTTGTCAAATATTACCGCCGAGATGTTAGGTTGGGTTAGGTTAGCATATATTACGTTATTGATGTATATGAAGCTCAAACGGAGACATAGAGGCCAACTCGCCAGGAATGTTGTCAAATATTACCGCCGAGGTGTTAGATTGGGTTAGGCTAGCTTATATTATGTTATTAATGTATATAACAGTCCCACGGAGACGTAGAGGCCAACTCGCCAGGAATGTTGTCAAATATTACCGCCGAGATGATAGGTTGGGTTAGGCTAGCTTATATTAGGATATTGATGTATATAAAGGTCCCACGGAGACGTAGAGGCCAACTCGCCAGGAATGTTGTCAAATATTACCGCCGAGATGATAGGTTGGGTTAGGTTAGGTTATATTACGTTATTGAAGTATATAAAGGTCCCACGGAGAAGTACAGGCCTATAAGCCAGGAATGTGGTCAAATATTAACGCCGAGATGTTAGATTGGGTTAGGCTAGCTTATACTACGTTATTGATGTATGTGAGGGTTACACGGAGACGTAGAGGCCAACAAGACAGGAATGTGGTCAAATATTACCGCCGAGATGTTAGATTGGGTTAGGTTAGGTTATATTACGTTATTGAAGTATATAAAGGTCCCACGGAGAAGTAGAGGCCTATAAGCCAGGAATGTGGTCAAATATTACCGCCGAGATGTTAGATTGGGTTAGGCTAGCTTATATTATGTAATTGATGTATATAAAGGTCCCACGGAGACGTAGAGGCCAACTCGCCAGGAATGTTGTCAAATATTACCGCCGAGATGATAGGTTGGGTTAGGTTAGGTTATATTACGTTATTGAAGTATATAAAGGTCCCACGGAGAAGTAGAGGCCTATAAGCCAGGAATGTGGTCAAATATTACCGCCGAGATGTTAGATTGGGTTAGGCTAGCTTATACTACGTTATTGATGTATATGAGGGTTACACGGAGACGTAGAGGCCAACAAGACAGGAAGGTGGTCAAATATTACCGCCGAGATGTTAGATTGGGTTAGGTTAGGTTATATTACGTTATTGAAGTATATAAAGGTCCCACGGAGACGTAGAGGCCAACTCGCCAGGAATGTGATCAAATATTACCGCCGAGATGTTAGGTTGGGTTAGGTAAGGTTATATTACGTTACAAATGTATCTATGTGTCCCACGGAGGCGTAGAGGCCAAATCGCCAGGAATGTTGTCAAATATTACCGCCGAGATGTTAGGTTGGGTTAGGTTAGGTTATACTACGTTATGAAGTATATAAAGGTCCCACGGAGACGGAGAAGCCAACTCGCCACGAATGTTGTCAAATATTACCGCCGAGATGTTAGGTTGGGTTAGGTTAGCATATATTACGTTATTGATGTATATGAAGCTCAAACGGAGACGTAGAGGCCAACTCGCCAGGAATGTTGTCAAATATTACCGCCGAGGTGTTAGATTGGGTTAGGCTAGCTTATATTATGTTATCAATGTATATAAAGGTCCCACGGAGACGAAGAGGCCAACTCGCCAGGAATGTTGTCAAATATTACCGCCAAGATGATAGGTTGGCTTAGGCTAGGTTAAACTACGTTATTGATGTATATGAATGTCAAACGGAGCCGTAGAGGCCAACTCGCCAGGAATGATGTCAGATACTACCGCCGAGATGTTAGGTTGGGTTAAGTTAGTTTATATTACATTATTGATGTATATAAAGGTCCCACGGAGACGTAGAGGCCAACTCGCCACGAATGTTGTCAAATATTACCGCCGAGATGTTAGGTTGAGTTAGGCTAGTTTATATTACGTTATTGATGTATATAAAGGTCCCACAGCGACGTAGAGGCCAACTCGCCAGGAATGTGGTTAAATATTACCGCCGAGATGTTAGATTGGGTTAGGCTAGCTTATATTATGATATTGATGTATATAAAGGTCCCACGGAGACGTAGAGGCCAACTCGCCAGGAATGTTGTCAAATATTACCGCCGAGATGATAGGTTGGGTTAGGTTAGGTTATATTACGTTATTGAAGTATATAAAGGTCCCACGGAGAAGTAGAGGCCTATAAGCCAGGAATGTGGTCAAATATTAACGCCGAGATGTTAGATTGGGTTAGGCTAGCTTATATTATGTTATTGATGTATATAAAGGTCCCACGGAGACGTAGAGGCCAACTCGCCAGGAATGTTGTCAAATATTACCGCCGAGATGATAGGTTGGGTTAGGTTAGGTTATATTACGTTAATGAAGTATATAAAGGTCCCACGGAGAAGTAGAAGCCTATAGGCCAGGAATGTGGTCAAATATTACCACCGAGATGTTAGATTGGGTTAGGCTAGCTTATACTACGTTATTGATGTATATGAGGGTTACACGGAGACGTAGAGGCCAACAAGACAGGAATGTGGTCAAATATTACCGCCGAGATGTTAGATTGGGTTAGGTTAGATTATATTACGTTATTGAAGTATATAAAGGTCCCACGGAGAAGTAGAGGCCTAGAAGCCAGGAATGTGGGCAAATATTACCGCCGAGATGTTAGATTGGGTTAGGCTAGGATATATTATGTTATTGATGTATATAAAGGTCCCACGGAGACGTAGAGGCCAACTCGCCAGGAATGTTGTCAAATATTACCGCCGAGATGATAGGTTGGGTTAGGTTAGGTTATATTACGTTATTGAAGTATATAAAGGTCCCACGGAGAAGTAGAGGCCTACAAGCCAGGAATGTGGTCAAATATTACCGCCGAGATGTTAGATTGGGTTAGGCTAGCTTATGTTATGTTATTGATGTATATAAAGGTCCCACGGAGACGTAGGGGCCAACTCGCCAGGAATGTTGTCAAATATTACCGCCGAGATGTTAGGTTGGGTTAGGTTAGCTTATATTACGTTATTGATGTATATGAAGGACAAACGGAGACGTAGAGGCCAACAAGCCAGAAATGTGTTCAAATATTACCGCCGAGATGTTAGGTTGGATTAGCTTAGGCTATATTACGTTATTGATGTATATAAAGGTCCCACGGAGACGTAGAGGCCAACTCGCCAGGAATGTGGTCAAATATTACCGCCGAGATGTTAGGTTGGGTTAGGTAAGGTTATATTACGTTAAAGATGTATCTATGTGTCCCACGGAGGCGTAGAGGCCAACTCGCCAGGAATGTGGTTAAATATTACCGCCGAGATGTTAGGTTGGGTTAGGTTAGGTTATACTACGTTATGAAGTATATAAAGGTCCCACGGAGACGGAGAAGGCAACTCGCCACGAATGTTGTCAAATATTACCGCCGAGATGTTAGGTTGGGTTAGGTTAGCATATATTACGTTATTGATGTATATGAAGCTCAAACGGAGACGTAGAGGCCAACTCGCCAGGAATGTTGTCAAATATTACCGCCGAGATGTTAAGTTGGGTTAGGTTAGGTTATATTACGTTATTGATGTATATGAAGGTCCCACGTAGACGTAGAGGCCAACAAGACAGGAATGTGGTCAAATATTACCGCCGAAATGTTAGATTGGGTTAGGTTAGGTTATATTACGTTATTGAATTATATAAAGGTCCCAGGGAGACGTAGATGCCAACTCGCCAGGAATGTTGTCAAATATTACCGCCGAGATGTTAGGTTGAGTTAGGCTAGTTTATATTACGTTATTGATGTATATAAAGGTCCCACAGCGACGTAGAGGCCAACTCGCCAGGAATGTGGTTAAATATTACCGCCGAGATGTTAGATTGGGTTAGGCTAGCTTATATTATGATATTGATGTATATAAAGGTCCCACGGAGACGTAGAGGCCAACTCGCCTGGAATGTTGTCAAATATTACCAACGAGATGATAGGTTGGGTTAGGTTAGGTTATATTACGTTATTGAAGTATATAAAGGTCCCACGGAGAAGTAGAGGCCTATAAGCCAGGAATGTGGTCAAATATTAACGCCGAGATGTTAGATTGGGTTAGCCTAGCTTATACTACGTTATTGATGTATATGAGGGTTACACGGAGACGTAGAGGCCAACAAGACAGGAATGTGGTCAAATATTACCGCCGAGATGTTAGATTGGGTTAGGTTAGGTTATATTACGTTATTGAAGTATATAAAGGTCCCACGGAGGAGTAGAGGCCTATAAGCCAGGAATGTGGTCAAATATTACCGCCGAGATGTTAGATTGGGTTAGGCTAGCTTATATTACGTTATTGATGTATATAAAGGTCCCACGGAGACGTAGAGGCCAACTCGCCAGGAATGTTGTCAAATATTACCGCCGAGATGATAGGTTGGGTTAGGTTAGGTTATATTACGTTAATGAAGTATATAAAGGTCCCACGGAGAAGTAGAAGCCTATAGGCCAGGAATGTGGTCAAATATTACCGCCGAGATGTTAGATTGGGTTAGGCTAGCTTATACTACGTTATTGATGTATATAAAAGTCCCACAGCGACGTAGAGGCCAACTCGCCAGGAATGTGGTTAAATATTACCGCCGAGATGTTAGATTGGGTTAGGCTAGCTTATATTATGATATTGATGTATATAAAGGTCCCACGGAGACGTAGAGGCCAACTCGCCTGGAATGTTGTCAAATATTACCAACGAGATGATAGGTTGTGTTAGGTTAGGTTATATTACGTTATTGAAGTATATAAAGGTCCCACGGAGAAGTAGAGGCCTATAAGCCAGGAATGTGGTCAAATATTAACGCCGAGATGTTAGATTGGGTTAGCCTAGCTTATACTACGTTATTGATGTATATGAGGGTCCCACGGAGACGTAGGGGCCAACTGGCCAGGTATGTTGTCAAATATTACCGCCGAGATGTTAGGTTGGGTTAGGTTAGCTTATATTACGTTATTGATGTATATGAAGGACAAACGGAGACGTAGAGGCCAACAAGCCAGAAATGTGTTCAAATATTACCGCCGAGATGTTAGGTTGGGTTAGGTTAGGCTATATTACGTTATTGATGTATATAAAGGTCCCACGGAGACGTAGAGGCCAACTCGCCAGGAATGTGGTCAAATATTACCGCCGAGATGTTAGGTTGGGTTAGGTTAGGTTATATTACGTTACAGATGTATCTATGTGTCCCACGGAGACGTAGAGGCCAATTCGCCAGGAATGTTGTCAAATATTATCGCCGAGCTGATAGGTTGGTTTAGGTTAGGTTATATTTCGTTATTGATGTATATGAAGGTCCCACGGAGACGTAGAGGCCAACTCGCCAGGAATGTTGTCAAATATTACCGCCGAGATGTTAGGTTGGGTTAGGTTAGGTTATACTACGTTATGAAGTATATAAAGGTCCCACGGAGACGGAGAAGCCAACTCGCCACGATTGTTGTCAAATATTACCGCCGAGATGTTAGGTTGTGTTAGGTTAGCATATATTACGTTATTGATGTATATGAAGCTCAAACGGAGACGTAGAGGCCAACTCGCCAGGAATGTTGTCAAATATTACCGCCGAGATGTTAGGTTGAGTTAGGCTAGTTTATATTACGTTATTGATGTATATAAAGGTCCCACAGCGACGTAGAGGCCAACTCGCCAGGAATGTGGTTAAATATTACCGCCGAGATGTTAGATTGGGTTAGGCTAGCTTATATTATGATATTGATGTATATAATGGTCCCACGGAGACGTAGAGGCCAACTGGCCAGGTATGTTGTCAAATATTACCGCCGAGATGTTAGGTTGGGTTAGGTTAGCTTATATTACGTTATTGATGTATATGAAGGACAAACGGAGACGTAGAGGCCAACAAGCCAGAAATGTGTTCAAATATTACCGCCGAGATGTTAGGTTGGGTTAGGTTAGGCTATATTACGTTATTGATGTATATAAAGGTCCCACGGAGACGTAGAGGCCAACTCGCCAGGAATGTGGTCAAATATTACCGCCGAGATGTTAGGTTGGGTTAGGTTAGGTTATATTACGTTACAGATGTATCTATGTGTCCCACGGAGACGTAGAGGCCAATTCGCCAGGAATGTTGTCAAATATTATCGCCGAGCTGATAGGTTGGTTTAGGCTAGCTTATGTTATGTTATTGATGTATATAAAGGTCCCACGGAGACGTAGAGGCCAACTCGCCAGGAATGTGGTCATATATTACCGCCGAGATGTTAGGTTGGGTTAGGTAAGGTTATATTACGTTAAAGATGTATCTATGTGTCCCACGGAGGCGTAGAGGCCAACTCGCCAGGAATGTTGTCAAATATTACCGCCGAGATGTTAGGTTGGGTTAGGTTAGGTTATACTACGTTATGAAGTATATAAAGGTCCCACGGAGACGGAGAAGCCAACTCGCCACGAATGTTGTCAAATATTCCCGCCGAGATGTTAGGTTGGGTTAGGTTAGCATATATTACGTTATTGATGTATATGAAGCTCAAACGGAGACGTAGAGGCCAACTCGCCAGGAATGTTGTCAAATATTACCGCCGAGGTGTTAGATTGGGTTAGGCTAGCTTATATTATGTTATTAATGTATATAAAGGTCCCACGGAGACGTAGAGGCCAACTCGCCAGGAATGTTGTCAAATATTACCGCCGAGATGATAGGTTGGCTTGGGCTAGGTTAAACTACGTTATTGATGTATATGAATGTCAAACGGAGACGTAGATGCCAACTCGCCAGGAATGATGTCAGATACTACCGCCGAGATGTTAGGTTGGGTTAAGTTAGGTTATATTACGTTATTGATGTATATGAAGGTCCCACGTAGACGTAGAGGCCAACAAGACAGGAATGTGGTCAAATATTACCGCCGAAATGTTAGATTGGGTTAGGTTAGGTTATATTACGTTATTGAATTATATAAAGGTCCCAGGGAGACGTAGATGCCAACTCGCCAGGAATGTTGTCAAATATTACCGCCGAGATGTTAGGTTGAGTAAGGCTAGTTTATATTACGTTATTGATGTATATAAAGGTCCCACAGCGACGTAGAGGCCAACTCGCCAGGAATGTGGTTAAATATTACCGCCGAGATGTTAGATTGGGTTAGGCTAGCTTATATTATGATATTGATGTATATAAAGGTCCCACGGAGACGTAGAGGCCAACTCGCCTGGAATGTTGTCAAATATTACCAACGAGATGATAGGTTGGGTTAGGTTAGGTTATATTACGTTATTGAAGTATATAAAGGTCCCACGGAGAAGTAGAGGCCTATAAGCCAGGAATGTGGTCAAATATTAACGCCGAGATGTTAGATTGGGTTAGCCTAGCTTATACTACGTTATTGATGTATATGAGGGTTACACGGAGACGTAGAGGCCAACAAGACAGGAATGTGGTCAAATATTACCGCCGAGATGTTAGATTGGGTTAGGTTAGGTTATATTACGTTATTGAAGTATATAAAGGTCCCACGGAGAAGTAGAGGCCTATAAGCCAGGAATGTGGTCAAATATTACCGCCGAGATGTTAGATTGGGTTAGGCTAGCTTATATTACGTTATTGATGTATATAAAGGTCCCACGGAGACGTAGAGGCCAACTCGCCAGGAATGTTGTCAAATATTACCGCCGAGATGATAGGTTGGGTTAGGTTAGGTTATATTACGTTAATGAAGTATATAAAGGTCCCACGGAGAAGTAGAAGCCTATAGGCCAGGAATGTGGTCAAATATTACCGCCGAGATGTTAGATTGGGTTAGGCTAGCTTATACTACGTTATTGATGTATATGAGGGTTACACGGAGACGTAGAGGCCAACAAGACAGGAATGTGGTCAAATATTACCGCCGAGATGTTAGATTGGGTTAGGTTAGATTATATTACGTTATTGAAGTATATAAAGGTCCCACAGAGAAGTAGAGGCCTATAAGCCAGGAATGTGGGCAAATATTACCGCCGAGATGTTAGATTGGGTTAGGCTAGCTTATACTGCGTTATTGATGTATATGAGGGTTACACGGAGACGCAGAGGCCAACAAGACAGGAAGGTGGTCAAATATTACCGCCGAGATGTTAGATTGGGTTAGGTTAGGTTATATTACGTTATTGAAGAATATAAAGGTCCCACGGAGAAGTAGAGGCCTATAAGCCAGGAATGTGGTAAAATATTACCGCCGAGATGTTAGATTGGGTTAGGCTAGCTTATGTTATGTTATTGATGTATATAAAGGTCCCACGGAGACGTAGGTGCCAACTGGCCAGGTATGTTGTCAAATATTACCGCCGAGATGTTAGGTTGGGTTAGGTTAGCTTATATTACGTTATTGATGTATATGAAGGACAAACGGAGACGTAGAGGCCAACAAGCCAGAAATGTGTTCAAATATTACCGCCGAGATGATAGGTTGGGTTAGGTTAGGCTATATTACGTTATTGATGTATATAAAGGTCCCACGGAGACGTAGAGGCCAACTCGCCAGGAATGTGGTCAAATATTACCGCCGAGATGTTAGGTTGGGTTAGGTTAGGTTATATTACGTTACAGATGTATCTATGTGTCCCACGGAGACGTAGAGGCCAATTCGCCAGGAATGTTGTCAAATATTATCGCCGAGCTGATAGGTTGGTTTAGGTTAGGTTATATTTCGTTATTGATGTATATGAAGGTCCCACGGAGAGGTAGAGGCCAACTCGCCAGGAATGTTGTCAAATATTACCGCCGAGATGTTAGGTTGGGTTAGGTTAGGTTATACTACGTTATGAAGTATATAAAGGTCCCACGGAGACGGAGAAGCCAACTCGCCACGATTGTTGTCAAATATTACCGCCGAGATGTTAGGTTGTGTTAGGTTAGCATATATTACGTTATTGATGTATATGAAGCTCAAACGGAGACGTAGAGGCCAACTGGCCAGGAATGTTGTCAAATATTACCGCCGAGATGATAGGTTGGGTTAGGTTAGGTTATATTACGTTATTGAAGTATATAAAGGTCCCACGGAGAAGTAGAGGCCTATAAGCCAGGAATGTGGTCAAATATTACCGCCGAGATGTTAGATTGGGTTAGGCTAGCTTATACTACGTTATTGATGTATATGAGGGTTACACGGAGACGTAGAGGCCAACAAGACAGGAAGGTGGTCAAATATTACCGCCGAGATGTTAGATTGGGTTAGGTTAGGTTATATTACGTTATTGAAGAATATAAAGGTCCCACGGAGAAGTAGAGGCCTATAAGCCAGGAATGTGGTAAAATATTACCGCCGAGATGTTAGATTGGGTTAGGCTAGCTTATGTTATGTTATTGATGTATATAAAGGTCCCACGGAGACGTAGAGGCCAACTCGCCAGGAATGATGTCAGATACTACCGCCGAGATGTTAGGTTGGGTTAAGTTAGGTTATATTACGTTATTGATGTATATAAAGGTCCCACGGAGACGTAGAGGCCAACTCGCCACGAATGTTGTCAAATATTACCGCCGAGATGTTAGGTTGGGTTAGGCTAGCTTATATTATGATATTGATGTATATAATGGTCCCACGGAGACGTAGAGGCCAACTCGCCAGGAATATTGTCAAATATTACCGCAGAGATGATAGGTTGGGTTAGGTTAGGTTATATTACGTTATTGAAGTATATAAAGGTCCCACGGAGAAGTAGAGGCCTATAAGCCAGGAATGTGGTCAAATATTAACGCCGAGATGTTAGATTGGGTTAGGCTAGCTTATACTACGTTATTGATGTATATGAGGGTTACACGGAGACGTAGAGGCCAACAAGACAGGAATGTGGTCAAATATTACCGCCGAGATGTTAGGTTGGGTTAGGTTAGGCTATATTACGTTATTGATGTATATAAAGGTCCCACGGAGACGTAGAGGCCAACTCGTCAGGAATGTGGTCAAATATTACCGCCGAGATGTTAGGTTGAGTTAGGTTAGGTTATATTACGTTACAGATGTATCTATGTGTCCCACGGAGACGTAGAGGCCAACTCGCCAGGAATGTTGTCAAATATTATCGCCGAGATGATAGGTTGGTTTAGGTTAGGTTATATTTCGTTATTGATGTATATGAAGGTCCCACGGAGACGTAGAGGCCAACTCGCCAGGAATGTTGTCAAATATTACCGCCGAGATGTTAGATTGGGTTAGGCTCGCTTATATTATGTTATTGATGTATATGAAGCTCAAACGGAGACGTAGAGGTCAACTCGCCAGGAATGTTGTCAAATATTACCACCGAGATGATAGGTTGTGTTAGGTTAGGTTATATTACGTTATTGATGTATATAAAGGTCCCACGGAGACGTAGAGGCCAACTCGCCAGGAATGTTGTCAAATATTACCGCCGAGATGTTAGGTTGAGTTAGGCTAGTTTATATTACGTTATTGATGTATATAGAGGTCCCACGGAGACGTAGAGGCCAACTCGCCAGGATTGTTGTCAAATATTACCGCCGAGATGATAGGTTGGATTAGGTTAGGTTATATTACGTTATTGGTGTATATAAAGGTCCCACGGACACGTAGAGGCCAACTCGCCGGGAATGTTGTCAAATATTACCGCCGAGATGATAGGTTGGGTTAGGTTAGGTTATATTACGTTATTGAAGTATATAAAGGTCCCACGGAGAAGTAGAGGCCTATAAGCCAGGAATGTGGTCAAATATTAACGCCGAGATGTTAGATTGGGTTAGCCTAGCTTATACTACGTTATTGATGTATATGAGGGTTACACGGAGACGTAGAGGCCAACAAGACAGGAATGTGGTCAAATATTACCGCCGAGATGTTAGATTGGGTTAGGTTAGGTTATATTACGTTATTGAAGTATATAAAGGTCCCACGGAGAAGTAGAGGCCTATAAGCCAGGAATGTGGTCAAATATTACCGCCGAGATGTTAGATTGGGTTAGGCTAGCTTATATTACGTTATTGATGTATATAAAGGTCCCACGGAGACGTAGAGGCCAACTCGCCAGGAATGTTGTCAAATATTACCGCCGAGATGATAGGTTGGGTTAGGTTAGGTTATATTACGTTAATGAAGTATATAAAGGTCCCACGGAGAAGTAGAAGCCTATAGGCCAGGAATGTGGTCAAATATTACCGCCGAGATGTTAGATTGGGTTAGGCTAGCTTATACTACGTTATTGATGTATATAAAGGTCCCACAGCGACGTAGAGGCCAACTCGCCAGGAATGTGGTTAAATATTACCGCCGAGATGTTAGATTGGGTTAGGCTAGCTTATATTATGATATTGATGTATATAAAGGTCCCACGGAGACGTAGAGGCCAACTCGCCTGGAATGTTGTCAAATATTACCAACGAGATGATAGGTTGTGTTAGGTTAGGTTATATTACGTTATTGAAGTATATAAAGGTCCCACGGAGAAGTAGAGGCCTATAAGCCAGGAATGTGGTCAAATATTAACGCCGAGATGTTAGATTGGGTTAGCCTAGCTTATACTACGTTATTGATGTATATGAGGGTCCCACGGAGACGTAGGGGCCAACTGGCCAGGTATGTTGTCAAATATTACCGCCGAGATGTTAGGTTGGGTTAGGTTAGCTTATATTACGTTATTGATGTATATGAAGGACAAACGGAGACGTAGAGGCCAACAAGCCAGAAATGTGTTCAAATATTACCGCCGAGATGTTAGGTTGGGTTAGGTTAGGCTATATTACGTTATTGATGTATATAAAGGTCCCACGGAGACGTAGAGGCCAACTCGCCAGGAATGTGGTCAAATATTACCGCCGAGATGTTAGGTTGGGTTAGGTTAGGTTATATTACGTTACAGATGTATCTATGTGTCCCACGGAGACGTAGAGGCCAATTCGCCAGGAATGTTGTCAAATATTATCGCCGAGCTGATAGGTTGGTTTAGGTTAGGTTATATTTCGTTATTGATGTATATGAAGGTCCCACGGAGACGTAGAGGCCAACTCGCCAGGAATGTTGTCAAATATTACCGCCGAGATGTTAGGTTGGGTTAGGTTAGGTTATACTACGTTATGAAGTATATAAAGGTCCCACGGAGACGGAGAAGCCAACTCGCCACGATTGTTGTCAAATATTACCGCCGAGATGTTAGGTTGTGTTAGGTTAGCATATATTACGTTATTGATGTATATGAAGCTCAAACGGAGACGTAGAGGCCAACTCGCCAGGAATGTTGTCAAATATTACCGCCGAGATGTTAGGTTGAGTTAGGCTAGTTTATATTACGTTATTGATGTATATAAAGGTCCCACAGCGACGTAGAGGCCAACTCGCCAGGAATGTGGTTAAATATTACCGCCGAGATGTTAGATTGGGTTAGGCTAGCTTATATTATGATATTGATGTATATAATGGTCCCACGGAGACGTAGAGGCCAACTGGCCAGGTATGTTGTCAAATATTACCGCCGAGATGTTAGGTTGGGTTAGGCTAGTTTATATTACGTTATTGATGTATATAGAGGTCCCACGGAGACGTAGAGGCCAACTCGCCAGGATTGTTGTCAAATATTACCGCCGAGATGATAGGTTGGATTAGGTTAGGTTATATTACGTTATTGGTGTATATAAAGGTCCCACGGACACGTAGAGGCCAACTCGCCGGGAATGTTGTCAAATATTACCGCCGAGATGATAGGTTGGGTTAGGTTAGGTTATATTACGTTATTGAAGTATATAAAGGTCCCACGGAGAAGTAGAGGCCTATAAGCCAGGAATGTGGTCAAATATTAACGCCGAGATGTTAGATTGGGTTAGCCTAGCTTATACTACGTTATTGATGTATATGAGGGTTACACGGAGACGTAGAGGCCAACAAGACAGGAATGTGGTCAAATATTACCGCCGAGATGTTAGATTGGGTTAGGTTAGGTTATATTACGTTATTGAAGTATATAAAGGTCCCACGGAGAAGTAGAGGCCTATAAGCCAGGAATGTGGTCAAATATTACCGCCGAGATGTTAGATTGGGTTAGGCTAGCTTATATTACGTTATTGATGTATATAAAGGTCCCACGGAGACGTAGAGGCCAACTCGCCAGGAATGTTGTCAAATATTACCGCCGAGATGATAGGTTGGGTTAGGTTCGGTTATATTACGTTAATGAAGTATATAAAGGTCCCACGGAGAAGTAGAAGCCTATAGGCCAGGAATGTGGTCAAATATTACCGCCGAGATGTTAGATTGGGTTAGGCTAGCTTATACTACGTTATTGATGTATATAAAGGTCCCACAGCGACGTAGAGGCCAACTCGCCAGGAATGTGGTTAAATATTACCGCCGAGATGTTAGATTGGGTTAGGCTAGCTTATATTATGATATTGATGTATATAAAGGTCCCACGGAGACGTAGAGGCCAACTCGCCTGGAATGTTGTCAAATATTACCAACGAGATGATAGGTTGTGTTAGGTTAGGTTATATTACGTTATTGAAGTATATAAAGGTCCCACGGAGAAGTAGAGGCCTATAAGCCAGGAATGTGGTCAAATATTAACGCCGAGATGTTAGATTGGGTTAGCCTAGCTTATACTACGTTATTGATGTATATGAGGGTCCCACGGAGACGTAGGGGCCAACTGGCCAGGTATGTTGTCAAATATTACCGCCGAGATGTTAGGTTGGGTTAGGTTAGCTTATATTACGTTATTGATGTATATGAAGGACAAACGGAGACGTAGAGGCCAACAAGCCAGAAATGTGTTCAAATATTACCGCCGAGATGTTAGGTTGGGTTAGGTTAGGCTATATTACGTTATTGATGTATATAAAGGTCCCACGGAGACGTAGAGGCCAACTCGCCAGGAATGTGGTCAAATATTACCGCCGAGATGTTAGGTTGGGTTAGGTTAGGTTATATTACGTTACAGATGTATCTATGTGTCCCACGGAGACGTAGAGGCCAATTCGCCAGGAATGTTGTCAAATATTATCGCCGAGCTGATAGGTTGGTTTAGGTTAGGTTATATTTCGTTATTGATGTATATGAAGGTCCCACGGAGACGTAGAGGCCAACTCGCCAGGAATGTTGTCAAATATTACCGCCGAGATGTTAGGTTGGGTTAGGTTAGGTTATACTACGTTATGAAGTATATAAAGGTCCCACGGAGACGGAGAAGCCAACTCGCCACGATTGTTGTCAAATATTACCGCCGAGATGTTAGGTTGTGTTAGGTTAGCATATATTACGTTATTGATGTATATGAAGCTCAAACGGAGACGTAGAGGCCAACTCGCCAGGAATGTTGTCAAATATTACCGCCGAGATGTTAGGTTGAGTTAGGCTAGTTTATATTACGTTATTGATGTATATAAAGGTCCCACAGCGACGTAGAGGCCAACTCGCCAGGAATGTGGTTAAATATTACCGCCGAGATGTTAGATTGGGTTAGGCTAGCTTATATTATGATATTGATGTATATAATGGTCCCACGGAGACGTAGAGGCCAACTGGCCAGGTATGTTGTCAAATATTACCGCCGAGATGTTAGGTTGGGTTAGGCTAGTTTATATTACGTTATTGATGTATATAGAGGTCCCACGGAGACGTAGAGGCCAACTCGCCAGGATTGTTGTCAAATATTACCGCCGAGATGATAGGTTGGATTAGGTTAGGTTATATTACGTTATTGGTGTATATAAAGGTCCCACGGACACGTAGAGGCCAACTCGCCGGGAATGTTGTCAAATATTACCGCCGAGATGATAGGTTGGGTTAGGTTAGGTTATATTACGTTATTGAAGTATATAAAGGTCCCACGGAGAAGTAGAGGCCTATAAGCCAGGAATGTGGTCAAATATTAACGCCGAGATGTTAGATTGGGTTAGCCTAGCTTATACTACGTTATTGATGTATATGAGGGTTACACGGAGACGTAGAGGCCAACAAGACAGGAATGTGGTCAAATATTACCGCCGAGATGTTAGATTGGGTTAGGTTAGGTTATATTACGTTATTGAAGTATATAAAGGTCCCACGGAGAAGTAGAGGCCTATAAGCCAGGAATGTGGTCAAATATTACCGCCGAGATGTTAGATTGGGTTAGGCTAGCTTATATTACGTTATTGATGTATATAAAGGTCCCACGGAGACGTAGAGGCCAACTCGCCAGGAATGTTGTCAAATATTACCGCCGAGATGATAGGTTGGGTTAGGTTCGGTTATATTACGTTAATGAAGTATATAAAGGTCCCACGGAGAAGTAGAAGCCTATAGGCCAGGAATGTGGTCAAATATTACCGCCGAGATGTTAGATTGGGTTAGGCTAGCTTATACTACGTTATTGATGTATATAAAGGTCCCACAGCGACGTAGAGGCCAACTCGCCAGGAATGTGGTTAAATATTACCGCCGAGATGTTAGATTGGGTTAGGCTAGCTTATATTATGATATTGATGTATATAAAGGTCCCACGGAGACGTAGAGGCCAACTCGCCTGGAATGTTGTCAAATATTACCAACGAGATGATAGGTTGTGTTAGGTTAGGTTATATTACGTTATTGAAGTATATAAAGGTCCCACGGAGAAGTAGAGGCCTATAAGCCAGGAATGTGGTCAAATATTAACGCCGAGATGTTAGATTGGGTTAGCCTAGCTTATACTACGTTATTGATGTATATGAGGGTCCCACGGAGACGTAGGGGCCAACTGGCCAGGTATGTTGTCAAATATTACCGCCGAGATGTTAGGTTGGGTTAGGTTAGCTTATATTACGTTATTGATGTATATGAAGGACAAACGGAGACGTAGAGGCCAACAAGCCAGAAATGTGTTCAAATATTACCGCCGAGATGTTAGGTTGGGTTAGGTTAGGCTATATTACGTTATTGATGTATATAAAGGTCCCACGGAGACGTAGAGGCCAACTCGCCAGGAATGTGGTCAAATATTACCGCCGAGATGTTAGGTTGGGTTAGGTTAGGTTATATTACGTTACAGATGTATCTATGTGTCCCACGGAGACGTAGAGGCCAATTCGCCAGGAATGTTGTCAAATATTATCGCCGAGCTGATAGGTTGGTTTAGGTTAGGTTATATTTCGTTATTGATGTATATGAAGGTCCCACGGAGACGTAGAGGCCAACTCGCCAGGAATGTTGTCAAATATTACCGCCGAGATGTTAGGTTGGGTTAGGTTAGGTTATACTACGTTATGAAGTATATAAAGGTCCCACGGAGACGGAGAAGCCAACTCGCCACGATTGTTGTCAAATATTACCGCCGAGATGTTAGGTTGTGTTAGGTTAGCATATATTACGTTATTGATGTATATGAAGCTCAAACGGAGACGTAGAGGCCAACTCGCCAGGAATGTTGTCAAATATTACCGCCGAGATGTTAGGTTGAGTTAGGCTAGTTTATATTACGTTATTGATGTATATAAAGGTCCCACAGCGACGTAGAGGCCAACTCGCCAGGAATGTGGTTAAATATTACCGCCGAGATGTTAGATTGGGTTAGGCTAGCTTATATTATGATATTGATGTATATAATGGTCCCACGGAGACGTAGAGGCCAACTGGCCAGGTATGTTGTCAAATATTACCGCCGAGATGTTAGGTTGGGTTAGGTTAGCTTATATTACGTTATTGATGTATATGAAGGACAAACGGAGACGTAGAGGCCAACAAGCCAGAAATGTGTTCAAATATTACCGCCGAGATGTTAGGTTGGGTTAGGTTAGGCTATATTACGTTATTGATGTATATAAAGGTCCCACGGAGACGTAGAGGCCAACTCGCCAGGAATGTGGTCAAATATTACCGCCGAGATGTTAGGTTGGGTTAGGTTAGGTTATATTACGTTACAGATGTATCTATGTGTCCCACGGAGACGTAGAGGCCAATTCGCCAGGAATGTTGTCAAATATTATCGCCGAGCTGATAGGTTGGTTTAGGCTAGCTTATGTTATGTTATTGATGTATATAAAGGTCCCACGGAGACGTAGAGGCCAACTCGCCAGGAATGTGGTCATATATTACCGCCGAGATGTTAGGTTGGGTTAGGTAAGGTTATATTACGTTAAAGATGTATCTATGTGTCCCACGGAGGCGTAGAGGCCAACTCGCCAGGAATGTTGTCAAATATTACCGCCGAGATGTTAGGTTGGGTTAGGTTAGGTTATACTACGTTATGAAGTATATAAAGGTCCCACGGAGACGGAGAAGCCAACTCGCCACGAATGTTGTCAAATATTACCGCCGAGATGTTAGGTTGGGTTAGGTTAGCATATATTACGTTATTGATGTATATGAAGCTCAAACGGAGACGTAGAGGCCAACTCGCCAGGAATGTTGTCAAATATTACCGCCGAGGTGTTAGATTGGGTTAGGCTAGCTTATATTATGTTATTAATGTATATAAAGGTCCCACGGAGACGTAGAGGCCAACTCGCCAGGAATGTTGTCAAATATTACCGCCGAGATGATAGGTTGGCTTGGGCTAGGTTAAACTACGTTATTGATGTATATGAATGTCAAACGGAGACGTAGATGCCAACTCGCCAGGAATGATGTCAGATACTACCGCCGAGATGTTAGGTTGGGTTAAGTTAGGTTATATTACGTTATTGATGTATATGAAGGTCCCACGTAGACGTAGAGGCCAACAAGACAGGAATGTGGTCAAATATTACCGCCGAAATGTTAGATTGGGTTAGGTTAGGTTATATTACGTTATTGAATTATATAAAGGTCCCAGGGAGACGTAGATGCCAACTCGCCAGGAATGTTGTCAAATATTACCGCCGAGATGTTAGGTTGAGTAAGGCTAGTTTATATTACGTTATTGATGTATATAAAGGTCCCACAGCGACGTAGAGGCCAACTCGCCAGGAATGTGGTTAAATATTACCGCCGAGATGTTAGATTGGGTTAGGCTAGCTTATATTATGATATTGATGTATATAAAGGTCCCACGGAGACGTAGAGGCCAACTCGCCTGGAATGTTGTCAAATATTACCAACGAGATGATAGGTTGGGTTAGGTTAGGTTATATTACGTTATTGAAGTATATAAAGGTCCCACGGAGAAGTAGAGGCCTATAAGCCAGGAATGTGGTCAAATATTAACGCCGAGATGTTAGATTGGGTTAGCCTAGCTTATACTACGTTATTGATGTATATGAGGGTTACACGGAGACGTAGAGGCCAACAAGACAGGAATGTGGTCAAATATTACCGCCGAGATGTTAGATTGGGTTAGGTTAGGTTATATTACGTTATTGAAGTATATAAAGGTCCCACGGAGAAGTAGAGGCCTATAAGCCAGGAATGTGGTCAAATATTACCGCCGAGATGTTAGATTGGGTTAGGCTAGCTTATATTACGTTATTGATGTATATAAAGGTCCCACGGAGACGTAGAGGCCAACTCGCCAGGAATGTTGTCAAATATTACCGCCGAGATGATAGGTTGGGTTAGGTTAGGTTATATTACGTTAATGAAGTATATAAAGGTCCCACGGAGAAGTAGAAGCCTATAGGCCAGGAATGTGGTCAAATATTACCGCCGAGATGTTAGATTGGGTTAGGCTAGCTTATACTACGTTATTGATGTATATGAGGGTTACACGGAGACGTAGAGGCCAACAAGACAGGAATGTGGTCAAATATTACCGCCGAGATGTTAGATTGGGTTAGGTTAGATTATATTACGTTATTGAAGTATATAAAGGTCCCACAGAGAAGTAGAGGCCTATAAGCCAGGAATGTGGGCAAATATTACCGCCGAGATGTTAGATTGGGTTAGGCTAGCTTATACTGCGTTATTGATGTATATGAGGGTTACACGGAGACGCAGAGGCCAACAAGACAGGAAGGTGGTCAAATATTACCGCCGAGATGTTAGATTGGGTTAGGTTAGGTTATATTACGTTATTGAAGAATATAAAGGTCCCACGGAGAAGTAGAGGCCTATAAGCCAGGAATGTGGTAAAATATTACCGCCGAGATGTTAGATTGGGTTAGGCTAGCTTATGTTATGTTATTGATGTATATAAAGGTCCCACGGAGACGTAGGGGCCAACTGGCCAGGTATGTTGTCAAATATTACCGCCGAGATGTTAGGTTGGGTTAGGTTAGCTTATATTACGTTATTGATGTATATGAAGGACAAACGGAGACGTAGAGGCCAACAAGCCAGAAATGTGTTCAAATATTACCGCCGAGATGATAGGTTGGGTTAGGTTAGGCTATATTACGTTATTGATGTATATAAAGGTCCCACGGAGACGTAGAGGCCAACTCGCCAGGAATGTGGTCAAATATTACCGCCGAGATGTTAGGTTGGGTTAGGTTAGGTTATATTACGTTACAGATGTATCTATGTGTCCCACGGAGACGTAGAGGCCAATTCGCCAGGAATGTTGTCAAATATTATCGCCGAGCTGATAGGTTGGTTTAGGTTAGGTTATATTTCGTTATTGATGTATATGAAGGTCCCACGGAGACGTAGAGGCCAACTCGCCAGGAATGTTGTCAAATATTACCGCCGAGATGTTAGGTTGGGTTAGGTTAGGTTATACTACGTTATGAAGTATATAAAGGTCCCACGGAGACGGAGAAGCCAACTCGCCACGATTGTTGTCAAATATTACCGCCGAGATGTTAGGTTGTGTTAGGTTAGCATATATTACGTTATTGATGTATATGAAGCTCAAACGGAGACGTAGAGGCCAACTCGCCAGGAATGTTGTCAAATATTACCGCCGAGATGTTAGGTTGAGTTAGGCTAGTTTATATTACGTTATTGATGTATATAAAGGTCCCACAGCGACGTAGAGGCCAACTCGCCAGGAATGTGGTTAAATATTACCGCCGAGATGTTAGATTGGGTTAGGCTAGCTTATATTATGATATTGATGTATATAATGGTCCCACGGAGACGTAGAGGCCAACTGGCCAGGTATGTTGTCAAATATTACCGCCGAGATGTTAGGTTGGGTTAGGTTAGCTTATATTACGTTATTGATGTATATGAAGGACAAACGGAGACGTAGAGGCCAACAAGCCAGAAATGTGTTCAAATATTACCGCCGAGATGTTAGGTTGGGTTAGGTTAGGCTATATTACGTTATTGATGTATATAAAGGTCCCACGGAGACGTAGAGGCCAACTCGCCAGGAATGTGGTCAAATATTACCGCCGAGATGTTAGGTTGGGTTAGGTTAGGTTATATTACGTTACAGATGTATCTATGTGTCCCACGGAGACGTAGAGGCCAATTCGCCAGGAATGTTGTCAAATATTATCGCCGAGCTGATAGGTTGGTTTAGGCTAGCTTATGTTATGTTATTGATGTATATAAAGGTCCCACGGAGACGTAGAGGCCAACTCGCCAGGAATGTGGTCATATATTACCGCCGAGATGTTAGGTTGGGTTAGGTAAGGTTATATTACGTTAAAGATGTATCTATGTGTCCCACGGAGGCGTAGAGGCCAACTCGCCAGGAATGTTGTCAAATATTACCGCCGAGATGTTAGGTTGGGTTAGGTTAGGTTATACTACGTTATGAAGTATATAAAGGTCCCACGGAGACGGAGAAGCCAACTCGCCACGAATGTTGTCAAATATTACCGCCGAGATGTTAGGTTGGGTTAGGTTAGCATATATTACGTTATTGATGTATATGAAGCTCAAACGGAGACGTAGAGGCCAACTCGCCAGGAATGTTGTCAAATATTACCGCCGAGGTGTTAGATTGGGTTAGGCTAGCTTATATTATGTTATTAATGTATATAAAGGTCCCACGGAGACGTAGAGGCCAACTCGCCAGGAATGTTGTCAAATATTACCGCCGAGATGATAGGTTGGCTTGGGCTAGGTTAAACTACGTTATTGATGTATATGAATGTCAAACGGAGACGTAGATGCCAACTCGCCAGGAATGATGTCAGATACTACCGCCGAGATGTTAGGTTGGGTTAAGTTAGGTTATATTACGTTATTGATGTATATGAAGGTCCCACGTAGACGTAGAGGCCAACAAGACAGGAATGTGGTCAAATATTACCGCCGAAATGTTAGATTGGGTTAGGTTAGGTTATATTACGTTATTGAATTATATAAAGGTCCCAGGGAGACGTAGATGCCAACTCGCCAGGAATGTTGTCAAATATTACCGCCGAGATGTTAGGTTGAGTAAGGCTAGTTTATATTACGTTATTGATGTATATAAAGGTCCCACAGCGACGTAGAGGCCAACTCGCCAGGAATGTGGTTAAATATTACCGCCGAGATGTTAGATTGGGTTAGGCTAGCTTATATTATGATATTGATGTATATAAAGGTCCCACGGAGACGTAGAGGCCAACTCGCCTGGAATGTTGTCAAATATTACCAACGAGATGATAGGTTGGGTTAGGTTAGGTTATATTACGTTATTGAAGTATATAAAGGTCCCACGGAGAAGTAGAGGCCTATAAGCCAGGAATGTGGTCAAATATTAACGCCGAGATGTTAGATTGGGTTAGCCTAGCTTATACTACGTTATTGATGTATATGAGGGTTACACGGAGACGTAGAGGCCAACAAGACAGGAATGTGGTCAAATATTACCGCCGAGATGTTAGATTGGGTTAGGTTAGGTTATATTACGTTATTGAAGTATATAAAGGTCCCACGGAGAAGTAGAGGCCTATAAGCCAGGAATGTGGTCAAATATTACCGCCGAGATGTTAGATTGGGTTAGGCTAGCTTATATTACGTTATTGATGTATATAAAGGTCCCACGGAGACGTAGAGGCTAACTCGCCAGGAATGTTGTCAAATATTACCGCCGAGATGATAGGTTGGGTTAGGTTAGGTTATATTACGTTAATGAAGTATATAAAGGTCCCACGGAGAAGTAGAAGCCTATAGGCCAGGAATGTGGTCAAATATTACCGCCGAGATGTTAGATTGGGTTAGGCTAGCTTATACTACGTTATTGATGTATATGAGGGTTACACGGAGACGTAGAGGCCAACAAGACAGGAATGTGGTCAAATATTACCGCCGAGATGTTAGATTGGGTTAGGTTAGATTATATTACGTTATTGAAGTATATAAAGGTCCCACAGAGAAGTAGAGGCCTATAAGCCAGGAATGTGGGCAAATATTACCGCCGAGATGTTAGATTGGGTTAGGCTAGCTTATACTGCGTTATTGATGTATATGAGGGTTACACGGAGACGCAGAGGCCAACAAGACAGGAAGGTGGTCAAATATTACCGCCGAGATGTTAGATTGGGTTAGGTTAGGTTATATTACGTTATTGAAGAATATAAAGGTCCCACGGAGAAGTAGAGGCCTATAAGCCAGGAATGTGGTAAAATATTACCGCCGAGATGTTAGATTGGGTTAGGCTAGCTTATGTTATGTTATTGATGTATATAAAGGTCCCACGGAGACGTAGGGGCCAACTGGCCAGGTATGTTGTCAAATATTACCGCCGAGATGTTAGGTTGGGTTAGGTTAGCTTATATTACGTTATTGATGTATATGAAGGACAAACGGAGACGTAGAGGCCAACAAGCCAGAAATGTGTTCAAATATTACCGCCGAGATGATAGGTTGGGTTAGGTTAGGCTATATTACGTTATTGATGTATATAAAGGTCCCACGGAGACGTAGAGGCCAACTCGCCAGGAATGTGGTCAAATATTACCGCCGAGATGTTAGGTTGGGTTAGGTTAGGTTATATTACGTTACAGATGTATCTATGTGTCCCACGGAGACGTAGAGGCCAATTCGCCAGGAATGTTGTCAAATATTATCGCCGAGCTGATAGGTTGGTTTAGGTTAGGTTATATTTCGTTATTGATGTATATGAAGGTCCCACGGAGACGTAGAGGCCAACTCGCCAGGAATGTTGTCAAATATTACCGCCGAGATGTTAGGTTGGGTTAGGTTAGGTTATACTACGTTATGAAGTATATAAAGGTCCCACGGAGACGGAGAAGCCAACTCGCCACGATTGTTGTCAAATATTACCGCCGAGATGTTAGGTTGTGTTAGGTTAGCATATATTACGTTATTGATGTATATGAAGCTCAAACGGAGACGTAGAGGCCAACTGGCCAGGAATGTTGTCAAATATTACCGCCGAGATGATAGGTTGGGTTAGGTTAGGTTATATTACGTTATTGAAGTATATAAAGGTCCCACGGAGAAGTAGAGGCCTATAAGCCAGGAATGTGGTCAAATATTACCGCCGAGATGTTAGATTGGGTTAGGCTAGCTTATACTACGTTATTGATGTATATGAGGGTTACACGGAGACGTAGAGGCCAACAAGACAGGAAGGTGGTCAAATATTACCGCCGAGATGTTAGATTGGGTTAGGTTAGGTTATATTACGTTATTGAAGAATATAAAGGTCCCACGGAGAAGTAGAGGCCTATAAGCCAGGAATGTGGTAAAATATTACCGCCGAGATGTTAGATTGGGTTAGGCTAGCTTATGTTATGTTATTGATGTATATAAAGGTCCCACGGAGACGTAGAGGCCAACTCGCCAGGAATGATGTCAGATACTACCGCCGAGATGTTAGGTTGGGTTAAGTTAGGTTATATTACGTTATTGATGTATATAAAGGTCCCACGCAGACGTAGAGGCCAACTCGCCACGAATGTTGTCAAATATTACCGCCGAGATGTTAGGTTGGGTTAGGCTAGCTTATATTATGATATTGATGTATATAATGGTCCCACGGAGACGTAGAGGCCAACTCGCCAGGAATATTGTCAAATATTACCGCAGAGATGATAGGTTGGGTTAGGTTAGGTTATATTACGTTATTGAAGTATATAAAGGTCCCACGGAGAAGTAGAGGCCTATAAGCCAGGAATGTGGTCAAATATTAACGCCGAGATGTTAGATTGGGTTAGGCTAGCTTATACTACGTTATTGATGTATATGAGGGTTACACGGAGACGTAGAGGCCAACAAGACAGGAATGTGGTCAAATATTACCGCCGAGATGTTAGGTTGGGTTAGGTTAGGCTATATTACGTTATTGATGTATATAAAGGTCCCACGGAGACGTAGAGGCCAACTCGTCAGGAATGTGGTCAAATATTACCGCCGAGATGTTAGGTTGAGTTAGGTTAGGTTATATTACGTTACAGATGTATCTATGTGTCCCACGGAGACGTAGAGGCCAACTCGCCAGGAATGTTGTCAAATATTATCGCCGAGATGATAGGTTGGTTTAGGTTAGGTTATATTTCGTTATTGATGTATATGAAGGTCCCACGGAGACGTAGAGGCCAACTCGCCAGGAATGTTGTCAAATATTACCGCCGAGATGTTAGATTGGGTTAGGCTCGCTTATATTATGTTATTGATGTATATGAAGCTCAAACGGAGACGTAGAGGTCAACTCGCCAGGAATGTTGTCAAATATTACCACCGAGATGATAGGTTGTGTTAGGTTAGGTTATATTACGTTATTGATGTATATAAAGGTCCCACGGAGACGTAGAGGCCAACTCGCCAGGAATGTTGTCAAATATTACCGCCGAGATGTTAGGTTGAGTTAGGCTAGTTTATATTACGTTATTGATGTATATAGAGGTCCCACGGAGACGTAGAGGCCAACTCGCCAGGATTGTTGTCAAATATTACCGCCGAGATGATAGGTTGGATTAGGTTAGGTTATATTACGTTATTGGTGTATATAAAGGTCCCACGGACACGTAGAGGCCAACTCGCCGGGAATGTTGTCAAATATTACCGCCGAGATGATAGGTTGGGTTAGGTTAGGTTATATTACGTTATTGAAGTATATAAAGGTCCCACGGAGAAGTAGAGGCCTATAAGCCAGGAATGTGGTCAAATATTAACGCCGAGATGTTAGATTGGGTTAGCCTAGCTTATACTACGTTATTGATGTATATGAGGGTTACACGGAGACGTAGAGGCCAACAAGACAGGAATGTGGTCAAATATTACCGCCGAGATGTTAGATTGGGTTAGGTTAGGTTATATTACGTTATTGAAGTATATAAAGGTCCCACGGAGAAGTAGAGGCCTATAAGCCAGGAATGTGGTCAAATATTACCGCCGAGATGTTAGATTGGGTTAGGCTAGCTTATATTACGTTATTGATGTATATAAAGGTCCCACGGAGACGTAGAGGCCAACTCGCCAGGAATGTTGTCAAATATTACCGCCGAGATGATAGGTTGGGTTAGGTTAGGTTATATTACGTTAATGAAGTATATAAAGGTCCCACGGAGAAGTAGAAGCCTATAGGCCAGGAATGTGGTCAAATATTACCGCCGAGATGTTAGATTGGGTTAGGCTAGCTTATACTACGTTATTGATGTATATGAGGGTTACACGGAGACGTAGAGGCCAACAAGACAGGAATGTGGTCAAATATTACCGCCGAGATGTTAGATTGGGTTAGGTTAGATTATATTACGTTATTGAAGTATATAAAGGTCCCACAGAGAAGTAGAGGCCTATAAGCCAGGAATGTGGGCAAATATTACCGCCGAGATGTTAGATTGGGTTAGGCTAGCTTATACTGCGTTATTGATGTATATGAGGGTTACACGGAGACGCAGAGGCCAACAAGACAGGAAGGTGGTCAAATATTACCGCCGAGATGTTAGATTGGGTTAGGTTAGGTTATATTACGTTATTGAAGAATATAAAGGTCCCACGGAGAAGTAGAGGCCTATAAGCCAGGAATGTGGTAAAATATTACCGCCGAGATGTTAGATTGGGTTAGGCTAGCTTATGTTATGTTATTGATGTATATAAAGGTCCCACGGAGACGTAGGGGCCAACTGGCCAGGTATGTTGTCAAATATTACCGCCGAGATGTTAGGTTGGGTTAGGTTAGCTTATATTACGTTATTGATGTATATGAAGGACAAACGGAGACGTAGAGGCCAACAAGCCAGAAATGTGTTCAAATATTACCGCCGAGATGATAGGTTGGGTTAGGTTAGGCTATATTACGTTATTGATGTATATAAAGGTCCCACGGAGACGTAGAGGCCAACTCGCCAGGAATGTGGTCAAATATTACCGCCGAGATGTTAGGTTGGGTTAGGTTAGGTTATATTACGTTACAGATGTATCTATGTGTCCCACGGAGACGTAGAGGCCAATTCGCCAGGAATGTTGTCAAATATTATCGCCGAGCTGATAGGTTGGTTTAGGTTAGGTTATATTTCGTTATTGATGTATATGAAGGTCCCACGGAGACGTAGAGGCCAACTCGCCAGGAATGTTGTCAAATATTACCGCCGAGAAGTTAGGTTGGGTTAGGTTAGGTTATACTACGTTATGAAGTATATAAAGGTCCCACGGAGACGGAGAAGCCAACTCGCCACGATTGTTGTCAAATATTACCGCCGAGATGTTAGGTTGTGTTAGGTTAGCATATATTACGTTATTGATGTATATGAAGCTCAAACGGAGACGTAGAGGCCAACTCGCCAGGAATGTTGTCAAATATTACCGCCGAGATGATAGGTTGGGTTAGGTTAGGTTATATTACGTTATTGAAGTATATAAAGGTCCCACGGAGAAGTAGAGGCCTATAAGCCAGGAATGTGGTCAAATATTACCGCCGAGATGTTAGATTGGGTTAGGCTAGCTTATACTACGTTATTGATGTATATGAGGGTTACACGGAGACGTAGAGGCCAACAAGACAGGAAGGTGGTCAAATATTACCGCCGAGATGTTAGATTGGGTTAGGTTAGGTTATATTACGTTATTGAAGAATATAAAGGTCCCACGGAGAAGTAGAGGCCTATAAGCCAGGAATGTGGTAAAATATTACCGCCGAGATGTTAGATTGGGTTAGGCTAGCTTATGTTATGTTATTGATGTATATAAAGGTCCCACGGAGACGTAGAGGCCAACTCGCCAGGAACGATGTCAGATACTACCGCCGAGATGTTAGGTTGGGTTAAGTTAGGTTATATTACGTTATTGATGTATATAAAGGTCCCACGGAGACGTAGAGGCCAACTCGCCACGAATGTTGTCAAATATTACCGCCGAGATGTTAGGTTGGGTTAGGCTAGCTTATATTATGATATTGATGTATATAATGGTCCCACGGAGACGTAGAGGCCAACTCGCCAGGAATATTGTCAAATATTACCGCAGAGATGATAGGTTGGGTTAGGTTAGGTTGTATTACGTTATTGAAGTATATAAAGG
Organism: Xylocopa violacea; assembly: GCA_963969225.1. Lineage (NCBI taxonomy): Eukaryota > Metazoa > Arthropoda > Insecta > Hymenoptera > Apidae > Xylocopa > Xylocopa violacea. Next base: position 3,188,893 of record CAXAJV010000836.1, on the reverse strand, counting down.
TCCCACGGAGAAGTAGAGGCCTATAAGCCAGGAATGTGGTCAAATATTAACGCCGGGATGTTAGATTGGGTTAGGCTAGCTTATACTACGTTATTGATGTATATGAGGGTTACACGGAGACGTAGAGGCCAACAAGACAGGAATGTGGTCAAATATTACCGCCGAGATGTTAGGTTGGGTTAGGTTAGGCTATATTACGTTATTGATGTATATAAAGGTCCCACGGAGACGTAGAGGCCAACTCGTCAGGAATGTGGTCAAATATTACCGCCGAGATGTTAGGTTGAGTTAGGTTAGGTTATATTACGTTACAGATGTATCTATGTGTCCCACGGAGACGTAGAGGCCAACTCGCCAGGAATGTTGTCAAATATTATCGCCGAGATGATAGGTTGGTTTAGGTTAGGTTATATTTCGTTATTGATGTATATGAAGGTCCCACGGAGACGTAGAGGCCAACTCGCCAGGAATGTTGTCAAATATTACCGCCGAGATGTTAGATTGGGTTAGGCTCGCTTATATTATGTTATTGATGTATATGAAGCTCAAACGGAGACGTAGAGGTCAACTCGCCAGGAATGTTGTCAAATATTACCACCGAGATGATAGGTTGTGTTAGGTTAGGTTATATTACGTTATTGATGTATATAAAGGTCCCACGGAGACGTAGAGGCCAACTCGCCAGGAATGTTGTCAAATATTACCGCCGAGATGTTAGGTTGAGTTAGGCTAGTTTATATTACGTTATTGATGTATATAGAGGTCCCACGGAGACGTAGAGGCCAACTCGCCAGGATTGTTGTCAAATATTACCGCCGAGATGATAGGTTGGATTAGGTTAGGTTATATTACGTTATTGGTGTATATAAAGGTCCCACGGACACGTAGAGGCCAACTCGCCGGGAATGTTGTCAAATATTACCGCCGAGATGATAGGTTGGGTTAGGTTAGGTTATATTACGTTATTGAAGTATATAAAGGTCCCACGGAGAAGTAGAGGCCTATAAGCCAGGAATGTGGTCAAATATTACCGCCGAGATGTTAGATTGGGTTAGGCTAGCTTATACTACGTTATTGATGTATATGAGGGTTACACGGAGACGTAGAGGCCAACAAGACAGGAAGGTTGTCAAATATTACCGCCGAGATGTTAGATTGGGTTAGGCTAGCTTATGTTATGTTATTGATGTATATAAAGGTTCCACGGAGACGTAGGGGCCAACTGGCCAGGAATGTTGTCAAATATTACCGCCGAGATGTTAGGTTGGGTTAGGTTAGCTTATATTACGTTATTGATGTATATGACGGACAAACGGAGACGTAGAGGCCAACAAGCCAGAAATGTGTTCAAATATTATCGCCGAGATGTTAGGTTGGGTTAGGTTAGGCTATATTACGTTATTGATGTATATAAAGGTCCCACGGAGACGGGGAAGCCAACTCGCCACGATTGTTGTCAAATATTACCGCCGAGATGTTAGGTTGGGTTAGGTTAGCATATATTACGTTATTGATGTATATGAAGCTCAAACGGAGACGTAGAGGCCAACTCGCCAGGAATGTTGTCAAATATTACCGCCGAGGTGTTAGATTGGGTTAGGCTAGCTTATATTATGTTATTAATGTATATAAAGGTCCCACGGAGACGTAGAGGCCAACTCGCCAGGAATGTTGTCAACTATTACCGCCGAGATGATAGGTTGGCTTAGGCTAGGTTAAACTACGTTATTGATGTATATGAATGTCAAACGGAGACGTAGAGGCCAACTCGCCAGGAATGATGTCAGATACTACCCCCGAGATATTAGGTTGGGTTAAGTTAGGTTATATTACGTTATTGATGTATATAAAGGTCCCACGGAGACGTAGAGGCCAACTCGCCACGAATGTTGTCAAATATTACCGCCGAGATGTTAGGTTGGGTTAGGCTAGCTTATATTATGATATTGATGTATATAATGGTCCCACGGAGACGTAGAGGCCAACTCGCCAGGAATATTGTCAAATATTACCGCCGAGATGATAGGTTGGGTTAGGTTAGGTTATATTACGTTATTGAAGTATATAAAGGTCCCACGGAGACGTAGAGGCCAACTCGTCAGGAATGTGGTCAAATATTACCGCCGAGATGTTAGGTTGAGTTAGGTTAGGTTATATTACGTTACAGATGTATCTATGTGTCCCACGGAGACGTAGAGGCCAACTCGCCAGGAATGTTGTCAAATATTATCGCCGAGATGATAGGTTGGTTTAGGTTAGGTTATATTTCGTTATTGATGTATATGAAGGTCCCACGGAGACGTAGAGGCCAACTCGCCAGGAATGTTGTCAAATATTACCGCCGAGATGTTAGATTGGGTTAGGCTCGCTTATACTATGTTATTGATGTATATGAAGCTCAAACGGAGACGTAGAGGTCAACTCGCCAGGAATGTTGTCAAATATTACCGCCGAGATGATAGGTTGTGTTAGGTTAGGTTATATTACGTTATTGATGTATATAAAGGTCCCACGGAGACGTAGAGGCCAACTCGCCAGGAATGTTGTCAAATATTACCGCCGAGATGTTAGGTTGAGTTAGGCTAGTTTATATTACGTTATTGATGTATATAAAGGTCCCACGGAGACGTAGAGGCCAACTCGCCAGGATTGTTGTCAAATATTACCGCCGAGATGATAGGTTGGATTAGGTTAGGTTATATTACGTTATTGGTGTATATAAAGGTCCCACGGATACGTAGAGGCCAACTCGCCGGGAATGTTGTCAAATATTACCGCCGAGATGTTAGGTTGGGTTAGGTTAGCTTATATTACGTTATTGATGTATATGAAGGTCAAACGGAGACGTAGAGGCCAACTCGCCAGGAATGTTGTCAAATATTACGGCCGAGATGTTAGGTTGGGTGAGGTTATGTTGTATTACGTTATTGATGTATATGAAGGTCAAACGGAGCGGTAGAGGCCAACTCGCCAGGAATGTTGTCAAATATTACCGCCGATATGTTAGGTTGGGTTAGGTTAGGTTATATTACGTTACAGATGTATCTAAGGGTCCCACGGAGACGTAGATGCCAACTCGCCAGGAATGTTGTCAAATATTACCGCCGAGATGTTAGGTTGGGTTAGGTTAGGTTATATTACATTATTGATGTATATAGAGGTCCCACGTAGACGTAGAGGCCAACTCGCCAGGAATGTTGTCAAATCTTACCGCCGAGATGTTAGGTTGGGCTAGGTTAGCTTATATTGCGTTATTGATGTATATGAAGGACAAACGGAGACGTAGAGGCCAACTCGCCAGGAATGTTGTCAAATATTACCGCCGAGATGTTAGGTTGGGTTAGGTTAGGTTATATTACGTTATTGAAATATATAAAGGTCCCACGGAGGAGTAGAGGGCTATAAGCCAGGAATGTGGTCAAATATTACCGCCGAGATGTTAGATTGGGTTAGGCTAGCTTATATAATGATATTGATGTATATAAAGGTCCCACGGAGACGTAGAGGCCAACTCGCCAGGAATGTTGTCAAATATTACCGCCGAGATGATAGGTTGGATTAGGTTAGGTTATATTACCTTATTGATGTATATGAAGGTCAAACGGAGACGTAGAGGCCAACTCGCCAGGAATGTTGTCAAATATTACCGCCGAGATGTTAGGTTGGGTTAGGTTAGCTTATATTACGTTATTGATGTATATAAAGGTCAAACGGAGACGTAGAGGGCAACTCGCCAGGAATGTTTTCAAATATTACCGCCGAGATGTTAGGTTGGGTTAGGTTAGCTTATATTACGTTATTGACGTATATAAATGTCACACGGAGAAGTAGAGGCCAACTCGCCAGGAATGTTGTCAAATATTACCGCCGAGATGTTAGATTGGGTTAGGCTAGCTTATGTTATGTTATTGATGTATATAAAGGCCCCACGGAGACGTAGAGGCCAACTCGCCAGGAATGTTGTCAAATATTACCGCCGAGATGATAAGTTGCGTTAGGTTAGGTTATATTACGTTATTGATGTATATGAAGGTCAAACGGAGTGGTAGAGGCCAACTCGCCAGGAATGTTGTCAAATATTACCGCCGAGATGATAGGTTGGATTAGGTTAGGTTATATTACCTTATTGATGTATATGAAGGTCAAACGGAGACGTAGAGGGCAACTCGCCAGGAATGTTTTCAAATATTACCGCCGAGATGTTAGGTTGGGTTAGGTTAGCTTATATTACGTTATTGATGTATATGAAGGTCAAACGGAGACGTAGAGGCCAACTAGCCAGGAATGTTGTCAAATATTACCGCCGAGATGTTAGGTTGGGTTAGGTTAGCTTATATTACGCTATTGATGTATATGAAGGTCAAACGGAGACGTAGAGGCCAACTCGCCAGGAATGTTGGCAAATATTACGGCCGAGATGTTAGGTTGGGTGAGGTTAGGTTGTATTACGTTATTGATGTATATGAAGGTCAAACGGAGTGGTAGAGGCCAACTCGCCAGGAATGTTGTCAAATTTTACCGCCAAGATGTTAGGTTGGGTTAGGTTAGGTTATATTACGTTACAGATGTATCTAAGGGTCCCACGGAGACGTAGATGCCAACTCGCCAGGAATGTTGTCAAATATTACCGCCGAGATGATAGGTTGGATTAGGTTAGGTTATATTACCTTATTGATGTATATGAAGGTCAAACGGAGACGTAGAGGCCAGCTCGCCAGGAATGTTGTCAAATATTACCGCCGAGATGTTAGGTTGGGTTAGGTTAGGTTATATTACGTTATTGAAATATATAAAGTTCCCACGGAGGAGTAGAGGCCTATAAGCCAGGAATGTGGTCAAATATTACCGCCGAGATGTTAGATTGGGTTAGGCTGGCTTATATTATGATATTGATGTATATAAAGGTCCCACGGAGACGTAGAAGCCAACTCGCTAGGAATGTTGTCAAATATTACCGCCGAGATGATAGGTTGGATTAGGTTAGGTTATATTACCTTATTGATGTATATGAAGGTCAAACGGAGACGTAGAGGCCAACTCGCCAGGAATGTTGTCAAATATTACCGCCGAGATGATAAGTTGGGTTAGGTTAGGTTATATTACGTTATTGATGTATATGAAGGTCAAACGGAGTGGTAGAGGCCAACTCGCCAGGAATGTTGTCAAATATTACCGCCGAGATGTTAGGTTGGGTTAGGTTAGGTTATATTATGTTATTGATGTATATAAAGGTCCCACGGAGACGTAGAGGCCAACTCGCCAGGAATGTTGTCAAATATTACCGCCGAGATGATAAGTTTTGTTAGGTTAGGTTATATTACGTTATTGATGTATATGAAGGTCAAACGGAGTGGTAGAGGCCAACTCGCCAGGAATGTTGTCAAATATTACCGCCGAGATGTTAGGTTGGGTTAGGTTAGATTATATTACGTTACAGATGTATCTAAGGGTCCCACGGAGACGTAGAGGCCAAAAAGACAGGAATGTGGTCACATATTACCGCCTAGATGTTAGATTGGGTTAGGTTAGGTTATATTACGTTATTGAAATATATAAAGGTCCCACGGAGGAGTAGAGGCCTATAAGCCAGGTATGTGGTCAAATATTACCGCCGAGATGTTAGATTGGGTTAGGCTACCTTATATTATGATATTGATGTATATAAAGGTCCCACGGAGACGTAGAGGCCAACTCGCCAGGAATGTTGTCAAATATTACCGCCGAGATGATAGGTTGGATTAGGTTAGGTTATATTACCTTATTGATGTATATGAAGGTCAAACGGAGACGTAGAGGCCAACTCGCCAGGAATGTTGGCAAATATTACGGCCGAGATGTTAGGTTGGGTGAGGTTAGGTTGTATTACGTTATTGATGTATATGAAGGTCAAACGGAGTGGTAGAGGCCAACTCGCCAGGAATGTTGTCAAATATTACCGCCGAGATGTTAGGTTGGGTTAGGTTCTGTTATATTACGTTACAGATGTATCTAAGGGTCCCACGGAGACGTAGATGCCAACTCGCCAGGAATGTTGTCAAATATTACCGCCGAGATGTTAGGTTGGGTTAGGTTCTGTTATATTACGTTACAGATGTATCTAAGGGTCCCACGGAGACGTAGAGGCCAACAAGACAGGAATGTGGTCAAATATTACCGCCGAGATGTTAGATTGGGTTAGGTTAGGTTATATTACGTTATTGAAGTATATAAAGGTCCCACGGAGGAGTAGAGGCCTATAAGCCAGGAATGTGGTCAAATATTACCGCCGAGATGTTAGATTGGGTTAGGCTAGCTTATATTATGATATTGATGTATATAAAGGTCCCACGGAGACGTAGAGGCCAATTCGCCAGGAATGTTGTCAAATATTACCGCCGAGATGATAGGTTGGATTAGGTTAGGTTATATTACCTTATTGATGTATATGAAGGTCAAACGGAGACGTAGAGGGCAACTCGCTAGGAATGTTTTCAAATATTACCGCCGAGATGTTAGGTTGGGTTAGGTTAGCTTATATTATGTTATTGATGTATATAAAGGTCCCACGGAGACGTAGAGGCCAACTCGCCAGGAATGTTGTCAAATATTACCGCCGAGATGATAAGTTGGGTTAGGTTAGGTTATATTACGTTATTGATGTATATGAAGGTCAAACGGAGTGGTAGAGGCCAACTCGCCAGGAATGTTGTCAAATATTACCGCCGAGATGTTAGGTTGGGTTAGGTTAGGTTATATTACGTTACAGATGTATCTAAGGGTCCCACGGAGACGTAGATGCCAACTCGCCAGGAATGTGGTCAAATATTACCGCCGAGATGTTAGATTGGGTTAGGCTAGCTTATATTATGTTATTGATGTATATAAAGGTCCCAAGGAGACGTAGAGGCCAACTCGCCAGGAATGTTGTCAAATATTACCGCCGAGATGATAAGTTGGGTTAGGTGAGGTTATATTACGTTATTGATGTATATGAAGGTCAAACGGAGTGGTAGAGGCCAACTCGCCAGGTATGTTGTCAAATATTACCGCCGAGATGTTAGGTTGGGTTAGGTTAGGTTATATTACGTTACAGATGTATCTAAGGGTCCCACGGAGACGTGGATGCCAACTCGCCAGGAATGTTGTCAAATATTACCGCCGAGATGTTAGGTTGGGTTAGGTTAGGTTATATTACGTTACAGATGTATCTAAGGGTCCCACGGAGACGTAGAGGCCAACAAGACAGGAATGTGGTCACATATTACCGCCGAGATGTTAGATTGGGTTAGGTTAGGTTATATTACGTTATTGAAATATATAAAGGTCCCACGGAGGAGTAGAGGCCTATAAGCCAGGTATGTGTTCAAATATTACCGCCGAGATGTTAGATTGGGTTAGGCTACCTTATATTATGATATTGATGTATATAAAGGTCCCACGGAGACGTAGAGGCCAACTCGCCTGAATGTTGTCAAATATTACCGCCGAGAGGATAGGTTGGATTAGGTTAGGTTATATTACCTTATTGATGTATATGAAGGTCAAACGGAGACGTAGAGGCCAACTCGCCAGGAATGTTGTCAAATATTACGGCCGAGATGTTAGGTTGGGTGAGGTTAGGCTGCATTACGTTATTGATGTATATGAAGGTCAAACGGAGTGGTAGAGGCCAACTCGCCAGGAATGTTGTCAAATATTACCGCCGAGATGTTAGGTTGGGTTAGGTTAGGTTATATTACGTTACAGATGTATCTAAGGGTCCCACGGAGACGTAGATGCCATCTCGCCAGGAATGTTGTCAAATATTACCGCCGAGATGTGAGGTTGGGTTAGGTTCTGTTATATTACGTTACAGATGTATCTAAGGGTCCCACGGAGACGTAGAGGCCAACAAGACAGGAATGTGGTCAAATATTACCGCCGAGATGTTAGATTGGGTTAGGTTAGGTTATATTACGTTATTGAAGTATATAAAGGTCCCACGGAGGAGTAGAGGCCTATAAGCCAGGAATGTGGTCAAATATTACCGCCGAGATGTTAGATTGGGTTAGGCTAGCTTATATTATGTTATTGATGTATATAAAGGTCCCAAGGAGACGTAGAGGCCAACTCGCCAGGAATGTTGTCAAATATTACCGCCGAGATGATAAGTTGGGTTAGGTTAGGTTATATTACGTTATTGATGTATATGAAGGTCAAACGGAGTGGTAGAGGCCAACTCGCCAGGAATGTTGTCAAATATTACCGCCGAGATGTTAGGTTGGTTTAGGTTAGGATATATTATGTTATTGATGTATATAAAGGTCCCACGGAGACGTAGAGGCCAACTCGCCAGGAATGTTGTCAAATATTACCGCCGAGATGATAAGTTGGGTTAGGTTAGGTTATATTACGTTATTGATGTATATGAAGGTCAAACGGAGTGGTAGAGGCCAACTCGCCAGGAATGTTGTTAAATATTACCGCCGAGATGTTAGGTTGGGTTAGGTTAGGTTATATTACGTTACAGATGTATCTAAGGGTCCCACGGAGACGTAGATGCCAACTCGCCAGGAATGTGGTCAAATATTACCGCCGAGATGTTAGATTGGGTTAGGCTAGCTTATATTATGTTATTGATGTATATCAAGGTCCCAAGGAGACGTAGAGGCCAACTCGCCAGGAATGTTGTCAAATATTACCGCCGAGATGATAAGTTGGGTTAGGTTAGGTTATATTACGTTATTGATGTATATGAAGGTCAAACGGAGTGGTAGAGGCCAACTCGCCAGGTATGTTGTCAAATATTACCGCCGAGATGTTAGGTTGGATTAGGTTAGGTTATATTACGTTACAGATGTATCTAAGGGTCCCACGGAGACGTGGATGCCAACTCGCCAGGAATGTTGTCAAATATTACCGCCGAGATGTTAGGTTGGGTTAGGTTAGGTTATATTACGTTACAGATGTATCTAAGGGTCCCACGGAGACGTAGAGGCCAACAAGACAGGAATGTGGTCAAATATTACCGCCGAGATGTTAGATTGGGTTAGGTTAGGTTATATTACGTTATTGAAGTATATGAAGGTCCCACGGAGGAGTAGAGGCCTATAAGCCAGGAATGTGGTCAAATATTACCGCCGAGATGTTAGATTGGGTTAGGCTAGCTTATATTATGATATTGATGTATATAAAGGTCCCACGGAGACGTAGAGGCCAACTCGCCAGGAATGTTGTCAAATATTACCGCCGAGATGATAGGTTGGATTAGGTTAGGTTATATTACCTTATTGATGTATATGAAGGTCAAACGGAGACGTAGAGGGCAACTCGCCAGGAATGTTTTCAAATATTACCGCCGAGATGTTAGGTTGGGTTAGGTTAGCTTATATTACGTTATTGATGTATATGAAGGTCGCACGGAGACGTAGAAGCCAACTCGCTAGGAATGTTGTCAAATATTACCGCCGAGATGATAGGTTGGATTAGGTTAGGTTATATTACCTTATTGATGTATATGAAGGTCAAACGGAGACGTAGAGGCCAACTCGCCAGGAATGTTGTCAAATATTACCGCCGAGATGTTAGGTTGAGTTAGGCTAGTTTATATTACGTTATTGATGTATATAAAGGTCCCACGGAGAAGTAGAGGCCTATAAGCCAGGAATGTGGTCAAATATTACCGCCGAGATGTTAGATTGGGTTAGGCTAGCTTATACTACGTTATTGATGTATATGAGGGTTACACGGAGACGTAGAGGCCAACAAGACAGGAAGGTGGTCAAATATTACCGCCGAGATGTTAGATTGGGTTAGGCTAGCTTATGTTATGTTATTGATGTATATAAAGGTCCCACGGAGACGTAGGGGCCAACTGGCCAGGAATGTTGTCAAATATTACCGCCGAGATGTTAGGTTGGGTTAGGTTAGCTTATATTACGTTATTGATGTATATGACGGACAAACGGAGACGTAGAGGCCAACAAGCCAGAAATGTGTTCAAATATTATCGCCGAGATGTTAGGTTGGGTTAGGTTAGGCTATATTACGTTATTGATGTATATAAAGGTCCCACGGAGACGGGGAAGCCAACTCGCCACGATTGTTGTCAAATATTACCGCCGAGATGTTAGGTTGGGTTAGGTTAGCATATATTACGTTATTGATGTATATGAAGCTCAAACGGAGACGTAGAGGCCAACTCGCCAGGAATGTTGTCAAATATTACCGCCGAGGTGTTAGATTGGGTTAGGCTAGCTTATATTATGTTATTAATGTATATAAAGGTCCCACGGAGACGTAGAGGCCAACTCGCCAGGAATGTTGTCAACTATTACCGCCGAGATGATAGGTTGGCTTAGGCTAGGTTAAACTACGTTATTGATGTATATGAATGTCAAACGGAGACGTAGAGGCCAACTCGCCAGGAATGATGTCAGATACTACCGCCGAGATGTTAGGTTGGGTTAAGTTAGGTTATATTACGTTATTGATGTATATAAAGGTCCCACGGAGCCGTAGAGGCCAACTCGCCACGAATGTTGTCAAATATTACCGCCGAGATGTTAGGTTGGGTTAGGCTAGCTTATATTATGATATTGATGTATATAATGGTCCCACGGAGACGTAGAGGCCAACTCGCCAGGAATATTGTCAAATATTACCGCCGAGATGATAGGTTGGGTTAGGTTAGGTTATATTACGTTATTGAAGTATATAAAGGTCCCACGGAGACGTAGAGGCCAACTCGTCAGGAATGTGGTCAAATATTACCGCCGAGATGTTAGGTTGAGTTAGGTTAGGTTATATTACGTTACAGATGTATCTATGTGTCCCACGGAGACGTAGAGGCCAACTCGCCAGGAATGTTGTCAAATATTACCGCCGAGATGTTAGGTTGGGCTAGGTTAGCTTATATTGCGTTATTGATGTATATGAAGGTCAAACGGAGACGTAGAGGCCAACTCGCCAGGAATGTTGTCAAATATTACCGCCGAGATGTTAGGTTGGGTTAGGTTAGGTTATATTACGTTATTGAAATATATAAAGTTCCCACGGAGGAGTAGAGGCCTATAAGCCAGGAATGTTGTCAAATATTACCGCCGAGATGTTAGATTGGGTTAGGCTAGCTCATATTATGATATTGATGTATATAAAGGTCCCACGGAGACGTAGAGGCCAACTCGCCAGGAATGTGGTCAAATATTACCGCCGAGATGTTAGGTTGGGTGAGGTTAGGTTGTGTTACGTTATTGATGTATATGAAGGTCAAACGGAGTGGTAGAGGCCAACTCGCCAGGAATGCTGTCAAATATTACCGCCGAGATGTTAGGTTGGGTTAGGTTAGGTTATATTACGTTACAGATGGATCTAAGGGTCCCACGGAGACGTAGATGCCAACTCGCCAGGAATGTTGTCAAATATTACCGCCGAGATGATAGGTTGTGTTAGGTTAGGTTATATTACGTTATTGATGTATATAAAGGTCCCACGGAGACGTAGAGGCCAACTCGCCAGGAATGTTGTCAAATATTACCGCCGAGATGTTAGGTTGAGTTAGGCTAGTTTATATTACGTTATTGATGTATATAAAGGTCCCACGGAGACGTAGAGGCCAACTCGCCAGGATTGTTGTCAAATATTACCGCCGAGATGATAGGTTGGATTAGGTTAGGTTATATTACGTTATTGGTGTATATAAAGGTCCCACGGATACGTATAGGCCAACTCGCCGGGAATGTTGTCAAATATTACCGCCGAGATGATAGGTTGGGTTAGGTTAGGTTATATTACGTTATTGAAGTATATAAAAGTCCCACGGAGAAGTAGAGGCCTATAAGCCAGGAATGTGGTCAAATATTACCGCCGAGATGTTAGATTGGGTTAGGCTAGCTTATACTACGTTATTGATGTATATGAGGGTTACACGGAGACGTAGAGGCCAACTCGCCAGGAATGTTGTCAAATATTACCGCCGAGATGTTAGGTTGGGTTAGGTTAGGTTATATTACGTTATTGAAATATATAAAGTTCCCACGGAGGAGTAGAGGCCTATAAGCCAGGAATGTTGTCAAATATTACCGCCGAGATGTTAGATTGGGTTAGGTTAGCTTATATTACGTTATTGATGTATATGACGGACAAACGGAGACGTAGAGGCCAACAAGCCAGAAATGTGTTCAAATATTATCGCCGAGATGTTAGGTTGGGTTAGGTTAGGCTATATTACGTTATTGATGTATATAAAGGTCCCACGGAGACGGGGAAGCCAACTCGCCACGATTGTTGTCAAATATTACCGCCGAGATGTTAGGTTGGGTTAGGTTAGCATATATTACGTTATTGATGTATATGAAGCTCAAACGGAGACGTAGAGGCCAACTCGCCAGGAATGTTGTCAAATATTACCGCCGAGGTGTTAGATTGGGTTAGGCTAGCTTATATTATGTTATTAATGTATATAAAGGTCCCACGGAGACGTAGAGGCCAACTCGCCAGGAATGTTGTCAACTATTACCGCCGAGATGATAGGTTGGCTTAGGCTAGGTTAAACTACGTTATTGATGTATATGAATGTCAAACGGAGACGTAGAGGCCAACTCGCCAGGAATGATGTCAGATACTACCGCCGAGATGTTAGGTTGGGTTAAGTTAGGTTATATTACGTTATTGATGTATATAAAGGTCCCACGGAGCCGTAGAGGCCAACTCGCCACGAATGTTGTCAAATATTACCGCCGAGATGTTAGGTTGGGTTAGGCTAGCTTATATTATGATATTGATGTATATAATGGTCCCACGGAGACGTAGAGGCCAACTCGCCAGGAATATTGTCAAATATTACCGCCGAGATGATAGGTTGGGTTAGGTTAGGTTATATTACGTTATTGAAGTATATAAAGGTCCCACGGAGACGTAGAGGCCAACTCGTCAGGAATGTGGTCAAATATTACCGCCGAGATGTTAGGTTGAGTTAGGTTAGGTTATATTACGTTACAGATGTATCTATGTGTCCCACGGAGACGTAGAGGCCAACTCGCCAGGAATGTTGTCAAATATTACCGCCGAGATGTTAGGTTGGGCTAGGTTAGCTTATATTGCGTTATTGATGTATATGAAGGTCAAACGGAGACGTAGAGGCCAACTCGCCAGGAATGTTGTCAAATATTACCGCCGAGATGATAGGTTGGCTTAGGCTAGGTTAAACTACGTTATTGATGTATATGAATGTCAAACGGAGACGTAGAGGCCAACTCGCCAGGAATGATGTCAGATACTACCGCCGAGATGTTAGGTTGGGTTAAGTTAGGTTATATTACGTTATTGATGTATATAAAGGTCCCACGGAGCCGTAGAGGCCAACTCGCCACGAATGTTGTCAAATATTACCGCCGAGATGTTAGGTTGGGTTAGGCTAGCTTATATTATGATATTGATGTATATAATGGTCCCACGGAGACGTAGAGGCCAACTCGCCAGGAATATTGTCAAATATTACCGCCGAGATGATAGGTTGGGTTAGGTTAGGTTATATTACGTTATTGAAGTATATAAAGGTCCCACGGAGACGTAGAGGCCAACTCGTCAGGAATGTTGTCAAATATTACCGCCGAGATGTTAGGTTGAGTTAGGCTAGTTTATATTACGTTATTGATGTATATAAAGGTCCCACGGAGACGTAGAGGCCAACTCGCCAGGATTGTTGTCAAATATTACCGCCGAGATGATAGGTTGGATTAGGTTAGGTTATATTACGTTATTGGTGTATATAAAGGTCCCACGGATACGTATAGGCCAACTCGCCGGGAATGTTGTCAAATATTACCGCCGAGATGATAGGTTGGGTTAGGTTAGGTTATATTACGTTATTGAAGTATATAAAAGTCCCACGGAGAAGTAGAGGCCTATAAGCCAGGAATGTGGTCAAATATTACCGCCGAGATGTTAGATTGGGTTAGGCTAGCTTATACTACGTTATTGATGTATATGAGGGTTACACGGAGACGTAGAGGCCAACTCGCCAGGAATGTTGTCAAATATTACCGCCGAGATGTTAGGTTGGGTTAGGTTAGGTTATATTACGTTATTGAAATATATAAAGTTCCCACGGAGGAGTAGAGGCCTATAAGCCAGGAATGTTGTCAAATATTACCGCCGAGATGTTAGATTGGGTTAGGTTAGCTTATATTACGTTATTGATGTATATGACGGACAAACGGAGACGTAGAGGCCAACAAGCCAGAAATGTGTTCAAATATTATCGCCGAGATGTTAGGTTGGGTTAGGTTAGGCTATATTACGTTATTGATGTATATAAAGGTCCCACGGCGACGTAGAGGCCAACTCGCCAGGAATATTGTCAAATATTACCGCCGAGATGATAGGTTGGGTTAGGTTAGGTTATATTACGTTATTGAAGTATATAAAGGTCCCACGGAGACGTAGAGGCCAACTCGTCAGGAATGTGGTCAAATATTACCGCCGAGATGTTAGGTTGAGTTAGGTTAGGTTATATTACGTTACAGATGTATCTATGTGTCCCACGGAGACGTAGAGGCCAACTCGCCAGGAATGTTGTCAAATATTACCGCCGAGATGATAGGTTGGATTAGGTTAGGTTATATTACGTTATTGGTGTATATAAAGGTCCCACGGATACGTAGAGGCCAACTCGCCGGGAATGTTGTCAAATATTACCGCCGAGATGTTAGGTTGGGTTAGGTTAGCTTATATTACGTTATTGATGTATATGAAGGTCAAACGGAGACGTAGAGGCCAACTCGCCAGGAATGTTGTCAAATATTACGGCCGAGATGTTAGGTTGGGTGAGGTTATGTTGTATTACGTTATTGATGTATATGAAGGTCAAACGGAGCGGTAGAGGCCAACTCGCCAGGAATGTTGTCAAATATTACCGCCGATATGTTAGGTTGGGTTAGGTTAGGTTATATTACGTTACAGATGTATCTAAGGGTCCCACGGAGACGTAGATGCCAACTCGCCAGGAATGTTGTCAAATCTTACCGCCGAGATGTTAGGTTGGGCTAGGTTAGCTTATATTGCGTTATTGATGTATATGAAGGTCAAACGGAGACGTAGAGGCCAACTCGCCAGGAATGTTGTCAAATATTACCGCCGAGATGTTAGGTTGGGTTAGGTTAGGTTATATTACGTTATTGAAATATATAAAGTTCCCACGGAGGAGTAGAGGCCTATAAGCCAGGAATGTTGTCAAATATTACCGCCGAGATGTTAGATTGGGTTAGGCTAGCTCATATTATGATATTGATGTATATAAAGGTCCCACGGAGACGTAGAGGCCAACTCGCCAGGAATGTGGTCAAATATTACCGCCGAGATGTTAGGTTGGGTGAGGTTAGGTTGTATTACGTTATTGATGTATATGAAGGTCAAACGGAGTGGTAGAGGCCAACTCGCCAGGAATGCTGTCAAATATTACCGCCGAGATGTTAGGTTGGGTTAGGTTAGGTTATATTACGTTACAGATGGATCTAAGGGTCCCACGGAGACGTAGATGCCAACTCGCCAGGAATGTTGTCAAATATTACCGCCGAGATGATAGGTTGTGTTAGGTTAGGTTATATTACGTTATTGATGTATATAAAGGTCCCACGGAGACGTAGAGGCCAACTCGCCAGGAATGTTGTCAAATATTACCGCCGAGATGTTAGGTTGGGTTAGGCTAGTTTATATTACGTTATTGATGTATATAAAGGTCCCACGGAGACGTAGAGGCCAACTCGCCAGGATTGTTGTCAAATATTACCGCCGAGATGATAGGTTGGATTAGGTTAGGTTATATTACGTTATTGGTGTATATAAAGGTCCCACGGATACGTATAGGCCAACTCGCCGGGAATGTTGTCAAATATTACCGCCGAGATGATAGGTTGGGTTAGGTTAGGTTATATTACGTTATTGAAGTATATAAAGGTCCCACGGAGAAGTAGTGGCCTATAAGCCAGGAATGTGGTCAAATATTACCGCCGAGATGTTAGATTGGGTTAGGCTAGCTTATACTACGTTATTGATGTATATGAGGGTTACACGGAGACGTAGAGGCCAACAAGACAGGAAGGTGGTCAAATATTACCGCCGAGATGTTAGATTGGGTTAGGCTAGCTTATGTTATGTTATTGATGTATATAAAGGTCCCACGGAGACGTAGGGGCCAACTGGCCAGGAATGTTGTCAAATATTACCGCCGAGATGTTAGGTTGGGTTAGGTTAGCTTATATTACGTTATTGATGTATATGACGGACAAACGGAGACGTAGAGGCCAACAAGCCAGAAATGTGTTCAAATATTATCGCCGAGATGTTAGGTTGGGTTAGGTTAGGCTATATTACGTTATTGATGTATATAAAGGTCCCACGGAGACGGGGAAGCCAACTCGCCACGATTGTTGTCAAATATTACCGCCGAGATGTTAGGTTGGGTTAGGTTAGCATATATTACGTTATTGATGTATATGAAGCTCAAACGGAGACGTAGAGGCCAACTCGCCAGGAATGTTGTCAAATATTACCGCCGAGGTGTTAGATTGGGTTAGGCTAGCTTATATTATGTTATTAATGTATATAAAGGTCCCACGGAGACGTAGAGGCCAACTCGCCAGGAACGTTGTCAACTATTACCGCCGAGATGATAGGTTGGCTTAGGCTAGGTTAAACTACGTTATTGATGTATATGAATGTCAAACGGAGACGTAGAGGCCAACTCGCCAGGAATGATGTCAGATACTACCGCCGAGATGTTAGGTTGGGTTAAGTTAGGTTATATTACGTTATTGATGTATATAAAGGTCCCACGGAGACGTAGAGGCCACCTCGCCACGAATGTTGTCAAATATTACCGCCGAGATGTTAGGTTGGGTTAGGCTAGCTTATATTATGATATTGATGTATATAATGGTCCCACGGAGACGTAGAGGCCAACTCGCCAGGAATATTGTCAAATATTACCGCCGAGATGATAGGTTGGGTTAGGTTAGGTTATATTACGTTATTGAAGTATATAAAGGTCCCACGGAGACGTAGAGGCCAACTCGTCAGGAATGTGGTCAAATATTACCGCCGAGATGTTAGGTTGAGTTAGGTTAGGTTATATTACGTTACAGATGTATCTATGTGTCCCACGGAGACGTAGAGGCCAACTCGCCAGGAATGTTGTCAAATATTATCGCCGAGATGATAGGTTGGTTTAGGTTAGGTTATATTTCGTTATTGATGTATATGAAGGTCCCACGGAGACGTAGAGGCCAACTCGCCAGGAATGTTGTCAAATATTACCGCCGAGATGTTAGATTGGGTTAGGCTCGCTTATATTATGTTATTGATGTATATGAAGCTCAAACGGAGACGTAGAGGTCAACTCGCCAGGAATGTTGTCAAATATTACCGCCGAGATGATAGGTTGTGTTAGGTTAGGTTATATTACGTTATTGATGTATATAAAGGTCCCACGGAGACGTAGAGGCCAACTCGCCAGGAATGTTGTCAAATATTACCGCCGAGATGTTAGGTTGAGTTAGGCTAGTTTATATTACGTTATTGATGTATATAAAGGTCCCACGGAGACGTAGAGGCCAACTCGCCAGGATTGTTGTCAAATATTACCGCCGAGATGATAGGTTGGATTAGGTTAGGTTATATTACGTTATTGGTGTATATAAAGGTCCCACGGATACGTAGAGGCCAACTCGCCGGGAATGTTGTCAAATATTACCGCCGAGATGTTAGGTTGGGTTAGGTTAGCTTATATTACGTTATTGATGTATATGAAGGTCAAACGGAGACGTAGAGGCCAACTCGCCAGGAATGTTGTCAAATATTACGGCCGAGATGTTAGGTTGGGTGAGGTTATGTTGTATTACGTTATTGATGTATATGAAGGTCAAACGGAGCGGTAGAGGCCAACTCGCCAGGAATGTTGTCAAATATTACCGCCGATATGTTAGGTTGGGTTAGGTTAGGTTATATTACGTTACAGATGTATCTAAGGGTCCCACGGAGACGTAGATGCCAACTCGCAAGGAATGTTGTCAAATATTACCGCCGAGATGTTAGGTTGGGTTAGGTTAGGTTATATTACGTTATTGATGTATATAGAGGTCCCACGTAGACGTAGAGGCCAACTCGCCAGGAATGTTGTCAAATCTTACCGCCGAGATGTTAGGTTGGGCTAGGTTAGCTTATATTGCGTTATTGATGTATATGAAGGTCAAACGGAGACGTAGAGGCCAACTCGCCAGGAATGTTGTCAAATATTACCGCCGAGATGTTAGGTTGGGTTAGGTTAGCTTATATTACGTTATTGATGTATATAAAGGTCAAACGGAGACGTAGAGGCCAACTCGCCAGGAATGTTGTCAAATATTACCGCCGAGATGATAAGTTGGGTTAGGTTAGGTTATATTACGTTATTGATGTATATGAAGGTCAAACGGAGTGGTAGAGGCCAACTCGCCAGGAATGTTGTCAAATATTACCGCCGAGATGTTAGGTTGGGTTAGGTTAGGTTATATTATGTTATTGATGTATATAAAGGTCCCACGGAGACGTAGAGGCCAACTCGCCAGGAATGTTGTCAAATATTACCGCCGAGATGATAAGTTGGGTTAGGTTAGGTTATATTACGTTATTGATGTATATGAAGGTCAAACGGAGTGGTAGAGGCCAACTCGCCAGGAATGTTGTCAAATATTACCGCCGAGATGTTAGGTTGGGTTAGGTTCTGTTATATTACGTTACAGATGTATCTAAGGGTCCCACGGAGACGTAGAGGCCAACAAGACAGGAATGTGGTCAAATATTACCGCCGAGATGTTAGATTGGGTTAGGTTAGGTTATATTACGTTACTGAAGTATATAAAGGTCCCACGGAGGAGTAGAGGCCTATAAGCCAGGAATGTGGTCAAATATTACCGCCGAGATGTTAGATTGGGTTAGGCTAGCTTATATTATGATATTGATGTATATAAAGGTCCCACGGAGACGTAGAGGCCAACTCGCCAGGAATGTTGTCAAATATTACCGCCGAGATGATAGGTTGGATTAGGTTAGGTTATATTACCTTATTGATGTATATGAAGGTCAAACGGAGACGTAGAGGGCAACTCGCCAGGAATGTTGTCAAATATTACCGCCGAGATGTTAGGTTGGGTTAGGTTAGGTTATATTACGTTACAGATGTATCTAAGGGTCCCACGGAGACGTAGATGCCAACTCGCCAGGAATGTTGTCAAATATTACCGCCGAGATGTTAGGTTGGGTTAGGTTAGGTTATATTACGTTATTGAAATATATAAAGTTCTCACGGAGGAGTAGAGGCCTATAAGCCAGGAATGTGGTCAAATATTACCGCCGAGATGTTAGGTTGGGTTAGGTTAGGGTATTACGTTATTGAAATATATAAAGTTCCCACGGAGACGTAGAAGCCAACTCGCTAGGAATGTTGTCAAATATTACCGCCGAGATGATAGGTTGGATTAGGTTAGGTTATATTACCTTATTGATGTATATGAAGGTCAAACGGAGACGTAGAGGCCAACTCGCCAGGAATGTTGTCAAATATTACCGCCGAGATGATAGGTTGGATTAGGTTAGGTTATATTACGTTATTGATGTATATGAAGGTCAAACGGAGACGTAGAGGGCAACTCGCCAGGAATGTTTTCAAATATTACCGCCGAGATGTTAGGTTGGGTTAGGTTAGCTTATATTACGTTATTGACGTATATAAATGTCCCACGGAGAAGTAGAGGCCAACTCGCCAGGAATGTTGTCAAATATTACCGCCGAGATGTTAGATTGGGTTAGGCTAGCTTATGTTATGTTATTGATGTATATAAAGGCCCCACGGAGACGTAGAGGCCAACTCGCCAGGAATGTTGTCAAATATTACCGCCGAGATGATAAGTTGCGTTAGGTTAGGTTATATTACGTTATTGATGTATATGAAGGTCAAACGGAGTGGTAGAGGCCAACTCGCCAGGAATGTTGTCAAATATTACCGCCGAGATGTTAGGTTGGGTTAGGTTAGGTTATATTATGTTATTGATGTATATAAAGGTCCCGCGGAGACGTAGAGGCCAACTCGCCAGGAATGTTGTCAAATATTACCGCCGAGATGATAAGTTGGATTAGGTTAGGTTATATTACGTTATTGATGTATATGAAGGTCAAACGGAGTGGTAGAGGCCAACTCGCCAGGAATGTTGTCAAATATTACCGCCGAGATGTTAGGTTGGGTTAGGTTAGGTTATATTACGTTACAGATGTATCTAAGGGTCCCACGGAGACGTAGATGCCAACTCGCCAGGAATGTGGTCAAATATTACCGCCGAGATGTTAGATTGGGTTAGGCTAGCTTATATTATGTTATTGATGTATATAAAGGTCCCAAGGAGACGTAGAGGCCAACTCGCCAGGAATGTTGTCAAATATTACCGCCGAGATTATAAGTTTGGTTAGGTTAGGTTATATTACGTTATTGATGTATATGAAGGTCAAACGGAGTGGTAGAGGCCAACTCGCCAAGTATGTTGTCAAATATTACCGCCGAGATGTTAGGTTGGGTTAGGTTAGGTTATATTACGTTACAGATGTATCTAAGGGTCCCACGGAGACGTGGATGCCAACTCGCCAGGAATGTTGTCAAATATTACCGCCGAGATGTTAGGTTGGGTTAGGTTAGGTTATATTACGTTACAGATGTATCTAAGGGTCCCACGGAGACGTAGAGGCCAACAAGACAGGAATGTGGTCACATATTACCGCCGAGATGTTAGATTGGGTTAGGTTAGTTTATATTACATTATTGAAATATATAAAGGTCCCACGGAGACGTAGAGGCCAACTCGCCAGGAATGTTGTCAAATATTACCGCCGAGATGTTAGATTGGGTTAGGCTCGCTTATATTATGTTATTGATGTATATGAAGCTCAAACGGAGACGTAGAGGTCAACTCGCCAGGAATGTTGTCAAATATTACCGCCGAGATGATAGGTTGTGTTAGCTTAGGTTATATTACGTTATTGATGTATATAAAGGTCCCACGGAGACGTAGAGGCCAACTCGCCAGGAATGTTGTCAAATATTACCGCCGAGATGTTAGGTTGAGTTAGGCTAGTTTATATTACGTTATTGATGTATATAAAGGTCCCACGGAGACGTAGAGGCCAACTCGCCAGGATTGTTGTCAAATATTACCGCCGAGATGATAGGTTGGATTAGGTTAGGTTATATTACGTTATTGGTGTATATAAAGGTCCCACGGATACGTAGAGGCCAACTCGCCGGGAATGTTGTCAAATATTACCGCCGAGATGTTAGGTTGGGTTAGGTTAGCTTATATTACGTTATTGATGTATATGAAGGTCAAACGGAGACGTAGAGGCCAACTCGCCAGGAATGTTGTCAAATATTACGGCCGAGATGTTAGGTTGGGTGAGGTTATGTTGTATTACGTTATTGATGTATATGAAGGTCAAACGGAGCGGTAGAGGCCAACTCGCCAGGAATGTTGTCAAATATTACCGCCGATATGTTAGGTTGGGTTAGGTTAGGTTATATTACGTTACAGATGTATCTAAGGGTCCCACGGAGACGTAGATGCCAACTCGCCAGGAATGTTGTCAAATATTACCGCCGAGATGTTAGGTTGGGTTAGGTTAGGTTATATTACGTTATTGATGTATATAGAGGTCCCACGTAGACGTAGAGGCCAACTCGCCAGGAATGTTGTCAAATCTTACCGCCGAGATGTTAGGTTGGGCTAGGTTAGCTTATATTGCGTTATTGATGTATATGAAGGTCAAACGGAGACGTAGAGGCCAACTCGCCAGGAATGTTGTCAAATATTACCGCCGAGATGTTAGGTTGGGTTAGGTTAGCTTATATTACGTTATTGATGTATATAAAGGTCAAACGGAGACGTAGAGGCCAACTCGCCAGGAATGTTGTCAAATATTACCGCCGAGATGATAAGTTGGGTTAGGTTAGGTTATATTACGTTATTGATGTATATGAAGGTCAAACGGAGTGGTAGAGGCCAACTCGCCAGGAATGTTGTCAAATATTACCGCCGAGATGTTAGGTTGGGTTAGGTTAGGTTATATTATGTTATTGATGTATATAAAGGTCCCACGGAGACGTAGAGGCCAACTCGCCAGGAATGTTGTCAAATATTACCGCCGAGATGATAAGTTGGGTTAGGTTAGGTTATATTACGTTATTGATGTATATGAAGGTCAAACGGAGTGGTAGAGGCCAACTCGCCAGGAATGTTGTCAAATATTACCGCCGAGATGTTAGGTTGGGTTAGGTTCTGTTATATTACGTTACAGATGTATCTAAGGGTCCCACGGAGACGTAGAGGCCAACAAGACAGGAATGTGGTCAAATATTACCGCCGAGATGTTAGATTGGGTTAGGTTAGGTTATATTACGTTACTGAAGTATATAAAGGTCCCACGGAGGAGTAGAGGCCTATAAGCCAGGAATGTGGTCAAATATTACCGCCGAGATGTTAGATTGGGTTAGGCTAGCTTATATTATGATATTGATGTATATAAAGGTCCCACGGAGACGTAGAGGCCAACTCGCCAGGAATGTTGTCAAATATTACCGCCGAGATGATAGGTTGGATTAGGTTAGGTTATATTACCTTATTGATGTATATGAAGGTCAAACGGAGACGTAGAGGGCAACTCGCCAGGAATGTTGTCAAATATTACCGCCGAGATGTTAGGTTGGGTTAGGTTAGGTTATATTACGTTACAGATGTATCTAAGGGTCCCACGGAGACGTAGATGCCAACTCGCCAGGAATGTTGTCAAATATTACCGCCGAGATGTTAGGTTGGGTTAGGTTAGGTTATATTACGTTATTGAAATATATAAAGTTCTCACGGAGGAGTAGAGGCCTATAAGCCAGGAATGTGGTCAAATATTACCGCCGAGATGTTAGGTTGGGTTAGGTTAGGGTATTACGTTATTGAAATATATAAAGTTCCCACGGAGACGTAGAAGCCAACTCGCTAGGAATGTTGTCAAATATTACCGCCGAGATGATAGGTTGGATTAGGTTAGGTTATATTACCTTATTGATGTATATGAAGGTCAAACGGAGACGTAGAGGCCAACTCGCCAGGAATGTTGTCAAATATTACCGCCGAGATGATAGGTTGGATTAGGTTAGGTTATATTACGTTATTGATGTATATGAAGGTCAAACGGAGACGTAGAGGGCAACTCGCCAGGAATGTTTTCAAATATTACCGCCGAGATGTTAGGTTGGGTTAGGTTAGCTTATATTACGTTATTGACGTATATAAATGTCCCACGGAGAAGTAGAGGCCAACTCGCCGGGAATGTTGTCAAATATTACCGCCGAGATGTTAGATTGGGTTAGGCTAGCTTATGTTATGTTATTGATGTATATAAAGGCCCCACGGAGACGTAGAGGCCAACTCGCCAGGAATGTTGTCAAATATTACCGCCGAGATGATAAGTTGCGTTAGGTTAGGTTATATTACGTTATTGATGTATATGAAGGTCAAACGGAGTGGTAGAGCCCAACTCGCCAGGAATGTTGTCAAATATTACCGCCGAGATGTTAGGTTGGGTTAGGTTAGGTTATATTATGTTATTGATGTATATAAAGGTCCCGCGGAGACGTAGAGGCCAACTCGCCAGGAATGTTGTCAAATATTACCGCCGAGATGATAAGTTGGATTAGGTTAGGTTATATTACGTTATTGATGTATATGAAGGTCAAACGGAGTGGTAGAGGCCAACTCGCCAGGAATGTTGTCAAATATTACCGCCGAGATGTTAGGTTGGGTTAGGTTAGGTTATATTACGTTACAGATGTATCTAAGGGTCCCACGGAGACGTAGATGCCAACTCGCCAGGAATGTGGTCAAATATTACCGCCGAGATGTTAGATTGGGTTAGGCTAGCTTATATTATGTTATTGATGTATATAAAGGTCCCAAGGAGACGTAGAGGCCAACTCGCCAGGAATGTTGTCAAATATTACCGCCGAGATGATAAGTTTGGTTAGGTTAGGTTATATTACGTTATTGATGTATATGAAGGTCAAACGGAGTGGTAGAGGCCAACTCGCCAAGTATGTTGTCAAATATTACCGCCGAGATGTTAGGTTGGGTTAGGTTAGGTTATATTACGTTACAGATGTATCTAAGGGTCCCACGGAGACGTGGATGCCAACTCGCCAGGAATGTTGTCAAATATTACCGCCGAGATGTTAGGTTGGGTTAGGTTAGGTTATATTACGTTACAGATGTATCTAAGGGTCCCACGGAGACGTAGAGGCCAACAAGACAGGAATGTGGTCACATATTACCGCCGAGATGTTAGATTGGGTTAGGTTAGTTTATATTACATTATTGAAATATATAAAGGTCCCACGGAGGAGTAGAGGCCTATAAGCCAGGTATGTGGTCAAATATTACCACCGAGATGTTAGATTGGGTTATGCTACCTTATATTATGATATTGATGTATATAAAGGTCCCACGGAGACGTAGAGGCCAACTCGCCAGGAATGTTGTCAAATATTACCGCCGAGATGATAGGTTGGATTAGGTTAGGTTGTATTACGTTATTGATGTATATGAAGGTCAAACGGAGTGGTAGAGGCCAACTCGCCAGGAATGTTGTCAAATTTTACCGCCGAGATGTTAGGTTGGGTTAGGTTAGGTTATATTACGTTACAGATGTATCGAAGGGTCCCACGGAGACGTAGATGCCAACTCGCCAGGAATGTTGTCAAATATTACCGCCGAGATGATAGGTTGGATTAGGTTAGGTTATATTACCTTATTGATGTATATGAAGGTCAAACGGAGACGTAGAGGCCAGCTCGCCAGGAATGTTGTCAAATATTACCGCCGAGATGTTAGGTTGGGTTAGGTTAGGTTATATTACGTTATTGAAATATATAAAGTTCCCACGGAGGAGTAGAGGCCTATAAGCCAGGAATGTGGTCAAATATTACCGCCGAGATGTTAGGTTGGGTTAGGTTAGGGTATTACGTTATTGAAATATATAAAGTTCCCACGGAGACGTAGAAGCCAACTCGCTAGGAATGTTGTCAAATATTACCGCCGAGATGATAGGTTGGATTAGGTTAGGTTATATTACCTTATTGATGTATATGAAGGTCAAACGGAGACGTAGAGGCCAACTCGCCAGGAATGTTGTCAAATATTACCGCCGAGATGATAGGTTGGATTAGGTTAGGTTATATTACGTTATTGATGTATATGAAGGTCAAACGGAGACGTAGAGGGCAACTCGCCAGGAATGTTTTCAAATATTACCGCCGAGATGTTAGGTTGGGTTAGGTTAGCTTATATTACGTTATTGACGTATATAAATGTCCCACGGAGAAGTAGAGGCCAACTCGCCGGGAATGTTGTCAAATATTACCGCCGAGATGTTAGATTGGGTTAGGCTAGCTTATGTTATGTTATTGATGTATATAAAGGCCCCACGGAGACGTAGAGGCCAACTCGCCAGGAATGTTGTCAAATATTACCGCCGAGATGATAAGTTGCGTTAGGTTAGGTTATATTACGTTATTGATGTATATGAAGGTCAAACGGAGTGGTAGAGCCCAACTCGCCAGGAATGTTGTCAAATATTACCGCCGAGATGTTAGGTTGGGTTAGGTTAGGTTATATTATGTTATTGATGTATATAAAGGTCCCGCGGAGACGTAGAGGCCAACTCGCCAGGAATGTTGTCAAATATTACCGCCGAGATGATAAGTTGGATTAGGTTAGGTTATATTACGTTATTGATGTATATGAAGGTCAAACGGAGTGGTAGAGGCCAACTCGCCAGGAATGTTGTCAAATATTACCGCCGAGATGTTAGGTTGGGTTAGGTTAGGTTATATTACGTTACAGATGTATCTAAGGGTCCCACGGAGACGTAGATGCCAACTCGCCAGGAATGTGGTCAAATATTACCGCCGAGATGTTAGATTGGGTTAGGCTAGCTTATATTATGTTATTGATGTATATAAAGGTCCCAAGGAGACGTAGAGGCCAACTCGCCAGGAATGTTGTCAAATATTACCGCCGAGATGATAAGTTTGGTTAGGTTAGGTTATATTACGTTATTGATGTATATGAAGGTCAAACGGAGTGGTAGAGGCCAACTCGCCAAGTATGTTGTCAAATATTACCGCCGAGATGTTAGGTTGGGTTAGGTTAGGTTATATTACGTTACAGATGTATCTAAGGGTCCCACGGAGACGTGGATGCCAACTCGCCAGGAATGTTGTCAAATATTACCGCCGAGATGTTAGGTTGGGTTAGGTTAGGTTATATTACGTTACAGATGTATCTAAGGGTCCCACGGAGACGTAGAGGCCAACAAGACAGGAATGTGGTCACATATTACCGCCGAGATGTTAGATTGGGTTAGGTTAGTTTATATTACATTATTGAAATATATAAAGGTCCCACGGAGGAGTAGAGGCCTATAAGCCAGGTATGTGGTCAAATATTACCACCGAGATGTTAGATTGGGTTATGCTACCTTATATTATGATATTGATGTATATAAAGGTCCCACGGAGACGTAGAGGCCAACTCGCCAGGAATGTTGTCAAATATTACCGCCGAGATGATAGGTTGGATTAGGTTAGGTTGTATTACGTTATTGATGTATATGAAGGTCAAACGGAGTGGTAGAGGCCAACTCGCCAGGAATGTTGTCAAATTTTACCGCCGAGATGTTAGGTTGGGTTAGGTTAGGTTATATTACGTTACAGATGTATCGAAGGGTCCCACGGAGACGTAGATGCCAACTCGCCAGGAATGTTGTCAAATATTACCGCCGAGATGATAGGTTGGATTAGGTTAGGTTATATTACCTTATTGATGTATATGAAGGTCAAACGGAGACGTAGAGGCCAGCTCGCCAGGAATGTTGTCAAATATTACCGCCGAGATGTTAGGTTGGGTTAGGTTAGGTTATATTACGTTATTGAAATATATAAAGTTCCCACGGAGGAGTAGAGGCCTATAAGCCAGGAATGTGGTCAAATATTACCGCCGAGATGTTAGATTGGGTTAGGCTGGCTTATATTATGATATTGATGTATATAAAGGTCCCACGGGGACGTAGAAGCCAACTCGCTAGGAATGTTGTCAAATATTACCGCCGAGATGATAGGTTGGATTAGGTTAGGTTATATTACCTTATTGATGTATATGAAGGTCAAACGGAGACGTAGAGGCCAACTCGCCAGGAATGTTGTCAAATATTACCGCCGAGATGATAGGTTGGATTAGGTTAGGTTATATTACCTTATTGATGTATATGAAGGTCAAACGGAGACGTAGAGGGCAACTCGCCAGGAATGTTTTCAAATATTACCGCCGAGATGTTAGGTTGGGTTAGGTTAGCTTATATTACGTTATTGATGTATATGAAGGTCAAACGGAGACGTAGAGGCCAACTCGCCAGGAATGTTGTCAAATAATACCGCCGAGATGATAGGTTGGGTTAGGTTAGGTTATATTACGTTATTGATGTATATAGAGGTCCCACGGGGACGTAGAGGCCAACTCGTCAGGAATGTGGTCACATATTACCGCCGAGATGTTAGGTTGGGTTAGGTTAGGTTATATTACGTTATTGACGTATATAAAGGTCCCACGGAGACGTAGAGGCCAACTCGCCAGGAATGTTGTCAAATATTACCGCCGAGATGTTAGATTGGGTTAGGCTAGCTTATGTTATGTTATTGATGTATATAAAGGTCCCACGGAGACGTAGAGGCCAACTCGCCAGGAATGTTGTCAAATATTACCGCCGAGATGATAAGTTGGGTTAGGTTAGGTTATATTACGTTATTGATGTATATGAAGGTCAAACGGAGTGGTAGAGGCCAACTCGCCAGGAATGTTGTCAAATATTACCGCCGAGATGTTAGGTTGGGTAAGGTTAGGTTATATTATGTTATTGATGTATATAAAGGTCCCACGGAGACGTAGAGGCCAACTCGCCAGGAATGTTGTCAAATATTACCGCCGAGATGATAAGTTGGGTTAGGTTAGGTTATATTACGTTATTGATGTATATGAAGGTCAAACGGAGTGGTAGAGGCCAACTCGCCAGGAATGTTGTCAAATATTACCGCCGAGATGTTAGGTTGGGTTAGGTTCTGTTATATTACGTTACAGATGTATCTAAGGGTCCCACGGAGACGTAGAGGCCAACAAGACAGGAATGTGGTCAAATATTACCGCCGAGATGTTAGATTGGGTTAGGTTAGGTTATATTACGTTACTGAAGTATATAAAGGTCCCACGGAGGAGTAGAGGCCTATAAGCCAGGAATGTGGTCAAATATTACCGCCGAGATGTTAGATTGGGTTAGGCTAGCTTATATTATGATATTGATGTATATAAAGTTCCCACGGAGACGTAGAGGCCAACTCGCCAGGAATGTTGTCAAATATTACCGCCGAGATGATAGGTTGGATTAGGTTAGGTTATATTACCTTATTGATGTATATGAAGGTCAAACGGAGACGTAGAGGGCAACTCGCCAGGAATGTTTTCAAATATTACCGCCGAGATATTAGGTTGGGTTAGGTTAGCTTATATTACGTTATTGATGTATATGAAGGTCAAACGGAGACGTAGAGGCCAACTCGCCAGGAATGTTGTCAAATATTACCGCCGAGATGTTAGGTTGGGTTAGGTTAGCTTATATTACGTTATTGATGTATATGAAGGTCAAACGGAGACGTAGAGGCCAACTCGCCAGGAATGTTGGCAAATATTACGGCCGAGATGTTAGGTTGGGTGAGGTTAGGTTGTATTACGTTATTGATGTATATGAAGGTCAAACGGAGTGGTAGAGGCCAACTCGCCAGGAATGTTGTCAAATATTACCGCCGAGATGTTAGGTTGGGTTAGGTTAGGTTATATTACGTTACAGATGTATCTAAGGGTCCCACGGAGACGTAGATGCCAACTCGCCAGGAATGTTGTCAAATATTACCGCCGAGATGTTAGGTTGGGTTAGGTTAGGTTATATAACGTTATTGAAATATATAAAGTTCTCACGGAGGAGTAGAGGCCTATAAGCCAGGAATGTGGTCAAATATTACCGCCGAGATGTTAGGTTGGGTTAGGTTAGGTTATATTACGTTATTGAAATATATAAAGTTCCCACGGAGGAGTAGGGGCCTATAAGCCAGGAATGTGGTCAAATATTACCGCCGAGATGTTAGATTGGGTTAGGCTAGCTTATATTATGATATTGATGTATATAAAGGTCCCACGGAGACGTAGAAGCCAACTCGCTAGGAATGTTGTCAAATATTACCGCCGAGATGATAGGTTGGATTAGGTTAGGTTATATTACCTTATTGATGTATATGAAGGTCAAACGGAGACGTAGAGGCCAACTCGCCAGGAATGTTGTCAAATATTACCGCCGAGATGTTAGATTGGGTTAGGCTAGCTTATGTTATGTTATTGATGTATATAAAGGCCCCACGGAGACGTAGAGGCCAACTCGCCAGGAATGTTGTCAAATATTACCGCCGAGATGATAAGTTGCGTTAGGTTAGGTTATATTACGTTATTGATGTATATGAAGGTCAAACGGAGTGGTAGAGGCCAACTCGCCAGGAATGTTGTCAAATATTACCGCCGAGATGTTAGGTTGGGTTAGGTTAGGTTATATTATGTTATTGATGTATATAAAGGTCCCGCGGAGACGTAGAGGCCAACTCGCCAGGAATGTTGTCAAATATTACCGCCGAGATGATAAGTTGGATTAGGTTAGGTTATATTACGTTATTGATGTATATGAAGGTCAAACGGAGTGGTAGAGGCCAACTCGCCAGGAATGTTGTCAAATATTACCGCCGAGATGTTAGGTTGGGTTAGGTTAGGTTATATTACGTTACAGATGTATCTAAGGGTCCCACCGAGACGTAGATGCCAACTCGCCAGGAATGTGGTCAAATATTACCGCCGAGATGTTAGATTGGGTTAGGCTAGCTTATATTATGTTATTGATGTATATAAAGGTCCCAAGGAGACGTAGAGGCCAACTCGCCAGGAATGTTGTCAAATATTACCGCCGAGATGATAAGTTTGGTTAGGTTAGGTTATATTACGTTATTGATGTATATGAAGGTCAAACGGAGTGGTAGAGGCCAACTCGCCAAGTATGTTGTCAAATATTACCGCCGAGATGTTAGGTTGGGTTAGGTTAGGTTATATTACGTTATTGATGTATATAGAGGTCCCACGGGGACGTAGAGGCCAACTCGCCAGGAATGTGGTCACATATTACCGCCGAGATGTTAGGTTGGGTTAGGTTAGGTTATATTACGTTATTGACGTATATAAAGGTCCCACGGAGACGTAGAGGCCAACTCGCCAGGAATGTTGTCAAATATTACCGCCGAGATGTTAGATTGGGTTAGGCTAAATTATGTTATGTTGTTGATGTATATAAAGGTCCCACGGAGACGTAGAGGCCAACTCGCCAGGAATGTTGTCAAATATTACCGCCGAGATGATAAGTTGGGTTAGGTTAGCTTATATTACGTTATTGATGTATATGAAGGTCAAACGGAGTGGTAGAGGCCAACTCGTCAGGAATGTGGTCAAATATTACCGCCGAGATGTTAGGTTGAGTTAGGTTAGGTTATATTACGTTACAGATGTATCTATGTGTCCCACGGAGACGTAGAGGCCAACTCGCCAGGAATGTTGTCAAATATTATCGCCGAGATGATAGGTTGGTTTAGGTTAGGTTATATTTCGTTATTGATGTATATGAAGGTCCCACGGAGACGTAGAGGCCAACTGGCCAGGAATGTTGTCAAATATTACCGCCGAGATGTTAGATTGGGTTAGGCTCGCTTATATTATGTTATTGATGTATATGAAGCTCAAACGGAGACGTAGAGGTCAACTCGCCAGGAATGTTGTCAAATATTACCGCCGAGATGATAGGTTGTGTTAGGTTAGGTTATATTACGTTATTGATGTATATAAAGGTCCCACGGAGACGTAGAGGCCAACTCGCCAGGAATGTTGTCAAATATTACCGCCGAGATGTTAGGTTGGGTTAGGTTAGGTTATATTATGTTATTGATGTATATAAAGGTCCCACGGAGACGTAGAGGCCAACTCGCCAGGAATGTTGTCAAATATTACCGCCGAGATGATAAGTTGGGTTAGGTTAGGTTATATTACGTTATTGATGTATATGAAGGTCAAACGGAGTGGTAGAGGCCAACTCGCCAGGAATGTTGTCAAATATTACCGCCGAGATGTTAGGTTGGGTTAGGTTCTGTTATATTACGTTACAGATGTATCTAAGGGTCCCACGGAGACGTAGAGGCCAACAAGACAGGAATGTGGTCAAATATTACCGCCGAGATGTTAGATTGGGTTAGGTTAGGTTATATTACGTTACTGAAGTATATAAAGGTCCCACGGAGGAGTAGAGGCCTATAAGCCAGGAATGTGGTCAAATATTACCGCCGAGATGTTAAATTGGGTTAGGCTAGCTTATATTATGATATTGATGTATATAAAGGTCCCACGGAGACGTAGAGGCCAACTCGCCAGGAATGTTGTCAAATATTACCGCCGAGATGATAGGTTGGATTAGGTTAGGTTATATTACCTTATTGATGTATATGAAGGTCAAACGGAGACGTAGAGGGCAACTCGCCAGGAATGTTTTCAAATATTACCGCCGAGATGTTAGGTTGGGTTAGGTTAGCTTATATTACGTTATTGATGTATATGAAGGTCAAACGGAGACGTAGAGGCCAACTCGCCAGGAATGTTGTCAAATATTACCGCCGAGATGTTAGGTTGGGTTAGGTTAGCTTATATTACGTTATTGATGTATATGAAGGTCAAACGGAGACGTAGAGGCCAACTCGCCAGGAATGTTGGCAAATATTACGGCCGAGATGTTAGGTTGGGTGAGGTTAGGTTGTATTACGTTATTGATGTATATGAAGGTCAAACGGAGTGGTAGAGGCCAACTCGCCAGGAATGTTGTCAAATATTACCGCCGAGATGTTAGGTTGGGTTAGGTTAGGTTATATTACGTTACAGATGTATCTAAGGGTCCCACGGAGACGTAGATGCCAACTCGCCAGGAATGTTGTCAAATATTACCGCCGAGTTGTTAGGTTGGGTTAGGTTAGGTTATATTACGTTATTGAAATATATAAAGTTCTCACGGAGGAGTAGAGGCCTATAAGCCAGGAATGTGGTCAAATATTACCGCCGAGATGTTAGGTTGGGTTAGGTTAGGTTATATTACGTTATTGAAATATATAAAGTTCCCACGGAGGAGTAGAGGCCTATAAGCCAGGAATGTTGTCAAATATTACCGCCGAGATGTTAGATTGGGTTAGGCTAGCTCATATTATGATATTGATGTATATAAAGGTCCCACGGAGACGTAGAGGCCAACTCGCCAGGAATGTGGTCAAATATTACCGCCGAGATGTTAGGTTGGGTGAGGTTAGGTTGTATTACGTTATTGATGTATATGAAGGTCAAACGGAGTGGTAGAGGCCAACTCGCCAGGAATGCTGTCAAATATTACCGCCGAGATGTTAGGTTGGGTTAGGTTAGGTTATATTACGTTACAGATGAATCTAAGGGTCCCACGGAGACGTAGAGGCCAACAAGACAGGAATGTGGTCAAATATTACCGTCGAGATGTTAGATTGGGTTAGGTTAGGTTATATTACGTTATTGAAATATATAAAGGTCCCACGGAGGAGTAGAGGGCTATAAGCCAGGAATGTGGTCAAATATTACCGCCGAGATGTTAGATTGGGTTAGGCTAGCTTGTATAATGATATTGATGTATATAAAGGTCCCACGGAGACGTAGAGGCCAACTCGCCAGGAATGTTGTCAAATATTACCGCCGAGATGATAGGTTGGATTAGGTTAGGTTATATTACCTTATTGATGTATATGAAGGTCAAACGGAGACGTAGAGGCCAACTCGCCAGGAATGTTGTCAAATATTACCGCCGAGATGTTAGGTTGGGTTAGGTTAGCTTATATTACGTTATTGATGTATATAAAGGTCAAACGGAGACGTAGAGGCCAACTCGCCAGGAATGTTGTCAAATATTACCGCCGAGATGATAAGTTGGGTTAGGTTAGGTTATATTACGTTATTGATGTATATGAAGGTCAAACGGAGTGGTAGAGGCCAACTCGCCAGGAATGTTGTCAAATATTACCGCCGAGATGTTAGGTTGGGTTAGGTTCTGTTATATTACGTTACAGATGTATCTAAGGGTCCCACGGAGACGTAGAGGCCAACAAGACAGGAATGTGGTCAAATATTACCGCCGAGATGTTAGATTGGGTTAGGTTAGGTTATATTACGTTACTGAAGTATATAAAGGTCCCACGGAGGAGTAGAGGCCTATAAGCCAGGAATGTGGTCAAATATTACCGCCGAGATGTTAAATTGGGTTAGGCTAGCTTATATTATGATATTGATGTATATAAAGGTCCCACGGAGACGTAGAGGCCAACTCGCCAGGAATGTTGTCAAATATTACCGCCGAGATGACAGGTTGGATTAGGTTAGGTTATATTACCTTATTGATGTATATGAAGGTCAAACGGAGACGTAGAGGGCAACTCGCCAGGAATGTTTTCAAATATTACCGCCGAGATGTTAGGTTGGGTTAGGTTAGCTTATATTACGTTATTGACGTATATAAATGTCCCACGGAGAAGTAGAGGCCAACTCGCCAGGAATGTTGTCAAATATTACCGCCGAGATGTTAGGTTGGGTTAGGTTAGGTTATATTATGTTATTGATGTATATAAAGGTCCCGCGGAGACGTAGAGGCCAACTCGCCAGGAATGTTGTCAAATATTACCGCCGAGATGATAAGTTGGATTAGGTTAGGTTATATTACGTTATTGATGTATATGAAGGTCAAACGGAGTGGTAGAGGCCAACTCGCCAGGAATGTTGTCAAATATTACCGCCGAGATGTTAGGTTGGGTTAGGTTAGGTTATATTACGTTACAGATGTATCTAAGGGTCCCACGGAGACGTAGATGCCAACTCGCCAGGAATGTGGTCAAATATTACCGCCGAGATGTTAGATTGGGTTAGGCTAGCTTATATTATGTTATTGATGTATATAAAGGTCCCAAGGAGACGTAGAGGCCAAGTCGCCAGGAATGTTGTCAAATATTACCGCCGAGATGATAAGTTTGGTTAGGTTAGGTTATATTACGTTATTGATGTATATGAAGGTCAAACGGAGTGGTAGAGGCCAACTCGCCAAGTATGTTGTCAAATATTACCGCCGAGATGTTAGGTTGGGTTAGGTTAGGTTATATTACGTTACAGATGTATCTAAGGGTCCCACGGAGACGTGGATGCCAACTCGCCAGGAATGTTGTCAAATATTACCGCCGAGATGTTAGGTTGGGTTAGGTTAGGTTATATTACGTTACAGATGTATCTAAGGGTCCCACGGAGACGTAGAGGCCAACAAGACAGGAATGTGGTCACATATTACCGCCGAGATGTTAGATTGGGTTAGGTTAGGTTATATTACGTTATTGAAATATATAAAGGTCCCACGGAGGAGTAGAGGCCTATAAGCCAGGTATGTGGTCAAATATTACCACCGAGATGTTAGATTGGGTTATGCTACCTTATATTATGATATTGATGTATATAAAGGTCCCACGGAGACGTAGAGGCCAACTCGCCAGGAATGTTGTCAAATATTACCGCCGAGATGATAGGTTGGATTAGGTTAGGTTATATTACCTTATTGATGTATATGAAGGTCAAACGGAGACGTAGAGGGCAACTCGCAAGGAATGTTTTCAAATATTACCGCCGAGATGTTAGGTTGGGTTAGGTTAGCTCATATTACGTTATTGATGTATATGAAGGTCAAACGGAGACGTAGAGGCCAACTCGCCAGGAATGTTGTCAAATATTACCGCCGAGATGTTAGGTTGGCTTAGGTTAGCTTATATTACGTTATTGATGTATATGAAGGTCAAACGGAGACGTAGAGGCCAACTCGCCAGGAATGTTGGCAAATATTACGGCCGAGATGTTAGGTTGGGTGAGGTTAGGTTGTATTACGTTATTGATGTATATGAAGGTCAAACGGAGTGGTAGAGGCCAACTCGCCAGGAATGTTGTCAAATTTTACCGCCGAGATGTTAGGTTGGGTTAGGTTAGGTTATATTACGTTACAGATGTATCTAAGGGTCCCACGGAGACGTAGATGCCAACTCGCCAGGAATGTTGTCAAATATTACCGCCGAGATGATAGGTTGGATTAGGTTAGGTTATATTACCTTATTGATGTATATGAAGGTCAAACGGAGACGTAGAGGCCAGCTCGCCAGGAATGTTGTCAAATATTACCGCCGAGATGTTAGGTTGGGTTAGGTTAGGTTATATTACGTTATTGAAATATATAAAGTTCCCACGGAGGAGTAGAGGCCTATAAGCCAGGAATGTGGTCAAATATTACCGCCGAGATGTTAGATTGGGTTAGGCTGGCTTATATTATGATATTGATGTATATAAATGTCCCACGGAGACGTAGAAGCCAACTCGCTAGGAATGTTGTCAAATATTACCGCCGAGATGATAGGTTGGATTAGGTTAGGTTATATTACCTTATTGATGTATATGAAGGTCAAACGGAGACGTAGAGGCCAACTCGCCAGGAATGTTGTCAAATATTACCGCCGAGATGATAGGTTGGATTAGGTTAGGTTATATTACCTTATTGATGTATATGAAGGTCAAACGGAGACGTAGAGGGCAACTCGCCAGGAATGTTTTCAAATATTACCGCCGCGATGTTAGGTTGGGTTAGGTTAGCTTATATTACGTTATTGATGTATATGAAGGTCAAACGGAGACGTAGAGGCCAACTCGCCAGGAATGTTGTCAAATAATACCGCCGAGATGATAGGTTGGGTTAGGTTAGGTTATATTACGTTATTGATGTATATAGAGGTCCCACGGGGACGTAGAGGCCAACTCGTCAGGAATGTGGTCACATATTACCGCCGAGATGTTAGGTTGGGTTAGGTTAGGTTATATTACGTTATTGACGTATATAAAGGTCCCACGGAGACGTAGAGGCCAACTCGCCAGGAATGTTGTCAAATATTACCGCCGAGATGTTAGATTGGGTTAGGCTAGCTTATGTTATGTTATTGATGTATATAAATGTCCCACGGAGACGTAGAGGCCAACTCGCCAGGAATGTTGTCAAATATTACCGCCGAGATGATAAGTTGGGTTAGGTTAGGTTATATTACGTTATTGATGTATATGAAGGTCAAACGGAGTGGTAGAGGCCAACTCGCCAGGAATGTTGTCAAATATTACCGCCGAGATGTTAGGTTGGGTTAGGTTAGGTTATATTATGTTATTGATGTATATAAAGGTCCCACGGAGACGTAGAGGCCAACTCGCCAGGAATGTTGTCAAATATTACCGCCGAGATGATAAGTTGGGTTAGGTTAGCTTATATTACGTTATTGATGTATATGAATGTCAAACGGAGACGTAGAGGCCAACTCGCCAGGAATGTTGTCAAATATTACCGCCGAGATGTTAGGTTGGGTTAGGTTCTGTTATATTACGTTACAGATGTATCTAAGGGTCCCACGGAGACGTAGAGGCCAACTCGCCAGGAATGTGGTCAAATATTACCGCCGAGATGTTAGATTGGGTTAGGTTAGGTTATATTACGTTACTGAAGTATATAAAGGTCCCACGGAGGAGTAGAGGCCTATAAGCCAGGAATGTGGTCAAATATTACCGCCGAGATGTTAGATTGGGTTAGGCTAGCTTATATTATGATATTGATGTATATAAAGGTCCCACGGAGACGTAGAGGCCAACTCGCCAGGAATGTTGTCAAATATTACCGCCGAGATGATAGGTTGGATTAGGTTAGGTTATATTACCTTATTGATGTATATGAAGGTCAAACGGAGACGTAGAGGGCAACTCGCCAGGAATGTTTTCAAATATTACCGCCGAGATGTTAGGTTGGGTTAGGTTAGCTTATATTACGTTATTGATGTATATGAAGGTCAAACGGAGACGTAGAGGCCAACTCGCCAGGAATGTTGTCAAATATTACCGCCGAGATGTTAGGTTGGGTTAGGTTAGCTTATATTACGTTATTGATGTATATAAAGGTCAAACGGAGACGTAGAGGCCAACTCGCCAGGAATGTTGTCAAATATTACCGCCGAGATGATAAGTTGGGTTAGGTTAGGTTATATTACGTTATTGATGTATATGAAGGTCAAACGGAGTGGTAGAGGCCAACTCGCCAGGAATGTTGTCAAATATTACCGCCGAGATGTTAGGTTGGGTTAGGTTCTGTTATATTACGTTACAGATGTATCTAAGGGTCCCACGGAGACGTAGAGGCCAACAAGACAGGAATGTGGTCAAATATTACCGCCGAGATGTTAGATTGGGTTAGGTTAGGTTATATTACGTTACTGAAGTATATAAAGGTCCCACGGAGGAGTAGAGGCCTATAAGCCAGGAATGTGGTCAAATATTACCGCCGAGATGTTAAATTGGGTTAGGCTAGCTTATATTATGATATTGATGTATATAAAGGTCCCACGGAGACGTAGAGGCCAACTCGCCAGGAATGTTGTCAAATATTACCGCCGAGATGATAGGTTGGATTAGGTTAGGTTATATTACCTTATTGATGTATATGAAGGTCAAACGGAGACGTAGAGGGCAACTCGCCAGGAATGTTTTCAAATATTACCGCCGAGATGTTAGGTTGGGTTAGGTTAGCTTATATTACGTTATTGATGTATATGAATGTCAAACGGAGACGTAGAGGCCAACTCGCCAGGAATGTTGTCAAATATTACCGCCGAGATGTTAGGTTGGGTTAGGTTAGCTTATATTACGTTATTGATGTATATGAAGGTCAAACGGAGACGTAGAGGCCAACTCGCCAGGAATGTTGGCAAATATTACGGCCGAGATGTTAGGTTGGGTGAGGTTAGGTTGTATTACGTTATTGATGTATATGAAGGTCAAATGGAGTGGTAGAGGCCAACTCGCCAGGAATGTTGTCAAATATTACCGCCGAGATGTTAGGTTGGGTTAGGTTAGGTTATATTACGTTATTGAAATATATAAAGTTCCCACGGAGACGTAGAAGCCAACTCGATAGGAATGTTGTCAAATATTACCGCCGAGATGATAGGTTGGATTAGGTTAGGTTATATTACCTTATTGATGTATATGAAGGTCAAACGGAGACGTAGAGGCCAACTCGCCAGGAATGTTGTCAAATATTACCGCCGAGATGATAGGTTGGATTAGGTTAGGTTATATTACGTTATTGATGTATATGAAGGTCAAACGGAGACGTAGAGGGCAACTCGCCAGGAATGTTTTCAAATATTACCGCCGAGATGTTAGGTTGGGTTAGGTTAGCTTATATTACGTTATTGACGTATATAAATGTCCCACGGAGAAGTAGAGGCCAACTCGCCAGGAATGTTGTCAAATATTACCGCCGAGATGTTAGGTTGGGTTAGGTTAGGTTATATTATGTTATTGATGTATATAAAGGTCCCGCGGAGACGTAGAGACCAACTCGCCAGGAATGTTGTCAAATATTACCGCCGAGATGATAAGTTGGATTAGGTTAGGTTATATTACATTATTGATGTATATGAAGGTCAAACGGAGTGGTAGAGGCCAACTCGCCAGGAATGTTGTCAAATATTACCGCCGAGATGTTAGGTTGGGTTAGGTTAGGTTATATTACGTTACAGATGTATCTAAGGGTCCCACGGAGACGTAGATGCCAACTCGCCAGGAATGTGGTCAAATATTACCGCCGAGATGTTAGATTGGGTTAGGCTAGCTTATATTATGTTATTGATGTATATAAAGGTCCCAAGGAGACGTAGAGGCCAAGTCGCCAGGAATGTTGTCAAATATTACCGCCGAGATGATAAGTTTGGTTAGGTTAGGTTATATTACGTTATTGATGTATATGAAGGTCAAACGGAGTGGTAGAGGCCAACTCGCCAAGTATGTTGTCAAATATTACCGCCGAGATGTTAGGTTGGGTTAGGTTAGGTTATATTACGTTACAGATGTATCTAAGGGTCCCACGGAGACGTGGATGCCAACTCGCCAGGAATGTTGTCAAATATTACCGCCGAGATGTTAGGTTGGGTTAGGTTAGGTTATATTACGTTACAGATGTATCTAAGGGTCCCACGGAGACGTAGAGGCCAACAAGACAGGAATGTGGTCACATATTACCGCCGAGATGTTAGATTGGGTTAGGTTAGGTTATATTACGTTATTGAAATATATAAAGGTCCCACGGAGGAGTAGAGGCCTATAAGCCAGGTATGTGGTCAAATATTACCACCGAGATGTTAGATTGGGTTATGCTACCTTATATTATGATATTGATGTATATAAAGGTCCCACGGAGACGTAGAGGCCAACTCGCCAGGAATGTTGTCAAATATTACCGCCGAGATGATAGGTTGGATTAGGTTAGGTTATATTACCTTATTGATGTATATGAAGGTCAAACGGAGACGTAGAGGGCAACTCGCAAGGAATGTTTTCAAATATTACCGCCGAGATGTTAGGTTGGGTTAGGTTAGCTTATATTACGTTATTGATGTATATGAAGGTCAAACGGAGACGTAGAGGCCAACTCGCCAGGAATGTTGTCAAATATTACCGCCGAGATGTTAGGTTGGCTTAGGTTAGCTTATATTACGTTATTGATGTATATGAAGGTCAAACGGAGACGTAGAGGCCAACTCGCCAGGAATGTTGGCAAATATTACGGCCGAGATGTTAGGTTGGGTGAGGTTAGGTTGTATTACGTTATTGATGTATATGAAGGTCAAACGGAGTGGTAGAGGCCAACTCGCCAGGAATGTTGTCAAATTTTACCGCCGAGATGTTAGGTTGGGTTAGGTTAGGTTATATTACGTTACAGATGTATCTAAGGGTCCCACGGAGACGTAGATGCCAACTCGCCAGGAATGTTGTCAAATATTACCGCCGAGATGATAGGTTGGATTAGGTTAGGTTATATTACCTTATTGATGTATATGAAGGTCAAACGGAGACGTAGAGGCCAGCTCGCCAGGAATGTTGTCAAATATTACCGCCGAGATGTTAGGTTGGGTTAGGTTAGGTTATATTACGTTATTGAAATATATAAAGTTCCCACGGAGGAGTAGAGGCCTATAAGCCAGGAATGTGGTCAAATATTACCGCCGAGATGTTAGATTGGGTTAGGCTGGCTTATATTATGATATTGATGTATATAAATGTCCCACGGAGACGTAGAAGCCAACTCGCTAGGAATGTTGTCAAATATTACCGCCGAGATGATAGGTTGGATTAGGTTAGGTTATATTACCTTATTGATGTATATGAAGGTCAAACGGAGACGTAGAGGCCAACTCGCCAGGAATGTTGTCAAATATTACCGCCGAGATGATAGGTTGGATTAGGTTAGGTTATATTACCTTATTGATGTATATGAAGGTCAAACGGAGACGTAGAGGGCAACTCGCCAGGAATGTTTTCAAATATTACCGCCGCGATGTTAGGTTGGGTTAGGTTAGCTTATATTACGTTATTGATGTATATGAAGGTCAAACGGAGACGTAGAGGCCAACTCGCCAGGAATGTTGTCAAATAATACCGCCGAGATGATAGGTTGGGTTAGGTTAGGTTATATTACGTTATTGATGTATATAGAGGTCCCACGGGGACGTAGAGGCCAACTCGTCAGGAATGTGGTCACATATTACCGCCGAGATGTTAGGTTGGGTTAGGTTAGGTTATATTACGTTATTGACGTATATAAAGGTCCCACGGAGACGTAGAGGCCAACTCGCCAGGAATGTTGTCAAATATTACCGCCGAGATGTTAGATTGGGTTAGGCTAGCTTATGTTATGTTATTGATGTATATAAAGGTCCCACGGAGACGTAGAGGCCAACTCGCCAGGAATGTTGTCAAATATTACCGCCGAGATGATAAGTTGGGTTAGGTTAGGTTATATTACGTTATTGATGTATATGAAGGTCAAACGGAGTGGTAGAGGCCAACTCGCCAGGAATGTTGTCAAATATTACCGCCGAGATGTTAGGTTGGGTTAGGTTAGGTTATATTATGTTATTGATGTATATAAAGGTCCCACGGAGACGTAGAGGCCAACTCGCCAGGAATGTTGTCAAATATTACCGCCGAGATGATAAGTTGGGTTAGGTTAGGTTATATTACGTTATTGATGTATATGAAGGTCAAACGGAGTGGTAGAGGCCAACTCGCCAGGAATGTTGTCAAATATTACCGCCGAGATGTTAGGTTGGGTTAGGTTCTGTTATATTACGTTACAGATGTATCTAAGGGTCCCACGGAGACGTAGAGGCCAACAAGACAGGAATGTGGTCAAATATTACCGCCGAGATGTTAGATTGGGTTAGGTTAGGTTATATTACGTTACTGAAGTATATAAAGGTCCCACGGAGGAGTAGAGGCCTATAAGCCAGGAATGTGGTCAAATATTACCGCCGAGATGTTAGATTGGGTTAGGCTAGCTTATATTATGATATTGATGTATATAAAGGTCCCACGGAGACGTAGAGGCCAACTCGCCAGGAATGTTGTCAAATATTACCGCCGAGATGATAGGTTGGATTAGGTTAGGTTATATTACCTTATTGATGTATATGAAGGTCAAACGGAGACGTAGAGGGCAACTCGCCAGGAATGTTTTCAAATATTACCGCCGAGATGTTAGGTTGGGTTAGGTTAGCTTATATTACGTTATTGATGTATATGAAGGTCAAACGGAGACGTAGAGGCCAACTCGCCAGGAATGTTGTCAAATATTACCGCCGAGATGTTAGGTTGGGTTAGGTTAGCTTATATTACGTTATTGATGTATATGAAGGTCAAACGGAGACGTAGAGGCCAACTCGCCAGGAATGTTGGCAAATATTACGGCCGAGATGTTAGGTTGGGTGAGGTTAGGTTGTATTACGTTATTGATGTATATGAAGGTCAAACGGAGTGGTAGAGGCCAACTCGCCAGGAATGTTGTCAAATATTACCGCCGAGATGTTAGGTTGGGTTAGGTTAGGTTATATTACGTTACAGATGTATCTAAGGGTCCCACGGAGACGTAGATGCCAACTCGCCAGGAATGTTGTCAAATATTACCGCCGAGATGTTAGGTTGGGTTAGGTTAGGTTATATAACGTTATTGAAATATATAAAGTTCTCACGGAGGAGTAGAGGCCTATAAGCCAGGAATGTGGTCAAATATTACCGCCGAGATGTTAGGTTGGGTTAGGTTAGGTTATATTACGTTATTGAAATATATAAAGTTCCCACGGAGGAGTAGAGGCCTATAAGCCAGGAATGTGGTCAAATATTACCGCCGAGATGTTAGATTGGGTTAGGCTAGCTTATATTATGATATTGATGTATATAAAGGTCCCACGGAGACGTAGAAGCCAACTCGCTAGGAATGTTGTCAAATATTACCGCCGAGATGATAGGTTGGATTAGGTTAGGTTATATTACCTTATTGATGTATATGAAGGTCAAACGGAGACGTAGAGGCCAACTCGCCAGGAATGTTGTCAAATATTACCGCCGAGATGATAGGTTGGATTAGGTTAGGTTATATTACGTTATTGATGTATATGAAGGTCAAACGGAGACGTAGAGGGCAACTCGCCAGGAATGTTTTCAAATATTACCGCCGAGATGTTAGGTTGGGTTAGGTTAGCTTATATTACGTTATTGATGTATATGAAGGTCAAACGGAGACGTAGAGGCCAACTCGCCAGGAATGTTGTCAAATATTACCGCCGAGATGTTAGGTTGGGTTAGGTTAGCTTATATTACGTTATTGATGTTTATGAAGGTCAAACGGAGACGTAGAGGCCAACTCGCCAGGAATGTTGGCAAATATTACGGCCGAGATGTTAGGTTGGGTGAGGTTAGGTTGTATTACGTTATTGATGTATATGAAGGTCAAACGGAGTGGTAGAGGCCAACTCGCCAGGAATGTTGTCAAATATTACCGCCGAGATGTTAGGTTGGGTTAGGTTAGGTTATATTACGTTACAGATGTATCTAAGGGTCCCACGGAGACGTAGATGCCAACTCGCCAGGAATGTTGTCAAATATTACCGCCGAGATGTTAGGTTGGGTTAGGTTAGGTTATATAACGTTATTGAAATATATAAAGTTCTCACGGAGGAGTAGAGGCCTATAAGCCAGGAATGTGGTCAAATATTACCGCCGAGATGTTAGGTTGGGTTAGGTTAGGTTATATTACGTTATTGAAATATATAAAGTTCCCACGGAGGAGTAGAGGCCTATAAGCCAGGAATGTGGTCAAATATTACCGCCGAGATGTTAGATTGGGTTAGGCTAGCTTATATTATGATATTGATGTATATAAAGGTCCCACGGAGACGTAGAAGCCAACTCGCTAGGAATGTTGTCAAATATTACCGCCGAGATGATAGGTTGGATTAGGTTAGGTTATATTACCTTATTGATGTATATGAAGGTCAAACGGAGACGTAGAGGCCAACTCGCCAGGAATGTTGTCAAATATTACCGCCGAGATGATAGGTTGGATTAGGTTAGGTTATATTACGTTATTGATGTATATGAAGGTCAAACGGAGACGTAGAGGGCAACTCGCCAGGAATGTTTTCAAATATTACCGCCGAGATGTTAGGTTGGGTTAGGTTAGCTTATATTACGTTATTGACGTATATAAATGTCCCACGGAGAAGTAGAGGCCAACTCGCCAGGAATGTTGTCAAATATTACCGCTGAGATGTTAGATTGGGTTAGGCTAGCTTATGTTATGTTATTGATGTATATAAAGGCCCCACGGAGACGTAGAGGCCAACTCGCCAGGAATGTTGTCAAATATTACCGCCGAGATGATAAGTTGCGTTAGCTTAGGTTATATTACGTTATTGATGTATATGAAGGTCAAACGGAGTGGTAGAGGCCAACTCGCCAGGAATGTTGTCAAATATTACCGCCGAGATGTTAGGTTGGGTTAGGTTAGGTTATATTATGTTATTGATGTATATAAAGGTCCCGCGGAGACGTAGAGGCCAACTCGCCAGGAATGTTGTCAAATATTACCGCCGAGATGATAAGTTGGATTAGGTTAGGTTATATTACGTTATTGATGTATATGAAGGTCAAACGGAGTGGTAGAGGCCAACTCGCCAGGAATGTTGTCAAATATTACCGCCGAGATGTTAGGTTGGGTTAGGTTAGGTTATATTACGTTACAGATGTATCTAAGGGTCCCATGGAGACGTAGATGCCAACTCGCCAGGAATGTGGTCAAATATTACCGCCGAGATGTTAGATTGGGTTAGGCTAGCTTATATTATGTTATTGATGTATATAAAGGTCCCAAGGAGACGTATAGGCCAACTCGCCAGGAATGTTGTCAAATATTACCGCCGAGATGATAAGTTTGGTTAGGTTAGGTTATATTACGTTATTGATGTATATGAAGGTCAAACGGAGTGGTAGAGGCCAACTCGCCAAGTATGTTGTCAAATATTACCGCCGAGATGTTAGGTTGGGTTAGGTTAGGTTATATTACGTTATTGACGTATATAAAGGTCCCACGGAGACGTAGAGGCCAACTCGCCAGGAATGTTGGCAAATATTACGGCCGAGATGTTAGGTTGGGTGAGGTTAGGTTGTATTACGTTATTGATGTATATGAAGGTCAAACGGAGTGGTAGAGGCCAACTCGCCAGGAATGTTGTCAAATATTACCGCCGAGATGTTAGGTTGGGTTAGGTTAGGTTATATTACGTTA
Source organism: Xylocopa violacea (assembly GCA_963969225.1). NCBI lineage: Eukaryota > Metazoa > Arthropoda > Insecta > Hymenoptera > Apidae > Xylocopa > Xylocopa violacea. Next base: position 3,143,899 of record CAXAJV010000836.1, on the reverse strand, counting down.
CAGATGTATCTAAGGGTCCCACGGAGACGTAGATGCCAACTCGCCAGGAATGTTGTCAAATATTACCGCCGAGATGTTAGGTTGGGTTAGGTTAGGTTATATAACGTTATTGAAATATATAAAGTTCTCACGGAGGAGTAGAGGCCTATAAGCCAGGAATGTGGTCAAATATTACCGCCGAGATGTTAGGTTGGGTTAGGTTAGGTTATATTACGTTATTGAAATATATAAAGTTCCCACGGAGGAGTAGAGGCCTATAAGCCAGGAATGTGGTCAAATATTACCGCCGAGATGTTAGATTGGGTTAGGCTAGCTTATATTATGATATTGATGTATATAAAGGTCCCACGGAGACGTAGAAGCCAACTCGCTAGGAATGTTGTCAAATATTACCGCCGAGATGATAGGTTGGATTAGGTTAGGTTATATTACCTTATTGATGTATATGAAGGTCAAACGGAGACGTAGAGGCCAACTCGCCAGGAATGTTGTCAAATATTACCGCCGAGATGATAGGTTGGATTAGGTTAGGTTATATTACGTTATTGATGTATATGAAGGTCAAACGGAGACGTAGAGGGCAACTCGCCAGGAATGTTTTCAAATATTACCGCCGAGATGTTAGGTTGGGTTAGGTTAGCTTATATTACGTTATTGACGTATATAAATGTCCCACGGAGAAGTAGAGGCCAACTCGCCAGGAATGTTGTCAAATATTACCGCCGAGATGTTAGGTTGGGTTAGGTTAGGTTATATTATGTTATTGATGTATATAAAGGTCCCGCGGAGACGTAGAGACCAACTCGCCAGGAATGTTGTCAAATATTACCGCCGAGATGATAAGTTGGATTAGGTTAGGTTATATTACATTATTGATGTATATGAAGGTCAAACGGAGTGGTAGAGGCCAACTCGCCAGGAATGTTGTCAAATATTACCGCCGAGATGTTAGGTTGGGTTAGGTTAGGTTATATTACGTTACAGATGTATCTAAGGGTCCCACGGAGACGTAGATGCCAACTCGCCAGGAATGTGGTCAAATATTACCGCCGAGATGTTAGATTGGGTTAGGCTAGCTTATATTATGTTATTGATGTATATAAAGGTCCCAAGGAGACGTAGAGGCCAAGTCGCCAGGAATGTTGTCAAATATTACCGCCGAGATGATAAGTTTGGTTAGGTTAGGTTATATTACGTTATTGATGTATATGAAGGTCAAACGGAGTGGTAGAGGCCAACTCGCCAAGTATGTTGTCAAATATTACCGCCGAGATGTTAGGTTGGGTTAGGTTAGGTTATATTACGTTACAGATGTATCTAAGGGTCCCACGGAGACGTGGATGCCAACTCGCCAGGAATGTTGTCAAATATTACCGCCGAGATGTTAGGTTGGGTTAGGTTAGGTTATATTACGTTACAGATGTATCTAAGGGTCCCACGGAGACGTAGAGGCCAACAAGACAGGAATGTGGTCACATATTACCGCCGAGATGTTAGATTGGGTTAGGTTAGGTTATATTACGTTATTGAAATATATAAAGGTCCCACGGAGGAGTAGAGGCCTATAAGCCAGGTATGTGGTCAAATATTACCACCGAGATGTTAGATTGGGTTATGCTACCTTATATTATGATATTGATGTATATAAAGGTCCCACGGAGACGTAGAGGCCAACTCGCCAGGAATGTTGTCAAATATTACCGCCGAGATGATAGGTTGGATTAGGTTAGGTTATATTACCTTATTGATGTATATGAAGGTCAAACGGAGACGTAGAGGGCAACTCGCAAGGAATGTTTTCAAATATTACCGCCGAGATGTTAGGTTGGGTTAGGTTAGCTTATATTACGTTATTGATGTATATGAAGGTCAAACGGAGACGTAGAGGCCAACTCGCCAGGAATGTTGTCAAATATTACCGCCGAGATGTTAGGTTGGCTTAGGTTAGCTTATATTACGTTATTGATGTATATGAAGGTCAAACGGAGACGTAGAGGCCAACTCGCCAGGAATGTTGGCAAATATTACGGCCGAGATGTTAGGTTGGGTGAGGTTAGGTTGTATTACGTTATTGATGTATATGAAGGTCAAACGGAGTGGTAGAGGCCAACTCGCCAGGAATGTTGTCAAATTTTACCGCCGAGATGTTAGGTTGGGTTAGGTTAGGTTATATTACGTTACAGATGTATCTAAGGGTCCCACGGAGACGTAGATGCCAACTCGCCAGGAATGTTGTCAAATATTACCGCCGAGATGATAGGTTGGATTAGGTTAGGTTATATTACCTTATTGATGTATATGAAGGTCAAACGGAGACGTAGAGGCCAGCTCGCCAGGAATGTTGTCAAATATTACCGCCGAGATGTTAGGTTGGGTTAGGTTAGGTTATATTACGTTATTGAAATATATAAAGTTCCCACGGAGGAGTAGAGGCCTATAAGCCAGGAATGTGGTCAAATATTACCGCCGAGATGTTAGATTGGGTTAGGCTGGCTTATATTATGATATTGATGTATATAAATGTCCCACGGAGACGTAGAAGCCAACTCGCTAGGAATGTTGTCAAATATTACCGCCGAGATGATAGGTTGGATTAGGTTAGGTTATATTACCTTATTGATGTATATGAAGGTCAAACGGAGACGTAGAGGCCAACTCGCCAGGAATGTTGTCAAATATTACCGCCGAGATGATAGGTTGGATTAGGTTAGGTTATATTACCTTATTGATGTATATGAAGGTCAAACGGAGACGTAGAGGGCAACTCGCCAGGAATGTTTTCAAATATTACCGCCGCGATGTTAGGTTGGGTTAGGTTAGCTTATATTACGTTATTGATGTATATGAAGGTCAAACGGAGACGTAGAGGCCAACTCGCCAGGAATGTTGTCAAATAATACCGCCGAGATGATAGGTTGGGTTAGGTTAGGTTATATTACGTTATTGATGTATATAGAGGTCCCACGGGGACGTAGAGGCCAACTCGTCAGGAATGTGGTCACATATTACCGCCGAGATGTTAGGTTGGGTTAGGTTAGGTTATATTACGTTATTGACGTATATAAAGGTCCCACGGAGACGTAGAGGCCAACTCGCCAGGAATGTTGTCAAATATTACCGCCGAGATGTTAGATTGGGTTAGGCTAGCTTATGTTATGTTATTGATGTATATAAAGGTCCCACGGAGACGTAGAGGCCAACTCGCCAGGAATGTTGTCAAATATTACCGCCGAGATGATAAGTTGGGTTAGGTTAGGTTATATTACGTTATTGATGTATATGAAGGTCAAACGGAGTGGTAGAGGCCAACTCGCCAGGAATGTTGTCAAATATTACCGCCGAGATGTTAGGTTGGGTTAGGTTAGGTTATATTATGTTATTGATGTATATAAAGGTCCCACGGAGACGTAGAGGCCAACTCGCCAGGAATGTTGTCAAATATTACCGCCGAGATGATAAGTTGGGTTAGGTTAGGTTATATTACGTTATTGATGTATATGAAGGTCAAACGGAGTGGTAGAGGCCAACTCGCCAGGAATGTTGTCAAATATTACCGCCGAGATGTTAGGTTGGGTTAGGTTCTGTTATATTACGTTACAGATGTATCTAAGGGTCCCACGGAGACGTAGAGGCCAACAAGACAGGAATGTGGTCAAATATTACCGCCGAGATGTTAGATTGGGTTAGGTTAGGTTATATTACGTTACTGAAGTATATAAAGGTCCCACGGAGGAGTAGAGGCCTATAAGCCAGGAATGTGGTCAAATATTACCGCCGAGATGTTAGATTGGGTTAGGCTAGCTTATATTATGATATTGATGTATATAAAGGTCCCACGGAGACGTAGAGGCCAACTCGCCAGGAATGTTGTCAAATATTACCGCCGAGATGATAGGTTGGATTAGGTTAGGTTATATTACCTTATTGATGTATATGAAGGTCAAACGGAGACGTAGAGGGCAACTCGCCAGGAATGTTTTCAAATATTACCGCCGAGATGTTAGGTTGGGTTAGGTTAGCTTATATTACGTTATTGATGTATATGAAGGTCAAACGGAGACGTAGAGGCCAACTCGCCAGGAATGTTGTCAAATATTACCGCCGAGATGTTAGGTTGGGTTAGGTTAGCTTATATTACGTTATTGATGTATATGAAGGTCAAACGGAGACGTAGAGGCCAACTCGCCAGGAATGTTGGCAAATATTACGGCCGAGATGTTAGGTTGGGTGAGGTTAGGTTGTATTACGTTATTGATGTATATGAAGGTCAAACGGAGTGGTAGAGGCCAACTCGCCAGGAATGTTGTCAAATATTACCGCCGAGATGTTAGGTTGGGTTAGGTTAGGTTATATTACGTTACAGATGTATCTAAGGGTCCCACGGAGACGTAGATGCCAACTCGCCAGGAATGTTGTCAAATATTACCGCCGAGATGTTAGGTTGGGTTAGGTTAGGTTATATAACGTTATTGAAATATATAAAGTTCTCACGGAGGAGTAGAGGCCTATAAGCCAGGAATGTGGTCAAATATTACCGCCGAGATGTTAGGTTGGGTTAGGTTAGGTTATATTACGTTATTGAAATATATAAAGTTCCCACGGAGGAGTAGAGGCCTATAAGCCAGGAATGTGGTCAAATATTACCGCCGAGATGTTAGATTGGGTTAGGCTAGCTTATATTATGATATTGATGTATATAAAGGTCCCACGGAGACGTAGAAGCCAACTCGCTAGGAATGTTGTCAAATATTACCGCCGAGATGATAGGTTGGATTAGGTTAGGTTATATTACCTTATTGATGTATATGAAGGTCAAACGGAGACGTAGAGGCCAACTCGCCAGGAATGTTGTCAAATATTACCGCCGAGATGATAGGTTGGATTAGGTTAGGTTATATTACGTTATTGATGTATATGAAGGTCAAACGGAGACGTAGAGGGCAACTCGCCAGGAATGTTTTCAAATATTACCGCCGAGATGTTAGGTTGGGTTAGGTTAGCTTATATTACGTTATTGATGTATATGAAGGTCAAACGGAGACGTAGAGGCCAACTCGCCAGGAATGTTGTCAAATATTACCGCCGAGATGTTAGGTTGGGTTAGGTTAGCTTATATTACGTTATTGATGTTTATGAAGGTCAAACGGAGACGTAGAGGCCAACTCGCCAGGAATGTTGGCAAATATTACGGCCGAGATGTTAGGTTGGGTGAGGTTAGGTTGTATTACGTTATTGATGTATATGAAGGTCAAACGGAGTGGTAGAGGCCAACTCGCCAGGAATGTTGTCAAATATTACCGCCGAGATGTTAGGTTGGGTTAGGTTAGGTTATATTACGTTACAGATGTATCTAAGGGTCCCACGGAGACGTAGATGCCAACTCGCCAGGAATGTTGTCAAATATTACCGCCGAGATGTTAGGTTGGGTTAGGTTAGGTTATATAACGTTATTGAAATATATAAAGTTCTCACGGAGGAGTAGAGGCCTATAAGCCAGGAATGTGGTCAAATATTACCGCCGAGATGTTAGGTTGGGTTAGGTTAGGTTATATTACGTTATTGAAATATATAAAGTTCCCACGGAGGAGTAGAGGCCTATAAGCCAGGAATGTGGTCAAATATTACCGCCGAGATGTTAGATTGGGTTAGGCTAGCTTATATTATGATATTGATGTATATAAAGGTCCCACGGAGACGTAGAAGCCAACTCGCTAGGAATGTTGTCAAATATTACCGCCGAGATGATAGGTTGGATTAGGTTAGGTTATATTACCTTATTGATGTATATGAAGGTCAAACGGAGACGTAGAGGCCAACTCGCCAGGAATGTTGTCAAATATTACCGCCGAGATGATAGGTTGGATTAGGTTAGGTTATATTACGTTATTGATGTATATGAAGGTCAAACGGAGACGTAGAGGGCAACTCGCCAGGAATGTTTTCAAATATTACCGCCGAGATGTTAGGTTGGGTTAGGTTAGCTTATATTACGTTATTGACGTATATAAATGTCCCACGGAGAAGTAGAGGCCAACTCGCCAGGAATGTTGTCAAATATTACCGCTGAGATGTTAGATTGGGTTAGGCTAGCTTATGTTATGTTATTGATGTATATAAAGGCCCCACGGAGACGTAGAGGCCAACTCGCCAGGAATGTTGTCAAATATTACCGCCGAGATGATAAGTTGCGTTAGCTTAGGTTATATTACGTTATTGATGTATATGAAGGTCAAACGGAGTGGTAGAGGCCAACTCGCCAGGAATGTTGTCAAATATTACCGCCGAGATGTTAGGTTGGGTTAGGTTAGGTTATATTATGTTATTGATGTATATAAAGGTCCCGCGGAGACGTAGAGGCCAACTCGCCAGGAATGTTGTCAAATATTACCGCCGAGATGATAAGTTGGATTAGGTTAGGTTATATTACGTTATTGATGTATATGAAGGTCAAACGGAGTGGTAGAGGCCAACTCGCCAGGAATGTTGTCAAATATTACCGCCGAGATGTTAGGTTGGGTTAGGTTAGGTTATATTACGTTACAGATGTATCTAAGGGTCCCACGGAGACGTAGATGCCAACTCGCCAGGAATGTGGTCAAATATTACCGCCGAGATGTTAGATTGGGTTAGGCTAGCTTATATTATGTTATTGATGTATATAAAGGTCCCAAGGAGACGTATAGGCCAACTCGCCAGGAATGTTGTCAAATATTACCGCCGAGATGATAAGTTTGGTTAGGTTAGGTTATATTACGTTATTGATGTATATGAAGGTCAAACGGAGTGGTAGAGGCCAACTCGCCAAGTATGTTGTCAAATATTACCGCCGAGATGTTAGGTTGGGTTAGGTTAGGTTATATTACGTTATTGACGTATATAAAGGTCCCACGGAGACGTAGAGGCCAACTCGCCAGGAATGTTGTCAAATATTACCGCCGAGATGTTAGATTGGGTTAGGCTAGCTTATGTTATGTTATTGATGTATATAAAGGTCCCACGGAGACGTAGAGGCCAACTCGCCAGGAATGTTGTCAAATATTACCGCCGAGATGATAAGTTGGGTTAGGTTAGGTTATATTACGTTATTGATGTATATGAAGGTCAAACGGAGTGGTAGAGGCCAACTCGCCAGGAATGTTGTCAAATATTACCGCCGAGATGTTAGGTTGGGTTAGGTTAGGTTATATTATGTTATTGATGTATATAAAGGTCCCACGGAGACGTAGAGGCCAACTCGCCAGGAATGTTGTCAAATATTACCGCCGAGATGATAAGTTTTGTTAGGTTAGGTTATATTACGTTATTGATGTATATGAAGGTCAAACGGAGTGGTAGAGGCCAACTCGCCAGGAATGTTGTCAAATATTACCGCCGAGATGTTAGGTTGGGTTAGGTTAGGTTATATTACGTTACAGATGTATCTAAGGGTCCCACGGAGACGTAGAGGCCAACAAGACAGGAATGTGGTCACATATTACCGCCTAGATGTTAGATTGGGTTAGGTTAGGTTATATTACGTTATTGAAATATATAAAGGTCCCACGGAGGAGTAGAGGCCTATAAGCCAGGTATGTGGTCAAATATTACCGCCGAGATGTTAGATTGGGTTAGGCTACCTTATATTATGATATTGATGTATATAAAGGTCCCACGGAGACGTAGAGGCCAACTCGCCAGGAATGTTGTCAAATATTACCGCCGAGATGACAGGTTGGATTAGGTTAGGTTATATTACCTTATTGATGTATATGAAGGTCAAACGGAGACGTAGAGGCCAACTCGCCAGGAATGTTGGCAAATATTACGGCCGAGATGTTAGGTTGGGTGAGGTTAGGTTGTATTACGTTATTGATGTATATGAAGGTCAAACGGAGTGGTAGAGGCCAACTCGCCAGGAATGTTGTCAAATATTACCGCCGAGATGTTAGGTTGGGTTAGGTTCTGCTATATTACGTTACAGATGTATCTAAGGGTCCCACGGAGACGTAGATGCCAACTCGCCAGGAATGTTGTCAAATATTACCGCCGAGATGTTAGGTTGGGTTAGGTTCTGTTATATTACGTTACAGATGTATCTAAGGGTCCCACGGAGACGTAGAGGCCAACAAGACAGGAATCTGGTCAAATATTACCGCCGAGATGTTAGATTGGGTTAGGTTAGGTTATATTACGTTATTGAAGTATATAAAGGTCCCACGGAGGAGTAGAGGCCTATAAGCCAGGAATGTGGTCAAATATTACCGCCGAGATGTTAGATTGGGTTAGGCTAGCTTATATTATGATATTGATGTATATAAAGGTCCCACGGAGACGTAGAGGCCAACTCGCCAGGAATGTTGTCAAATATTACCGCCGAGATGATAGGTTGGATTAGGTTAGGTTATATTACCTTATTGATGTATATGAAGGTCAAACGGAGACGTAGAGGGCAACTCGCCAGGAATGTTTTCAAATATTACCGCCGAGATGTTAGGTTGGGTTAGGTTAGCTTATATTATGTTATTGATGTATATAAAGGTCCCACGGAGACGTAGAGGCCAACTCGCCAGGAATGTTGTCAAATATTACCGCCGAGATGATAAGTTGGGTTAGGTTAGGTTATATTACGTTATTGATGTATATGAAGGTCAAACGGAGTGGTAGAGGCCAACTCGCCAGGAATGTTGTCAAATATTACCGCCGAGATGTTAGGTTGGGTTAGGTTAGGTTATATTACGTTACAGATGTATCTAAGGGTCCCACGGAGACGTAGAGGCCAACAAGACAGGAATGTGGTCACATATTACCGCCGAGATGTTAGATTGGGTTAGGTTAGGTTATATTACGTTATTGAAATATATAAAGGTCCCACGGAGGAGTAGAGGCCTATAAGCCAGGTATGTGTTCAAATATTACCGCCGAGATGTTAGATTGGGTTAGGCTACCTTATATTATGATATTGATGTATATAAAGGTCCCACGGAGACGTAGAGGCCAACTCGCCAGGAATGTTGTCAAATATTACCGCCGAGATGATAGGTTGGATTAGGTTAGGTTATATTACCTTATTGATGTATATGAAGGTCAAACGGAGACGTAGAGGCCAACTCGCCAGGAATGTTGTCAAATATTACGGCCGAGATGTTAGGTTGGGTGAGGTTAGGCTGCATTACGTTATTGATGTATATGAAGGTCAAACGGAGTGGTAGAGGCCAACTCGCCAGGAATGTTGTCAAATATTACCGCCGAGATGTTAGGTTGGGTTAGGTTAGGTTATATTATGTTATTGATGTATATAAAGGTCCCACGGAGACGTAGAGGCCAACTCGCCAGGAATGTTGTCAAATATTACCGCCGAGATGATATGTTGGGTTAGGTTAGGTTATATTACGTTATTGATGTATATGAAGGTCAAACGGAGTGGTAGAGGCCAACTCGCCAGGAATGTTGTCAAATATTACCGCCGAGATGTTAGGTTGGGTTAGGTTAGGTTATATTACGTTACAGATGTATCTAAGGGTCCCACGGAGACGTAGATGCCAACTCGCCAGGAATGTGGTCAAATATTACCGCCGAGATGTTAGATTGGGTTAGGCTAGCTTATATTATGTTATTGATGTATATAAAGGTCCCAAGGAGACGTAGAGGCCAACTCGCCAGGAATGTTGTCAAATATTACCGCCGAGATGATAAGTTGGGTTAGGTTAGGTTATATTACGTTATTGATGTATATGAAGGTCAAACGGAGTGCTAGAGGCCAACTCGCCAGGAATGTTGTCAAATATTACCGCCGAGATGTTAGGTTGGGTTAGGTTAGGTTATATTACGTTATTGATGTATATGAAGGTCAAACGGAGTGGTAGAGGCCAACTCGCCAGGTATGTTGTCAAATATTACCGCCGAGATGTTAGGTTGGATTAGGTTAGGTTATATTACGTTACAGATGTATCTAAGGGTCCCACGGACACGTAGAGGCCAACAAGACAGGAATGTGGTCAAATATTACCGCCGAGATGTTAGATTGGGTTAGGTTAGGTTATATTACGTTATTGAAGTATATGAAGGTCCCACGGAGGAGTAGAGGCCTATAAGCCAGGAATGTGGTCAAATATTACCGCCGAGATGTTAGATTGGGTTAGGCTAGCTTATATTATGATATTGATGTATATAAAGGTCCCACGGAGACGTAGAGGCCAACTCGCCAGGAATGTTGTCAAATATTACCGCCGAGATGATAGGTTGGATTAGGTTAGGTTATATTACCTTATTGATGTATATGAAGGTCAAACGGAGACGTAGAGGGCAACTCGCCAGGAATGTTTTCAAATATTACCGCCGAGATGTTAGGTTGGGTTAGGTTAGCTTATATTACGTTATTGATGTATATGAAGGTCCCACGGAGACGTAGAAGCCAACTCGCTAGGAATGTTGTCAAATATTACCGCCGAGATGATAGGTTGGATTAGGTTAGGTTATATTACCTTATTGATGTATATGAAGGTCAAACGGAGACGTAGAGGCCAACTCGCCAGGAATGTTGTCAAATATTACCGCCGAGATGATAGGTTGGATTAGGTTAGGTTATATTACCTTATTGATGTATATGAAGGTTAAACGGAGACGTAGAGGGCAACTCGCCAGGAATGTTTTCAAATATTACCGCCGAGATGTTAGGTTGGGTTAGGTTAGCTTATATTACGTTATTGATGTATATGAAGGTCAAACGGAGACGTAGAGGCCAACTCGCCAGGAATGTTGTCAAATAATACCGCCGAGATGATAGGTTGGGTTAGGTTAGGTTATATTACGTTATTGATGTATATAGAGGTCCCACGGGGACGTAGAGGCCAACTCGCCAGGAATGTGGTCACATATTACCGCCGAGATGTTAGGTTGGGTTTGGTTAGGTTATATTACGTTATTCACGTATATAAAGGTCCCACGGAGACGTAGAGGCCAACTCGCCAGGAATGTTGTCAAATATTACCGCCGAGATGTTAGATTGGGTTAGGCTAGCTTATGTTATGTTATTGATGTATATAAAGGTCCCACGGAGACGTAGAGGCCAACTCGCCAGGAATGTTGTCAAATATTACCGCCGAGATGATAAGTTGGGTTAGGTTAGGTTATATTACGTTATTGATGTATATGAAGGTCAAACGGAGTGGTAGAGGCCAACTCGCCAGGAATGTTGTCAAATATTACCGCCGAGATGTTAGGTTGGGTTAGGTTAGGTTATATTATGTTATTGATGTATATAAGGGTCCCACGGAGACGTAGAGGCCAACTCGCCAGGAATGTTGTCAAATATTACCGCCGAGATGATAAGTTGGGTTAGGTTAGGTTATATTACGTTATTGATGTATATGAAGGTCAAACGGAGTGGTAGAGGCCAACTCGCCAGGTATGTTGTCAAATATTACCGCCGAGATGATAGGTTGGATTAGGTTAGGTTATATTACCTTATTGATGTATATGAAGGTCAAACGGAGACGTAGAGGGCAACTCGCCAGGAATGTTTTCAAATATTACCGCCGAGATGTTAGGTTGGGTTAGGCTAGCTTATATTACGTTATTGATGTATATGAAGGTCAAACGGAGACGTAGAGGCCAACTCGCCAGGAATGTTGTCAAATAATACCGCCGAGATGATAGGTTGGGTTAGGTTAGGTTATATTACGTTATTGATGTATATAGAGGTCCCACGGGGACGTAGAGGCCAACTCGCCAGGAATGTGGTCACATATTACCGCCGAGATGTTAGGTTGGGTTAGGTTAGGTTATATTACGTTATTGACGTATATAAAGGTCCCACGGAGACGTAGAGGCCAACTCGCCAGGAATGTTGTCAAATATTACCGCCGAGATGTTAGATTGGGTTAGGCTAGCTTATGTTATGTTATTGATGTATATAAAGGTCCCACGGAGACGTAGAGGCCAACTCGCCAGGAATGTTGTCAAATATTACCGCCGAGATGATAAGTTGGGTTAGGTTAGGTTATATTACGTTATTGATGTATATGAAGGTCAAACGGAGTGGTAGAGGCCAACTCGCCAGGAATGTTGTCAAATATTACCGCCGAGATGTTAGGTTGGGTTAGGTTAAGTTATATTATGTTATTGATGTATATAAGGGTCCCACGGAGACGTAGAGGCCAACTCGCCAGGAATGTTGTCAAATATTACCGCCGAGATGATAAGTTGGGTTAGGTTAGGTTATATTACGTTATTGATGTATATGAAGGTCAAACGGAGTGGTAGAGGCCAACTCGCCAGGTATGTTGTCAAATATTACCGCCGAGATGTTAGGTTGGGTTAGGTTAGGTTATATTACGTTACAGATGTATCTAAGGGTCCCACGGAGACGTGGATGCCAACTCGCCAGGAATGTTGTCAAATATTACCGCCGAGATGTTAGGTTGGGTCAGGTTAGGTTATATTACGTTACAGATGTATCTAAGGGTCCCACGGAGACGTAGAGGCCAACAAGACAGGAATGTGGTCACATATTACCGCCGAGATGTTAGATTGGGTTAGGTTAGGTTATATCACGTTATTGAAATATATAAAGGTCCCACGGAGGAGTAGAGGCCTATAAGCCAGGTATGTGGTCAAATATTACCGCCGAGATGTTAGATTGGGTTAGGCTACCTTATATTATGATATTGATGTATATAAAGGTCCCACGGAGACGTAGAGGCCAACTCGCTAGGAATGTTGTCAAATATTACCGCCGAGATGATAGGTTGGATTAGGTTAGGTTATATTACCTTATTGATGTATATGAAGGTCAAACGGAGACGTAGAGGCCAACTCGCCAGGAATGTTGTCAAATATTACCGCCGAGATGATAGGTTGGATTAGGTTAGGTTATATTACCTTATTGATGTATATGAAGGTCAAACGGAGACGTAGAGGGCAACTCGCCAGGAATGTTTTCAAATATTACCGCCGAGATGTTAGGTTGGGTTAGGTTAGCTTATATTACGTTATTGATGTATATGAAGGTCAAACGGAGACGTAGAGGCCAACTCGCCAGGAATGTTGTCAAATAATACCGCCGAGATGATAGGTTGGGTTAGGTTAGGTTATATTACGTTATTGATGTATATAGAGGTCCCACGGGGACGTAGAGGCCAACTCGCCAGGAATGTGGTCACATATTACCGCCGAGATGTTAGGTTGGGTTAGGTTAGGTTATATTACGTTATTGACGTATATAAAGGTCCCACGGAGACGTAGAGGCCAACTCGCCAGGAATGTTGTCAAATATTACCGCCGAGATGTTAGATTGGGTTAGGCTAGCTTATGTTATGTTATTGATGTATATAAAGGTCCCACGGAGACGTAGAGGCCAACTCGCCAGGAATGTTGTCAAATATTACCGCCGAGATGATAAGTTGGGTTACGTTAGGTTATATTACATTATTGATGTATATGAAGGTCAAACGGAGTGGTAGAGGCCAACTCGCCAGGAATGTTGTCAAATATTACCGCCGAGATGTTAGGTTGGGTTAGGTTAGGTTATATTATGTTATTGATGTATATAAAGGTCCCACGGAGACGTAGAGGCCAACTCGCCAGGAATGTTGTCAAATATTACCGCCGAGATGATAAGTTGGGTTAGGTTAGGTTATATTACGTTATTGATGTATATGAAGGTCAAACGGAGTGGTAGAGGCCAACTCGCCAGGTATGTTGTCAAATATTACCGCCGAGATGTTAGGTTGGGTTAGGTTAGGTTATATTACGTTACAGATGTATCTAAGGGTCCCACGGAGACGTGGATGCCAACTCGCCAGGAATGTTGTCAAATATTACCGCCGAGATGTTAGGTTGGGTTAGGTTAGGTTATATTACGTTACAGATGTATCTAAGGGTCCCACGGAGACGTAGAGGCCAACAAGACAGGAATGTGGTCACATATTACCGCCGAGATGTTAGATTGGGTTAGGTTAGGTTATATTACGTTATTGAAATATATAAAGGTCCCACGGAGGAGTAGAGGCCTATAAGCCAGGTATGTGGTCAAATATTACCGCCGAGATGTTAGATTGGGTTAGGCTACCTTATATTATGATATTGATGTATATAAAGGTCCCACGGAGACGTAGAGGCCAACTCGCCAGGAATGTTGTCAAATATTACCGCCGAGATGATAGGTTGGATTAGGTTAGGTTATATTACCTTATTGATGTATATGAAGGTCAAACGGAGACGTAGAGGGCAACTCGCCAGGAATGTTTTCAAATATTACCGCCGAGATGTTAGGTTGGGTTAGGTTAGGTTATATTACGTTACAGATGTATCTAAGGGTCCCACGGAGACGTGGATGCCAACTCGCCAGGAATGTTGTCAAATATTACCGCCGAGATGTTAGGTTGGGTTAGGTTAGGTTATATTACGTTACAGATGTATCTAAGGGTCCCACGGAGACGTAGAGGCCAACAAGACAGGAATGTGGTCACATATTACCGCCGAGATGTTAGATTGGGTTAGGTTAGGTTATATTACGTTATTGAAATATATAAAGGTCCCACGGAGGAGTAGAGGCCTATAAGCCAGGTATGTGGTCAAATATTACCGCCGAGATGTTAGATTGGGTTAGGCTACCTTATATTATGATATTGATGTATATAAAGGTCCCACGGAGACGTAGAGGCCAACTCGCCAGGAATGTTGTCAAATATTACCGCCGAGATGATAGGTTGGATTAGGTTAGGTTATATTACCTTATTGATGTATATGAAGGTCAAACGGAGACGTAGAGGCCAACTCGCCAGGAATGTTGTCAAATATTACCGCCGAGATGATAGGTTGGATTAGGTTAGGTTATATTACCTTATTGATGTATATGAAGGTTAAACGGAGACGTAGAGGGCAACTCGCCAGGAATGTTTTCAAATATTACCGCCGAGATGTTAGGTTGGGTTAGGTTAGCTTATATTACGTTATTGATGTATATGAAGGTCAAACGGAGACGTAGAGGCCAACTCGCCAGGAATGTTGTCAAATAATACCGCCGAGATGATAGGTTGGGTTAGGTTAGGTTATATTACGTTATTGATGTATATAGAGGTCCCACGGGGACGTAGAGGCCAACTCGCCAGGAATGTGGTCACATATTACCGCCGAGATGTTAGGTTGGGTTAGGTTAGGTTATATTACGTTATTGACGTATATAAAGGTCCCACGGAGACGTAGAGGCCAACTCGCCAGGAATGTTGTCAAATATTACCGCCGAGATGTTAGATTGGGTTAGGCTAGCTTATGTTATGTTATTGATGTATATAAAGGTCCCACGGAGACGTAGAGGCCAACTCGCCAGGAATGTTGTCAAATATTACCGCCGAGATGATAAGTTGGGTTAGGTTAGGTTATATTACGTTATTGATGTATATGAAGGTCAAACGGAGTGGTAGAGGCCAACTCGCCAGGAATGTTGTCAAATATTACCGCCGAGATGTTAGGTTGGGTTAGGTTAGGTTATATTATGTTATTGATGTATATAAGGGTCCCACGGAGACGTAGAGGCCAACTCGCCAGGAATGTTGTCAAATATTACCGCCGAGATGATAAGTTGGGTTAGGTTAGGTTATATTACGTTATTGATGTATATGAAGGTCAAACGGAGTGGTAGAGGCCAACTCGCCAGGTATGTTGTCAAATATTACCGCAGAGATGTTAGGTTGGGTTAGGTTAGGTTATATTACGTTACAGATGTATCTAAGGGTCCCACGGAGACGTGGATGCCAACTCGCCAGGAATGTTGTCAAATATTACCGCCGAGATGTTAGGTTGGGTCAGGTTAGGTTATATTACGTTACAGATGTATCTAAGGGTCCCACGGAGACGTAGAGGCCAACAAGACAGGAATGTGGTCACATATTACCGCCGAGATGTTAGATTGGGTTAGGTTAGGTTATATCACGTTATTGAAATATATAAAGGTCCCACGGAGGAGTAGAGGCCTATAAGCCAGGTATGTGGTCAAATATTACCGCCGAGATGTTAGATTGGGTTAGGCTACCTTATATTATGATATTGATGTATATAAAGGTCCCACGGAGACGTAGAGGCCAACTCGCTAGGAATGTTGTCAAATATTACCGCCGATATGATAGGTTGGATTAGGTTAGGTTATATTACCTTATTGATGTATATGAAGGTCAAACGGAGACGTAGAGGCCAACTCGCCAGGAATGTTGTCAAATATTACCGCCGAGATGATAGGTTGGATTAGGTTAGGTTATATTACCTTATTGATGTATATGAAGGTCAAACGGAGACGTAGAGGGCAACTCGCCAGGAATGTTTTCAAATATTACCGCCGAGATGTTAGGTTGGGTTAGGTTAGCTTATATTACGTTATTGATGTATATGAAGGTCAAACGGAGACGTAGAGGCCAACTCGCCAGGAATGTTGTCAAATAATACCGCCGAGATGATAGGTTGGGTTAGGTTAGGTTATATTACGTTATTGATGTATATAGAGGTCCCACGGGGACGTAGAGGCCAACTCGCCAGGAATGTGGTCACATATTACCGCCGAGATGTTAGGTTGGGTTAGGTTAGGTTATATTACGTTATTGACGTATATAAAGGTCCCACGGAGACGTAGAGGCCAACTCGCCAGGAATGTTGTCAAATATTACCGCCGAGATGTTAGATTGGGTTAGGCTAGCTTATGTTATGTTATTGATGTATATAAAGGTCCCACGGAGACGTAGAGGCCAACTCGCCAGGAATGTTGTCAAATATTACCGCCGAGATGATAAGTTGGGTTACGTTAGGTTATATTACATTATTGATGTATATGAAGGTCAAACGGAGTGGTAGAGGCCAACTCGCCAGGAATGTTGTCAAATATTACCGCCGAGATGTTAGGTTGGGTTAGGTTAGGTTATATTATGTTATTGATGTATATAAAGGTCCCACGGAGACGTAGAGGCCAACTCGCCAGGAATGTTGTCAAATATTACCGCCGAGATGATAAGTTGGGTTAGGTTAGGTTATATTACGTTATTGATGTATATGAAGGTCAAACGGAGTGGTAGAGGCCAACTCGCCAGGTATGTTGTCAAATATTACCGCCGAGATGTTAGGTTGGGTTAGGTTAGGTTATATTACGTTACAGATGTATCTAAGGGTCCCACGGAGACGTGGATGCCAACTCGCCAGGAATGTTGTCAAATATTACCGCCGAGATGTTAGGTTGGGTTAGGTTAGGTTATATTACGTTACAGATGTATCTAAGGGTCCCACGGAGACGTAGAGGCCAACAAGACAGGAATGTGGTCACATATTACCGCCGAGATGTTAGATTGGGTTAGGTTAGGTTATATTACGTTATTGAAATATATAAAGGTCCCACGGAGGAGTAGAGGCCTATAAGCCAGGTATGTGGTCAAATATTACCGCCGAGATGTTAGATTGGGTTAGGCTACCTTATATTATGATATTGATGTATATAAAGGTCCCACGGAGACGTAGAGGCCAACTCGCCAGGAATGTTGTCAAATATTACCGCCGAGATGATAGGTTGGATTAGGTTAGGTTATATTACCTTATTGATGTATATGAAGGTCAAACGGAGACGTAGAGGGCAACTCGCCAGGAATGTTTTCAAATATTACCGCCGAGATGTTAGGTTGGGTTAGGTTAGGTTATATTACGTTACAGATGTATCTAAGGGTCCCACGGAGACGTGGATGCCAACTCGCCAGGAATGTTGTCAAATATTACCGCCGAGATGTTAGGTTGGGTTAGGTTAGGTTATATTACGTTACAGATGTATCTAAGGGTCCCACGGAGACGTAGAGGCCAACAAGACAGGAATGTGGTCACATATTACCGCCGAGATGTTAGATTGGGTTAGGTTAGGTTATATTACGTTATTGAAATATATAAAGGTCCCACGGAGGAGTAGAGGCCTATAAGCCAGGTATGTGGTCAAATATTACCGCCGAGATGTTAGATTGGGTTAGGCTACCTTATATTATGATATTGATGTATATAAAGGTCCCACGGAGACGTAGAGGCCAACTCGCCAGGAATGTTGTCAAATATTACCGCCGAGATGATAGGTTGGATTAGGTTAGGTTATATTACCTTATTGATGTATATGAAGGTCAAACGGAGACGTAGAGGCCAACTCGCCAGGAATGTTGTCAAATATTACCGCCGAGATGATAGGTTGGATTAGGTTAGGTTATATTACCTTATTGATGTATATGAAGGTTAAACGGAGACGTAGAGGGCAACTCGCCAGGAATGTTTTCAAATATTACCGCCGAGATGTTAGGTTGGGTTAGGTTAGCTTATATTACGTTATTGATGTATATGAAGGTCAAACGGAGACGTAGAGGCCAACTCGCCAGGAATGTTGTCAAATAATACCGCCGAGATGATAGGTTGGGTTAGGTTAGGTTATATTACGTTATTGATGTATATAGAGGTCCCACGGGGACGTAGAGGCCAACTCGCCAGGAATGTGGTCACATATTACCGCCGAGATGTTAGGTTGGGTTAGGTTAGGTTATATTACGTTATTGACGTATATAAAGGTCCCACGGAGACGTAGAGGCCAACTCGCCAGGAATGTTGTCAAATATTACCGCCGAGATGTTAGATTGGGTTAGGCTAGCTTATGTTATGTTATTGATGTATATAAAGGTCCCACGGAGACGTAGAGGCCAACTCGCCAGGAATGTTGTCAAATATTACCGCCGAGATGATAAGTTGGGTTAGGTTAGGTTATATTACGTTATTGATGTATATGAAGGTCAAACGGAGTGGTAGAGGCCAACTCGCCAGGAATGTTGTCAAATATTACCGCCGAGATGTTAGGTTGGGTTAGGTTAGGTTATATTATGTTATTGATGTATATAAGGGTCCCACGGAGACGTAGAGGCCAACTCGCCAGGAATGTTGTCAAATATTACCGCCGAGATGATAAGTTGGGTTAGGTTAGGTTATATTACGTTATTGATGTATATGAAGGTCAAACGGAGTGGTAGAGGCCAACTCGCCAGGTATGTTGTCAAATATTACCGCAGAGATGTTAGGTTGGGTTAGGTTAGGTTATATTACGTTACAGATGTATCTAAGGGTCCCACGGAGACGTGGATGCCAACTCGCCAGGAATGTTGTCAAATATTACCGCCGAGATGTTAGGTTGGGTCAGGTTAGGTTATATTACGTTACAGATGTATCTAAGGGTCCCACGGAGACGTAGAGGCCAACAAGACAGGAATGTGGTCACATATTACCGCCGAGATGTTAGATTGGGTTAGGTTAGGTTATATCACGTTATTGAAATATATAAAGGTCCCACGGAGGAGTAGAGGCCTATAAGCCAGGTATGTGGTCAAATATTACCGCCGAGATGTTAGATTGGGTTAGGCTACCTTATATTATGATATTGATGTATATAAAGGTCCCACGGAGACGTAGAGGCCAACTCGCTAGGAATGTTGTCAAATATTACCGCCGATATGATAGGTTGGATTAGGTTAGGTTATATTACCTTATTGATGTATATGAAGGTCAAACGGAGACGTAGAGGCCAACTCGCCAGGAATGTTGTCAAATATTACCGCCGAGATGATAGGTTGGATTAGGTTAGGTTATATTACCTTATTGATGTATATGAAGGTCAAACGGAGACGTAGAGGGCAACTCGCCAGGAATGTTTTCAAATATTACCGCCGAGATGTTAGGTTGGGTTAGGTTAGCTTATATTACGTTATTGATGTATATGAAGGTCAAACGGAGACGTAGAGGCCAACTCGCCAGGAATGTTGTCAAATAATACCGCCGAGATGATAGGTTGGGTTAGGTTAGGTTATATTACGTTATTGATGTATATAGAGGTCCCACGGGGACGTAGAGGCCAACTCGCCAGGAATGTGGTCACATATTACCGCCGAGATGTTAGGTTGGGTTAGGTTAGGTTATATTACGTTATTGACGTATATAAAGGTCCCACGGAGACGTAGAGGCCAACTCGCCAGGAATGTTGTCAAATATTACCGCCGAGATGTTAGATTGGGTTAGGCTAGCTTATGTTATGTTATTGATGTATATAAAGGTCCCACGGAGACGTAGAGGCCAACTCGCCAGGAATGTTGTCAAATATTACCGCCGAGATGATAAGTTGGGTTACGTTAGGTTATATTACATTATTGATGTATATGAAGGTCAAACGGAGTGGTAGAGGCCAACTCGCCAGGAATGTTGTCAAATATTACCGCCGAGATGTTAGGTTGGGTTAGGTTAGGTTATATTATGTTATTGATGTATATAAAGGTCCCACGGAGACGTAGAGGCCAACTCGCCAGGAATGTTGTCAAATATTACCGCCGAGATGATAAGTTGGGTTAGGTTAGGTTATATTACGCTATTGATGTATATGAAGGTCAAACGGAGTGGTAGAGGCCAACTCGCCAGGTATGTTGTCAAATATTACCGCCGAGATGTTAGGTTGGGTTAGGTTAGGTTATATTACGTTACAGATGTATCTAAGGGTCCCACGGAGACGTGGATGCCAACTCGCCAGGAATGTTGTCAAATATTACCGCCGAGATGTTAGGTTGGGTTAGGTTAGGTTATATTACGTTACAGATGTATCTAAGGGTCCCACGGAGACGTAGAGGCCAACAAGACAGGAATGTGGTCACATATTACCGCCGAGATGTTAGATTGGGTTAGGTTAGGTTATATTACGTTATTGAAATATATAAAGGTCCCACGGAGGAGTAGAGGCCTATAAGCCAGGTATGTGGTCAAATATTACCGCCGAGATGTTAGATTGGGTTAGGCTACCTTATATTATGATATTGATGTATATAAAGGTCCCACGGAGACGTAGAGGCCAACTCGCCAGGAATGTTGTCAAATATTACCGCCGAGATGATAGGTTGGATTAGGTTAGGTTATATTACCTTATTGATGTATATGAAGGTCAAACGGAGACGTAGAGGCCAACTCGCCAGGAATGTTGTCAAATATTACGGCCGAGATGTTAGGTTGGGTGAGGTTAGGTTGTATTACGTTATTGATGTATAGGAAGGTCGGACGGAGTGGTAGAGGCCAACTCGCCAGGAATGTTGTCAAATATTACCGCCGAGATGTTAGGTTGGGTTAGGTTAGGTTATATTACGTTACAGATGTATCTAAGGGTCCCACGGAGACGTAGATGCCAACTCGCCAGGAATGTTGTCAAATATTACCGCCGAGATGTTAGGTTGGGTTAGGTTCTGTTATATTACGTTACAGATGTATCTAAGGGTCCCACGGAGATGTAGAGGCCAACAAGACAGGAATGTGGTCAAATATTACCGCCGAGATGTTAGATTGGGTTAGGTTAGGTTATATTACTTTATTGAAGTATATAAAGGTCCCACGGAGGAGTAGAGGCCTATAAGCCAGGAATGTGGTCAAATATTAGCGCCGAGATGTTAGATTGGGGTAGGCTAGCTTATATTATGATATTGATGTATATAAAGGTCCCACGGAGACGTAGAGGCCAACTCGCCAGGAATGTTGTCAAATATTACCGCCGAGATGATAGGTTGGATTAGGTTAGGTTATATTACCTTATTGATGTATATGAAGGTCAAACGGAGACGTAGAGGGCAACTCGCCAGGAATGTTTTCAAATATTACCGCCGAGATGTTAGGTTGGGTTAGGTTAGCTTATATTACGTTATTGATGTATATGAAGGTCAAACGGAGACGTAGAGGCCAACTCGCCAGGAATGTTGTCAAATATTACCGCCGAGATGTTAGGTTGGGTTAGGTTAGCTTATATTACGTTATTGATGTATATGAAGGTCAAACGGAGTGGAAGAGGCCAACTCGCCAGGAATGTTGTCAAATATTACCGCCGAGATGTTAGGTTGGGTTAGGTTAGGTTATATTACGTTACAGATGTATCTAAGGGTCCCACGGAGACGTAGATGCCAACTCGCCAGGAATGTTGTCAAATATTACCGCCGAGATGATAGGTTGGATTAGGTTAGGTTATATTACCTTATTGTTGTATATGAAGGTCAAACGGAGACGTAGAGGCCAACTCGCCAGGAATGTTGTCAAATATTACCGCCGAGATGTTAGGTTGGGTTACGTTAGGTTATATTACGTTATTGATGTATATAAAGGTCCCACGGAGACGTAGAGGCCAACAAGCCAGGAATGTGGTCAAATATTACCGCCGGGATGTTAGGTTGGGTTAGGTTAGGTTATATTACGTTATTGATGTATATGAAGGTCAAACGAAGACGTAGAGGCCAACAAGCCAGGAATGTGGTCAAATATTACCGCCGGGATGTTAGGTTGGGTTAGGTTAGGTTATATTACGTTATTGATGTATATAAAGGTCCCACGGAGACGTAGAGGCCAACTCGCCAGGAATGTGGTCAAATATTACCGCCGAGATGTTAGATTGGGTTAGGCCAACTCGTTATTGATGTATATAAAGGTCCCAGGGAGACGTAGATGCCAACTCGCCGGGAATGTTGTCAAATATTACCGCCGAGATGTTAGGTTGGGTTAGGTTAGGTTATATTACGTTATTGAAATATATAAAGTTACCACGGAGGAGTAGAGGCCTATAAGCCAGGAATGTGTTCAAATATTACCGCCGAGATGTTAGGTTGGGTTAGGTTAGGTTATATTACGTTATTGAAATATATAAAGTACCCACGGAGGAGTAGAGGCCTATAAGCCAGGAATGTGGTCAAATATTACCGCCGAGATGTTAGATTGGGTTAGGCTAGCTTATATTATGTTATTGATGTATATAAAGGTCCCACGGAGACGTAGAGGCCAACTCGCCAGGAATGTTGTCAAGTATTACCGCCGAGATGTTAGGTTGGGTTATGTTAGGTTATATTACGTTATTGATGTATATAAAGGTCCCACGGAGACGTAGAGTCCAACAAGCCAGGAATGTGGTCACATATTACCGCCGAGATGTTAGATTGGGTTTGGCTAGCTTATATTATGTTATTGATGTATATAAAGGTCCCAAAGAGACGTAGAGGCCAACTCGCCAGGAATGTTGTCAAATATTACCGCCGAGATGATAAGTTGGGTTAGGTTAGGTTATATTACGTTATTGATGTATATGAAGGTCAAACGGATTGGTAGAGGCCAACTCGCCAGGAATGTTGTCAAATATTACCGCCGAGATGATAGGTTGGATTAGGTTAGGTTATATTACCTTATTGATGTATATGAAGGTCAAACGGAGACGTAGAGGGCAACTCGCCAGGAATGTTTTCAAATATTACCGCCGAGATGTTAGGTTGGGTTAGGTTAGCTTATATTACGTTATTGATGTATATGAAGGTCCCACGGAGACGTAGAAGCCAACTCGCTAGGAATGTTGTCAAATATTACCGCCGAGATGATAGGTTGGATTAGGTTAGGTTATATTACCTTATTGATGTATATGAAGGTCAAACGGAGACGTAGAGGCCAACTCGCCAGGAATGTTGTCAAATATTACCGCCGAGATGATAGGTTGGATTAGGTTAGGTTATATTACCTTATTGATGTATATGAAGGTTAAACGGAGACGTAGAGGGCAACTCGCCAGGAATGTTTTCAAATATTACCGCCGAGATGTTAGGTTGGGTTAGGTTAGCTTATATTACGTTATTGATGTATATGAAGGTCAAACGGAGACGTAGAGGCCAACTCGCCAGGAATGTTGTCAAATAATACCGCCGAGATGATAGGTTGGGTTAGGTTAGGTTATATTACGTTATTGATGTATATAGAGGTCCCACGGGGACGTAGAGGCCAACTCGCCAGGAATGTGGTCACATATTACCGCCGAGATGTTAGGTTGGGTTTGGTTAGGTTATATTACGTTATTGACGTATATAAAGGTCCCACGGAGACGTAGAGGCCAACTCGCCAGGAATGTTGTCAAATATTACCGCCGAGATGTTAGATTGGGTTAGGCTAGCTTATGTTATGTTATTGATGTATATAAAGGTCCCACGGAGACGTAGAGGCCAACTCGCCAGGAATGTTGTCAAATATTACCGCCGAGATGATAAGTTGGGTTAGGTTAGGTTATATTACGTTATTGATGTATATGAAGGTCAAACGGAGTGGTAGAGGCCAACTCGCCAGGAATGTTGTCAAATATTACCGCCGAGATGTTAGGTTGGGTTAGGTTAGGTTATATTATGTTATTGATGTATATAAGGGTCCCACGGAGACGTAGAGGCCAACTCGCCAGGAATGTTGTCAAATATTACCGCCGAGATGATAAGTTGGGTTAGGTTAGGTTATATTACGTTATTGATGTATATGAAGGTCAAACGGAGTGGTAGAGGCCAACTCGCCAGGTATGTTGTCAAATATTACCGCCGAGATGATAGGTTGGATTAGGTTAGGTTATATTACCTTATTGATGTATATGAAGGTCAAACGGAGACGTAGAGGGCAACTCGCCAGGAATGTTTTCAAATATTACCGCCGAGATGTTAGGTTGGGTTAGGCTAGCTTATATTACGTTATTGATGTATATGAAGGTCAAACGGAGACGTAGAGGCCAACTCGCCAGGAATGTTGTCAAATAATACCGCCGAGATGATAGGTTGGGTTAGGTTAGGTTATATTACGTTATTGATGTATATAGAGTTCCCACGGGGACGTAGAGGCCAACTCGCCAGGAATGTGGTCACATATTACCGCCGAGATGTTAGGTTGGGTTAGGTTAGGTTATATTACGTTATTGACGTATATAAAGGTCCCACGGAGACGTAGAGGCCAACTCGCCAGGAATGTTGTCAAATATTACCGCCGAGATGTTAGATTGGGTTAGGCTAGCTTATGTTATGTTATTGATGTATATAAAGGTCCCACGGAGACGTAGAGGCCAACTCGCCAGGAATGTTGTCAAATATTACCGCCGAGATGATAAGTTGGGTTAGGTTAGGTTATATTACGTTATTGATGTATATGAAGGTCAAACGGAGTGGTAGAGGCCAACTCGCCAGGAATGTTGTCAAATATTACCGCCGAGATGTTAGGTTGGGTTAGGTTAGGTTATATTATGTTATTGATGTATATAAGGGTCCCACGGAGACGTAGAGGCCAACTCGCCAGGAATGTTGTCAAATATTACCGCCGAGATGATAAGTTGGGTTAGGTTAGGTTATATTACGTTATTGATGTATATGAAGGTCAAACGGAGTGGTAGAGGCCAACTCGCCAGGTATGTTGTCAAATATTACCGCCGAGATGTTAGGTTGGGTTAGGTTAGGTTATATTACGTTACAGATGTATCTAAGGGTCCCACGGAGACGTGGATGCCAACTCGCCAGGAATGTTGTCAAATATTACCGCCGAGATGTTAGGTTGGGTCAGGTTAGGTTATATTACGTTACAGATGTATCTAAGGGTCCCACGGAGACGTAGAGGCCAACAAGACAGGAATGTGGTCACATATTACCGCCGAGATGTTAGATTGGGTTAGGTTAGGTTATATCACGTTATTGAAATATATAAAGGTCCCACGGAGGAGTAGAGGCCTATAAGCCAGGTATGTGGTCAAATATTACCGCCGAGATGTTAGATTGGGTTAGGCTACCTTATATTATGATATTGATGTATATAAAGGTCCCACGGAGACGTAGAGGCCAACTCGCTAGGAATGTTGTCAAATATTACCGCCGAGATGATAGGTTGGATTAGGTTAGGTTATATTACCTTATTGATGTATATGAAGGTCAAACGGAGACGTAGAGGCCAACTCGCCAGGAATGTTGTCAAATATTACCGCCGAGATGATAGGTTGGATTAGGTTAGGTTATATTACCTTATTGATGTATATGAAGGTCAAACGGAGACGTAGAGGGCAACTCGCCAGGAATGTTTTCAAATATTACCGCCGAGATGTTAGGTTGGGTTAGGTTAGCTTATATTACGTTATTGATGTATATGAAGGTCAAACGGAGACGTAGAGGCCAACTCGCCAGGAATGTTGTCAAATAATACCGCCGAGATGATAGGTTGGGTTAGGTTAGGTTATATTACGTTATTGATGTATATAGAGGTCCCACGGGGACGTAGAGGCCAACTCGCCAGGAATGTGGTCACATATTACCGCCGAGATGTTAGGTTGGGTTAGGTTAGGTTATATTACGTTATTGACGTATATAAAGGTCCCACGGAGACGTAGAGGCCAACTCGCCAGGAATGTTGTCAAATATTACCGCCGAGATGTTAGATTGGGTTAGGCTAGCTTATGTTATGTTATTGATGTATATAAAGGTCCCACGGAGACGTAGAGGCCAACTCGCCAGGAATGTTGTCAAATATTACCGCCGAGATGATAAGTTGGGTTACGTTAGGTTATATTACATTATTGATGTATATGAAGGTCAAACGGAGTGGTAGAGGCCAACTCGCCAGGAATGTTGTCAAATATTACCGCCGAGATGTTAGGTTGGGTTAGGTTAGGTTATATTATGTTATTGATGTATATAAAGGTCCCACGGAGACGTAGAGGCCAACTCGCCAGGAATGTTGTCAAATATTACCGCCGAGATGATAAGTTGGGTTAGGTTAGGTTATATTACGTTATTGATGTATATGAAGGTCAAACGGAGTGGTAGAGGCCAACTCGCCAGGTATGTTGTCAAATATTACCGCCGAGATGTTAGGTTGGGTTAGGTTAGGTTATATTACGTTACAGATGTATCTAAGGGTCCCACGGAGACGTGGATGCCAACTCGCCAGGAATGTTGTCAAATATTACCGCCGAGATGTTAGGTTGGGTTAGGTTAGGTTATATTACGTTACAGATGTATCTAAGGGTCCCACGGAGACGTAGAGGCCAACAAGACAGGAATGTGGTCACATATTACCGCCGAGATGTTAGATTGGGTTAGGTTAGGTTATATTACGTTATTGAAATATATAAAGGTCCCACGGAGGAGTAGAGGCCTATAAGCCAGGTATGTGGTCAAATATTACCGCCGAGATGTTAGATTGGGTTAGGCTACCTTATATTATGATATTGATGTATATAAAGGTCCCACGGAGACGTAGAGGCCAACTCGCCAGGAATGTTGTCAAATATTACCGCCGAGATGATAGGTTGGATTAGGTTAGGTTATATTACCTTATTGATGTATATGAAGGTCAAACGGAGACGTAGAGGCCAACTCGCCAGGAATGTTGTCAAATATTACGGCCGAGATGTTAGGTTGGGTGAGGTTAGGTTGTATTACGTTATTGATGTATAGGAAGGTCGGACGGAGTGGTAGAGGCCAACTCGCCAGGAATGTTGTCAAATATTACCGCCGAGATGTTAGGTTGGGTTAGGTTAGGTTATATTACGTTACAGATGTATCTAAGGGTCCCACGGAGACGTAGATGCCAACTCGCCAGGAATGTTGTCAAATATTACCGCCGAGATGTTAGGTTGGGTTAGGTTCTGTTATATTACGTTACAGATGTATCTAAGGGTCCCACGGAGACGTAGAGGCCAACAAGACAGGAATGTGGTCAAATATTACCGCCGAGATGTTAGATTGGGTTAGGTTAGGTTATATTACTTTATTGAAGTATATAAAGGTCCCACGGAGGAGTAGAGGCCTATAAGCCAGGAATGTGGTCAAATATTAGCGCCGAGATGTTAGATTGGGTTAGGCTAGCTTATATTATGATATTGATGTATATAAAGGTCCCACGGAGACGTAGAGGCCAACTCGCCAGGAATGTTGTCAAATATTACCGCCGAGATGATAGGTTGGATTAGGTTAGGTTATATTACCTTATTGATGTATATGAAGGTCAAACGGAGACGTAGAGGGCAACTCGCCAGGAATGTTTTCAAATATTACCGCCGAGATGTTAGGTTGGGTTAGGTTAGCTTATATTACGTTATTGATGTATATGAAGGTCAAACGGAGACGTAGAGGCCAACTCGCCAGGAATGTTGTCAAATATTACCGCCGAGATGTTAGGTTGGGTTAGGTTAGCTTATATTACGTTATTGATGTATATGAAGGTCAAACGGAGTGGTAGAGGCCAACTCGCCAGGAATGTTGTCAAATATTACCGCCGAGATGTTAGGTTGGGTTAGGTTAGGTTATATTACGTTACAGATGTATCTAAGGGTCCCACGGAGACGTAGATGCCAACTCGCCAGGAATGTTGTCAAATATTACCGCCGAGATGATAGGTTGGATTAGGTTAGGTTATATTACCTTATTGTTGTATATGAAGGTCAAACGGAGACGTAGAGGCCAACTCGCCAGGAATGTTGTCAAATATTACCGCCGAGATGTTAGGTTGGGTTACGTTAGGTTATATTACGTTATTGATGTATATAAAGGTCCCACGGAGACGTAGAGGCCAACAAGCCAGGAATGTGGTCAAATATTACCGCCGGGATGTTAGGTTGGGTTAGGTTAGGTTATATTACGTTATTGATGTATATGAAGGTCAAACGAAGACGTAGAGGCCAACTCGCCAGGAATGTTGTCAAATAATACCGCCGAGATGATAGGTTGGGTTAGGTTAGGTTATAATACGTTATTGATGTATATAGAGGTCCCACGGAGACGTAGAGGCCAACTCGCCAGGAATGTTGTCAAATATTACCGCCGAGATGTTAGGTTGGGTTATGTTAGGTTATATTACGTTATTGATGTATATAAAGGTCCCACGGAGACGTAGAGGCCAACAAGCCAGGAATGTGGTCAAATATTACCGCCGGGATGTTAGGTTGGGTTAGGTTAGGTTATATTACGTTATTGATGTATATAAAGGTCCCACGGAGACATAGAGGCCAACTCGCCAGGAATGTGGTCAAATATTACCGCCGAGATGTTAGATTGGGTTAGGCCAACTCGTTATTGATGTATATAAAGGTCCCAGGGAGACGTAGATGCCAACTCGCCGGGAATGTTGTCAAATATTACCGCCGAGATGTTAGGTTGGGTTAGGTTAGGTTATATTACGTTATTGAAATATATAAGGTTACCACGGAGGAGTAGAGGCCTATAAGCCAGGAATGTGTTCAAATATTACCGCCGAGATGTTAGGTTGGGTTAGGTTAGGTTATATTACGTTATTGAAATATATAAAGTACCCACGGAGGAGTAGAGGCCTATAAGCCAGGAATGTGGTCAAATATTACCGCCGAGATGTTAGATTGGGTTAGGCTAGCTTATATTATGTTATTGATGTATATAAAGGTCCCACGGAGACGTAGAGGCCAACTCGCCAGGAATGTTGTCAAGTATTACCGCCGAGATGTTAGGTTGGGTTATGTTAGGTTATATTACGTTATTGATGTATATAAAGGTCCCACGGAGACGTAGAGTCCAACAAGCCAGGAATGTGGTCACATATTACCGCCGAGATGTTAGATTGGGTTTGGCTAGCTTATATTATGTTATTGATGTATATAAAGGTCCCAAAGAGACGTAGAGGCCAACTCGCCAGGAATGTTGTCAAATATTACAGCCGAGATGATAAGTTGGGTTAGGTTAGGTTATATTACGTTATTGATGTATATGAAGGTCAAACGGATTGGTAGAGGCCAACTCGCCAGGAATGTTGTCAAATATAACCGCCGAGATGTTAGGTTGGGTTGGGTTAGGTTATATTACGTTACAGATGTATCGAAGGGTCCCACGGAGACGTAGATGCCAACTCGCCAGGAATGTTGTCAAATATTACCGCCGAGATGTTAGGTTGGGTTAGGTTAGGTTATATTACGTTAGAAATGTATCTAAGGGTCCCACGGAGACGTAGAGGCCAACAAGACAGGAATGTGGTCACATATTACCGCCGAGATGTTAGATTGGGTTAGGTTAGGTTATATTATCTTATTGATGTATATGAAGGTCAAACGGAGACGTAGAGGCCAACTCGCCAGGAATGTTGTCAAATATTACCGCCGAGATGTTAGGTTGGGTTAGGTTAGGTTATATTACGTTATTGAAATATATAAAGTACCCACGGAGGAGTAGAGGCCTATAAGCCAGGAATGTGGTAAAATATTACCGCCGAGATGTTAGATTGGGTTAGGCTAGCTTATATTATGTTATTGATGTATATAAAGGTCCCACGGAGACGTAGAGGCCAACTCGCCAGGAATGTTGTCAAGTATTACCGCCGAGATGTTAGGTTGGGTTAGGTTAGGTTATATTACGTTATTGAAATATATAAAGTTCCCACGGAGGAGTAGAGGCCTATAAGCCAGGAATGTGGTCAAATATTACCGCCGAGATGTTAGATTGGGTTAGGCTAGCTTATATTACGTTATTGATGTATATGAAAGTCAAACGGAGAGGTAGAGGCCAACTCGCCAGGGATGATGTCAAATATTACCGCCGAAATGATAGGTTGGATTAGGTTAGGTTATGTTACCTTATTGATGTATATGAAGGTCAAACGGAGACGTAGAGGCCAACTCGCGAGGAATGTTGTCAAATATTACCGCCGAGATGTTAGGTTGGGTTAGGTTAGCTTATATTACGTTATTGATGTATATGAAGGTCAAACGGAGACGTAGAGGCCAACTCGCCAGGAATG
Organism: Xylocopa violacea; assembly: GCA_963969225.1. NCBI lineage: Eukaryota > Metazoa > Arthropoda > Insecta > Hymenoptera > Apidae > Xylocopa > Xylocopa violacea. Next base: position 3,113,341 of record CAXAJV010000836.1, on the reverse strand, counting down.
TTGTCATGTATTACCGCCGAGATGTTAGGTTGGGTTAGGTTCTGTTATATTACGTTACAGATGTATCTAAGGGTCCCACGGAGACGTAGAGGCCAACAAGACAGGAATGTGGTCAAATATTACCGCCGAGATGTTAGATTGGGTTAGGTTAGGTTATATTACGTTATTGAAATATATAAAGGTCCCACGGAGGAGTAGAGACCTATAAGCCAGGAATGTGGTCAAATATTACCGACGAGACGTTAGATTGGGTAAGGCTAGCTTATATTATGATATTGATGTATATAAAGGTCCCACGGAGACGTGGAGGCCAACTCGCCAGGAATGTTGTCAAATATTACCGCCGAGATGATAGGTTGGATTAGGTTAGGTTATGTTACCTTATTGATGTATATGAAGGTCAAACGGAGACGTAGAGGCCAACTCGCCAGGAATGTTGTCAAATATTACCGCCGAGATGATAGGTTGGTTAGGTTAGCTTATATTACGTTATTGATGTATATAAAAGTCCCACGGAGACGTAGAGGCCCACAAGACAGGAATGTTGTCAAACATTACCGCCGAGATGTTAGGTTGGGTTAGGTTAGCTTATATTACGTTATTGATGTATATGAAGGTCAAACGGAGACGTAGAGGCCAACTCGCCAGGAATGTTGTCAAATAATACCGCCGAGATGATAGGTTGGGTTAGGTTAGGTTATATTACGTTATTGATGTATATAGAGGTCCCACGGGGACGTAGAGGCCAACTCGCCAGGAATGTGGTCACATATTACCGCCGAGATGTTAGGTTGGGTTAGGTTAGGTTATATTACGTTATTGACGTATATAAAGGTCCCACGGAGACGTGGAGGCCAACTCGCCAGGAATGTTGTCAAATATTACCGCCGAGATGTTAGATTGGGTTAGGCTAGCTTATGTTATGTTATTGATGTATATAAAGGTCCCACGGAGACGTAGAGGCCAACTCGCCAGGAATGTTGTCAAATATTACCGCCGAGATGATAAGTTGGGTTAGGTTAGGTTATATTACGTTATTGATGTATATGAAGGTCAAACGGAGTGGTAGAGGCCAACTCGCCAGGAATGTTGTCAAATATTACCGCCGAGATGTTAGGTTGGGTTAGGTTAGGTTATATTATGTTATTGATGTATATAAGGGTCCCACGGAGACGTAGAGGCCAACTCGCCAGGAATGTTGTCAAATATTACCGCCGAGATGATAAGTTGGGTTAGGTTAGGTTATATTACGTTATTGATGTATATGAAGGTCAAACGGAGTGGTAGAGGCCAACTCGCCAGGTATGTTGTCAAATATTACCGCCGAGATGTTAGGTTGGGTTAGGTTAGGTTATATTACGTTACAGATGTATCTAAGGGTCCCACGGAGACGTGGATGCCAACTCGCCAGGAATGTTGTCAAATATTACCGCCGAGATGTTAGGTTGGGTCAGGTTAGGTTATATTACGTTACAGATGTATCTAAGGGTCCCACGGAGACGTAGAGGCCAACAAGACAGGAATGTGGTCACATATTACCGCCGAGATGTTAGATTGGGTTAGGTTAGGTTATATCACGTTATTGAAATATATAAAGGTCCCACGGAGGAGTAGAGGCCTATAAGCCAGGTATGTGGACAAATATTACCGCCGAGATGTTAGATTGGGTTAGGCTACCTTATATTATGATATTGATGTATATAAAGGTCCCACGGAGACGTAGAGGCCAACTCGCTAGGAATGTTGTCAAATATTACCGCCGAGATGATAGGTTGGATTAGGTTAGGTTATATTACCTTATTGATGTATACGAAGGTCAAACGGAGACGTAGAGGCCAACTCGCCAGGAATGTTGTCAAATATTACCGCCGAGATGATAGGTTGGATTAGGTTAGGTTATATTACCTTATTGATGTATATGAAGGTCAAACGGAGACGTAGAGGGCAACTCGCCAGGAATGTTTTCAAATATTACCGCCGAGATGTTAGGTTGGGTTAGGTTAGCTTATATTACGTTATTGATGTATATGAAGGTCAAACGGAGACGTAGAGGCCAACTCGCCAGGAATGTTGTCAAATAATACCGCCGAGATGATAGGTTGGGTTAGGTTAGGTTATATTACGTTATTGATGTATATAGAGGTCCCACGGGGACGTAGAGGCCAACTCGCCAGGAATGTGGTCACATATTACCGCCGAGATGTTAGGTTGGGTTAGGTTAGGTTATATTACGTTATTGACGTATATAAAGGTCCCACGGAGACGTAGAGGCCAACTCGCCAGGAATGTTGTCAAATATTACCGCCGAGATGTTAGATTGGGTTAGGCGAGCTTATGTTATGTTATTGATGTATATAAAGGTCCCACGGAGACGTAGAGGCCAACTCGCCAGGAATGTTGTCAAATATTACCGCCGAAATGATAAGTTGGGTTACGTTAGGTTATATTACGTTATTGATGTATATGAAGGTCAAACGGAGTGGTAGAGGCCAACTCGCCAGGAATGTTGTCAAATATTACCGCCGAGATGTTAGGTTGGGTTAGGTTAGGTTATATTATGTTATTGATGTATATAAAGGTCCCACGGAGACGTAGAGGCCAACTCGCCAGGAATGTTGTCAAATATTACCGCCGAGATGATAAGTTGGGTTAGGTTAGGTTATATTACGTTATTGATGTATATGAAGGTCAAACGGAGTGGTAGAGGCCAACTCGCCAGGTATGTTGTCAAATATTACCGCCGAGATGTTAGGTTGGGTTAGGTTAGGTTATATTACGTTACAGATGTATCTAAGGGTCCCACGGAGACGTGGATGCCAACTCGCCAGGAATGTTGTCAAATATTACCGCCGAGATGTTAGGTTGGGTTAGGTTAGGTTATATTACGTTACAGATGTATCTAAGGGTCCCACGGAGACGTAGAGGCCAACAAGACAGGAATGTGGTCACATATTACCGCCGAGATGTTAGATTGGGTTAGGTTAGGTTATATTACGTTATTGAAATATATAAAGGTCCCACGGAGGAGTAGAGGCCTATAAGCCAGGTATGTGGTCAAATATTACCGCCGAGATGTTAGATTGGGTTAGGCTACCTTATATTATGATATTGATGTATATAAAGGTCCCACGGAGACGTAGAGGCCAACTCGCCAGGAATGTTGTCAAATATTACCGCCGAGATGATAGGTTGGATTAGGTTAGGTTATATTACCTTATTGATGTATATGAAGGTCAAACGGAGACGTAGAGGCCAACTCGCCAGGAATGTTGTCAAATATTACGGCCGAGATGTTAGGTTGGGTGAGGTTAGGTTGTATTACGTTATTGATGTATAGGAAGGTCGGACGGAGTGGTAGAGGCCAACTCGCCAGGAATGTTGTCAAATATTACCGCCGAGATGTTAGGTTGGGTTAGGTTAGGTTATATTACGTTACAGATGTATATGAAGGTCAAACGGAGACGTAGAGGCCAACTCGCCAGGAATGTTGTCAAATAATACCGCCGAGATGATAGGTTGGGTTAGGTTAGGTTATATTACGTTATTGATGTATATAGAGGTCCCACGGGGACGTAGAGGCCAACTCGCCAGGAATGTGGTCACATATTACCGCCGAGATGTTAGGTTGGGTTAGGTTAGGTTATATTACGTTATTGACGTATATAAAGGTCCCACGGAGACGTAGAGGCCAACTCGCCAGGAATGTTGTCAAATATTACCGCCGAGATGTTAGATTGGGTTAGGCTAGCTTATGTTATGTTATTGATGTATATAAAGGTCCCACGGAGACGTAGAGGCCAACTCGCCAGGAATGTTGTCAAATATTACCGCCGAGATGATAAGTTGGGTTACGTTAGGTTATATTACATTATTGATGTATATGAAGGTCAAACGGAGTGGTAGAGGCCAACTCGCCAGGAATGTTGTCAAATATTACCGCCGAGATGTTAGGTTGGGTTAGGTTAGGTTATATTATGTTATTGATGTATATAAAGGTCCCACGGAGACGTAGAGGCCAACTCGCCAGGAATGTTGTCAAATATTACCGCCGAGATGATAAGTTGGGTTAGGTTAGGTTATATTACGTTATTGATGTATATGAAGGTCAAACGGAGTGGTAGAGGCCAACTCGCCAGGTATGTTGTCAAATATTACCGCCGAGATGTTAGGTTGGGTTAGGTTAGGTTATATTACGTTACAGATGTATCTAAGGGTCCCACGGAGACGTGGATGCCAACTCGCCAGGAATGTTGTCAAATATTACCGACGAGATGTTAGGTTGGGTTAGGTTAGGTTATATTACGTTACAGATGTATCTAAGGGTCCCACGGAGACGTAGAGGCCAACAAGACAGGAATGTGGTCACATATTACCGCCGAGATGTTAGATTGGGTTAGGTTAGGTTATATTACGTTATTGAAATATATAAAGGTCCCACGGAGGAGTAGAGGCCTATAAGCCAGGTATGTGGTCAAATATTACCGCCGAGATGTTAGATTGGGTTAGGCTACCTTATATTATGATATTGATGTATATAAAGGTCCCACGGAGACGTAGAGGCCAACTCGCCAGGAATGTTGTCAAATATTACCGCCGAGATGATAGGTTGGATTAGGTTAGGTTATATTACCTTATTGATGTATATGAAGGTCAAACGGAGACGTAGAGGCCAACTCGCCAGGAATGTTGTCAAATATTACGGCCGAGATGTTAGGTTGGGTGAGGTTAGGTTGTATTACGTTATTGATGTATAGGAAGGTCGGACGGAGTGGTAGAGGCCAACTCGCCAGGAATGTTGTCAAATATTACCGCCGAGATGTTAGGTTGGGTTAGGTTAGGTTATATTACGTTACAGATGTATCTAAGGGTCCCACGGAGACGTAGATGCCAACTCGCCAGGAATGTTGTCAAATATTACCGCCGAGATGTTAGGTTGGGTTAGGTTCTGTTATATTACGTTACAGATGTATCGAAGGGTCCCACGGAGACGTAGATGCCAACTCGCCAGGAATGTTGTCAAATATTACCGCCGAGATGTTAGGTTGGGTTAGGTTAGGTTATATTACGTTAGAAATGTATCTAAGGGTCCCACGGAGACGTAGAGGCCAACAAGACAGGAATGTGGTCACATATTACCGCCGAGATGTTAGATTGGGTTAGGTTAGGTTATATTACTTTATTGAAGTATATAAAGGTCCCACGGAGGAGTAGAGGCCTATAAGCCAGGAATGTGGTCAAATATTAGCGCCGAGATGTTAGATTGGGTTAGGCTAGCTTATATTATGATATTGATGTATATAAAGGTCCCACGGAGACGTAGAGGCCAACTCGCCAGGAATGTTGTCAAATATTACCGCCGAGATGATAGGTTGGATTAGGTTAGGTTATATTACCTTATTGATGTATATGAAGGTCAAACGGAGACGTAGAGGGCAACTCGCCAGGAATGTTTTCAAATATTACCGCCGAGATGTTAGGTTGGGTTAGGTTAGCTTATATTACGTTATTGATGTATATGAAGGTCAAACGGAGACGTAGAGGCCAACTCGCCAGGAATGTTGTCAAATATTACCGCCGAGATGTTAGGTTGGGTTAGGTTAGCTTATATTACGTTATTGATGTATATGAAGGTCAAACGGAGTGGTAGAGGCCAACTCGCCAGGAATGTTGTCAAATATTACCGCCGAGATGTTAGGTTGGGTTAGGTTAGGTTATATTACGTTACAGATGTATCTAAGGGTCCCACGGAGACGTAGATGCCAACTCGCCAGGAATGTTGTCAAATATTACCGCCGAGATGATAGGTTGGATTAGGTTAGGTTATATTACCTTATTGTTGTATATGAAGGTCAAACGGAGACGTAGAGGCCAACTCGCCAGGAATGTTGTCAAATATTACCGCCGAGATGTTAGGTTGGGTTACGTTAGGTTATATTACGTTATTGATGTATATAAAGGTCCCACGGAGACGTAGAGGCCAACAAGCCAGGAATGTGGTCAAATATTACCGCCGGGATGTTAGGTTGGGTTAGGTTAGGTTATATTACGTTATTGATGTATATGAAGGTCAAACGAAGACGTAGAGGCCAACTCGCCAGGAATGTTGTCAAATAATACCGCCGAGATGATAGGTTGGGTTAGGTTAGGTTATATTACCTTATTGATGTATATGAAGGTCAAACGGAGACGTAGAGGCCAACTCGCCAGGAATGTTGTCAAATATTACGGCCGAGATGTTAGGTTGGGTGAGGTTAGGTTGTATTACGTTATTGATGTATAGGAAGGTCGGACGGAGTGGTAGAGGCCAACTCGCCAGGAATGTTGTCAAATATTACCGCCGAGATGTTAGGTTGGGTTAGGTTAGGTTATATTACGTTACAGATGTATCTAAGGGTCCCACGGAGACGTAGATGCCAACTCGCCAGGAATGTTGTCAAATATTACCGCCGAGATGTTAGGTTGGGTTAGGTTCTGTTATATTACGTTACAGATGTATCGAAGGGTCCCACGGAGACGTAGATGCCAACTCGCCAGGAATGTTGTCAAATATTACCGCCGAGATGTTAGGTTGGGTTAGGTTAGGTTATATTACGTTAGAAATGTATCTAAGGGTCCCACGGAGACGTAGAGGCCAACAAGACAGGAATGTGGTCACATATTACCGCCGAGATGTTAGATTGGGTTAGGTTAGGTTATATTACTTTATTGAAGTATATAAAGGTCCCACGGAGGAGTAGAGGCCTATAAGCCAGGAATGTGGTCAAATATTAGCGCCGAGATGTTAGATTGGGTTAGGCTAGCTTATATTATGATATTGATGTATATAAAGGTCCCACGGAGACGTAGAGGCCAACTCGCCAGGAATGTTGTCAAATATTACCGCCGAGATGATAGGTTGGATTAGGTTAGGTTATATTACCTTATTGATGTATATGAAGGTCAAACGGAGACGTAGAGGGCAACTCGCCAGGAATGTTTTCAAATATTACCGCCGAGATGTTAGGTTGGGTTAGGTTAGCTTATATTACGTTATTGATGTATATGAAGGTCAAACGGAGACGTAGAGGCCAACTCGCCAGGAATGTTGTCAAATATTACCGCCGAGATGTTAGGTTGGGTTAGGTTAGCTTATATTACGTTATTGATGTATATGAAGGTCAAACGGAGTGGTAGAGGCCAACTCGCCAGGAATGTTGTCAAATATTACCGCCGAGATGTTAGGTTGGGTTAGGTTAGGTTATATTACGTTACAGATGTATCTAAGGGTCCCACGGAGACGTAGATGCCAACTCGCCAGGAATGTTGTCAAATATTACCGCCGAGATGATAGGTTGGATTAGGTTAGGTTATATTACCTTATTGTTGTATATGAAGGTCAAACGGAGACGTAGAGGCCAACTCGCCAGGAATGTTGTCAAATATTACCGCCGAGATGTTAGGTTGGGTTACGTTAGGTTATATTACGTTATTGATGTATATAAAGGTCCCACGGAGACGTAGAGGCCAACAAGCCAGGAATGTGGTCAAATATTACCGCCGGGATGTTAGGTTGGGTTAGGTTAGGTTATATTACGTTATTGATGTATATGAAGGTCAAACGAAGACGTAGAGGCCAACTCGCCAGGAATGTTGTCAAATAATACCGCCGAGATGATAGGTTGGGTTAGGTTAGGTTATAATACGTTATTGATGTATATAGAGGTCCCACGGAGACGTAGAGGCCAACTCGCCAGGAATGTTGTCAAATATTACCGCCGAGATGTTAGGTTGGGTTATGTTAGGTTATATTACGTTATTGATGTATATAAAGGTCCCACGGAGACGTAGAGGCCAACAAGCCAGGAATGTGGTCAAATATTACCGCCGGGATGTTAGGTTGGGTTAGGTTAGGTTATATTACGTTATTGATGTATATAAAGGTCCCACGGAGACGTAGAGGCCAACTCGCCAGGAATGTGGTCAAATATTACCGCCGAGATGTTAGATTGGGTTAGGCCAACTCGTTATTGATGTATATAAAGGTCCCAGGGAGACGTAGATGCCAACTCGCCGGGAATGTTGTCAAATATTACCGCCGAGATGTTAGGTTGGGTTAGGTTAGGTTATATTACGTTATTGAAATATATAAAGTTACCACGGAGGAGTAGAGGCCTATAAGCCAGGAATGTGTTCAAATATTACCGCCGAGATGTTAGGTTGGGTTAGGTTAGGTTATATTACGTTATTGAAATATATAAAGTACCCACGGAGGAGTAGAGGCCTATAAGCCAGGAATGTGGTCAAATATTACCGCCGAGATGTTAGATTGGGTTAGGCTAGCTTATATTATGTTATTGATGTATATAAAGGTCCCACGGAGACGTAGAGGCCAACTCGCCAGGAATGTTGTCAAGTATTACCGCCGAGATGTTAGGTTGGGTTATGTTAGGTTATATTACGTTATTGATGTATATAAAGGTCCCACGGAGACGTAGAGTCCAACAAGCCAGGAATGTGGTCACATATTACCGCCGAGATGTTAGATTGGGTTTGGCTAGCTTATATTATGTTATTGATGTATATAAAGGTCCCAAAGAGACGTAGAGGCCAACTCGCCAGGAATGTTGTCAAATATTACCGCCGAGATGATAAGTTGGGTTAGGTTAGGTTATATTACGTTATTGATGTATATGAAGGTCAAACGGATTGGTAGAGGCCAACTCGCCAGGAATGTTGTCAAATATAACCGCCGAGATGTTAGGTTGGGTTGGGTTAGGTTATATTACGTTACAGATGTATCGAAGGGTCCCACGGAGACGTAGATGCCAACTCGCCAGGAATGTTGTCAAATATTACCGCCGAGATGTTAGGTTGGGTTAGGTTAGGTTATATTACGTTAGAAATGTATCTAAGGGTCCCACGGAGACGTAGAGGCCAACAAGACAGGAATGTGGTCACATATTACCGCCGAGATGTTAGATTGGGTTAGGTTAGGTTATATTATCTTATTGATGTATATGAAGGTCAAACGGAGACGTAGAGGCCAACTCGCCAGGAATGTTGTCAAATATTACCGCCGAGATGTTAGGTTGGGTTAGGTTAGGTTATATTACGTTATTGAAATATATAAAGTACCCACGGAGGAGTAGAGGCCTATAAGCCAGGAATGTGGTAAAATATTACCGCCGAGATGTTAGATTGGGTTAGGCTAGCTTATATTATGTTATTGATGTATATAAAGGTCCCACGGAGACGTAGAGGCCAACTCGCCAGGAATGTTGTCAAGTATTACCGCCGAGATGTTAGGTTGGGTTAGGTTAGGTTATATTACGTTATTGAAATATATAAAGTTCCCACGGAGGAGTAGAGGCCTATAAGCCAGGAATGTGGTCAAATATTACCGCCGAGATGTTAGATTGGGTTAGGCTAGCTTATATTACGTTATTGATGTATATGAAAGTCAAACGGAGAGGTAGAGGCCAACTCGCCAGGGATGATGTCAAATATTACCGCCGAAATGATAGGTTGGATTAGGTTAGGTTATGTTACCTTATTGATGTATATGAAGGTCAAACGGAGACGTAGAGGCCAACTCGCGAGGAATGTTGTCAAATATTACCGCCGAGATGTTAGGTTGGGTTAGGTTAGCTTATATTACGTTATTGATGTATATGAAGGTCAAACGGAGATGTAGAGGCCAACTCGCCAGGAATGTTGTCATGTATTACCGCCGAGATGTTAGGTTGGGTTAGGTTCTGTTATATTACGTTACAGATGTATCTAAGGGTCCCACGGAGACGTAGAGGCCAACAAGACAGGAATGTGGTCAAATATTACCGCCGAGATGTTAGATTGGGTTAGGTTAGGTTATATTACGTTATTGAAATATATAAAGGTCCCACGGAGGAGTAGAGACCTATAAGCCAGGAATGTGGTCAAATATTACCGACGAGACGTTAGATTGGGTTAGGCTAGCTTATATTATGATATTGATGTATATAAAGGTCCCACGGAGACGTGGAGGCCAACTCGCCAGGAATGTTGTCAAATATTACCGCCGAGATGATAGGTTGGATTAGGTTAGGTTATGTTACCTTATTGATGTATATGAAGGTCAAACGGAGACGTAGAGGCCAACTCGCCAGGAATGTTGTCAAATATTACCGCCGAGATGATAGGTTGGTTAGGTTAGCTTATATTACGTTATTGATGTATATAAAAGTCCCACGGAGACGTAGAGGCCCACAAGACAGGAATGTTGTCAAACATTACCGCCGAGATGTTAGGTTGGGTTAGGTTAGCTTATATTACGTTATTGATGTATATGAAGGTCAAACGGAGACGTAGAGGCCAACTCGCCAGGAATGTTGTCAAATAATACCGCCGAGATGATAGGTTGGGTTAGGTTAGGTTATATTACGTTATTGATGTATATAGAGGTCCCACGGGGACGTAGAGGCCAACTCGCCAGGAATGTGGTCACATATTACCGCCGAGATGTTAGGTTGGGTTAGGTTAGGTTATATTACGTTATTGACGTATATAAAGGTCCCACGGAGACGTAGAGGCCAACTCGCCAGGAATGTTGTCAAATATTACCGCCGAGATGTTAGATTGGGTTAGGCTAGCTTATGTTATGTTATTGATGTATATAAAGGTCCCACGGAGACGTAGAGGCCAACTCGCCAGGAATGTTGTCAAATATTACCGCCGAGATGATAAGTTGGGTTAGGTTAGGTTATATTACGTTATTGATGTATATGAAGGTCAAACGGAGTGGTAGAGGCCAACTTGCCAGGAATGTTGTCAAATATTACCGCCGAGATGTTAGGTTGGGTTAGGTTAGGTTATATTATGTTATTGATGTATATAAGGGTCCCACGGAGACGTAGAGGCCAACTCGCCAGGAATGTTGTCAAATATTACCGCCGAGATGATAAGTTGGGTTAGGTTAGGTTATATTACGTTATTGATGTATATGAAGGTCAAACGGAGTGGTAGAGGCCAACTCGCCAGGTATGTTGTCAAATATTACCGCCGAGATGTTAGGTTGGGTTAGGTTAGGTTATATTACGTTACAGATGTATCTAAGGGTCCCACGGAGACGTGGATGCCAACTCGCCAGGAATGTTGTCAAATATTACCGCCGAGATGTTAGGTTGGGTCAGGTTAGGTTATATTACGTTACAGATGTATCTAAGGGTCCCACGGAGACGTAGAGGCCAACAAGACAGGAATGTGGTCACATATTACCGCCGAGATGTTAGATTGGGTTAGGTTAGGTTATATCACGTTATTGAAATATATAAAGGTCCCACGGAGGAGTAGAGGCCTATAAGCCAGGTATGTGGTCAAATATTACCGCCGAGATGTTAGATTGGGTTAGGCTACCTTATATTATGATATTGATGTATATAAAGGTCCCACGGAGACGTAGAGGCCAACTCGCTAGGAATGTTGTCAAATATTACCGCCGAGATGATAGGTTGGATTAGGTTAGGTTATATTACCTTATTGATGTATATGAAGGTCAAACGGAGACGTAGAGGCCAACTCGCCAGGAATGTTGTCAAATATTACCGCCGAGATGATAGGTTGGATTAGGTTAGGTTATATTACCTTATTGATGTATATGAAGGTCAAACGGAGACGTAGAGGGCAACTCGCCAGGAATGTTTTCAAATATTACCGCCGAGATGTTAGGTTGGGTTAGGTTAGCTTATATTACGTTATTGATGTATATGAAGGTCAAACGGAGACGTAGAGGCCAACTCGCCAGGAATGTTGTCAAATAATACCGCCGAGATGATAGGTTGGGTTAGGTTAGGTTATATTACGTTATTGATGTATATAGAGGTCCCACGGGGACGTAGAGGCCAACTCGCCAGGAATGTGGTCACATATTACCGCCGAGATGTTAGGTTGGGTTAGGTTAGGTTATATTACGTTATTGACGTATATAAAGGTCCCACGGAGACGTAGAGGCCAACTCGCCAGGAATGTTGTCAAATATTACCGCCGAGATGTTAGATTGGGTTAGGCTAGCTTATGTTATGTTATTGATGTATATAAAGGTCCCACGGAGACGTAGAGGCCAACTCGCCAGGAATGTTGTCAAATATTACCGCCGAGATGATAAGTTGGGTTACGTTAGGTTATATTACGTTATTGATGTATATGAAGGTCAAACGGAGTGGTAGAGGCCAACTCGCCAGGAATGTTGTCAAATATTACCGCCGAGATGTTAGGTTGGGTTAGGTTAGGTTATATTATGTTATTGATGTATATAAATGTCCCACGGAGACGTAGAGGCCAACTCGCCAGGAATGTTGTCAAATATTACCGCCGAGATGATAAGTTGGGTTAGGTTAGGTTATATTACGTTATTGATGTATATGAAGGTCAAACGGAGTGGTAGAGGCCAACTCGCCAGGTATGTTGTCAAATATTACCGCCGAGATGTTAGGTTGGGTTAGGTTAGGTTATATTACGTTACAGATGTATCTAAGGGTCCCACGGAGACGTGGATGCCAACTCGCCAGGAATGTTGTCAAATATTACCGCCGAGATGTTAGGTTGGGTTAGGTTAGGTTATATTACGTTACAGATGTATCTAAGGGTCCCACGGAGACGTAGAGGCCAACAAGACAGGAATGTGGTCACATATTACCGCCGAGATGTTAGATTGGGTTAGGTTAGGTTATATTACGTTATTGAAATATATAAAGGTCCCACGGAGGAGTAGAGGCCTATAAGCCAGGTATGTGGTCAAATATTACCGCCGAGATGTTAGATTGGGTTAGGCTACCTTATATTATGATATTGATGTATATAAAGGTCCCACGGAGACGTAGAGGCCAACTCGCCAGGAATGTTGTCAAATATTACCGCCGAGATGATAGGTTGGATTAGGTTAGGTTATATTACCTTATTGATGTATATGAAGGTCAAACGGAGACGTAGAGGCCAACTCGCCAGGAATGTTGTCAAATATTACGGCCGAGATGTTAGGTTGGGTGAGGTTAGGTTGTATTACGTTATTGATGTATAGGAAGGTCGGACGGAGTGGTAGAGGCCAACTCGCCAGGAATGTTGTCAAATATTACCGCCGAGATGTTAGGTTGGGTTAGGTTAGGTTATATTACGTTACAGATGTATCTAAGGGTCCCACGGAGACGTAGATGCCAACTCGCCAGGAATGTTGTCAAATATTACCGCCGAGATGTTAGGTTGGGTTAGGTTCTGTTATATTACGTTACAGATGTATCTAAGGGTCCCACGGAGACGTAGAGGCCAACAAGACAGGAATGTGGTCAAATATTACCGCCGAGATGTTAGATTGGGTTAGGTTAGGTTATATTACTTTATTGAAGTATATAAAGGTCCCACGGAGGAGTAGAGGCCTATAAGCCAGGAATGTGGTCAAATATTAGCGTCGAGATGTTAGATTGGGTTAGGCTAGCTTATATTATGATATTGATGTATATAAAGGTCCCACGGAGACGTAGAGGCCAACTCGCCAGGAATGTTGTCAAATATTACCGCCGAGATGATAGGTTGGATTAGGTTAGGTTATATTACCTTATTGATGTATATGAAGGTCAAACGGAGACGTAGAGGGCAACTCGCCAGGAATGTTTTCAAATATTACCGCCGAGATGTTAGGTTGGGTTAGGTTAGCTTATATTACGTTATTGATGTATATGAAGGTCAAACGGAGACGTAGAGGCCAACTCGCCAGGAATGTTGTCAAATATTACCGCCGAGATGTTAGGTTGGGTTAGGTTAGCTTATATTACGTTATTGATGTATATGAAGGTCAAACGGAGTGGTAGAGGCCAACTCGCCAGGAATGTTGTCAAATATTACCGCCGAGATGTTAGGTTGGGTTAGGTTAGGTTATATTACGTTACAGATGTATCTAAGGGTCCCACGGAGACGTAGATGCCAACTCGCCAGGAATGTTGTCAAATATTACCGCCGAGATGATAGGTTGGATTAGGTTAGGTTATATTACCTTATTGTTGTATATGAAGGTCAAACGGAGACGTAGAGGCCAACTCGCCAGGAATGTTGTCAAATATTACCGCCGAGATGTTAGGTTGGGTTACGTTAGGTTATATTACGTTATTGATGTATATAAAGGTCCCACGGAGACGTAGAGGCCAACAAGCCAGGAATGTGGTCAAATATTACCGCCGGGATGTTAGGTTGGGTTAGGTTAGGTTATATTACGTTATTGATGTATATGAAGGTCAAACGAAGACGTAGAGGCCAACTCGCCAGGAATGTTGTCAAATAATACCGCCGAGATGATAGGTTGGGTTAGGTTAGGTTATAATACGTTATTGATGTATATAGAGGTCCCACGGAGACGTAGAGGCCAACTCGCCAGGAATGTTGTCAAATATTACCGCCGAGATGTTAGTTTGGGTTAGGTTAGCTTATATTACGTTATTGATGTATATGAAGGTCAAACGGAGACGTAGAGGCCAACTCGCCAGGAATGTTGTCAAATATTACCGCCGAGATGTTAGGTTGGGTTATGTTAGGTTATATTACGTTATTGATGTATATAAAGGTCCCACGGAGACGTAGAGGCCAACAAGCCAGGAATGTGGTCAAATATTACCGCCGGGATGTTAGGTTGGGTTAGGTTAGGTTATATTACGTTATTGATGTATATAAAGGTCCCACGGAGACGTAGAGGCCAACTCGCCAGGAATGTGGTCAAATATTACCGCCGAGATGTTAGATTGGGTTAGGCCAACTCGTTATTGATGTATATAAAGGTCCCAGGGAGACGTAGATGCCAACTCGCCGGGAATGTTGTCAAATATTACCGCCGAGATGTTAGGTTGGGTTAGGTTAGGTTATATTACGTTATTGAAATATATAAAGTTACCACGGAGGAGTAGAGGCCTATAAGCCAGGAATGTGTTCAAATATTACCGCCGAGATGTTAGGTTGGGTTAGGTTAGGTTATATTACGTTATTGAAATATATAAAGTACCCACGGAGGAGTAGAGGCCTATAAGCCAGGAATGTGGTCAAATATTACCGCCGAGATGTTAGATTGGGTTAGGTTAGGTTATATTATTTTATTGATGTATATGAAGGTCAAACGGAGACGTAGAGGCCAACTCGCCAGGAATGTTGTCAAATATTACCGCCGAGATGTTAGGTTGGGTTAGGTTAGGTTATATTACGTTATTGAAATATATAAAGTACCCACGGAGGAGTAGAGGCCTATAAGCCAGGAATGTGGTAAAATATTACCGCCGAGATGTTAGATTGGGTTAGGCTAGCTTATATTATGTTATTGATGTATATAAAGGTCCCACGGAGACGTAGAGGCCAACTCGCCAGGAATGTTGTCAAGTATTACCGCCGAGATGTTAGGTTGGGTTAGGTTAGGTTATATTACGTTATTGAAATATATAAAGTTCCCACGGAGGTGTAGAGGCCTATAAGCCAGGAATGTGGTCAAATATTACCGCCGAGATGTTAGATTGGGTTAGGCTAGCTTATATTACGTTATTGATGTATATGAAAGTCAAACGGAGAGGTAGAGGCCAACTCGCCAGGGATGATGTCAAATATTACCGCCGAAATGATAGGTTGGATTAGGTTAGGTTATGTTACCTTATTGATGTATATGAAGGTCAAACGGAGACGTAGAGGCCAACTCGCGAGGAATGTTGTCAAATATTATCGCCGAGATGTTAGGTTGGGTTAGGTTAGCTTATATTACGTTATTGATGTATATGAAGGTCAAACGGAGACGTAGAGGCCAACTCGCCAGGAATGTTGTCATGTATTACCGCCGAGATGTTAGGTTGGGTTAGGTTCTGTTATATTACGTTACAGATGTATCTAAGGGTCCCACGGAGACGTAGAGGCCAACAAGACAGGAATGTGGTCAAATATTACCGCCGAGATGTTAGATTGGGTTAGGTTAGGTTATATTACGTTATTGAAATATATAAAGGTCCCACGGAGGAGTAGACACCTATAAGCCAGGAATGTGGTCAAATATTACCGACGAGACGTTAGATTGGGTTAGGCTAGCTTATATTATGATATTGATGTATATAAAGGTCCCACGGAGACGTGGAGGCCAACTCGCCAGGAATGTTGTCAAATATTACCGCCGAGATGATAGGTTGGATTAGGTTAGGTTATGTTACCTTATTGATGTATATGAAGGTCAAACGGAGACGTAGAGGCCAACTCGCCAGGAATGTTGTCAAATATTACCGCCGAGATGATAGGTTGGTTAGGTTAGCTTATATTACGTTATTGATGTATATAAAAGTCCCACGGAGACGTAGAGGCCCACAAGACAGGAATGTTGTCAAACATTACCGCCGAGATGTTAGGTTGGGTTAGGTTAGCTTATATTACGTTATTGATGTATATGAAGGTCAAACGGAGACGTAGAGGCCAACTCGCCAGGAATGTTGTCAAATATTACCGCAGAG
Organism: Xylocopa violacea; assembly: GCA_963969225.1. Taxonomy (NCBI): domain Eukaryota; kingdom Metazoa; phylum Arthropoda; class Insecta; order Hymenoptera; family Apidae; genus Xylocopa; species Xylocopa violacea. The sequence goes on along the minus strand of CAXAJV010000836.1, from coordinate 3,096,878 downwards.
ATGTTAGGTTGGGTTATGTTAGGTTATATTACGTTATTGATGTATATAAAGGTCCCACGGAGACGTAGAGTCCAACAAGCCAGGAATGTGGTCACATATTACCGCCGAGATGTTAGATTGGGTTTGGCTAGCTTATATTATGTTATTGATGTATATAAAGGTCCCAAGGAGACGTAGAGGCCAACTCGCCAGGAATGTTGTCAAATATTACCGCCGAGATTATAAGTTGGGTTAGGTTAGGTTATATTACGTTATTGATGTATATGAAGGTCAAACGGATTGGTAGAGGCCAACTCGCCAGGAATGTTGTCAAATATTACCGCCGAGATGTTAGGTTGGGTTGGGTTAGGTTATATTACGTTACAGATGTATCGAAGGGTCCCACGGAGACGTAGATGCCAACTCGCCAGGAATGTTGTCAAATATTACCGCCGAGATGTTAGGTTGGGTTAGGTTAGGTTATATTACGTTAGAAATGTATCTAAGGGTCCCACGGAGACGTAGAGGCCAACAAGACAGGAATGTGGTCACATATTACCGCCGAGATGTTAGATTGGGTTAGGTTAGGTTATATTACGTTATTCAAATATATAAAGGTCCCACGGAGGAGTAGAAGCCTATAAGCCTGGAATGTGGTCAAATATTACCGCCGAGATGTTAGGTTGGGTTAGGTTAGCTTATATTACGTTATTGATGTATATGAAGGTCAAACGGAGACGTAGAGGCCAACTCGCCAGGAATGTTGTCAAATATTACGGCCGAGATGTTAGGTTGGGTGAGGTTAGGTTGTATTACGTTATTGATGTATATGAAGGTCAAACGGTGTGGTAGAGGCCAACTCGCCAGGAATGTTGTCAAATATTACCGCCGAGATGTTAGGTTGGGTTAGGTTCTGTTATATTGCGTTACAGATGTATCTAAGGGTCCCACGGAGACGTAGAGGCCACCAAGACAGGAATGTGGTCAAATATTACCGCCGAGGTGTTAGTTTGGGTTAGGTTAGGTTATATTACGTTATTGATGTTTATAAAGATCCCACGGAGACGTAGAGGCCAACTCGCCAGGAATGTTGTCAAATATTATCGCCGAGTTAATAGGTTGGTTTAGGTTAGGTTATATTTCGTTATTGATGTATATAAATGTCCCACGGATACGTAGAGGCCAACTCGCCATAACGTAATATAACCTAACCTAACCCAATCTAAAATCTCGGCCGTAATATTTGACCACATTACTGGCTTGTTGGCCTCTACGTATCCGTGGGACATTTATATACATCAATAACGAAATATAACCTAACCTAACCCAAACTAACATCTCGCCGGTGATATTTGACCACATTCCTGTCTTGTTGGCCTCTACGTCTCCGTAGGACCTTTATATACATCAATAACGTAATATAACCTAACCTAACCCAACCTATCATCTCGGCGGTAATATTTGACAACGTTCCTGGCGAGTTGGCATCTACGTCTGCCTGGGACCTTTATATACTCCAATAACGTAATATGACCTAACCTAAACTAACCGATCATCTCGGCGTTAATATTTGACAACATTCCTGGCGAGTTGGCCTCTACGTCTCCGTTTGACCTTCATATACATCAATAACGTAATATAACCTAACTTAACCCAACCTAACATCTCGGCGGTAATATTTGACAACATTCCTGGCGAGTTGGCTTCTCCGTCTCCGTGGGGCCCTTATATACATCAATAACGTAATATAACCTATCCTAACCCAACTTAATATCTCGGGGATAATATTTGACAACATTCCTGGCGAGTTGGCATGTACGTCTCCCTGGGACCTTTATATACATCAATAACGTAATATGACCTAACCTAAACCAACCTATCATCTCGGCGATAATATTTGACAACATTCCTGGCTAGTTGGCCTCTACGTCTCCGTTTGACCTTCATATACATCAATAACGTAATATAACCTAACCTAACCCAATCTAACATCTCGGCGGTAATATTTGACCACATTCCAGACTTGTTGGCCTCCACGTCACCGTGGGACCATTATATACATCAATAACGTAATATAACCTAACCTAACCCAATCTAACATCTCGGCCGTAATATTTGACAACATTCTTGGCGAGTTGGCATCTACGTCTCCCTGGGACATTTATATACATCAATAACGAAATACAACCTAACCTAAACCAACCTATTATCTCGGGGATAATATTTGACAACGTTCCTGGCGAGGTGGCCTCTACGTCTCCGTGCGACCTTTATATACATCAATAACGTAATATAACCTAACGTAACCCAACATAACATCTCGGCGGTAATATTTGAAAACATTCCTGGTGAGTTGGCTTCTCCGTCTCCGTGGGACCGTTATATACATCAATAACGTAATATAACGTAACCTAACCCAACCTATCATCTCGGCGGTAATATTTGACAACATTCCTGGCGAGTTGGCATCCACGTCTCCCTGGGACCTTTATATACATCAATCACGTAATATAACCTAACCTAACCCAACCTATCATCTCGGCGGTAATATTTGACTACATTCCTGGCGAGTTGGCCTCTGCGTCTCCGTTTGACCTTCATATACATCAATAACGAAATATAACCTAACCTAACCCAACCTAACATCTCGGCGGTAATATTTGACAACATTCCTGGCGAGTTGGCCTCTACGTCTCTGTTTGACCTTCATATACATCAATAACGTAATATAACGTAACCTAACATAACCTATCATCTCGGCGGTAATATTTGGCAACGTTCCTGGCGAGTTGGCATCTACGTCTCCCTGGGACCTTTATATACATCAATAACGTAATATGACCTAACCTAAACTAACCTATCATCTCGGCGTTAATATTTGACAACATTCCTGGCGAGTTGGCTTCTCCGTCTCCGTGGGACCCTTATATACATCAATAACGTAATATAACCTAACCTAACCCAACCTAACATGACGGGGGTAATATTTGACAACATTCTGACGAGTTGGCCTCTACGTCTCCCTGTAAACCTCATATACATAAATAACGTAATATAACGTAACCTAACATAACCTATCATCTCGGCGGTAATATTTGACAACGTTCCTGGCGTGTTGGCATCTACGTCTCCCTGGGACCTTTATATACACCAATAACGTAATATGACCTAACCTAAACTAACCTATCATATCGGCGTTAATATTTGACAACATTCCTGGCGAGTTGGCCTCTACGTCTCCGTTTTACCTTCATATACATCAATAACGTAATATAACCTAACCTAACCCAACCTAACACCTCGGCGGTAATATTTGACAACATTCCTGGCGAGTTGGCTTCTCCGTCTCCGTGGGACCCTTATATACATCAATAACGTAATATAACCAAACCTAACCCAACCTAACATCTCGGCGGTAATATTTGACAACATTCCTGGCGAGTTGGCCTCTACGTCTCCGTTTGACATTCATATACATCAATAACATAATATAACCTAACCTAAGCCAATCTAACATCTCGGCCGTAATATTTGACCACATTACTGGCTTGTTGGCCTTTACGTTTCCGTGGGATCTTTATATACATCAATAACGTAATATAACATAACCTAACCCAACCTTACATGTCGGGGGTAATATTTGACAACATTCCTGGCGAGTTGGCCTCCACGTCTCCGTTTGACCTTCATATACATCAATAACGAAATATAACCTAACCTAACCCAACCTAACATCTCGGCGGTAATATTTGACAACATTCCTGGCGAGTTGGCCTCTACGTCTCTGTTTGACCTTCATATACATCAATAACGTAATATAACCTATCCTAACACAATCTAACATCTCGGCCGTAATATTTGACCGCATTACTGGCTTGTTGGCCTCTACGTCTACGTGGGACCTTTATATACATATATAACGTAATATACCCTAACCTAACCCAACCTAACATCTCGGCGGTAATATTTGACAACATTCCTGGCGAGTTGGCCTCTACGTCTACGTTTGACCATCATATACATCAATAACGTAATATAACGTAACCTAACCCAACCTATCATCTCGGTGGTAATATTTGACAACATTCCTGGCGAGTTGGCCTCTACGTCTCCGTTTGACCTTCATACACATCAATAACGTAATATAACCTAACCTAACCCAATCTAACATCTCGGCGGTAATATTTGACCAAATTCCAGACTTGTTGGCCTCTACGTCACCGTGGGACCTTTATATACATCAATAACGTAATATAACCTAACCCAACCCAACCTAACATCTCGGCGGTAATATTTGACATCATTCTTGGCGAGTTGGCATCTACGTCTCCCTGGGACCTTTATATTCATCAATAACGTAATATAACCTAACCTAACCCAACCTACCATCTCTGCGATAATATTTGACAACATTCCTGGCTAGTTGGCATCTACGTCTCCGTGCGACCTTTATATACATCAATAACGTAATATAACGTAACCTAACATAACCTATCATTTCGGCTGTAATATTTGACAACATTCCTGGCGAGTTGACATCTACGTCTCCCTGGGACCTTTATATACATCAATATCGTAATACAACCTAACCTATCCCAACCTAACATCTCGGCGATAATATTTGACAACATTCCTGGCGAGTTGGCATGTACGTCTCCCAGGGACATTTATATACATCAGTAACGTAATATGACCTAACCTAAACCAACCTATCATCTCGGCGATAATATTTGACAACATTCCTGGCGAGTTGGCATGTACGTCTCCCAGGGACATTTATATACATCAGTAACGTAATATGACCTAACCTAAACCAACCTATCATCTCGGCGATAATATTTGACAACATTCCTGGCTAGTTGGCCTCTACGTCTCCGTGCGACATTTATATACATGAATAACGTAATATAACCTAACCTAACCCAACCTAACACCTCGGCGGTAATATTTGACCACATTCATGGCTTGTTGGCCTCAACGTCTCCGTTTGACCTTCATATACATCAATAACGTAATATAACGTAACCTAACATAACCTATCATCTCGGCGGTAATATTTGACAACATTGCTGGCGAGTTGGCCTCTACGTTTCCGTTTGACCTTCATATACATCAATAACGAAATATAACCTAACCTAAACCAACCTATCATCTCGGCGATAATATTTGACAACATTCCTGGCGAGTTGGCCTCTACGTCTCCGTTTGACCTTCATATACATCAGTAACGTAATATAACTAAACCTAGCCCAACCTAACATCTCGGCGGTAATACTTGACAACATTCCTGACGAGTTGGCCTCTACGTCTCCGAGGGTCCTTTATATACATCAATAACATAATATAAGATAGCCTAACCCAATGTAACATCTCGGCGGTAATATTTGACAACATTCCTGGCTTGTTGACCTCTGCGCCTCCGTGGGACCTTTATATATGTCAATAACGTAATATAACCTAACCTAACCCAACCTATCATCTCGGCGGTAATATTTGACAACATTCCTGGCGAGTTGGCCTCTACGTCTCCGTGGGACCTTTACATACGTCAATAACGTAATATAACCTAACCTAACCCAATCTATCATCTCGGCGGTAATATTTGACCACATATCTGTCTTGTTGGCCTCTACGTCTCCGTGGGACCTTTATATACATCAATAACGTAATATAACTAAACCTAGCCCAACCTAACATGTCGGTGGTAATATTTGACAACATTCGTGGCGAGTTGGCTTCTACGTCTCCGTGTAACCCTCATATACATCAGTAGCGTAATATAACGTAACCTAATCCAACCTAACATCTCGGCGGTAATATTTGACAACATTCCTGGCGAGTTGGCCTCTGCGTCTCCGTGGGACCTTTATATATGTCAATAACGTAATATAACCTAACCTGACCCAACCTATCATCTCGGCGGTAATATTTGACCACATTCCTGGCTTGTTGACCTCTACGTCTCCGTGGGACCTTTATATACATCTATAACGTAATATAACCTAACACAACCCAACCTAACATCTCGGCGGTAATATTTGGCAACATTCCTGTCTTGTTGGCCTCTACGTCTCCGTGGGACCCTTATATATATCAATAACGTAATATAACCTAACCTAACCCAATCTAACATCTCGGCGGTAATATTTGACCACATTCCTGGCTTGTTGGCCTCTACGTCTCCGTGGGACCTTTATATACATCAATAACGTAATATAACCTAACTTAAGCCAACCTAACATCTCGGCGGTAATATTTGACATCATTCCTGGCGAGTTGGCATCTACGTTTCCGTTTGACCTTCATATACATCAATAACGTAATATAACCTAACCTAACCCAACCTAACATCTCGGCGGTAATATTTGACATCATTCCTGGCGAGTTGGCCTCTACGTATCCGTTTGACCTTCATATGCATCAATAACGTAATATAACCTAACCTAACCCAACCCAATATCTCGGCGGTAATATTTGACATCATTCGTGGTGAGTTGGCCTCTACGTCTCCGCTTGACCTTCATATACTTCAATAACGTAATATAACTAAACCTAGCCCAACCTAACATCTCGGCGGTAATATTTGACAACATTCCTGACGAGTTGGCCTCTACGTCTCCGAGGGACCTTTATATACATCAATAACATAATATAAGATAGCCTAACCCAATGTAACATCTCGGCGGTAATATTTGACAACATTCCTGGCTTGTTGGCCTCTGCGCCTCCGTGGGACCTTTATATATGTCAATAACGTAATATAACCTAACCTAACCCAACCTATCATCTCGGCGGTAATATTTGACAACATTCCTGGCGAGTTGGCCTCTACGTCTCCGTGGGACCTTTACATACGTCAATAACGTAATATAACCTAACCTAACCCAATCTAACATCTCGGCGGTAATATTTGACCACATTCCTGGCTTGTTGGCCTCTACGTCTCCGTGGGACCTTTATATATGTCAATAACGTAATATAACCTAACCTAACCCAACCTATCATCTCGGCGGTAATATTTGACAACATTCCTGGCGAGTTGGCCTCTACGTCTCCGTGGGACCTTTACATACGTCAATAACGTAATATAACCTAACCTAACCCAATCTAACATCTCGGCGGTAATATTTGACCACATATCTGTCTTGTTGGCCTCTACGTCTCCGTGGCACCTTTATATACATCAATAACGTAATATAACTAAACCTAGCCCAACCTAACATGTCGGTGGTAATATTTGACAACATTCGTGGCGAGTTGGCTTCTACGTCTCCGTGTAACCCTCATATACATCAGTAACGTAATATAACGTAACCTAATCCAACCTAACATCTCGGCGGTAATATTTGACAACATTCCTGGCGAGTTGGCCTCTGCGTCTCCGTGGGACCTTTATATATGTCAATAACGTAATATAACCTAACCTGACCCAACCTATCATCTCGGCGGTAATATTTGACCACATTCCTGGCTTGTTGACCTCTACGTCTCCGTGGGACCTTTATATACATCTATAACGTAATATAACCTAACCTAACCCAACCTAACATCTCGGCGGTAATATTTGGCAACATTCCTGTCTTGTTGGCCTCTACGTCTCCGTGGGACCCTTATATATATCAATAACGTAATATAACCTAACCTAACCCAATCTAACATCTCGGCGGTAATATTTGACCACATTCCTGGCTTGTTGGCCTCTACGTCTCCGTGGGACCTTTATATACATCAATAACGTAATATAACCTAACTTAAGCCAACCTGACATCTCGGCGGTAATATTTGACATCATTCCTGGCGAGTTGGCATCTACGTTTCCGTTTGACCTTCATATACATCAATAACGTAATATAACCTAACCTAACCCAACCTAACATCTCGGCGGTAATATTTGACATCATTCCTGGCGAGTTGGCCTCTACGTATCCGTTTGACCTTCATATGCATCAATAACGTAATATAACCTAACCTAACCCAACCTAATATCTCGGCGGTAATATTTGACATCATTCCTGGCTGGTTGGCATCTACGTTTCCGTTTGACCTTCATATACATCAATAACGTAATATAACCTAACCTAACCCAACCTAATATCTCGGCGGTAATATTTGACATCATTCGTGGTGAGTTGGCCTCTACGTCTCCGCTTGACCTTCATATACATCAATAACGTAATATAACTAAACCTAGCCCAACCTAACATCTCGGCGGTAATACTTGACAACATTCCTGACGAGTTGGCCTCTACGTCTCCGAGGGTCCTTTATATACATCAATAACATAATATAAGATAGCCTAACCCAATGTAACATTTCGGCGGTAATATTTGACAACATTCCTGGCTTGTTGACCTCTGCGCCTCCGTGGGACCTTTATATATGTCAATAACGTAATATAACCTAACCTAACCCAACCTATCATCTCGGCGGTAATATTTGACAACATTCCTGGCGAGTTGGCCTCTACGTCTCCGTTGGACCTTTACATACGTCAATAACGTAATATAACCTAACCTAACCCAATCTAACATCTCGGCGGTAATATTTGACCACATATCTGTCTTGTTGGCCTCTACGTCTCCGTGGGACCTTTATATACATCAATAACGTAATATAACTAAACCTAGCCCAACCTAACATGTCGGTGGTAATATTTGACAACATTCGTGGCGAGTTGGCTTCTACGTCTCCGTGTAACCCTCATATACATCAGTAACGTAATATAACGTAACCAAATCCAACCTAACATCTCGGCGGTAATATTTGACAACATTCCTGGCGAGTTGGCCTCTGCGTCTCCGTGGGACCTTTATATATGTCAATAACGTTATATAACCTAACCTGACCCAACCTATCATCTCGGCGGTAATATTTGACCACATTCCTGGCTTGTTGACCTCTACGTCTCCGTGGGACCTTTATATACATCTATAACGTAATATAACCTAACACAACCCAACCTAACATCTCGGCGGTAATATTTGGCAACATTCCTGTCTTGTTGGCCTCTACGTCTCCGTGGGACCCTTATATATATCAATAACGTAATATAACCTAACCTAACCCAATCTAACATCTCGGCGGTAATATTTGACCACATTCCTGGCTTGTTGGCCTCTACGTCTCCGTGGGACCTTTATATACATCAATAACGTAATATAACCTAACTTAAGCCAACCTAACATCTCGGCGGTAATATTTGACATCATTCCTGGCGAGTTGGCATCTACGTTTCCGTTTGACCTTCATATACATCAATAACGTAATATAACCTAACCTAGCCCAACCTAACATCTCGGCGGTAATATTTGACATCATTCCTGGCGAGTTGGCCTCTACGTATCCGTTTGACCTTCATATACATCAATAACGTAATATAACCTAACCTAACCCAACCTAATATCTCGGCGGTAATATTTGACATCATTCGTGGTGAGTTGGCCTCTACGTCTCCGCTTGACCTTCATATACATCAATAACGTAATATAACTAAACCTAGCCCAACCGAACATCTCGGCGGTAATACATGACAACATTCCTGACGAGTTGGCCTCTACGTCTCCGAGGGTCCTTTATATACATCAATAACATAATATAAGATAGCCTAACCCAATGTAACATCTCGGCGGTAATATTTGACAACATTCCTGGCTTGTTGACCTCTGCGCCTCCGTGGGACCTTTATATATGTCAATAACGTAATATAACCTAACCTAACCCAACCTATCATCTCGGCGGTAATATTTGACAACATTCCTGGCGAGTTGGCCTCTACGTCTCCGTGGGACCTTTACATACGTCAATAACGTAATATAACCTAACCTAACCCAATCTAACATCTCGGCGGTAATATTTGACCACATATCTGTCTTGTTGGCCTCTACGTCTCCGTGGGACCTTTATATACATCAATAACGTAATATAACTAAACCTAGCCCAACCTAACATGTCGGTGGTAATATTTGACAACATTCGTGGCGAGTTGGCTTCTACGTCTCCGTGTAACCCTCATATACATCAGTAGCGTAATATAACGTAACCTAATCCAACCTAACATCTCGGCGGTAATATTTGACAACATTCCTGGCGAGTTGGCCTCTGCGTCTCCGTGGGACCTTTATATATGTCAATAACGTAATATAACCTAACCTGACCCAACCTATCATCTCGGCGGTAATATTTGACCACATTCCTGGCTTGTTGACCTCTACGTCTCCGTGGGACCTTTATATACATCTATAACGTAATATAACCTAACACAACCCAACCTAACATCTCGGCGGTAATACTTGGCAACATTCCTGTCTTGTTGGCCTCTACGTCTCCGTGGGACCCTTATATATATCAATAACGTAATATAACCTAACCTAACCCAATCTAACATCTCGGCGGTAATATTTGACCACATTCCTGGCTTGTTGGCCTCTACGTCTCCGTGGGACCTTTATATACATCAATAACGTAATATTACCTAACTTAAGCCAACCTAACATCTCGGCGGTAATATTTGACATCATTCCTGGCGAGTTGGCATCTACGTTTCCGTTTGACCTTCATATGCATCAATAACGTAATATAACCTAACCTAACCCAACCCAATATCTCGGCGGTAATATTTGACATCATTCGTGGTGAGTTGGCCTCTACGTCTCCGCTTGACCTTCATATACATCAATAACGTAATATAACTAAACCTAGCCCAACCTAACATCTCGGCGGTAATATTTGACAACATTCCTGACGAGTTGGCCTCTACGTCTCCGAGGGACCTTTATATACATCAATAACATAATATAAGATAGCCTAACCCAATGTAACATCTCGGCGGTAATATTTGACAACATTCCTGGCTTGTTGGCCTCTGCGCCTCCGTGGGACCTTTATATATGTCAATAACGTAATATAACCTAACCTAACCCAACCTATCATCTCGGCGGTAATATTTGACAACATTCCTGGCGAGTTGGCCTCTACGTCTCCGTGGGACCTTTACATACGTCAATAACGTAATATAACCTAACCTAACCCAATCTAACATCTCGGCGGTAATATTTGACCACATTCCTGGCTTGTTGGCCTCTACGTCTCCGTGGGACCTTTATATACATCAATAACGTAATATAACTAAACCTAGCCCAACCTAACATGTCGGTGGTAATATTTGACAACATTCGTGGCGAGTTGGCTTCTACGTCTCCGTGTAACCCTCATATACATCAGTAACGTAATATAACGTAACCTAATCCAACCTAACATCTCGGCGGTAATATTTGACAACATTCCTGGCGAGTTGGCCTCTGCGTCTCCGTGGGACCTTTATATATGTCAATAACGTAATATAACCTAACCTGACCCAACCTATCATCTCGGCGGTAATATTTGACCACATTCCTGGCTTGTTGACCTCTACGTCTCCGTGGGACCTTTATATACATCTATAACGTAATATAACCTAACCTAACCCAACCTAACATCTCGGCGGTAATATTTGGCAACATTCCTGTCTTGTTGGCCTCTACGTCTCCGTGGGACCCTTATATATATCAATAACGTAATATAACCTAACCTAACCCAATCTAACATCTCGGCGGTAATATTTGACCACATTCCTGGCTTGTTGGCCTCTACGTCTCCGTGGGACCTTTATATACATCAATAACGTAATATAACCTAACTTAAGCCAACCTAACATCTCGGCGGTAATATTTGACATCATTCCTGGCGAGTTGGCATCTACGTTTCCGTTTGACCTTCATATACATCAATAACGTAATATAACCTAACCTAACCCAACCTAACATCTCGGCGGTAATATTTGACATCATTCCTGGCGAGTTGGCCTCTACGTATCCGTTTGACCTTCATATGCATCAATAACGTAATATAACCTAACCTAACCCAACCTAATATCTCGGCGGTAATATTTGACATCATTCCTGGCGGGTTGGCATCTACGTTTCCGTTTGACCTTCATATACATCAATAACGTAATATAACCTAACCTAACCCAACCTAATATCTCGGCGGTAATATTTGACATCATTCGTGGTGAGTTGGCCTCTACGTCTCCGCTTGACCTTCATATACATCAATAACGTAATATAACTAAACCTAGCCCAACCTAATATCTCGGCGGTAATACTTGACAACATTCCTGACGAGTTGGCCTCTACGTCTCCGAGGGTCCTTTATATACATCAATAACATAATATAAGATAGCCTAACCCAATGTAACATTTCGGCGGTAATATTTGACAACATTCCTGGCTTGTTGACCTCTGCGCCTCCGTGGGACCTTTATATATGTCAATAACGTAATATAACCTAACCTAACCCAACCTATCATCTCGGCGGTAATATTTGACAACATTCCTGGCGAGTTGGCCTCTACGTCTCCGTTGGACCTTTACATACGTCAATAACGTAATATAACCTAACCTAACCCAATCTAACATCTCGGCGGTAATATTTGACCACATATCTGTCTTGTTGGCCTCTACGTCTCCGTGGGACCTTTATATACATCAATAACGTAATATAACTAAACCTAGCCCAACCTAACATGTCGGTGGTAATATTTGACAACATTCGTGGCGAGTTGGCTTCTACGTCTCCGTGTAACCCTCATATACATCAGTAACGTAATATAACGTAACCTAATCCAACCTAACATCTCGGCGGTAATATTTGACAACATTCCTGGCGAGTTGGCCTCTGCGTCTCCGTGGGACCTTTATATATGTCAATAACGTTATATAACCTAACCTGACCCAACCTATCATCTCGGCGGTAATATTTGACCACATTCCTGGCTTGTTGACCTCTACGTCTCCGTGGGACCTTTATATACATCTATAACGTAATATAACCTAACACAACCCAACCTAACATCTCGGCGGTAATATTTGGCAACATTCCTGTCTTGTTGGCCTCTACGTCTCCGTGGGACCCTTATATATATCAATAACGTAATATAACCTAACCTAACCCAATCTAACATCTCGGCGGTAATATTTGACCACATTCCTGGCTTGTTGGCCTCTACGTCTCCGTGGGACCTTTATATACATCAATAACGTAATATAACCTAACTTAAGCCAACCTAACATCTCGGCGGTAATATTTGACATCATTCCTGGCGAGTTGGCATCTACGTTTCCGTTTGACCTTCATATACATCAATAACGTAATATAACCTAACCTAGCCCAACCTAACATCTCGGCGGTAATATTTGACATCATTCCTGGCGAGTTGGCCTCTACGTATCCGTTTGACCTTCATATACATCAATAACGTAATATAACCTAACCTAACCCAACCTAATATCTCGGCGGTAATATTTGACATCATTCGTGGTGAGTTGGCCTCTACGTCTCCGCTTGACCTTCATATACATCAATAACGTAATATAACTAAACCTAGCCCAACCGAACATCTCGGCGGTAATACTTGACAACATTCCTGACGAGTTGGCCTCTACGTCTCCGAGGGTCCTTTATATACATCAATAACATAATATAAGATAGCCTAACCCAATGTAACATCTCGGCGGTAATATTTGACAACATTCCTGGCTTGTTGACCTCTGCGCCTCCGTGGGACCTTTATATATGTCAATAACGTAATATAACCTAACCTAACCCAACCTATCATCTCGGCGGTAATATTTGACAACATTCCTGGCGAGTTGGCCTCTACGTCTCCGTGGGACCTTTACATACGTCAATAACGTAATATAACCTAACCTAACCCAATCTAACATCTCGGCGGTAATATTTGACCACATATCTGTCTTGTTGGCCTCTACGTCTCCGTGGGACCTTTATATACATCAATAACGTAATATAACTAAACCTAGCCCAACCTAACATGTCGGTGGTAATATTTGACAACATTCGTGGCGAGTTGGCTTCTACGTCTCCGTGTAACCCTCATATACATCAGTAGCGTAATATAACGTAACCTAATCCAACCTAACATCTCGGCGGTAATATTTGACAACATTCCTGGCGAGTTGGCCTCTGCGTCTCCGTGGGACCTTTATATATGTCAATAACGTAATATAACCTAACCTGACCCAACCTATCATCTCGGCGGTAATATTTGACCACATTCCTGGCTTGTTGACCTCTACGTCTCCGTGGGACCTTTATATACATCTATAACGTAATATAACCTAACACAACCCAACCTAACATCTCGGCGGTAATACTTGGCAACATTCCTGTCTTGTTGGCCTCTACGTCGCCGTGGGACCCTTATATATATCAATAACGTAATATAACCTAACCTAACCCAATCTAACATCTCGGCGGTAATATTTGACCACATTCCTGGCTTGTTGGCCTCTACGTCTCCGTGGGACCTTTATATACATCAATAACGTAATATTACCTAACTTAAGCCAACCTAACATCTCGGCGGTAATATTTGACATCATTCCTGGCGAGTTGGCATCTACGTTTCCGTTTGACCTTCATATGCATCAATAACGTAATATAACCTAACCTAACCCAACCCAATATCTCGGCGGTAATATTTGACATCATTCGTGGTGAGTTGGCCTCTACGTCTCCGCTTGACCTTCATATACATCAATAACGTAATATAACTAAACCTAGCCCAACCTAACATCTCGGCGGTAATATTTGACAACATTCCTGACGAGTTGGCCTCTACGTCTCCGAGGGACCTTTATATACATCAATAACATAATATAAGATAGCCTAACCCAATGTAACATCTCGGCGGTAATATTTGACAACATTCCTGGCTTGTTGGCCTCTGCGCCTCCGTGGGACCTTTATATATGTCAATAACGTAATATAACCTAACCTAACCCAACCTATCATCTCGGCGGTAATATTTGACAACATTCCTGGCTTGTTGACCTCTACGTCTCCGTGGGACCTTTATATACATCTATAACGTAATATAACCTAACCTAACCCAACCTAACATCTCGGCGGTAATATTTGGCAACATTCCTGTCTTGTTGGCCTCTACGTCTCCGTGGGACCCTTATATATATCAATAACGTAATATAACCTAACCTAACCCAATCTAACATCTCGGCGGTAATATTTGACCACATTCCTGGCTTGTTGGCCTCTACGTCTCCGTGGGACCTTTATATACATCAATAACGTAATATAACCTAACTTAAGCCAACCTAACATCTCGGCGGTAATATTTGACATCATTCCTGGCGAGTTGGCATCTACGTTTCCGTTTGACCTTCATATACATCAATAACGTAATATAACCTAACCTAACCCAACCTAACATCTCGGCGGTAATATTTGACATCATTCCTGGCGAGTTGGCCTCTACGTATCCGTTTGACCTTCATATGCATCAATAACGTAATATAACCTAACCTAACCCAACCTAATATCTCGGCGGTAATATTTGACATCATTCCTGGCGGGTTGGCATCTACGTTTCCGTTTGACCTTCATATACATCAATAACGTAATATAACCTAACCTAACCCAACCTAATATCTCGGCGGTAATATTTGACATCATTCGTGGTGAGTTGGCCTCTACGTCTCCGCTTGACCTTCATATACATCAATAACGTAATATAACTAAACCTAGCCCAACCTAACATCTCGGCGGTAATACTTGACAACATTCCTGACGAGTTGGCCTCTACGTCTCCGAGGGTCCTTTATATACATCAATAACATAATATAAGATAGCCTAACCCAATGTAACATTTCGGCGGTAATATTTGACAACATTCCTGGCTTGTTGACCTCTGCGCCTCCGTGGGACCTTTATATATGTCAATAACGTAATATAACCTAACCTAACCCAACCTATCATCTCGGCGGTAATATTTGACAACATTCCTGGCGAGTTGGCCTCTACGTCTCCGTTGGACCTTTACATACGTCAATAACGTAATATAACCTAACCTAACCCAATCTAACATCTCGGCGGTAATATTTGACCACATATCTGTCTTGTTGGCCTCTACGTCTCCGTGGGACCTTTATATACATCAATAACGTAATATAACTAAACCTAGCCCAACCTAACATGTCGGTGGTAATATTTGACAACATTCGTGGCGAGTTGGCTTCTACGTCTCCGTGTAACCCTCATATACATCAGTAACGTAATATAACGTAACCTAATCCAACCTAACATCTCGGCGGTAATATTTGACAACATTCCTGGCGAGTTGGCCTCTGCGTCTCCGTGGGACCTTTATATATGTCAATAACGTTATATAACCTAACCTGACCCAACCTATCATCTCGGCGGTAATATTTGACCACATTCCTGGCTTGTTGACCTCTACGTCTCCGTGGGACCTTTATATACATCTATAACGTAATATAACCTAACACAAGCCAACCTAACATCTCGGCGGTAATATTTGGCAACATTCCTGTCTTGTTGGCCTCTACGTCTCCGTGGGACCCTTATATATATCAATAACGTAATATAACCTAACCTAACCCAATCTAACATCTCGGCGGTAATATTTGACCACATTCCTGGCTTGTTGGCCTCTACGTCTCCGTGGGACCTTTATATACATCAATAACGTAATATAACCTAACTTAAGCCAACCTAACATCTCGGCGGTAATATTTGACATCATTCCTGGCGAGTTGGCATCTACGTTTCCGTTTGACCTTCATATACATCAATAACGTAATATAACCTAACCTAGCCCAACCTAACATCTCGGCGGTAATATTTGACATCATTCCTGGCGAGTTGGCCTCTACGTATCCGTTTGACCTTCATATACATCAATAACGTAATATAACCTAACCTAACCCAACCTAATATCTCGGCGGTAATATTTGACATCATTCGTGGTGAGTTGGCCTCTACGTCTCCGCTTGACCTTCATATACATCAATAACGTAATATAACTAAACCTAGCCCAACCGAACATCTCGGCGGTAATACTTGACAACATTCCTGACGAGTTGGCCTCTACGTCTCCGAGGGTCCTTTATATACATCAATAACATAATATAAGATAGCCTAACCCAATGTAACATCTCGGCGGTAATATTTGACAACATTCCTGGCTTGTTGACCTCTGCGCCTCCGTGGGACCTTTATATATGTCAATAACGTAATATAACCTAACCTAACCCAACCTATCATCTCGGCGGCAATATTTGACAACATTCCTGGCGAGTTGGCCTCTACGTCTCCGTGGGACCTTTACATACGTCAATAACGTAATATAACCTAACCTAACCCAATCTAACATCTCGGCGGTAATATTTGACCACATATCTGTCTTGTTGGCCTCTACGTCTCCGTGGGACCTTTATATACATCAATAACGTAATATAACTAAACCTAGCCCAACCTAACATGTCGGTGGTAATATTTGACAACATTCGTGGCGAGTTGGCTTCTACGTCTCCGTGTAACCCTCATATACATCAGTAGCGTAATATAACGTAACCTAATCCAACCTAACATCTCGGCGGTAATATTTGACAACATTCCTGGCGAGTTGGCCTCTGCGTCTCCGTGGGACCTTTATATATGTCAATAACGTAATATAACCTAACCTGACCCAACCTATCATCTCGGCGGTAATATTTGACCACATTCCTGGCTTGTTGACCTCTACGTCTCCGTGGGACCTTTATATACATCTATAACGTAATATAACCTAACACAACCCAACCTAACATCTCGGCGGTAATACTTGGCAACATTCCTGTCTTGTTGGCCTCTACGTCTCCGTGGGACCTTTACATACGTCAATAACGTAATATAACCTAACCTAACCCAATCTAACATCTCGGCGGTAATATTTGACCACATTCCTGGCTTGTTGGCCTCTACGTCTCCGTGGGACCTTTATATACATCAATAACGTAATATACCCTAACCTAACCCAACCTATCATCTCGGCCGTAATATTTGACCACATTCCTGGCTTGTTGGCCTCTGCGTCTCCGTGGGTCCTTTATATATGTCAGTAATGTAAAATAACCTAACCTAACCCAACCTATCATCTCGGCGGTAATATTAGACAACATTCCTGGCAAGTTGGCGTCTACCTCTCCGTGGGACCTTTATGTACATCAATAACGTAATATAATGTAACCTAACCCAACATAACATCTCGGCGGTAATATTTGGCATCATTCCTGGCTTGTTGGCCTCTACATCTCCGTGGGACCTTTATATACATCAATAACGTAATATACCCTAACCTAACCCAACCTATCATCTCGGCGGTAATATTTGACCACATTCCTGGCTTGTTGGCCTCTGCGTCTCCGTGGGTCCTTTATATATGTCAGTAATGTAAAATAACCTAACCTAACCCAACCTATCATCTCGGCGGTAATATTAGACAACATTCCTGGCGAGTTGGCGTCTACCTCTGCGTGGGACCTTTATGTACATCAACAACGTAATATAACCTAACCTAACCCAACATAACATCTCGGCGGTAATATTTGGCAACATTCCTGGCTTGTTGGCCTCTACATCTCCGTGGGACCTTTATATACATCAATAACGTAATATACCCTAACCTAACCCAACCTAACCTCTCGGGGTAACATTTAACCACATTCCTTGATTGTCGGGCCCTACTTCTCCGTGGGAACACTGTATACGTCTATGACGTAATACAACCTAACCTAACCCAACCTAAAATCTCGGCGGTAATATTTGAAAACATTTCTGGCGAGTTGGCTTCTACGTCTCCGTGGGACCCTTATATATATCAATAACGTAATATAACCTAACCTAACCCAACCTAACCTCTCGCGGTACCATTTAACCACATTCCTTGGTTATCGGGCCATACTTCTCGGTGGGAACACTGTATATGTCTATGACGTAATACAACCTAACCTAACCCAACCTAACATCTCGGCGGTAATATTTGGCAACATTCCTGGCTTATTGCCCTCTACGTCTCCGTGGGACATTTATATACATCAATAACGTAATATAACCTAACCTAACCCAACTTAACCTCTCGGGGTACGATTTAACCACATTCCTTGGTTGTCGGTCCCTACTTCTCGGTGGGAACACTGTATATGTCTATGACGTAATACAACCTAACCTAACCCAACCTAACATCTCGGCGGTAATATTTGAAAACATTCCTGGCGAGTTGGCTTCTACGTCTCCGTGGTACCTTTATATACATCAATAGCGTAATATAACTTAACATAACCCAACCTAACATCTCGGCGGTAATATTTGACAACATTCGTGGCGAGTTGGCTTCTACGTCCCCGTGGGACGTTTATATACATCAATAAAGTAATATAACCAAACCTAACCCAACCTAACATGTCGGCGGTAATATTTGACAACATTCCTGGCGAGTTGGCGTCTGCGTATCCGTGGGACATTTATATACATCAATAACGTAATAAAACCTAACCTAACCCAACCTAACCTCTCGGGTAACCATTTAACCACATTCCTTGGTTGTCGGGCCCTACTTCTCGGTGGGAACACTGTATATGTCTATGACGTAATACAACCTAACATGACCCAACCTAACATCTCGGCGATAATATTTGACAACATTCCTGGCTAGTTGGCCTCTACGTCTCCGTGCGACCCTTATATACATCAATAACGTAATATAGCCAAACCTAAACCAATCTATCATCTCGGCGGTAATATTTGACTACATTCCTGGCGCGTTGGCCTCTACGTCTCTGTTTGACCTTCATATACATCAATAACGTAATATAACCTAACCTAACCCAATCTAACATCTCGGCGATAATATTTGACAACATTCCTGGCGAGTTGGCATCCACGTCACCGTGGGACCTTTATATACATCAATCACGTAATATAACCTAACCTAACCCAACCTAACATCTCGGCGATAATATTTGACAACATTCCTGGCGATTTGGCCTCTACGTCTCCGTGGGATCTTTATATACATCAATAACGTAATATAACATAACCTAACCCAACCTTACATGTCGGGGATAATATTTGACAACATTCCTGGCGAGTTGGCCTCTACGGCTCCGTGTAACCATCATATACATCAATAACGTAATATAACGTAACCTAACCCAACCTATCATCTCGGCGGTAATATTTGACAACATTCCTGGCGAGTTGGCATCCACGTCACCGTGGGACCTTTATATACATCAATAACGTAATATAACATAACCTAACCCAACCTAACATCTCGGCAGTAATATTTGGCAACAATCCTGGCGAGTTGGCCTCTACGTCTCCGTGGGACACTTATATACATCAATAACATAATCTAACCAAACCTAAGCCAACCTAATTTGTCGGGGGTAATATTTGACAACATTTCTGACGAGGTGGCCTCTACGTCTCCGTGTAACCCTCATATACATCAATAACGTAATATAACATAACCTATCCCAACCTAGCATCTCGGAGGTAATATTTGACAACATTCCTGGCGAGTTAACTTCTCCGTCTCCGTGGGACACTTATATACATGAATAACCTAATATAACCTAACCTAACCCAACCTAACATCTCGGCAGTAATATTTGGCAACATTCCTGGCGAGTTGGCCCCTACGTCTCCGCGGGACCTTTATATACATCAATAACGTAATATAACCTAACCTAACCCAACCTAACATCTCGGCCGTAATATTTGACCACATTCCTGGCTTGTTGGCCTCTACATTTCCGTGGGACCTTAATATACATCAATAACGTAACATAACCTAACCTAACCCAACCTAACCTCTCGGGGTACAATTTAACCACATTCCTTGGTTGTCGGGCCCTACTTCTCGGTGGGAACACTGTATATTTCTATGACGTAATACAACCTAACCTAACCCAATCTAACATCTCGGCGCTAATATTTGAAAACATTCGTGGCGAGTTGGCTTCTACGTCTCCGTGGGACCTTTATATACATCAATAACGTAATATAACCTAACCTAACCCAACCTAACATCTCGGCGGTAATATTTGGCAACATTCCTGGCTTATTGCCCTCTACGTCTCCGTGGGACATTTGTATACATCAATAACGTAATATAACCTGACCTAACCCAACTTAACCTCTCGGGGTACGATCTAACCACATTCCATGGTTGTCGGTCCCTACTTCTCGGTGGGAACACTGTATATGTCTATGACGTAATACAACCTAACCTAACCCAATCTAACATTTCGGCGGTAATATTTGAAAACATTCCTGGCGCGTTGGCTTCTACGTCTCCGTGGGACGTTTATATACATCAACAACGTAATATAACCTAACCTAACCCGACCTAACATCTCGGCCGCAATATTTGACAACATTGCTTGCGAGTTGGCTCCTCCGTCTCCGTGGGACCCTTATATACATCAATAACGTAATATAACCAAACCTAACCCAACCTAACATGTCGGCGGTAATATTGGCAACATTCCTGGCGAGTTGGCATCCACGTCTCCGTGCGACCTTTATATACATCATTAACATAATATAAGCTAGCCTAACCCAATCTAACATCTCGGTAGTAACATTTTACCACATTCCTGGCTTGTTGGCCTCTGCGCCTCCGTTGGACATTTATATAAGTCAATTACGTAATATAACCTAACCTAACTCAACCTATCATCCCGGCGGTAATATTTGACAACATTCCTGGCGAGTTGGCCTCTACGTTTCCGTGGGACCTTTATTTACATCTATAACGTAATATAACCTAATCTAACCCAACCTAACATCTCGGCGGTAATATTTAAAGACATTCCTGGCGATTTGGCATCTACGTCTCCCAGGGACCTTTATATACATCAATAACGTAATATAACCTAACCTAACCCAACCTTACATCTCGGCAGTAATATTTGGCAACATTCCTGGCGAGTTGGACCCTACGTCTCCGTGGGACACTTATATACATCAATAACGTAATCTAACCAAACCTAACCCAACCTAATTTGTCGGGGGTAATATTTGACAACATTTCTGACGAGTTGGCCTCTACTTCTCCGAGTAACCCTCATATACATCAATAACGTAATATAACGTAACCTATCCCAACCTAGCATCTCGGCGGTAATATTTGACAACATTCCTGGCGAGTTAACTTCTCCGTCTCCGTGGGACCCTTATATACATGAATAACCTAATATAACGTAACCTAACCCAACCTAACATCTCGGCAGTAATAATTGGCAACATTCCTGGCGAGTTGGCCCCTACGTCTCCGCGGGACCTTTATATACATCATTAACATAATATAAGCTAGCCTAACCCAATCTAACATCTCGGTAGTAACATTTTACCACATTCCTGGCTTGTTGGCCTCTGCGCCTCCGTGGGACATTTATATACGTCAATTACGTAATATAACCTAACCTAACTCAACCTATCATCCCGGCGGTAATATTTGACAACATTCGTGGCGAGTTGGCCTCTACGTCTCCGCAGGACCTTTATATACATCAATAACGTAATATAACCTAACCTAACCCAAACTAACATCTCGGCGGTAATATTTGACAACATTCCTGGCGAGTTGGCCTCTACGTCTCCGTTTGACCTTCATATACATAAATAACGTAATATAAGCTGACCCAACCCAACCTAACATCTCGGCGGTAATATTTGACAACATTCCTGGCGATTTGGCATCTACGTCTCCCAGGGACCTTTATATACATCAATAACGTAATATAACCTAACCTAACCCAACCTAACATCTCGGCAGCAATATTTGGCAACATTCCTGGCGAGTTGGACCCTACGTCCCCGTGGGACACTTATATACATCAATAACGTAATCTAACCAAACCTAACCCAACCTAATTTGTCGGGGGTAATATTTGACAACATTTCTGACGAGTTGGCCTCTACGTCTCCGTGTAACCCTCATATACATCAATAACGTAATATAACGTAACCTAACCCAACCTAACCTCTCGGGGTACCATTTAACCACATTCCTTGGTTGTCGGGCCCTACTTCTCGGTGGGAACACTGTATATGTCTATGACATAATAAAACCTAACCTAACCCAACCTAACATCTCGGCGGTAATATTTGAAAACATTCCTGGCGAGTTGGCTTCTACGTCTCCGTGGTACCTTTATATACATCAATAGCGTAATATAGCTTAACATAACCCAACCTAACATCTCGGCGGTAATATTTGACAACATTCCTGGGGAGTTGGCCTCTACGTGTCCGTTTGACCTTCATATTCATCAATAACGTAATATAAACTAACCTAAACCAACCTATCATCTCGGCGGTAATATTTGACAACATTCCTGGCTAGTCGGCCTCCACGTCTCCGTGGGACCTTTATATACATCATTAATATAATATAAGCTAGCCTAACCCAATCTAACATCTCGGTAGTAACATTTTACCACATTCCTGGCTTGTTGGCCTCTGCGCCTCCGTGGGACCTTTATATACATCAATAACGTAATATAACCTAACCTAACCCAAACTAACATCTCGGCGGTAATATTTTACAACATTCCTGGCGAGTTGGCCTCCACGTCTCCGTGGGACCTTTATATACATCATTAACATAATATAACCTAGCCTAACCCAATCTAACATCTCGGTGGTAACATTTTACCACATTCCTGGCTTGCTGGCCTCTGCGCCTCCGTGGGACGTTTATATACGTCAATAACGTAATATAAACTAACCTAACCCAATCTAACATCTCGGCGGTAATATTTGATCACATTCCAGTCTTGTTGGCATCTACCTCTCCGAGGGACCTTTATATACATCAATAACGTAATATAACCTAACCTAACGCAACCTAACATCTCGGCGGTAATATTTGACAACATTCCTGACGTGTTGGCTTCTCCGTCTCCATGGGACCCTTATATACATCAATAACGTTATATAACCAAACATAACCCAACCTAACATGTCGGCGGTAATATTTGACAACATTCCTGGCGAGTTGGCATCTACGTCTCCCAGGGACCTTTATATACATCAATAACGTAACATAACCTAACCTAACCCAACCTAACTTCTCGGCGGTAATATTTGACAACATTCCTGGCGAGTTGGCCTCCACGTCTCCGTGGGACCTTTATATACATCATTAATATAATATAAGCTAGCCTAACCCAATCCAACATCTCGGTGGTAACATTTTACCACATTCCTGGCTTGTTGGCCTCTGCGCCTCTGTGGGACCTTTATATATATCAATAACGTAATATAACCTAACCTAACCCAACCTAACATCTCGGCGGTAATATTTGGCAACATTCCTGGCTTGTTGGCCTCTACGTCTCCGTGGGACCTTTATATACATCAATCACGTAATATAACCTAACCTAACCCAACGTAACATCTGGGGGTAGCATTTAAACACATTCCTTGGTTGTCTGGCCCTACTTCTCGGTCGGAACACTGTATATGTCTATGACGTAATACAACGTAACCTAACCCAACCTAACATCTCGGCGGTAATATTTGGCAACATTCCTGGCTTATTGCCCTCTACGTCTCCGTGGGACCTTTATATACATCAATAACGTAATAAAACCTAACCTAGCCCAACCTAACATCTCGGCGGTAATATTTGGCAACATTCCTGGCTTATTGCCCTCTACGTCTCCGTGGGACCTTTATATACATCAATAACGTATTATAGCATAACTTAACCCAACCTAACATCTCGGTAGTAACATTTTACCACATTCCTGGCTTGTTGGCCTCTGCGCCTCCGTGGGACATTTATATACGTCAATTACGTAATATAACCTAACCTAATTCAACCTATCATCCCGGCGGTAATATTTGACAACATTCCTGGCGAGTTGGCGTCTGCGTATCCGTGGGACATTTATATACATCAATAACGTAATAAAACCTAACCTAACCCAACCTAACCTCTCGGGTAACCATTTAACCACATTCCTTGGTTGTCGGGCCCTACTTCTCGGTGAGAACACTGTATATGTCTATGACGTAATACAACCTAACATGACCCAACCTAACATCTCGGCGATAATATTTGACAACATTCCTGGCTAGTTGGCCTCTACGTCTCCGTGCGACCCTTATATACATCAATAACGTAATATAGCCAAACCTAAACCAATCTATCATCTCGGCGGTAATATTTGACTACATTCCTGGCGCGTTGGCCTCTACGTCTCTGTTTGACCTTCATATACATCAATAACGTAATATAACCTAACCTAACCCAATCTAACATCTCGGCGATAATATTTGACAACATTCCTGGCGAGTTGGCATCCACGTCACCGTGGGACCTTTATATACATCAATCACGTAATATAACCTAACCTAACCCAACCTAACATCTCGGCGGTAATATTTGGCAACATTCCTGGCTTGTTGGCCTCTACGTCTCCGTGGGACCTTTATATACATCAATCACGTAATATAACCTAACCTAACCCAACGTAACATCTGGGGGTAGCATTTAAACACATTCCTTGGTTGTCTGGCCCTACTTCTCGGTCGGAACACTGTATATGTCTATGACGTAATACAACGTAACCTAACCCAACCTAACATCTCGGCGGTAATATTTGGCAACATTCCTGGCTTATTGCCCTCTACGTCTCCGTGGGACCTTTATATACATCAATAACGTAATAAAACCTAACCTAGCCCAACCTAACATCTCGGCGGTAATATTTGGCAACATTCCTGGCTTATTGCCCTCTACGTCTCCGTGGGACCTTTATATACATCAATAACGTATTATAGCATAACTTAACCCAACCTAACATCTCGGTAGTAACATTTTACCACATTCCTGGCTTGTTGGCCTCTGCGCCTCCGTGGGACATTTATATACGTCAATTACGTAATATAACCTAACCTAATTCAACCTATCATCCCGGCGGTAATATTTGACAACATTGCTGGCGAGTTGGCGTCTGCGTATCCGTGGGACATTTATATACATCAATAACGTAATAAAACCTAACCTAACCCAACCTAACCTCTCGGGTAACCATTTAACCACATTCCTTGGTTGTCGGGCCCTACTTCTCGGTGGGAACACTGTATATGTCTATGACGTAATACAACCTAACATGACCCAACCTAACATCTCGGCGATAATATTTGACAACATTCCTGGCTAGTTGGCCTCTACGTCTCCGTGCGACCCTTATATACATCAATAACGTAATATAGCCAAACCTAAACCAATCTATCATCTCGGCGGTAATATTTGACTACATTCCTGGCGCGTTGGCCTCTACGTCTCTGTTTGACCTTCATATACATCAATAACGTAATATAACCTAACCTAACCCAATCTAACATCTCGGCGATAATATTTGACAACATTCCTGGCGAGTTGGCATCCACGTCACCGTGGGACCTTTATATACATCAATCACGTAATATAACCTAACCTAACCCAACCTAACATCTCGGCGATAATATTTGACAACATTCCTGGCGATTTGGCCTCTACGTCTCCGTGGGATCTTTATATACATCAATAACGTAATATAACATAACCTAACCCAACCTTACATGTCGGGGATAATATTTGACAACATTCCTGGCGAGTTGGCCTCTACGGCTCCGTGTAACCATCATATACATCAATAACGTAATATAACGTAACCTAACCCAACCTATCATCTCGGCGGTAATATTTGACAACATTCCTGGCGAGTTGGCATCCACGTCACCGTGGGACCTTTATATACATCAATAACGTAATATAACATAACCTAACCCAACCTAACATCTCGGCAGTAATATTTGGCAACAATCCTGGCGAGTTGGCCTCTACGTCTCCGTGGGACACTTATATACATCAATAACATAATCTAACCAAACCTAAGCCAACCTAATTTGTCGGGGGTAATATTTGACAACATTTCTGACGAGGTGGCCTCTACGTCTCCGTGTAACCCTCATATACATCAATAACGTAATATAACATAACCTATCCCAACCTAGCATCTCGGAGGTAATATTTGACAACATTCCTGGCGAGTTAACTTCTCCGTCTCCGTGGGACACTTATATACATGAATAACCTAATATAACCTAACCTAACCCAACCTAACATCTCGGCAGTAATATTTGGCAACATTCCTGGCGAGTTGGCCCCTACGTCTCCGCGGGACCTTTATATACATCAATAACGTAATATAACCTAACCTAACCCAACCTAACATCTCGGCCGTAATATTTGACCACATTCCTGGCTTGTTGGCCTCTACATTTCCGTGGGACCTTAATATACATCAATAACGTAACATAACCTAACCTAACCCAACCTAACCTCTCGGGGTACAATTTAACCACATTCCTTGGTTGTCGGGCCCTACTTCTCGGTGGGAACACTGTATATTTCTATGACGTAATACAACCTAACCTAACCCAATCTAACATCTCGGCGCTAATATTTGAAAACATTCGTGGCGAGTTGGCTTCTACGTCTCCGTGGGACCTTTATATACATCAATAACGTAATATAACCTAACCTAACCCAACCTAACATCTCGGCGGTAATATTTGGCAACATTCCTGGCTTATTGCCCTCTACGTCTCCGTGGGACATTTGTATACATCAATAACGTAATATAACCTGACCTAACCCAACTTAACCTCTCGGGGTACGATCTAACCACATTCCATGGTTGTCGGTCCCTACTTCTCGGTGGGAACACTGTATATGTCTATGACGTAATACAACCTAACCTAACCCAATCTAACATTTCGGCGGTAATATTTGAAAACATTCCTGGCGCGTTGGCTTCTACGTCTCCGTGGGACATTTATATACATCAACAACGTAATATAACCTAACCTAACCCGACCTAACATCTCGGCCGCAATATTTGACAACATTGCTTGCGAGTTGGCTCCTCCGTCTCCGTGGGACCCTTATATACATCAATAACGTAATATAACCAAACCTAACCCAACCTAACATGTCGGCGGTAATATTGGCAACATTCCTGGCGAGTTGGCATCCACGTCTCCGTGCGACCTTTATATACATCATTAACATAATATAAGCTAGCCTAACCCAATCTAACATCTCGGTAGTAACATTTTACCACATTCCTGGCTTGTTGGCCTCTGCGCCTCCGTTGGACATTTATATAAGTCAATTACGTAATATAACCTAACCTAACTCAACCTATCATCCCGGCGGTAATATTTGACAACATTCCTGGCGAGTTGGCCTCTACGTTTCCGTGGGACCTTTATTTACATCTATAACGTAATATAACCTAATCTAACCCAACCTAACATCTCGGCGGTAATATTTAAAGACATTCCTGGCGATTTGGCATCTACGTCTCCCAGGGACCTTTATATACATCAATAACGTAATATAACCTAACCTAACCCAACCTTACATCTCGGCAGTAATATTTGGCAACATTCCTGGCGAGTTGGACCCTACGTCTCCGTGGGACACTTATATACATCAATAACGTAATCTAACCAAACCTAACCCAACCTAATTTGTCGGGGGTAATATTTGACAACATTTCTGACGAGTTGGCCTCTACTTCTCCGAGTAACCCTCATATACATCAATAACGTAATATAACGTAACCTATCCCAACCTAGCATCTCGGCGGTAATATTTGACAACATTCCTGGCGAGTTAACTTCTCCGTCTCCGTGGGACCCTTATATACATGAATAACCTAATATAACGTAACCTAACCCAACCTAACATCTCGGCAGTAATAATTGGCAACATTCCTGGCGAGTTGGCCCCTACGTCTCCGCGGGACCTTTATATACATCATTAACATAATATAAGCTAGCCTAACCCAATCTAACATCTCGGTAGTAACATTTTACCACATTCCTGGCTTGTTGGCCTCTGCGCCTCCGTGGGACATTTATATACGTCAATTACGTAATATAACCTAACCTAACTCAACCTATCATCCCGGCGGTAATATTTGACAACATTCGTGGCGAGTTGGCCTCTACGTCTCCGCAGGACCTTTATATACATCAATAACGTAATATAACCTAACCTAACCCAAACTAACATCTCGGCGGTAATATTTGACAACATTCCTGGCGAGTTGGCCTCTACGTCTCCGTTTGACCTTCATATACATAAATAACGTAATATAAGCTGACCCAACCCAACCTAACATCTCGGCGGTAATATTTGACAACATTCCTGGCGATTTGGCATCTACGTCTCCCAGGGACCTTTATATACATCAATAACGTAATATAACCTAACCTAACCCAACCTAACATCTCGGCAGCAATATTTGGCAACATTCCTGGCGAGTTGGACCCTACGTCCCCGTGGGACACTTATATACATCAATAACGTAATCTAACCAAACCTAACCCAACCTAATTTGTCGGGGGTAATATTTGACAACATTTCTGACGAGTTGGCCTCTACGTCTCCGTGTAACCCTCATATACATCAATAACGTAATATAACGTAACCTAACCCAACCTAACCTCTCGGGGTACCATTTAACCACATTCCTTGGTTGTCGGGCCCTACTTCTCGGTGGGAACACTGTATATGTCTATGACATAATAAAACCTAACCTAACCCAACCTAACATCTCGGCGGTAATATTTGAAAACATTCCTGGCGAGTTGGCTTCTACGTCTCCGTGGTACCTTTATATACATCAATAGCGTAATATAGCTTAACATAACCCAACCTAACATCTCGGCGGTAATATTTGACAACATTCCTGGGGAGTTGGCCTCTACGTGTCCGTTTGACCTTCATATTCATCAATAACGTAATATAAACTAACCTAAACCAACCTATCATCTCGGCGGTAATATTTGACAACATTCCTGGCTAGTCGGCCTCCACGTCTCCGTGGGACCTTTATATACATCATTAATATAATATAAGCTAGCCTAACCCAATCTAACATCTCGGTAGTAACATTTTACCACATTCCTGGCTTGTTGGCCTCTGCGCCTCCGTGGGACCTTTATATACATCAATAACGTAATATAACCTAACCTAACCCAAACTAACATCTCGGCGGTAATATTTTACAACATTCCTGGCGAGTTGGCCTCCACGTCTCCGTGGGACCTTTATATACATCATTAACATAATATAACCTAGCCTAACCCAATCTAACATCTCGGTGGTAACATTTTACCACATTCCTGGCTTGCTGGCCTCTGCGCCTCCGTGGGACGTTTATATACGTCAATAACGTAATATAAACTAACCTAACCCAATCTAACATCTCGGCGGTAATATTTGATCACATTCCAGTCTTGTTGGCATCTACCTCTCCGAGGGACCTTTATATACATCAATAACGTAATATAACCTAACCTAACGCAACCTAACATCTCGGCGGTAATATTTGACAACATTCCTGACGTGTTGGCTTCTCCGTCTCCATGGGACCCTTATATACATCAATAACGTTATATAACCAAACATAACCCAACCTAACATGTCGGCGGTAATATTTGACAACATTCCTGGCGAGTTGGCATCTACGTCTCCCAGGGACCTTTATATACATCAATAACGTAACATAACCTAACCTAACCCAACCTAACTTCTCGGCGGTAATATTTGACAACATTCCTGGCGAGTTGGCCTCCACGTCTCCGTGGGACCTTTATATACATCATTAATATAATATAAGCTAGCCTAACCCAATCCAACATCTCGGTGGTAACATTTTACCACATTCCTGGCTTGTTGGCCTCTGCGCCTCCGTGGGACCTTTATATATATCAATAACGTAATATAACCTAACCTAACCCAACCTAACATCTCGGCGGTAATATTTGGCAACATTCCTGGCTTGTTGGCCTCTACGTCTCCGTGGGACCTTTATATACATCAATCACGTAATATAACCTAACCTAACCCAACGTAACATCTGGGGGTAGCATTTAAACACATTCCTTGGTTGTCTGGCCCTACTTCTCGGTCGGAACACTGTATATGTCTATGACGTAATACAACGTAACCTAACCCAACCTAACATCTCGGCGGTAATATTTGGCAACATTCCTGGCTTATTGCCCTCTACGTCTCCGTGGGACCTTTATATACATCAATAACGTAATAAAACCTAACCTAGCCCAACCTAACATCTCGGCGGTAATATTTGGCAACATTCCTGGCTTATTGCCCTCTACGTCTCCGTGGGACCTTTATATACATCAATAACGTATTATAGCATAACTTAACCCAACCTAACATCTCGGTAGTAACATTTTACCACATTCCTGGCTTGTTGGCCTCTGCGCCTCCGTGGGACATTTATATACGTCAATTACGTAATATAACCTAACCTAATTCAACCTATCATCCCGTCGGTAATATTTGACAACATTCCTGGCGAGTTGGCCTCCACTACTCCGTGGGACCTTTATATACATCATTAACATAATATAAGCTAGCCTAACCCAATCTAACATCTCGGTGGTAACATTTTACCACATTCCTGGCTTCTTGGCCTCTGCGCCTCCGTGGGACATTTATATACGTCAATAACGTAATATAACCTAACCTAACCCAATCTAACATCTCGGCGGTAATATTTGACCACATTCCAGTCTTGTTGGCCTCTACCTCTCCGAGGGACCTTTATATACATCAATAACGTAATATAACCTAACCTAACGCAACCTAACATCTCGGCAGTAATATTTGACAACATTCCTGACGAGTTGGCTTCTCCGTCTCCGTTGGACCCTTATATACATCAATAACGTAATATAACCAAACATAACCCAACCTAACATGTCGGCGGTAATATTTGACAACATTCCTGGCGATTTGGCATCTACGTCTCCCAGGGACCTTTATATACATCAATAACGTAATATAACCTAACCTAACCCAACCTAACATCTCGGCAGTAATATTTGGCAACATTCCTGGCGAGTTGGACCCTACGTCTCCGTGGGACACTTATATACATCAATAACGTAATCTAACCAAACCTAACCCAACCTAATTTGTCGGAGGTAATATTTGACAACATTTCTGACGAGGTGGCCTCTACGTCTCCGTGTAACCCTCATATACATCAATAACGTAATATAACGTAACCTATCCCAACCTAGCATCTCGGCGGTAATATTTGACAACATTCCTGGCGAGTTAACTTCTCCGTCTCCGTGGGACCCTTATATATATGAATAACCTAATATAACCTAACCTAACCCAACCTAACATCTCGGCAGTAATATTTGGCAACACTCCTGGCGAGTTGGCCCCTACGTCTCCGCGGGACCTTTATATACATCAATAATGTAACATAACCTAACCTAACCCAACCTAACTTCTCGGCGGTAATATTTGACAACATTCCTGGCGAGTTGGCCTCCACGTCTCCGCGGGACCTTTATATACATCAATAACGTAATATAACCTAACCTAACCCAACCTAACATCTCGGCCGTAATATTTGACCACATTCCTGGCTTGTTGGCCTCTACATTTCCGTGGGACCTTAATATACATCAATAACGTAACATAACCTAACCTAACCCAACCTAACCTCTCGGGGTACAATTTAACCACATTCCTTGGTTGTCGGGCCCTACTTCTCGGTGGGAACACTGTATATTTCTATGACGTAATACAACCTAACCTAACCCAATCTAACATCTCGGCGCTAATATTTGAAAACATTCGTGGCGAGTTGGCTTCTACGTCTCCGTGGGACCTTTATATACATCAATAACGTAATATAACCTAACCTAACCCAACCTAACATCTCGGCGGTAATATTTGGCAACATTCCTGGCTTATTGCCCTCTACGTCTCCGTGGGACATTTGTATACATCAATAACGTAATATAACCTGACCTAACCCAACTTAACTTCTCGGGGTACGATCTAACCACATTCCATGGTTGTCGGTCCCTACTTCTCGGTGGGAACACTGTATATGTCTATGACGTAATACAACCTAACCTAACCCAATCTAACATTTCGGCGGTAATATTTGAAAACATTCCTGGCGCGTTGGCTTCTACGTCTCCGTGGGACATTTATATACATCAACAACGTAATATAACCTAACTTAACCCGACCTAACATCTCGGCCGCAATATTTGACAACATTGCTTGCGAGTTGGCTCCTCCGTCTCCGTGGGACCCTTATATACATCAATAACGTAATATAACCAAACCTAACCCAACCTAACATGTCGGCGGTAATATTGGCAACATTCCTGGCGAGTTGGCATCCACGTCTCCGTGCGACCTTTATATACATCATTAACATAATATAAGCTAGCCTAACCCAATCTAACATCTCGGTAGTAACATTTTACCACATTCCTGGCTTGTTGGCCTCTGCGCCTCCGTTGGACATTTATATAAGTCAATTACGTAATATAACCTAACCTAACTCAACCTATCATCCCGGCGGTAATATTTGACAACATTCCTGGCGAGTTGGCCTCTACGTTTCCGTGGGACCTTTATTTACATCTATAACGTAATATAACCTAATCTAACCCAACCTAACATCTCGGCGGTAATATTTAAAGACATTCCTGGCGATTTGGCATCTACGTCTCCCAGGGACCTTTATATACATCAATAACGTAATATAACCTAACCTAACCCAACCTTACATCTCGGCAGTAATATTTGGCAACATTCCTGGCGAGTTGGACCCTCCGTCTCCGTGGGACACTTATATACATCAATAACGTAATCTAACCAAACCTAACCCAACCTAATTTGTCGGGGGTAATATTTGACAACATTTCTGACGAGTTGGCCTCTACTTCTCCGAGTAACCCTCATATACATCAATAACGTAATATAACGTAACCTATCCCAACCTAGCATCTCGGCGGTAATATTTGACAACATTCCTGGCGAGTTAACTTCTCCGTCTCCGTGGGACCCTTATATACATGAATAACCTAATATAACGTAACCTAACCCAACCTAACATCTCGGCAGTAATAATTGGCAACATTCCTGGCGAGTTGGCCCCTACGTCTCCGCGGGACCTTTATATACATCATTAACATAATATAAGCTAGCCTAACCCAATCTAACATCTCGGTAGTAACATTTTACCACATTCCTGGCTTGTTGGCCTCTGCGCCTCCGTGGGACATTTATATACGTCAATTACGTAATATAACCTAACCTAACTCAACCTATCATCCCGGCGGTAATATTTGACAACATTCGTGGCGAGTTGGCCTCTACGTCTCCGCAGGACCTTTATATACATCAATAACGTAATATAACCTAACCTAACCCAAACTAACATCTCGGCGGTAATATTTGACAACATTCCTGGCGAGTTGGCCTCTACGTCTCCGTTTGACCTTCATATACATAAATAACGTAATATAAGCTGACCCAACCCAACCTAACATCTCGGCGGTAATATTTGACAACATTCCTGGCGATTTGGCATCTACGTCTCCCAGGGACCTTTATATACATCAATAACGTAATATAACCTAACCTAACCCAACCTAACATCTCGGCAGCAATATTTGGCAACATTCCTGGCGAGTTGGACCCTACGTCCCCGTGGGACACTTATATACATCAATAACGTAATCTAACCAAACCTACCCCAACCTAATTTGTCGGGGGTAATATTTGACAACATTTCTGACGAGTTGGCCTCTACGTCTCCGTGTAACCCTCATATACATCAATAACGTAATATAACGTAACCTAACCCAACCTAACCTCTCGGGGTACCATTTAACCACATTCCTTGGTTGTCGGGCCCTACTTCTCGGTGGGAACACTGTATATGTCTATGACATAATAAAACCTAACTTAACCCAACCTAACATCTCGGCGGTAATATTTGAAAACATTCCTGGCGAGTTGGCTTCTACGTCTCCGTGGTACCTTTATATACATCAATAGCGTAATATAGCTTAACATAACCCAACCTAACATCTCGGCGGTAATATTTGACAACATTCCTGGGGAGTTGGCCTCTACGTGTCCGTTTGACCTTCATATTCATCAATAACGTAATATAAACTAACCTAAACCAACCTATCATCTCGGCGGTAATATTTGACAACATTCCTGGCTAGTCGGCCTCCACGTCTCCGTGGGACCTTTATATACATCATTAATATAATATAAGCTAGCCTAACCCAATCTAACATCTCGGTAGTAACATTTTACCACATTCCTGGCTTGTTGGCCTCTGCGCCTCCGTGGGACCTTTATATACATCAATAACGTAATATAACCTAACCTAACCCAAACTAACATCTCGGCGGTAATATTTTACAACATTCCTGGCGAGTTGGCCTCCACGTCTCCGTGGGACCTTTATATACATCATTAACATAATATAACCTAGCCTAACCCAATCTAACATCTCGGTGGTAACATTTTACCACATTCCTGGCTTGCTGGCCTCTGCGCCTCCGTGGGACGTTTATATACGTCAATAACGTAATATAAACTAACCTAACCCAATCTAACATCTCGGCGGTAATATTTGATCACATTCCAGTCTTGTTGGCATCTACCTCTCCGAGGGACCTTTATATACATCAATAACGTAATATAACCTAACCTAACGCAACCTAACATCTCGGCGGTAATATTTGACAACATTCCTGACGTGTTGGCTTCTCCGTCTCCATGGGACCCTTATATACATCAATAACGTTATATAACCAAACATAACCCAACCTAACATGTCGGCGGTAATATTTGACAACATTCCTGGCGAGTTGGCATCTACGTCTCCCAGGGACCTTTATATACATCAATAACGTAACATAACCTAACCTAACCCAACCTAACTTCTCGGCGGTAATATTTGACAACATTCCTGGCGAGTTGGCCTCCACGTCTCCGTGGGACCTTTATATACATCATTAATATAATATAAGCTAGCCTAACCCAATCCAACATCTCGGTGGTAACATTTTACCACATTCCTGGCTTGTTGGCCTCTGCGCCTCCGTGGGACCTTTATATATATCAATAACGTAATATAACCTAACCTAACCCAACCTAACATCTCGGCGGTAATATTTGGCAACATTCCTGGCTTGTTGGCCTCTACGTCTCCGTGGGACCTTTATATACATCAATCACGTAATATAACCTAACCTAACCCAACGTAACATCTGGGGGTAGCATTTAAACACATTCCTTGGTTGTCTGGCCCTACTTCTCGGTCGGAACACTGTATATGTCTATGACGTAATACAACGTAACCTAACCCAACCTAACATCTCGGCGGTAATATTTGGCAACATTCCTGGCTTATTGCCCTCTACGTCTCCGTGGGACCTTTATATACATCAATAACGTAATAAAACCTAACCTAGCCCAACCTAACATCTCGGCGGTAATATTTGGCAACATTCCTGGCTTATTGCCCTCTACGTCTCCGTGGGACCTTTATATACATCAATAACGTATTATAGCATAACTTAACCCAACCTAACATCTCGGTAGTAACATTTTACCACATTCCTGGCTTGTTGGCCTCTGCGCCTCCGTGGGACATTTATATACGTCAATTACGTAATATAACCTAACCTAATTCAACCTATCATCCCGGCGGTAATATTTGACAACATTCCTGGCGAGTTGGCCTCCACTACTCCGTGGGACCTTTATATACATCATTAACATAATATAAGCTAGCCTAACCCAATCTAACATCTCGGTGGTAACATTTTACCACATTCCTGGCTTCTTGGCCTCTGCGCCTCCGTGGGACATTTATATACGTCAATAACGTAATATAACCTAACCTAACCCAATCTAACATCTCGGCGGTAATATTTGACCACATTCCAGTCTTGTTGGCCTCTACCTCTCCGAGGGACCTTTATATACATCAATAACGTAATATAACCTAACCTAACGCAACCTAACATCTCGGCAGTAATATTTGACAACATTCCTGACGAGTTGGCTTCTCCGTCTCCGTTGGACCCTTATATACATCAATAACGTAATATAACCAAACATAACCCAACCTAACATGTCGGCGGTAATATTTGACAACATTCCTGGCGATTTGGCATCTACGTCTCCCAGGGACCTTTATATACATCAATAACGTAATATAACCTAACCTAACCCAACCTAACATCTCGGCAGTAATATTTGGCAACATTCCTGGCGAGTTGGACCCTACGTCTCCGTGGGACACTTATATACATCAATAACGTAATCTAACCAAACCTAACCCAACCTAATTTGTCGGAGGTAATATTTGACAACATTTCTGACGAGGTGGCCTCTACGTCTCCGTGTAACCCTCATATACATCAATAACGTAATATAACGTAACCTATCCCAACCTAGCATCTCGGCGGTAATATTTGACAACATTCCTGGCGAGTTAACTTCTCCGTCTCCGTGGGACCCTTATATATATGAATAACCTAATATAACCTAACCTAACCCAACCTAACATCTCGGCAGTAATATTTGGCAACATTCCTGGCGAGTTGGCCCCTACGTCTCCGCGGGACCTTTATATACATCAATAATGTAACATAACCTAACCTAACCCAACCTAACTTCTCGGCGGTAATATTTGACAACATTCCTGGCGAGTTGGCCTCCACGTCTCCGTGGGACCTTTATATACATCATTAATATAATATAAGCTAGCCTAACCCAATCTAACATCTCGGTGGTAACATTTTACCACATTCCTGGCTTGTTGGCCTCTGCGCCTTCGTGGGATATTTATATACGTCAATAACGTAATATAACCTAACCTAACCCAATCTAACATCTCGGCGGTAATATTTCACAACATTCCTGGCTTGTTGGCCTCTACGTTTCCGTGGGACCTTTATATACATCTATAACGTAATATAACCTAATCTAACCCAACCTAACCTCTCGGGGTACCATTTAACCACATTCCTTGGTTGTCGGGCCCTACTTCTCGGTGGGAACACTGTATATGTCTATGACGTAATACAACCTAACCTAACCCAACGTAACATCTCGGGGGTAATATTTGACAACATTCCTAGCGAGTTGGCTTCTACGTCTCCGTGGTACCTTTATATACATCAATAGCGTAATATAGCTTAACATAACCCAACCTAACATCTCGGCGGTAATATTTGACAACATTCCTGGGGAGTTGGCCTCTACGTCTCCGTTTGACCTTCATATTCATCAATAACGTAATATAACCTAACCTAAACCAACCTATCATCTCGGCGGTAATATTTGACAACATTCCTGGCGAGTTGGCCTCCACGTCTCCGTGGGACCTTTATATACATCATTAACATAATATAAGCTAGCCTAACCCAATCTAACATCTCGGTACTAACATTTTACCACATTCCTGGCTTGTTGGCCTCTGCGCCTCCGTGGGACATTTATATACGTCAATTACGTAATATAACCTAACCTAACTCAACCTATCATCCCGGCGGTAATATTTGACAACATTCCTGGCGAGTTGGCCTCTACGTCTCCGCGGGACCTTTATATACATCAATAACGTAATATAACCTAACCTAACCCAAACTAACATCTCGGCGGTAATATTTGACAACATTCCTGGCGAGTTGGCCTCTACGTCTCCGTTTGACCTTCATATACATAAATAACGTAATATAAGCTGACCCAACCCAACCTAACATCTCGGCGGTAATATTTGACAACATACCTGGCGAGTTGGCCTCTACGTCTCCGTCTGACATTCATATACATCAATAACGTAATATAACCTAACCTAACCCAACGTAACATCTCGGGGGTAATATTTGACAACATTCCTAGCGAGTTGGCTTCTACGTCTCCGTGGTACCTTTATATACATCAATAGCGTAATATAGCTTAACATAACCCAACCTAACATCTCGGCGGTAATATTTGACAACATTCCTGGGGAGTTGGCCTCTACGTCTCCGTTTGACCTTCATATTCATCAATAACGTAATATAACCTAACCTAAACCAACCTATCATCTCGGCGGTAATATTTGACAACATTCCTGGCGAGTTGGCCTCCACGTCTCCGTGGGACCTTTATATACATCATTAACATAATATAAGCTAGCCTAACCCAATCTAACATCTCGGTACTAACATTTTACCA
This sequence comes from Xylocopa violacea, assembly GCA_963969225.1. NCBI lineage: Eukaryota > Metazoa > Arthropoda > Insecta > Hymenoptera > Apidae > Xylocopa > Xylocopa violacea. The sequence goes on along the minus strand of CAXAJV010000836.1, from coordinate 3,057,850 downwards.
CATTCCTGGCTTGTTGGCCTCTGCGCCTCCGTTGGACATTTATATAAGTCAATTACGTAATATAACCTAACCTAACTCAACCTATCATCCCGGCGGTAATATTTGACAACATTCCTGGCGAGTTGGCCTCTACGTTTCCGTGGGACCTTTATTTACATCTATAACGTAATATAACCTAATCTAACCCAACCTAACATCTCGGCGGTAATATTTAAAGACATTCCTGGCGATTTGGCATCTACGTCTCCCAGGGACCTTTATATACATCAATAACGTAATATAACCTAACCTAACCCAACCTTACATCTCGGCAGTAATATTTGGCAACATTCCTGGCGAGTTGGACCCTACGTCTCCGTGGGACACTTATATACATCAATAACGTAATCTAACCAAACCTAACCCAACCTAATTTGTCGGGGGTAATATTTGACAACATTTCTGACGAGTTGGCCTCTACTTCTCCGAGTAACCCTCATATACATCAATAACGTAATATAACGTAACCTATCCCAACCTAGCATCTCGGCGGTAATATTTGACAACATTCCTGGCGAGTTAACTTCTCCGTCTCCGTGGGACCCTTATATACATGAATAACCTAATATAACGTAACCTAACCCAACCTAACATCTCGGCAGTAATAATTGGCAACATTCCTGGCGAGTTGGCCCCTACGTCTCCGCGGGACCTTTATATACATCATTAACATAATATAAGCTAGCCTAACCCAATCTAACATCTCGGTAGTAACATTTTACCACATTCCTGGCTTGTTGGCCTCTGCGCCTCCGTGGGACATTTATATACGTCAATTACGTAATATAACCTAACCTAACTCAACCTATCATCCCGGCGGTAATATTTGACAACATTCCTGGCGAGTTGGCCTCTACGTTTCCGTGGGACCTTTATTTACATCTATAACGTAATATAACCTAATCTAACCCAACCTAACATCTCGGCGGTAATATTTAAAGACATTCCTGGCGATTTGGCATCTACGTCTCCCAGGGACCTTTATATACATCAATAACGTAATATAACCTAACCTAACCCAACCTTACATCTCGGCAGTAATATTTGGCAACATTCCTGGCGAGTTGGACCCTACGTCTCCGTGGGACACTTATATACATCAATAACGTAATCTAACCAAACCTAACCCAACCTAATTTGTCGGGGGTAATATTTGACAACATTTCTGACGAGTTGGCCTCTACTTCTCCGAGTAACCCTCATATACATCAATAACGTAATATAACGTAACCTATCCCAACCTAGCATCTCGGCGGTAATATTTGACAACATTCCTGGCGAGTTAACTTCTCCGTCTCCGTGGGACCCTTATATACATGAATAACCTAATATAACGTAACCTAACCCAACCTAACATCTCGGCAGTAATAATTGGCAACATTCCTGGCGAGTTGGCCCCTACGTCTCCGCGGGACCTTTATATACATCATTAACATAATATAAGCTAGCCTAACCCAATCTAACATCTCGGTAGTAACATTTTACCACATTCCTGGCTTGTTGGCCTCTGCGCCTCCGTGGGACATTTATATACGTCAATTACGTAATATAACCTAACCTAACTCAACCTATCATCCCGGCGGTAATATTTGACAACATTCGTGGCGAGTTGGCCTCTACGTCTCCGCAGGACCTTTATATACATCAATAACGTAATATAACCTAACCTAACCCAAACTAACATCTCGGCGGTAATATTTGACAACATTCCTGGCGAGTTGGCCTCTACGTCTCCGTTTGACCTTCATATACATAAATAACGTAATATAAGCTGACCCAACCCAACCTAACATCTCGGCGGTAATATTTGACAACATTCCTGGCGATTTGGCATCTACGTCTCCCAGGGACCTTTATATACATCAATAACGTAATATAACCTAACCTAACCCAACCTAACATCTCGGCAGCAATATTTGGCAACATTCCTGGCGAGTTGGACCCTACGTCCCCGTGGGACACTTATATACATCAATAACGTAATCTAACCAAACCTAACCCAACCTAATTTGTCGGGGGTAATATTTGACAACATTTCTGACGAGTTGGCCTCTACGTCTCCGTGTAACCCTCATATACATCAATAACGTAATATAACGTAACCTAACCCAACCTAACCTCTCGGGGTACCATTTAACCACATTCCTTGGTTGTCGGGCCCTACTTCTCGGTGGGAACACTGTATATGTCTATGACATAATAAAACCTAACCTAACCCAACCTAACATCTCGGCGGTAATATTTGAAAACATTCCTGGCGAGTTGGCTTCTACGTCTCCGTGGTACCTTTATATACATCAATAGCGTAATATAGCTTAACATAACCCAACCTAACATCTCGGCGGTAATATTTGACAACATTCCTGGGGAGTTGGCCTCTACGTGTCCGTTTGACCTTCATATTCATCAATAACGTAATATAACCTAACCTAAACCAACCTATCATCTCGGCGGTAATATTTGACAACATTCCTGGCTAGTCGGCCTCCACGTCTCCGTGGGACCTTTATATACATCATTAATATAATATAAGCTAGCCTAACCCAATCTAACATCTCGGTAGTAACATTTTACCACATTCCTGGCTTGTTGGCCTCTGCGCCTCCGTGGGACCTTTATATACATCAATAACGTAATATAACCTAACCTAACCCAAACTAACATCTCGGCGGTAATATTTTACAACATTCCTGGCGAGTTGGCCTCCACGTCTCCGTGGGACCTTTATATACATCATTAACATAATATAACCTAGCCTAACCCAATCTAACATCTCGGTGGTAACATTTTACCACATTCCTGGCTTGCTGGCCTCTGCGCCTCCGTGGGACGTTTATATACGTCAATAACGTAATATAAACTAACCTAACCCAATCTAACATCTCGGCGGTAATATTTGATCACATTCCAGTCTTGTTGGCATCTACCTCTCCGAGGGACCTTTATATACATCAATAACGTAATATAACCTAACCTAACGCAACCTAACATCTCGGCGGTAATATTTGACAACATTCCTGACGTGTTGGCTTCTCCGTCTCCATGGGACCCTTATATACATCAATAACGTTATATAACCAAACATAACCCAACCTAACATGTCGGCGGTAATATTTGACAACATTCCTGGCGAGTTGGCATCTACGTCTCCCAGGGACCTTTATATACATCAATAACGTAACATAACCTAACCTAACCCAACCTAACTTCTCGGCGGTAATATTTGACAACATTCCTGGCGAGTTGGCCTCCACGTCTCCGTGGGACCTTTATATACATCATTAATATAATATAAGCTAGCCTAACCCAATCCAACATCTCGGTGGTAACATTTTACCACATTCCTGGCTTGTTGGCCTCTGCGCCTCCGTGGGACCTTTATATATATCAATAACGTAATATAACCTAACCTAACCCAACCTAACATCTCGGCGGTAATATTTGGCAACATTCCTGGCTTGTTGGCCTCTACGTCTCCGTGGGACCTTTATATACATCAATCACGTAATATAACCTAACCTAACCCAACGTAACATCTGGGGGTAGCATTTAAACACATTCCTTGGTTGTCTGGCCCTACTTCTCGGTCGGAACACTGTATATGTCTATGACGTAATACAACGTAACCTAACCCAACCTAACATCTCGGCGGTAATATTTGGCAACATTCCTGGCTTATTGCCCTCTACGTCTCCGTGGGACCTTTATATACATCAATAACGTAATAAAACCTAACCTAGCCCAACCTAACATCTCGGCGGTAATATTTGGCAACATTCCTGGCTTATTGCCCTCTACGTCTCCGTGGGACCTTTATATACATCAATAACGTATTATAGCATAACTTAACCCAACCTAACATCTCGGTAGTAACATTTTACCACATTCCTGGCTTGTTGGCCTCTGCGCCTCCGTGGGACATTTATATACGTCAATTACGTAATATAACCTAACCTAATTCAACCTATCATCCCGGCGGTAATATTTGACAACATTCCTGGCGAGTTGGCCTCCACTACTCCGTGGGACCTTTATATACATCATTAACATAATATAAGCTAGCCTAACCCAATCTAACATCTCGGTGGTAACATTTTACCACATTCCTGGCTTCTTGGCCTCTGCGCCTCCGTGGGACATTTATATACGTCAATAACGTAATATAACCTAACCTAACCCAATCTAACATCTCGGCGGTAATATTTGACCACATTCCAGTCTTGTTGGCCTCTACCTCTCCGAGGGACCTTTATATACATCAATAACGTAATATAACCTAACCTAACGCAACCTAACATCTCGGCAGTAATATTTGACAACATTCCTGACGAGTTGGCTTCTCCGTCTCCGTTGGACCCTTATATACATCAATAACGTAATATAACCAAACATAACCCAACCTAACATGTCGGCGGTAATATTTGACAACATTCCTGGCGATTTGGCATCTACGTCTCCCAGGGACCTTTATATACATCAATAACGTAATATAACCTAACCTAACCCAACCTAACATCTCGGCAGTAATATTTGGCAACATTCCTGGCGAGTTGGACCCTACGTCTCCGTGGGACACTTATATACATCAATAACGTAATCTAACCAAACCTAACCCAACCTAATTTGTCGGAGGTAATATTTGACAACATTTCTGACGAGGTGGCCTCTACGTCTCCGTGTAACCCTCATATACATCAATAACGTAATATAACGTAACCTATCCCAACCTAGCATCTCGGCGGTAATATTTGACAACATTCCTGGCGAGTTAACTTCTCCGTCTCCGTGGGACCCTTATATATATGAATAACCTAATATAACCTAACCTAACCCAACCTAACATCTCGGCAGTAATATTTGGCAACATTCCTGGCGAGTTGGCCCCTACGTCTCCGCGGGACCTTTATATACATCAATAATGTAACATAACCTAACCTAACCCAACCTAACTTCTCGGCGGTAATATTTGACAACATTCCTGGCGAGTTGGCCTCCACGTCTCCGTGGGACCTTTATATACATCATTAATATAATATAAGCTAGCCTAACCCAATCTAACATCTCGGTGGTAACATTTTACCACATTCCTGGCTTGTTGGCCTCTGCGCCTTCGTGGGATATTTATATACGTCAATAACGTAATATAACCTAACCTAACCCAATCTAACATCTCGGCGGTAATATTTCACAACATTCCTGGCTTGTTGGCCTCTACGTTTCCGTGGGACCTTTATATACATCTATAACGTAATATAACCTAATCTAACCCAACCTAACCTCTCGGGGTACCATTTAACCACATTCCTTGGTTGTCGGGCCCTACTTCTCGGTGGGAACACTGTATATGTCTATGACGTAATACAACCTAACCTAACCCAACGTAACATCTCGGGGGTAATATTTGACAACATTCCTAGCGAGTTGGCTTCTACGTCTCCGTGGTACCTTTATATACATCAATAGCGTAATATAGCTTAACATAACCCAACCTAACATCTCGGCGGTAATATTTGACAACATTCCTGGGGAGTTGGCCTCTACGTCTCCGTTTGACCTTCATATTCATCAATAACGTAATATAACCTAACCTAAACCAACCTATCATCTCGGCGGTAATATTTGACAACATTCCTGGCGAGTTGGCCTCCACGTCTCCGTGGGACCTTTATATACATCATTAACATAATATAAGCTAGCCTAACCCAATCTAACATCTCGGTACTAACATTTTACCACATTCCTGGCTTGTTGGCCTCTGCGCCTCCGTGGGACATTTATATACGTCAATTACGTAATATAACCTAACCTAACTCAACCTATCATCCCGGCGGTAATATTTGACAACATCCCTGGCGAGTTGGCCTCTACGTCTCCGCGGGACCTTTATATACATCAATAACGTAATATAACCTAACCTAACCCAAACTAACATCTCGGCGGTAATATTTGACAACATTCCTGGCGAGTTGGCCTCTACGTCTCCGTTTGACCTTCATATACATAAATAACGTAATATAAGCTGACCCAACCCAACCTAACATCTCGGCGGTAATATTTGACAACATACCTGGCGAGTTGGCCTCTACGTCTCCGTTTGACATTCATATACATCAATAACGTAATATAACCTAACCTAACCCAACGTAACATCTCGGGGGTAATATTTGACAACATTCCTAGCGAGTTGGCTTCTACGTCTCCGTGGTACCTTTATATACATCAATAGCGTAATATAGCTTAACATAACCCAACCTAACATCTCGGCCGCAATATTTGACAACATTCCCGGCCAGTTGGCCTCTACGTCTCCGTGTAACCCTCATATACATCAATAACGTAATATAACATAACCTAATCCAACCTATCATCTCGGCGGTAATATTGGACAACATTCCTGGCGAGTTGGCATCTACGTCTCCCAGGGACCTTTATATACGTCAATAACGTAATATAACCTAACCTAACCCAATCTAACATCTCGGCGGTAATATTTGACCACATTCCTGGCTTGTTGGCCTCTGCGCCTCCGTGGGACATTTATATACGTCAATTACGTAATATAACCTAACCTAACGCAACCTAACATCTCGGCGGTAATATCTGACAACATTCCTGACGAGTTGGCTTCTCCGTCTCCGTGGGACCCTTATATACATCAATAACGTAATCTAACCAAACCTAACCCAACCTAATTTGTCGGGGGTAATATTTGACAACATTTCTGACGAGTTGGCCTCTACGTCTCCGTGTAACCCTCATATACATCAATAACGTAATATAACGTAACCTATCCCAACCTAGCATCTCGGCGGTAATATTTGACAACATTCCTGGCGAGTTAACTTCTCCGTCTCCGTGGGACCCTTATATACATGAATAACCTAATATAACCTAACCCAACCCAACCTAACATCTCGACAGTAATATTTGGGAACATTCCTGGCGAGTTGGCCCCTACGTCTCCGCGGGACCTTTATATACATCAATAACGTAATATAACCTAACCTAACCCAACCTAACTTCTCGGCGGTAATATTTGACAACATTCCTGGCGAGTTGGCCTCCACGTCTCCGTGGGACCTTTATATACATCATTAATATAATATAAGCTAGCCTAACCCAATCTAACATCTCGGTGGTAACATTTTACCACATTCCTGGCTTGTTGGCCTCTGCGCCTTCGTGGGATATTTATATACGTCAATAACGTAATATAACCTAACCTAACCCAACCTAACATCTCGGCGGTAATATTTGGCAACATTCCTGGCTTGTTGGCCTCTACGTCTCCGTGGGACATTTATATACATCAATCACGTAATATAACCTAACCTAACCCAACGTAACCTCTGGGGGTACCATTTAAACACATTCCTGGGCTATCGGGCCATACTTCTCGGTCGGAACACTGTATATGTCTATGACGTAATACAACCTAACCTAACCCAACCTAACATCTCGGCGGTAATATTTGGCAACATTCCTGTCTTATTGCCCTCTACGTCTCCGTGGGACCTTTATATACATCAATAACGTAATAAAACCTAACCTAACCCAACCTAACATCTCGGCGGTAATATTTGGCAACATTCCTGGCTTATAGCCCTCTACGTCTCCGTGGGACCTTTATATACATCAATAACGTATTATAGCATAACTTAACCCAACCTAACATCTCGGTAGTAACATTTTACCACATTCCTGGCTTGTTGGCCTCTGCGCCTCCGTGGGACATTTATATACGTCAATTACGTAATATAACCTAACCTAACTCAACCTATCATCCCGGCGGTAATATTTGACAACATTCCTGGCGAGTTGGCCTCTACGTCTCCGTGTAACCCTCATATACATCAATAACGTAATATAACGTAACCTATCCCAACCTAGCATCTCGGCGGTAATATTTGACAACATTCCTGGCGAGTTGGACCCTACGTCTCCGTGGGACACTTATATACATCAATAACGTAATCTAACCAAACTTAACCCAACCTAATTTGTCGGGGGTAATATTTGACAACATTTCTGACGAGTTGGCCTCTACGTCTCCGTGTAACCCTCATATACATCAATAACGTAATATAACGTAACCTATCCCAACCTAGCATCTCGGCGGTAATATTTGACAACATTCCTGGCGAGTTAACTTCTCCGTCTCCGTGGGACCCTTATATACATGAATAACCTAATATAACCTAACCTAACCCAACCTAACATCTCGGCAGTAATATTTGGCAACATTATTGGCGAGTTGGCCCCTACGTCTCCGCGGGGCCTTTATATACATCAATAACGTAATATAACCTAACCTAACCCAAACTAACATCTCGGCGATAATATTTGACAACATTCCTGGCGAGTTGGCCTCTACGTCTCCGTTTGACCTTCATATACATAAATAACGTAATATAAGCTGACCCAACCCAACCTAACATTTCGGCGGTAATATTTGACAACATTCCTGGCGAGTTGGACCCTACGTCTCCGTGGGACACTTATATACATCAATAACGTAATCTAACCAAACTTAACCCAACCTAATTTGTCGGGGGTAACATTTGACAACATTTCTGACGAGTTGGCCTCTACGTCTCCGTGTAACCCTCATATACATCAATAACGTAATATAACGTAACCTATCCCAACCTAGCATCTCGGCGGTAATATTTGACAACATTCCTGGCGAGTTAACTTCTCCGTCTCCGTGGGACCCTTATATACATGAATAACCTAATATAACCTAACCTAACCCAACCTAACATCTCGACAGTAATATTTGGCAACATTCCTGGCGAGTTGGCCCCTACGTCTCCGCGGGACCTTTATATACATCAATAACGTAATATAACCTAACCTAAACCAACCTAACTTCTCGGCGGTAATATTTGACAACACTCCTGGCGAGTTGGCCTCCACGTCTCCGTGGGACCTTTATATACATCATTAATATAATATAAGCTAGCCTAACCCAATCTAACATCTCGGTGGTAACATTTTACCACATTCCTGGCTTGTTGGCCTCTGCGCCTTCGTGGGATATTTATATACGTCAATAACGTAATATAACCTAACCTAACCCAATCTAACATCTCGGCGGTAATATTTGACAACATTCCTGGCTTGTTGGCCTCTACGTTTCCGTGGGACCTTTATATACATCTATAACGTAATATAACCTAATCTAACCCAACATAACCTCTCGGCGGTAATATTTAAAGACATTCCTGGCGAGTTGCCCTCTACGTCTCCGTGGGACCTTTATATATATCAATAACGTAATATAACATAACCTAACCCAACCTAACATCTCGGCGGTAATATTTGGCAACATTCCTGGCTTGTTGGCCTCTACGTCTCCGTGGGACCTTTATATACATCAATCACGTAATATAACCTAACCTAACCCAACGTAACCTCTGGGGGTACCATTTAAACACATTCCTGGGTTATCGGGCCATACTTCTCGGTCGGAACACTGTATATGTCTATGACGTAATACAACCTAACCTAACCCAACCTAACATCTCGGCGGTAATATTTGGCAACATTCCTGGCTTATTGCCCTCTACGTCTCCGTGGGACCTTTATATACATCAATAACGTAATAAAACCTAACCTAACCCAACCTAACATCTCGGCGGTAATATTTGGCAACATTCCTGGCTTATTGCCCTCTACGTCTCCGTGGGACCTTTATATACATCAATAACGTATTATAGCATAACTTAACCCAACCTAACATCTCGGTAGTAACATTTTACCACATTCCTGGCTTGTTGGCCTCTGCGCCTCCGTGGGACATTTATATACGTCAATTACGTAATATGACCTAACCTAGCTCAACCTATCATCCCGGCGGTAATAGTTGACAACATTCCTGGCGAGTTGGCCTCTACGTCTCCGCGGGACCTTTATATACATCAATAACGTAATATAACCTAACCTAACACAAACTAACATCTCGGCGTTAATATTTTACAACATTCCTAGCGAGTTGGCATCCACTACTCCGTGGGACCTTTATATACATCATTAACATAATATAAGCTAGCCTAACCCAATCTAACATCTCGGTGGTAACATTTTGCCACATTCCTGGCTTCTTGGCCTCTGCACCTCCGTGGGACATTTATATACGTCAATAACGTAATATAACCTAACCTAACCCAATCTAACATCTCGGCGGTAATATTTGGCCACATTCCAGTCTTGTTGGCCTCTACCTCTCCGAGGGACCTTTATATACATCAATAACGTATTATAGCATAACTTAACCCAACCTAACATCTCGGTAGTAACATTTTACCACATTCCTGGCTTGTTGGCCTCTGCGCCTCCGTGGGACATTTATATACGTCAATTACGTAATATAACCTAACCTAACTCAACCTATCATCCCGGCGGTAATATTTGACAACATTCCTGGCGAGTTGGCCTCTACGTCTCCGTTTGACCTTCATATACATCAATAACGTAATATAACCTAACCTAACCCAACCTAACACCTCGGCGGTAATATTTGACAACATTCCTGGCGAGTTGGCTTCTCCGTCTCCGTGGGACCCTTGTATACATCAATAACGTAATATAACCAAACCTAACCCAACCTAACATTTCGGCGGTAATATTTGACAACATTCCTGGCGAGTTGGCCTCTACGTCTCCGTTTGACCTTCATATACATCAATAACGTAATATAACCTAACCTAAGCCAAACTAACATCTCGGCGGTAATATTTTACAACATTCCTAGCGAGTTGGCCTCCACTACTCCGTGGGACCTTTATATACATCATTAACATAATATAAGCTAGCCTAACCCAATCTAACATCTCGGTGGTAACATTTTGCCACATTCCTGGCTTCTTGGCCTCTGCACCTCCGTGGGACATTTATATACGTCAATAACGTAATATAACCTAACCTAACCCAATCTAACATCTCGGCGGTAATATTTGACCACATTCCAGTCTTGTTGGCCTCTACCTCTCCGAGGGACCTTTATATACATCAATAACGTAATATAACCTAACCTAACGCAACCTAACATCTCGGCAGTAATATTTGACAACATTCCTGACGAGTTGGCTTCTCCGTCTCCGTGGGACCCTTATATACATCAATAACGTAATATAACCTAACCTAACCCAAACTAACATCTCGGCGATAATATTTGAAAACATTCCTGGCGATTTGGCATCTACGTCTCCCAGGGACCTTTATATACATCAATAACGTAATATAACCTAACCTAATCCAACCTAACATCTCGGCAGTAATATTTGGCAACATTCCTGGCGAGTTGGACCCTACGTCTCCGTGGGACACTTATATACATCAATAACGTAATCTAACCAAACCTAACCCAACCTAATTTGTCGGGGGTAATATTTGACAACATTTCTGACGAGGTGGCCTCTACGTCTCCGTGTAACCCTCATATACATCAATAACGTAATATAACGTAACCTATCCCAACCTAGCATCTCGGCGGTAATATTTGACAACATTCCTGGCGAGTTAACTTCTCCGTCTCCGTGGGACCCTTATATACATGAATAACCTAATATAACCTAACCTAACCCAACCTAACATCTCGGCAGTAATATTTGGCAACATTCCTGGCGAGTTGGCCCCTACGTCTCCGCGGGACCTTTATATACATCAATAATGTAACATAACCTAACCTAACCCAACCTAACTTCTCGGCGGTAATATTCGACAACATTCCTGGCGAGTTGGCCTCTACGTCTCCGTTTGACCTTCATATACATAAATAACGTAATATAAGCTGACCCAACCCAACCTAACATCTCGGCGGTAATATTTGACAACATACCTGGCGAGTTGGCCTCTACGTCTCCGTTTGACCTTCATATACATCAATAACGTAATATAACCTAACCTAACCCAACGTAACATCTCGGCGGTAATATTTGACAACATTCCTAGCGAGTTGGCTTCTTCGTATTCGTGGGACCCTTATATACATCAATAACGTAATATAACCAAACCTAACCCAACCTAACATCTCGGCCGCAATATTTGACAACATTCCCGGCCAGTTGGCCTCTACGTCTCCGTGTAACCCTCATATACATCAATAACGTAATATAACATAACCTAATCCAACCTATCATCTCGGCGGTAATATTGGACAACATTCCTGGCGAGTTGGCATCTACGTCTCCCAGGGACCTTTATATACGTCAATAACGTAATATAACCTAACCTAACCCAATCTAACATCTCGGCGGTAATATTTGACCACATTCCATTCTTGTTGGCCTCTACCTCTCCGAGGGACCTTTATATACATCAATAACGTAATATAACCTAACCTAACGCAACCTAACATCTCGGCGGTAATATTTGACAACATTCCTGACGAGTTGGCTTCTCCGTCTCCGTGGGACCCTTATATACATCAATAACGTAATCTAACCAAACCTAATCCAACCTAATTTGTCGGGGGTAATATTTGACAACATTTCTGACGAGTTGGCCTCTACGTCTCCGTGTAACCCTCATATACATCAATAACGTAATATAACGTAACCTATCCCAACCTAGCATCTCGGCGGTAATATTTGACAACATTCCTGGCGAGTTAACTTCTCCGTCTCCGTGGGACCCTTATATACATGAATAACCTAATATAACCTAACCCAACCCAACCTAACATCTCGACAGTAATATTTGGGAACATTCCTGGCGAGTTGGCCCCTACGTCTCCGCGGGACCTTTATATACATCAATAACGTAATATAACCTAACCTAACCCAACCTAACTTCTCGGCGGTAATATTTGACAACATTCCTGGCGAGTTGGCCTCCACGTCTCCGTGGGACCTTTATATACATCATTAATATAATATAAGCTAGCCTAACCCAATCTAACATCTCGGTGGTAACATTTTACCACATTCCTGGCTTGTTGGCCTCTGCGCCTTCGTGGGATATTTATATACGTCAATAACGTAATATAACCTAACCTAACCCAACCTAACATCTCGGCGGTAATATTTGGCAACATTCCTGGCTTGTTGGCCTCTACGTCTCCGTGGGACATTTATATACATCAATCACGTAATATAACCTAACCTAACCCAACGTAACCTCTGGGGGTACCATTTAAACACATTCCTGGGCTATCGGGCCATACTTCTCGGTCGGAACACTGTATATGTGTATGACGTAATACAACCTAACCTAACCCAACCTAACATCTCGGCGGTAATATTTGGCAACATTCCTGTCTTATTGCCCTCTACGTCTCCGTGGGACCTTTATATACATCAATAACGTAATAAAACCTAACCTAACCCAACCTAACATCTCGGCGGTAATATTTGGCAACATTCCTGGCTTATAGCCCTCTACGTCTCCGTGGGACCTTTATATACATCAATAACGTATTATAGCATAACTTAACCCAACCTAACATCTCGGTAGTAACATTTTACCACATTCCTGGCTTGTTGGCCTCTGCGCCTCCGTGGGACATTTATATACGTCAATTACGTAATATAACCTAACCTAACTCAACCTATCATCCCGGCGGTAATATTTGACAACATTCCTGGCGAGTTGGCCTCTACGTCTCCGCGGGACCTTTATATACATCAATAACGTAATATAACCTAACCTAACCCAAACTAACATCTCGGCGGTAATATTTTACAACATTCCTAGCGAGTTGGCCTCCACTACTCCGTGGGAACTTTATATACATCATTAACATAATATAAGCTAGCCTAACCCAATCTAACATCTCGGTGGTAACATTTTGCCACATTCCTGGCTTCTTGGCCTCTGCACCTCCGTGGGACATTTATATACGTCAATAACGTAATATAACCTAACCTAACCCAATCTAACATCTCGGCGGTAATATTTGACCACATTCCAGTCTTGTTGGCCTCTACCTCTCCGAGGGACATTTATATACATCAATAACGTAATATAACCTAACCTAACGCAACCTAACATCTCGGCGGTAATATTTGACACCATTCCTGACGAGTTGGCTTCTCCGTCTCCGTGGGACCCTTATATACATCAATAACGTAATATAACCAAACATAACCCAACCTAACATGTCGGCGGTAATATTTGACAACATTCCTGGCGATTTGGCATCTACGTCTCCCAGGGACCTTTATATACATCAATAACGTAATATAACCTAACCTAACCCAACCTAACATCTCGGCAGTAATATTTGGCAACATTCCTGGCGAGTTGGACCCTACGTCTCCGTGGGACACTTATATACATCAATAACGTAATCTAACCAAACTTAACCCAACCTAATTTGTCGGGGGTAATATTTGACAACATTTCTGACGAGTTGGCCTCTACGTCTCCGTGTAACCCTCATATACATCAATAACGTAATATAACGTAACCTATCCCAACCTAGCATCTCGGCGGTAATATTTGACAACATTCCTGGCGAGTTAACTTCTCCGTCTCCGTGGGACCCTTATATACATGAATAACCTAATATAACCTAACCTAACCCAACCTAACATCTCGGCAGTAATATTTGGCAACATTATTGGCGAGTTGGCCCCTACGTCTCCGCGGGGCCTTTATATACATCAATAACGTAATATAACCTAACCTAACCCAAACTAACATCTCGGCGATAATATTTGACAACATTCCTGGCGAGTTGGCCTCTACGTCTCCGTTTGACCTTCATATACATAAATAACGTAATATAAGCTGACCCAACCCAACCTAACATCTCGGCGGTAATATTTGACAACATTCCTGGCGAGTTGGACCCTACGTCTCCGTGGGACACTTATATACATCAATAACGTAATCTAACCAAACTTAACCCAACCTAATTTGTCGGGGGTAATATTTGACAACATTTCTGACGAGTTGGCCTCTACGTCTCCGTGTAACCCTCATATACATCAATAACGTAATATAACGTAACCTATCCCAACCTAGCATCTCGGCGGTAATATTTGACAACATTCCTGGCGAGTTAACTTCTCCGTCTCCGTGGGACCCTTATATACATGAATAACCTAATATAACCTAACCTAACCCAACCTAACATCTCGACAGTAATATTTGGCAACATTCCTGGCGAGTTGGCCCCTACGTCTCCGCGGGACCTTTATATACATCAATAACGTAATATAACCTAACCTAAACCAACCTAACTTCTCGGCGGTAATATTTGACAACACTCCTGGCGAGTTGGCCTCCACGTCTCCGTGGGACCTTTATATACATCATTAATATAATATAAGCTAGCCTAACCCAATCTAACATCTCGGTGGTAACATTTTACCACATTCCTGGCTTGTTGGCCTCTGCGCCTTCGTGGGATATTTATATACGTCAATAACGTAATATAACCTAACCTAACCCAATCTAACATCTCGGCGGTAATATTTGACAACATTCCTGGCTTGTTGGCCTCTACGTTTCCGTGGGACCTTTATATACATCTATAACGTAATATAACCTAATCTAACCCAACCTAACCTCTCGGCGGTAATATTTAAAGACATTCCTGGCGAGTTGCCCTCTACGTCTCCGTGGGACCTTTATATATATCAATAACGTAATATAACCTAACCTAACCCAACCTAACATCTCGGCGGTAATATTTGGCAACATTCCTGGCTTGTTGGCCTCTACGTCTCCGTGGGACATTTATATACATCAATCACGTAATATAACCTAACCTAACCCAACGTAACCTCTGGGGGTACCATTTAAACACATTCCTGGGTTATCGGGCCATACTTCTCGGTCGGAACACTGTATATGTCTATGACGTAATACAACCTAACCTAACCCAACCTAACATCTCGGCGGTAATATTTGGCAACATTCCTGGCTTATTGCCCTCTACGTCTCCGTGGGACCTTTATATACATCAATAACGTAATAAAACCTAACCTAACCCAACCTAACATCTCGGCGGTAATATTTGGCAACATTCCTGGCTTATTGCCCTCTACGTCTCCGTGGGACCTTTATATACATCAATAACGTATTATAGCATAACTTAACCCAACCTAACATCTCGGTAGTAACATTTTACCACATTCCTGGCTTGTTGGCCTCTGCGCCTCCGTGGGACATTTATATACGTCAATTACGTAATATAACCTAACCTAGCTCAACCTATCATCCCGGCGGTAATAGTTGACAACATTCCTGGCGAGTTGGCCTCTACGTCTCCGCGGGACCTTTATATATATCAATAACGTAATATAACCTAACCTAACACAAACTAACATCTCGGCGTTAATATTTTACAACATTCCTAGCGAGTTGGCATCCACTACTCCGTGGGACCTTTATATACATCATTAACATAATATAAGCTAGCCTAACCCAATCTAACATCTCGGTGGTAACATTTTGCCACATTCCTGGCTTCTTGGCCTCTGCACCTCCGTGGGACATTTATATACGTCAATAACGTAATATAACCTAACCTAACCCAATCTAACATCTCGGCGGTAATATTTGGCGACATTCCAGTCTTGTTGGCCTCTACCTCTCCGAGGGACCTTTATATACATCAATAACGTATTATAGCATAACTTAACCCAACCTAACATCTCGGTAGTAACATTTTACCACATTCCTGGCTTGTTGGCCTCTGCGCCTCCGTGGGACATTTATATACGTCAATTACGTAATATAACCTGACCTAACTCAACCTATCATCCCGGCGGTAATATTTGACAACATTCCTGGCGAGTTGGCCTCTACGTCTCCGCGGGACCTTTATATACATCAATAACGTAATATAACCTAACCTAACCCAAACTAACATCTCGGCGGTAATATTTTACAACATTCCTAGCGAGTTGGCCTCCACTACTCCGTGGGACCTTTATATACATCATTAACATAATATAAGCTAGCCTAACCCAATCTAACATCTCGGTGGTAACATTTTGCCACATTCCTGGCTTCTTGGCCTCTGCACCTCCGTGGGACATTTATATACGTCAATAACGTAATATAACCTAACCTAACCCAATCTAACATCTCGGCGGTAATATTTGACCACATTCCAGTCTTGTTGGCCTCTACCTCTCCGAGGGACATTTATATACATCAATAACGTAATATAACCTAACCTAACGCAACCTAACATCTCGGCGGTAATATTTGACAACATTCCTGACGAGTTGGCTTCTCCGTCTCCGTGGGACCCTTATATACATCAATAACGTAATATAACCAAACATAACCCAACCTAACATGTCGGCGGTAATATTTGACAACATTCCTGGCGATTTGGCATCTACGTCTCCCAGGGACCTTTATATACATCAATAACGTAATATAACCTAACCTAACCCAACCTAACATCTCGGCAGTAATATTTGGCAACATTTCTGGCGAGTTGGACCCTACGTCTCCGTGGGACACTTATATACATCAATAACGTAATCTAACCAAACTTAACCCAACCTAATTTGTCGGGGGTAATATTTGACAACATTTCTGACGAGTTGGCCTCTACGTCTCCGTGTAAGCCTCATATACATCAATAACGTAATATAACGTAACCTATCCCAACCTAGCATCTCGGCGGTAATATTTGACAACATTCCTGGCGAGTTAACTTCTCCGTCTCCGTGGGACCCTTATATACATGAATAACCTAATATAACCTAACCTAACCCAACCTAACATCTCGGCAGTAATATTTGGCAACATTATTGGCGAGTTGGCCCCTACGTCTCCGCGGGGCCTTTATATACATCAATAACGTAATATAACCTAACCTAACCCAAACTAACATCTCGGCGATAATATTTGACAACATTCCTGGCGAGTTGGCCTCTACGTCTCCGCGGGACCTTTATATACATCAATAACGTAATATAACCTAACCTAAACCAACCTAACTTCTCGGCGGTAATATTTGACAACACTCCTGGCGAGTTGGCCTCCACGTCTCCGTGGGACCTTTATATACATCATTAATATAATATAAGCTAGCCTAACCCAATCTAACATCTCGGTGGTAACATTTTACCACATTCCTGGCTTGTTGGCCTCTGCGCCTCCGTGGGACATTTATATACGTCAATTACGTAATATAACCTAACCTAACTCAACCTATCATCCCGGCGGTAATATTTGACAACATTCCTGGCGAGTTGGCCTCTACGTCTCCGCGGGACCTTTATATACATCAATAACGTAATATAACCTAACCTAACCCAAACTAACATCTCGGCGGTAATATTTTACAACATTCCTAGCGAGTTGGCCTCCACTACTCCGTGGGAACTTTATATACATCATTAACATAATATAAGCTAGCCTAACCCAATCTAACATCTCGGTGGTAACATTTTGCCACATTCCTGGCTTCTTGGCCTCTGCACCTCCGTGGGACATTTATATACGTCAATAACGTAATATAACCTAACCTAACCCAATCTAACATCTCGGCGGTAATATTTGACCACATTCCAGTCTTGTTGGCCTCTACCTCTCCGAGGGACATTTATATACATCAATAACGTAATATAACCTAACCTAACGCAACCTAACATCTCGGCGGTAATATTTGACACCATTCCTGACGAGTTGGCTTCTCCGTCTCCGTGGGACCCTTATATACATCAATAACGTAATATAACCAAACATAACCCAACCTAACATGTCGGCGGTAATATTTGACAACATTCCTGGCGATTTGGCATCTACGTCTCCCAGGGACCTTTATATACATCAATAACGTAATATAACCTAACCTAACCCAACCTAACATCTCGGCAGTAATATTTGGCAACATTCCTGGCGAGTTGGACCCTACGTCTCCGTGGGACACTTATATACATCAATAACGTAATCTAACCAAACTTAACCCAACCTAATTTGTCGGGGGTAATATTTGACAACATTTCTGACGAGTTGGCCTCTACGTCTCCGTGTAACCCTCATATACATCAATAACGTAATATAACGTAACCTATCCCAACCTAGCATCTCGGCGGTAATATTTGACAACATTCCTGGCGAGTTAACTTCTCCGTCTCCGTGGGACCCTTATATACATGAATAACCTAATATAACCTAACCTAACCCAACCTAACATCTCGGCAGTAATATTTGGCAACATTATTGGCGAGTTGGCCCCTACGTCTCCGCGGGGCCTTTATATACATCAATAACGTAATATAACCTAACCTAACCCAAACTAACATCTCGGCGATAATATTTGACAACATTCCTGGCGAGTTGGCCTCTACGTCTCCGTTTGACCTTCATATACATAAATAACGTAATATAAGCTGACCCAACCCAACCTAACATCTCGGCGGTAATATTTGACAACATTCCTGGCGAGTTGGACCCTACGTCTCCGTGGGACACTTATATACATCAATAACGTAATCTAACCAAACTTAACCCAACCTAATTTGTCGGGGGTAATATTTGACAACATTTCTGACGAGTTGGCCTCTACGTCTCCGTGTAACCCTCATATACATCAATAACGTAATATAACGTAACCTATCCCAACCTAGCATCTCGGCGGTAATATTTGACAACATTCCTGGCGAGTTAACTTCTCCGTCTCCGTGGGACCCTTATATACATGAATAACCTAATATAACCTAACCTAACCCAACCTAACATCTCGACAGTAATATTTGGCAACATTCCTGGCGAGTTGGCCCCTACGTCTCCGCGGGACCTTTATATACATCAATAACGTAATATAACCTAACCTAAACCAACCTAACTTCTCGGCGGTAATATTTGACAACACTCCTGGCGAGTTGGCCTCCACGTCTCCGTGGGACCTTTATATACATCATTAATATAATATAAGCTAGCCTAACCCAATCTAACATCTCGGTGGTAACATTTTACCACATTCCTGGCTTGTTGGCCTCTGCGCCTTCGTGGGATATTTATATACGTCAATAACGTAATATAACCTAACCTAACCCAATCTAACATCTCGGCGGTAATATTTGACAACATTCCTGGCTTGTTGGCCTCTACGTTTCCGTGGGACCTTTATATACATCTATAACGTAATATAACCTAATCTAACCCAACCTAACCTCTCGGCGGTAATATTTAAAGACATTCCTGGCGAGTTGCCCTCTACGTCTCCGTGGGACCTTTATATATATCAATAACGTAATATAACCTAACCTAACCCAACCTAACATCTCGGCGGTAATATTTGGCAACATTCCTGGCTTGTTGGCCTCTACGTCTCCGTGGGACATTTATATACATCAATCACGTAATATAACCTAACCTAACCCAACGTAACCTCTGGGGGTACCATTTAAACACATTCCTGGGTTATCGGGCCATACTTCTCGGTCGGAACACTGTATATGTCTATGACGTAATACAACCTAACCTAACCCAACCTAACATCTCGGCGGTAATATTTGGCAACATTCCTGGCTTATTGCCCTCTACGTCTCCGTGGGACCTTTATATACATCAATAACGTAATAAAACCTAACCTAACCCAACCTAACATCTCGGCGGTAATATTTGGCAACATTCCTGGCTTATTGCCCTCTACGTCTCCGTGGGACCTTTATATACATCAATAACGTATTATAGCATAACTTAACCCAACCTAACATCTCGGTAGTAACATTTTACCACATTCCTGGCTTGTTGGCCTCTGCGCCTCCGTGGGACATTTATATACGTCAATTACGTAATATAACCTAACCTAGCTCAACCTATCATCCCGGCGGTAATAGTTGACAACATTCCTGGCGAGTTGGCCTCTACGTCTCCGCGGGACCTTTATATATATCAATAACGTAATATAACCTAACCTAACACAAACTAACATCTCGGCGTTAATATTTTACAACATTCCTAGCGAGTTGGCATCCACTACTCCGTGGGACCTTTATATACATCATTAACATAATATAAGCTAGCCTAACCCAATCTAACATCTCGGTGGTAACATTTTGCCACATTCCTGGCTTCTTGGCCTCTGCACCTCCGTGGGACATTTATATACGTCAATAACGTAATATAACCTAACCTAACCCAATCTAACATCTCGGCGGTAATATTTGGCGACATTCCAGTCTTGTTGGCCTCTACCTCTCCGAGGGACCTTTATATACATCAATAACGTATTATAGCATAACTTAACCCAACCTAACATCTCGGTAGTAACATTTTACCACATTCCTGGCTTGTTGGCCTCTGCGCCTCCGTGGGACATTTATATACGTCAATTACGTAATATAACCTGACCTAACTCAACCTATCATCCCGGCGGTAATATTTGACAACATTCCTGGCGAGTTGGCCTCTACGTCTCCGCGGGACCTTTATATACATCAATAACGTAATATAACCTAACCTAACCCAAACTAACATCTCGGCGGTAATATTTTACAACATTCCTAGCGAGTTGGCCTCCACTACTCCGTGGGACCTTTATATACATCATTAACATAATATAAGCTAGCCTAACCCAATCTAACATCTCGGTGGTAACATTTTGCCACATTCCTGGCTTCTTGGCCTCTGCACCTCCGTGGGACATTTATATACGTCAATAACGTAATATAACCTAACCTAACCCAATCTAACATCTCGGCGGTAATATTTGACCACATTCCAGTCTTGTTGGCCTCTACCTCTCCGAGGGACATTTATATACATCAATAACGTAATATAACCTAACCTAACGCAACCTAACATCTCGGCGGTAATATTTGACAACATTCCTGACGAGTTGGCTTCTCCGTCTCCGTGGGACCCTTATATACATCAATAACGTAATATAACCAAACATAACCCAACCTAACATGTCGGCGGTAATATTTGACAACATTCCTGGCGATTTGGCATCTACGTCTCCCAGGGACCTTTATATACATCAATAACGTAATATAACCTAACCTAACCCAACCTAACATCTCGGCAGTAATATTTGGCAACATTTCTGGCGAGTTGGACCCTACGTCTCCGTGGGACACTTATATACATCAATAACGTAATCTAACCAAACTTAACCCAACCTAATTTGTCGGGGGTAATATTTGACAACATTTCTGACGAGTTGGCCTCTACGTCTCCGTGTAAGCCTCATATACATCAATAACGTAATATAACGTAACCTATCCCAACCTAGCATCTCGGCGGTAATATTTGACAACATTCCTGGCGAGTTAACTTCTCCGTCTCCGTGGGACCCTTATATACATGAATAACCTAATATAACCTAACCTAACCCAACCTAACATCTCGGCAGTAATATTTGGCAACATTATTGGCGAGTTGGCCCCTACGTCTCCGCGGGGCCTTTATATACATCAATAACGTAATATAACCTAACCTAACCCAAACTAACATCTCGGCGATAATATTTGACAACATTCCTGGCGAGTTGGCCTCTACGTCTCCGCGGGACCTTTATATACATCAATAACGTAATATAACCTAACCTAAACCAACCTAACTTCTCGGCGGTAATATTTGACAACACTCCTGGCGAGTTGGCCTCCACGTCTCCGTGGGACCTTTATATACATCATTAATATAATATAAGCTAGCCTAACCCAATCTAACATCTCGGTGGTAACATTTTACCACATTCCTGGCTTGTTGGCCTCTGCGCCTTCGTGGGATATTTATATACGTCAATAACGTAATATAACCTCACCTAACCCAATCTAACATCTCGGCGGTAATATTTGACAACATTCCTGGCTTGTTGGCCTCTACGTTTCCGTGGGACCTTTATATACATCTATAACGTAATATAACCTAATCTAACCCAACCTAACCTCTCGGCGGTAATATTTAAAGACATTCCTGGCGAGTTGCCCTCTACGTCTCCGTGGGACCTTTATATATATCAATAACGTAATATAACCTAACCTAACCCAACCTAACATCTCGGCGGTAATATTTGGCAACATTCCTGGCTTGTTGGCCTCTACGTCTCCGTGGGACCTTTATATACATCAATCACGTAATATAACCTAACCTAACCCAACGTAACCTCTGGGGGTACCATTTAAACACATTCCTGGGTTATCGGGCCATACTTCTCGGTCGGAACACTGTATATGTCTATGACGTAATACAACCTAACCTAACCCAACCTAACATCTCGGCGGTAATATTTGGCAACATTCCTGGCTTATTGCCCTCTACGTCTCCGTGGGACCTTTATATACATCAATAACGTAATAAAACCTAACCTAACCCAACCTAACATCTCGGCGGTAATATTTGGCAACATTCCTGGCTTATTGCCCTCTACGTCTCCGTGGGACCTTTATATACATCAATAACGTATTATAGCATAACTTAACCCAACCTAACATCTCGGTAGTAACATTTTACCACATTCCTGGCTTGTTGGCCTCTGCGCCTCCGTGGGACATTTATATACGTCAATTACGTAATATAACCTAACCTAGCTCAACCTATCATCCCGGCGGTAATATTTGACAACATTCGTGGCGAGTTGGCCTCTACGTCTCCGCGGGACCTTTATATACATCAATAACGTAATATAACCTAACCTAACACAAACTAACATCTCGGCGTTAATATTTTACAACATTCCTAGCGAGTTGGCATCCACTACTCCGTGGGACCTTTATATACATCATTAACATAATATAAGCTAGCCTAACCCAATCTAACATCTCGGTGGTAACATTTTGCCACATTCCTGGCTTCTTGGCCTCTGCACCTCCGTGGGACATTTATATACGTCAATAACGTAATATAACCTAACCTAACCCAATCTAACATCTCGGCGGTAATATTTGACCACATTCCAGTCTTGTTGGCCTCTACCTCTCCGAGGGACATTTATATACATCAATAACGTAATATAACCTAACCTAACGCAACCTAACATCTCGGCGGTAATATTTGACAACATTCCTGACGAGTTGGCTTCTCCGTCTCCGTGGGACCCTTATATACATCAATAACGTAATATAACCAAACATAACCCAACCTAACATGTCGGCGGTAATATTTGACAACATTCCTGGCGATTTGGCATCTACGTCTCCCAGGGACCTTTATATACATCAATAACGTAATATAACCTAACCTAACCCAACCTAACATCTCGGCAGTAATATTTGGCAACATTTCTGGCGAGTTGGACCCTACGTCTCCGTGGGACACTTATATACATCAATAACGTAATCTAACCAAACTTAACCCAACCTAATTTGTCGGGGGTAATATTTGACAACATTTCTGACGAGTTGGCCTCTACGTCTCCGTGTAACCCTCATATACATCAATAACGTAATATAACGTAACCTATCCCAACCTAGCATCTCGGCTGTAATATTTGACAACATTCCTGGCGAGTTAACTTCTCCGTCTCCGTGGGACCCTTATATACATGAATAACCTAATATAACCTAACCTAACCCAACCTAACATCTCGACAGTAATATTTGGGGACATTCCTGGCGAGTTGGCCCCTACGTCTCCGCGGGACCTTTATATACATCAATAACGTAATATAACCTAACCTAAACCAACCTAACTTCTCGGCGGTAATATTTGACAACACTCCTGGCGAGTTGGCCTCCACGTCTCCGTGGGACCTTTATATACATCATTAATATAATATAAGCTAGCCTAACCCAATCTAACATCTCGGTGGTAACATTTTACCACATTCCTGGCTTGTTGGCCTCTGCGCCTTCGTGGGATATTTATATACGTCAATAACGTAATATAACCTCACCTAACCCAATCTAACATCTCGGCGGTAATATTTGACAACATTCCTGGCTTGTTGGCCTCTACGTTTCCGTGGGACCTTTATATACATCTATAACGTAATATAACCTAATCTAACCCAACCTAACCTCTCGGCGGTAATATTTAAAGACATTCCTGGCGAGTTGCCCTCTACGTCTCCGTGGGACCTTTATATATATCAATAACGTAATATAACCTAACCTAACCCAACCTAACATCTCGGCGGTAATATTTGGCAACATTCCTGGCTTGTTGGCCTCTACGTCTCCGTGGGACCTTTATATACATCAATCACGTAATATAACCTAACCTAGCCCAACGTAACCTCTGGGGGTACCATTTAAACACATTCCTGGGTTATCGGGCCATACTTCTCGGTCGGAACACTGTATATGTCTATGACGTAATACAACCTAACCTAACCCAACCTAACATCTCGGCGGTAATATTTGGCAACATTCCTGGCTTATTGCCCTCTACGTCTCCGTGGGACCTTTATATACATCAATAACGTAATAAAACCTAACCTAACCCAACCTAACATCTCGGCGGTAATATTTGGCAACATTCCTGGCTTATTGCCCTCTACGTCTCCGTGGGACCTTTATATACATCAATAACGTATTATAGCATAACTTAACCCAACCTAACATCTCGGTAGTAACATTTTACCACATTCCTGGCTTGTTGGCCTCTGCGCCTCCGTGGGACATTTATATACGTCAATTACGTAATATAACCTAACCTAGCTCAACCTATCATCCCGGCGGTAATATTTGACAACATTCGTGGCGAGTTGGCCTCTACGTCTCCGCGGGACCTTTATATACATCAATAACGTAATATAACCTAACCTAACACAAGCTAACATCTCGGCGTTAATATTTTACAACATTCCTAGCGAGTTGGCATCCACTACTCCGTGGGACCTTTATATACATCATTAACATAATATAAGCTAGCCTAACCCAATCTAACATCTCGGTGGTAACATTTTGCCACATTCCTGGCTTCTTGGCCTCTGCACCTCCGTGGGACATTTATATACGTCAATAACGTAATATAACCTAACCTAACCCAATCTAACATCTCGGCGGTAATATTTGACCACATTCCAGTCTTGTTGGCCTCTACCTCTCCGAGGGACCTTTATATACATCAATAACGTATTATAGCATAACTTAACCCAACCTAACATCTCGGTAGTAACATTTTACCACATTCCTGGCTTGTTGGCCTCTGCGCCTCCGTGGGACATTTATATACGTCAATTACGTAATATAACCTAACCTAACTCAACCTATCATCCCGGCGGTAATATTTGACAACATTCCTGGCGAGTTGGCCTCTACGTCTCCGCGGGACCTTTATATACATCAATAACGTAATATAACCTAACCTAACCCAAACTAACATCTCGGCGGTAATATTTTACAACATTCCTAGCGAGTTGGCCTCCACTACTCCGTGGGACCTTTATATACATCATTAACATAATATAAGCTAGCCTAACCCAATCTAACATCTCGGTGGTAACATTTTGCCACATTCCTGGCTTCTTGGCCTCTGCACCTCCGTGGGACATTTATATACGTCAATAACGTAATATAACCTAACCTAACCCAATCTAACATCTCGGCGGTAATATTTGACCACATTCCAGTCTTGTTGGCCTCTACCTCTCCGAGGGACATTTATATACATCAATAACGTAATATAACCTAACCTAACGCAACCTAACATCTCGGCGGTAATATTTGACAACATTCCTGACGAGTTGGCTTCTCCGTCTCCGTGGGACCCTTATATACATCAATAACGTAATATAACCAAACATAACCCAACCTAACATGTCGGCGGTAATATTTGACAACATTCCTGGCGATTTGGCATCTACGTCTCCCAGGGACCTTTATATACATCAATAACGTAATATAACCTAACCTAACCCAACCTAACATCTCGGCAGTAATATTTGGCAACATTTCTGGCGAGTTGGCCTCTACGTCTCCGTTTGACCTTCATATACATAAATAACGTAATATAAGCTGACCCAACCCAACCTAACATCTCGGCGGTAATATTTGACAACATTCCTGGCGAGTTGGACCCTACGTCTCCGTGGGACACTTATATACATCAATAACGTAATCTAACCAAACTTAACCCAACCTAATTTGTCGGGGGTAATATTTGACAACATTTCTGACGAGTTGGCCTCTACGTCTCCGTGTAACCCTCATATACATCAATAACGTAATATAACGTAACCTATCCCAACCTAGCATCTCGGCGGTAATATTTGACAACATTCCTGGCGAGTTGGCCTCTACGTCCCCGTTTGATCTTCATATACATCAATAACGTAATATAAGCTAGCCTAACCCAATCTAACATCTCGTTGGTAACATTTTACCACATTCCTGGCGAGTTGGCCTCTGCGTCTCCGCGGGACGCTTATATATGTCAATAACGTGATATAACCTAACCTAACACAACCTATCATCTCGGCGGTAATATTTGACAGCATTTCTGGCGAGTTGGCCGCTACGTCTCCGTGTGATCTGTATATACATCAACAACGTAATATAACCTAACCTAATCCAACCTAACATCTCGGCGGTAATATTTGACAACACTCCTGGCGAGTTGGCCTCTACGCCTCCGTTTGACCTTCATATACATCAATAACGTATTATAGCATAACTTAACCCAACCTAACATCTCGGCGGTAATATTTTACATCATTCCTGGCATGTTGGCCTCTGCGTCTCCGCGGGACCCTTATATACATCAATAACGTAATATAACCTAACCTAACCCAACCTAACATCTCGGCGGTAATATTTGGCAACATTCCTGGCTTATTGCCCTCTACGTCTCCGTGGAACCTTTATATACATCAATAGCGTAATATAACTTAACATAACCCAACCTAACATCTCGGCGGTAATATTTGACAACATTCCTGGCGAGTTGGCCTCTACGTCTCCGTTTGACCTTCATATACATAAATAACGTAATATAAGCTGACCCAACCCAACCTAACATCTCGGCGATCATATTTGACAACATACCTGGCGAGTTGGACTCTACGTCTCCGTTTGACCTTCATATACATCAATAACGTAATATAACCTAACCTAACCCGACGTAACATCTCGGCGGTAATATTTCACAACATTCCTAGCGAGTTGGCTTCTCCGTATTCGTGGGACCCTTATATACATCAATAACGTAATATAACCAAACCTAACCCAACCTAACATCTCGGCCGCAATATTTGACAACATTCCTGGCGAGTTGGCCTCTACGTCTCCGCGGGACCTTTATATACATCAATAACGTAATATAACCTAACCTAAACCAACCTATCATCTCGGCGGTAATATTTGACAACATTCCTGGCTAGTCGGCCTCCACGTCTCCGTGGGACCTTTATATACATCATTAATATAATATAAGCTAGCCTAACCCAATCTAACATCTCGGTAGTAACATTTTACCACATTCCTGGCTTGTTGGCCTCTGCGCCTCCGTGGGACATTTATATACGTCAATTACGTAGTATAACCTAACCTAACTCAACCTATCATCCCGGCGGTAATATTTGACAGCATTCCTGGCGAGTTGGCCTCTACGTCTCCGTGTTATCTGTATATACATCAACAACGTAATATAACCTAACCTAACCCAACCTAACATCTCGGCGGTAATATTTGACAACATTCCTGGCGAGTTGGCCTCTACGCCTCCGTTTGACCTTCATATTCATCAATAACGTAATATAACCTAACCTAAACCAACCTATCATCTCGGCGGTAATATTTGACAACATTCCTGGCTAGTCGGCCTCCACGTCTCCGTGGGACCTTTATATACATCATTAATATAATATAAGCTAGCCTAACCCAATCTAACATCTCGGTAGTAACATTTTACCACATTCCTGGCTTGTTGGCCTCTGCGCCTCCGTGGGACATTTATATACGTCAATTACGTAATATAACCTAACCTAACTCAACCTATCATCCCGGCGGTAATATTTGACACCATTCCTGGCGAGTTGGCCTCTACGTTTCCGTGGGACCTTTATATACATCTATAACGTAATATAACTTAACATAACCCAACCTAACATCTCGGCGGTAATATTTGACAGCATTCCTGGCGAGTTGGCCTCTACGTCTCCGTGTGATCTGTATATACATCAACAACGTAATATAACCTAACCTAACCCAACCTAACATCTCGGCGGTAATATTTGACAACATTCCTGGCGAGTTGGCCTCTACGCCTCCGTTTGACCTTCATATACATCAATAACGTATTATAGCATAACTTAACCCAACCTAACATCTCGGAGGTAATATTTGACAACATTCCTGGGGAGTTGGCCTCTACGTCTCCGTTTGACCTTCATATTCATCAATAACGTAATATAACCTAACCTAAACCAACCTATCATCTCGGCGGTAATATTTGACAACATTCCTGGCTAGTCGGCCTCTACGTCTCCGTGGGACCTTTATATACATCATTAATATAATATAAGCTAGCCTAACCCAATCTAACATCTCGGTAGTAACATTTTACCACATTCCTGGCTTGTTGGCCTCTGCGCCTCCGTGGGACATTTATATACGTCAATTACGTAGTATAACCTAACCTAACTCAACCTATCATCCCGGCGGTAATATTTGACAGCATTCCTGGCGAGTTGGCCTCTACGTCTCCGTGTTATCTGTATATACATCAACAACGTAATATAACCTAACCTAACCCAACCTAACATCTCGGCGGTAATATTTAACAACATTCCTGGCGAGTTGGCCTCTACGCCTCCGTTTGACCTTCATATTCATCAATAACGTAATATAACCTAACCTAAACCAACCTATCATCTCGGCGGTAATATTTGACAACATTCCTGGCTAGTCGGCCTCCACGTCTCCGTGGGACCTTTATATACATCATTAATATAATATAAGCTAGCCTAACCCAATCTAACATCTCGGTAGTAACATTTTACCACATTCCTGGCTTGTTGGCCTCTGCGGCTCCGTGGGACATTTATATACGTCAATTACGTAATATAACCTAACCTAACTCAACCTATCATCCCGGCGGTAATATTTGACAACATTCCTGGCGAGTTGGCCTCTACGTCTCCGCGGGACCTTTATATACATCAATAACGTAATATAACCTAACCTAACCCAAACTAACATCTCGGCGGTAATATTTTACAACATTCCTGGCGAGTTGGCCTCCACGTCTCCGTGGGACCTTTATATACATCATTAACATAATATAAGCTAGCCTAACCCAATCTAACATCTCGGTGGTAACATTTTACCACATTCCTGGCTTGTTGGCCTCTGCGCCTCCGTGGGACATTTATATACGTCAATAACGTAACATAACCCAACCTAACCCAATCTAACATCACGGCGGTAATATTTGACCACATTCCAGTCTTGTTGGCCTCTACCTCTCCGAGGGACCTTTATATACATCAATAACGTAATATAACCTAACCTAACGCAACCTACCATCTCGGCGGTAATATTTGACAACATTCCTGACGAGTTGGCTTCTCCGTCTCCGTGGGACCCTTATATACATCAATAACGTAATATAACCAAACATAACCCAACCTAACATGTCGGCGGTAATATTTGACAACATTCCTGGCGAGTTGGCATCTACGTCTCCCAGAGACCTCCATATACATCAATAACGTAATATAACCTAACCTAACCCAACCTAACATCTCGGCAGTAATATTTGGCAACATTCCTGGCGAGTTGGACCGTACGTCTCCGTGGGACACTTATATACATCAATAACGTAATCTAACCAAACCTAACCCAACCTAATTTGTCGGGGGTAATATTTGACAACATTTCTGACGAGTTGGCCTCTACGTCTCCGTGTAACCCTCATATACATCAATAACGTAATATAACGTAACCTAACCCAATCTAACATCACGGCGGTAATATTTGACCACATTCCAGTCTTGTTGGCCTCTACCTCTCCGAGGGACCTTTATATACATCAATAACGTAATATAACCTAACCTAACGCAACCTACCATCTCGGCGGTAATATTTGACAACATTCCTGACGAGTTGGCTTCTCCGTCTCCGTGGGACCCTTATATACATCAATAACGTAATATAACCAAACATAAC
This sequence comes from Xylocopa violacea, assembly GCA_963969225.1. Taxonomy (NCBI): domain Eukaryota; kingdom Metazoa; phylum Arthropoda; class Insecta; order Hymenoptera; family Apidae; genus Xylocopa; species Xylocopa violacea. The sequence continues at coordinate 3,026,828 of CAXAJV010000836.1, read as the reverse complement.
CCAACCTAACATGTCGGCGGTAATATTTGACAACATTCCTGGCGAGTTGGCATCTACGTCTCCCAGAGACCTCCATATACATCAATAACGTAATATAACCTAACCTAACCCAACCTAACATCTCGGCAGTAATATTTGGCAACATTCCTGGCGAGTTGGACCGTACGTCTCCGTGGGACACTTATATACATCAATAACGTAATCTAACCAAACCTAACCCAACCTAATTTGTCGGGGGTAATATTTGACAACATTTCTGACGAGTTGGCCTCTACGTCTCCGTGTAACCCTCATATACATCAATAACGTAATATAACGTAACCTATCCCAACCTAGCATCTCGGCGGTAATATTTGACAACATTCCTGGCGAGTTGACTTCTCCGTCTCCGTGGGACCCTTATATACATGAATAACCTAATATAACGTAACCTAACCCAACCTAACATCTCGGCGGTAATATTTGACAACATTCCTGGCGAGTTGGCCTCTACGTCTCCGTTTGACCTTCATATACATAATTAACGTAATATAAGCTGACCCAACCCAACCTAACATCTCGGCGGTAATATTTGACAACATACCTGGCGAGTTGGACTCTGCGTCTCCGTTTGACCTTCATATACATCAATAACGTAATATAACCTAACCTAACCCAACGTAATATCTCGGCGGTAATATTTGACAACATTCCTAGCGAGTTGGCTTCTCCGTATTCGTGGGACCCTTATATACATCAATAACGTAATATAACCAAACCTAACCCAACCTAACATCTCGGCTGCAATATTTGACAACATTCCTGGCGAGTTGGCCTCTACGTCTCCGTGTAACCCTCATATACATCAATAACGTAATATAACATAACCTAACCCAACCTATCATCTCGGCGGTAATATTTGGCAACATTCCTGGCGAGTTGGCCTCTACGTCTCCGTTTGACCTTCATATACATAAATAACGTAATATAAGCTGACCCAACCCAACCTAACATCTCGGCGGTAATATTTGACAACATACCTGGCGAGTTGGACTCTGCGTCTCCGTTTGACCTTCATATACATCAATAACGTAATATAACCTAACCTAACCCAACGTAATATCTCGGCGGTAATATTTGACAACATTCCTAGCGAGTTGGCTTCTCCGTATTCGTGGGACCCTTATATACATCAATAACGTAATATAACCAAACCTAACCCAACCTAACATCTCGGCCGCAATATTTGACAACATTCCTGGCGAGTTGGCCTCCACGTCTCTGTGTAACCCTCATATACATCAATAACGTAATATAACATAACCTACCCCAACCTATCATCTCGGCGGTAATATTTGGCAACATTCCTGGCGAGTTGGACCCTACGTCTCCGTGGGACACTTAGATACATCAATAACGTAATCTAACCAAACCTAACCCAACCTAATTTGTCGGGGGTAATATTTGACAACATTTCTGACGAGTTGGCCTCTACGTCTCCGTGTAACCCTCATATACATCAATAACGTAATATAAAGTAACCTATCCGAACCTAGCATCTCGGCGGTAATATTTGGCAACATTCCTAGCGAGTTGGCTTCTCCGTATTCGTGGGACCCTTATATACATCAATAACGTAATATAACCAAACCTAACTCAACCTGTCATCCCGGCGGTAATATTTGACAACATTCCTGGCGAGTTGGCCTCTACGTCTCCGCGGGACCTTTATATACATCAATAACGTAATATAACCTAACCTAACCCAAACTAACATCTCGGCGGTAATATTTTACAACATTCCTAGCGAGTTGGCCTCCACGTCTCCGTGGGACCTTTATATACATCATTAACATAATATAAGCTAGCCTAACCCAATCTAACATCTCGGTGGTAACATTTTACCACATTCCTGGCTTGTTGGCCTCTGCGCCTCCGTGGGACATTTATATACGTCAATAACGTAATATAACCTAACCTAACCCAATCTAACATCTCGGCGGTAATATTTGACCACATTCCAGTCTTGTTGGCCTCTACCTCTCCGAGGGACCTTTATATACATCAATAACGTAATATAACCAAACCTAACGCAACCTAACATCTCGGCGGTAATATTTGACAACATTCCTGACGAGTTGGCTTCTCCGTCTCCGTGGGTCCCTTATATACATCAATAACGTAATATAACCAAACTTAACCCAACCTAACATGTCGGCGGTAATATTTGACAACATTCCTGGCGAGTTGGCATCTACGTCTCCCAGCGACCTTTATATACATCAATAACGTAATATAACCTAACCTAACCCAACCTAACATCTCGGTAGTAATATTTGGCAACATTCCTGGCGAGTTGGGCCCTACGTCTCCGTGGGACACTTATATACATCAATAACGTAATCTAACCAAACCTAACCCAACCTAATTTTTCGGGATTAATATTTGACAACATTTCTGACGAGTTGGCCTCTACGTCTCCGTGTAACCCTCATATACATCAATAACGTAATATAACGTAACCTATCCCAACCTAGCATCTCGGCGGTAATATTTGACAACATTCCTGACGAGTTGACTTCTCCGTCTCCGTGGGACCCTTATATACATGAATAACCTAATATAACCTAACCTAACCCAACCTAACATCTCGGCAGTAATATTTGGCAACATTCCTGGCGAGTTGGCCCCTACGTCTCCGTGCGACACTTATATACATCAATAACGTAATATAACCAAACCTAACCCAACCTAATTTGTCGGGGGTAATATTTGACAACATTTCTGACGAGTTGGCCTCTACGTCTCCGTGTATCGCTCATATACATCAATAACGTAATATAACGTAAACTAACCCAACCTATCATCTCGGCGGTAATATTTGACAACATTCCTGGCGAGTTGGCATCTACGTCTCCCTGGGACTCTTATATACAGCAATAACGTAATATAACCTACCCGAACCCAACCTAACATCTCGGCGGCAGTATTTGACAACATTCCCGGCGAGTTGGCCTCTACGTCTCAGTTTGACCTTCATATACATCAATAACGTAATATAAGATAACCTAACCCAACCTAATATCTCGGCGGTAATATTTGACATCATTCCTGGCGAGTTGGCCTCTACGTCTCCGTTTGACCTTCATATACATCAATAACGTAATATAACCTTATCTAACCCAACCTATCATCCCGGCGGCAATATTTGACAACATTCCTGGCGAGTTGGCCTCTACGTCTCCGTTTGAACTTCATATACATCAATAACGTAATATAACCTAACCTAACCCAACCTATCATCTCGGCGGTAATATTTGACAACATTCCTGGCGAGTGGGACTCTACGTCTCCGTTTGACCTTCATATACATCAATAACGTAATATAACCTAACCTAACCCAACCTAACATCTCGGCGGTAATATTTGACAACATTCCTGGCGAGTTGGCCTCTACGTCCCCGTTTGATCTTCATATACATCAATAACGTAATATAAGCTAGCCTAACCCAATCTAACATCTCGTTGGTAACATTTTACCACATTCCTGGCTTGTTGGCCTCTGCGCCTCCGTGGGACATTTATATACGTCAATTACGTAATATAACCTAACCTAACTCAACCTATCATCCCGGCGGTAATATTTGACAACATTCCTGGCGAGTTGGCCTCTACGTCTCCGCGGGACCTTTATATACATCAATAACGTAATATAACCTAACCTAACCCAACCTAACATCTCGGCGGTAATATTTGACAACATTCCTGGCGAGTTGGCCTCCACGTCTCCGTGGGACCCTTATATACATCAATAACGTAATATAACCAAACATAACCCAACCTAACATGTCGGCGGTAATATTTGACAACATTCCTGGCGAGTTGGCATCTACGTCTCCCAGAGACCTCTATATACATCAATAACGTAATATAACCTAACCTAACCCAACCTAACATCTCGGCAGTAATATTTGGCAACATTCCTGGCGAGTTGGACCCTACGTCCCCGTGGGACACTTATATACATCAATAACGTAATCTAACCAAACCTAAGCCAACCTAATTTGTCGGGGGTAATATTTGACTACATTTCTGACGAGTTGGCCTCTACGTCTCCGTGTAACCCTCATATACATCAATAACGTAATATAACGTAACCTATCCCAACCTAGCATCTCAGCGGTAATATTTGACAACATTCCTGGCGAGTTGACTTCTCCGTCTCCGTGGGACCCTTATATACATGAATAACCTAATATAACCTAACCTAACCCAACCTAACATCTCGGCAGTAATATTTGGCAACATTCCTGGAGAGTTGGCCCCTACGTCTCCGTGGGACACTTATATACATCAATAACGTAATATAACCAAACCTAACCCAACCTAATTTGTCGGGGGTAATATTTGACAAGATTTCTCACGAGTTGGCCTCTACGTCTCCGTGTAACGCTCATATACATCAATAACGGAATATAACGTAACATAACCCAACCTATCATCTCGGCGGTAATATTTGACAACATTCCTGGCGAGTTGGCATCTACGTCTCCCTGGGACTTTTATATACATCAATAACGTAATATAACCTACCCTAACCCAACCTATCATCCCGGCGGAAATATTTGACAACATTCCTGGCGAGTTGGCCTCTACGTCTCCGTGGGACCTTTATATACATCAATAACGTAATATAAGCTAACCTAACCCAACCTAACATCTCGGCGGTAATATTTGACAACATTCCTGGCGAGTGGGACTCTACGTCTCCGTTTGACCTTCATATACATCAATAACGTAATATAACCTAACCTAACCCAACCTAACATCTCGGCGGTAATATTTGACAACATTCCTGGCGAGTTGGCCTCTACGTCCCCGTTTGATCTTCATATACATCAATAACGTAATATAAGCTAGCCTAACCCAATCTAACATCTCGTTGGTAACATTTTACCACATTCCTGGCTTGTTGGCCTCTGCGCCTCCGTGGGACATTTATATACGTCAATTACGTAATATAACCTAATCTAACTCAACCTATCATCCCGGCGGTAATATTTGACAACATTCCTGGCGAGTTGGCCTCTACGTCTCCGCGGGACCTTTATATACATCAATAACGTAATATAACCTAACCTAACCCAACCTAACATCTCGGCGGTAATATTTGACAACATTCCTGGCGAGTTGGCCTCCACGTCTCCGTGGGACCCTTATATACATCAATAACGTAATATAACCAAACATAACCCAACCTAACATGTCGGCGGTAATATTTGACAACATTCCTGGCGAGTTGGCATCTACGTCTCCCAGAGACCTTTATATACATCAATAACGTAATATAACCTAACCTAACCCAACCTAACACCTCGGCAGTAATATTTGGCAACATTCCTGGCGAGTTGGACCGTACGTCTCCGTGGGACACTTATATACATCAATAACGTAATCTAACCAAACCTAACCCAACCTAATTTGTCGGGGGTAATATTTGACAACATTTCTGACGAGTTGGCCTCTACGTCTCCGTGTAACCCTCATATACATCAATAACGTAATATAACGTAACCTATCCCAACCTAGCATCTCGGCGGTAATATTTGACAACATTCCTGGCGAGTTGACTTCTCCGTCTCCGTGGGACCCTTATATACATGAATAACCTAATATAACGTAACCTAACCCAACCTAACATCTCGGCGGTAATATTTGACAACATTCCTGGCGAGTTGGCCTCTACGTCTCCGTTTGACCTTCATATACATAAATAACGTAATATAAGCTGACCCAACCCAACCTAACATCTCGGCGGTAATATTTGACAACATACCTGGCGAGTTGGACTCTGCGTCTCCGTTTGACCTTCATATACATCAATAACGTAATATAACCTAACCTAACCCAACGTAACATCTCGGCGGTAATATTTGACAACATTCCTAGCGAGTTGGCTTCTCCGTATTCGTGGGACCCTTATATACATCAATAACGTAATATAACCAAACCTAACCCAACCTAACATCTCGGCCGCAATATTTGACAACATTCCTGGCGAGTTGGCCTCTACGTCTCCGTGTAACCCTCATATACATCAATAACGTAATATAACATAACCTAACCCAACCTATCATCTCGGCGGTAATATTTGGCAACATTCCTGGCGAGTTGGACCCTACGTCTCCGTGGGACACTTAGATACATCAATAACGTAATCTAACCAAACCTAACCCAACCTAATTTGTCGGGGGTAATATTTGACAACATTTCTGACGAGTTGGCCTCTACGTCTCCGTGTAACCCTCATATACATCAATAACGTAATATAACGTAACCTATCCGAACCTAGCATCTCGGCGGTAATATTTGGCAACATTCCTAGCGAGTTGGCTTCTCCGTATTCGTGGGACCCTTATATACATCAATAACGTAATATAACCAAACCTAACTCAACCTGTCATCCCGGCGGTAATATTTGACAACATTCCTGGCGAGTTGGCCTCTACGTCTCCGCGGGACCTTTATATACATCAATAACGTAATATAACCTAACCTAACCCAAACTAACATCTCGGCGGTAATGTTTTACAACATTCCTAGCGAGTTGGCCTCCACGTCTCCGTGGGACCTTTATATACATCATTAACATAATATAAGCTAGCCTAACCCAATCTAACATCTCGGTGGTAACATTTTACCACATTCCTGGCTTGTTGGCCTCTGCGCCTCCGTGGGACATTTATATACGTCAATAACGTAATATAACCTAACCTAACCCAATCTAACATCTCGGCGGTAATATTTGACCACATTCCAGTCTTGTTGGCCTCTACCTCTCCGAGGGACCTTTATATACATCAATAACGTAATATAACCTAACCTAACGCAACCTAACATCTCGGCGGTAATATTTGACAACATTCCTGACGAGTTGGCTTCTCCGTCTCCGTGGGACCCTTATATACATCAATAACGTAATATAACCAAACATAACCCAACCTAACATGTCGGCGGTAATATTTGACAACATTCCTGGCGAGTTGGCATCTACGTCTCCCAGCGACCTTTATATACATCAATAACGTAATATAACCTAACCTAACCCAACCTAACATCTCGGCAGTAATATTTGGCAACATTCCTGGCGATTTGGGCCCTACGTCTCCGTGGGACACTTATATACATCAATAACGTAATCTAACCAAACCTAACCCAACCTAATTTTTCGGGATTAATATTTGACAACATTTCTGACGAGTTGGCCTCTACGTCTCCGTGTAACCCTCATATACATCAATAACGTAATATAACGTAACCTATCCCAACCTAGCATCTCGGCGGTAATATTTGACAACATTCCTGACGAGTTGGCATCTACGTCTCCCTGGGACTCTTATATACAGCAATAACGTAATATAACCTACCCGAACCCAACCTAACATCTCGGCGGCAGTATTTGACAACATTCCCGGCGAGTTGGCCTCTACGTCTCAGTTTGACCTTCATATACATCAATAACGTAATATAAGCTAACCTAACCCAACCTAATATCTCGGCGGTAATATTTGACATCATTCCTGGCGAGTGGGACTCTACGTCTCCGTTTGACCTTCATATACATCAATAACGTAATATAACCTAACCTAACCCAACCTAACATCTCGGCGGTAATATTTGACAACATTCCTGGCGAGTTGGCCTCTACGTCCCCGTTTGATCTTCATATACATCAATAACGTAATATAAGCTAGCCTAACCCAATCTAACATCTCGTTGGTAACATTTTACCACATTCCTGGCTTGTTGGCCTCTGCGCCTCCGTGGGACATTTATATACGTCAATTACGTAATATAACCTAACCTAACTCAACCTATCATCCCGGCGGTAATATTTGACAACATTCCTGGCGAGTTGGCCTCTACGTCTCCGCGGGACCTTTATATACATCAATAACGTAATATAACCTAACCTAACCCAACCTAACATCTCGGCGGTAATATTTGACAACATTCCTGGCGAGTTGGCCTCCACGTCTCCGTGGGACCCTTATATACATCAATAACGTAATATAACCAAACATAACCCAACCTAACATGTCGGCGGTAATATTTGACTACATTCCTGGCGAGTTGGCATCTACGTCTCCCAGAGACCTCTATATACATCAATAACGTAATATAACCTAACCTAACCCAACCTAACATCTCGGCAGTAATATTTGGCAACATTCCTGGCGAGTTGGACCCTACGTCCCCGTGGGACACTTATATACATCAATAACGTAATCTAACCAAACCTAACCCAACCTAATTTGTCGGGGGTAATATTTGACAACATTTCTGACGAGTTGGCCTCTACGTCTCCGTGTAACCCTCATATACATCAATAACGTAATATAACGTAACCTATCCCAACCTAGCATCTCAGCGGTAATATTTGACAACATTCCTGGCGAGTTGACTTCTCCGTCTCCGTGGGACCCTTATATACATGAATAACCTAATATAACCTAACCTAACCCAACCTAACATCTCGGCAGTAATATTTGGCAACATTCCTGGAGAGTTGGCCCCTACGTCTCCGTGGGACACTTATATACATCAATAACGTAATATAACCAAACCTAACCCAACCTAATTTGTCGGGGGTAATATTTGACAAGATTTCTCACGAGTTGGCCTCTACGTCTCCGTGTAACGCTCATATACATCAATAACGGAATATAACGTAACATAACCCAACCTATCATCTCGGCGGTAATATTTGACAACATTCCTGGCGAGTTGGCATCTACGTCTCCCTGGGACTTTTATATACATCAATAACGTAATATAAGCTAACCTAACCCAACCTAACATCTCGGCGGTAATATTTGACAACATTCCTGGCGAGTGGGACTCTACGTCTCCGTTTGACCTTCATATACATCAATAACGTAATATAACCTAACCTAACCCAACCTATCATCCCGGCGGCAATATTTGACAACATTCCTGGCGAGTTGGCCTCTACGTCTCCGTTTGAACTTCATATACATCAATAACGTAATATAACCTAACCTAAGCCAACCTATCATCTCGGCGGAAATATTTGACAACATTCCTGGCGAGTTGGCCTCTACGTCTCCGTGGGACCTTTATATACATCAATAACGTAATATAACCTAACCTAACCCAAACTAACATCTCGACGGTAATATTTTACAACATTCCTGGCGAGTTGGCCTCCACGTCTCCGTGGGACCTTTATATACATCATTAACATAATATAAGATAGCCTAACCCAATCTAACATCTCGGTGGTAACATTTTACCACATTCCTGGCTTGTTGGCCTCTGCGCCTCCGTGGGACATTTATATACGTCAATAACGTAATATAACCTAACCTAACCCAATCTAACATCTCGGCGGTAATATTTGACCACATTCCAGTCTTGTTGGCCTCCACCTCTCCGAGGGACCTTTATATACATCAATAACGTAATATAACCTAACCTAACGCAACCTACCATCTCGGCGGTAATATTTGACAACATTCCTGACGAGTTGGCTTCTCCGTCTCCGTGGGACCCTTATATACATCAATAACGTAATATAACCAAACATAACCCAACCTAACATGTCGGCGGTAATATTTGACAACATTCCTGGCGAGTTGGCATCTACGTCTCCCAGAGACCTCTATATACATCAATAACGTAATATATACCTAACCTAACCCAACCTAACATCTCGGCAGTAATATTTGGCAACATTCCTGGCGAGTTGGACCCTACGTCCCCGTGGGACACTTATATACATCAATAACGTAATCTAACCAAACCTAACCCAACCTAATTTGTCGGGGGTAATATTTGACAACATTTCTGACGAGTTGGCCTCTACGTCTCCGTGTAACCCTCATATACATCAATAACGTAATATAACGTAACCTATCCCAACCTAGCATCTCGGCGGTAATATTTGACAACATTCCTGGCGAGTTGGCCTCCACGTCTCCGTGGGACCCTTATATACATCAATAACGTAATATAACCAAACGTAACCCAACCTAACATGTCGGCGGTAATATTTGACAACATTCCTGGCGAGTTGGCATCTACGTCTCCCAGAGCCCTTTATATACATCAATAACGTAATATAACCTAACCTAACCCAACCTAACACCTCGGCAGTAATATTTGGCAACATTCCTGGCGAGTTGAAACGTACGTCTCCGTGGGACACTTATATACATCAATAACGTAATCTAACCAAACCTAACCCAACCTAATTTGTCGGGGGTAATATTTGACAACATTTCTGACGAGTTGGCCTCTACGTCTCCGTGTAACCCTCATATACATCAATAACGTAATATAACGTAACCTATCCCAACCTAGCATCTCGGCGGTAATATTTGACAACATTCCTGGCGAGTTGACTTCTCCGTCTCCGTGGGACCCTTATATACATGAATAACCTAATATAACGTAACCTAACCCAACCTAACATCTCGGCGGTAATATTTGACAACATTCCTGGCGAGTTGGCCTCTACGTCTCCGTTTGACCTTCATATACATAAATAACGTAATATAAGCTGACCCAACCCAACCTAACATCTCGGCGGTAATATTTGACAACATACCTGGCGAGTTGGACTCTGCGTCTCCGTTTGACCTTCATATACATCAATAACGTAATATAACCTAACCTAACCCAACGTAACATCTCGGCGGTAATATTTGACAACATTCCTAGCGAGTTGGCTTCTCCGTATTCGTGGGACCCTTATATACATCAATAACGTAATATAACCAAACCTAACCCAACCTAACATCTCGGCCGCAATATTTGACAACATTCCTGGCGAGTTGGCCTCTACGTCTCCGTGTAACCCTCATATACATCAATAACGTAATATAACGTAACCTATCCCAACCTAGCATCTCGGCGGTAATATTTGACAACATTCCTGGCGAGTTGACTTCTCCGTCTCCGTGGGACCCTTATATACATGAATAACCTAATATAACTTAACCTAACCCAACCTAACATCTCGGCAGTAATATTTGGCAACATTCCTGGAGAGTTGGCACCTACGTCTCCGTGGGACACTTATATACATCAATAACGTAATATAACCAAACCTAACCCAACCTAATTTGTCGGGGGTAATATTTGACAACATTTCTCACGAGTTGGCCTCTACGTCTCCGTGTAACGCTCATATACATCAATAACGGAATATAACGTAACATAACCCAACCTATCATCTCGGCGGTAATATTTGACAACATTCCTGGCGAGTTGGCATCTACGTCTCCCTGGGACTTTTATATACATCAATAACGTAATATAACCTACCCTAACCCAACCTATCATCCCGGCGGAAATATTTGACAACATTCCTGGCGAGTTGGCCTCTGCGCCTCCGTGGGACATTTATATACGTCAATTACGTAATATAACCTAACCTAACTCAACCTATCATCCCGGCGGTAATATTTGACAACATTCCTGGCGAGTTGGCCTCTACGTCTCCGCGGGACCTTTATATACATCAATAACGTAATATAACCTAACCTAACCCAACCTAACATCTCGGCGGTAATATTTGACAACATTCCTGGCGAGTTGGCCTCTACGTCCCCGTTTGATCTTCATATACATCAATAACGTAATATAAGCTAGCCTAACCCAATCTAACATCTCGTTGGTAACATTTTACCACATTCCTGGCTTGTTGGCCTCTGCGCCTCCGTGGGACATTTATATACGTCAATTACGTAATATAACCTAACCTAACTCAACCTATCATCCCGGCGGTAATATTTGACAACATTCCTGGCGAGTTGGCCTCTACGTCTCCGCGGGACCTTTATATACATCAATAACGTAATATAACCTAACCTAACCCAACCTAACATCTCGGCGGTAATATTTGACAACATTCCTGGCGAGTTGGCCTCCACGTCTCCGTGGGACCCTTATATACATCAATAACGTAATATAACCAAACATAACCCAACCTAACATTTCGGCGGTAATATTTGACAACATTCCTGGCGAGTTGGCATCTACGTCTCCCAGAGTCCTTTATATACATCAATAACGTAATATAACCTAACCTAACCCAACCTAACATCTCGGCGGTAATATTTGACAACATTCCTGGCGAGTTGGCCTCTACGTCCCCGTTTGATCTTCATATACATCAATAACGTAATATAAGCTAGCCTAACCCAATCTAACATCTCGTTGGTAACATTTTACCACATTCCTGGCTTGTTGGCCTCTGCGCCTCCGTGGGACATTTATATACGTCAATTACGTAATATAACCTAACCTAACTCAACCTATCATCCCGGCGGTAATATTTGACAACATTCCTGGCGAGTTGGCCTCTACGTCTCCGCGGGACCTTTATATACATCAATAACGTAATATAACCTAACCTAACCCAACCTAACATCTCGGCGGTAATATTTGACAACATTCCTGGCGAGTTGGCCTCTACGTCCCCGTTTGATCTTCATATACATCAATAACGTAATATAAGCTAGCCTAACCCAATCTAACATCTCGTTGGTAACATTTTACCACATTCCTGGCTTGTTGGCCTCTGCGCCTCCGTGGGACATTTATATACGTCAATTACGTAATATAACCTAACCTAACTCAACCTATCATCCCGGCGGTAATATTTGACAACATTCCTGGCGAGTTGGCCTCTACGTCTCCGCGGGACCTTTATATACATCAATAACGTAATATAACCTAACCTAACCCAACCTAACATCTCGGCGGTAATATTTGACAACATTCCTGGCGAGTTGGCCTCCACGTCTCCGTGGGACCCTTATATACATCAATAACGTAATATAAACAAACATAACCCAACCTAACATTTCGGCGGTAATATTTGACAACATTCCTGGCGAGTTGGCATCTACGTCTCCCAGAGTCCTTTATATACATCAATAACGTAATATAACCTAACCTAACCCAACCTAACACCTCGGCAGTAATATTTGGCAACATTCCTGGCGAGTTGGACCGTACGTCTCCGTGGGACACTTATATACATCAATAACGTAATCTAACCAAACCTAACCCAACCTAATTTGTCGGGGGTAATATTTGACAACATTTCTGACGAGTTGGCCTCTACGTCTCCGTGTAACCCTCATATACATCAATAACGTAATATAACGTAACCTATCCCAACCTAGCATCTCGGCGGTAATATTTGACAACATTCCTGGCGAGTTGACTTCTCCGTCTCCGTGGGACCCTTATATACATGAATAACCTAATATAACGTAACCTAACCCAACCTAACATCTCGGCGGTAATATTTGACAACATTCCTGGCGAGTTGGCCTCTACGTCTCCGTTTGACCTTCATATACATAAATAACGTAATATAAGCTGACCCAACCCAACCTAACATCTCGGCGGTAATATTTGACAACATACCTGGCGAGTTGGACTCTGCGTCTCCGTTTGACCTTCATATACATCAATAACGTAATATAACCTAACCTAACCCAACGTAACATCTCGGCGGTAATATTTGACAACATTCCTAGCGAGTTGGCTTCTCCGTATTCGTGGGACCCTTATATACATCAATAACGTAATATAACCAAACCTAACCCAACCTAACATCTCGGCCGCAATATTTGACAACATTCCTGGCGATTTGGCCTCTACGTCTCCGTGTAACCCTCATATACATCAATAACGTAATATAATATAACCTAACCCAACCTATCATCTCGGCGGTAATATTTGACAACATTCCTGGCGAGTTGGCCTCCACGTCTCCGTGGGACCCTTATATACATCAATAACGTAATATAACCAAACATAACCCAACCTAACATTTCGGCGGTAATATTTGACAACATTCCTGGCGAGTTGGCATCTACGTCTCCCAGAGTCCTTTATATACATCAATAACGTAATATAACCTAACCTAACCCAACCTAACATCTCGGCGGTAATATTTGACAACATTCCTGGCGAGTTGGCCTCTACGTCCCCGTTTGATCTTCATATACATCAATAACGTAATATAAGCTAGCCTAACCCAATCTAACATCTCGTTGGTAACATTTTACCACATTCCTGGCTTGTTGGCCTCTGCGCCTCCGTGGGACATTTATATACGTCAATTACGTAATATAACCTAACCTAACTCAACCTATCATCCCGGCGGTAATATTTGACAACATTCCTGGCGAGTTGGCCTCTACGTCTCCGCGGGACCTTTATATACATCAATAACGTAATATAACCTAACCTAACCCAACCTAACATCTCGGCGGTAATATTTGACAACATTCCTGGCGAGTTGGCCTCTACGTCCCCGTTTGATCTTCATATACATCAATAACGTAATATAAGCTAGCCTAACCCAATCTAACATCTCGTTGGTAACATTTTACCACATTCCTGGCTTGTTGGCCTCTGCGCCTCCGTGGGACATTTATATACGTCAATTACGTAATATAACCTAACCTAACTCAACCTATCATCCCGGCGGTAATATTTGACAACATTCCTGGCGAGTTGGCCTCTACGTCTCCGCGGGACCTTTATATACATCAATAACGTAATATAACCTAACCTAACCCAACCTAACATCTCGGCGGTAATATTTGACAACATTCCTGGCGAGTTGGCCTCCACGTCTCCGTGGGACCCTTATATACATCAATAACGTAATATAAACAAACATAACCCAACCTAACATTTCGGCGGTAATATTTGACAACATTCCTGGCGAGTTGGCATCTACGTCTCCCAGAGTCCTTTATATACATCAATAACGTAATATAACCTAACCTAACCCAACCTAACACCTCGGCAGTAATATTTGGCAACATTCCTGGCGAGTTGGACCGTACGTCTCCGTGGGACACTTATATACATCAATAACGTAATCTAACCAAACCTAACCCAACCTAATTTGTCGGGGGTAATATTTGACAACATTTCTGACGAGTTGGCCTCTACGTCTCCGTGTAACCCTCATATACATCAATAACGTAATATAACGTAACCTATCCCAACCTAGCATCTCGGCGGTAATATTTGACAACATTCCTGGCGAGTTGACTTCTCCGTCTCCGTGGGACCCTTATATACATGAATAACCTAATATAACGTAACCTAACCCAACCTAACATCTCGGCGGTAATATTTGACAACATTCCTGGCGAGTTGGCCTCTACGTCTCCGTTTGACCTTCATATACATAAATAACGTAATATAAGCTGACCCAACCCAACCTAACATCTCGGCGGTAATATTTGACAACATACCTGGCGAGTTGGACTCTGCGTCTCCGTTTGACCTTCATATACATCAATAACGTAATATAACCTAACCTAACCCAACGTAACATCTCGGCGGTAATATTTGACAACATTCCTAGCGAGTTGGCTTCTCCGTATTCGTGGGACCCTTATATACATCAATAACGTAATATAACCAAACCTAACCCAACCTAACATCTCGGCCGCAATATTTGACAACATTCCTGGCGATTTGGCCTCTACGTCTCCGTGTAACCCTCATATACATCAATAACGTAATATAATATAACCTAACCCAACCTATCATCTCGGCGGTAATATTTGGCAACATTCCTGGCGAGTTGGACCCTACGTCTCCGTGGGACACTTAGATACATCAATAACGTAATCTAACCAAACCTAACCCAACCTAATTTGTCGGGGGTAATATTTGACAACATTTCTGACGAGTTGGCCTCTACGTCTCCGTGTAACCCTCATATACATCAATAACGTAATATAACGTAACCTATCCGAACCTAGCATCTCGGCGGTAATATTTGGCAACATTCCTAGCGAGTTGGCTTCTCCGTATTCGTGGGACCCTTATATACATCAATAACGTAATATAACCAAACCTAACTCAACCTGTCATCCCGGCGGTAATATTTGACAACATTCCTGGCGAGTTGGCCTCTACGTCTCCGCGGGACCTTTATATACATCAATAACGTAATATAACCTAACCTAACCCAAACTAACATCTCGGCGGTAATATTTTACAACATTCCTAGCGAGTTGGCCTCCACGTCTCCGTGGGACCTTTATATACATCATTAACATAATATAAGCTAGCCTAACCCAATCTAACATCTCGGTGGTAACATTTTACCACATTCCTGGCTTGTTGGCCTCTGCGCCTCCGTGGGACATTTATATACGTCAATAACGTAATATAACCTAACCTAACCCAATCTAACATCTCGGCGGTAATATTTGACCACATTCCAGTCTTGTTGGCCTCTACCTCTCCGAGGGACCTTTATATACATCAATAACGTAATATAACCTAACCTAACGCAACCTAACATCGCGGCGGTAATATTTGACAACATTCCTGACGAGTTGGCTTCTCCGTCTCCGTGGGACCCTTATATACATCAATAACGTAATATAACCAAACATAACCCAACCTAACATGTCGGCGGTAATATTTGACAACATTCCTGGCGAGTTGGCATCTACGTCTCCCAGCGAACTTTATATACATCAATAACGTAATATAACCTAACCTAACCCAACCTAACATCTCGGCAGTAATATTTGGCAACATTCCTGGCGAGTTGGGCCCTACGTCTCCGTGGGACACTTATATACATCAATAACGTAATCTAACCAAACCTAACCCAACCTAATTTGTCGGGGGTAATATTTGACAACATTTCTGACGAGCTGGCCTCTACGTCTCCGTGTAACCCTCATATACATCAATAACGTAATATAACGTAACCTATCCCAACCTAGCATCTCGGCGGTAATATTTGACAACATTCCTGACGAGTTGGCATCTACGTCTCCCTGGGACTCTTATATACATCAATAACGTAATATAACCTACCCTAACCCAACCTAACATCTCGGCGGCAGTATTTGACAACATTCCCGGCGAGTTGGCCTCTACGTCTCAGTTTGACCTTCATATACATCAATAACGTAATATAAGCTAACCTAACCCAACCTAATATCTCGGCGGTAATATTTGACATCATTCCTGGCGAGTTGGCCTCTACGTCTCCGTTTGACCTTCATATACATCAATAACGTAATATAACCTTATCTAACCCAACCTATCATCCCGGCGGCAATATTTGACAACATTCCTGGCGAGTTGGCCTCTACGTCTCCGTTTGAACTTCATATACATCAATAACGTAATATAACCTAACCTAACCCAACCTATCATCTCGGCGGAAATATTTGACAACATTCCTGGCGAGTTGGCCTCTACGTCTCCGTGGGACCTTTATATACATCAATAACGTAATATAACCTAACCTAACCCAAACTAACATCTCGGCGGTAATATTTTACAACATTCCTGGCGAGTTGGCCTCCACGTCTCCGTGGGACCTTTATATACATCATTAACATAATATAAGATAGCCTAACCCAATCTAACATCTCGGTGGTAACATTTTACCACATTCCTGGCTTGTTGGCCTCTGCGCCTCCGTGGGACATTTATATACGTCAATAACGTAATATAACCTAACCTAACCCAATCTAACATCTCGGCGGTAATATTTGACCACATTCCAGTCTTGTTGGCCTCCACCTCTCCGAGGGACCTTTATATACATCAATAACGTAATATAACCTAACCTAACGCAACCTACCATCTCGGCGGTAATATTTGACAACATTCCTGGCGAGTTGGCCTCTACGTCTCCGCGGGACCTTTATATACATCAATAACGTAATATAACCTAACCTAACCCAACCTAACATCTCGGCGGTAATATTTGACAACATTCCTGGCGAGTTGGCCTCCACGTCTCCGTGGGACCCTTATATACATCAATAACGTAATATAACCAAACATAACCCAACCTAACATGTCGGCGGTAATATTTGACAACATTCCTGGCGAGTTGGCATCTACGTCTCCGTGTAACCCTCATATACATCAATAACGTAATATAACATAACCTAACCCAACCTATCATCTCGGCGGTAATATTTGGCAACATTCCTGGCGAGTTGGACCCTACGTCTCCGTGGGACACTTAGATACATCAATAACGTAATCTAACCAAACCTAACCCAACCTAATTTGTCGGGGGTAATATTTGACAACATTTCTGACGAGTTGGCCTCTACGTCTCCGTGTAACCCTCATATACATCAATAACGTAATATAACGTAACCTATCCCAACCTAGCATTTCGGCGGTAATATTTGACAACATTCCTGGCGAGTTGACTTCTCCGTCTCCGTGGGACCCTTATATACATGAATAACCTAATATAACTTAACCTAACCCAACCTAACATCTCGGCAGTAATATTTGGCAACATTCCTGGAGAGTTGGCACCTACGTCTCCGTGGGACACTTATATACATCAATAACGTAATATAACCAAACCTAACCCAACCTAATTTGTCGGGGGTAATATTTGACAACATTTCTCACGAGTTGGCCTCTACGTCTCCGTGTAACGCTCATATACATCAATAACGGAATATAACGTAACATAACCCAACCTATCATCTCGGCGGTAATATTTGACAACATTCCTGGCGAGTTGGCATCTACGTCTCCCTGGGACTTTTATATACATCAATAACGTAATATAACCTACCCTAACCCAACCTATCATCCCGGCGGAAATATTTGACAACATTCCTGGCGAGTTGGCCTCTACGTCTCCGTGGGACCTTTATATACATCAATAACGTAATATAAGCTAACCTAACCCAACCTAACATCTCGGCGGTAATATTTGACAACATTCCTGGCGAGTGGGACTCTACGTCTCCGTTTGACCTTCGTATACATCAATAACGTAATATAACCTAACCTAACCCAACCTAACATCTCGGCGGTAATATTTGACAACATTCCTGGCGAGTTGGCCTCTACGTCCCCGTTTGATCTTCATATACGTCAATAACGTAATATAAGCTAGCCTAACCCAATCTAACATCTCGTTGGTAACATTTTACCACATTCCTGGCTTGTTGGCCTCTGCGCCTCCGTGGGACATTTATATACGTCAATTACGTAATATAACCTAACCTAACTCAACCTATCATCCCGGCGGTAATATTTGACAACATTCCTGGCGAGTTGGCCTCTACGTCTCCGCGGGACCGTTATATACATCAATAACGTAATATAACCTAACCTAACCCAACCTAGCATCTCGGCGGTAATATTTGACAACATTCCTGGCGAGTTGGCCTCCACGTCTCCGTGGGACCATTATATACATCATTAACATAATAATAAGCTAGCCTAACCCAATCTAACATCTCGGTGGTAACATTTTACCACATTCCTGGCTTGTTGGCCTCTGCGCCTCCGTGGGACATTTATATACGTCAATAACGTAATATAACCTAACCTAACCCAATCTAACATCTCGGCGGTAATATTTGACAACATTCCTGGCTTGTTGGCCTCTACGTTTCCGCGGGACCATTATATACATCTATAACGTAATATAACCTTATCTAACCCAACCCAACATCTCGGCGGTAATATTTAAAGACATTCCTGGTGAGTTGCCCTCTACGCCTCCGTGGGACCTTTATATATATCAATAACGTAATATAACCTAACCTAACCCAACCTAACATCTCGGCGGTAATATTTGGCAACATTCCTGGCTTGTTGGCCTCTATGTCTCCGTGGGACCTTTATATACATCAATCACGTAATATAACCTAACCTAACCCAACGTAACCTCTGCGGGTACCATTTAAACACATTCCTGGGTTATCGGGCCATACTTCTCGGTCGGAACACTGTATATGTCTATGACGTAATACAACCTAACCTAACCCAACCTAACATCTCGGCGGTAATATTTGGCAACATTCCTGGCTTATTGCCCTCTACGTCTCCGTGGGACCTTTATATACATCAATCACGTAATAAAACCTAACCTAACCCAACCTAACATCTCGGCGGTAATATTTGACAACATTCCTGGCGAGTTGGCCTCCACGTTTCCGTGGGACCTTTATATACATCAATAACGTATTATAGCATAACTTAACCCAACCCAACATCTCGGTAGTTACATTTTACCACATTCCTCGCTTGTTGGCCTCTGCGCCTCCGTGGGACATTTATATACGTCAATTACGTAATATAACCTAACCTAACTCAACCTATCATCCCGGCGGTAATATTTGACAACATTCCTGGCGAGTTGGCCTCTACGTCTCCGCGGGACCGTTATATACATCAATAACGTAATATAACCTAACCTAACCCAACCCAACATTTCGGCGGTAATATTTGACAACATTCCTGGCGAGTTGGCCTCCACGTCTCCGTGGGACCTTTATATACATCATTAACATAATATAAGCTAGCCTAACCCAATCTAACATCTCGGTGGTAACATTTTACCACATTCCTGGCTTGTTGGCCTCTGCGCCTCCGTGGGACATTTATATACGTCAATAACGTAATATAACCTAACCTAACCCAATCTAACATCTCGGCGGTAATATTTGACAACATTCCTGGCTTGTTGGCCTCTACGTTTCCGTGGGACCTTAATATACATCTATAACGTAATATAACCTAATCTAACCCAACCTAACATCTCGGCGGTAATATTTAAAGACATTCCTGGCGAGTTGCCCTCTACGTCTCCGTGGGACCTTTATATACATCAGTAACGTAATATAACCTAACCTAACCCAACCTAACCTTTCGGGGTACCATTTAACCACATTCCTTGGTTGCCGGGCCCTACTTCTCGGTGGGAACACTGTATATGTCTATGACATAATACAACCTAACCTAACCCAACCTAACATCTCGGCGGTAATATTTGAAAACATTCCTGGCGAGTTGGCTTCGACGTCTCCGTGGGACATTTATATACGTCAATTACGTAATATAACCTAACCTAACTCAACCTATCATCCCGGCGGTAATATTTGACAACATTCCTGGCGAGTTGGCCTCTACGTTTCCGCGGGACCTTTATATACATCAATAACGTAATATAACCTAACCTAACCCAAACTAACATCTCGGCGGTAATATTTTACAACATTCCTGGCGAGTTGGCCTCCACGTCTCCGTGGGACCTTTATATACATCATTAACATAATATAAGCTAGCCTAACCCAATCTAACATCTCGGTGGTAACATTTTACCACATTCCTGTCTTGTTGGCCTCTGCGCCTCCGTGGGACATTTATATACGTCAATAACGTAATATAACGTACCCTAACCCAACCTATCATCTCGGCGGTAATATTTGACAACATTCCTGGCTTGTTGGCCTCTACGTTTCCGCGGGACCTTTATATACATCTATAACGTAATATAACCTAACCTAACTCAACCTATCATCCCGGCGGTAATATTTGACAACATTCCTGGCGAGTTGGCCTCTACGTCCCCGTTTGATCTTCATATACATCAATAACGTAATATAAGCTAGCCTAACCCAATCTAACATCTCGTTGGTAACATTTTACCACATTCCTGGCTTGTTGGCCTCTGCGCCTCCGTGGGACATTTATATACGTCAATAACGTAATATAACCTAACCTAACCCAATGTAACATCTCGGCGGTAATATTTGACCACATTCCAGTCTTGTTGGCCTCTACCTCTCCGAGGGACCTTTATATACATCAATAACGTAATATAACCTAACCTAACCCAACCTAGCATCTCGGCGGTAATATTTGACAACATTCCTGGCGAGTTGGCCTCCACGTCTCCGTGGGACCTTTATATACATCATTAACATAATATAAGCTAGCCTAACCCAATCTAACATCTCGGTGGTAACATTTTACCACATTCCTGGCTTGTTGGCCTCTGCGCCTCCGTGGGACATTTATATACGTCAATAACGTCTAATAACCTAACCTAACCCAATCTAACATCTCGGCGGTAATATTTGACAACATTCCTGGCTTGCTGGCCTCTACGTTTCCGTGGGACCTTTATATACATCTATAACGTAATATAACCTAATCTAACCCAACCTAACATCTCGGCGGTAATATTTAAAGACATTCCTGGCGAGTTGTTGCCCTCTACGTCTCCGTGGGATCTTTATATACATCAATAACGTAATATAACCTAACCTAACCCAACCTAACCTCTCGGGGTACCATTTAACCACATTACTTGGTTGCCGGGCCCTACTTCTCGGTGGGAACACTGTATATGTCTATGACATAATACAACCTAACCTAACCCAACCTAACATCTCGGCGGTAATATTTGAAAACATTCCTGGCGAGTTGGCTTCTACGTCTCCGTGGTACCTTTATATACATCAATAGCGTAATATAACTTAACATAACCCAACCTAACATCTCGGCGGTAATATTTGACAACATTCCTGGGGAGTTGGCCTCTACGTCTCCGTTTGACCTTCATATACATCAATAACGTAATATAACCTAACCTAAACCAACCTATCATCTCGGCGGTAATATTTGACAACATTCCTGGCGAGTTGGCCTCCACGTCTCCGTGGGACCTTTATATATATCATTAACATAATATAAGCTATCCTAACCCAATCTAACATCTCGGTAGTAACATTTTACCACATTCCTGGCTCGTTGGCCTCTGCGCCTCCGTGGGACATTTATATACGTCAATTACGTAATATAACCTAACCTAACTCAACCTATCATCCCGGCGGGAATATTTGACAACATTCCTGGCGAGTTGGCCTCTACGTTTCCGCGGGACCTTTATATACATCAATAACGTAATATAACCTAACCTAACCCAAACTAACATCTCGGCGGTAATATTTTACAACATTCCTGGCGAGTTGGCCTCCACGTCTCCGTGGGACCTTTATATACATCATTAACATAATATAAGCTAGCCTAACCCAATCTAACATCTCGGTGGTAACATTTTACCACATTCCTGGCTTGTTGGCCTCTGCGCCTCCGTGGGACATTTATATACGTCAATTACGTAATATAACCTAACCTAACTCAACCTATCATCCCGGCGGTAATATTTGACAACATTCCAGGCGAGTGGGACTCTACGTCTCCGTTTGACCTTCATATACATCAATAACGTAATATAACCTAACCTAACCCAACCTAACATCTCGGCGGTAATATTTGACAACATTCCTGGCGAGTTGGCCTCTACGTCCCCGTTTGATCTTCATATACATCAATAACGTAATATAAGCTAGCCTAACCCAATCTTACATCTCGTTGGTAACATTTTACCACATTCCTGGCTTGTTGGCCTCTGCGCCTCCGTGGGACATTTATATACGTCAATTACGTAATATAACCTAACCTAACTCAACCTATCATCCCGGCGGTAATATTTGACAACATTCCTGGCGAGTTGGCCTCTACGTCTCCGCGGGACCTTTATATACATCAATAACGTAATATAACCTAACCTAACCCAACCTAGCATCTCGGCGGTAATATTTGACAACATTCCTGGCGAGTTGACTTCTCCGTCTCCGTGGGACCCTTATATACATGAATAACGTAATATAACCTAACCTAACCCAACCTAACATCTCGGCAGTAATATTTGGCAACATTCCTGGCGAGTTGGCCCCTACGTCTCCGTGGGACACTTATATACATCAATAACGTAATATAACCAAACCTAACCCAACCTAATTTGTCGGGGGTAATATTTGACAACATTTCTGACGAGTTGGCCTCTACGTCTCCGTGTAATGCTCATATACATCAATAACGTAATATAACGTACCCTAACCCAACCTATCATCTCGGCGGTAATATTTGACAACATTCCTGGCTTGTTGGCCTCTACGTTTCCGCGGGACCTTTATATACATCTATAACGTAATATAACCTAATCTAACCCAACCCAACATCTCGGCGGTAATATTTAAAGACATTCCTGGCGAGTTGCCCTCTACGCCTCCGTGGGACCTTTATATATATCAATAACGTAATATAACCTAACCTAACCCAACCTAACATCTCGGCGGTAATATTTGGCAACATTCCTGGCTTATTGCCCTCTACGTCTCCGTGGGACCTTTATATACATCAATCACGTAATAAAACCTAACCTAACCCAACCTAGCATCTCGGCGGTAATATTTGACAACATTCCTGGCGAGTTGGCCTCCACGTCTCCGTGGGACCTTTATATACATCATTAACATAATATAAGCTAACCTAACCCAACCTAACATCTCGGCAGTAATATTTTACAACATTCCTGGCGAGTTGGCCTCTACGTCACCGGGGGACCTTTATATACATCAATAACGTAATATAACCAGCCTAATCCAACCTAACATCTCGGCGGTAATATTTGACAACATTCCTGGCGAGTTGGCCTCCACGTCTCCGTGGGACCTTTATATACATCATTAACATAATATAAGCTAGCCTAACCCAATCTAACATCTCGGTGGTAACATTTTACCACATTCCTGGCTTGTTGGACTCTGCGCCTCCGTGGGACATTTATATACGTCAATTACGTAATATAACCTAACCTAACCCAATCTAACATCTCGGCGGTAATATTTGACAACATTCCTGGCTTGTTGGCCTCTACGTTTCCGTGGGACCTTTATATACATCTATAACGTAATATAACCTAATCTAACCCAACCTAACATCTCGGCGGTAATATTTAAAGACATTCCTGGCGAGTTGCCCTCTACGTCTCCGTGGGACCTATATATACATCAATAACGTAATATAACCTAACCTAACCCAACCTAACCTCTCGGGGTACCATTTAACCACATTCCTTGGTTGCCAGGCCCTACTTCTCGGTGGGAACACTGTATATGTCTATGACATAATACAACCTAACCTAACCCAACCTAACATCTCGGCGGTAATATTTGAAAACATTCCTGGCGAGTTGGCTTCTACGTCTCCGTGGTACCTTTATATACATCAATAGCGTAATATAACTTAACATAACCCAACCTAACATCTCGGCGGTAATATTTGAAAACATTCCTGGGGAGTTGGCCTCTACGTCTCCGTTTGACCTTCATATACATCAATAACGTAATATAACCTAACCTAAACCAACCTATCATCTCGGCGGTAATATTTGACAACATTCCTGGCGAGTTGGCCTCCACGTCTCCGTGGGACCTTTATATATATCATTAACATAATATAAGCTATCCTAACCTAATCTAACATCTCGGTAGTAACATTTTACCACATTCCTGGCTTGTTGGCCTCTGCGCCTCCGTGGGACATTTATATACGTCAATTACGTAATATAACCTAACCTAACTCAACCTATCATCCCGGCGGTAATATTTGACAACATTCCTGGCGAGTTGGCCTCTACGTTTCCGCGGGACCTTTATATACATCAATAACGTAATATAACCTAACCTAACCCAAACTAACATCTCGGCGGTAATATTTTACAACATTCCTGGCGAGTTGGCCTCCACGTCTCCGTGGGACCTTTATATACTTCATTAACATAATATAAGCTAGCCTAACCCAATCTAACATCTCGGTGGTAACATTTTACCACATTCCTGGCTTGTTGGCCTCTGCGCCTCCGTGGGACATTTATATACGTCAATAACGTAATATAACCTAACCTAACCCAATCTAACGTCTCGGCAGTAATATTTGGCAACATTCCTGGCGAGTTGGACCCTACGTCTCCGTGGCTCACTTATATACATAAATAACGTAATCTAACCAAACCTAACCCAACCTAATTTGTCGGGGGTAATATTTGACAACATTTCTGACGAGTTGGCCTCTACGTCTCCGTGTAACGCTCATATACATCAATAACGTAATATAACGTAACCTAACCCAACCTATCATCTGGCGGTAATATTTGACAACATCCCTGGCGAGTTGGCATCTACGTCTCCCTGGGACTTTTATATACATCAATAACGTAATATAACCTAACCTAACCCAACCTAACATCTCGGCGGTAATATTTGACCACATTCCTGACTTGTTAGCCTCTACGTCTCCGTTTGAACTTCATATACATCAATAACGTAATATAACGTAATCTAACCCAACCTATCATCTCGGCGGTAATATTTGACAAAATTCCTGGCGTGTTGGCATCTACGTCTCCGTGGGACCTTTATATACATCAATAACGTAATATAACCTAACCTAACCCAACCTAACACCTCGGCGGTAATATTTGACCACATTCCTGGTGAGTTGGCCTCTACGTCTCCGTTTGAACTTCATATACATCAACAACGTAATATAACCTAACCTAACCCAACATATCATCTCGGCGGAAATATTTGACAACATTCCTGGCGAGTTGGCCTCTACGTCTCCGTGGGACCTTTATATACATCAATAACGTAATATAAGCTAACCTAACCCAACCTAACATCTCGGGGGTAATATTTGACAACATTCCCGGCGAGTTGGCCTCTACGTCTCCGTTTGACCTTCATATACATCAATAACGTAATATAACGTAACCTAACCCAACCTATCATCTGGCGGTAATATTTGACAACATTCCTGGCGAGTTGGCATCTACGTCTCCCTGGGACTTTTATATACATCAATAACGTAATATAACCTAACCTAACCCAACCTAACACCTCGGCGGTAATATTTGACCACATTCCTGGTGAGTTGGCCTCTACGTCTCCGTTTGAACTTCATATACATCAATAACGTAATATAACCTAACCTAACCCAACATATCATCTCGGCGGAAATATTTGACAACATCCCTGGCGAGTTGGCATCTACGTCTCCCTGGGACTTTTATATACATCAATAACGTAATATAACCTAACCTAACCCAACCTAACATCTCGGCGGTAATATTTGACCACATTCCTGACTTGTTAGCCTCTACGTCTCCGTTTGAACTTCATATACATCAATAACGTAATATAACGTAATCTAACCCAACCTATCATCTCGGCGGTAATATTTGACAAAATTCCTGGCGTGTTGGCATCTACGTCTCCGTGGGACCTTTATATACATCAATAACGTAATATAACCTAACCTAACCCAACCTAACACCTCGGCGGTAATATTTGACCACATTCCTGGTGAGTTGGCCTCTACGTCTCCGTTTGAACTTCATATACATCAACAACGTAATATAACCTAACCTAACCCAACATATCATCTCGGCGGAAATATTTGACAACATTCCTGGCGAGTTGGCCTCTACGTCTCCGTGGGACCTTTATATACATCAATAACGTAATATAAGCTAACCTAACCCAACCTAACATCTCGGGGGTAATATTTGACAACATTCCCGGCGAGTTGGCCTCTACGTCTCCGTTTGACCTTCATATACATCAATAACGTAATATAACGTAACCTAACCCAACCTATCATCTGGCGGTAATATTTGACAACATTCCTGGCGAGTTGGCATCTACGTCTCCCTGGGACTTTTATATACATCAATAACGTAATATAACCTAACCTAACCCAACCTAACACCTCGGCGGTAATATTTGACCACATTCCTGGTGAGTTGGCCTCTACGTCTCCGTTTGAACTTCATATACATCAATAACGTAATATAACCTAACCTAACCCAACATATCATCTCGGCGGAAATATTTGACAACATTCCTGGCGAGTTGGCCTCTACGTCTCCGTGGGACCTTTATATACATCAATAACGTAATATAAGCTAACCTAACCCAACCTAACATCTCGGGGGTAATATTTGACAACATTCCCGGCGAGTTGGCCTCTACGTCTCCGTTTGACCTTCATATACATCAATAACGTAATATAACCTAACCTAACCCAACCTAACATCTCGGCGGTAATATTTGACAACATTCCTGGCGAGTTGGCTTCTCCGTCTCCGTGGGACCCTTATATACATCAATAATGTAATATAACCAAACCTAACCCAACCTAACATGTCGGGGGTAATATTTTACCACATTCCCGGCGAGTTGGCATCTACGTCTCCGTGGGACATTTATATACGTCAATTACGTAATATAACCTAACCTAACTCAACCTATCATCCCGGCGGTAATATTTGACAACATTCCTGGCGAGTTGGCCTCTACGTCTCCGCGGGACCTTTATATACATCAATAACGTAATATAACCTAACCTAACCCAACCTAACATCTCGGCGGCAATATTTGACAACATTCCTGGCGAATTGGCCTCCACGTCTCCGTGGGACCTTTATATACATCATTAACATAATATAAGCTAGCCTAACCCAATCTAACATCTCGGTGGTAACATTTTACCACATTCCTGGCTTGTTGGCCTCTGCGCCTCCGTGGGACATTTATATACGTCAATAACGTAATATAACCTAACCTAACCCAATCTAACATCTCGGTGGTAACATTTTACCACATTCCTGGCTTATTGCCCTCTACGTCTCCGTGGGACCTTTATATACATCAATAACGTAATAAAACCTAACCTAACCCAACCTAACCTCTCGGGTAACCATTTAACCACATTCCTTGGTTGTCGGGCCCTACTTCTCGGTGGGAACACTGTATATGTCTATGACGTAATACAACCTAACCTGACCCAACCTAACATCTCGGCAGTAATATTTGAAAACATTCGTGGCGAGTTGGCTTCTACGTCTCCGTGGTACCTTTATATACATCAATAGCGTAATATAACTTAACATAACCCAACCTAACATCTCGGCGGTAATATTTGACAACATTCCTGGGGAGTTGGCCTCTACGTCTCCGTTTGTCCTTCATATTCATCAATAACGTAATATAACCTAACCGAAACCAACCTAACCTCTCGGGGTACCATTTAACCACATTCCTTGGTTGTCGGGCCCTACTTCTCGGTGGGAACACTGTATATGTCTATGACATAATACAACCTAACCTAACCCAACCTAACATCTCGGCGGTAATATTTGAAAACATTCCTGGCGAGTTGGCTTCTACGTCTCCGTGGTACCTTTATATACATCAATAGCGTAATATAACTTAACATAACCCAACCTAACATCTCGGCGGTAATATTTGACAACATTCCTGGGGAGTTGGCCTCTACGTCTCCGTTTGTCCTTCATATTCATCAATAACGTAATATAACCTAACCTAAACCAACCTATCATCTCGGCGAAAATATTTGACAACATTCCTGGCGAGTTGGCCTCCACGTCTCCGTGGGACCTTTATATACATCATTAACATAGTATAAGCTATCCTAACCCAATCTAACATCTCGGTAGTAACATTTTACCACATTCCTGGCTTGTTGGCCTCTGCGCCTCCGTGGGACATTTATATACGTCAATTACGTAATATAACCTAACCTAACTCAACCTGTCGTCCCGGCGGTAATATTTGACAACATTCCCGGCGAGTTGGCCTCTACGTCTCCGTGGGACCCTTATATACATCAATAATGTAATATAACCAAACCTAACCCAACCTAACATGTCGGGGGTAATATTTTACCACATTCCCGGCGAGTTGGCATCTACGTCTCCGTGGGACATTTATATACGTCAATTACGTAATATAACCTAACCTAACTCAACCTATCATCCCGGCGGTAATATTTGACAACATTCCTGGCGAGTTGGCCTCTACGTCTCCGCGGGACCTTTATATACATCAATAACGTAATATAACCTAACCTAACCCAACCTAACATCTCGGCGGCAATATTTGACAACATTCCTGGCGAGTTGGCCTCCACGTCTCCGTGGGACCTTTATATACATCACTAACATAATATAAGCTAGCCTAACCCAATCTAACATCTCGGTGGTAACATTTTACCACATTCCTGGCTTGTTGGCCTCTGCGCCTCCGTGGGACATTTATATACGTCAATAACGTAATATAACCTAACCTAACCCAATCTAAGATCTCGGTGGTAACATTTTACCACATTCCTGGCTTATTGCCCTCTACGTCTCCGTGGGACCTTTATATACATCAATAACGTAATAAAACCTAACCTAACCCAACCTAACCTCTCGGGTAACCATTTAACCACATTCCTTGGTTGTCGGGCCCTACTTCTCGGTGGGAACACTGTATATGTCTATGACGTAATACAACCTAACCTGACCCAACCTAACATCTCGGCAGTAATATTTGAAAACATTCGTGGCGAGTTGGCTTCTACGTCTCCGTGGTACCTTTATATACATCAATAGCGTAATATAACCTAACCTAACCCAACCTAACATCTCGGCGGTAATATTTGGCAACATTCCTGGCTTATTGCGCTCTACGTCTCCGTGGGACCTTTATATACATCAATAACGTAATATAACCTAACCTAACCCAACCTAACCTCTCGGGGTACCATTTAACCACATTCCTTGGTTGTCGGGCCCTACTTCTCGGTGGGAACACTGTATATGTCTATGACATAATACAACCTAACCTAACCCAACCTAACATCTCGGCGGTAATATTTGAAAACATTCCTGGCGAGTTGGCTTCTACGTCTCCGTGGTACCTTTATATACATCAATAGCGTAATATAACCTAACCTAACCCAACCTAACATCTCGGCGGTAATATTTGGCAACATTCCTGGCTTATTGCGCTCTACGTCTCCGTGGGACCTTTATATACATCAATAACGTAATATAACCTAACCTAACCCAACCTAACCTCTCGGGGTACCATTTAACCACATTCCTTGGTTGTCGGGCCCTACTTCTCGGTGGGAACACTGTATATGTCTATGACATAATACAACCTAACCTAACCCAACCTAACATCTCGGCGGTAATATTTGAAAACATTCCTGGCGAGTTGGCTTCTACGTCTCCGTGGTACCTTTATATACATCAATAGCGTAATATAACTTAACATAACCCAACCTAACATCTCGGCGGTAATATTTGACAACATTCCTGGGGAGTTGGCCTCTACGTCTCCGTTTGTCCTTCATATTCATCAATAACGTAATATAACCTAACCTAAACCAACCTAACCTCTCGGGGTACCATTTAACCACATTCCTTGGTTGTCGGGCCCTACTTCTCGGTGGGAACACTGTATATGTCTATGACATAATACAACCTAACCTAACCCAACCTAACATCTCGGCGGTAATATTTGAAAACATTCCTGGCGAGTTGGCTTCTACGTCTCCGTGGTACCTTTATATACATCAATAGCGTAATATAACTTAACATAACCCAACCTAACATCTCGGCGGTAATATTTGACAACATTCCTGGGGAGTTGGCCTCTACGTCTCCGTTTGTCCTTCATATTCATCAATAACGTAATATAACCTAACCTAAACCAACCTATCATCTCGGCGAAAATATTTGACAACATTCCTGGCGAGTTGGCCTCCACGTCTCCGTGGGACCTTTATATACATCATTAACATAGTATAAGCTATCCTAACCCAATCTAACATCTCGGTAGTAACATTTTACCACATTCCTGGCTTGTTGGCCTCTGCGCCTCCGTGGGACATTTATATACGTCAATTACGTAATATAACCTAACCTAACTCAACCTGTCGTCCCGGCGGTAATATTTGACAACATTCCCGGCGAGTTGGCCTCTACGTCTCCGTGGGACCCTTATATACATCAATAATGTAATATAACCAAACCTAACCCAACCTAACATGTCGGGGGTAATATTTTACCACATTCCCGGCGAGTTGGCATCTACGTCTCCGTGGGACATTTATATACGTCAATTACGTAATATAACCTAACCTAACTCAACCTATCATCCCGGCGGTAATATTTGACAACATTCCTGGCGAGTTGGCCTCTACGTCTCCGCGGGACCTTTATATACATCAATAACGTAATATAACCTAACCTAACCCAACCTAACATCTCGGCGGCAATATTTGACAACATTCCTGGCGAGTTGGCCTCCACGTCTCCGTGGGACCTTTATATACATCACTAACATAATATAAGCTAGCCTAACCCAATCTAACAGCTCGGTGGTAACATTTTACCACATTCCTGGCTTGTTGGCCTCTGCGCCTCCGTGGGACATTTATATACGTCAATAACGTAATATAACCTAACCCAACCCAATCTAAGATCTCGGTGGTAACATTTTACCACATTCCTGGCTTATTGCCCTCTACGTCTCCGTGGGACCTTTATATACATCAATAACGTAATAAAACCTAACCTAACCCAACCTAACCTCTCGGGTAACCATTTAACCACATTCCTTGGTTGTCGGGCCCTACTTCTCGGTGGGAACACTGTATATGTCTATGACGTAATACAACCTAACCTGACCCAACCTAACATCTCGGCAGTAATATTTGAAAACATTCGTGGCGAGTTGGCTTCTACGTCTCCGTGGTACCTTTATATACATCAATAGCGTAATATAACCTAACCTAACCCAACCTAACATCTCGGCGGTAATATTTGGCAACATTCCTGGCTTATTGCGCTCTACGTCTCCGTGGGACCTTTATATACATCAATAACGTAATATAACCTAACCTAACCCAACCTAACCTCTCGGGGTACCATTTAACCACATTCCTTGGTTGTCGGGCCCTACTTCTCGGTGGGAACACTGTATATGTCTATGACATAATACAACCTAACCTAACCCAACCTAACATCTCGGCGGTAATATTTGAAAACATTCCTGGCGAGTTGGCTTCTACGTCTCCGTGGTACCTTTATATACATCAATAGCGTAATATAACCTAACCTAACCCAACCTAACATCTCGGCGGTAATATTTGGCAACATTCCTGGCTTATTGCGCTCTACGTCTCCGTGGGACCTTTATATACATCAATAACGTAATATAACCTAACCTAACCCAACCTAACCTCTCGGGGTACCATTTAACCACATTCCTTGGTTGTCGGGCCCTACTTCTCGGTGGGAACACTGTATATGTCTATGACATAATACAACCTAACCTAACCCAACCTAACATCTCGGCGGTAATATTTGAAAACATTCCTGGCGAGTTGGCTTCTACGTCTCCGTGGTACCTTTATATACATCAATAGCGTAATATAACCTAACCTAACCCAACCTAACATCTCGGCGGTAATATTTGGCAACATTCCTGGCTTATTGCGCTCTACGTCTCCGTGGGACCTTTATATACATCAATAACGTAATATAACCTAACCTAACCCAACCTAACCTCTCGGGGTACCATTTAACCACATTCCTTGGTTGTCGGGCCCTACTTCTCGGTGGGAACACTGTATATGTCTATGACATAATACAACCTAACCTAACCCAACCTAACATCTCGGCGGTAATATTTGAAAACATTCCTGGCGAGTTGGCTTCTACGTCTCCGTGGTACCTTTATATACATCAATAGCGTAATATAACTTAACATAACCCAACCTAACATCTCGGCGGTAATATTTGACAACATTCCTGGGGAGTTGGCCTCTACGTCTCCGTTTGTCCTTCATATTCATCAATAACGTAATATAACCTAACCTAAACCAACCTATCATCTCGGCGAAAATATTTGACAACATTCCTGGCGAGTTGGCCTCCACGTCTCCGTGGGACCTTTATATACATCATTAACATAATATAAGCTATCCTAACCCAATCTAACATCTCGGTAGTAACATTTTACCACATTCCTGGCTTGTTGGCCTCTGCGCCTCCGTGGGACATTTATATACGTCAATTACGTAATATAACCTAACCTAACTCAACCTGTCGTCCCGGCGGTAATATTTGACAACATTCCTGGCGAGTTGGCCTCTACGTCTCCGCGGGATCTTTATATACATCAATAACGTAATATAACCTAACCTAACCCAAACTAACATCTCGGCGGTAATATTTTACAACATTCCTGGCGAGTTGGCCTCCACGTCTCCGTGGGACCTTTATATACATCATTAACATAATATAAGCTAGCCTAACCCAATCTAACATCTCGGTGGTAACATTTTACCACATTCCTGGCTTGTTGGCCTCTGCGCCTCCGTGGGACATTTATATACGTCAATAACGTAATATAACCTAACCTAACCCAATGTAACATCTCGGCGGTAATATTTGACCACATTCCAGTCTTGTTGGCCTCTACCTCTCCGAGGGACCTTTATATACATCAATAACGTAATATAACCTAACCTAACGCAACCTAACATCTCGGCGGTAACATTTGACAACATTCCTGGCGAGTTGGCTTCTCCGTCTCCGTGGGACCCTTATATACATCAATAACGTAATATAACCAAACATAACCCAACCTAACATCTCGGCGGTAATATTTGACAACATTCCTGGCGATTTGACCTCCACGTCTCCGTGGGACCTTTATATACATCATTAACATAATATAAGCTAGCCTAACGCAATCTAACATCTCGGTGGTAACATTTTACCACATTCCTGGCTTGTTGGCCTCTGCGCCCTCGTGGGACATTTATATACGTCAATAACGTAATATAAGCTAACCTAACCCAACCTAACATCTCGGCGGTAATATTTGACAACATTCCTGGCGAGTTGGCTTCTCCGTCTCCGTGGGACCCTTATATACATCAATAACGTAATATAACATAAGCTAACCCAATCTAACACCTCGGCCGTAAGGTTTGACCACATTACTGGCTTGTTGGTCTCTACGTCTCCGTGGGACCTTTATATACATCTATAACGTAATATAACCTAATATAACCCAACCGAACATCTCGGCGGTAATATTTGACAACATTCCTGGCGAGTTGGCTTCTACGTCTCCGTTTGACCTTCATTTACATCAATAACGAAATATAACCTAACCTAAACCAACCTATCATCTCGGCGGTAATATTTGACAACATTCGTGGCGAGTTGGCCTCTACGTCGCCGTGGGATCTTTATATACATCAATAACGTAATATAACATAAGCTAACCCAATCCAACATCTCGGCCGTAATATTTGACCACATTACTGGCTTGTTGGCCTCTACGTCGCCGTGGGACCTTTATATACATCTATAACGTAATATAACCTAATATAACCCAACCTAACATCTCGGCGGTAATATTTGAAAACATTCCTGGCGAGTTGGCCTCTACGTCTACGTTTGACCTTCATATACATCAATAACGTAATATAAGCTAACCTAACCCAACCTAACATTTCGGCGGTAATATTTGACAACATTCCTGGCGAGTTGGCCTCTACGTCTCCGTTTGACCTTCATATACATCAATAACGTAATATAACCTAGCCTAACCCAACCTATCATCTCGGCGGTAATATTTGACAACATTCCTGGTGAGTTTTCTTCTATGTATCCGTTTGACCTTCATATACATGAATAGCGAAATATAACCTAACCTAAACCAACCTAACATGTCGGGGGTAAAATTTGACAACATTCCGGACGAGTTGGCCTCTACGTCTCCCTGTAAACCTCATATACATCAATAACTTAATATAACGTAACCTAACATAACCTATCATCTCGGCGGTAATATTTGACAACATTCCTGGTGAGTTTTCTTCTATGTATCCGTTTGACCTTCATATACATGAATAGCGAAATATAACCTAACCTAAACCAACCTAACATGTCGGGGGTAAAATTTGACAACATTCCTGACGAGTTGGCCTCTACGTCTCCCTGTAAACCTCATATACATCAATAACTTAATATAACGTAACCTAACATAACCTATCATCTCGGCGGTAATATTTGACAATATTCCTGGCGAGTTGGCCTCTACGTCTCCGTTTGACGTTCATATACATCAATAACGAAACATAACCTAACCTAAACCAACCTATCATATCGGCGTTAATATTTGACAACATTCCTGGCGAGTTGGCCTCTACGTCTCCGTTTGACCTTCATATACATCAATAACGTAATATAACCTAACCTAACCCAACCTAACACCTCGGCGGTAATATTTGACAACATTCCTGGCGAGTTGGCCTCCACGTCTCCGTGGGACCTTTATATACATCATTAACATAATATAAGCTAACCTAACCCAACCTAACATCTCGGCAGTAATATTTTACAACATTCCTGGCGAGTTGGCCTCTACGTCACCGGGGGACCTTTATATACATCAATAACGTAATATAACCAGCCTAATCCAACCTAACATCTCGGCGGTAATATTTGACAACATTCCTGGCGAGTTGGCCTCCACGTCTCCGTGGGACCTTTATATACATCATTAACATAATATAAGCTAGCCTAACCCAATCTAACATCTCGGTGGTAACATTTTACCACATTCCTGGCTTGTTGGACTCTGCGCCTCCGTGGGACATTTATATACGTCAATAACGTAATATAACCTAACCTAACCCAATCTAACATCTCGGCGGTAATATTTGACAACATTCCTGGCTTGTTGGCCTCTACGTTTCCGTGGGACCTTTATATACATCTATAACGTAATATAACCTAATCTAACCCAACCTAACATCTCGGCGGTAATATTTAAAGACATTCCTGGCGAGTTGCCCTCTACGTCTCCGTGGGACCTATATATACATCAATAACGTAATATAACCTAACCTAACCCAACCTAACCTCTCGGGGTACCATTTAACCACATTCCTTGGTTGCCGGGCCCTACTTCTCGGTGGGAACACTGTATATGTCTATGACATAATACAACCTAACCTAACCCAACCTAACATCTCGGCGGTAATATTTGAAAACATTCCTGGCGAGTTGGCTTCTACGTCTCCGTGGTACCTTTATATACATCAATAGCGTAATATAACTTAACATAACCCAACCTAACATCTCGGCGGTAATATTTGAAAACATTCCTGGGGAGTTGGCCTCTACGTCTCCGTTTGACCTTCATATACATCAATAACGTAATATAACCTAACCTAAACCAACCTATCATCTCGGCGGTAATATTTGACAACATTCCTGGCGAGTTGGCCTCCACGTCTCCGTGGGACCTTTATATATATCATTAACATAGTATAAGCTATCCTAACCCAATCTAACATCTCGGTAGTAACATTTTACCACATTCCTGGCTTGTTGGCCTCTGCGCCTCCGTGGGACATTTATATACGTCAATTACGTAATATAACCTAACCTAACTCAACCTATCATCCCGGCGGTAATATTTGACAACATTCCTGGCGAGTTGGCCTCTACGTTTCCGCGGGACCTTTATATACATCAATAACGTAATATAACCTAACC
This sequence comes from Xylocopa violacea, assembly GCA_963969225.1. Lineage (NCBI taxonomy): Eukaryota > Metazoa > Arthropoda > Insecta > Hymenoptera > Apidae > Xylocopa > Xylocopa violacea. The sequence continues at coordinate 2,989,678 of CAXAJV010000836.1, read as the reverse complement.
TAACCCAAACTAACATCTCGGCGGTAATATTTTACAACATTCCTGGCGAGTTGGCCTCCACGTCTCCGTGGGACCTTTATATACATCATTAACATAATATAAGCTAGCCTAACCCAATCTAACATCTCGGTGGTAACATTTTACCACATTCCTGGCTTGTTGGCCTCTGCGCCTCCGTGGGACATTTATATACGTCAATAACGTAATATAACCTAACCTAACCCAATCGAACGTCTCGGCAGTAATATTTGGCAACATTCCTGGCGAGTTGGACCCTACGTCTCCGTGGCTCACTTATATACATAAATAACGTAATCTAACCAAACCTAACCCAACCTAATTTGTCGGGGGTAATATTTGACAACATTTCTGACGAGTTGGCCTCTACGTCTCCGTGTAACGCTCATATACATCAATAACGTAATATAACGTAACCTAACCCAACCTATCATCTGGCGGTAATATTTGACAACATCCCTGGCGAGTTGGCATCTACGTCTCCCTGGGACTTTTATATACATCAATAACGTAATATAACCTAACCTAACCCAACCTAACATCTCGGCGGTAATATTTGACCACATTCCTGACTTGTTAGCCTCTACGTCTCCGTTTGAACTTCATATACATCAATAACGTAATATAACGTAATCTAACCCAACCTATCATCTCGGCGGTAATATTTGACAAAATTCCTGGCGTGTTGGCATCTACGTCTCCGTGGGACTTTTATATACATCAATAACGTAATATAACCTAACCTAACCCAACCTAACACCTCGGCGGTAATATTTGACCACATTCCTGGTGAGTTGGCCTCTACGTCTCCGTTTGAACTTCATATACATCAATAACGTAATATAACCTAACCTAACCCAACATATCATCTCGGCGGAAATATTTGACAACATTCCTGGCGAGTTGGCCTCTACGTCTCCGTGGGACCTTTATATACATCAATAACGTAATATAAGCTAACCTAACCCAACCTAACATCTCGGGGGTAATATTTGACAACATTCCCGGCGAGTTGGCCTCTACGTCTCCGTTTGACCTTCATATACATCAATAACGTAATATAACCTAACCTAACCCAACCTAACATCTTGGCGGTAATATTTGACAACATTCCTGGCGAGTTGGCTTCTCCGTCTCCGTGGGACCCTTATATACATCAATAATGTAATATAACCAAACCTAACCCAACCTAACATGTCGGGGGTAATATTTTACCACATTCCCGGCGAGTTGGCATCTACGTCTCCGTGGGACATTTATATACGTCAATTACGTAATATAACCTAACCTAACTCAACCTATCATCCCGGCGGTAATATTTGACAACATTCCTGGCGAGTTGGCCTCTACGTCTCCGCGGGACCTTTATATACATCAATAACGTAATATAACCTAACCTAACCCAACCTAACATCTCGGCGGCAATATTTGACAACATTCCTGGCGAATTGGCCTCCACGTCTCCGTGGGACCTTTATATACATCATTAACATAATATAAGCTAGCCTAACCCAATCTAACATCTCGGTGGTAACATTTTACCACATTCCTGGCTTGTTGGCCTCTGCGCCTCCGTGGGACATTTATATACGTCAATAACGTAATATAACCTAACCTAACCCAATCTAACATCTCGGTGGTAACATTTTACCACATTACTGGCTTATTGCCCTCTACGTCTCCGTGGGACCTTTATATACATCAATAACGTAATATAACCTAACCTATCCCAACCTAACTTCTCGGGGTATCATTTAACCACATTCCTTGGTTGTCGGGCCCTACTTCTCGGTGGGAACACTGTATATGTCTATGACATAATACAACCTAACCTAACCCAACCTAACATCTCGGCGGTAATATTTGAAAACATTCCTGGCGAGTTGGCTTCTACGTCTCCGTGGTACCTTTATATACATCAATAGCGTAATATAACTTAACATAACCCAACCTAACATCTCGGCGGTAATATTTGACAACATTCCTGGGGAGTTGGCCTCTACGTCTCCGTTTGTCCTTCATATTCATCAATAACGTAATATAACCTAACCTAAACCAACCTAACCTCTCGGGGTACCATTTAACCACATTCCTTGGTTGTCGGGCCCTACTTCTCGGTGGGAACACTGTATATGTCTATGACATAATACAACCTAACCTAACCCAACCTAACATCTCGGCGGTAATATTTGAAAACATTCCTGGCGAGTTGGCTTCTACGTCTCCGTGGTACCTTTATATACATCAATAGCGTAATATAACCTAACCTAACCCAACCTAACATCTCGGCGGTAATATTTGAAAACATTCCTGGCGAGTTGGCCTCCACGTCTCCGTGGGACCTTTATATACATCATTAACATAATATAAGCTAGCCTAACCCAATCTAACATCTCGGTGGTAACATTTTACCACATTCCTGGCTTGTTGGCCTCTGCGCCTCCGTGGGACATTTATATACGTCAATAACGTAATATAACCTAACCTAACCCAATGTAACATCTCGGCGGTAATATTTGACCACATTCCAGTCTTGTTGGCCTCTACCTCTCCGAGGGACCTTTATATACATCAATAACGTAATATAACCTAACCTAACGCAACCTAACATCTCGGCGGTAACATTTGACAACATTCCTGGCGAGTTGGCTTCTCCGTCTCCGTGGGACCCTTATATACATCAATAACGTAATATAACCAAACATAACCCAACCTAACATCTCGGCGGTAATATTTGACAACATTCCTGGCGATTTGACCTCCACGTCTCCGTGGGACCTTTATATACATCATTAACATAATATAAGCTAGCCTAACGCAATCTAACATCTCGGTGGTAACATTTTACCACATTCCTGGCTTGTTGGCCTCTGCGCCCCCGTGGGACATTTATATACGTCAATAACGTAATATAAGCTAACCTAACCCAACCTAACATCTCGGCGGTAATATTTGACAACATTCCTGGCGAGTTGGCTTCTCCGTCTCCGTGGGACCCTTATATACATCAATAACGTAATATAACATAAGCTAACCCAATCTAACACCTCGGCCGTAAGGTTTGACCACATTACTGGCTTGTTGGTCTCTACGTCTCCGTGGGACCTTTATATACATCTATAACGTAATATAACCTAATATAACCCAACCGAACATCTCGGCGGTAATATTTGACAACATTCCTGGCGAGTTGGCTTCTACGTCTCCGTTTGACCTTCATTTACATCAATAACGAAATATAACCTAACCTAAACCAACCTATCATCTCGGCGGTAATATTTGACAACATTCGTGGCGAGTTGGCCTCTACGTCGCCGTGGGATCTTTATATACATCAATAACGTAATATAACATAAGCTAACCCAATCTAACATCTCGGCCGTTATATTTGACCACATTACTGGCTTGTTGGCCTCTACGTCTCCGTGGGACCTTTATATACATCTATAACGTAATATAACCTAATATAACCCAACCTAACATCTCGGCGGTAATATTTGACAACATTCCTGGCGAGTTGGCCTCTACGTCTCCGTTTGACCTTCATATACATCAATAACGTAATATAACCTAGCCTAACCCAACCTATCATCTCGGCGGTAGTATTTGACAACATTCCTGGTGAGTTTTCTTCTATGTCTCCGTTTGACCTTCATATACATCAATAACGTAATATAACCTAGCCTAACCCAACCTATCATCTCGGCGGTAGTATTTGACAACATTCCTGGTGAGTTTTCTTCTATGTATCCGTTTGACCTTCATATACATGAATAGCGAAATATAACCTAACCTAAACCAACCTAACATGTCGGGGGTAAAATTTGACAACATTCCGGACGAGTTGGCCTCTACGTCTCCCTGTAAACCTCATATACATCAATAACTTAATATAACGTAACCTAACATAACCTATCATCTCGGCGGTAATATTTGACAACATTCCTGGTGAGTTTTCTTCTATGTATCCGTTTGACCTTCATATACATGAATAGCGAAATATAACCTAACCTAAACCAACCTAACATGTCGGGGGTAAAATTTGACAACATTCCTGACGAGTTGGCCTCCACGTCTCCGTGGGACCTTTATATACATCATTAACATAATATAAGCTATCCTAACCCAATCTAACATCTCGGTAGTAACATTTTACCACATTCCTGGCTTGTTGGCCTCTGCGCCTCCGTGGGACATTTATATACGTCAATTACGTAATATAACCTAACCTAACTCAACCTGTCGTCCCGGCGGTAATATTTGACAACATTCCTGGCGAGTTGGCCTCTACGTCTCCGCGGGATCTTTATATACATCAATAACGTAATATAACCTAACCTAACCCAAACTAACATCTCGGCGGTAATATTTTACAACATTCCTGGCGAGTTGGCCTCCACGTCTCCGTGGGACCTTTATATACATCATTAACATAATATAAGCTAGCCTAACCCAATCTAACATCTCGGTGGTAACATTTTACCACATTCCTGGCTTCTTGGCCTCTGCGCCTCCGTGGGACATTTATATACGTCAATAACGTAATATAACCTAACCTAACCCAATGTAACATCTCGGCGGTAATATTTGACCACATTCCAGTCTTGTTGGCCTCTACCTCTCCGAGGGACCTTTATATACATCAATAACGTAATATAACCTAACCTAACGCAACCTAACATCTCGGCGGTAACATTTGACAACATTCCTGGCGAGTTGGCTTCTCCGTCTCCGTGGGACCCTTATATACATCAATAACGTAATATAACCAAACATAACCCAACCTAACATCTCGGCGGTAATATTTGACAACATTCCTGGCGATTTGACCTCCACGTCTCCGTGGGACCTTTATATACATCATTAACATAATATAAGCTAGCCTAACGCAATCTAACATCTCGGTGGTAACATTTTACCACATTCCTGGCTTGTTGGCCTCTGCGCCCCCGTGGGACATTTATATACGTCAATAACGTAATATAAGCTAACCTAACCCAACCTAACATCTCGGCGGTAATATTTGACAACATTCCTGGCGAGTTGGCTTCTCCGTCTCCGTGGGACCCTTATATACATCAATAACGTAATATAACATAAGCTAACCCAATCTAACACCTCGGCCGTAAGGTTTGACCACATTACTGGCTTGTTGGTCTCTACGTCTCCGTGGGACCTTTATATACATCTATAACGTAATATAACCTAATATAACCCAACCGAACATCTCGGCGGTAATATTTGACAACATTCCTGGCGAGTTGGCTTCTACGTCTCCGTTTGACCTTCATTTACATCAATAACGAAATATAACCTAACCTAAACCAACCTATCATCTCGGCGGTAATATTTGACAACATTCGTGGCGAGTTGGCCTCTACGTCGCCGTGGGATCTTTATATACATCAATAACGTAATATAACATAAGCTAACCCAATCTAACATCTCGGCCGTAATATTTGACCACATTACTGGCTTGTTGGCCTCTACGTCTCCGTGGGACCTTTATATACATCTATAACGTAATATAACCTAATATAACCCAACCTAACATCTCGGCGGTAATATTTGAAAACATTCCTGGCGAGTTGGCCTCTACGTCTACGTTTGACCTTCATATACATCAATAACGTAATATAAGCTAACCTAACCCAACCTAACATTTCGGCGGTAATATTTGACAACATTCCTGGCGAGTTGGCCTCTACGTCTCCGTTTGACCTTCATATACATCAATAACGTAATATAACCTAGCCTAACCCAACCTATCATCTCGGCGGTAATATTTGACAACATTCCTGGTGAGTTTTCTTCTATGTATCCGTTTGACCTTCATATACATGAATAGCGAAATATAACCTAACCTAAACCAACCTAACATGTCGGGGGTAAAATTTGACAACATTCCGGACGAGTTGGCCTCTACGTCTCCCTGTAAACCTCATATACATCAATAACTTAATATAACGTAACCTAACATAACCTATCATCTCGGCGGTAATATTTGACAACATTCCTGGTGAGTTTTCTTCTATGTATCCGTTTGACCTTCATATACATGAATAGCGAAATATAACCTAACCTAAACCAACCTAACATGTCGGGGGTAAAATTTGACAACATTCCTGACGAGTTGGCCTCTACGTCTCCCTGTAAACCTCATATACATCAATAACTTAATATAACGTAACCTAACATAACCTATCATCTCGGCGGTAATATTTGACAATATTCCTGGCGAGTTGGCCTCTACGTCTCCGTTTGACGTTCATATACATCAATAACGAAACATAACCTAACCTAAACCAACCTATCATATCGGCGTTAATATTTGACAACATTCCTGGCGAGTTGGCCTCTACGTCTCCGTTTGACCTTCATATACATCAATAACGTAATATAACCTAACCTAACCCAACCTAACACCTCGGCGGTAATATTTGACAACATTCCTGGCGAGTTGGCTTCTCCGTCTCCGTGGGACCCTTGTATACATCAATAACGTAATATAACCAAACCTAACCCAACCTAACATTTCGGCGGTAATATTTGACAACATTCCTGGCGAGTTGGCCTCTACGTCTTCGTTTGACGTTCATATACATCAATAACGAAACATAACCTAACCTAAACCAACCTATCATATCGGCGTTAATATTTGACAACATTCCTGGCGAGTTGGCCTCTACGTCTCCGTTTGACCTTCATATACATCAATAACGTAATATAACCTAACCTAACCCAACCTAACACCTCGGCGGTAATATTTGACAACATTCCTGGCGAGTTGGCTTCTCCGTCTCCGTGGGACCCTTGTATACATCAATAACGTAATATAACCAAACCTAACCCAACCTAACATTTCGGCGGTAATATTTGACAACATTCCTGGCGAGTTGGCCTCTACGTCTCCGTTTGACCTTCATATACATCAATAACATAATATAACCTAACCTAACCCAATCTAACATCTCGGCCGTAATATTTGACCACATTACTGTCTTGTTGACCTCTAAGTTTCCGTGGGACATTTATATAAATCAATAACGAAATATAACCTAACCTAACCCAACCTAGCATCTCGGCGATAATATTTGACAACATTCCTGGCGAGTTGGCCTCTACGTCTCCGTGGGATCTTTATATACATCAATAACGTAATATAACATAACTTAACCCAACCTTACATGTCGGGGGCAATATTTGACGACATTCCTGGCGAGTTGGCATCTACGTCTCCCTGGGACCTTTATATACATCAATAACGTAATATAACATAAGCTAACCCAATCTAACATCTCGGCCGTAATATTTGACCACATTACTGGCTTGTTGGCCTCTACGTCTCCGTGGGACCTTTATATACATCTATAACGTAATATAACCTAATATAACCCAACCTAACATCTCGGCGGTAGTATTTGAAAACATTCCTGGCGAGTTGGCCTCTACGTCTCCGTTTGACCTTCATATACATCAATAACGTAATATAAGCTAACCTAACCCAACCTAACATCTCGGCGGTAATATTTGACAACATTCCTGGCGAGTTGGCCTCTACGTCTCCGTTTGACCTTCATATACATCAATAACGTAATATAACCTATCCTAAACCAACCTATCATCTCGGCGATAATATTTGACAACATTCCTGGCGAGTTGGCCTCTACGTCTCCTTGTAACCATCATATACATCAATAACGTAATATAACGTAACCTAACCCAACCTATCATCTCGGTCGTAATATTTGACAACATTCCTGGCGAGTTGGCCTCTACGTCTCCGTGGGATCTTTATATACATCAATAACGTAATATAACCTAACGTAACCCAACATAACATCTCGGCGGTAATATTTGAAAACATTCCTGGCGAGTTGGCATCTACGTCTCCCTGGGACGTTTATATACATCAATAACGTAATATAACGTAACCTAACCCAACCTATCATCTCGGCGGTAATATTTGACAACATTCCTGGCGAGTTGGCCTCTACGTCTCCGTTTGACCTTCATATACATCAATAACGTAATATAACCTAGCCTGGCCCAACCTATCATCTCGGCGGTATTATTTGACAACATTCCTTGCGAGTTGGCTTCTACGTATCCGTTTGACCTTCATATACATCAATAACGAAATATAACCTAACCTAAACCAACCTATCATCTCGGCGATAATATTTGACAACATTCCTGGCGATTTGGCCTCTACGTCTCCGTGTAACCATCATATACATCAATAACGTAATATAACGTAACCTAACCCTATCTAACATCTCGGCCGTAATATTTGACCACATTACTGGCTTGTTGGCCTCTACTTCTCCGTGGGACCTTTATATACATCTATAACGTAATATAACCTAATATAACCCAACCTAACATCTCGGCGGTAATATTTGAAAACATTCCTGGCGAGTTGGCCTCTACGTCTACGTTTGACCTTCATATACATCAATAACGTAATATAAGCTAACCTAACCCAACCTAACATTTCGGCGGTAATATTTGACAACATTCCTGGCGAGTTGGCCTCTACGTCTCCGTTTGACCTTCATATACATCAATAACGTAATATAACCTAGCCTAACCCAACCTATCATCTCGGCGGTAATATTTGACAACATTCCTGGTGAGTTTTCTTCTATGTATCCGTTTGACCTTCATATACATGAATAGCGAAATATAACCTAACCTAAACCAACCTAACATGTCGGGGGTAAAATTTGACAACATTCCGGACGAGTTGGCCTCTACGTCTCCCTGTAAACCTCATATACATCAATAACTTAATATAACGTAACCTAACATAACCTATCATCTCGGCGGTAATATTTGACAACATTCCTGGTGAGTTTTCTTCTATGTATCCGTTTGACCTTCATATACATGAATAGCGAAATATAACCTAACCTAAACCAACCTAACATGTCGGGGGTAAAATTTGACAACATTCCTGACGAGTTGGCCTCTACGTCTCCCTGTAAACCTCATATACATCAATAACTTAATATAACGTAACCTAACATAACCTATCATCTCGGCGGTAATATTTGACAATATTCCTGGCGAGTTGGCCTCTACGTCTCCGTTTGACGTTCATATACATCAATAACGAAACATAACCTAACCTAAACCAACCTATCATATCGGCGTTAATATTTGACAACATTCCTGGCGAGTTGGCCTCTACGTCTCCGTTTGACCTTCATATACATCAATAACGTAATATAACCTAACCTAACCCAACCTAACACCTCGGCGGTAATATTTGACAACATTCCTGGCGAGTTGGCTTCTCCGTCTCCGTGGGACCCTTGTATACATCAATAACGTAATATAACCAAACCTAACCCAACCTAACATTTCGGCGGTAATATTTGACAACATTCCTGGCGAGTTGGCCTCTACGTCTCCGTTTGACCTTCATATACATCAATAACATAATATAACCTAACCTAACCCAATCTAACATCTCGGCCGTAATATTTGACCACATTACTGTCTTGTTGACCTCTAAGTTTCCGTGGGACATTTATATAAATCAATAACGAAATATAACCTAACCTAACCCAACCTAGCATCTCGGCGGTAATATTTGACAACATTCCTGGCGAGTTGGCCTCTACGTCTCCGTGGGATCTTTATATACATCAATAACGTAATATAACATAACTTAACCCAACCTTACATGTCGGGGGCAATATTTGACAACATTCCTGGCGAGTTGGCCTCCACGTCTCCGTGGGACCTTTATATACATCATTAACATAGTATAAGCTATCCTAACCCAATCTAACATCTCGGTAGTAACATTTTACCACATTCCTGGCTTGTTGGCCTCTGCGCCTCCGTGGGACATTTATATACGTCAATTACGTAATATAACCTAACCTAACTCAACCTGTCGTCCCGGCGGTAATATTTGACAACATTCCCGGCGAGTTGGCCTCTACGTCTCCGTGGGACCCTTATATACATCAATAATGTAATATAACCAAACCTAACCCAACCTAACATGTCGGGGGTAATATTTTACCACATTCCCGGCGAGTTGGCATCTACGTCTCCGTGGGACATTTATATACGTCAATTACGTAATATAACCTAACCTAACTCAACCTATCATCCCGGCGGTAATATTTGACAACATTCCTGGCGAGTTGGCCTCTACGTCTCCGCGGGACCTTTATATACATCAATAACGTAATATAACCTAACCTAACCCAACCTAACATCTCGGCGGCAATATTTGACAACATTCCTGGCGAGTTGGCCTCCACGTCTCCGTGGGACCTTTATATACATCACTAACATAATATAAGCTAGCCTAACCCAATCTAACATCTCGGTGGTAACATTTTACCACATTCCTGGCTTGTTGGCCTCTGCGCCTCCGTGGGACATTTATATACGTCAATAACGTAATATAACCTAACCTAACCCAATCTAAGATCTCGGTGGTAACATTTTACCACATTCCTGGCTTATTGCCCTCTACGTCTCCGTGGGACCTTTATATACATCAATAACGTAATAAAACCTAACCTAACCCAACCTAACCTCTCGGGGTACCATTTAACCACATTCCTTGGTTGTCGGGCCCTACTTCTCGGTGGGAACACTGTATATGTCTATGACATAATACAACCTAACCTAACCCAACCTAACATCTCGGCGGTAATATTTGAAAACATTCCTGGCGAGTTGGCTTCTACGTCTCCGTGGTACCTTTATATACATCAATAGCGTAATATAACCTAACCTAACCCAACCTAACATCTCGGCGGTAATATTTGGCAACATTCCTGGCTTATTGCGCTCTACGTCTCCGTGGGACCTTTATATACATCAATAACGTAATATAACCTAACCTAACCCAACCTAACTTCTCGGGGTACCATTTAACCACATTCCTTGGTTGTCGGGCCCTACTTCTCGGTGGGAACACTGTATATGTCTATGACATAATACAACCTAACCTAACCCAACCTAACATCTCGGCGGTAATATTTGAAAACATTCCTGGCGAGTTGGCTTCTACGTCTCCGTGGTACCTTTATATACATCAATAGCGTAATATAACTTAACATAACCCAACCTAACATCTCGGCGGTAATATTTGACAACATACCTGGGGAGTTGGCCTCTACGTCTCCGTTTGTCCTTCATATTCATCAATAACGTAATATAACCTAACCTAAACCAACCTATCATCTCGGCGAAAATATTTGACAACATTCCTGGCGAGTTGGCCTCCACGTCTCCGTGGGACCTTTATATACATCATTAACATAATATAAGCTATCCTAACCCAATCTAACATCTCGGTAGTAACATTTTACCACATTCCTGGCTTGTTGGCCTCTGCGCCTCCGTGGGACATTTATATACGTCAATTACGTAATATAACCTAACCTAACTCAACCTGTCGTCCCGGCGGTAATATTTGACAACATTCCTGGCGAGTTGGCCTCTACGTCTCCGCGGGATCTTTATATACATCAATAACGTAATATAACCTAACCTATCCCAAACTAACATCTCGGCGGTAATATTTTACAACATTCCTGGCGAGTTGGCCTCCACGTCTCCGTGGGACCTTTATATACATCATTAACATAATATAAGCTAGCCTAACCCAATCTAACATCTCGGTGGTAACATTTTACCACATTCCTGGCTTGTTGGCCTCTGCGCCTCCGTGGGACATTTATATACGTCAATAACGTAATATAACCTAACCTAACCCAATGTAACATCTCGGCGGTAATATTTGACCACATTCCAGTCTTGTTGGCCTCTACCTCTCCGAGGGACCTTTATATACATCAATAACGTAATATAACCTAACCTAACGCAACCTAACATCTCGGCGGTAACATTTGACAACATTCCTGGCGAGTTGGCTTCTCCGTCTCCGTGGGACCCTTATATACATCAATAACGTAATATAACCAAACATAACCCAACCTAACATCTCGGCGGTAATATTTGACAACATTCCTGGCGATTTGACCTCCACGTCTCCGTGGGACCTTTATATACATCATTAACATAATATAAGCTAGCCTAACGCAATCTAACATCTCGGTGGTAACATTTTACCACATTCCTGGCTTGTTGGCCTCTGCGCCCCCGTGGGACATTTATATACGTCAATAACGTAATATAAGCTAACCTAACCCAACCTAACATCTCGGCGGTAATATTTGACAACATTCCTGGCGAGTTGGCTTCTCCGTCTCCGTGGGACCCTTATATACATCAATAACGTAATATAACATAAGCTAACCCAATCTAACATCTCGGCCGTAATATTTGACCACATTACTGGCTTGTTGGCCTCTACGTCTCCGTGGGACCTTTATATACATCTATAACGTAATATAACCTAATATAACCCAACCTAACATCTCGGCGGTAATATTTGAAAACATTCCTGGCGAGTTGGCCTCTACGTCTACGTTTGACCTTCATATACATCAATAACGTAATATAAGCTAACCTAACCCAACCTAACATTTCGGCGGTAATATTTGACAACATTCCTGGCGAGTTGGCCTCTACGTCTCCGTTTGACCTTCATATACATCAATAACGTAATATAACCTAGCCTAACCCAACCTATCATCTCGGCGGTAATATTTGACAACATTCCTGGTGAGTTTTCTTCTATGTATCCGTTTGACCTTCATATACATGAATAGCGAAATATAACCTAACCTAAACCAACCTAACATGTCGGGGGTAAAATTTGACAACATTCCGGACGAGTTGGCCTCTACGTCTCCCTGTAAACCTCATATACATCAATAACTTAATATAACGTAACCTAACATAACCTATCATCTCGGCGGTAATATTTGACAACATTCCTGGTGAGTTTTCTTCTATGTATCCGTTTGACCTTCATATACATGAATAGCGAAATATAACCTAACCTAAACCAACCTAACATGTCGGGGGTAAAATTTGACAAAATTCCTGACGAGTTGGCCTCTACGTCTCCCTGTAAACCTCATATACATCAATAACTTAATATAACGTAACCTAACATAACCTATCATCTCGGCGGTAATATTTGACAATATTCCTGGCGAGTTGGCCTCTACGTCTCCGTTTGACGTTCATATACATCAATAACGAAACATAACCTAACCTAAACCAACCTATCATATCGGCGTTAATATTTGACAACATTCCTGGCGAGTTGGCCTCTACGTCTCCGTTTGACCTTCATATACATCAATAACGTAATATAACCTAACCTAACCCAACCTAACACCTCGGCGGTAATATTTGACAACATTCCTGGCGAGTTGGCTTCTCCGTCTCCGTGGGACCCTTGTATACATCAATAACGTAATATAACCAAACCTAACCCAACCTAACATTTCGGCGGTAATATTTGACAACATTCCTGGCGAGTTGGCCTCTACGTCTTCGTTTGACGTTCATATACATCAATAACGAAACATAACCTAACCTAAACCAACCTATCATATCGGCGTTAATATTTGACAACATTCCTGGCGAGTTGGCCTCTACGTCTCCGTTTGACCTTCATATACATCAATAACGTAATATAACCTAACCTAACCCAACCTAACACCTCGGCGGTAATATTTGACAACATTCCTGGCGAGTTGGCTTCTCCGTCTCCGTGGGACCCTTGTATACATCAATAACGTAATATAACCAAACCTAACCCAACCTAACATTTCGGCGGTAATATTTGACAACATTCCTGGCGAGTTGGCCTCTACGTCTCCGTTTGACCTTCATATACATCAATAACATAATATAACCTAACCTAACCCAATCTAACATCTCGGCCGTAATACTTGACCACATTACTGTCTTGTTGACCTCTAAGTTTCCGTGGGACATTTATATAAATCAATAACGAAATATAACCTAACCTAACCCAACCTAGCATCTCGGCGATAATATTTGACAACATTCCTGGCGAGTTGGCCTCTACGTCTCCGTGGGATCTTTATATACATCAATAACGTAATATAACATAACTTAACCCAACCTTACATGTCGGGGGCAATATTTGACGACATTCCTGGCGAGTTGGCATCTACGTCTCCCTGGGACCTTTATATACATCAATAACGTAATATAACATAAGCTAACCCAATCTAACATCTCGGCCGTAATATTTGACCACATTACTGGCTTGTTGGCCTCTACGTCTCCGTGGGACCTTTATATACATCTATAACGTAATATAACCTAATATAACCCAACCTAACATCTCGGCGGTAGTATTTGAAAACATTCCTGGCGAGTTGGCCTCTACGTCTCCGTTTGACCTTCATATACATCAATAACGTAATATAAGCTAACCTAACCCAACCTAACATCTCGGCGGTAATATTTGACAACATTCCTGGCGAGTTGGCCTCTACGTCTCCGTTTGACCTTCATATACATCAATAACGTAATATAACCTATCCTAAACCAACCTATCATCTCGGCGATAATATTTGACAACATTCCTGGCGAGTTGGCCTCTACGTCTCCTTGTAACCATCATATACATCAATAACGTAATATAACGTAACCTAACCCAACCTATCATCTCGGTCGTAATATTTGACAACATTCCTGGCGAGTTGGCCTCTACGTCTCCGTGGGATCTTTATATACATCAATAACGTAATATAACCTAACGTAACCCAACATAACATCTCTGCGGTAATATTTGAAAACATTCCTGGCGAGTTGGCATCTACGTCTCCCTGGGACGTTTATATACATCAATAACGTAATATAACGTAACCTAACCCAACCTATCATCTCGGCGGTAATATTTGACAACATTCCTGGCGAGTTGGCCTCTACGTCTCCGTTTGACCTTCATATACATCAATAACGTAATATAACCTAGCCTGGCCCAACCTATCATCTCGGCGGTATTATTTGACAACATTCCTTGCGAGTTGGCTTCTACGTATCCGTTTGACCTTCATATACATCAATAACGAAATATAACCTAACCTAAACCAACCTATCATCTCGGCGATAATATTTGACAACATTCCTGGCGATTTGGCCTCTACGTCTCCGTGTAACCATCATATACATCAATAACGTAATATAACGTAACCTAACCCTATCTAACATCTCGGCCGTAATATTTGACCACATTACTGGCTTGTTGGCCTCTACGTCTCCGTGGGACCTTTATATACATCTATAACGTAATATAACCTAATATAACCCAACCTAACATCTCGGCGGTAATATTTGAAAACATTCCTGGCGAGTTGGCCTCTACGTCTACGTTTGACCTTCATATACATCAATAACGTAATATAACCTAACCTAACCCAACCTAACACCTCGGCGGTAATATTTGACAACATTCCTGGCGAGTTGGCTTCTCCGTCTCCGTGGGACCCTTGTATACATCAATAACGTAATATAACCAAACCTAACCCAACCTAACATTTCGGCGGTAATATTTGACAACATTCCTGGCGAGTTGGCCTCTACGTCTTCGTTTGACGTTCATATACATCAATAACGAAACATAACCTAACCTAAACCAACCTATCATATCGGCGTTAATATTTGACAACATTCCTGGCGAGTTGGCCTCTACGTCTCCGTTTGACCTTCATATACATCAATAACGTAATATAACCTAACCTAACCCAACCTAACACCTCGGCGGTAATATTTGACAACATTCCTGGCGAGTTGGCTTCTCCGTCTCCGTGGGACCCTTGTATACATCAATAACGTAATATAACCAAACCTAACCCAACCTAACATTTCGGCGGTAATATTTGACAACATTCCTGGCGAGTTGGCCTCTACGTCTCCGTTTGACCTTCATATACATCAATAACATAATATAACCTAACCTAACCCAATCTAACATCTCGGCCGTAATACTTGACCACATTACTGTCTTGTTGACCTCTAAGTTTCCGTGGGACATTTATATAAATCAATAACGAAATATAACCTAACCTAACCCAACCTAGCATCTCGGCGATAATATTTGACAACATTCCTGGCGAGTTGGCCTCTACGTCTCCGTGGGATCTTTATATACATCAATAACGTAATATAACATAACTTAACCCAACCTTACATGTCGGGGGCAATATTTGACGACATTCCTGGCGAGTTGGCATCTACGTCTCCCTGGGACCTTTATATACATCAATAACGTAATATAACATAAGCTAACCCAATCTAACATCTCGGCCGTAATATTTGACCACATTACTGGCTTGTTGGCCTCTACGTCTCCGTGGGACCTTTATATACATCTATAACGTAATATAACCTAATATAACCCAACCTAACATCTCGGCGGTAGTATTTGAAAACATTCCTGGCGAGTTGGCCTCTACGTCTCCGTTTGACCTTCATATACATCAGTAACGTAATATAAGCTAACCTAACCCAACCTAACATCTCGGCGGTAATATTTGACAACATTCCTGGCGAGTTGGCCTCTACGTCTCCGTTTGACCTTCATATACATCAATAACGTAATATAACCTATCCTAAACCAACCTATCATCTCGGCGATAATATTTGACAACATTCCTGGCGAGTTGGCCTCTACGTCTCCTTGTAACCATCATATACATCAATAACGTAATATAACGTAACCTAACCCAACCTATCATCTCGGTCGTAATATTTGACAACATTCCTGGCGAGTTGGCCTCTACGTCTCCGTGGGATCTTTATATACATCAATAACGTAATATAACCTAACGTAACCCAACATTACATCTCTGCGGTAATATTTGAAAACATTCCTGGCGAGTTGGCATCTACGTCTCCCTGGGACGTTTATATACATCAATAACGTAATATAACGTAACCTAACCCAACCTATCATCTCGGCGGTAATATTTGACAACATTCCTGGCGAGTTGGCCTCTACGTCTCCGTTTGACCTTCATATACATCAATAACGTAATATAACCTAGCCTGGCCCAACCTATCATCTCGGCGGTATTATTTGACAACATTCCTTGCGAGTTGGCTTCTACGTATCCGTTTGACCTTCATATACATCAATAACGAAATATAACCTAACCTAAACCAACCTATCATCTCGGCGATAATATTTGACAACATTCCTGGCGATTTGGCCTCTACGTCTCCGTGTAACCATCATATACATCAATAACGTAATATAACGTAACCTAACCCTATCTAACATCTCGGCCGTAATATTTGACCACATTACTGGCTTGTTGGCCTCTACGTCTCCGTGGGACCTTTATATACATCTATAACGTAATATAACCTAATATAACCCAACCTAACATCTCGGCGGTAATATTTGAAAACATTCCTGGCGAGTTGGCCTCTACGTCTACGTTTGACCTTCATATACATCAATAACGTAATATAAGCTAACCTAACCCAACCTAACATTTCGGCGGTAATATTTGACAACATTCCTGGCGAGTTGGCCTCTACGTCTCCGTTTGACCTTCATATACATCAATAACGTAATATAACCTAGCCTAACCCAACCTATCATCTCGGCGGTAATATTTGACAACATTCCTGGTGAGTTTTCTTCTATGTATCCGTTTGACCTTCATATACATGAATAGCGAAATATAACCTAACCTAAACCAACCTAACATGTCGGGGGTAAAATTTGACAACATTCCGGACGAGTTGGCCTCTACGTCTCCCTGTAAACCTCATATACATCAATAACTTAATATAACGTAACCTAACATAACCTATCATCTCGGCGGTAATATTTGACAACATTCCTGGTGAGTTTTCTTCTATGTATCCGTTTGACCTTCATATACATGAATAGCGAAATATAACCTAACCTAAACCAACCTAACATGTCGGGGGTAAAATTTGACAACATTCCTGACGAGTTGGCCTCTACGTCTCCCTGTAAACCTCATATACATCAATAACTTAATATAACGTAACCTAACATAACCTATCATCTCGGCGGTAATATTTGACAATATTCCTGGCGAGTTGGCCTCTACGTCTCCGTTTGACGTTCATATACATCAATAACGAAACATAACCTAACCTAAACCAACCTATCATATCGGCGTTAATATTTGACAACATTCCTGGCGAGTTGGCCTCTACGTCTCCGTTTGACCTTCATATACATCAATAACGTAATATAACCTAACCTAACCCAACCTAACACCTCGGCGGTAATATTTGACAACATTCCTGGCGAGTTGGCTTCTCCGTCTCCGTGGGACCCTTGTATACATCAATAACGTAATATAACCAAACCTAACCCAACCTAACATTTCGGCGGTAATATTTGACAACATTCCTGGCGAGTTGGCCTCTACGTCTTCGTTTGACGTTCATATACATCAATAACGAAACATAACCTAACCTAAACCAACCTATCATATCGGCGTTAATATTTGACAACATTCCTGGCGAGTTGGCCTCTACGTCTCCGTTTGACCTTCATATACATCAATAACGTAATATAACCTAACCTAACCCAACCTAACACCTCGGCGGTAATATTTGACAACATTCCTGGCGAGTTGGCTTCTCCGTCTCCGTGGAACCCTTGTATACATCAATAACGTAATATAACCAAACCTAACCCAACCTAACATTTCGGCGGTAATATTTGACAACATTCCTGGCGAGTTGGCCTCTACGTCTCCGTTTGACCTTCATATACATCAATAACATAATATAACCTAACCTAACCCAATCTAACATCTCGGCCGTAATACTTGACCACATTACTGTCTTGTTGACCTCTAAGTTTCCGTGGGACATTTATATAAATCAATAACGAAATATAACCTAACCTAACCCAACCTAGCATCTCGGCGATAATATTTTACAACATTCCTGGCGAGTTGGCCTCTACGTCTCCGTGGGATCTTTATATACATCAATAACGTAATATAACATAACTTAACCCAACCTTACATGTCGGGGGCAATATTTGACGACATTCCTGGCGAGTTGGCATCTACGTCTCCCTGGGACCTTTATATACATCAATAACGTAATATAACATAAGCTAACCCAATCTAACATCTCGGCCGTAATATTTGACCACATTACTGGCTTGTTGGCCTCTACGTCTCCGCGGGACCTTTATATACATCTATAACGTAATATAACCTAATATAACCCAACCTAACATCTCGGCGGTAGTATTTGAAAACATTCCTGGCGAGTTGGCCTCTACGTCTCCGTTTGACCTTCATATACATCAATAACGTAATATAAGCTAACCTAACCCAACCTAACATCTCGGCGGTAATATTTGACAACATTCCTGGCGAGTTGGCCTCTACGTCTCCGTTTGACCTTCATATACATCAATAACGTAATATAACCTATCCTAAACCAACCTATCATCTCGGCGATAATATTTGACAACATTCCTGGCGAGTTGGCCTCTACGTCTCCTTGTAACCATCATATACATCAATAACGTAATATAACGTAACCTAACCCAACCTATCATCTCGGTCGTAATATTTGACAACATTCCTGGCGAGTTGGCCTCTACGTCTCCGTGGGATCTTTATATACATCAATAACGTAATATAACCTAACGTAACCCAACATAACATCTCGGCGGTAATATTTGAAAACATTCCTGGCGAGTTGGCATCTACGTCTCCCTGGGACGTTTATATACATCAATAACGTAATATAACGTAACCTAACCCAACCTATCATCTCGGCGGTAATATTTGACAACATTCCTGGCGAGTTGGCCTCTACGTCTCCGTTTGACCTTCATATACATCAATAACGTAATATAACCTAGCCTGGCCCAACCTATCATCTCGGCGGTATTATTTCACAACATTCCTTGCGAGTTGGCTTCTACGTATCCGTTTGACCTTCATATACATCAATAACGAAATATAACCTAACCTAAACCAACCTATCATCTCGGCGATAATATTTGACAACATTCCTGGCGATTTGGCCTCTACGTCTCCGTGTAACCATCATATACATCAATAACGTAATATAACGTAACCTAACCCTATCTAACATCTCGGCCGTAATATTTGACCACATTACTGGCTTGTTGGCCTCTACGTCTCCGTGGGACCTTTATATACATCAATAACGTAATATAACCTAATCTAACCCAACCTATCATCTCGGCGGTAATATTTGACAACATTCCTGGCGAGTTGGCCTCTACGTCTCCGTTTGACCTTCATATACATCAATAACGAAATATAACCTAACCTAAACCAACCTATCATCTCGGCGATAATATTTGACAACATTCCTGGCGAGTTGGCCTCTACGTCTCCGTTTGACCTTCATATACATCAATAACGTAATATAACCTATCCTAAACCAACCTATCATCTCGGCGATAATATTTGACAACATTCCTGTCGAGTTGGCCTCTACGTCTCCTTGTAACCATCATATACATCAATAACGTAATATAACGTAACCTAACCCAACCTATCATCTCGGTCGTAATATTTGACAACATTCCTGGCGAGTTGGCCTCTACGTCTCCGTGGGATCTTTATATACGTCAATAACGTAATATAACCTAACGTAACCCAACATAACATCTCGGCGGTAATATTTGAAAACATTCCTGGCGAGTTGGCATCTACGTCTCCCTGGGACGTTTATATACATCAATAACGTAATATAACGTAACCTAACCCAACCTATCATCTCGGTCGTAATATTTGACAACATTCCTGGCGAGTTTTCCTCTACGTCTCCGTGGGATCTTTATATACATCAATAACGTAATATAACCTAACGTAACCCAACCTATCATCTCGGCGGTAATATTTGACAACATTCCTGGCGAGTTGGCCTCTACGTCTCCGTTTGACCTTCATATACATCAATAACGTAATATAACCTAGCCTAACCCAACCTATCATCTCGGCGGTATTATTTGACAACATTCCTTGCGAGTTGGCTTCTACGTATCCGTTTGACCTTCATATACATCAATAACGAAATATAACCTAACCTAAACCAACCTATCATCTCGGCGATAATATTTGACAACATTCCTGGCGATTTGGCCTCTACGTCTCCGTGTAACCATCATATACATCAATAACGTAATATAACGTTACCTAACCCTATCTAACATCTCGGCCGTAATATTTGACCACATTACTGGCTTGTTGGCCTCTACGTCTCCGTGGGACCTTTATATACATCAATAACGTAATATAACCTAATCTAACCCAACCTATCATCTCGGCGGTAATATTTGACAACAGTCCTGGCGAGTTGGCCTCTACGTCTCCGTTTGACCTTCATATACATCAATAACGAAATATAACATAACCTAACCCAACCTAACATCTCGGCGGTAATATTTGACAACATTCCTGGCGAGTTGGCCTCTACGTCTCCGTTTGACCTCCATATACATCACTAACGTAATATAACCTAGCCTAACCCAACCTATCATCTCGGCGGTATTATTTGACAACATTCCTTGCGAGTTGGCTTCTACGTATCCGTTTGACCTTCATATACATCAATAACGAAATATAACCTAACCTAAACCAACCTATCATCTCGGCGATAATATTTGACAACATTCCTGGCGATTTGGCCTCTACGTCTCCGTGTAACCATCATATACATCAATAACGTAATATAACGTAACCTAACCCTATCTAACATCTCGGCCGTAATATTTGACCACATTACTGGCTTGTTGGCCTCTACGTCTCCGTGGGACCTTTATATACATCAATAACGTAATATAACCTAATCTAACCCAACCTATCATCTCGGCGGTAATATTTGACAACATTCCTGGCGAGTTGGCCTCTACGTCTCCGTTTGACCTTCATATACATCAATAACGAAATATAACCTAACCTAAACCAACCTATCATCTCGGCGATAATATTTGACAACATTCCTGGCGATTTGGCCTTTACGTCTCTGTTTGACCTTCATATACATCAATAACGTAATATAAGCTAACCTAACCCAACCTAACATCTCGGCGGTAATATTTGACAACATTCCTGGCGAGTTGGCCTCTACGTCGCCGTGGGATCTTTATATACATCAATAACGTAATATAACCTAGCCTAACCCAACCTATCATCTCGGCGGTAATATTTGACAACATTCCTGGTGAGTTTTCTTCTATGTATCCGTTTGACCTTCATATACATGAATAGCGAAATATAACCTAACCTAAACCAACCTAACATGTCGGGGGTAAAATTTGACAACATTCCTGACGAGTTGGCCTCTACGTCTCCCTGTAAACCTCATATACATCAATAACTTAATATAACGTAACCTAACATAACCTATCATCTCGGCGGTAATATTTGACAATATTCCTGGCGAGTTGGCCTCTACGTCTCCGTTTGACGTTCATATACATCAATAACGAAACATAACCTAACCTAAACCAACCTATCATATCGGCGTTAATATTTGACAACATTCCTGGCGAGTTGGCCTCTACGTCTCCGTTTGACCTTCATATACATCAATAACGTAATATAACCTAACCTAACCCAACCTAACACCTCGGCGGTAATATTTGACAACATTCCTGGCGAGTTGGCTTCTCCGTCTCCGTGGGACCCTTGTATACATCAATAACGTAATATAACCAAACCTAACCCAACCTAACATTTCGGCGGTAATATTTGACAACATTCCTGGCGAGTTGGCCTCTACGTCTTCGTTTGACGTTCATATACATCAATAACGAAACATAACCTAACCTAAACCAACCTATCATATCGGCGTTAATATTTGACAACATTCCTGGCGAGTTGGCCTCTACGTCTCCGTTTGACCTTCATATACATCAATAACGTAATATAACCTAACCTAACCCAACCTAACACCTCGGCGGTAATATTTGACAACATTCCTGGCGAGTTGGCTTCTCCGTCTCCGTGGAACCCTTGTATACATCAATAACGTAATATAACCAAACCTAACCCAACCTAACATTTCGGCGGTAATATTTGACAACATTCCTGGCGAGTTGGCCTCTACGTCTCCGTTTGACCTTCATATACATCAATAACATAATATAACCTAACCTAACCCAATCTAACATCTCGGCCGTAATACTTGACCACATTACTGTCTTGTTGACCTCTAAGTTTCCGTGGGACATTTATATAAATCAATAACGAAATATAACCTAACCTAACCCAACCTAGCATCTCGGCGATAATATTTTACAACATTCCTGGCGAGTTGGCCTCTACGTCTCCGTGGGATCTTTATATACATCAATAACGTAATATAACATAACTTAACCCAACCTTACATGTCGGGGGCAATATTTGACGACATTCCTGGCGAGTTGGCATCTACGTCTCCCTGGGACCTTTATATACATCAATAACGTAATATAACATAAGCTAACCCAATCTAACATCTCGGCCGTAATATTTGACCACATTACTGGCTTGTTGGCCTCTACGTCTCCGCGGGACCTTTATATACATCTATAACGTAATATAACCTAATATAACCCAACCTAACATCTCGGCGGTAGTATTTGAAAACATTCCTGGCGAGTTGGCCTCTACGTCTCCGTTTGACCTTCATATACATCAATAACGTAATATAAGCTAACCTAACCCAACCTAACATCTCGGCGGTAATATTTGACAACATTCCTGGCGAGTTGGCCTCTACGTCTCCGTTTGACCTTCATATACATCAATAACGTAATATAACCTATCCTAAACCAACCTATCATCTCGGCGATAATATTTGACAACATTCCTGGCGAGTTGGCCTCTACGTCTCCTTGTAACCATCATATACATCAATAACGTAATATAACGTAACCTAACCCAACCTATCATCTCGGTCGTAATATTTGACAACATTCCTGGCGAGTTG
The DNA here is from genome assembly GCA_963969225.1 of Xylocopa violacea. Lineage (NCBI taxonomy): Eukaryota > Metazoa > Arthropoda > Insecta > Hymenoptera > Apidae > Xylocopa > Xylocopa violacea. The sequence continues at coordinate 2,965,759 of CAXAJV010000836.1, read as the reverse complement.
GCCTCTACGTCTCCGTGGGATCTTTATATACATCAATAACGTAATATAACCTAACGTAACCCAACATAACATCTCGGCGGTAATATTTGAAAACATTCCTGGCGAGTTGGCATCTACGTCTCCCTGGGACGTTTATATACATCAATAACGTAATATAACGTAACCTAACCCAACCTATCATCTCGGCGGTAATATTTGACAACATTCCTGGCGAGTTGGCCTCTACGTCTCCGTTTGACCTTCATATACATCAATAACGTAATATAACCTAGCCTGGCCCAACCTATCATCTCGGCGGTATTATTTCACAACATTCCTTGCGAGTTGGCTTCTACGTATCCGTTTGACCTTCATATACATCAATAACGAAATATAACCTAACCTAAACCAACCTATCATCTCGGCGATAATATTTGACAACATTCCTGGCGATTTGGCCTCTACGTCTCCGTGTAACCATCATATACATCAATAACGTAATATAACGTAACCTAACCCTATCTAACATCTCGGCCGTAATATTTGACCACATTACTGGCTTGTTGGCCTCTACGTCTCCGTGGGACCTTTATATACATCAATAACGTAATATAACCTAATCTAACCCAACCTATCATCTCGGCGGTAATATTTGACAACATTCCTGGCGAGTTGGCCTCTACGTCTCCGTTTGACCTTCATATACATCAATAACGAAATATAACCTAACCTAAACCAACCTATCATCTCGGCGATAATATTTGACAACATTCCTGGCGAGTTGGCCTCTACGTCTCCGTTTGACCTTCATATACATCAATAACGTAATATAACCTATCCTAAACCAACCTATCATCTCGGCGATAATATTTGACAACATTCCTGTCGAGTTGGCCTCTACGTCTCCTTGTAACCATCATATACATCAATAACGTAATATAACGTAACCTAACCCAACCTATCATCTCGGTCGTAATATTTGACAACATTCCTGGCGAGTTGGCCTCTACGTCTCCGTGGGATCTTTATATACGTCAATAACGTAATATAACCTAACGTAACCCAACATAACATCTCGGCGGTAATATTTGAAAACATTCCTGGCGAGTTGGCATCTACGTCTCCCTGGGACGTTTATATACATCAATAACGTAATATAACGTAACCTAACCCAACCTATCATCTCGGCGGTATTATTTGACAACATTCCTTGCGAGTTGGCTTCTACGTATCCGTTTGACCTTCATATACATCAATAACGAAATATAACCTAACCTAAACCAACCTATCATCTCGGCGATAATATTTGACAACATTCCTGGCGATTTGGCCTCTACGTCTCCGTGTAACCATCATATACATCAATAACGTAATATAACGTAACCTAACCCTATCTAACATCTCGGCCGTAATATTTGACCACATTACTGGCTTGTTGGCCTCTACGTCTCCGTGGGACCTTTATATACATCAATAACGTAATATAACCTAATCTAACCCAACCTATCATCTCGGCGGTAATATTTGACAACATTCCTGGCGAGTTGGCCTCTACGTCTCCGTTTGACCTTCATATACATCAATAACGAAATATAACCTAACCTAAACCAACCTATCATCTCGGCGATAATATTTGACAACATTCCTGGCGATTTGGCCTTTACGTCTCTGTTTGACCTTCATATACATCAATAACGTAATATAAGCTAACCTAACCCAACCTAACATCTCGGCGGTAATATTTGACAACATTCCTGGCGAGTTGGCCTCTACGTCGCCGTGGGATCTTTATATACATCAATAACGTAATATAACCTAGCCTAACCCAACCTATCATCTCGGCGGTAATATTTGACAACATTCCTGGTGAGTTTTCTTCTATGTATCCGTTTGACCTTCATATACATGAATAGCGAAATATAACCTAACCTAAACCAACCTAACATGTCGGGGGTAAAATTTGACAACATTCCTGACGAGTTGGCCTCTACGTCTCCCTGTAAACCTCATATACATCAATAACTTAATATAACGTAACCTAACATAACCTATCATCTCGGCGGTAATATTTGACAACATTCCTGGTGAGTTTTCTTCTATGTATCCGTTTGACCTTCATATACATGAATAGCGAAATATAACCTAACCTAAACCAACCTAACATGTCGGGGGTAAAATTTGACAACATTCCTGACGAGTTGGCCTCTACGTCTCCCTGTAAACCTCATATACATCAATAACTTAATATAACGTAACCTAACATAACCTATCATCTCGGCGGTAATATTTGACAACATTCCTGGCGAGTTGGCCTCTACGTCTCCGTTTGACGTTCATATACATCAATAACGAAACATAACCTAACCTAAACCAACCTATCATATCGACGTTAATATTTGACAACATTTCTGGCGAGTTGGCCTCTACGTCTCCGTTTGACCTTCATATACATCAATAACGTAATATAACCTAACCTAACCCAACCTAACACATCGGCGGTAATATTTGACAACATTCCTGGCGAGTTGGCTTCTCCGTCTCCGTGGGACCCTTGTATACATCAATAACGTAATATAACCAAACCTAACCCAACCTAACATTTCGGCGGTAATATTTGACAACATTCCTGGCGAGTTGGCCTCTACGTCTCCGTTTGACCTTCATATACATCAATAACATAATATAACCTAACCGAACCCAATCTAACATCTCGGCCGTAATATTTGACCACATTACTGTCTTGTTGGCCTCTAAGTTTCCGTGGGACATTTATATAAATCAATAGCGATATATAACCTAACCTAACCCAACCTAGCATCTCGGCGATAATATTTGACAACATTCCTGGCGAGTTGGCCTCTACGTCTCCGTGGGATCTTTATATACATCAATAACGTAATATAACATAACTTAACCCAACCTTACATGTCGGGGGCAATATTTGACGACATTCCTGGCGAGTTGGCATCTACGTCTCCCTGGGACCTTTATATACATCAATAACGTAATATAACATAAGCTAACCCAATCTAACATCTCGGCCGTAATATTTGACCACATTACTGGCTTGTTGGCCTCTACGTCTCCGTGGGACCTTTATATACATCTATAACGTAATATAACCTAATATAACCCAACCTAACATCTCGGCGGTAGTATTTGAAAACATTCCTGGCGAGTTGGTCTCTACGTCTCCGTTTGACCTTCATATACATCAATAACGTAATATAAGCTAACCTAACCCAACCTAACATCTCGGCGGTAATATTTGACAACATTCCTGGCGAGTTGGCCTCTACGTCTCCGTTTGACCTTCATATACATCAATAACGTAATATAACCTATCCTAAACCAACCTATCATCTCGGCGATAATATTTGACAACATTCCTGGCGAGTTGGCCTCTACGTCTCCTTGTAACCATCATATACATCAATAACGTAATATAACGTAACCTAACCCAACCTATCATCTCGGTCGTAATATTTGACAACATTCCTGACGAGTTGGCCTCTACGTCTCCCTGTAAACCTCATATACATCAATAACTTAATATAACGTAACCTAACATAACCTATCATCTCGGCGGTAATATTTGACAACATTCCTGGCGAGTTGGCCTCTACGTCTCCGTTTGACGTTCATATACATCAATAACGAAACATAACCTAACCTAAACCAACCTATCATATCGGCGTTAATATTTGACAACATTCCTGGCGAGTTGGCCTCTACGTCTCCGTTTGACCTTCATATACATCAATAACGTAATATAACCTAACCTAACCCAACCTAACACCTCGGCGGTAATATTTGACAACATTCCTGGCGAGTTGGCTTCTCCGTCTCCGTGGGACCCTTGTATACATCAATAACGTAATATAACCAAACCTAACCCAACCTAACATTTCGGCTGTAATATTTGACAACATTCCTGGCGAGTTGGCCTCTACGTCTCCGTTTGACCTTCGTATACATCAATAACATAATATAACCTAACCTAACCCAATCTAACATCTCGGCCGTAATATTTGACCACATTACTGTCTTGTTGGCCTCTAAGTTTCCGTGGGACATTTATATAAATCAATAACGAAATATAACCTAACCTAACCCAACCTAGCATCTCGGCGATAATATTTGACAACATTCCTGGCGAGTTGGCCTCTACGTCTCCGTGGGATCTTTATATACATCAATAACGTAATATAACATAACTTAACCCAACCTTACATGTCGGGGGCAATATTTGACAACATTCCTGGCGAGTTGGCTTCTCCGTCTCCGTGGGACACTTATATACATCAATAACGTAATATAACCTAACCTAACCCAACTTAACATCTCGGCGATAATATTTGACAACATTCCTGGCGAGTTGGCATGTACGTCTCCCTGGGTCCTTCATATACATCAATAACGTAATATAACCTAACCTAACCCAACCTAGCATCTCGGCGGTATTATTTGACAACATTCCTTGCGAGTTGGCTTCTACGTATCCGTTTGACCTTCATATACATCAATAACGAAATATAACCTAACCTAAACCAACCTATCATCTCGGCGATAATATTTGACAACATTCCTGGCGATTTGGCCTCTACGTCTCCGTGTAACCATCATATACATCAATAACGTAATATAACGTAACCTAACCCTATCTAACATCTCGGCCGTAATATTTGACCACATTACTGGCTTGTTGGCCTCTACGTCTCCGTGGGACCTTTATATACATCAATAACGTAATATAACCTAATCTAACCCAACCTATCATCTCGGTCATAATATTTGACAACATTCCTGGCGAGTTGGCCTCTACGTCTCCGTGGGATCTTTATATACATCAATAACGTAATATAACCTAACGTAACCCAACATAACATCTCGGCGGTAATATTTGAAAACATTCCTGGCGAGTTGGCCTCTACGTCTCCGTGGGACCTTTATATACATCAATAACGTAATATAACATAAGCTAACCCAATCTAACATCTCGGCCGTAATATTTGACCACATTACTGGCTTGTTGGCCTCTACGTCTCCGTGGGACCTTTATATACATCTATAACGTAAAATAACCTAATATAACCCAACCTAACATCTCGGCGGTAGTATTTGAAAACATTCCTGGCGAGTTGGCCTCTACGTCTCCGTTTGACCTTCATATACATCAATAACGTAATATAACCTAACCTAACCCAACCTAACATCTCGGCGGTAATATTTGACAACATTCCTGGCGAGTTGGCCTCTACGTCTCCGTTTGACCTTCATATACAACAATAACGTAATATAACCTATCCTAAACCAACCTATCATCTCGGCGATAATATTTGACAACATTCCTGGCGAGTTGGCCTCTACGTCTCCTTGTAACCATCATATACATCAATAACGTAATATAACGTAACCTAACCCAACCTATCATCTCGGTCGTAATATTTGACAACATTCCTGGCGAGTTGGCCTCTACGTCTCCGTGGGATCTTTATATACATCAATAACGTAATATGACCTAACGTAACCCAACATAACATCTCGGCGGTAATATTTGAAAACATTCCTGGCGAGTTGGCATCTACGTCTCCCTGGGACGTTTATATACATCAATAACGTAATATAACGTAACCTAACCCAACCTATCATCTCGGCGGTAATATTTGACAACATTCCTGGCGAGTTGGCCTCTACGTCTCCGTTTGACCTTCATATGCATCAATAACGAAACATAACCTAACCTAAACCAACCTATCATATCGGCGTTAATATTTGACAACATTCCTGGCGAGTTGGCCTCTACGTCTCCGTTTGACCTTCATATACATCAATAACGTAATATAACCTAACCTAACCCAACCTAACACCTCGGCGGTAATATTTGACAACATTCCTGGCGAGTTGGCTTCTCCGTCTCCGTGGGACCCTTGTATGCATCAATAACGTAATATAGCCAAACCTAACCCAACCTAACATTTCGGCGGTAATATTTGACAACATTCCTGGCGAGTTGGCCTCTACGTCTCCGTTTGACCTTCATATACATCGATAACATAATATAACCTAACCTAACCCAATCTAACATCTCGGCCGTAATATTTGACCACATTACTGTCTTGTTGGCCTCTAAGTTTCCGTGGGACATTTATACAAATCAATAACGAAATATAACCTAACCTAACCCAACCTAGCATCTCGGCGATAATATTTGACAACATTCCTGGCGAGTTGGCCTCTACTTCTCCGTGGGACCTTTATATACATCAATAACGTAATATAACATAAGCTAACCCAATCTAACATCTCGGCCGTAATATTTGACCACATTACTGGCTTGTTGGCCTCTACGTCTCCGTGGGACCTTTATATACATCTATAACGTAAAATAACCTAATATAACCCAAACTAACATCTCGGCGGTAGTATTTGAAAACATTCCTGGCGAGTTGGCCTCTACGTCTCCGTTTGACCTTCATATACATCAATAACGTAATATAACCTAACCTAACCCAACCTAACATCTCGGCGGTAATATTTGACAACATTCCTGGCGAGTTGGCCTCTACGTCTCCGTTTGACCTTCATATACAACAATAACGTAATATAACGTAACCTAACCCAACCTATCATCTCGGCGGTAATATTTGACAACATTCCTGGCGAGTTGGCCTCTACGTCTCCGTTTGACCTTCATATACATCAATAACGTAATATAACCTAGCCTAACCCAACCTATCATCTCGGCGGTATTATTTGACAACATTCCTTGCGAGTTGGCTTCTACGTATCCGTTTGACCTTCATATACATCAATAACGAAATATAACCTAACCTAAACCAACCTATCATCTCGGCGATAATATTTGACAACATTCCTGGCGATTTGGCCTCTACGTCTCCGTGTAACCATCATATACATCAATAACGTAATATAACGTAACCTAACCCTATCTAACATCTCGGCCGTAATATTTGACCACATTACTGGCTTGTTGGCCTCTACGTCTCCGTGGGACCTTTATATACATCAATAACGTAATATAACCTACTCTAACCCAACCTATCATCTCGGCGGTAATATTTGACAACATTCCTGGCGAGTTGCCCTCTACGTCTCCGTGGGATCTTTATATACATCAATAACGTAGTATAACATAACTTAACCCAACCTTACATGTCGGGGGCAATATTTGACAACATTCCTGGCGAGTTGGCTTCTCCGTCTCCGTGGGACACTTATATACATCAATAACGTAATATAACCTAACCTAACCCAACTTAACATCTCGGCGATAATATTTGACAACATTCCTGGCGAGTTGGCATGTACGTCTCCCTGGGTCCTTCATATACATCAATAACGTAATATAACCTAACCTAACCAAACCTAACATGTCGGCGGTAATATTTGACAACATTCCTATCGAGTTGGCATCTACGTCTCCCTGGGACCTTTATATACATCAATAACGTAATATAACCAAACCTAACCCAACCTAACATGTCGGCGATAATATTTGACAACATTCCTGGCGAGTTGGCCTCTACGTCTCCGTTTGACCTTCATATACATCAATAACGTAATATAACCTAACCTAAACCAACCTATCATCTCGGCGATAATATTTGACAACATTCCTGGCGAGTTGGCCTCTACGTCTCCTTGTAACCATCATATACATCAATAACGTAATATAACGTAACCTAACCCAACCTATCATCTCGGTCGTAATATTTGACAACATTCCTGGCGAGTTGGCCTCTACGTCTCCGTGGGATCTTTATATACATCAATAACGTAATACAACCTAACGTAACCCAACATAACATCTCGGCGGTAATATTTGAAAACATTCCTGGCGAGTTGGCATCTACGTCTCCCTGGGTCGTTTATATACATCAATAACGTAATATAACGTAACCTAACCCAACCTATCATCTCGGCGGTAATATTTGACAACATTCCTGGCGAGTTGGCCTCTACGTCTCCGTTTGACCTTCATATACATCAATAACGTAATATAACCTAGCCTAACCCAACCTATCATCTCGGCGGTATTATTTGACAACATTCCTTGCGAGTTGGCTTCTACGTATCCGTTTGACCTTCATATACATCAATAACGAAATATAACCTAACCTAACCCAACCTAGCATCTCGGCGATAATATTTGACAACATTCCTGGCGAGTTGGCCTCTACGTCTCCGTGGGATCTTTATATACATCAATAACGTAATATAACATAACTTAACCCAACCTTACATGTCGGGGGCAATATTTGACAACATTCCTGGCGAGTTGGCTTCTCCGTCTCCGTGGGACACTTATATACATCAATAACGTAATATAACCTAACCTAACCCAACTTAACATCTCGGCGATAATATTTGACAACATTCCTGGCGAGTTGGCATGTACGTCTCCCTGGGTCCTTCATATACATCAGTAACGTAATATAACCAAACCTAACCCAACCTAACATGTCGGCGATAATATTTGACAACATTCCTGGCGAGTTGGCCTCTACGTCTCCGTTTGACCTTCATATACATCAATAACGTAATATAACCTAACCTAAACCAACCTATCATCTCGGCGATAATATTTGACAACATTCCTGGCGATTTGGCCTCTACGTCTCCGTGTAACCATCATATACATCAATAACGTAATATAACGTAACCTAACCCTATCTAACATCTCGGCCGTAATATTTGACCACATTCCTGGCGAGTTGGCCTCTACGTCTCCGTGTAACCATCATATACATCAATAACGTAATGTAACGTAACCTAACCCAACCTATCATCTCGGCGGTAATATTTGAAAACATTCCTGGCGAGTTGGCCTCTACGTCTCCGTTTGACCTTCATATACATCAATAACGTAATATAAGCTAACCTAACCCAACCTAACATCTCGGCCGTAATATTTGACCACATTACTGGCTTGTTGGCCTCTACGTCTCCGTGGGACCTTTATATACATCTATAACGTAATATAACCTAATATAACCCAACCTAACATCTCGGCGGTAATATTTGAAAACATTCCTGGCGAGTTGGCCTCTACGTCTCCGTTTGACCTTCATATACATCAATAACGTAATATAAGCTAACCTAACCCAACCTAACATCTCGGCGGTAATATTTGACAACATTCCTGGCGAGTTGGCCTCTACGTCTCCGTTTGACCTTCATATACATCAATAACGTAATATAACCTATCCTAAACCAACCTATCATCTCGGCGATAATATTTGACAACATTCCTGGCGAGTTGGCCTCTACGTCTCCTTGTAACCATCATATACATCAATAACGTAATATAACGTAACCTAACCCAACCTATCATCTCGGCGGTATTATTTGACAACATTCCTTGCGAGTTGGCTTCTACGTATCCGTTTGACCTTCATATACATCAATAACGAAATATAACCTAACCTAAACCAACCTATCATCTCGGCGATAATATTTGACAACATTCCTGGCTTGTTGGTCTCTACGTCTCCGTGGGACCTTTATATACATCAATAACGTAATATAACCTAACCTAACCCAACCTAACATCTCGGCGGTAATATTTGACATCATTCCTGGCGAGTTGGCCTCTACGTCTCCGTTTGACCTTCATATACATCAATAACGTAATATAACCTTACCTAACACAACCTCTTATATCGGCGGTAATATTTGACAACATTCCTGGTGAGTTGGCCTCTACGTCTCCGTTTGAACTTCATATACATCAATAACGTAATATAACCTAACCTAACCCAACATATCATCTCGGCGGAAATATTTGACAACATTCCTGGCGAGTTGGCCTCTACGTCTCCGTGGGACCTTTATATACATCAATAACGTAATATAAGCTAACCTAACCCAACCTAACATCTCGGGGGTAATATTTGACAACATTCCCGGCGAGTTGGCCTCTACGTCTCCGTTTGACCTTCATATAGATCAATAACGTAATATAACCTAACCTAACCCAACCTAACATCTCGGCGGTAATATTTGACAACATTCCTGGCGAGTTGGCTTGTCCGTCTCCGTGGGACCCTTATATACATCAATAATGTAATATAACCAAACCTAACCCAACCTAACATGTCGGGGGTAATATTTTACCACATTCCCGGCGAGTTGGCATCTACGTCTCCGTGGGACATTTATATACGTCAATTACGTAATATGACCTAACCTAACTCAACCTATCATCCCGGCGGTAATATTTGACAACATTCCTGGCGAGTTGGCCTCTACGTCTCCGCGGGACCTTTATATACATCAATAACGTAATATAACCTAACCTAACCCAACCTAACATCTCGGCGGTAATATTTGACAACATTCCTGGCGAGTTGGCCTCCACGTCCCCGAGGGACCTTTATATACATCATTAACATAATATAAGCTAGCCTAACCCAATCTAACATCTCGGTAGTAACATTTTACCACATTCCTGGCTTGTTGGCCTCTGCGCCTCCGTGGGACATTTATATACGTCAATTACGTAATATAACCTAACCTAACTCAACCTATCGTCCCGGCGGTAATATTTGACAACATTCCTGGCGAGTTGGCCTCTACGTCTCCGCGGGACCTTTATATACATCAATAACGTAATATAACCTAACCTAACCCAAACTAACATCTCGGCGGTAATATTTTACAACATTCCTGGCGAGTTGGCCTCTACGTCTCCGCGGGACCTTTATATACATCAATAACGTAATATAACCTAACCTAACCCAAACTAACATCTCGGCGGTAATATTTTACAACATTCCTGGCGAGTTGGCCTCTGCGCCTCCGTGGGACATTTATATACGTCAATAACGTAATATAACCTAACCTAACCCAATCTAACATCTCGGCCGTAATATTTGACCACATTACTGGCTTGTTGGCCTCTACGTCTCCGTGGGACCTTTATATACATCTATAACGTAATATAACCTAATATAACCCAACCTAACATCTCGGCGGTAATATTTGAAAACATTCCTGGCGAGTTGGCCTCTACGTCTCCGTTTGACCTTCATATACATCAATAACGTAATATAAGCTAACCTAACCCAACCTAACATCTCGGCGGTAATATTTCACAACATTCCTGGCGAGTTGGCCTCTACGTCTCCGTGGGACACTTATATACATCAATAACGTAATATAACCAAGCATAACCCAACCTAACATGTCGGCGGTAATATTTGACAACATTCCTGGCGAGTTGGCATCTACGTCTCCCAGGGACCTTTATATACATCAATAACGTAATATAACCAAGCATAACCCAACCTAACATGTCGGCGGTAATATTTGACAACATTCCTGGCGAGTTGGCATCTACGTCTCCCAGGGACCTTTATATACATCAATAACGTAATATAACCTAACCTAACCCAACCTAACATCTCGGCAGTAATATTTGGCAACATTCCTGGCGAGTTGGACCCTACGTCTCCGTGGGACACTTATATACATAAATAACGTAATCTAACCAAACCTAACCCAACCTAATTTGTCGGGGGTAATATTTGACAACATTTCTGACGAGTTGGCATCTACGTCTCCGTGTAACCCTCATATACATCAATAACGTAATATAACGTAACCTATCCCAACCTAGCATCTCGGCGGTAATATTTGACAACATTCCTGGCGAGTTGGCATCTACGTCTCCGTGGGACCTTTATATACATCAATAACGTAATATAACCTAATCTAACCCAACCTAACACCTCGGCGGTAATATTTGACAAGATTCCTCGCGAGTTGGCTTCTACGTCTCCGTTTGACCTTCATATACATCAATAACGAAATATAACCTAACCTAAACCAACCTATCATCTCGGCGATAATATTTGACAACATTCCTGGCGATTTGACCTCCACGTCTCCGTGGGAACTTTATATACATCATTAACATAATATAAGCTAGCCTAACGCAATCTAACATCTCGGTGGTAACATTTTACCACATTCCTGGCTTGTTGGCCTCTACGTCTCCGTGGGACCTTTATATACATCTATAACGTAATATAACCTAATATAACCCAACCTAACATCTCGGCGGTAATATTTGAAAACATTCCTGGCGAGTTGGCCTCTACGTCTCCGTTTGACCTTCATATACATCAATAACGTAATATAAGCTAACCTAACCCAACCTAACATCTCGGCGGTAATATTTGACAACATTCCTGGCGAGTTGGCCTCTACGTCTCCGTTTGACCTTCATATACATCAATAACGTAATATAACCTATCCTAAACCAACCTATCATCTCGGCGATAATATTTGACAACATTCCTGGCGAGTTGGCCTCTACGTCTCCTTGTAACCATCATATACATCAATAACGTAATATAACGTAACCTAACCCAACCTATCATCTCGGCGGTATTATTTGACAACATTCCTTGCGAGTTGGCTTCTACGTATCCGTTTGACCTTCATATACATCAATAACGAAATATAACCTAACCTAAACCAACCTATCATCTCGGCGATAATATTTGACAACATTCCTGGCTTGTTGGTCTCTACGTCTCCGTGGGACCTTTATATACATCAATAACGTAATATAACCTAACCTAACCCAACCTAACATCTCGGCGGTAATATTTGACATCATTCCTGGCGAGTTGGCCTCTACGTCTCCGTTTGACCTTCATATACATCAATAACGTAATATAACCTTACCTAACACAACCTCTTATATCGGCGGTAATATTTGACAACATTCCTGGTGAGTTGGCCTCTACGTCTCCGTTTGAACTTCATATACATCAATAACGTAATATAACCTAACCTAACCCAACATATCATCTCGGCGGAAATATTTGACAACATTCCTGGCGAGTTGGCCTCTACGTCTCCGTGGGACCTTTATATACATCAATAACGTAATATAAGCTAACCTAACCCAACCTAACATCTCGGGGGTAATATTTGACAACATTCCCGGCGAGTTGGCCTCTACGTCTCCGTTTGACCTTCATATAGATCAATAACGTAATATAACCTAACCTAACCCAACCTAACATCTCGGCGGTAATATTTGACAACATTCCTGGCGAGTTGGCTTGTCCGTCTCCGTGGGACCCTTATATACATCAATAATGTAATATAACCAAACCTAACCCAACCTAACATGTCGGGGGTAATATTTTACCACATTCCCGGCGAGTTGGCATCTACGTCTCCGTGGGACATTTATATACGTCAATTACGTAATATAACCTAACCTAACTCAACCTATCATCCCGGCGGTAATATTTGACAACATTCCTGGCGAGTTGGCCTCTACGTCTCCGCGGGACCTTTATATACATCAATAACGTAATATAACCTAACCTAACCCAACCTAACATCTCGGCGGTAATATTTGACAACATTCCTGGCGAGTTGGCCTCCACGTCCCCGAGGGACCTTTATATACATCATTAACATAATATAAGCTAGCCTAACCCAATCTAACATCTCGGTAGTAACATTTTACCACATTCCTGGCTTGTTGGCCTCTGCGCCTCCGTGGGACATTTATATACGTCAATTACGTAATATAACCTAACCTAACCCAACCTAACATCTCGGCGGTAATATTTCACAACATTCCTGGCGAGTTGGCCTCTACGTCTCCGTGGGACCCTTATATACATCAATAACGTAATATAACCAAGCATAACCCAACCTAACATGTCGGCAGTAATATTTGACAACATTCCTGGCGAGTTGGCATCTACGTCTCCCAGGGACCTTTATATACATCAATAACGTAATATAACCAAGCATAACCCAACCTAACATGTCGGCGGTAATATTTGACAACATTCCTGGCGAGTTGGCATCTACGTCTCCCAGGGACCTTTATATACATCAATAACGTAATATAACCTAACCTAACCCAACCTAACATCTCGGCAGTAATATTTGGCAACATTCCTGGCGAGTTGGACCCTACGTCTCCGTGGGACACTTATATACATAAATAACGTAATCTAACCAAACCTAACCCAACCTAATTTGTCGGGGGTAATATTTGACAACATTTCCGACGAGTTGGCATCTACGTCTCCGTGTAACCCTCATATACATCAATAACGTAATATAACGTAACCTATCCCAACCTAGCATCTCGGCGGTAATATTTGACAACATTCCTGGCGAGTTGGCATCTACGTCTCCGTGGGACCTTTATATACATCAATAACGTAATATAACCTAATCTAACCCAACCTAACACCTCGGCGGTAATATTTGACAAGATTCCTCGCGAGTTGGCTTCTACGTCTCCGTTTGACCTTCATATACATCAATAACGAAATATAACCTAACCTAAACCAACCTATCATCTCGGCGATAATATTTGACAACATTCCTGGCGATTTGACCTCCACGTCTCCGTGGGAACTTTATATACATCATTAACATAATATAAGCTAGCCTAACGCAATCTAACATCTCGGTGGTAACATTTTACCACATTCCTGGCTTGTTGGCCTCTGCGCCCCCGTGGGACATTTATATACGTCAATAACGTAATATAAGCTAACCTAACCCAACCTAACATCTCGGGGGTAATATTTGACAACATTCCCGGCGAGTTGGCCCCTACGTCTCCGTTTGACCTTCATATACATCAATAACGTAATATAACCTAACCTAACCCAACCTAACATCTCGGCGGTAATATTTGACAACATTCCTGGCGAGTTGGCTTCTCCGTCTCCGTGGGACTCTTATATACATCAATAATGTAATATAACCAAACCTAACCCAACCTAACATGTCGGGGGTAATATTTGACAACATTCCCGGCGAGTTGGCATCTACGTCTCCCTGGGACCTTTATATACATCAATAACGTAATATAACATAAGCTAACCCAATCTAACATCTCGGCCGTAATATTTGACCACATTACTGGCTTGTTGGCCTCTACGTCTCCGTGGGACCTTTATATACATCTATAACGTAATATAACCTAATATAACCCAACCTAACATCTCGGCGGTAATATTTGAAAACATTCCTGGCGAGTTGGACTCTACGTCTCCGTTTGACCTTCATATACATCAATAACGTAATATAAGCTAACCTAACCCAACCTAACATCTCGGCGGTAATATTTCACAACATTCCTGGCGAGTTGGCCTCTACGTCTCCGTTTGACCTTCATATACATCAATAACGTAATATAACCTAGCCTAACCCAACCGAACATCTCGGCGGTAATATTTGACCACATTCCAGTCTTGTTGGCCTCTACGTCTCCGAGGGACCTTCATATACATCAATAACGTAATATAACCTAACCTAACCCAACCTAACATCTCGGCGGTAACATTTGACAACATTCCTGGCGAATTGGCTTCTCCGTCTCCGTGGGACCCTTATATACATCAATAACGTAATATAACCAAGCATAACCCAACCTAACATGTCGGCGGTAATATTTGACAACATTCCTGGCGAGTTGGCATCTACGTCTCCCAGGGACCTTTATATACATCAATAACGTAATATAACCTAACCTAACCCAACCTAACATCTCGGCAGTAATATTTGGCAACATTCCTGGCGAGTTGGACCCTACGTCTCCGTGGGACACTTATATACATAAATAACGTAATCTAACCAAACATAACCCAACCTAATTTGTCGGGGGTAATATTTGACAACATTTCTGACGAGTTGGCATCTACGTCTCCGTGTAACCCTCATATACATCAATAACGTAATATAACGTAACCTATCCCAACCTAGCATCTCGGCGGTAATATTTGACAACATTCCTGGCGAGTTGGCATCTACGTCTCCGTGGGACCTTTATATACATCAATAACGTAATATAACCTAATCTAACCCAACCTAACACCTCGGCGGTAATATTTGACAAGATTCCTCGCGAGTTGGGTTCTACGTCTCCGTTTGACCTTCATATACATCAATAACGAAATATAACCTAACCTAAACCAACCTATCATCTCGGCGATAATATTTGACAACATTCCTGGCGATTTGACCTCCACGTCTCCGTGGGAACTTTATATACATCATTAACATAATATAAGCTAGCCTAACGCAATCTAACATCTCGGTGGTAACATTTTACCACATTCCTGGCTTGTTGGCCTCTGCGCCCCCGTGGGACATTTATATACGTCAATAACGTAATATAAGCTAACCTAACCCAACCTAACATCTCGGGGGTAATATTTGACAACATTCCCGGCGAGTTGGCCTCTACGTCTCCGTTTGACCTTCATATACATCAATAACGTAATATAACCTAACCTAACCCAACCTAACATCTCGGCGGTAATATTTGACAACATTCCTGGCGAGTTGGCTTCTCCGTCTCCGTGGGACTCTTATATACATCAATAATGTAATATAACCAAACCTAACCCAACCTAACATGTCGGGGGTAATATTTGACAATATTCCCGGCGAGTTGGCATCTACGTCTCCCTGGGACCTTTATATACATCAATAACGTAATATAACCTAACCTAACCCAACCTAACATCTCGGCGGTAACATTTGACAACATTCCTGGCGAGTTGGCTTCTCCGTCTCCGTGGGACCCTTATATACATCAATAACGTAATATAACCAAACATAACCCAACCTAACATGTCGGCGGTAATATTTGACAACATTCCTGGCGAGTTGGCATCTACGTCTCCCAGGGACCTTTATATACATCAATAACGTAATGTAACCTAACCTAACCCAACCTAACATCTCGGCAGTAATATTTGGCAACATTCCTGGCGAGTTGGACCCTACGTCTCCGTGGAACACTTATATACATAAATAACGTAATCTAACCAAACCTAACCCAACCTAATTTGTCGGGGGTAATATTTGACAACATTTCTGACGAGTTGGCCTCTACGTCTCCGTGTAACCCTCATATACATCAATAACGTAATATAACGTAACCTATCCCAACCTAGCATCTCGGTGGTAATATTTGACAACATTCCTGGCGCGTTGACTTCTCCGTCTGCGTGGGACCCTTATATACATCAATAACGTAATATAACCTAACCTAACCCAACCTAACATCTCGGCATTAATATTTGGCAACTTTCCTGGCGAGTTGGACCCTACGTCTCCGTGGGACACTTATATACATAAAAAACGTAATCTAACCAAACCTAACCCAACCTAATTTGTCGGGGGTAATATTTGACAACATTTCTGACGAGTTGGCCTCTACGTCTCCGTGTAACCCTCATATACATCAATAACGTAATATAACGTAACCTATCCCAACCTAGCATCTCGGCGGTAATATTTGACAACATTCCTGGCGAGTTGACTTCTCCGTCTCCGTGGGACCCTTATATACATCAATAATGTAATATAACCAAACCTAACCCAACCTAACATGTCGGGGGTAATATTTGACAACATTCCCGGCGAGTTGGCATCTACGTCTCCCTGGGACCTTTATATACATCAATAACGTAATATAACATAAGCTAACCCAATCTAACATCTCGGCCGTAATATTTGACCACATTACTGGCTTGTTGGCCTCTACGTCTCCGTGGGACCTTTATATACATCTATAACGTAATATAACCTAATATAACCCAACCTAACATCTCGGCGGTAATATTTGAAAACATTCCTGGCGAGTTGGCCTCTACGTCTCCGTTTGACCTTCATATACATCAATAACGTAATATAAGCTAACCTAACCCAACCTAACATCTCGGCGGTAATATTTCACAACATTCCTGGCGAGTTGGCCTCTACGTCTCCGTTTGACCTTCATATACATCAATAACGTAATATAACCTAGCCTAACCCAACCGAACATCTCGGCGGTAATATTTGACCACATTCCAGTCTTGTTGGCATCTACGTCTCCGTGGGACATTTATATACGTCAATTACGTAATATAACCTAACCTAACTCAACCTATCATCCCGGCGGTAATATTTGACAACATTCCTGGCGAGTTGGCCTCTACGTCTCCGCGGGACCTTTATATACATCAATAACGTAATATAACCTAACCTAACCCAACCTAACATCTCGGCGGTAATATTTGACAACATTCCTGGCGAGTTGGCCTCCACGTCCCCGAGGGACCTTTATATACATCATTAACATAATATAAGCTAGCCTAACCCAATCTAACATCTCGGTAGTAACATTTTACCACATTCCTGGCTTGTTGGCCTCTGCGCCTCCGTGGGACATTTATATACGTCAATTACGTAATATAACCTAACCTAACTCAACCTATCGTCCCGGCGGTAATATTTGACAACATTCCTGGCGAGTTGGCCTCTACGTCTCCGCGGGACCTTTATATACATCAATAACGTAATATAACCTAACCTAACCCAAACTAACATCTCGGCGGTAATATTTTACAACATTCCTGGCGAGTTGGCCTCTACGTCTCCGCGGGACCTTTATATACATCAATAACGTAATATAACCTAACCTAACCCAAACTAACATCTCGGCGGTAATATTTTACAACATTCCTGGCGAGTTGGCCTCTGCGCCTCCGTGGGACATTTATATACGTCAATAACGTAATATAACCTAACCTAACCCAATCTAACATCTCGGCCGTAATATTTGACCACATTACTGGCTTGTTGGCCTCTACGTCTCCGTGGGACCTTTATATACATCTATAACGTAATATAACCTAATATAACCCAACCTAACATCTCGGCGGTAATATTTGAAAACATTCCTGGCGAGTTGGCCTCTACGTCTCCGTTTGACCTTCATATACATCAATAACGTAATATAAGCTAACCTAACCCAACCTAACATCTCGGCGGTAATATTTCACAACATTCCTGGCGAGTTGGCCTCTACGTCTCCGTGGGACCCTTATATACATCAATAACGTAATATAACCAAGCATAACCCAACCTAACATGTCGGCAGTAATATTTGACAACATTCCTGGCGAGTTGGCATCTACGTCTCCCAGGGACCTTTATATACATCAATAACGTAATATAACCAAGCATAACCCAACCTAACATGTCGGCGGTAATATTTGACAACATTCCTGGCGAGTTGGCATCTACGTCTCCCAGGGACCTTTATATACATCAATAACGTAATATAACCTAACCTAACCCAACCTAACATCTCGGCAGTAATATTTGGCAACATTCCTGGCGAGTTGGACCCTACGTCTCCGTGGGACACTTATATACATAAATAACGTAATCTAACCAAACCTAACCCAACCTAATTTGTCGGGGGTAATATTTGACAACATTTCTGACGAGTTGGCATCTACGTCTCCGTGTAACCCTCATATACATCAATAACGTAATATAACGTAACCTATCCCAACCTAGCATCTCGGCGGTAATATTTGACAACATTCCTGGCGAGTTGGCATCTACGTCTCCGTGGGACCTTTATATACATCAATAACGTAATATAACCTAATCTAACCCAACCTAACACCTCGGCGGTAATATTTGACAAGATTCCTCGCGAGTTGGCTTCTACGTCTCCGTTTGACCTTCATATACATCAATAACGAAATATAACCTAACCTAAACCAACCTATCATCTCGGCGATAATATTTGACAACATTCCTGGCGATTTGACCTCCACGTCTCCGTGGGAACTTTATATACATCATTAACATAATATAAGCTAGCCTAACGCAATCTAACATCTCGGTGGTAACATTTTACCACATTCCTGGCTTGTTGGCCTCTGCGCCCCCGTGGGACATTTATATACGTCAATAACGTAATATAAGCTAACCTAACCCAACCTAACATCTCGGGGGTAATATTTGACAACATTCCCGGCGAGTTGGCCTCTACGTCTCCGTTTGACCTTCATATACATCAATAACGTAATATAACCTAACCTAACCCAACCTAACATCTCGGCGGTAATATTTGACAACATTCCTGGCGAGTTGGCTTCTCCGTCTCCGTGGGACTCTTATATACATCAATAATGTAATATAACCAAACCTAACGCAACCTAACATGTCGGGGGTAATATTTGACAACATTCCCGGCGAGTTGGCATCTACGTCTCCCTGGGACCTTTATATACATCAATAACGTAATATAACATAAGCTAACCCAATCTAACATCTCGGCCGTAATATTTGACCACATTACTGGCTTGTTGGCCTCTACGTCTCCGTGGGACCTTTATATACATCTATAACGTAATATAACCTAATATAACCCAACCTAACATCTCGGCGGTAATATTTGAAAACATTCCTGGCGAGTTGGCCTCTACGTCTCCGTTTGACCTTCATATACATCAATAACGTAATATAAGCTAACCTAACCCAACCTAACATCTCGGCGGTAATATTTCACAACATTCCTGGCGAGTTGGCCTCTACGTCTCCGTTTGACCTTCATATACATCAATAACGTAATATAACCTAGCCTAACCCAACCGAACATCTCGGCGGTAATATTTGACCACATTCCAGTCTTGTTGGCCTCTACGTCTCCGAGGGACCTTCATATACATCAATAACGTAATATAACCTAACCTAACCCAACCTAACATCTCGGCGGTAACATTTGACAACATTCCTGGCGAATTGGCTTCTCCGTCTCCGTGGGACCCTTATATACATCAATAACGTAATATAACCAAGCATAACCCAACCTAACATGTCGGCGGTAATATTTGACAACATTCCTGGCGAGTTGGCATCTACGTCTCCCAGGGACCTTTATATACATCAATAACGTAATATAACCTAACCTAACCCAACCTAACATCTCGGCGGTAATATTTGACAACATTCCTGGCGAGTTGGCTTCTCCGTCTCCGTGGGACTCTTATATACATCAATAATGTAATATAACCAAACCTAACCCAACCTAACATGTCGGGGGTAATATTTGACAATATTCCCGGCGAGTTGGCATCTACGTCTCCCTGGGACCTTTATATACATCAATAACGTAATATAACCTAACCTAACCCAACCTAACATCTCGGCGGTAACATTTGACAACATTCCTGGCGAGTTGGCTTCTCCGTCTCCGTGGGACCCTTATATACATCAATAACGTAATATAACCAAACATAACCCAACCTAACATGTCGGCGGTAATATTTGACAACATTCCTGGCGAGTTGGCATCTACGTCTCCCAGGGACCTTTATATACATCAATAACGTAATGTAACCTAACCTAACCCAACCTAACATCTCGGCAGTAATATTTGGCAACATTCCTGGCGAGTTGGACCCTACGTCTCCGTGGAACACTTATATACATAAATAACGTAATCTAACCAAACCTAACCCAACCTAATTTGTCGGGGGTAATATTTGACAACATTTCTGACGAGTTGGCCTCTACGTCTCCGTGTAACCCTCATATACATCAATAACGTAATATAACGTAACCTATCCCAACCTAGCATCTCGGTGGTAATATTTGACA
Source organism: Xylocopa violacea (assembly GCA_963969225.1). Classification (NCBI taxonomy): domain Eukaryota; kingdom Metazoa; phylum Arthropoda; class Insecta; order Hymenoptera; family Apidae; genus Xylocopa; species Xylocopa violacea. Next base: position 2,944,303 of record CAXAJV010000836.1, on the reverse strand, counting down.
ACATTCCTGGCGCGTTGACTTCTCCGTCTGCGTGGGACCCTTATATACATCAATAACGTAATATAACCTAACCTAACCCAACCTAACATCTCGGCATTAATATTTGGCAACATTCCTGGCGAGTTGGACCCTACGTCTCCGTGGGACACTTATATACATAAAAAACGTAATCTAACCAAACCTAACCCAACCTAATTTGTCGGGGGTAATATTTGACAACATTTCTGACGAGTTGGCCTCTACGTCTCCGTGTAACCCTCATATACATCAATAACGTAATATAACGTAACCTATCCCAACCTAGCATCTCGGCGGTAATATTTGACAACATTCCTGGCGAGTTGACTTCTCCGTCTCCGTGGGACCCTTATATACATCAATAATGTAATATAACCAAACCTAACCCAACCTAACATGTCGGGGGTAATATTTGACAACATTCCCGGCGAGTTGGCATCTACGTCTCCCTGGGACCTTTATATACATCAATAACGTAATATAACATAAGCTAACCCAATCTAACATCTCGGCCGTAATATTTGACCACATTACTGGCTTGTTGGCCTCTACGTCTCCGTGGGACCTTTATATACATCTATAACGTAATATAACCTAATATAACCCAACCTAACATCTCGGCGGTAATATTTGAAAACATTCCTGGCGAGTTGGCCTCTACGTCTCCGTTTGACCTTCATATACATCAATAACGTAATATAAGCTAACCTAACCCAACCTAACATCTCGGCGGTAATATTTCACAACATTCCTGGCGAGTTGGCCTCTACGTCTCCGTTTGACCTTCATATACATCAATAACGTAATATAACCTAGCCTAACCCAACCGAACATCTCGGCGGTAATATTTGACCACATTCCAGTCTTGTTGGCCTCTACGTCTCCGAGGGACCTTCATATACATCAATAACGTAATATAACCTAACCTAACCCAACCTAACATCTCGGCGGTAACATTTGACAACATTCCTGGCGAATTGGATTCTCCGTCTCCGTGGGACCCTTATATACATCAATAACGTAATCTAACCAAGCATAACCCAACCTAACATGTCGGCGGTAATATTTGACAACATTCCTGGCGAGTTGGCATCTACGTCTCCCAGGGACCTTTATATACATCAATAACGTAATATAACCTAACCTAACCCAACCTAACATCTCGGCAGTAATATTTGGCAACATTCCTGGCGAGTTGGACCCTACGTCTCCGTGGGACACTTATATACATAAATAACGTAATCTAACCAAACATAACCCAACCTAATTTGTCGGGGGTAATATTTGACAACATTTCTGACGAGTTGGCATCTACGTCTCCGTGTAACCCTCATATACATCAATAACGTAATATAACGTAACCTATCCCAACCTAGCATCTCGGCGGTAATATTTGACAACATTCCTGGCGAGTTGGCATCTACGTCTCCGTGGGACCTTTATATACATCAATAACGTAATATAACCTAATCTAACCCAACCTAACACCTCGGCGGTAATATTTGACAAGATTCCTCGCGAGTTGGCTTCTACGTCTCCGTTTGACCTTCATATACATCAATAACGAAATATAACCTAACCTAAACCAACCTATCATCTCGGCGATAATATTTGACAACATTCCTGGCGATTTGACCTCCACGTCTCCGTGGGAACTTTATATACATCATTAACATAATATAAGCTAGCCTAACGCAATCTAACATCTCGGTGGTAACATTTTACCACATTCCTGGCTTGTTGGCCTCTGCGCCCCCGTGGGACATTTATATACGTCAATAACGTAATATAAGCTAACCTAACCCAACCTAACATCTCGGGGGTAATATTTGACAACATTCCCGGCGAGTTGGCCTCTACGTCTCCGTTTGACCTTCATATACATCAATAACGTAATATAACCTAACCTAACCCAACCTAACATCTCGGCGGTAATATTTGACAACATTCCTGGCGAGTTGGCTTCTCCGTCTCCGTGGGACTCTTATATACATCAATAATGTAATATAACCAAACCTAACCCAACCTAACATGTCGGGGGTAATATTTGACAACATTCCCGGCGAGTTGGCATCTACGTCTCCCTGGGACCTTTATATACATCAATAACGTAATATAACCTAACCTAACCCAACCTAACATCTCGGCGGTAACATTTGACAACATTCCTGGCGAGTTGGCTTCTCCGTCTCCGTGGGACCCTTATATACATCAATAACGTAATATAACCAAACATAACCCAACCTAACATGTCGGCGGTAATATTTGACAACATTCCTGGCGAGTTGGCATCTACGTCTCCCAGGGACCTTTATATACATCAATAACGTAATGTAACCTAACCTAACCCAACCTAACATCTCGGCAGTAATATTTGGCAACATTCCTGGCGAGTTGGACCCTACGTCTCCGTGGAACACTTATATACATAAATAACGTAATCTAACCAAACCTAACCCAACCTAATTTGTCGGGGGTAATATTTGACAACATTTCTGACGAGTTGGCCTCTACGTCTCCGTGTAACCCTCATATACATCAATAACGTAATATAACGTAACCTATCCCAACCTAGCATCTCGGTGGTAATATTTGACAACATTCCTGGCGCGTTGACTTCTCCGTCTGCGTGGGACCCTTATATACATCAATAACGTAATATAACTTAACCTAACCCAACCTAACATCTCGGCATTAATATTTGGCAACATTCCTGGCGAGTTGGACCCTACGTCTCCGTGGGACACTTATATACATAAAAAACGTAATCTAACCAAACCTAACCCAACCTAATTTGTCGGGGGTAATATTTGACAACATTTCTGACGAGTTGGCCTCTACGTCTCCGTGTAACCCTCATATACATCAATAACGTAATATAACGTAACCTATCCCAACCTAGCATCTCGGCGGTAATATTTGACAACATTCCTGGCGAGTTGACTTCTCCGTCTCCGTGGGACCCTTATATACATCAATAACGTAATATAACCTAACCTAACCCAACCTAACATCTCGGCAGTAATATTTGACAACATTCCTGGCGAGTTGGCCCCTACGTCTCCGTGGGACACTTATATACATCAATAACGTAATATAACCAAACCTAACCCAACCTAATTTGTCGGGGGTAATATTTGACAACATTTCTGACGAGTTGGCCTCTACGTCTCCGTGTAACGCTCATATACATCAATAACGTAATATAACGTAACCTAACCCAACCTATCATCTCGGCGGTAATATTTGACAACATTCCTGGTGAGTTGGATTCTATGTATCCGTTTGACCTTCATATACATGAATAACGAAATATAACCTAACCTAAACCAACCTAACATGTCGGGGGTAAAATTTGACAACATTCCTGACGAGTTGGCCTCTACGTCTCCCTGTAAACCTCATATACATCAATAACTTAATATAACGTAACCTAACATAACCTATCATCTCGGCGGTAATATTTGACATCATTCCTGGCGAGTTGGCCTCTACGTCTCCGTTTGACCTTCATATACATCAATAACGAAACATAACCTAACCTAAACCAACCTATCATATCGGCGTTAATATTTGACAACATTCCTGGCGAGTTGGCCTCTACGTCTCCGTTTGACCTTCATATACATCAATAACGTAATATAACCTAACCTAACCCAACCTAACACCTCGGCGGTAATATTTGACAACATTCCTGGCGAGTTGGCTTCTCCGTCTCCGTGGGACCCCTGTATACATCAATAACGTAATATAACCAAACCTAAGCCAACCTAATATCTCGGCGGTAATATTTGACAACATTCCTGGCGAGTTGGCCTCTACGTCTCCGTTTGACCTTCATATACATCAATAACATAATATAACCTAACCTAACCCAATCTAACATCTCGGCCGTAATATTTGACCACATTACTGTCTTGTTGGCCTCTAAGTTTCCGTGGGACATTTATATAAATCAATAACGAAATATAACCTAACCTAACCCAACCTAGCATCTCGGCGATAATATTTGACAACATTCCTGGCGAGTTGGCCTCTACGTCTCCGCGGGACCTTTATATACATCTATAACGTAATATAACCTAATATAACCCAACCTAACATCTCGGCGGTAATATTTGAAAACATTCCTGGCGAGTTGGCCTCTACGTCTCCGTTTGACCTTCATATACATCAATAACGTAATATAACGTAACCTAACCCAACCTATCTTCTCGGTCGTAATATTTGACAACATTCCTGGCGAGTTGGCTTCTCCGTCTCCGTGGGACCCTTATATACATCAATAACGTAATATAACCTAACCTAACTCAACTTAAGATCTCGGCGATAATATTTGACAACATTCCTGGCTAGTTGGCCTCTACGTCTCCCTGGGACCTTTATATACATCATTAACGTAATGTAGCCTAACCTAAACCAACCTTACATCTCGGCGGTAATATTTGACAACATTCCTGGCGAGTTGGCATCTACGTCTCCGTTTGACCTTCATATACATCAATAACGTAGTATAACCTAACCTAACCCAACCTAACATCTCTGAGGTAATATTTGACAACATTCCTGGCGAGTTGGCTTCTCCGTCTCCGTGGGACCCTTATATACATCAATAGCGTAATATAACCAAACCTAACACAACCTAACATCTCGGCGATAATATTTGACAACATTCCTGTCGAGTTGGCATGTACGTCTCCCTGGGACCTTTATATACATCAATAACGTAATATGACCTAACCTAAACCAACCTATCATCTGGGCGATAATATTTGACAACATTCCTGGCGAGTTGGCATCTACGTCTCCGTTTGACCTTCATCTACATCAATAACGTAACATAACCTAACCTAACCCAATCTAACATCTCGGCGGTAATATTTGACCACATTCCAGACCTGTTGGCCTCTACGTCACCGTGCGACCTTTATATACATCAATAACGTAATATAACCTAACCTAACCCAACCTAACATCTCTGCGGTAACATTTGACAACATTCCTGGCGAGTTGGCTTCTCCGTCTCCGTGGGACCCTTATATACATCAATAACGTAATATAACCAAACCTAACCCAACCTAACATGTCGGCGGTAATATTTGACAGCATTCCTGGCGAGTTGGCATCTACATCTCCCTGTGACCATTATATACATCAATAACGTAATATAACCTAACCTAACCCAACCTAACATCTCTGCGGTAATATTTGACAACATTCCTGGCGAGTTGGCTTCTCCGTCTCCGTGGGACCCTTATATACATCAATAGCGTAATATAACCAAACCTAACCCAACATAACATCTCGGCTGTAATATTTGACAACATTCCTGGCGAGTTGACATCTACGTCTCCCTAGGACCTTTATATACATCAATAACGTAATATAACCTAACCTAACCCAACGTAACATCTCGGCGATAATATTTGACAACATTCCTGGCGAGTTGGCATGTACGTCTCCCTGGGACATTTATATACATCAATAACGTAATATGACCTAACATAAACCAACCTATCATCTCGGCGATAATATTTGACAACATTCCTTCCTAGTTGGACTCTACGTCTCCGTGCGACCTTTATATACATCAATAACGTAATATAACCTAACCTAACTCAACTTAACATCTCGGCGATAATATTTGACAACATTCCTGGCGAGTTGTCCTCTACGTCTCCGTTTGACCTTCATATACATCAATAACGTAATATAACCTAACCTAACCCAACCTAACATCTCTGAGGTAATATTTGACAACATTCCTGGCGAGTTGGCTTCTCCGTCTCCGTGGGACCCTTATATACATCAATAGCGTAATATAACCAAACCTAACACAACCTAACATCTCGGCGATAATATTTGACAACATTCCTGGCGAGTTGGCATGTACGTCTCCCTGGGACCTTTATATACATCAATAACGTAATATGACCTAACCTAAACCAACCTATCATCTGGGCGATAATATTTGACAACATTCCTGGCGAGTTGGCATCTACGTCTTCGTTTGACCTTCATATACATCAATAACGTAACATAACCTAACCTAACCCAATCTAACATCTCGGCGGTAATATTTGACCACATTCCAGACTTGTTGGCCTCTACGTCACCGTGCGACCTTTATATACATCAATAACGTAATATAACCTAACCTAACCCAACCTAACATCTCTGCGGTAACATTTGACAACATTCCTGGCGTGTTGGCTTCTCCGTCTCCGTGGGACCCTTATATACATCAATAACGTAATATAACCAAACCTAACCCAACCTAACATGTCGGCGGTAATATTTGACAGCATTCCTGGCGAGTTGGCATCTACATCTCCCTGGGACCATTATATACATCAATAACGTAATATGACCTAACCTAAACCAACCTATCATCTCGGCGATAATATTTGACAACATTCCTGGCTAGTAGGCCTCTACGTCTCCGTTTGACCTTCATATACATCAATAACGTAATATAACCTAACCTAACCCAATCTAACATCTCGGCGGCAATATTTGACAACATTCCTGGCGAGTTGGCTTCTCCGTCTCCGTGGGACCCTTATATACATCAATAGCGTAATATAACCAAACCTAATCCAACCTAACATCTCGGCTGTAATATTTGACAACATTCTTGGCAAGTTGACATCTACGTATCCCTGGGACCTTTATATACATCAATAACGTAATATAACCTAACCTAACTCAACTTAACATCTCGGCGATAATATTTGACAACATTCCTGGCGAGTTGGCATGTACGTCTCCCTGGGACCTTTATATACATCAATAACGTAATATGACCTAACCTACACCAACCTATCATCTCGGCGATAATATTTGACAACATTCCTGGCTAGTTGGCCCCTACGTCTCCGTGCGACCTTTATATACATCAATAACGTAGTATAACCTAACCTAACCCAACCTAACACCTCGGCGGTAATATTTGACAACATTCCTGGCGAGTTGTCCTCTACGTCTCCGTTTGACCTTCATATACATCAATAACGTAATATAACCTAACCTAACCCAACCTAACATCTCTGAGGTAATATTTGACAACATTCCTGGCAAGTTGGCTTCTCCGTCTCCGTGCGACCCTTATATACATCAATAACGTAATATAACCAAACCTAACCCAACCTAACATGTCGGCGGTAATATTTAACAGCATTCCTGGCGAGTTGGCATCTACATCTCCCTGGGACCATTATATACATCAATAACGTAATATAACCTAACCTAACCCAACGTAACATCACGGCGATAATATTTCACAACATTCCTGGCGATTTGGCATCTACGTCTCCGTTTGACCTTCATATACATCAATAACGTAATATAACCTAACCTAACCCAACCTAACATCTCTGAGGTAATATTTGACAACATTCCTGGCGAGTTGGCTTCTCCGTCTCCGTGGGACCATTATATAGATCAATAGCGTAATATAACCAAACCTAACACAACCTAACATCTCGGCGATAATATTTGACAACATTCCTGGCGAGTTGGCATGTACGTCTCCCTGGGACCTTTATATACATCAATAACGTAATATGACCTAACCGAAACCAACCTATCATCTGGGCGATAATATTTGACAACATTCCTGGCGAGTTGGCATCTACGTCTCCGTTTGACCTTCATATACATCAATAACGTAACATAACCTAACCTAACCCAGTCTAACATCTCGGCGGTAATATTTGACCACATTCCAGACTTGTTGGCCTCTACGTCACCGTGCGACCTTTATATACATCAATAACGTAATATAACCTAACCTAACCCAACCTAACATCTCTGCGGTAACATTTGACAACATTCCTGGCGAGTTGGCTTCTCCGTCTCCGTGGGACCCTTATATACATCAATAACTTAATATAACCAAACCTAACCCAACCTAACATGTCGGCGGTAATATTTGACAGCATTCCTGTCGAGTTGGCATCTACATCTCCCTGTGACCATTATATACATCAATAACGTAATATAACCTAACCTATCCCAACGTAACATCTCGGCGATAATATTTGACAACATTCCTGGCGAGTTGGCATGTACGTCTCCCTGGGACATTTATATACATCAATAACGTAATATGACTTAACCTAAACCAACCTATCATCTCGGCGATAATATTTGACAACATTCCTGGCTAGTTGGACTCTACGTCTCCGTGCGAACTTTATATACATCAATAACGTAATATAACCTAACCTAACTCAACTTAACATCTCGGCGATAATATTTGACAACATTCCTGGCTAGTTGGCCTCTACGTCTCCGTGCGACCTTTATATACATCAATAACGTAATATAACCTAACCTAAGCCAACCTAACATCTCGGCCGCAATATTTGACAACATTCCTTGCGAGTTGGCTTCTCCGTCTCCGTGGGACCCTTATATACATCAATAAAGTAATATAACCAAATCTAACCCAACCTAACATCTCGGCGATAATATTTGACAACATTCCTGGCGAGTTGTCCTCTACGTCTCCGTTTGACCTTCATATACATCAATAACGTAATATATCCAAACCTAACCCAACCGAACATGTCGGCGGTAATATTTGACAACATTCCTGGCGAGTTGGCTTCTACGTCTCCGTTTGACCTTCATATACATCAATAACGTAATATAACCTAACCTAACCCAACCTAACATCTCTGAGGTAATATTTGACAACATTCCTGGCGAGTTGGCTTCTCCGTCTCCGTGGGACCCTTATATACATCAATAGCGTAATATAACCAAACCTAACACAACCTAACATCTCGGCGATAATATTTGACAACATTCCTGGCGAGTTGGCATGTACGTCTCCCTGGGACCTTTATATACATCAATAACGTAATATAACCTAACTTAACCCAACGTAACATCTCGGCGATAATATTTGACAACATTCCTGGCGAGTTGGCATGTACGTCTCCCTGGGACATTTGTATACATCAATAACGTAATATGACCTAACCTAAACCAACCTATCATCTCGGCGATAATATTTGACAACATTCCTGGCTAGTTGGCCCCTACGTCTCCGTGCGACCTTTATATACATCAATAACGTAGTATAACCTAACCTAACCCAACCTAACACCTCGGCGGTAATATTTGACCACATTCATGGCTTGTTGGCCTCAACGTCTCCGTGGGACCTTTATATACATCAATAACGTAATATAACCTAACCTAAGCCAACCTAACATCTCGGCCGCAATATTTGACAACATTCCTTGCGAGTTGGCTTCTCCGTCTCCGTGGGACCCTTATATACATCAATAACGTAATATAACCAAATCTAACCCAACCTAACATCTCGGCGGTAATATTTGAAAACATTCCTTGCGAGTTGGCATGTACGTCTCCCTGGGACCTTTATATACACGAATAACGTAATATGACCTAACCTAAACCAACCTATCATCTGGGCGATAATATTTGACAACATTCCTGGCGAGATGGCATCTACGTCTCCGTTTGACCTTCATATACATCAATAACGTAATATAACCTAACCTAACCCAATCTAACATCTCGGCGGTAATATTTGACCACATTCCAGACTTGTTGGCCTCTACGTCACCGTGCGACCTTTATATACATCAATAACGTAATATAACCTAATCTAACCCAACCTATCATCTCGGCGGTAATATTTGACAACATTCCTGGCTAGTTGGCCCCTACGTCTCCGTGCGACCTTTATATACATCAATAACGTAGTATAACCTAACCTAACCCAACCTAACACCTCGGCGGTAATATTTGACCACATTCATGGCTTGTTGGCCTCAACGTCTCCGTGGGACCTTTATATACATCAATAACGTAATATAACCTAACCTAACCCAACGTAACATCTCGGCGATAATACTTGACAACATTCCTGGCGAGTTGGCATGTACGTCTCCCTGGGACATTTATATACATCAATAACGTAATATGACCTAACCTAAACCAAACTATCATCTCGGCGATAATATTTGACAACATTCCTGGCTAGTTGGACTCTACGTCTCCGTGCGACCTTTATATACATCAATAACGTAATATAACCTAACCTAACTCAACTTAACATCTCGGCGATAATATTTGACAACATTCCTGGCTAGTTGGCCTCTACGTCTCCGTGCGACCTTTATATACATCAATAACGTAATATAACCTAACCTAAGCCAACCTAACATCTCGGCCGCAATATTTGACAACATTCCTTGCGAGTTGGCTTCTCCGTCTCCGTGGGACCCTTAAATACATCAATAAAGTAATATAACCAAATCTAACCCAACCTAACATCTCGGCGGTAATATTTGAAAACATTCCTGGCGAGTTGGCCTCCACGTCTCCGTTTGACCTTCATATACATCAATAAGGTAATATAACCTAACCTAACCCAATCTAACATCTCGGCGGTAATATTTGACAACATTCCTGGCGAGTTGTCCTCTGCGTCTCCGTTTGACCTTCATATACATCAATAACGTAATATAACCAAACCTAACCCAACCTAACATGTCGGCGGTAATATTTGACAACATGCCTGGCGAGTTGGCTTCTCCGTCTCCGTGTGACCCTTATATACATCAATAACGTAATATAACCTAACCTAACTCAACTTAACATCTCGGCGATAATATTTGACAACATTCCTGGCTAGTTGGCATGTACGTCTCCCTGGGACCTTTATATACATCAATAACGTAATATGACCTAACCTAAACCAACCTATCATCTCGGCGATAATATTTGACAACATTCCTGGCTAGTTGGCCTCTACGTCTCCGTGCGACCTTTATATACATCAATAACGTAATATAACTTAATCTAACCCAACCTAACACCTCGGCGGTAATATTTGACCACATTCATGGCTTGTTGGCCTCAACGTCTCCGTGGGACCTTTATATACATCAATAACGTAATATAACCTAACCTAAGCCAACCTAACATCTCGGCCGCAATATTTGACAACTTTCCTGGCGATTTGGCCTCTACGTCACCGTGCGACATTTATATACATCAATAACGTAATATATCCTATCCTAACCCAACCTAACACTTCGGCGGTAATATTTGACAACATTCCTTGCGAGTTGGCTTCTCCGACTGCGTGGGACCCTTATATACATCAATAACGTAATATAACCAAATCTAACCCAACCTATCATGTCGGCGGTAATATTTGACAACATTCCTGGCGATTTGGCATCTACGTCTCCGTTTGGCCTTCATATACATCAATAACGTAATATAACCTAACCCAACCCAACCTAACACCTCGGCGGTAATATTTGACCACACTCATGGCTTGTTGGCCTCAACGTCTCCGTGGGACCTTTATATACATCAATAACGTAATATAATCTAACCTAAGCCAACCTAACATCTCGGCCGCAATATTTGACAACATTCCTGGCGATTTAGCATCTACGTCTCCGTTTGACCTTCATATACATCAATAACGTAATATAACCTAACCTAACCCAACCTAACATCTCGGCGGTAATATTTGACAACATTCCTAGGGAGTTGGCTTCTCCGTCTCCGTGGGACACTTATATACATCAATAGCGTAATATAACCAAACCTAACCTAACCTAACATGTCGGCGGTAATATTTGACAACATTCCTGGCGAGATGGCATCTACTTCTCCCTGGGACCATTATATACATCAGTAACGTAATATAACCTAACCTAACCCAACCTAACATCTCGGCGATAATATTTGACAACATTCCTGGCGAATTGGCATCTACGTCTCCGTTTGACCTTCATATACATCAATAACGTAATATAACCTAACCTAACCCAACCTAACATCACGGCGGTAATATTTGACAACATTACTAGCGAGTTGGCTTCTCCGTCTCCGTGGGACCCTTATGTACATCAATAACGTAATATAACCAAACCTAACCCAACCTAACATGTCGGGGGTAATATTTGACAACATTCCTGCCGCGTTGGCCTCTACGTCTCGGTGAAACCATCATATACATCAATAACGTAATATAACGTAACCTAACTCAACTTATCATCTCGGCGGCAATATTTGACAACATGCCTGGCGAGTTGGCCTCTACGTTTCCGTGGGACCTTTATATAGATCTATAACGTAATATAACCAAATCTAACCCAACCTATCATGTCGGCGGTAATATTTGACAACATTCCTGGCGATTTGGCATCTACGTCTCCGTTTGACCTTCATATACATCAATAACGTAATATAACCTAACCTAACTCAACTTAACATCTCGGCGATAATATTTGACAACATTCCTGGCTAGTTGGCATGTACGTCTCCCTGGGACCTTTATATACATCAATAACGTAATATGACCTAACCTAAACCAACCTATCATCTCGGCGATAATATTTGACAACATTCCTGGCTAGTTGGCCTCTACGTCTCCGTGCGACCTTTATATACATCAATAACGTAATATAACTTAATCTAACACAACCTAACACCTCGGCGGTAATATTTGACCACATTCATGGCTTGTTGGCCTCAACGTCTCCGTGGGACCTTTATATACATCAATAACGTAATATAATCTAACCTAAGCCAACCTAACATCTCGGCCGCAATATTTGACAACATTCCTGGCGATTTAGCATCTACGTCTCCGTTTGACCTTCATATACATCAATAACGTAATATAACCTAACCTAACCCAACCTAACATCTCGGCGGTAATATTTGACAACATTCCTAGGGAGTTGGCTTCTCCGTCTCCGTGGGACACTTATATACATCAATAGCGTAATATAACCAAACCTAACCTAACCTAACATGTCGGCGGTAATATTTGACAACATTCCTGGCGAGATGGCATCTACTTCTCCCTGGGACCTTTATATACATCAGTAACGTAATATAACCTAACCTAACCCAACCTAACATCTCGGCGATAATATTTGACAACATTCCTGGCGAATTGGCATCTACGTCTCCGTTTGACCTTCATATACATCAATAACGTAATATAACCTAACCTAACCCAACCTAACATCACGGCGGTAATATTTGACAACATTACTAGCGAGTTGGCTTCTCCGTCTCCGTGGGACCCTTATGTACATCAATAACGTAATATAACCAAACCTAACCCAACCTAACATGTCGGGGGTAATATTTGACAACATTCCTGCCGCGTTGGCCTCTACGTCTCGGTGAAACCATCATATACATCAATAACGTAATATAACGTAACCTAACTCAACTTATCATCTCGGCGGCAATATTTGACAACATGCCTGGCGAGTTGGCCTCTACGTTTCCGTGGGACCTTTATATACATCTATAACGTAATATAACCAAATCTAACCCAACCTATCATGTCGGCGGTAATATTTGACAACATTCCTGGCGATTTGGCATCTACGTCTCCGTTTGACCTTCATATACATCAATAACGTAATATAACCTAACCTAACCCAACCTAACATCTCTGAGGTAATATTTGACAACATTCCTGGCGAGTTGGCTTCTCCGTCTCCCTGGGACCTTTATATACATCAATAACGTAATATAACCTAACCTAACCCAACCTAACATCTCGGCGGTAATATTTGACAACATTCCTGGCGAGTTGGCCTCTACGTCTCCGCTTGACCTTCATATACATCAATAACGAAATATAACCTATGCTAAACCAACCTATCATCTGGGCGATAATATTTGACAACATTCCTGGCGAGTTGGCCTCTACGCGTCCGTGGGATCTTTATGTACATCAATAACGTAATATAACATAAGCTAACCCAATCTAACATCTCTGCGGTAATATTTGACAACATTCCTGGCGAGTTGGCCTCTACGTCTCCGTGGGACCTTTATATACATCAGTAACATAATATAAGCTAGCCTAAACCAATCTAACATATCGGTGCTAATATTTGACAACATTCCTGGCGAGTTGGCCTCTACGTCTCCGTGTAACCCTCATATACATCAATAACGTAATATAACGTAACCTAACCCAACCTATCATGTCGGCGGTAATATTTGACCACATTCATGGCTTGTTGGCCTCTACGTCTCCGTGGGACCTTTATATACATCAATAACGTAATATAACCTAACCTAACCCAACCTAACATCTCGGCCGCAATATTTGACAACATTCCTTGCGAGTTGGCTTCTCCGTCTCCGTGGGACCCTTATATACATCAATAACGTAATATAACCAAACCTAACCCAACCTAACATCTCGGCGGTAATATTTGACAACATTCCTGGCGAGTTGGCCTCTACGTCTCCGTGGGACCATTATATACATCAATAACGTAATATAACCAAACCTAACCCAATCTAACATGTCGGGGGTAATATTTGACAACATACCTGACGAGTTGGCCTCTACGTCTCCGTTTGACCTTTATACACATCAACAACGTAATATAACTTAACCTAACCCAACCTAACATCTCGGCGGTAATATTTGACAACATTCCTAGCGAGTTGGCTTCTCCGTCTCCGTGGGACCCTTATATACATCAATAGCGTAATATAACCAAACCTAACCTAACCTAACATGTCGGCGGTAATATTTGACAACATTCCTGGCGAGATGGCATCTACTTCTCCCTGGGACCTTTATATACATCAGTAACGTAATATAACCTAACCTAACCCAACCTAACATCTCGGCGATAATATTTGACAACATTCCTGGCGAGTTGGCATCTACGTCTCCGTTTGACCTTCATATACATCAATAACGTAATATAACCTAACCTAACCCAACCTAACATCACGGCGGTAATATTTGACAACATTACTAGCGAGTTGGCTTCTCCGTCTCCGTGGGACCCTTATGTACATCAAGAACGTAATATAACCAAACCTAACCCAACCTAACATGTCGGGGGTAATATTTGACAACATTCCTGCCGCGTTGGCCTCTACGTCTCGGTGAAACCATCATATACATCAATAACGTAATATAACGTAACCTAACTCAACTTATCATCTCGGCGGCAATATTTGACAACATGCCTGGCGAGTTGGCCTCTACGTTTCCGTGGGACCTTTATATACATCTATAACGTAATATAACCAAATCTAACCCAACCTATCATGTCGGCGGTAATATTTGACAACATTCCTGGCGATTTGGCATCTACGTCTCCGTTTGACCTTCATATACATCAATAACGTAATATAACCTAACCTAACCCAACCTAACATCTCTGAGGTAATATTTGACAACATTCCTGGCGAGTTGGCTTCTCCGTCTCCCTGGGACCTTTATATACATCAATAACGTAATATAACCTAACCTAACCCAACCTAACATCTCGGCGGTAATATTTGACAACATTCCTGGCGAGTTGGCCTCTACGTCTCCGCTTGACCTTCATATACATCAATAACGAAATATAACCTATGCTAAACCAACCTATCATCTGGGCGATAATATTTGACAACATTCCTGGCGAGTTGGCCTCTACGCGTCCGTGGGATCTTTATGTACATCAATAACGTAATATAACATAAGCTAACCCAATCTAACATCTCTGCGGTAATATTTGACAACATTCCTGGCGAGTTGGCCTCTACGTCTCCGTGGGACCTTTATATACATCAGTAACATAATATAAGCTAGCCTAAACCAATCTAACATATCGGTGCTAATATTTGACAACATTCCTGGCGAGTTGGCCTCTACGTCTCCGTGTAACCCTCATATACATCAATAACGTAATATAACGTAACCTAACCCAACCTATCATGTCGGCGGTAATATTTGACCACATTCATGGCTTGTTGGCCTCTACGTCTCCGTGGGACCTTTATATACATCAATAACGTAATATAACCTAACCTAACCCAACCTAACATCTCGGCCGCAATATTTGACAACATTCCTTGCGAGTTGGCTTCTCCGTCTCCGTGGGACCCTTATATACATCAATAACGTAATATAACCAAACCTAACCCAACCTAACATCTCGGCGGTAATATTTGACAACATTCCTGGCGAGTTGGCCTCTACGTCTCCGTGGGACCATTATATACATCAATAACGTAATATAACCAAACCTAACCCAATCTAACATGTCGGGGGTAATATTTGACAACATACCTGACGAGTTGGCCTCTACGTCTCCGTTTGACCTTTATACACATCAACAACGTAATATAACTTAACCTAACCCAACCTAACATCTCGGCGGTAATATTTGACAACATTCCTTGCGAGTTGGCTTCTCCGTCTCCGTGGGACCCTTATATACATCAATAACGTAATATAACCAAACCTAACCCAACCTAACATCTCGGCGGTAATATTTGACAACATTCCTGGCGAGTTGGCCTCTACGTCTCCGTGGGACCATTATATACATCAATAACGTAATATAACCAAACCTAACCCAATCTAACATGTCGGGGGTAATATTTGACAACATACCTGACGAGTTGGCCTCTACGTCTCCGTTTGACCTTTATACACATCAACAACGTAATATAACTTAACCTAACCCAACCTAACATCTCGGCGGTAATATTTGACAACATTCCTAGCGAGTTGGCTTCTCCGTCTCCGTGGGACCCTTATATACATCAATAGCGTAATATAACCAAACCTAACCTAACCTAACATGTCGGCGGTAATATTTGACAACATTCCTGGCGAGATGGCATCTACTTCTCCCTGGGACCTTTATATACATCAGTAACGTAATATAACCTAACCTAACCCAACCTAACATCTCGGCGATAATATTTGACAACATTCCTGGCGAGTTGGCATCTACGTCTCCGTTTGACCTTCATATACATCAATAACGTAATATAACCTAACCTAACCCAACCTAACATCACGGCGGT
Organism: Xylocopa violacea; assembly: GCA_963969225.1. Taxonomy (NCBI): domain Eukaryota; kingdom Metazoa; phylum Arthropoda; class Insecta; order Hymenoptera; family Apidae; genus Xylocopa; species Xylocopa violacea. The sequence continues at coordinate 2,927,419 of CAXAJV010000836.1, read as the reverse complement.
AATATTTGACAACATTACTAGCGAGTTGGCTTCTCCGTCTCCGTGGGACCCTTATGTACATCAAGAACGTAATATAACCAAACCTAACCCAACCTAACATGTCGGGGGTAATATTTGACAACATTCCTGCCGCGTTGGCCTCTACGTCTCGGTGAAACCATCATATACATCAATAACGTAATATAACGTAACCTAACTCAACTTATCATCTCGGCGGCAATATTTGACAACATGCCTGGCGAGTTGGCCTCTACGTTTCCGTGGGACCTTTATATACATCTATAACGTAATATAACCAAATCTAACCCAACCTATCATGTCGGCGGTAATATTTGACAACATTCCTGGCGATTTGGCATCTACGTCTCCGTTTGACCTTCATATACATCAATAACGTAATATAACCTAACCTAACCCAACCTAACATCTCTGAGGTAATATTTGACAACATTCCTGGCGAGTTGGCTTCTCCGTCTCCCTGGGACCTTTATATACATCAATAACGTAATATAACCTAACCTAACCCAACCTAACATCTCGGCGGTAATATTTGACAACATTCCTGGCGAGTTGGCCTCTACGTCTCCGCTTGACCTTCATATACATCAATAACGAAATATAACCTATGCTAAACCAACCTATCATCTGGGCGATAATATTTGACAACATTCCTGGCGAGTTGGCCTCTACGCGTCCGTGGGATCTTTATGTACATCAATAACGTAATATAACATAAGCTAACCCAATCTAACATCTCTGCGGTAATATTTGACAACATTCCTGGCGAGTTGGCCTCTACGTCTCCGTGGGACCTTTATATACATCAGTAACATAATATAAGCTAGCCTAAACCAATCTAACATATCGGTGCTAATATTTGACAACATTCCTGGCGAGTTGGCCTCTACGTCTCCGTGTAACCCTCATATACATCAATAACGTAATATAACGTAACCTAACCCAACCTATCATGTCGGCGGTAATATTTGACCACATTCATGGCTTGTTGGCCTCTACGTCTCCGTGGGACCTTTATATACATCAATAACGTAATATAACCTAACCTAACCCAACCTAACATCTCGGCCGCAATATTTGACAACATTCCTTGCGAGTTGGCTTCTCCGTCTCCGTGGGACCCTTATATACATCAATAACGTAATATAACCAAACCTAACCCAACCTAACATCTCGGCGGTAATATTTGACAACATTCCTGGCGAGTTGGCCTCTACGTCTCCGTGGGACCATTATATACATCAATAACGTAATATAACCAAACCTAACCCAATCTAACATGTCGGGGGTAATATTTGACAACATACCTGACGAGTTGGCCTCTACGTCTCCGTTTGACCTTTATACACATCAACAACGTAATATAACTTAACCTAACCCAACCTAACATCTCGGCGGTAATATTTGACAACATTCCTAGCGAGTTGGCTTCTCCGTCTCCGTGGGACCCTTATATACATCAATAGCGTAATATAACCAAACCTAACCTAACCTAACATGTCGGCGGTAATATTTGACAACATTCCTGGCGAGATGGCATCTACTTCTCCCTGGGACCTTTATATACATCAGTAACGTAATATAACCTAACCTAACCCAACCTAACATCTCGGCGATAATATTTGACAACATTCCTGGCGAGTTGGCATCTACGTCTCCGTTTGACCTTCATATACATCAATAACGTAATATAACCTAACCTAACCCAACCTAACATCACGGCGGTAATATTTGACAACATTACTAGCGAGTTGGCTTCTCCGTCTCCGTGGGACCCTTATGTACATCAAGAACGTAATATAACCAAACCTAACCCAACCTAACATGTCGGGGGTAATATTTGACAATATTCCTGCCGCGTTGGCCTCTACGTCTCGGTGAAACCATCATATACATCAATAACGTAATATAACGTAACCTAACTCAACTTATCATCTCGGCGGCAATATTTGACAACATGCCTGGCGAGTTGGCCTCTACGTTTCCGTGGGACCTTTATATACATCTATTACGTAATATAACCAAATCTAACCCAACCTATCATGTCGGCGGTAATATTTGACAACATTCCTGGCGATTTGGCATCTACGTCTCCGTTTGACCTTCATATACATCAATAACGTAATATAACCTAACCTAACCCAACCTAACATCTCTGAGGTAATATTTGACAACATTCCTGGCGAGTTGGCTTCTCCGTCTCCGTGGGACCATTATATACATCAATAGCGTAATATAACCAAACCTAACACAACCTAACATCTCGGCGATAATATTTGACAACATTCCTGGCGAGTTGGCATGTACGTCTCCCTGGGAACTTTATATACATCAATAACGTAATATGACCTAACCTAAACCAACCTATCATCTGGGCGATAATATTTGACAACATTCCTGGCGAGTTGGCATCTACGTCTCCGTTTGACAATCATATACATCAATAACGTAATATAACCTAACCTAACCCAATCTAACATCTCGGCGGTAATATTTGACCACATACCAGACTTGTTGGCCTCTACGTCACCGTGCGACCTTTATATACATCAATAACGTAATATAACCTAACCTAACCCAACCTAACACTTCGGCGGTAATATTTGAAAACATTCCTGTCGAGTTGGCTTCTCCGTCTCCGTGGGACGGTTATATAGATCAATAACGTAATATAACCAAACCTAACCCAACCTAACATGTCGGGGGTAATATTTGACAACATTCCTGGCGAGTTGGCCTCTACGTCTCCGTTTGACCTTCATATACATCAATAACGTAATATAACCTAACCTAACCCAACGTAATATCTCGGCGGTAATATTTGACAACATTCCTGGCGAATTGGCATGTACGTCACCCTGGGACATTTATATACATCAATAACGTAATATAACCAAACCTAACCCAACCTAACATGTCGGGGGTAATATTTGACAACGTTCCTGGCAAGTTGGCCTCTACGTCTCCGTTTGACCTTCATATACATCAATAGCGTAATATAACCTAACCTAACCCAACCTAACATGTCGGGGGTAATATTTGACAACATTCCTGGCGCGTTGGCCTCTACGTCTCGGTGAAACCATCATATACATCAATAACGTAATATAACGTAACCCAACTCAACTTATCATCTCGGCGGCAATATTTGACAACATTCCTGGCGAGTTGGCCTCTACGTTTCCGTGGGACCTTTATATACATATATAACGTAATATAACCTAACCTAACCCAACCTAACATCTCGGCGGTAATATTTGAAAACATTCCTGGCCAGTTGGCCTCTACGTCTCGGTTTGACCTTTGGATACATCAAGAACGTAATATAACCTAACCTAACCCAACCTAACATCTCGGCGGTAATATTTGACAACATTCCTGGCGAGTTGGATTCTCCGTCTCCGTGGGACCCTTATATACATCAATAACGTAATATAACCAAACCTAACCCAACCTAACATGTCGGGGGTAATATTTGACAACATTCCTGACGAGTTGGCCTCTACGTCTCCGTGTAACCCTCATATACATCAATAACGTAATATAACGTAACCTAACCCAACCTATCATCTCGGCGGTAATATTTGTCAACATTCCTGGCGAGTGGGCTTCTCCGTTTCCGTGGGACCCTTATATACATCAATAACGTAATATAACCAAACCTAACCCAACCTAACATTTCGGTGGTAATATTTGAAAACATTCCTGGCGAGTTGGCATCTACGTCTCCCTGGGACCTTTATATACATCAATAACGTAATATAACCTAACCTAACCCAACATAACATCTCTGCGGTAACATTTGACAACATTCCTGGCGAGTTGGCCTCTACGTCTCCGTTTGACCTTCATATACATCAATAACGAAATATAACCTAAGCTAAACCAACCTATCATCTGGGCGATAATATTTGACAACATTCCTGGCGAGTTGGCCTCTACGCGTCCGTGGGATCTTTATATACATCAATAACGTAATATAACATAAGCTAACCCAATCTAACATCTCGGCGGTAATATTTGACAACATTCCTGGCGAGTTGGCCTCTACGTCTCCGTGGGACCTTTATATACATCAGTAACATAATATAAGCTAGCCTAACCCAATCTAACATATCGGTGCTAATATTTGACAACATTCCTGGCGAGTTGGCCTCTACGTCTCCGTGGGATCTTTATATACATCAATAACGTAATATAACCTAACCTAAACCAATCTAACATCTCGCCGGTAATATCTGACAACATTCCTGGCGAGTTGACATTTACGTCTCCGTGTAACCCTCATAAACGTCAATAACGTAATATAACCTAACCTAACCTAACCTAACATCTCGGCGGTAATATGTGACAGCATTCCTGGCGAGTTGGCTTCTCCGTCTCCGTGGGACCCTTATATACATCAATAACGTAATATAACCAAACCTATCCCAAACTAACATGTACGGGGTAATATTTGACAACATTCCTGACGAGTTGGACTCTACGTATCCGTGTAACCCTCATATACATCAATAACGTAATATAACGTAACCTAACCCAATCTAACATATCGGTGCTAATATTTGACAACATTCCTGGCGAGTTGGCCTCTACGTCTCCGTGGGATCTTTATATACATCAATAACGTAATATAACCTAACCTAACCCAACCTAACATCTCGGCCGCAATATTTGACAACATTCCTTGCGAGTTGGCTTCTCCGTCTCCGTGGGACCCTTATATACATCAATAACGTAATATAACCAAACCTAACCAAACCTAACATCTCGGCGGTAATATTTGAAAACATTCCTGGCGAGATGGCCTCTACGTCTCCGTTTGACCTTCATATACATCAATAACGTAATATAACCTAACCTAACCCAACCTAACATCTCGTCGGTAATATTTGACAACATTCCTGGCGAGTTGGCTTCTCCGTCTCCGTGGGACCCTTATATACATCAATCACGTAATATAAACAAACCTAACCCAACCTAACATGTCGGGGGTAATATTTGACAACATTTCTGACGAGTTGGCGTCTACGTCTCCGTGTAACCCTCATATACATCAATAACGTAATATAACGTAACCTAACCCTACCTATCATCTCGGCGGTAATATTTGACCACATTCATGGCTTGTTGGCCTCTACGTCTCCGTGGGACCTTTATATACATCAATAACGTAACATAACCTAACCTAACCCAACCTAACATCTCGGCCGCAATATTTGACAACATTCCTCGCGAGTTGGCCTCTACGCGTCCGTGGGATCTTTATATACATCAATAACGTAATATAACCAAACCTAACCCAACCTAACATCTCGGCGGTAATATTTGACAACATTCCTGGCGAGTTGGCCTCTACGTCCCCGTTTGACCTTCATATACATCAATAACGTAATATAACCGAACCTAACCCAACCTAACATCTCGGCGGTAATATTGGACCACATTCCAGTCTTGTTGGCCTCTACGTCACCGTGGGATCTTTGGATACATCAATAACGTAATATAACCTAACCTAACCCAACCTATCATCTCGGCGGTAATATTTGACAACATTCCTGGCGAGTGGGCTTCTCCGTTTCCGTAGGACCCTTATATACATCAATAACGTAATATAACCAAACCGAACCCAACCTAACATGTCGGGGGTAATATTTGACAACATTCCTGGCGAGTTGGCATCTACGTCTCCCTGGGACCTTTATATACATCAATAACGTAATATAACCTATCCTAACCCAACCTAACATCTCGGCGTTAATATTGACAACATTCCTGGCGAGTTGGCTTCTACGTCTCCGTTTGACCTTCATATTCATCAACAACGAAATATAACCTAACCTAAACCAACCTATCATCTCGGCGATAAAATTTGACACATTCCTGGCGAGTTGGCCTCTACGTCTCCGTGGGACCCTTATATACATGAATAACGTAATATAACCAAACCTATCCCAAACTAACATGTCGGGGGTAATATTTTACGACATTCCTGACGAGTTGGGCTCTACGTATCCGTGTAACCCTCATATACATCAATAACGTAATATAACGTAACCTAACCCAACCTATCATGTCGGCGGTAATATTTGACCACATTCATGGCTTGTTAGACTATACGTCTCCGTGGGACCTTTATATACATCAATAACGTAATATAACCTAACCTAACCCAACCTAACATCTCGGCCGCAATATTTGACAACATTCCTTGCGAGTTGGCTTCTCCGTCTCCGTGGGACCCTTATATACATCAATAACGTAATATAACCAAACCTAACCAAACCTAACATCTCGGCGGTAATATTTGAAAACATTCCTGGCGAGTTGGCCTCTACGTCTCCGTTTGACCTTCATATACATCAATAACGTAATATAACCTAACCTAACCCAACCTAACATCTCGTCGGTAATATTTGACAACATTCCTGGCGAGTTGGCTTTTCCGTCTCCGTGGGACCCTTATATACATCAATCACGTAATATAACCAAACCTAACCCAACCTAACATGTCGGGGGTAATATTTGACAACATTCCTGACGAGTTGGCCTCTACGTCTCCGTGTAACCCTCATATACATCAACAACGTAATATAACGTAACCTAACCCAACCTATCATCTCGGCGGTAATATTTGACCACATTCATGGCTTGTTGGCCTCTACGTCTTCGTGGGACCTTTATATACATCAATAACGTAACATAACCTAACCTAACCTAACCTAACATCTCGGCCGCAATATTTGACAACATTCCTTGCGAGTTGGCTTCTCCGTCTCCGTGGGACCCTTATATACATCAATAACGTAATATAACCAAACCTAACCAAACCTAACATGTCGGGGGTAATATTTGACAACATTCCTGACGAGTTGGCCTCTACGTCTCCGTGTAACCCTCATATACACCAATAACGTAATATAACGTAACCTAACCCAACCTATCATCTCGGCGGTAATATTTTACCACATTCATGGCTTGTTGGCCTCTACGTCTCCGTGGGACCTTTATATACATCAATAATGTAATATAACCAAACCTAACCCAATCTAACATGTCGGGGGTAATATTTGACAACATACCTGACGAGTTGGCCTCTACGTCTCCGTTTGACCTTCATATACATCAATAACGAAATATAACCTAAGCTAAACCAACCTATAATCTGGGCGATAATATTTGACAACATTCCTGGCGAGTTGGCCTCTACGTCTCCGTGGGACCTTTATATACATCAGTAACATAATATAAGCTAGCCTAACCCAATCTAACATATCGGTGCTAATATTTGACAACATTCCTGGCGAGTTGGCCTCTACGTCTCCGTGGGATCTTTATATACATCAATAACGTAATATAACCTAACCTAAACCAATCTAACATCTCGCCGGTAATATCTGACAACATTCCTGGCGAGTTGACATTTACGTCTCCGTGTAACCCTCATAAACGTCAATAACGTAATATAACCTAACCTAACCTAACCTAACATCTCGGCGGTAATATGTGACAGCATTCCTGACGAGTTGGCTTCTCCGTTTCCGTGGGACCCTTATATACATCAATAACGTAATATAACATAACCTAACCCAACCTAACATCTCGGCCGCAATATTTGACAACATTCCTTGCGAGTTGGCTTCTCCGTCTCCGTGGGACCCTTATATACATCAATAACGTAATATAACCAAACCTAACCCAACCTAACATCTCGGCGGTAATATTTGACAACATTCCTGGCGAGTTGGCCTCTACGTCCCCGTTTGACCTTCATATACATCAATAACGTAATATAACCTAACCTAACCCAACCTAACATCTCGGCGGTAATATTGGACCACATTCCAGTCTTGTTGGCCTCTACGTCACCGTGGGATCTTTGGATACATCAATAACGTAATATAACCTAACCTAACCCAAACTATCATCTCGGCGGTAATATTTGACAACATTCCTGGCGAGTGGGCTTCTCCGTTTCCGTAGGACCCTTATATACATCAATAACGTAATATAACCAAACCGAAACCAACCTAACATGTCGGGGGTAATATTTGACAACATTCCTGGCGAGTTGGCATCTACGTCTCCCTGGGACCTTTATATACATCAATAACGTAATATAACCTATCCTAACCCAACCTAACATCTCGGCGTTAATATTGACAACATTCCTGGCGAGTTGGCTTCTACGTCTCCGTTTGACCTTCATATTCATCAACAACGAAATATAACCTAACCTAAACCAACCTATCATCTCGGCGATAAAATTTGACACATTCCTGGCGAGTTGGCCTCTACGTCTCCGTGGGACCTTTATATACATCAATAACATAATATAAGCTAGCCTAACCCAATCTAACATATCGGTGCTAATATTTGACCACACTCCTGGCTTGTTCGCCTCTGCGTCTCCGTGGGACATTTATATAAGTCAATAACGTAATATAACCTAATCTAACCCAACCTAACATCTCTGCGGTAATATTTGAAAACATTCCTGGCGAGTTGGCCTCTACGTCTCCGCTTGACCTTCATATACATCAATAACGTAATATAACGTAACCTAACCCAACCTATCATGTCGGGGGTAATATTTGACCACATTCATGGCTTGTTGGCCTCTACGTCTCCGTGGGATCTTTATATACATCAATATCGTAATATAACCTAACCTAAACCAATCTAACATCTCGCCGGTAATATCTGACAACATTTCTGGCGAGTTGACACTTACGTCTCCGTGTAACCCTCATAAACGTCGATAACGTAATATAACCTAACCTAACCTAACCTAACATCTGGGCGATAATATTTGACAACATTCCTGGCGAGTTGGCCTCTACGTCTCCGTGGGACCTTTATATACATCAGTAACATAATATAAGCTAGCCTAACCCAATCTAACATATCGGTGCTAATATTTGACAACATTCCTGGCGAGTTGGCCTCTACGTCTCCGTGGGGTCTTTATATACATCAATAACGTAATATAACCTAACCTAAACCAATCTAACATCTCGCCGGTAATATCTGACAACATTCCTGGCGAGTTGACATTTACGTCTCCGTGTAACCCTCATAAACGTCAATAACGTAATATAACCTAACCTAACCTAACCTAACATCTCGGCGGTAATATGTGACAGCATTCCTGACGAGTTGGCTTCTCCGTTTCCGTGGGACCCTTATATACATCAATAACGTAATATAACCAAACCTATCCCAAACTAACATGTCGGGGGTAATATTTTACAACATTCCTGACGAGTTGGGCTCTACGTATCCGTGTAACCCTCATATACATCAATAACGTAATATAACGTAACCTAACCCAACCTATCATGTCGGCGGTAATATTTGACCACATTCATGGCTTGTTAGCCTCTACGTCTCCCTGGGACCTTTATATACATCAGTAACGTAATATAACCTATCCTAACCCAACCTAACATCTCGGCGTTAATATTGACAACATTCCTGGCGAGTTGGCTTCTACGTCTCCGTTTGACCTTCATATTCATCAACAACGAAATATAACCTAACCTAAACCAACCTATCATCTCGGCGATAAAATTTGACACATTCCTGGCGAGTTGGCCTCTACGTCTCCGTGGGACCTTTATATACATCAATAACATAATATAAGCTAGCCTAACCCAATCTAACATATCGGTGCTAATATTTGACCACACTCCTGGCTTGTTGGCCTCTGCGTCTCCGTGGGACATTTATATAAGTCAATAACGTAATATAACCAAACCTAACCCAACCTAACATCTCGGCGGTAATATTTGACAACATTCCTGGCGAGTTGGCCTCTACGTCCCCGTTTGACCTTCATATACATCAATAACGTAATATAATCTAACCTAACCCAACCTAACATCTCGGCGGTAATATTGGACCACATTCCAGTCTTGTTGGCCTCTACGTCACCGTGGGATCTTTGGATACATCAATAACGCAATATAACCTAACCTAACCCAACCTATCATCTCGGCGGTAATATTTGACAACATTCCTGGCGAGTGGGCTTCTCCGTTTCCGTAGGACCCTTATATACATCAATAACGTAATATAACCAAACCGAACCCAACCTAACATGTCGGGGGTAATATTTGACAACATTCCTGGCGAGTTGGCCTCTACGTCTCCGTGGGGTCTTTATATACATCAATAACGTAATATAACCTAACCTAAACCAATCTAACATCTCGCCGGTAATATCTGACAACATTCCTGGCGAGTTGACATTTACGTCTCCGTGTAACCCTCATAAACGTCAATAACGTAATATAACCTAACCTAACCTAACCTAACATCTCGGCGGTAATATGTGACAACATTCCTGGCGAGTTGGCTTCTCCGTCTCCGTGGGACCCTTATATACATCAATAACGTAATATAACCAAACCTATCCCAAACTAACATGTCGGGGGTAATATTTTACAACATTCCTGACGAGTTGGGCTCTACGTATCCGTGTAACCCTCATATACATCAATGACGTAATATAACGTAACCTAACCCAAACTATCATGTCGGCGGTAATATTTGACCACATTACTGGCTTGTTGGCCTCTACGTCGCCGTGGGACCTTTATATACATCAATACCGTAATATAAGCTAACCTAACCCAACCTAACATCTCGGCGGTAATATTTGACAACATTCCTGGCGAGTTGGCCTCTACGTCTCCGCTTGACCTTCATATACATCAATAACGTAATATAACCTAACCTAACCCAACCTAACATCTCGTCGGTAATATTTGACAACATTCCTGGCGAGTTGGCTTCTCCGTCTCCGTGGGACCCTTATATACATCAATCACGTAATATAACCAAACCTAACCCAACCTAACATGTCGGGGGTAATATTTGACAACATTCCTGACGAGTTGGCCTCTACGTCTCCGTGTAACCCTCATATACATCAATAACGTAATATAACGTAACCTAACCCAACCTATCATCTCGGCGGTAATATTTGACCACATTCATGGCTTGTTGGCCTCTACGTCTCCGTGGGACCTTTATATACATCAATAACGTAACATAACCTAACCTAACCTAACCTAACATCTCGGCGGTAATATTTGACAACATTCCTGGCGAGTTGGCCTCTACGTCTCCGTGGGACCATTATATACATCAATAACGTAATATAACCAAACCTAACCCAATCTAACATGTCGGGGGTAATATTTGACAACATACCTGACGAGTTGGCCTCTACGTCTCCGTTTGACCTTTATATACATCAATAACGTAATATAACCTAACCTAACCCAACCTAACATCTCGGCCGCAATATTTGACAACATTCCTTGCGAGTTGGCTTCTCCGTCTCCGTGGGACCCTTATATACATCAATAACGTAATATAACCAAACATAACCAAACCTAACATGTCGGGGGTAATATTTGACAACATTCCTGACGAGTTGGCCTCTACGTCTCCGTGTAACCCTCATATACATCAATAACGTAATATAACGTAACCTAACCCAACCTATCATCTCGGCGGTAATATTTGACCACATTCATGGCTTGTTGGCCTCTACGTCTCCGTGGGATCTTTATATACATCAATAACGTAATATAACCTAACCTAAACCAATCTAACATCTCGCCGGTAATATCTGACAACATTCCTGGCGAGTTGACATTTACGTCTCCGTGTAACCCTCATAAACGTCAATAACGTAATATAACCTAACCTAACCTAACCTAACATCTCGGCGGTAATATGTGACAGCATTCCTGACGAGTTGGCTTCTCCGTTTCCGTGGGACCCTTATATACATCAATAACGTAATATAACCAAACCTATCCCAAACTAACATGTCCGGGGTAATATTTGACAACATTCCTGACGAGTTGGACTCTACGTATCCGTGTAACCCTCATATACATCAATAACGTAATATAACGTAACCTAACCCAACCTATAATGTCGGCGGTAATATTTGACCACATTCATGGCTTGTTGGCCTCTACGTCTCCGTGGGACCTTTATATACATCAATAACGTAATATAACATAACCTAACCCAACCTAACATCTCGTCGGTAATATTTGACAACATTCCTGGCGAGTTGGCTTCTCCGTCTCCGTGGGACCCTTATATACATCAATCACGTAATATAACCAAACCTAACCCAACCTAACATGTCGGGGGTAATATTTGACAACATTCCTGACGAGTTGGCCTCTACGTCTCCGTGTAACCCTCATATACATCAATAACGTAATATAACGTAACCTAACCCAACCTATCATCTCGGCGGTAATATTTGACCACATTCATGGCTTGTTGGCCTCTACGTCTCCGTGGGACCTTTATATACATCAATAACGTAACATAACCTAACCTAACCTATCCTAACATCTCGGCGGTAATATTTGACAACATTCCTGGCGAGTTGGCCTCTACGTCTCCGTGGGACCATTATATACATCAATAACGTAATATAAACAAACCTAACCCAATCTAACATGTCGGGGGTAATATTTGACAACATACCTGACGAGTTGGCCTCTACGTCTCCGTTTGACCTTTATATACATCAATAACGTAATATAACCTAACCTAACCCAACCTAACATCTCGGCCGCAATATTTGACAACATTCCTTGCGAGTTGGCTTCTCCGTCTCCGTGGGACCCTTATATACATCAATAACGTAATATAACTAAACATAACCAAACCTAACATGTCGGGGGTAATATTTGACAACATTCCTGACGAGTTGGCCTCTACGTCTCCGTGTAACACTCATAAACGTCAATAACGTAATATAACCTAACCTAACCTAACCTAACATCTCGGCGGTAATATGTGACAGCATTCCTGACGAGTTGGCTTCTCCGTTTCCGTGGGACCCTTATATACATCAATAACGTAATATAACCAAACCTATCCCAAACTAACATGTCCGGGGTAATATTTGACAACATTACTGACGAGTTGGACTCTACGTATCCGTGTAACCCTCATATACCTCAATAACGTAATATAACGTAACCTAACCCAACCTATAATGTCGGCGGTAATATTTGACCACATTCATGGTTTGTTGGCCTCTACGTCTCCGTGGGACCTTTATATACATCAATAACGTAATATAACATAACCTAACCCAACCTAACATCTCGGCCGCAATATTTGACAACATTCCTTGCGAGTTGGCTTCTCCGTCTCCGTGGGACCCTTATATACATCAATAACGTAATATAACCAAACCTAACCCAACTTAACATCTCGGCGGTAATATTTGACAACATTCCTGGCGAGTTGGCCTCTACGTCCCCGTTTGACCTTCATATACATCAATAACGTAATATAACCTAACCTAACCCAACCTAACATCTCGGCGGTAATATTGGACCACATTCCAGTCTTGTTGGCCTCTACGTCACCGTCGGATCTTTGGATACATCAATAACGTAATATAACCTAACCTAACCCAACCTATCATCTCGGCGGTAATATTTGACAACATTCCTGGCGAGTGGGCTTCTCCGTTTCCGTAGGACCCTTATATACATCAATAACGTAATATAACCAAACCGAACCCAACCTAACATGTCGGGGGTAATATTTGACAACATTCCTGGCGAGTTGGCATCTACGTCTCCCTGGGACCTTTATATACATCAATAACGTAATATAACCTATCCTAACCCAACCTAACATCTCGGCGTTAATATTGACAACATTCCTGGCGAGTTGGCTTCTACGTCTCCGTTTGACCTTCATATTCATCAACAACGAAATATAACCTAACCTAAACCAACCTATCATCTCGGCGATAAAATTTGACAACATTCCTGGCTTGTTGGCCTCTGCGTCTCCGTGGGACATTTATATAAGTCAATAACGTAATATAACCTAATCTAACCCAACCTAACATCTCTGCGGTAATATTTGAAAACATTCCTGGCGAGTTGGCCTCTACGTCTCCGTTTGACCTTCATATACATCAATAACGTAATATACGCTAACCTAACCCAACCTAACATCTCGGCGGTAATATTTGACAACATTCCTGGCGAGTTGGCCTCTACGTCTCCGCTTGACCTTCATATACATCAATAACGTAATATAACCTAACCTAACCCAACCTATCATCTCGGCGGTAATATTTGAAAACATTCCTGGCGAGTTGGCCTCTACGTCTCCGTTTGACATTCATATATATCAATAACGTAATATAAGCTAACCTAACCCAACCTAACATCTCGGCGGTAATATTTGACCACATTCATGGCTTGTTGGCCTCTACGTCTCCGTGGGACCTTTATATACATCAATAACGTAACATAACCTAACCTAACCCAACCTAACATCTCGGCCGCAATATTTGACAACATTCCTTGCGAGTTGGCTTCTCCGTCTCCGTGGGACCCTTATATACATCAATAACGTAACATAACCAAACCTAACCCAAACTAATATCTCGGCGGTAATATTTGACAACATTCCTGGCGAGTTGGCCTCTACGTCTCCGTGGGACCATTATATACATCAATAACGTAATATAACCAAACCTAACCCAATCTAACATGTCGGGGGTAATATTTGACAACATACCTGACGAGTTGGCCTCTACGTCTCCGTTTGACCTTCATATACATCAATAACGAAATATAACCTAAGCTAAACCAACCTATCATCTGGGCGATAATATTTGACAACATTCCTGGCGAGTTGGCCTCTACGCGTCCGTGGGATCTTTATATACATCAATAACGTAATATAACATAAGCTAACCCAATCTAACATCTCGGCGGTAATATTTGACAACATTCCTGGCGAGTTGGCCTCTACGTCTCCGTGGGACCCTTATATACATCAATAACGTAATGTAACCAAACCTATCCCAAACTAACATGTCCGGGGTAATATTTGACAACATTCCTGGCGAGTTGGCCTCTACGTCTCCGTTTGACCTTCATATACATCAATAACGTAATATAAGCTAACCTAACCCAACCTAACATATCGGCGGTAATATTTGACAACATTCCTGGCGAGTTGGCCTCTACGTCACCGTGGGACCTTTATATACATCAATAACGTAATATAACCTAACCTAACCCAACCTAACATCTCGGCGGTAATATTTGACAACATTCCTTGCGAGTTGGCTTCTCCGTCTCCGTGGGACACTTATATACATCAATAACGTAATATAACCAAACCTAACCCAATCTAACATGTCGGGGGTAATATTTGACAACATTCCTGGCGAGTTGGCCTCTACGTCTACGTTTGACCTTCATATACATCTATAACGTAATATAACCTAATCTAACCCAACCTAACATCTCGGCGGTAATATTTGAAAACATTCCTGGCGAGTTGGCCTCTACGTCTCCGTTTGACCTTCATATACATCAATAACGTAATATAAGCTAACCTAACCCAACCTAACATAACGGCGGTAATATTTGACAACATTCCTGGCGAGTTGGCCTCTACGTTTCCGCTTGACCTTCATATACATCAATAACGTAATATAACCTAACCTAACCCAACCTATCATCTCGGCGGTAATTTTTGAAAACATTCCTGGCGAGTTGGCCTCTACGTCTCCGTTTGACCTTCATATATATCAATAACGTAATATAACCTAACCTAACACAACCTAACATCTCGGCGGTAATATTTTACAACATTCCTGGCGAGTTGGCCTCTACGTCACCGTGGGACATTTATATAAGTCAATAACGTAATATAACCTAACCTAACCCAACCTATCATCTCGGCGGTAATATTTGAAAACATTCCTGGCGAGTTGGCCTCTACGTCTCCGTTTGACCTTCATATATATCAATAACGTAATATAACCTAACCTAACCCAACCTAACATCTCGGCGGTAATATTTTACAACATTCCTGGCGAGTTGGCCTCTACGTCACCGTGGGACCTTTATATACATAAATAACGTAATATAACCTAACCTAACCCAACCTAACATCTCGGCGGTAATATTTGACAACATTCCTGGCGAGTTGGCCTCTACGTCTCCGTGGGACCATTATATACATCAATAACGTAATATAACCAAACCTAACCCGACCTAACATAACGGCGGTAATATTTGACAACATTCCTGGCGAGTTGGCCTCTACGTCTCCGCTTGACCTTCATATACATCAATAACGTAATATAACCTAACCTAACCCAACCTATCATCTCGGCGGTAATATTTGAAAACATTCCTGGCGAGTTGGCCTCTACGTCTCCGTTTGACCTTCATATATATCAATAACTTAATATAACCTAACCTAACCCAACCTAACATCTCGGCGGTAATATTTTACAACATTCCTGGCGAGTTGGCCTCTACGTCACCGTGGGACCTTTATATACATCAATAACGTAATATAACCTTTTTTTTTTTTTTTTTTTTTTTTGTCGCAGGGAAATCCTCATGGATACCGTGGATTTTTGGGAAATCCGCGGTTATGTCGGTCTCTTACCGACTAAAACCCTGCGGTGGTCTTCCTACACTTGTAGCGGGTAGCCGGGAACTCTTTCGAACGCATCCAGCATCCGGCCTCGTGTCTGAGTTCGTTGAACTCTCTGCACACAGCTCGTTCGCGAGTTCATTATTTAAACAGGCAGCGACCGCAACCACCGAGGTCGCTGCCCTCTCCTCGGTCGAGCGCGTGCCGGAGAGACGTGACCCAAATCCTGTCTATCCGGCGCTCGGCGGCTCTTTCTCTTTTTCTAATTTAATTTTTCTGCCTCCTTCCTTCTACGTCGTCTTCCTCTTCTCCTGCTTGCGGCATTTCGAGATGGACGGCAGCGGCGAAGCTCCACTCCCCGGTGGGTACTTTGAAGCGACTCTCGAGCCGTGATGGACGAGAGTCCCCTACCTTGGAGTGGAACGTGGCAAACGTCTACGACGCCGACCACATAAGACTCGTCGAGCAGAGAGCGTGCGCTCCCTTTCGCGCTCGGCGGCTTCCTTCGCAGCCATCACTTTGTCGCAAAACAATGTAACGGCTCGCCAATATCTCTCCCCTTCCAGCATCTTCGGCAGGATGCTGGTCGGCGAGAGATCCGGTCCGATCTCTGCCACGAGAGCGTGGCGCAGCGTTTGCCATGCCGGACAGTGTTCCAGCGTGTGCTGCGCAGAGTCGTCTCCGTCTCCGCAATGGTGACATTCAGCCGTGGCTTCTTTTCCGATCTTGCACAGGTACTGACCGAAGCAACCGTGTCCAGTCAGCATCTGCGTCACTCTGAAGTTGAGCTGCCCTATCCTGTTTTCTACCCATTTTTCCAAGATGGGTAGAAAACGTAATATAACCTAACCTAACCCAACCTAACATCTCGGCGGTAATATTGACAACATTCCTGGCGAGTTGGCTTCTACGTCTCCGTTTGACCTTCATATTCATCAACAACGAAATATACCCTAACCTAAACCAACCTATCATCTCGGCGATAATATTTGACAACATTCCTGGCGAGTTGGCCTCTACGTCTCCGTGGGACCTTTATATACATCAATAACATAATATAAGCTAGCCTAACCCAATCTAACAAAACTTTGCTAATATTTGACCACACTCCTGGCTTGTTGGCCTCTGCGTCTCCGTGGGACATTTATATAAGTCAATAACGTAATATAACCTAATCTAACCCAACCTAACATCTCTGCGGTAATATTTGAAAACATTCTTGGCGAGTTGGCCTCTGCGTCTCCGTTTGACCTTCATATACATCAATAACGTAATATAAGCTAACCTAACCCAACCTAACATCTCGGCGGTAATATTTGACAACATTCCTGGCGAGTTGGCCTCTGCGTCTCCGCTTGACCTTCATATACATCAATAACGTAATATAACCTAACCTAACCCAACCTATCATCTCGGCGGTAATATTTGACAACATTCCTGGCGAGTTGGCATCTACGTCTCATTGGGACCTTTATATACATCAATAACGTAATATAACCAAACCTAACCCAACCTAACATGTCGGCGGTAATATTTGACAGCATTCCTGGCGAGTTGGCATCTACATCTCCCTGGGACCATTATATGCATCAATAACGTAATATAACCTAACCTAACCCAACCTAACATCTCGGCGGTAATATTTGACAACATTCCTGGCGAGTGGGCCTCTACGTCTCCGTTTGACCTTCCTATACATCAATAACGTAATATAACATAACCTAACCCAACCTAACATCTCGGCGGTAATATTGGACAACATTCCAGTCTTGTTGGCCTCTACGTCACCGTGGGATCTTTGGATACATCAATAACGTAATATAACCTAACCTAACCCAACCTATCATCTCGGCGGTAATATTTGACAACATTCCTGGCGAGTGGGCATCTCCGTTTCCGTAGGACACTTATACACATCAATAACGTAATATAACCAAACCGAACCCAACATGACATGTCGGGGGTAATATTTGACAACATTCCTGGCGAGTTGGCCTCTACGTCTCCGTTTGACCTTCATATACATCTATAACGTAATATAACCTAATCTAACCCAACCTAACATCTCGGCGGTAATATTTGAAAACATTCCTGGCAAGTTGGCCTCTACGTCACGGTGGGACCTTTATATACATCAATAACGTAATATAACCTAACCTAACCCAACCTAACATCTCGGCGGTAATATTGACAACATTCCTGGCGAGTTGGCTTCTACGTCTCCGTTTGACCTTCATATTCATCAATAACGAAATATAACCTAACCTAAACCAACCTATCATCTCGGCGATAATATTTGACAACATTCCTGGCGAGTTGGCCTCTACGTCTCCGTGGGACGTTTATATACATCAATAACATAATATAAGCTAGCCTAACCCAATCTAACATATCGGTGCTAATATTTGACCACACTCCTGGCTTGTTGGCCTCTGCGTCTCCGTGGGACATTTATATAAGTCAATAACGTAATATAACCTAATCTAACCCAACCTAACATATCGGTGCTAATATTTGACCACACTCCTGGCTTGTTGGCCTCTGCGTCTCCGTGGGACATTTATATAAGTCAATAACGTAATATAAGCTAACCTAACCCAACCTAACATCTCGGCGGTAATATTTGTCAACATTCCTGGCGAGTTGGCCTCTACGTCTCCGCTTGACCTTCTTATACATCAATAACGTAATATAACCCAACCTAACCCAACCTATCATCTCGGCGGTAATATTTGAAAACATTCCTGGCGAGTTGGCCTCTACGTCTCCGTTTGTCCTTCATATATATCAATAACGTAATATAACCTAACCTAACCCAACCTAACATCTCGGCGGTAATATTTTACAACATTCCTGGCGAGTTGGACTCTACGTCACCGTGGGACCTTTATATACATCAGTAACGTAATATAACCTAACCTAACCCAACCTAACATCTCGGCGGTAATATTTGACAACATTCCTGACGAGTTGGCCTCTACGTCTCCGTGTAACCCTCATATACATCAATAACGTAATATAACGTAACCTAACCCAACCTATCATCTCGGCGGTAATATTTGACAGCATTCCTGGCGAGTGGGCTTCTCCGTTTCCGTTGGACCCTTATATACATCAATAAAGTAATATAACCAGACCTAACCCAACCTAACATCTCGGCGGTAATATGTGACAACATTCCTTGCGAGTTGGCTTCTCCGTCTCCGTGGGACCCTTATATACATCAATAACGTAATATAACCAAACCTAACCCAACCTAACATGTCAGCGGTAATATTTGACAGCATTCCTGGCGAGTTGGCATCTACATCTCCCTGGGACCATTATATGCATCAATAACGTAATATAACCTAACCTAACCCAACCTAACATCTCGGCGGTAATATTTGACAACATTCCTGGCGAGTGGGCCTCTACGTTTCCGTAGGACCCTTATATATATCAATAACGTAATATAACCAAACCGAACCCAACCTAACATGTCGGGGGTAATATTTGACAACATTCCTGGCGAGTTGGCATCTACGTCTCCCTGGGACCTTTATATACATCAATAACGTAATATAACCTAACCTAACCCAACCTAACATCTCGGAGGTAATATTTTACAACATTCCTGGCGAGTTGGCCTCTACGTCACCGTGGGACCTTTATATACATCAATAACGTAATATAACCTAACCTAACCCAATCTAACATTTCGGCGGTAATATTTGACAACATTCCTGGCGAGTTGGCCTCTACGTCTCCGCTTGACCTTCATATACATCAATAACGTAATATAACGTAACCTAACCCAACCTAACATGTCGGGGGTAATATTTGACAACATTCCTGGCGACTTGGCATCTACGTCTCCCTGGGACCTTTATATACATCAATAACGTAATATAACCTAACCTAACCCAACCTAACATCTCGGCGGTAATAATGACAACATTCCTGGCGAGTTGGCTTCTACGTCTCCGTTTGACCTTCATATTCATCAACAACGAAATATAACCTAACCTAAACCAACCTATCATCTCGGCGATAATATTTGACAACATTCCTGGCGAGTTGGCCTCTACGTCTCCGTGGGACCTTTATATACATCAATAACATAATATAAGCTAGCCTAACCCAATCTAACATATCGGTGCTAATATTTGACCACACTCCTGGCTTGTTGGCCTCTGCGTCTCCGTGGGACATTTATATAAGTCAATAACGTAATATATCCTAATCTAACCCAACCTAACATCTCTGCGGTAATATTTGAAAACATTCCTGGCGAGTTGGCCTCTACGTCTCCGTTTGACCTTCATATACATCAATAACGTAATGTACGCTAACCTAACCTAACCTAACATCTCGGCGGTAATATTTGACAACATTCCTGGCGAGTTGGCCTCTACGTCTCCGCTTGACCTTCATATACATCAATAACGTAATATAACCTAACCTAACCCAACCTATCATGTCGGCGGTACTATTTTACAACATTCCTGGCGAGTTGGCCTCTACGTCACCGTGGGACCTTTATATACATCAATAACGTAATATAACCTAACCTAACCCAACATAACATCTCGGCGGTAATATTTGTCAACATTCCTGGCGAGTTGGCCTCTACGTCTCCGCTTGACCTTCTTATACATCAATAACGTAATATAACCCAACCTAACCCAACCTATCATCTCGGCGGTAATATTTGAAAACATTCCTGGCGAGTTGGCCTCTACGTCTCCGTTTGTCCTTCATATATATCAATAACGTAATATAACCTAACCTAACCCAACCTAACATCTCTGCGGTAATATTTGAAAACATTCCTGGCGAGTTGGCCTCTACGTCTCCGTTTGACCTTCATATACATCAATAACGTAATGTACGCTAACCTAACCTAACCTAACATCTCGGCGGTAATATTTGACAACATTCCTTGCGAGTTGGCTTCTCCGTCTCCGTGGGACCTTTATATACATCAATAACGTAACATAACCTAACCTAACCCAACCTAACATCTCGGCCGCAATATTTGACAACATTCCTTGCGAGTTGGCTTCTCCGTCTCCGTGGGACCCTTATATACATCAATAACGTAACATAACCAAACCTAACCCAACCTAACATCTCGGCGGTAATATTTGACAACATTCCTGGCGAGTTGGCCTCTACGTCTCCGTGGGACCATTATATACATCAATAACGTAATATAACCAAACCTAACCCAATCTAACATGTCGGGGGTAATATTTGACAACATACCTGACGAGTTGGCCTCTACGTCTCCGTTTGACCTTCATATACATCAATAACGAAATATAACCTAAGCTAAACCAACCTATCATCTCGGCGATAATATTTGACAACATTCCTGGCGAGTTGGCCTCTACGTCTCCGTGGGACCTTTATATACATCAATAACATAATATAAGCTAGCCTAACCCAATCTAACATATCGGTGCTAATATTTGACCACACTCCTGGCTTGTTGGCCTCTGCGTCTCCGTGGGACATTTATATAAGTCAATAACGTAATATATCCTAATCTAACCCAACCTAACATCTCTGCGGTAATATTTGAAAACATTCCTGGCGAGTTGGCCTCTACGTCTCCGTTTGACCTTCATATACATCAATAACGTAATGTACGCTAACTTAACCTAACCTAACATCTCGGCGGTAATATTTGACAACATTCCTGGCGAGTTGGCCTCTACGTCTCCGCTTGACCTTCATATACATCAATAACGTAATATAACCTAACCTAACCCAACCTATCATGTCGGCGGTAATATTTTACAACATTCCTGGCGAGTTGGCCTCTACGTCACCGTGGGACCTTTATATACATCAATAACGTAATATAACCTAACCTAACCCAACATAACATCTCGGCGGTAATATTTGTCAACATTCCTGGCGAGTTGGCCTCTACGTCTCCGCTTGACCTTCTTATACATCAATAACGTAATATAACCCAACCTAACCCAACCTATCATCTCGGCGGTAATATTTGAAAACATTCCTGGCGAGTTGGCCTCTACGTCTCCGTTTGTCCTTCATATATATCAATAACGTAATATAACCTAACCTAACCCAACCTAACATCTCTGCGGTAATATTTGAAAACATTCCTGGCGAGTTGGCCTCTACGTCTCCGTTTGACCTTCATATACATCAATAACGTAATGTACGCTAACCTAACCTAACCTAACATCTCGGCGGTAATATTTGACAACATTCCTGGCGAGTTGGCCTCTACGTCTCCGCTTGACCTTCATATACATCAATAACGTAATATAACCTAACCTAACCCAACCTATCATGTCGGCGGTAATATTTTACAACATTCCTGGCGAGTTGGCCTCTACGTCACCGTGGGACCTTTATATACATCAATAACGTAATATAACCTAACCTAACCCAACATAACATGTCGGGGGTAATATTTGACAACATTCCTGGCGAGTTGGCCTCTACGTCTCCGTTTGACCTTCATATACATCAATAACGTAATATACGCTAACCTAACCCAACCTAACATCTCGGCGGTAATATTTGACAACATTCCTGGCGAGTTAGCCTCTACGTCACCGTTTGACCTTCATATACATCAATAACGTAATATAAGCTAACCTAACCCAACCTAACATCTCGGCGGTAATATTGACAACATTCCTGGCGAGTTGGCCTCTACGTCTCCGTTTGACCTTCATATACATCAATAACGTAATATAAGCTAACCTAACCCAACCTAACATCTCGGCGGTAATATTTGACAACATTCCTTGCGAGTTGGCTTCTCCGTCTCCGTGGGACCCTTATATACATCAATAACGTAATATAACCAAACCTATCCCAAACTAACATGTCCGGGGTAATATTTGACAACATTCCTGACGAGTTGGACTCTACGTATCCGTGTAACCCTCATATACCTCAATAACGTAATATAACGTAACCTAACCCAACCTATAATGTCGGCGGTAATATTTGACCACATTCATGGCTTGTTGGCCTCTACGTCTCCGTGGGACCTTTATATACATCAATAACGTAATATAACATAACCTAACCCAACCTAACATCTCGGCCGCAATATTTGACAACATTCCTTGCGAGTTGGCTTCTCCGTCTCCGTGGGACCCTTATATACATCAATAACGTAATATAACCAAACCTAACCCAACTTAACATCTCGGCGGTAATATTTGACAACATTCCTGGCGAGTTGGCCTCTACGTCCCCGTTTGACCTTCATATACATCAATAACGTAATATAACCTAACCTAACCCAACCTAACATCTCGGCGGTAATATTGGACCACATTCCAGTCTTGTTGGCCTCTACGTCACCGTGGGATCTTTGGATACATCAATAACGTAATATAACCTAACCTAACCCAACCTATCATCTCGGCGGTAATATTTGACAACATTCCTGGCGAGTGGGCTTCTCCGTTTCCGTAGGACCCTTATATACATCAATAACGTAATATAACCAAACCGAACCCAACCTAACATGTCGGGGGTAATATTTGACAACATTCCTGGCGAGTTGGCATCTACGTCTCCCTGGGACCTTTATATACATCAATAACGTAATATAACCTATCCTAACCCAACCTAACATCTCGGCGTTAATATTGACAACATTCCTGGCGAGTTGGCTTCTACGTCTCCGTTTGACCTTCATATTCATCAACAACGAAATATAACCTAACCTAAACCAACCTATCATCTCGGCGATAAAATTTGACAACATTCCTGGCTTGTTGGCCTCTGCGTCTCCGTGGGACATTTATATAAGTCAATAACGTAATATAACCTAATCTAACCCAACCTAACATCTCTGCGGTAATATTTGAAAACATTCCTGGCGAGTTGGCCTCTACGTCTCCGTTTGACCTTCATATACATCAATAACGTAATATACGCTAACCTAACCCAACCTATCATCTCGGCGGTAATATTTGAAAACATTCCTGGCGAGTTGGCCTCTACGTCTCCGTTTGACATTCATATATATCAATAACGTAATATAAGCTAACCTAACCCAACCTAACATCTCGGCGGTAATATTTGACCACATTCATGGCTTGTTGGCCTCTACGTCTCCGTGGGACCTTTATATACATCAATAACGTAACATAACCTAACCTAACCCAACCTAACATCTCGGCCGCAATATTTGACAACATTCCTTGCGAGTTGGCTTCTCCGTCTCCGTGGGACCCTTATATACATCAATAACGTAACATAACCAAACCTAACCCAACCTAACATCTCGGCGGTAATATTTGACAACATTCCTGGCGAGTTGGCCTCTACGTCTCCGTGGGACCATTATATACATCAATAACGTAATATAACCAAACCTAACCCAATCTAACATGTCGGGGGTAATATTTGACAACATACCTGACGAGTTGGCCTCTACGTCTCCGTTTGACCTTCATATACATCAATAACGAAATATAACCTAAGCTAAACCAACCTATCATCTGGGCGATAATATTTGACAACATTCCTGGCGAGTTGGCCTCTACGCGTCCGTGGGATCTTTATATACATCAATAACGTAATATAACATAAGCTAACCCAATCTAACATCTCGGCGGTAATATTTGACAACATTCCTGGCGAGTTGGCCTCTACGTCTCCGTGGGACCTTTATATACATCAGTAACATAACATAAGCTAGCCTAACCCAATCTAACATCTCGGCCGCAATATTTGACAACATTCCTTGCGAGTTGGCTTCTCCGTCTCCGTTTGACCTTTATATACATCAATAACGAAATATAACCTAAGCTAAACCAACCTATCATCTCGGCGATAATATTTGACAACATTCCTGGCGAGTTGGCCTCTACGCGTCCGTGGGATCTTTATATACATCAATAACGTAATATAACATAAGCTAACCCAATCTAACCTCTCGGCGGTAATATGTGACAACATTCCTGGCGAGTTGGCTTCTCCGTCTCCGTGGGACCCTTATATACATCAATAACGTAATGTAACCAAACCTATCCCAAACTAACATGTCCGGGGTAATATTTGACAACATTCCTGGCGAGTTGGCCTCTACGTCTCCGTTTGACCTTCATATACATCAATAACGTAATATAAGCTAACCTAACCCAACCTAACATATCGGCGGTAATATTTGACAACATTCCTGGCGAGTTGGCCTCTACGTCACCGTGGGACCTTTATATACATCAATAACGTAATATAACCTAACCTAACCCAACCTAACATCTCGGCGGTAATATTTGACAACATTCCTTGCGAGTTGGCTTCTCCGTCTCCGTGGGACACTTATATACATCAATAACGTAATATAACCAAACCTAACCCAATCTAACATGTCGGGGGTAATATTTGACAACATTCCTGGCGAGTTGGCCTCTACGTCTACGTTTGACCTTCATATACATCTATAACGTAATATAACCTAATCTAACCCAACCTAACATCTCGGCGGTAATATTTGAAAACATTCCTGGCGAGTTGGCCTCTACGTCTCCGTTTGACCTTCATATACATCAATAACGTAATATAAGCTAACCTAACCCAACCTAACATAACGGCGGTAATATTTGACAACATTCCTGGCGAGTTGGCCTCTACGTCTCCGCTTGACCTTCATATACATCAATAACGTAATATAACCTAACCTAACCCAACCTATCATCTCGGCGGTAATTTTTGAAAACATTCCTGGCGTGTTGGCCTCTACGTCTCCGTTTGACCTTCATATATATCAATAACGTAATATAACCTAACCTAACACAACCTAACATCTCGGCGGTAATATTTTACAACATTCCTGGCGAGTTGGCCTCTACGTCACCGTGGGACATTTATATATGTCAATAACGTAATATAACCTAACCTAACCCAACCTATCATCTCGGCGGTAATATTTGAAAACATTCCTGGCGAGTTGGCCTCTACGTCACCGTGGGACCTTTATATACATAAATAACGTAATATAACCTAACCTAACCCAACCTAACATCTCGGCGGTAATATTTGACAACATTCCTGGCGAGTTGGCCTCTACGTCTCCGTGGGACCATTATATACATCAATAACGTAATATAACCAAACCTAACCCGACCTAACATAACGGCGGTAATATTTGACAACATTCCTGGCGAGTTGGCCTCTACGTCTCCGCTTGACCTTCATATACATCAATAACGTAATATAACCTAACCTAACCCAACCTATCATCTCGGCGGTAATATTTGAAAACATTCCTGGCGAGTTGGCCTCTACGTCTCCGTTTGACCTTCATATATATCAATAACTTAATATAACCTAACCTAACCCAACCTAACATCTCGGCGGTAATATTTTACAACATTCCTGGCGAGTTGGCCTCTACGTCACCGTGGGACCTTTATATACATCAATAACGTAATATAACCTAACCTAACCCAACCTAACATCTCGGCGGTAATATTGACAACATTCCTGGCGAGTTGGCTTCTACGTCTCCGTTTGACCTTCATATTCATCAACAACGAAATATACCCTAACCTAAACCAACCTATCATCTCGGCGATAATATTTGACAACATTCCTGGCGAGTTGGCCTCTACGTCTCCGTGGGACCTTTATATACATCAATAACATAATATAAGCTAGCCTAACCCAATCTAACAAAACTTTGCTAATATTTGACCACACTCCTGGCTTGTTGGCCTCTGCGTCTCCGTGGGACATTTATATAAGTCAATAACGTAATATAACCTAATCTAACCCATCCTAACATCTCTGCGGTAATATTTGAAAACATTCTTGGCGAGTTGGCCTCTGCGTCTCCGTTTGACCTTCATATACATCAATAACGTAATATAAGCTAACCTAACCCAACCTAACATCTCGGCGGTAATATTTGACAACATTCCTGGCGAGTTGGCCTCTACGTCTCCGCTTGACCTTCATATACATCAATAACGTAATATAACCTAACCTAACCCAACCTATCATCTCGGCGGTAATATTTGACAACATTCCTGGCGAGTTGGCATCTACGTCTCACTGGGACCTTTATATACATCAATAACGTAATATAACCAAACCTAACCCAACCTAACATGTCGGCGGTAATATTTGACAGCATTCCTGGCGAGTTGGCATCTACATCTCCCTGAGACCATTATATGCATCAATAACGTAATATAACCTAACCTAACCCAACCTAACATCTCGGCGGTAATATTTGACAACATTCCTGGCGAGTGGGCCTCTACGTCTCCGTTTGACCATCCTATACATCAATAACGTAATATAACATAACCTAACCCAACCTAACATCTCGGCGGTAATATTGGACCACATTCCAGTCTTGTTGGCCTCTACGTCACCGTGGGATCTTTGGATACATCAATAACGTAATATAACCTAACCTAACCCAACCTATCATCTCGGCGGTAATATTTGACAACATTCCTGGCGAGTGGGCATCTCCGTTTCCGTAGGACACTTATATACATCAATAACGTAATATAACCAAACCGAACCCAACATGACATGTCGGGGGTAATATTTGACAACATTCCTGGCGAGTTGGCCTCTACGTCTCCGTTTGACCTTCATATACATCTATAACGTAATATAACCTAATCTAACCCAACCTAACATCTCGGCGGTAATATTTGAAAACATTCCTGGCAAGTTGGCCTCTACGTCACGGTGGGACCTTCATATTCATCAATAACGAAATATAACCTAACCTAAACCAACCTATCATCTCGGCGATAATATTTGACAACATTCCTGGCGAGTTGGCCTCTACGTCTCCGTGGGACGTTTATATACATCAATAACATAATATAAGCTAGCCTAACCCAATCTAACATATCGGTGCTAATATTTGACCACACTCCTGGCTTGTTGGCCTCTGCGTCTCCGTGGGACATTTATATAAGTCAATAACGTAATATAACCTAATCTAACCCAACCTAACATATCGGTGCTAATATTTGACCACACTCCTGGCTTGTTGGCCTCTGCGTCTCCGTGGGACATTTATATAAGTCAATAACGTAATATAAGCTAACCTAACCCAACCTAACATCTCGGCGGTAATATTTGTCAACATTCCTGGCGAGTTGGCCTCTACGTCTCCGCTTGACCTTCTTATACATCAATAACGTAATATAACCCAACCTAACCCAACCTATCATCTCGGCGGTAATATTTGAAAACATTCCTGGCGAGTTGGCCTCTACGTCTCCGTTTGTCCTTCATATATATCAATAACGTAATATAACCTAACCTAACCCAACCTAACATCTCGGCGGTAATATTTTACAACATTCCTGGCGAGTTGGACTCTACGTCACCGCGGGACCTTTATATACATCAGTAACGTAATATAACCTAACCTAACCCAACCTAACATCTCGGCGGTAATATTTGACAACATTCCTGACGAGTTGGCCTCTACGTCTCCCTGTAACCCTCATATACATCAATAACGTAATATAACGTAACCTAACCCAACCTATCATCTCGGCGGTAATATTTGACAGCATTCCTGGCGAGTGGGCTTCTCCGTTTCCGTTGGACCCTTATATACATCAATAAAGTAATATAACCAGACCTAACCCAACCTAACATCTCGGCGGTAATATGTGACAACATTCCTTGCGAGTTGGCTTCTCCGTCTCCGTGGGACCCTTATATACATCAATAACGTAATATAACCAAACCTAACCCAACCTAACATGTCAGCGGTAATATTTGACAGCATTCCTGGCGAGTTGGCATCTACATCTCCCTGGGACCATTATATGCATCAATAACGTAATATAACCTAACCTAACCCAACCTAACATCTCGGCGGTAATATTTGACAACATTCCTGGCGAGTGGGCCTCTACGTTTCCGTAGGACCCTTATATATATCAATAACGTAATATAACCAAACCGAACCCAACCTAACATGTCGGGGGTAATATTTGACAACATTCCTGGCGAGTTGGCATCTACGTCTCCCTGGGACCTTTATATACATCAATAACGTAATATAACCTAACCTAACCCAACCTAACATCTCGGCGGTAATATTTTACAACATTCCTGGCGAGTTGGACTCTACGTTACCGTGGGACCTTTATATACATCAGTAACGTAATATAACCTAACCTAACCCAACCTAACATCTCGGCGGTAATATTTGACAACATTCCTGACGAGTTGGCCTCTACGTCTCCGTGTAACCCTCATACACATCAATAACGTAATATAACGTAACCTAACCCAACCTATCATCTCGGCGGTAATATTTGACAGCATTCCTGGCGAGTGGGCTTCTCCGTTTCCGTTGGACCCTTATATACATCAATAAAGTAATATAACCAGACCTAACCCAACCTAACATCTCGGCGGTAATATGTGACAACATTCCTTGCGAGTTGGCTTCTCCGTCTCCGTGGGACCCTTATATACATCAATAACGTAATATAACCAAACCTAACCCAACCTAACATGTCAGCGGTAATATTTGACAGCATTCCTGGCGAGTTGGCATCTACATCTCCCTGGGACCATTATATGCATCAATAACGTAATATAACCTAACCTAACCCAGCCTAACATCTCGGCGGTAATATTTGACAACATTCCTGGCGAGTGGGCCTCTACGTTTCCGTAGGACCCTTATATATATCAATAACGTAATATAACCAAACCGAACCCAACCTAACATGTCGGGGGTAATATTTGACAACATTCCTGGCGAGTTGGCATCTACGTCTCCCTGGGACCTTTATATACATCAATAACGTAATATAACCTAACCTAACCCAACCTAACATCTCGGCGGTAATATTTTACAACATTCCTGGCGAGTTGGCCTCCACGTCACCGTGGGACCTTTATATACATCAATAACGTAATATAACCTAACCAAACCCAACCTATCATGTCGGCGGTAATATTTGACCACATTCCTGGCGAGTTGGCCTCTACGTCTCCGTGGGACCATTATATACATCAATAACATAATATAACCAAACCTAACCCAATCTAACATGTCGGGGTAATATTTGACAACATTCCTGACGAGTTGGCCTCTACGTCTCCGTGTATCCCTCATATACATCAATAACGTAATATAACGTAACCTAACCCAACCTACAATCTCGGCGGTAATATTTGAAAACATTCCTGGCGAGTTGGCCTCTACGTCTCCGCTTGACCTTCATATACATCAATAACGTAATATAACGTAACCTAACCCAACCTAACATGTCGGGGGTAATATTTGACAACATTCCTGGCGACTTGGCATCTACGTCTCCCTGGGACCTTTATATACATCAATAACGTAATATAACCTAACCTAACCCAACCTAACATCTCGGCGGTAATAATGACAACATTCCTGGCGAGTTGGCTTCTACGTCTCCGTTTGACCTTCATATTCATCAACAACGAAATATAACCTAACCTAAACCAACCTATCATCTCGGCGATAATATTTGACAACATTCCTGGCGAGTTGGCCTCTACGTCTCCGTGGGACCTTTATATACATCAATAACATAATATAAGCTAGCCTAACCCAATCTAACATATCGGTGCTAATATTTGACCACACTCCTGGCTTGTTGGCCTGTGCGTCTCCGTGGGACATTTATATAAGTCAATAACGTAATATATCCTAATCTAACCCAACCTAACATCTCTGCGGTAATATTTGAAAACATTCCTGGCGAGTTGGCCTCTACGTCTCCGTTTGACCTTCATATACATCAATAACGTAATGTACGCTAACCTAACCTAACCTAACATCTCGGCGGTAATATTTGACAACATTCCTGGCGAGTTGGCCTCTACGTCTCCGCTTGACCTTCATATACATCAATAACGTAATATAACCTAACCTAACCCAACCTATCATGTCGGCGGTAATATTTTACAACATTCCTGGCGAGTTGGCCTCTACGTCACCGTGGGACCTTTATATACATCAATAACGTAATATAACCTAACCTAACCCAACATAACATGTCGGGGGTAATATTTGACAACATTCCTGGCGAGTTGGCCCCTACGTCTCCGTTTGACCTTCATATACATCAATAACGTAATATACGCTAACCTAACCCAACCTAACATCTCGGCGGTAATATTTGACAACATTCCTGGCGAGTTAGCCTCTACGTCACCGTTTGACCTTCATATACATCAATAACGTAATATAAGCTAACCTAACCCAACCTAACATCTCGGCGGTAATATTGACAACATTCCTGGCGAGTTGGCCTCTACGTTTCCGTTTGACCTTCATATACATCAATAACGTAATATAAGCTAACCTAACCCAACCTAACATCTCGGCGGTAATATTTGACAACATTCCTGGCGAGTTGGCCTCTACGTCTCCGCTTGACCTTCATATACATCAATAACGTAATATAACCTAACCTAACCCAACCTATCATCTCGGCGGTAATATTTGAAAACATTCCTGGCGAGTTGGCCTCTACGTCACCGTGGGACCTTTATATACATCAATAACGTAATATAAGCTAACCTAACCCAACCTAACATCTCGGCGGTAATATTTGAAAACATTCCTGGCGAGTTGGCCTCTACGTCTCCGTTTGACCTTCATATATATCAATAACGTAATATAACCTAACCTAACCCAACCTAACATCTCGGCGGTAATATTTTACAACATTCCTTTCGAGTTGGCCTCTACGTCACCGTGGGACCTTTATATACATCAATAACGTAATATAACCTAACCTAACCCAACCTAACATCTCGGCGGTAATATTGACAACATTCCTGGCGAGTTGGCCTCTACGTCTCCGTTTGACCTTCATATACATCAATAACGTAATATAAGCTAACCTAACGCAACCTAACATGTCGGCGGTAATATTTGACAACATTCCTGGCGAGTTGGCCTCTACGTCTCCGCTTGACCTTCATATACATCAATAACGTAATATAACCTAACCTAACCCAACCTATCATCTCGGCGGTAATATTTGAAAACATTCCTGGCGAGTTGGCCTCTACGTCTCCGTTTGACCTTCATATATATCAATAACGTAATATAACCTAACCTAACCCAACCTAACATCTCGGCGGTAATATTTGACAACATTCCTGGCGAGTTGGCCTCTACGTCTCCGTGGGACCATTATATACATCAATAACGTAATATAACCAAACCTAACCCAATCTAACATGTCGGGGGTAATATTTGACAACATACCTGACGAGTTGGCCTCTACGTCTCCGTTTGACCTTTATATACATCAATAACGAAATATAACCTAAGCTAAACCAACCTATCATCTCGGCGATAATATTTGACAACATTCCTGGCGAGTTGGCCTCTACGCGTCCGTGGGATCTTTATATACATCAATAACGTAATATAACATAAGCTAACCCAATCTAACCTCTCGGCGGTAATATGTGACAACATTCCTGGCGAGTTGGCTTCTCCGTCTCCGTGGGACCCTTATATACATCAATAACGTAATGTAACCAAACCTATCCCAAACTAACATGTCCGGGGTAATATTTGACAACATTCCTGGCGAGTTGGCCTCTACGTCTCCGTTTGACCTTCATATACATCAATAACGTAATATAAGCTAACCTAACCCAACCTAACATATCGGCGGTAATATTTGACAACATTCCTGGCGAGTTGGCCTCTACGTCACCGTGGGACCTTTATATACATCAATAACGTAATATAACCTAACCTAACCCAACCTAACATCTCGGCGGTAATATTTGACAACATTCCTTGCGAGTTGGCTTCTCCGTCTCCGTGGGACACTTATATACATCAATAACGTAATATAACCAAACCTAACCCAATCTAACATGTCGGGGGTAATATTTGACAACATTCCTGGCGAGTTGGCCTCTACGTCTACGTTTGACCTTCATATACATCTATAACGTAATATAACCTAATCTAACCCAACCTAACATCTCGGCGGTAATATTTGAAAACATTCCTGGCGAGTTGGCCTCTACGTCTCCGTTTGACCTTCATATACATCAATAACGTAATATAAGCTAACCTAACCCAACCTAACATAACGGCGGTAATATTTGACAACATTCCTGGCGAGTTGGCCTCTACGTCTCCGCTTGACCTTCATATACATCAATAACGTAATATAACCTAACCTAACCCAACCTATCATCTCGGCGGTAATTTTTGAAAACATTCCTGGCGAGTTGGCCTCTACGTCTCCGTTTGACCTTCATATATATCAATAACGTAATATAACCTAACCTAACACAACCTAACATCTCGGCGGTAATATTTTACAACATTCCTGGCGAGTTGGCCTCTACGTCTCCGTGGGACATTTATATAAGTCAATAACGTAATATAACCTAACCTAACCCAACCTATCATCTCGGCGGTAATATTTGAAAACATTCCTGGCGAGTTGGCCTCTACGTCTCCGTTTGACCTTCATATACATCAATAACGTAATATAAGCTAACCTAACCCAACCTAACATAACGGCGGTAATATTTGACAACATTCCTGGCGAGTTGGCCTCTACGTCTCCGCTTGACCTTCATATACATCAATAACGTAATATAACCTAACCTAACCCAACCTATCATCTCGGCGGTAATATTTGAAAACATTCCTGGCGAGTTGGCCTCTACGTCTCCGTTTGACCTTCATATATATCAATAACGTAATATAACCTAACCTAACCCAACCTAACATCTCGGCGGTAATATTTTACAACATTCCTGGCGAGTTGGCCTCTACGTCACCGTGGGACCTTTATATATAAATAACGTAATATAACCTAACCTAACCCAACCTAACATCTCGGCGGTAATATTTGACAACATTCCTGGCGAGTTGGCCTCTACGTCTCCGTGGGACCATTATATACATCAATAACGTAATATAACCAAACCTAACCCGACCTAACATAACGGCGGTAATATTTGACAACATTCCTGGCGAGTTGGCCTCTACGTCTCCGCTTGACCTTCATATACATCAATAACGTAATATAACCTAACCTAACCCAACCTATCATCTCGGCGGTAATATTTGAAAACATTCCTGGCGAGTTGGCCTCTACGTCTCCGTTTGACCTTCATATATATCAATAACTTAATATAACCTAACCTAACCCAACCTAACATCTCGGCGGTAATATTTTACAACATTCCTGGCGAGTTGGCCTCTACGTCACCGTGGGACCTTTATATACATCAATAACGTAATATAACCTAACCTAACCCAACCTAACATCTCGGCGGTAATATTGACAACATTCCTGGCGAGTTGGCTTCTACGTCTCCGTTTGACCTTCATATTCATCAACAACGAAATATACCCTAACCTAAACCAACCTATCATCTCGGCGATAATATTTGACAACATTCCTGGCGAGTTGGCCTCTACGTCTCCGTGGGACCTTTATATACATCAATAACATAATATAAGCTAGCCTAACCCAATCTAACAAAACTTTGCTAATATTTGACCACACTCCTGGCTTGTTGGCCTCTGCGTCTCCGTGGGACATTTATATAAGTCAATAACGTAATATATATAACCAAACCGAACCCAACCTAACATGTCGGGGGTAATATTTGACAACATTCCTGGCGAGTTGGCATCTACGTCTCCCTGGGACCTTTATATACATCAATAACGTAATATAACCTAACCTAACCCAACCTAACATCTCGGCGGTAATATTTTACAACATTCCTGGCGAGTTGGCCTCCACGTCACCGTGGGACCTTTATATACATCAATAACGTAATATAACCTAACCAAACCCAACCTATCATGTCGGCGGTAATATTTGACCACATTCCTGGCGAGTTGGCCTCTACGTCTCCGTGGGACCATTATATACATCAATAACGTAATATAACCAAACCTAACCCAATCTAACATGTCGGGGTAATATTTGACAACATTCCTTTCGAGTTGGCCTCTACGTCACCGTGGGACCTTTATATACATCAATAACGTAATATAACCTAACCTAACCCAACCTAACATCTCGGCGGTAATATTGACAACATTCCTGGCGAGTTGGCCTCTACGTCTCCGTTTGACCTTCATATACATGAATAACGTAATATAAGCTAACCTAACCCAACCTAACATCTCGGCGGTAATATTTGACAACATTCCTGGCGAGTTGGCCTCTACGTCTCCGTTTGACCTTCATATACATCAATAACGTAATATAAGCTAACCTAACCCAACCTATCATCTCGGCGGTAATATTTGAAAACATTCCTGGCGAGTTGGCCTCTACGTCTCCGTTTGTCCTTCATATATATCAATAACGTAATATAACCTAACCTAACCCAACCTAACATCTCGGCGGTAATATTTTACAACATTCCTGGCGAGTTGGACTCTACGTCACCGTGGGACCTTTATATACATCAGTAACGTAATATAACCTAACCTAACCCAACCTAACATCTCGGCGGTAATATTTGACAACATTCCTGACGAGTTGGCCTCTACGTCTCCGTGTAACCCTCATACACATCAATAACGTAATATAACGTAACCTAACCCAACCTATCATCTCGGCGGTAATATTTGACAGCATTCCTGGCGAGTGGGCTTCTCCGTTTCCGTTGGACCCTTATATACATCAATAAAGTAATATAACCAGACCTAACCCAACCTAACATCTCGGCGGTAATATGTGACAACATTCCTTGCGAGTTGGCTTCTCCGTCTCCGTGGGACCCTTATATACATCAATAACGTAATATAACCAAACCTAACCCAACCTAACATGTCAGCGGTAATATTTGACAGCATTCCTGGCGAGTTGGCATCTACATCTCCCTGGGACCATTATATGCATCAATAACGTAATATAACCTAACCTAACCCAACCTAACATCTCGGCGGTAATATTTGACAACATTCCTGGCGAGTGGGCCTCTACGTTTCCGTAGGACCCTTATATATATCAATAACGTAATATAACCAAACCGAACCCAACCTAACATGTCGGGGGTAATATTTGACAACATTCCTGGCGAGTTGGCATCTACGTCTCCCTGGGACCTTTATATACATCAATAACGTAATATAACCTAACCTAACCCAACCTAACATCTCGGCGGTAATATTTTACAACATTCCTGGCGAGTTGGCCTCCACGTCACCGTGGGACCTTTATATACATCAATAACGTAATATAACCTAACCAAACCCAACCTATCATGTCGGCGGTAATATTTGACCACATTCCTGGCGAGTTGGCCTCTACGTCTCCGTGGGACCATTATATACATCAATAACGTAATATAACCAAACCTAACCCAATCTAACATGTCGGGGTAATATTTGACAACATTCCTGACGAGTTGGCCTCTACGTCTCCGTGTAACCCTCATATACATCAATAACGTAATATAACGTAACCTAACCCAACCTACCATCTCGGCGGTAATATTTGAAAACATTCCTGGCGAGTTGGCCTCTACGTCTCCGCTTGACCTTCATATACATCAATAACGTAATATAACGTAACCTAACCCAACCTAACATGTCGGGGGTAATATTTGACAACATTCCTGGCGACTTGGCATCTACGTCTCCCTGGGACCTTTATATACATCAATAACGTAATATAACCTAACCTAACCCAACCTAACATCTCGGCGGTAATAATGACAACATTCCTGGCGAGTTGGCTTCTACGTCTCCGTTTGACCTTCATATTCATCAACAACGAAATATAACCTAACCTAAACCAACCTATCATCTCGGCGATAATATTTGACAACATTCCTGGCGAGTTGGCCTCTACATCTCCGTGGGACCTTTATATACATCAATAACATAATATAAGCTAGCCTAACCCAATCTAACATATCGGTGCTAATATTTGACCACACTCCTGGCTTGTTGGCCTCTGCGTCTCCGTGGGACATTTATATAAGTCAATAACGTAATATATCCTAATCTAACCCAACCTAACATCTCTGCGGTAATATTTGAAAACATTCCTGGCGAGTTGGCCTCTACGTCTCCGTTTGACCTTCATATTCATCAACAACGAAATATACCCTAACCTAAACCAACCTATCATCTCGGCGATAATATTTGACAACATTCCTGGCGAGTTGGCCTCTACGTCTCCGTGGGACCTTTATATACATCAATAACATAATATAAGCTAGCCTAACCCAATCTAACAAAACTTTGCTAATATTTGACCACACTCCTGGCTTGTTGGCCTCTGCGTCTCCGTGGGACATTTATATAAGTCAATAACGTAATATATATAACCAAACCGAACCCAACCTAACATGTCGGGGGTAATATTTGACAACATTCCTGGCGAGTTGGCATCTACGTCTCCCTGGGACCTTTATATACATCAATAACGTAATATAACCTAACCTAACCCAACCTAACATCTCGGCGGTAATATTTTACAACATTCCTGGCGAGTTGGCCTCCACGTCACCGTGGGACCTTTATATACATCAATAACGTAATATAACCTAACCAAACCCAACCTATCATGTCGGCGGTAATATTTGACCACATTCCTGGCGAGTTGGCCTCTACGTCTCCGTGGGACCATTATATACATCAATAACGTAATATAACCAAACCTAACCCAATCTAACATGTCGGGGTAATATTTGACAACATTCCTTTCGAGTTGGCCTCTACGTCACCGTGGGACCTTTATATACATCAATAACGTAATATAACCTAACCTAACCCAACCTAACATCTCGGCGGTAATATTGACAACATTCCTGGCGAGTTGGCCTCTACGTCTCCGTTTGACCTTCATATACATGAATAACGTAATATAAGCTAACCTAACCCAACCTAACATCTCGGCGGTAATATTTGACAACATTCCTGGCGAGTTGGCCTCTACGTCTCCGTTTGACCTTCATATACATCAATAACGTAATATAAGCTAACCTAACCCAACCTATCATCTCGGCGGTAATATTTGAAAACATTCCTGGCGAGTTGGCCTCTACGTCTCCGTTTGTCCTTCATATATATCAATAACGTAATATAACCTAACCTAACCCAACCTAACATCTCGGCGGTAATATTTTACAACATTCCTGGCGAGTTGGACTCTACGTCACCGTGGGACCTTTATATACACCAGTAACGTAATATAACCTAACCTAACCCAACCTAACATCTCGGCGGTAATATTTGACAACATTCCTGACGAGTTGGCCTCTACGTCTCCGTGTAACCCTCATACACATCAATAACGTAATATAACGTAACCTAACCCAACCTATCATCTCGGCGGTAATATTTGACAGCATTCCTGGCGAGTGGGCTTCTCCGTTTCCGTTGGACCCTTATATACATCAATAAAGTAATATAACCAGACCTAACCCAACCTAACATCTCGGCGGTAATATTTGACAACATTCCTGGCGAGTGGGCCTCTACGTTTCCGTAGGACCCTTATATATATCAATAACGTAATATAACCAAACCGAACCCAACCTAACATGTCGGGGGTAATATTTGACAACATTCCTGGCGAGTTGGCATCTACGTCTCCCTGGGACCTTTATATACATCAATAACGTAATATAACCTAACCTAACCCAACCTAACATCTCGGCGGTAATATTTTACAACATTCCTGGCGAGTTGGCCTCCACGTCACCGTGGGACCTTTATATACATCAATAACGTAATATAACCTAACCAAACCCAACCTATCATGTCGGCGGTAATATTTGACCACATTCCTGGCGAGTTGGCCTCTACGTCTCCGTGGGACCATTATATACATCAATAACGTAATATAACCAAACCTAACCCAATCTAACATGTCGGGGTAATATTTGACAACATTCCTGACGAGTTGGCCTCTACGTCTCCGTGTAACCCTCATATACATCAATAACGTAATATAACGTAACCTAACCCAACCTACCATCTCGGCGGTAATATTTGAAAACATTCCTGGCGAGTTGGCCTCTACGTCTCCGCTTGACCTTCATATACATCAATAACGTAATATAACGTAACCTAACCCAACCTAACATGTCGGGGGTAATATTTGACAACATTCCTGGCGACTTGGCATCTACGTCTCCCTGGGACCTTTATATACATCAATAACGTAATATAACCTAACCTAACCCAACCTAACATCTCGGCGGTAATAATGACAACATTCCTGGCGAGTTGGCTTCTACGTCTCCGTTTGACCTTCATATTCATCAACAACGAAATATAACCTAACCTAAACCAACCTATCATCTCGGCGATAATATTTTACAACATTCCTGGCGAGTTGGCCTCTACGTCACCGTGGGACCTTTATATACATCAATAACGTAATATAACCTAACCTAACCCAACATAACATGTCGGGGGTAATATTTGACAACATTCCTGGCGAGTTGGCCCCTACGTCTCCGTTTGACCTTCATATACATCAATAACGTAATATACGCTAACCTAACCCAACCTAACATCTCGGCGGTAATATTTGACAACATTCCTGGCGAGTTAGCCTCTACGTCACCGTTTGACCTTCATATACATCAATAACGTAATATAAGCTAACCTAACCCAACCTAACATCTCGGCGGTAATATTGACAACATTCCTGGCGAGTTGGCCTCTACGTCTCCGTTTGACCTTCATATACATCAATAACGTAATATAAGCTAACCTAACCCAACCTAACATCTCGGCGGTAATATTTGACAACATTCCTGGCGAGTTGGCCTCTACGTCTCCGCTTGACCTTCATATACATCAATAACGTAATATAACCTAACCTAACCCAACCTATCATCTCGGCGGTAATATTTGAAAACATTCCTGGCGAGTTGGCCTCTACGTCACCGTGGGACCTTTATATACATCAATAACGTAATATAAGCTAACCTAACCCAACCTAACATCTCGGCGGTAATATTTGAAAACATTCCTGGCGAGTTGGCCTCTACGTCTCCGTTTGACCTTCATATATATCAATAACGTAATATAACCTAACCTAACCCAACCTAACATCTCGGCGGTAATATTTTACAACATTCCTTTCGAGTTGGCCTCTACGTCACCGTGGGACCTTTATATACATCAATAACGTAATATAACCTAACCTAACCCAACCTAACATCTCGGCGGTAATATTGACAACATTCCTGGCGAGTTGGCCTCTACGTCTCCGTTTGACCTTCATATACATCAATAACGTAATATAAGCTAACCTAACCCAACCTAACATGTCGGCGGTAATATTTGACAACATTCCTGGCGAGTTGGCCTCTACGTCTCCGCTTGACCTTCATATACATCAATAACGTAATATAACCTAACCTAACCCAACCTATCATCTCGGCGGTAATATTTGAAAACATTCCTGGCGAGTTGGCCTCTACGTCTCCGTTTGACCTTCATATATATCAATAACGTAATATAACCTAACCTAACCCAACCTAACATCTCGGCGGTAATATTTGACAACATTCCTGGCGAGTTGGCCTCTACGTCTCCGTGGGACCATTATATACATCAATAACGTAATATAACCAAACCTAACCCGACCTAACATAACGGCGGTAATATTTGACAACATTCCTGGCGAGTTGGCCTCTACGTCTCCGCTTGACCTTCATATACATCAATAACGTAATATAACCTAACCTAACCCAACCTATCATCTCGGCGGTAATATTTGAAAACATTCCTGGCGAGTTGGCCTCTACGTCTCCGTTTGACCTTCATATATATCAATAACTTAATATAACCTAACCTAACCCAACCTAACATCTCGGCGGTAATATTTTACAACATTCCTGGCGAGTTGGCCTCTACGTCACCGTGGGACCTTTATATACATCAATAACGTAATATAACCTAACCTAACCCAACCTAACATCTCGGCGGTAATATTGACAACATTCCTGGCGAGTTGGCTTCTACGTCTCCGTTTGACCTTCATATTCATCAACAACGAAATATACCCTAACCTAAACCAACCTATCATCTCGGCGATAATATTTGACAACATTCCTGGCGAGTTGGCCTCTACGTCTCCGTGGGACCTTTATATACATCAATAACATAATATAAGCTAGCCTAACCCAATCTAACAAAACTTTGCTAATATTTGACCACACTCCTGGCTTGTTGGCCTCTGCGTCTCCGTGGGACATTTATATAAGTCAATAACGTAATATAACCTAATCTAACCCAACCTAACATCTCTGCGGTAATATTTGAAAACATTCTTGGCGAGTTGGCCTCTGCGTCTCCGTTTGACCTTCATATACATCAATAACGTAATATAAGCTAACCTAACCCAACCTAACATCTCGGCGGTAATATTTGACAACATTCCTGGCGAGTTGGCCTCTACGTCTCCGCTTGACCTTCATATACATCAATAACGTAATATAACCTAACCTAACCCAACCTATCATCTCGGCGGTAATATTTGACAACATTCCTGGCGAGTTGGCATCTACGTCTCACTGGGACCTTTATATACATTAATAACGTAATATAACCAAACCTAACCCAACCTAACATGTCGGCGGTAATATTTGACAGCATTCCTGGCGAGTTGGCATCTACATCTCCCTGGGACCATTATATGCATCTATAACGTAATATAACCTAACCTAACCCAACCTAACATCTCGGCGGTAATATTTGACAACATTCCTGGCGAGTGGGCCTCTACGTCTCCGTTTGACCATCCTATACATCAATAACGTAATATAACATAACCTAACCCAACCTAACATCTCGGCGGTAATATTGGACCACATTCCAGTCTTGTTGGCCTCTACGTCACCGTGGGATCTTTGGATGCATCAATAACGTAATATAACCTAACCTAACCCAACCTATCATCTCGGCGGTAATATTTGACAACATTCCTGGCGAGTGGGCATCTCCGTTTCCGTAGGACACTTATATACATCAATAACGTAATATAACCAAACCGAACCCAACATGACATGTCGGGGGTAATATTTGACAACATTCCTGGCGAGTTGGCCTCTACGTCTCCGTTTGACCTTCATATACATCTATAACGTAATATAACCTAATCTAACCCAACCTAACATCTCGGCGGTAATATTTGAAAACATTCCTGGCAAGTTGGCCTCTACGTCACGGTGGGACCTTTATATACATCAATAACGTAATATAACCTAACCTAACCCAACCTAACATCTCGGCGGTAATATTGACAACATTCCTGGCGAGTTGGCTTCTACGTCTCCGTTTGACCTTCATATTCATCAATAACGAAATATAACCTAACCTAAACCAACCTATCATCTCGGCGATAATATTTGACAACATTCCTGGCGAGTTGGCCTCTACGTCTCCGTGGGACGTTTATATACATCAATAACATAATATAAGCTAGCCTAACCCAATCTAACATATCGGTGCTAATATTTGACCACACTCCTGGCTTGTTGGCCTCTGCGTCTCCGTGGGACATTTATATAAGTCAATAACGTAATATAACCTAATCTAACCCAACCTAACATATCGGTGCTAATATTTGACCACACTCCTGGCTTGTTGGCCTCTGCGTCTCCGTGGGACATTTATATAAGTCAATAACGTAATATAAGCTAACCTAACCCAACCTAACATCTCGGCGGTAATATTTGTCAACATTCCTGGCGAGTTGGCCTCTACGTCTCCGTTTGACCTTCATATATATCAATAACGTAATATAACCTAACCTAACCCAACCTAACATCTCGGCGGTAATATTTTACAACATTCCTGGCGAGTTGGCCTCTACGTCACCGTGGGACCTTTATATATAAATAACGTAATATAACCTAACCTAACCCAACCTAACATCTCGGCGGTAATATTTGACAACATTCCTGGCGAGTTGGCCTCTACGTCTCCGTGGGACCATTATATACATCAATAACGTAATATAACCAAACCTAACCCGACCTAACATAACGGCGGTAATATTTGACAACATTCCTGGCGAGTTGGCCTCTACGTCTCCGCTTGACCTTCATATACATCAATAACGTAATATAACCTAACCTAACCCAACCTATCATCTCGGCGGTAATATTTGAAAACATTCCTGGCGAGTTGGCCTCTACGTCTCCGTTTGACCTTCATATATATCAATAACTTAATATAACCTAACCTAACCCAACCTAACATGTCGGGGGTAATATTTGACAACATTCCTGGCGACTTGGCATCTACGTCTCCCTGGGACCTTTATATACATCAATAACGTAATATAACCTAACCTAACCCAACCTAACATCTCGGCGGTAATAATGACAACATTCCTGGCGAGTTGGCTTCTACGTCTCCGTTTGACCTTCATATTCATCAACAACGAAATATAACCTAACCTAAACCAACCTATCATCTCGGCGATAATATTTGACAACATTCCTGGCGAGTTGGCCTCTACATCTCCGTGGGACCTTTATATACATCAATAACATAATATAAGCTAGCCTAACCCAATCTAACATATCGGTGCTAATATTTGACCACACTCCTGGCTTGTTGGCCTCTGCGTCTCCGTGGGACATTTATATAAGTCAATAACGTAATATATCCTAATCTAACCCAACCTAACATCTCTGCGGTAATATTTGAAAACATTCCTGGCGAGTTGGCCTCTACGTCTCCGTTTGACCTTCATATTCATCAACAACGAAATATACCCTAACCTAAACCAACCTATCATCTCGGCGATAATATTTGACAACATTCCTGGCGAGTTGGCCTCTACGTCTCCGTGGGACCTTTATATACATCAATAACATAATATAAGCTAGCCTAACCCAATCTAACAAAACTTTGCTAATATTTGACCACACTCCTGGCTTGTTGGCCTCTGCGTCTCCGTGGGACATTTATATAAGTCAATAACGTAATATATATAACCAAACCGAACCCAACCTAACATGTCGGGGGTAATATTTGACAACATTCCTGGCGAGTTGGCATCTACGTCTCCCTGGGACCTTTATATACATCAATAACGTAATATAACCTAACCTAACCCAACCTAACATCTCGGCGGTAATATTTTACAACATTCCTGGCGAGTTGGCCTCCACGTCACCGTG
This sequence comes from Xylocopa violacea, assembly GCA_963969225.1. Taxonomy (NCBI): domain Eukaryota; kingdom Metazoa; phylum Arthropoda; class Insecta; order Hymenoptera; family Apidae; genus Xylocopa; species Xylocopa violacea. Next base: position 2,882,764 of record CAXAJV010000836.1, on the reverse strand, counting down.
GGACCTTTATATACATCAATAACGTAATATAACCTAACCAAACCCAACCTATCATGTCGGCGGTAATATTTGACCACATTCCTGGCGAGTTGGCCTCTACGTCTCCGTGGGACCATTATATACATCAATAACGTAATATAACCAAACCTAACCCAATCTAACATGTCGGGGTAATATTTGACAACATTCCTTTCGAGTTGGCCTCTACGTCACCGTGGGACCTTTATATACATCAATAACGTAATATAACCTAACCTAACCCAACCTAACATCTCGGCGGTAATATTGACAACATTCCTGGCGAGTTGGCCTCTACGTCTCCGTTTGACCTTCATATACATGAATAACGTAATATAAGCTAACCTAACCCAACCTAACATCTCGGCGGTAATATTTGACAACATTCCTGGCGAGTTGGCCTCTACGTCTCCGTTTGACCTTCATATACATCAATAACGTAATATAAGCTAACCTAACCCAACCTATCATCTCGGCGGTAATATTTGAAAACATTCCTGGCGAGTTGGCCTCTACGTCTCCGTTTGTCCTTCATATATATCAATAACGTAATATAACCTAACCTAACCCAACCTAACATCTCGGCGGTAATATTTTACAACATTCCTGGCGAGTTGGACTCTACGTCACCGTGGGACCTTTATATACACCAGTAACGTAATATAACCTAACCTAACCCAACCTAACATCTCGGCGGTAATATTTGACAACATTCCTGACGAGTTGGCCTCTACGTCTCCGTGTAACCCTCATACACATCAATAACGTAATATAACGTAACCTAACCCAACCTATCATCTCGGCGGTAATATTTGACAGCATTCCTGGCGAGTGGGCTTCTCCGTTTCCGTTGGACCCTTATATACATCAATAAAGTAATATAACCAGACCTAACCCAACCTAACATCTCGGCGGTAATATGTGACAACATTCCTTGCGAGTTGGCTTCTCCGTCTCCGTGGGACCCTTATATACATCAATAACGTAATATAACCAAACCTAACCCAACCTAACATGTCAGCGGTAATATTTGACAGCATTCCTGGCGAGTTGGCATCTACATCTCCCTGGGACCATTATATGCATCAATAACGTAATATAACCTAACCTAACCCAACCTAACATCTCGGCGGTAATATTTGACAACATTCCTGGCGAGTGGGCCTCTACGTTTCCGTAGGACCCTTATATATATCAATAACGTAATATAACCAAACCGAACCCAACCTAACATGTCGGGGGTAATATTTGACAACATTCCTGGCGAGTTGGCATCTACGTCTCCCTGGGACCTTTATATACATCAATAACGTAATATAACCTAACCTAACCCAACCTAACATCTCGGCGGTAATATTTTACAACATTCCTGGCGAGTTGGCCTCCACGTCACCGTGGGACCTTTATATACATCAATAACGTAATATAACCTAACCAAACCCAACCTATCATGTCGGCGGTAATATTTGACCACATTCCTGGCGAGTTGGCCTCTACGTCTCCGTGGGACCATTATATACATCAATAACGTAATATAACCAAACCTAACCCAATCTAACATGTCGGGGTAATATTTGACAACATTCCTGACGAGTTGGCCTCTACGTCTCCGTGTAACCCTCATATACATCAATAACGTAATATAACGTAACCTAACCCAACCTACCATCTCGGCGGTAATATTTGAAAACATTCCTGGCGAGTTGGCCTCTACGTCTCCGCTTGACCTTCATATAAATCAATAACGTAATATAACGTAACCTAACCCAACCTAACATGTCGGGGGTAATATTTGACAACATTCCTGGCGACTTGGCATCTACGTCTCCCTGGGACCTTTATATACATCAATAACGTAATATAACCTAACCTAACCCAACCTAACATCTCGGCGGTAATAATGACAACATTCCTGGCGAGTTGGCTTCTACGTCTCCGTTTGACCTTCATATTCATCAACAACGAAATATAACCTAACCTAAACCAACCTATCATCTCGGCGATAATATTTGACAACATTCCTGGCGAGTTGGCCTCTACGTCTCCGTGGGACCTTTATATACATCAATAACATAATATAAGCTAGCCTAACCCAATCTAACATATCGGTGCTAATATTTGACCACACTCCTGGCTTGTTGGCCTCTGCGTCTCCGTGGGACATTTATATAAGTCAATAACGTAATATATCCTAATCTAACCCAACCTAACATCTCTGCGGTAATATTTGAAAACATTCCTGGCGAGTTGGCCTCTACGTCTCCGTTTGACCTTCATATACATCAATAACGTAATGTACGCTAACCTAACCTAACCTAACATCTCGGCGGTAATATTTGACAACATTCCTGGCGAGTTGGCCTCTACGTCTCCGCTTGACCTTCATATACATCAATAACGTAATATAACCTAACCTAACCCAACCTATCATGTCGGCGGTAATATTTTACAACATTCCTGGCGAGTTGGCCTCTACGTCACCGTGGGACCTTTATATACATCAATAACGTAATATAACCTAACCTAACCCAACATAACATGTCGGGGGTAATATTTGACAACATTCCTGGCGAGTTGGCCCCTACGTCTCCGTTTGACCTTCATATACATCAATAACGTAATATACGCTAACCTAACCCAACCTAACATCTCGGCGGTAATATTTGACAACATTCCTGGCGAGTTAGCCTCTACGTCACCGTTTGACCTTCATATACATCAATAACGTAATATAAGCTAACCTAACCCAACCTAACATCTCGGCGGTAATATTGACAACATTCCTGGCGAGTTGGCCTCTACGTCTCCGTTTGACCTTCATATACATCAATAACGTAATATAAGCTAACCTAACCCAACCTAACATCTCGGCGGTAATATTTGACAACATTCCTGGCGAGTTGGCCTCTACGTCTCCGCTTGACCTTCATATACATCAATAACGTAATATAACCTAACCTAACCCAACCTATCATCTCGGCGGTAATATTTGAAAACATTCCTGGCGAGTTGGCCTCTACGTCACCGTGGGACCTTTATATACATCAATAACGTAATATAAGCTAACCTAACCCAACCTAACATCTCGGCGGTAATATTTGAAAACATTCCTGGCGAGTTGGCCTCTACGTCTCCGTTTGACCTTCATATATATCAATAACGTAATATAACCTAACCTAACCCAACCTAACATCTCGGCGGTAATATTTTACAACATTCCTTTCGAGTTGGCCTCTACGTCACCGTGGGACCTTTATATACATCAATAACGTAATATAACCTAACCTAACCCAACCTAACATCTCGGCGGTAATATTGACAACATTCCTGGCGAGTTGGCCTCTACGTCTCCGTTTGACCTTCATATACATCAATAACGTAATATAAGCTAACCTAACCCAACCTAACATGTCGGCGGTAATATTTGACAACATTCCTGGCGAGTTGGCCTCTACGTCTCCGCTTGACCTTCATATACATCAATAACGTAATATAACCTAACCTAACCCAACCTATCATCTCGGCGGTAATATTTGAAAACATTCCTGGCGAGTTGGCCTCTACGTCTCCGTTTGACCTTCATATATATCAATAACGTAATATAACCTAACCTAACCCAACCTAACATCTCGGCGGTAATATTTGACAACATTCCTGGCGAGTTGGCCTCTACGTCTCCGTGGGACCATTATATACATCAATAACGTAATATAACCAAACCTAACCCGACCTAACATAACGGCGGTAATATTTGACAACATTCCTGGCGAGTTGGCCTCTACGTCTCCGCTTGACCTTCATATACATCAATAACGTAATATAACCTAACCTAACCCAACCTATCATCTCGGCGGTAATATTTGAAAACATTCCTGGCGAGTTGGCCTCTACGTCTCCGTTTGACCTTCATATATATCAATAACTTAATATAACCTAACCTAACCCAACCTAACATCTCGGCGGTAATATTTTACAACATTCCTGGCGAGTTGGCCTCTACGTCACCGTGGGACCTTTATATACATCAATAACGTAATATAACCTAACCTAACCCAACCTAACATCTCGGCGGTAATATTGACAACATTCCTGGCGAGTTGGCTTCTACGTCTCCGTTTGACCTTCATATTCATCAACAACGAAATATACCCTAACCTAAACCAACCTATCATCTCGGCGATAATATTTGACAACATTCCTGGCGAGTTGGCCTCTACGTCTCCGTGGGACCTTTATATACATCAATAACATAATATAAGCTAGCCTAACCCAATCTAACAAAACTTTGCTAATATTTGACCACACTCCTGGCTTGTTGGCCTCTGCGTCTCCGTGGGACATTTATATAAGTCAATAACGTAATATAACCTAATCTAACCCAACCTAACATCTCTGCGGTAATATTTGAAAACATTCTTGGCGAGTTGGCCTCTGCGTCTCCGTTTGACCTTCATATACATCAATAACGTAATATAAGCTAACCTAACCCAACCTAACATCTCGGCGGTAATATTTGACAACATTCCTGGCGAGTTGGCCTCTACGTCTCCGCTTGACCTTCATATACATCAATAACGTAATATAACCTAACCTAACCCAACCTATCATCTCGGCGGTAATATTTGACAACATTCCTGGCGAGTTGGCATCTACGTCTCACTGGGACCTTTATATACATTAATAACGTAATATAACCAAACCTAACCCAACCTAACATGTCGGCGGTAATATTTGACAGCATTCCTGGCGAGTTGGCATCTACATCTCCCTGGGACCATTATATGCATCTATAACGTAATATAACCTAACCTAACCCAACCTAACATCTCGGCGGTAATATTTGACAACATTCCTGGCGAGTGGGCCTCTACGTCTCCGTTTGACCATCCTATACATCAATAACGTAATATAACATAACCTAACCCAACCTAACATCTCGGCGGTAATATTGGACCACATTCCAGTCTTGTTGGCCTCTACGTCACCGTGGGATCTTTGGATGCATCAATAACGTAATATAACCTAACCTAACCCAACCTATCATCTCGGCGGTAATATTTGACAACATTCCTGGCGAGTGGGCATCTCCGTTTCCGTAGGACACTTATATACATCAATAACGTAATATAACCAAACCGAACCCAACATGACATGTCGGGGGTAATATTTGACAACATTCCTGGCGAGTTGGCCTCTACGTCTCCGTTTGACCTTCATATACATCTATAACGTAATATAACCTAATCTAACCCAACCTAACATCTCGGCGGTAATATTTGAAAACATTCCTGGCAAGTTGGCCTCTACGTCACGGTGGGACCTTTATATACATCAATAACGTAATATAACCTAACCTAACCCAACCTAACATCTCGGCGGTAATATTGACAACATTCCTGGCGAGTTGGCTTCTACGTCTCCGTTTGACCTTCATATTCATCAATAACGAAATATAACCTAACCTAAACCAACCTATCATCTCGGCGATAATATTTGACAACATTCCTGGCGAGTTGGCCTCTACGTCTCCGTGGGACGTTTATATACATCAATAACATAATATAAGCTAGCCTAACCCAATCTAACATATCGGTGCTAATATTTGACCACACTCCTGGCTTGTTGGCCTCTGCGTCTCCGTGGGACATTTATATAAGTCAATAACGTAATATAACCTAATCTAACCCAACCTAACATATCGGTGCTAATATTTGACCACACTCCTGGCTTGTTGGCCTCTGCGTCTCCGTGGGACATTTATATAAGTCAATAACGTAATATAAGCTAACCTAACCCAACCTAACATCTCGGCGGTAATATTTGTCAACATTCCTGGCGAGTTGGCCTCTACGTCTCCGTTTGACCTTCATATATATCAATAACGTAATATAACCTAACCTAACCCAACCTAACATCTCGGCGGTAATATTTTACAACATTCCTGGCGAGTTGGCCTCTACGTCACCGTGGGACCTTTATATATAAATAACGTAATATAACCTAACCTAACCCAACCTAACATCTCGGCGGTAATATTTGACAACATTCCTGGCGAGTTGGCCTCTACGTCTCCGTGGGACCATTATATACATCAATAACGTAATATAACCAAACCTAACCCGACCTAACATAACGGCGGTAATATTTGACAACATTCCTGGCGAGTTGGCCTCTACGTCTCCGCTTGACCTTCATATACATCAATAACGTAATATAACCTAACCTAACCCAACCTATCATCTCGGCGGTAATATTTGAAAACATTCCTGGCGAGTTGGCCTCTACGTCTCCGTTTGACCTTCATATATATCAATAACTTAATATAACCTAACCTAACCCAACCTAACATCTCGGCGGTAATATTTTACAACATTCCTGGCGAGTTGGCCTCTACGTCACCGTGGGACCTTTATATACATCAATAACGTAATATAACCTAACCTAACCCAACCTAACATCTCGGCGGTAATATTGACAACATTCCTGGCGAGTTGGCTTCTACGTCTCCGTTTGACCTTCATATTCATCAACAACGAAATATACCCTAACCTAAACCAACCTATCATCTCGGCGATAATATTTGACAACATTCCTGGCGAGTTGGCCTCTACGTCTCCGTGGGACCTTTATATACATCAATAACATAATATAAGCTAGCCTAACCCAATCTAACAAAACTTTGCTAATATTTGACCACACTCCTGGCTTGTTGGCCTCTGCGTCTCCGTGGGACATTTATATAAGTCAATAACGTAATATAACCTAATCTAACCCAACCTAACATCTCTGCGGTAATATTTGAAAACATTCTTGGCGAGTTGGCCTCTGCGTCTCCGTTTGACCTTCATATACATCAATAACGTAATATAAGCTAACCTAACCCAACCTAACATCTCGGCGGTAATATTTGACAACATTCCTGGCGAGTTGGCCTCTACGTCTCCGCTTGACCTTCATATACATCAATAACGTAATATAACCTAACCTAACCCAACCTATCATCTCGGCGGTAATATTTGACAACATTCCTGGCGAGTTGGCATCTACGTCTCACTGGGACCTTTATATACATTAATAACGTAATATAACCAAACCTAACCCAACCTAACATGTCGGCGGTAATATTTGACAGCATTCCTGGCGAGTTGGCATCTACATCTCCCTGGGACCATTATATGCATCTATAACGTAATATAACCTAACCTAACCCAACCTAACATCTCGGCGGTAATATTTGACAACATTCCTGGCGAGTGGGCCTCTACGTCTCCGTTTGACCATCCTATACATCAATAACGTAATATAACATAACCTAACCCAACCTAACATCTCGGCGGTAATATTGGACCACATTCCAGTCTTGTTGGCCTCTACGTCACCGTGGGATCTTTGGATGCATCAATAACGTAATATAACCTAACCTAACCCAACCTATCATCTCGGCGGTAATATTTGACAACATTCCTGGCGAGTGGGCATCTCCGTTTCCGTAGGACACTTATATACATCAATAACGTAATATAACCAAACCGAACCCAACATGACATGTCGGGGGTAATATTTGACAACATTCCTGGCGAGTTGGCCTCTACGTCTCCGTTTGACCTTCATATACATCTATAACGTAATATAACCTAATCTAACCCAACCTAACATCTCGGCGGTAATATTTGAAAACATTCCTGGCAAGTTGGCCTCTACGTCACGGTGGGACCTTTATATACATCAATAACGTAATATAACCTAACCTAACCCAACCTAACATCTCGGCGGTAATATTGACAACATTCCTGGCGAGTTGGCTTCTACGTCTCCGTTTGACCTTCATATTCATCAATAACGAAATATAACCTAACCTAAACCAACCTATCATCTCGGCGATAATATTTGACAACATTCCTGGCGAGTTGGCCTCTACGTCTCCGTGGGACGTTTATATACATCAATAACATAATATAAGCTAGCCTAACCCAATCTAACATATCGGTGCTAATATTTGACCACACTCCTGGCTTGTTGGCCTCTGCGTCTCCGTGGGACATTTATATAAGTCAATAACGTAATATAACCTAATCTAACCCAACCTAACATATCGGTGCTAATATTTGACCACACTCCTGGCTTGTTGGCCTCTGCGTCTCCGTGGGACATTTATATAAGTCAATAACGTAATATAAGCTAACCTAACCCAACCTAACATCTCGGCGGTAATATTTGTCAACATTCCTGGCGAGTTGGCCTCTACGTCTCCGCTTGACCTTCTTATACATCAATAACGTAATATAACCCAACCTAACCCAACCTATCATCTCGGCGGTAATATTTGAAAGCATTCCTGGCGAGTTGGCCTCTACGTCTCCGTTTGTCCTTCATATATATCAATAACGTAATATAACCTAACCTAACCCAACCTAACATCTCGGCGGTAATATTTTACAACATTCCTGGCGAGTTGGACTCTACGTCACCGTGGGACCTTTATATACATCAGTAACGTAATATAACCTAACCTAACCCAACCTAACATCTCGGCGGTAATATTTGACAACATTCCTGACGAGTTGGCCTCTACGTCTCCCTGTAACCCTCATATACATCAATAACGTAATATAACGTAACCTAACCCAACCTATCATCTCGGCGGTAATATTTGACAGCATTCCTGGCGAGTGGGCTTCTCCGTTTCCGTTGGACCCTTATATACATCAATAAAGTAATATAACCAGACCTAACCCAACCTAACATCTCGGCGGTAATATGTGACAACATTCCTTGCGAGTTGGCTTCTCCGTCTCCGTGGGACCCTTATATACATCAATAACGTAATATAACCAAACCTAACCCAACCTAACATGTCAGCGGTAATATTTGACAGCATTCCTGGCGAGTTGGCATCTACATCTCCCTGGGACCATTATATGCATCAATAACGTAATATAACCTAACCTAACCCAACCTAACATCTCGGCGGTAATATTTGACAACATTCCTGGCGAGTTGGCCTCTACGTCTCCGCTTGACCTTCATATACATCAATAACGTAATATAACCTAACCTAACCCAACCTATCATCTCGGCGGTAATATTTGAAAACATTCCTGGCGAGTTGGCCTCTACGTCTCCGTTTGACCTTCATATATATCAATAACTTAATATAACCTAACCTAACCCAACCTAACATCTCGGCGGTAATATTTTACAACATTCCTGGCGAGTTGGCCTCTACGTCACCGTGGGACCTTTATATACATCAATAACGTAATATAACCTAACCTAACCCAACCTAACATCTCGGCGGTAATATTGACAACATTCCTGGCGAGTTGGCTTCTACGTCTCCGTTTGACCTTCATATTCATCAACAACGAAATATACCCTAACCTAAACCAACCTATCATCTCGGCGATAATATTTGACAACATTCCTGGCGAGTTGGCCTCTACGTCTCCGTGGGACCTTTATATACATCAATAACATAATATAAGCTAGCCTAACCCAATCTAACAAAACTTTGCTAATATTTGACCACACTCCTGGCTTGTTGGCCTCTGCGTCTCCGTGGGACATTTATATAAGTCAATAACGTAATATAACCTAATCTAACCCAACCTAACATCTCTGCGGTAATATTTGAAAACATTCTTGGCGAGTTGGCCTCTGCGTCTCCGTTTGACCTTCATATACATCAATAACGTAATATAAGCTAACCTAACCCAACCTAACATCTCGGCGGTAATATTTGACAACATTCCTGGCGAGTTGGCCTCTACGTCTCCGCTTGACCTTCATATACATCAATAACGTAATATAACCTAACCTAACCCAACCTATCATCTCGGCGGTAATATTTGACAACATTCCTGGCGAGTTGGCATCTACGTCTCACTGGGACCTTTATATACATCAATAACGTAATATAACCAAACCTAACCCAACCTAACATGTCGGCGGTAATATTTGACAGCATTCCTGGCGAGTTGGCATCTACATCTCCCTGGGACCATTATATGCATCTATAACGTAATATAACCTAACCTAACCCAACCTAACATCTCGGCGGTAATATTTGACAACATTCCTGGCGAGTGGGCCTCTACGTCTCCGTTTGACCATCCTATACATCAATAACGTAATATAACATAACCTAACCCAACCTAACATCTCGGCGGTAATATTGGACCACATTCCAGTCTTGTTGGCCTCTACGTCACCGTGGGATCTTTGGATACATCAATAACGTAATATAACCTAACCTAACCCAACCTATCATCTCGGCGGTAATATTTGACAACATTCCTGGCGAGTGGGCATCTCCGTTTCCGTAGGACACTTATATACATCAATAACGTAATATAACCAAACCGAACCCAACATGACATGGGGGGGGTAATATTTGACAACATTCCTGGCGAGTTGGCCTCTACGTCTCCGTTTGACCTTCATATACATCTATAACGTAATATAACCTAATCTAACCCAACCTAACATCTCGGCGGTAATATTTGAAAACATTCCTGGCAAGTTGGCCTCTACGTCACGGTGGGACCTTTATATACATCAATAACGTAATATAACCTAACCTAACCCAACCTAACATCTCGGCGGTAATATTGACAACATTCCTGGCGAGTTGGCTTCTACGTCTCCGTTTGACCTTCATATTCATCAATAACGAAATATAACCTAACCTAAACCAACCTATCATCTCGGCGATAATATTTGACAACATTCCTGGCGAGTTGGCCTCTACGTCTCCGTGGGACGTTTATATACATCAATAACATAATATAAGCTAGCCTAACCCAATCTAACATATCGGTGCTAATATTTGACCACACTCCTGGCTTGTTGGCCTCTGCGTCTCCGTGGGACATTTATATAAGTCAATAACGTAATATAACCTAATCTAACCCAACCTAACATATCGGTGCTAATATTTGACCACACTCCTGGCTTGTTGGCCTCTGCGTCTCCGTGGGACATTTATATAAGTCAATAACGTAATATAAGCTAACCTAACCCAACCTAACATCTCGGCGGTAATATTTGTCAACATTCCTGGCGAGTTGGCCTCTACGTCTCCGCTTGACCTTCTTATACATCAATAACGTAATATAACCCAACCTAACCCAACCTATCATCTCGGCGGTAATATTTGAAAACATTCCTGGCGAGTTGGCCTCTACGTCTCCGTTTGTCCTTCATATATATCAATAACGTAATATAACCTAACCTAACCCAACCTAACATCTCGGCGGTAATATTTTACAACATTCCTGGCGAGTTGGACTCTACGTCTCCGCTTGACCTTCATATACATCAATAACGTAATATAACCTAACCTAACCCAACCTATCATCTCGGCGGTAATATTTGAAAACATTCCTGGCGAGTTGGCCTCTACGTCACCGTGGGACCTTTATATACATCAATAACGTAATATAAGCTAACCTAACCCAACCTAACATCTCGGCGGTAATATTTGAAAACATTCCTGGCGAGTTGGCCTCTACGTCTCCGTTTGACCTTCATATATATCAATAACGTAATATAACCTAACCTAACCCAACCTAACATCTCGGCGGTAATATTTTACAACATTCCTTTCGACTTGGCCTCTACGTCACCGTGGGACCTTTATATACATCAATAACGTAATATAACCTAACCTAACCCAACCTAACATCTCGGCGGTAATATTTTACAACATTCCTGGCGAGTTGGACTCTACGTCACCGTGGGACCTTTATATACATCAGTAACGTAATATAACCTAACCTAACCCAACCTAACATCTCGGCGGTAATATTTGACAACATTCCTGACGAGTTGGCCTCTACGTCTCCGTGGGACGTTTATATACATCAATAACATAATATAAGCTAGCCTAACCCAATCTAACATATCGGTGCTAATATTTGACCACACTCCTGGCTTGTTGGCCTCTGCGTCTCCGTGGGACATTTATATAAGTCAATAACGTAATATAACCTAATCTAACCCAACCTAACATATCGGTGCTAATATTTGACCACACTCCTGGCTTGTTGGCCTCTGCGTCTCCGTGGGACATTTATATAAGTCAATAACGTAATATAAGCTAACCTAACCCAACCTAACATCTCGGCGGTAATATTTGTCAACATTCCTGGCGAGTTGGCCTCTACGTCTCCGCTTGACCTTCTTATACATCAATAACGTAATATAACCCAACCTAACCCAACCTATCATCTCGGCGGTAATATTTGAAAACATTCCTGGCGAGTTGGCCTCTACGTCTCCGTTTGTCCTTCATATATATCAATAACGTAATATAACCTAACCTAACCCAACCTAACATCTCGGCGGTAATATTTTACAACATTCCTTGCGAGTTGGACTCTACGTCACCGTGGGACCTTTATATACATCAGTAACGTAATATAACCTAACCTAACCCAACCTAACATCTCGGCGGTAATATTTGACAACATTCCTGACGAGTTGGCCTCTACGTCTCCCTGTAACCCTCATATACATCAATAACGTAATATAACGTAACCTAACCCAACCTATCATCTCGGCGGTAATATTTGACAGCATTCCTGGCGAGTGGGCTTCTCCGTTTCCGTTGGACCCTTATATACATCAATAAAGTAATATAACCAGACCTAACCCAACCTAACATCTCGGCGGTAATATGTGACAACATTCCTTGCGAGTTGGCTTCTCCGTCTCCGTGGGACCCTTATATACATCAATAACGTAATATAACCAAACCTAACCCAACCTAACATGTCAGCGGTAATATTTGACAGCATTCCTGGCGAGTTGGCATCTACATCTCCCTGGGACCATTATATGCATCAATAACGTAATATAACCTAACCTAACCCAACCTAACATCTCGGCGGTAATATTTGACAACATTCCTGGCGAGTGGGCCTCTACGTTTCCGTAGGACCCTTATATATATCAATAACGTAATATAACCAAACCGAACCCAACCTAACATGTCGGGGGTAATATTTGACAACATTCCTGGCGAGTTGGCATCTACGTCTCCCTGGGACCTTTATATACATCAATAACGTAATATAACCTAACCTAACCCAACCTATCATCTCGGCGGTAATATTTGAAAACATTCCTGGCGAGTTGGCCTCTACGTCTCCGTTTGACCTTCATATATATCAATAACTTAATATAACCTAACCTAACCCAACCTAACATCTCGGCGGTAATATTTTACAACATTCCTGGCGAGTTGGCCTCTACGTCACCGTGGGACCTTTATATACATCAATAACGTAATATAACCTAACCTAACCCAACCTAACATCTCGGCGGTAATATTGACAACATTCCTGGCGAGTTGGCTTCTACGTCTCCGTTTGACCTTCATATTCATCAACAACGAAATATACCCTAACCTAAACCAACCTATCATCTCGGCGATAATATTTGACAACATTCCTGGCGAGTTGGCCTCTACGTCTCCGTGGGACCTTTATATACATCAATAACATAATATAAGCTAGCCTAACCCAATCTAACAAAACTTTGCTAATATTTGACCACACTCCTGGCTTGTTGGCCTCTGCGTCTCCGTGGGACATTTATATAAGTCAATAACGTAATATAACCTAATCTAACCCAACCTAACATCTCTGCGGTAATATTTGAAAACATTCTTGGCGAGTTGGCCTCTGCGTCTCCGTTTGACCTTCATATACATCAATAACGTAATATAAGCTAACCTAACCCAACCTAACATCTCGGCGGTAATATTTGAAAACAGTCCTGGCGAGTTGGCCTCTACGTCTCCGCTTGACCTTCATATACATCAATAACGTAATATAACCTAACCTAACCCAACCTATCATCTCGGCGGTAATATTTGACAACATTCCTGGCGAGTTGGCATCTACGTCTCACTGGGACCTTTATATACATCAATAACGTAATATAACCAAACCTAACCCAACCTAACATGTCGGCGGTAATATTTGACAGCATTCCTGGCGAGTTGGCATCTACATCTCCCTGGGACCATTATATGCATCTATAACGTAATATAACCTAACCTAACCCAACCTAACATCTCGGCGGTAATATTTGACAACATTCCTGGCGAGTGGGCCTCTACGTCTCCGTTTGACCATCCTATACATCAATAACGTAATATAACATAACCTAACCCAACCTAACATCTCGGCGGTAATATTGGACCACATTCCAGTCTTGTTGGCCTCTACGTCACCGTGGGATCTTTGGATACATCAATAACGTAATATAACCTAACCTAACCCAACCTATCATCTCGGCGGTAATATTTGACAACATTCCTGGCGAGTGGGCATCTCCGTTTCCGTAGGACACTTATATACATCAATAACGTAATATAACCAAACCGAACCCAACATGACATGTCGGGGGTAATATTTGACAACATTCCTGGCGAGTTGGCCTCTACGTCTCCGTTTGACCTTCATATACATCTATAACGTAATATAACCTAATCTAACCCAACCTAACATCTCGGCGGTAATATTTGAAAACATTCCTGGCAAGTTGGCCTCTACGTCACGGTGGGACCTTTATATACATCAATAACGTAATATAACCTAACCTAACCCAACCTAACATCTCGGCGGTAATATTGACAACATTCCTGGCGAGTTGGCTTCTACGTCTCCGTTTGACCTTCATATTCATCAATAACGAAATATAACCTAACCTAAACCAACCTATCATCTCGGCGATAATATTTGACAACATTCCTGGCGAGTTGGCCTCTACGTCTCCGTGGGACGTTTATATACATCAATAACATAATATAAGCTAGCCTAACCCAATCTAACATATCGGTGCTAATATTTGACCACACTCCTGGCTTGTTGGCCTCTGCGTCTCCGTGGGACATTTATATAAGTCAATAACGTAATATAACCTAATCTAACCCAACCTAACATATCGGTGCTAATATTTGACCACACTCCTGGCTTGTTGGCCTCTGCGTCTCCGTGGGACATTTATATAAGTCAATAACGTAATATAAGCTAACCTAACCCAACCTAACATCTCGGCGGTAATATTTGTCAACATTCCTGGCGAGTTGGCCTCTACGTCTCCGCTTGACCTTCTTATACATCAATAACGTAATATAACCCAACCTAACCCAACCTATCATCTCGGCGGTAATATTTGAAAACATTCCTGGCGAGTTGGCCTCTACGTCTCCGTTTGTCCTTCATATATATCAATAACGTAATATAACCTAACCTAACCCAACCTAACATCTCGGCGGTAATATTTTACAACATTCCTGGCGAGTTGGACTCTACGTCTCCGCTTGACCTTCATATACATCAATAACGTAATATAACCTAACCTAACCCAACCTATCATCTCGGCGGTAATATTTGAAAACATTCCTGGCGAGTTGGCCTCTACGTCACCGTGGGACCTTTATATACATCAATAACGTAATATAAGCTAACCTAACCCAACCTAACATCTCGGCGGTAATATTTGAAAACATTCCTGGCGAGTTGGCCTCTACGTCTCCGTTTGACCTTCATATATATCAATAACGTAATATAACCTAACCTAACCCAACCTAACATCTCGGCGGTAATATTTTACAACATTCCTTTCGACTTGGCCTCTACGTCACCGTGGGACCTTTATATACATCAATAACGTAATATAACCTAACCTAACCCAACCTAACATCTCGGCGGTAATATTTTACAACATTCCTGGCGAGTTGGACTCTACGTCACCGTGGGACCTTTATATACATCAGTAACGTAATATAACCTAACCTAACCCAACCTAACATCTCGGCGGTAATATTTGACAACATTCCTGACGAGTTGGCCTCTACGTCTCCGTGGGACGTTTATATACATCAATAACATAATATAAGCTAGCCTAACCCAATCTAACATATCGGTGCTAATATTTGACCACACTCCTGGCTTGTTGGCCTCTGCGTCTCCGTGGGACATTTATATAAGTCAATAACGTAATATAACCTAATCTAACCCAACCTAACATATCGGTGCTAATATTTGACCACACTCCTGGCTTGTTGGCCTCTGCGTCTCCGTGGGACATTTATATAAGTCAATAACGTAATATAAGCTAACCTAACCCAACCTAACATCTCGGCGGTAATATTTGTCAACATTCCTGGCGAGTTGGCCTCTACGTCTCCGCTTGACCTTCTTATACATCAATAACGTAATATAACCCAACCTAACCCAACCTATCATCTCGGCGGTAATATTTGAAAACATTCCTGGCGAGTTGGCCTCTACGTCTCCGTTTGTCCTTCATATATATCAATAACGTAATATAACCTAACCTAACCCAACCTAACATCTCGGCGGTAATATTTTACAACATTCCTGGCGAGTTGGACTCTACGTCACCGTGGGACCTTTATATACATCAGTAACGTAATATAACCTAACCTAACCCAACCTAACATCTCGGCGGTAATATTTGACAACATTCCTGACGAGTTGGCCTCTACGTCTCCCTGTAACCCTCATATACATCAATAACGTAATATAACGTAACCTAACCCAACCTATCATCTCGGCGGTATTATTTGACAGCATTCCTGGCGAGTGGGCTTCTCCGTTTCCGTTGGACCCTTATATACATCAATAAAGTAATATAACCAGACCTAACCCAACCTAACATCTCGGCGGTAATATGTGACAACATTCCTTGCGAGTTGGCTTCTCCGTCTCCGTGGGACCCTTATATACATCAATAACGTAATATAACCAAACCTAACCCAACCTAACATGTCAGCGGTAATATTTGACAGCATTCCTGGCGAGTTGGCATCTACATCTCCCTGGGACCATTATATGCATCAATAACGTAATATAACCTAACCTAACCCAACCTAACATCTCGGCGGTAATATTTGACAACATTCCTGGCGAGTGGGCCTCTACGTTTCCGTAGGACCCTTATATATATCAATAACGTAATATAACCAAACCGAACCCAACCTAACATGTCGGGGGTAATATTTGACAACATTCCTGGCGAGTTGGCATCTACGTCTCCCTGGGACCTTTATATACATCAATAACGTAATATAACCTAACCTAACCCAACCTAACATCTCGGCGGTAATATTTTACAACATTCCTGGCGAGTTGGCCTCTACGTCACCGTGGGACCTTTATATACATCAATAACGTAATATAACCTAACCAAACCCAACCTATCATGTCGGCGGTAATATTTGACCACATTCCTGGCGAGTTGGCCTCTACGTCTCCGTGGGACCATTATATACATCAATAACGTAATATAACCAAACCTAACCCAATCTAACATGTCGGGGGTAATATTTGACAACATTCCTGACGAGTTGGCCTCTACGTCTCCGTGTAACCCTCATATACATCAATAACGTAATATAACGTAACCTAACCCAACCTACCATCTCGGCGGTAATATTTGAAAACATTCCTGGCGAGTTGGCCTCTACGTCTCCGCTTGACCTTCATATACATCAATAACGTAATATAACGTAACCTAACCCAACCTAACATGTCGGGGGTAATATTTGACAACATTCCTGGCGACTTGGCATCTACGTCTCCCTGGGACCTTTATATACATCAATAACGTAATATAACCTAACCTAACCCAACCTAACATCTCGGCGGTAATAATGACAACATTCCTGGCGAGTTGGCTTCTACGTCTCCGTTTGACCTTCATATTCATCAACAACGAAATATAACCTAACCTAAACCAACCTATCATCTCGGCGATAATATTTGCCAACATTCCTGGCGAGTTGGCCTCTACGTCTCCGTGGGACCTTTATATACATCAATAACATAATATAAGCTAGCCTAACCCAATCTAACATATCGGTGCTAATATTTGACCACACTCCTGGCTTGTTGGCCTCTGCGTCTCCGTGGGACATTTATATAAGTCAATAACGTAATATATCCTAATCTAACCCAACCTAACATCTCTGCGGTAATATTTGAAAACATTCCTGGCGAGTTGGCCTCTACGTCTCCGTTTGACCTTCATATACATCAATAACGTAATGTACGCTAACCTAACCTAACCTAACATCTCGGCGGTAATATTTGACAACATTCCTGGCGAGTTGGCCTCTACGTCTCCGCTTGACCTTCATATACATCAATAACGTAATATAACCTAACCTAACCCAACCTATCATGTCGGCGGTAATATTTTACAACATTCCTGGCGAGTTGGCCTCTACGTCACCGTGGGACCTTTATATACATCAATAACGTAATATAACCTAACCTAACCCAACATAACATGTCGGGGGTAATATTTGACAACATTCCTGGCGAGTTGGCCTCTACGTCTCCGTTTGACCTTCATATACATCAATAACGTAATATACGCTAACCTAACCCAACCTAACATCTCGGCGGTAATATTTGACAACATTCCTGGCGAGTTAGCCTCTACGTCACCGTTTGACCTTCATATACATCAATAACGTAATATAAGCTAACCTAACCCAACCTAACATCTCGGCGGTAATATTGACAACATTCCTGGCGAGTTGGCCTCTACGTGTCCGTTTGACCTTCATATACATCAATAACGTAATATAAGCTAACCTAACCCAACCTAACATCTCGGCGGTAATATTTGACAACATTCCTGGCGAGTTGGCCTCTACGTCTCCGCTTGACCTTCATATACATCAATAACGTAATATAACCTAACCTAACCCAACCTATCATCTCGGCGGTAATATTTGAAAACATTCCTGGCGAGTTGGCCTCTACGTCACCGTGGGACCTTTATATACATCAATAACGTAATATAAGCTAACCTAACCCAACCTAACATCTCGGCGGTAATATTTGAAAACATTCCTGGCGAGTTGGCCTCTACGTCTCCGTTTGACCTTCATATATATCAATAACGTAATATAACCTAACCTAACCCAACCTAACATCTCGGCGGTAATATTTTACAACATTCCTTTCGACTTGGCCTCTACGTCACCGTGGGACCTTTATATACATCAGTAACGTAATATAACCTAACCTAACCCAACCTAACATCTCGGCGGTAATATTTGACAACATTCCTGACGAGTTGGCCTCTACGTCTCCGTGTAACCCTCATATACATCAATAACGTAATATAACGTAACCTAACCCAACCTATCATCTCGGCGGTAATATTTGACAGCATTCCTGGCGAGTGGGCTTCTCCGTTTCCGTTGGACCCTTATATACATCAATAAAGTAATATAACCAGACCTAACCCAACCTAACATCTCGGCGGTAATATGTGACAACATTCCTTGCGAGTTGGCTTCTCCGTCTCCGTGGGACCCTTATATACATCAATAACGTAATATAACCAAACCTAACCCAACCTAACATGTCAGCGGTAATATTTGACAGCATTCCTGGCGAGTTGGCATCTACATCTCCCTGGGACCATTATATGCATCAATAACGTAATATAACCTAACCTAACCCAACCTAACATCTCGGCGGTAATATTTGATAACATTCCTGGCGAGTGGGCCTCTACGTTTCCGTAGGACCCTTATATATATCAATAACGTAATATAACCAAACCGAACCCAACCTAACATGTCGGGGGTAATATTTGACAACATTCCTGGCGAGTTGGCATCTACGTCTCCCTGGGACCTTTATATACATCAATAACGTAATATAACCTAACCTAACCCAACCTAACATCTCGGCGGTAATATTTTACAACATTCCTGGCGAGTTGGCCTCTACGTCACCGTGGGACCTTTATATACATCAATAACGTAATATAACCTAACCAAACCCAACCTATCATGTCGGCGGTAATATTTGACCACATTCCTGGCGAGTTGGCCTCTACGTCTCCGTGGGACCATTATATACATCAATAACGTAATATAACCAAACCTAACCCAATCTAACATGTCGGGGGTAATATTTGACAACATTCCTGACGAGTTGGCCTCTACGTCTCCGTGTAACCCTCATATACATCAATAACGTAATATAACGTAACCTAACCCAACCTACCATCTCGGCGGTAATATTTGAAAACATTCCTGGCGAGTTGGCCTCTACGTCTCCGCTTGACCTTCATATACATCAATAACGTAATATAACGTAACCTAACCCAACCTAACATGTCGGGGGTAATATTTGACAACATTCCTGGCGACTTGGCATCTACGTCTCCCTGGGACCTTCATATATATCAATAACGTAATATAACCTAACCTAACCCAACCTAACATCTCGGCGGTAATATTTGACAACATTCCTGGCGAGTTGGCCTCTACGTCTCCGTGGGACCTTTATATACATCAATAACATAATATAAGCTAGCCTAACCCAATCTAACATATCGGTGCTAATATTTGACCACACTCCTGGCTTGTTGGCCTCTGCGTCTCCGTGGGACATTTATATAAGTCAATAACGTAATATATCCTAATCTAACCCAACCTAACATCTCTGCGGTAATATTTGAAAACATTCCTGGCGAGTTGGCCTCTACGTCTCCGTTTGACCTTCATATACATCAATAACGTAATGTACGCTAACCTAACCTAACCTAACATCTCGGCGGTAATATTTGACAACATTCCTGGCGAGTTGGCCTCTACGTCTCTGCTTGACCTTCATATACATCAATAACGTAATATAACCTAACCTAACCCAACGTATCATGTCGGCGGTAATATTTTACAACATTCCTGGCGAGTTGGCCTCTACGTCACCGTGGGACCTTTATATACATCAATAACGTAATATAACCTAACCTAACCCAACATAACATGTCGGGGGTAATATTTGACAACATTCCTGGCGAGTTGGCCTCTACGTCTCCGTTTGTCCTTCATATATATCAATAACGTAATATAACCTAACCTAACCCAACCTATCATGTCGGCGGTAATATTTTACAACATTCCTGGCGAGTTGGCCTCTACGTCACCGTGGGACCTTTATATACATCAATAACGTAATATAACCTAACCTAACCCAACATAACATGTCGGGGGTAATATTTGACAACATTCCTGGCGAGTTGGCCCCTACGTCTCCGTTTGACCTTCATATACATCAATAACGTAATATACGCTAACCTAACCCAACCTAACATCTCGGCGGTAATATTTGACAACATTCCTGGCGAGTTAGCCTCTACGTCACCGTTTGACCCTCATATACATCAATAACGTAATATAAGCTAACCTAACCCAACCTAACATCTCGGCGGTAATATTGACAACATTCCTGGCGAGTTGGCCTCTACGTCTCCGTTTGACCTTCATATACATCAATAACGTAATATAAGCTAACCTAACCCAACCTAACATCTCGGCGGTAATATTTGACAACATTCCTGGCGAGTTGGCCTCTACGTCTCCGCTTGACCTTCATATACATCAATAACGTAATATAACCTAACCTAACCCAACCTATCATCTCGGCGGTAATATTTGAAAACATTCCTGGCGAGTTGGCCTCTACGTCTCCGTTTGACCTTCATATATATCAATAACGTAATATAACCTAACCTAACCCAACCTAACATCTCGGCGGTAATATTTTACAACATTCCTTTCGAGTTGGCCTCTACGTCACCGTGGGACCTTTATATACATCAATAACGTAATATAACCTAACCTAACCCAACCTAACATCTCGGCGGTAATATTGACAACATTCCTGGCGAGTTGGCCTCTACGTCTCCGTTTGACCTTCATATACATCAATAACGTAATATAAGCTAACCTAACCCAACCTAACATGTCGGCGGTAATATTTGACAACATTCCTGGCGAGTTGGCCTCTACGTCTCCGCTTGACCTTCATATACATCAATAACGTAATATAACCTAACCTAACCCAACCTATCATCTCGGCGGTAATATTTGAAAACATTCCTGGCGCGTTGGCCTCTACGTCTCCGTTTGACCTTCATATATATCAATAACGTAATATAACCTAACCTAACCCAACCTAACATCTCGGCGGTAATATTTTACAACATTCCTGGCGAGTTGGCCTCTACGTCACCGTGGGACCTTTATATACATCAATAACGTAATATAACCTAACCTAACCCAACCTAACATCTCGGCGGTAATATTGACAACATTCCTGGCGAGTTGGCTTCTACGTCTCCGTGGGACCCTTATATACATCAATAATGTAATATAACCAAACCTAACCCAACATAACATGTCGGGGGTAATATTTGACAACATTCCTGGCGAGTTGGCCTCTACGTCTCCGTTTGACCTTCATATACATCAATAACGTAATATACGCTAACCTAACCCAACCTAACATCTCGGCTGTAATATTTGACAACATTCCTGGCGAGTTGGCCTCTACGTCACCGCTTGACCTTCATATACATCAATAACGTAATATAACCTAACCTAACCCAACCTATCATGTCGGCGGTAATATTTTACAACATTCCTGGCGAGTTGGCCTCTACGTCACCGTGGGACCTTTATATACATCAATAACGTAATATAACCTAACCTAACCCAACCTAACATCTCGGTGGTAATATTTTACAACATTCCTGGCGAGTTGGCCTCTACGTCACCGTGGGACCTTTATATACATCAATAACGTAATATAACCTAACCTAACCCAACCTAACATCTCGGCGGTAATATTTGACAACATTCCTGGCGAGTTGGCCTCTACGTCTCCGTGGGACCATTATATACATCAATAACGTAATATAACCAAACCTAACCCAATCTAACATGTCGGGGGTAATATTTGACAACATTCCTGACGAGTTGGCCTCTACGTCTCCGTGTAACCCTCATATACATCAATAACGTAATATAACGTAACCTAACCCAACCTACCATCTCGGCGGTAATATTTGACAACATTCCTGGCGAGTGGGCTTCTCCGTTTCCGTTGGACCCTTATATACATCAATAACGTAATATAACCAGACCTAACCCAACCTAACATCTCGGCGGTAATATGTGACAACATTCCTCGCGAGTTGGCTTCTCCGTCTCCGTGGGACCCTTATATACATCAATAACGTAATATAAAGAAACCTAACCCAACCTAACATGTCGGCGGTAATATTTGACAGCATTCCTGGCGAGTTGGCATCTACATCTCCCTGGGACCATTATATGCATCAATAACGTAATATAACCTAACCCAACCCAACCTAACATCTCGGCGGTAATATTTGACAACATTCCTGGCGAGTGGGCCTCTACGTCTCCGTTTGACCTTCCTATACATCAATAACGTAATATAACCTAACCTAACCCAAACTAACATCTCGGCGGTAATATTGGACCACATTCCAGTCTTGTTGGCCTCTACGCCACCGTGGGATCTTTGGATACATCAATAACGTAATATAACCTAACCTAACCCAACCTATCATCTCGGCGGTAATATTTGACAACATTCCTGGCGAGTGGGCTTCTCCGTTTCCGTAGGACCCTTATATACATCAATAACGTAATATAACCAAACCGAACCCAACCTAACATGTCGGGGGTAATATTTGACAACATTCCTGGCGAGTTGGCATCTACGTCTCCCTGGGACCTTTATATACATCAATAACGTTATATAACCTAACCTAACCCAACCTAACATCTCGGCCGTAATATTGACAACATTCATGGCGAGTTGGATTCTACGTCTCCGTTTGACCTTCATATACATCAATAACGTAATATAAGCTAACCTAACCCAACCTAACATCTCGGCGGTAATATTTGACAACATTCCTGGCGAGTTGGCCTCTACGTCTCCGTTCTACCTTCATATACATCGATAACGTAATATAACCTAACCCAACCCAACCTAACATCTCGGCGGTAATATTTGACAACATTCCTGGCGAGTTAGCCTCTACGTCACCGTTTGACCTTCATATACATCAATAACGTAATATAAGCTAACCTAACCCAACCTAACATCTCGGCGGTAATATTTGACAACATTCCTGGCGAGTTGGCCTCTACGTCTCCGCTTGACCTTCATATACATCAATAACGTAATATAACCTAACCTAACCCAACCTATCATCTCGGCGGTAATATTTGAAAACATTCCTGGCGAGTTGGCCTCTACGTCACCGTGGGACCTTTATATACATCAATAACGTAATATAAGCTAACCTAACCCAACCTAACATCTCGGCGGTAATATTTGAAAACATTCCTGGCGAGTTGGCCTCTACGTCTCCGTTTGACCTTCATATATATCAATAACGTAATATAACCTAACCTAACCCACCCTAACATCTCGGCGGTAATATTTTTCAACATTCCTGGCGAGTTGGCCTCTACGTCACCGTGGGACCTTTATATACATCAATAACGTAATATAACCTAACCTAACCCAACCTAACATCTCGGCGGTAATATTGACCACACTCCTGGCTTGTTGGCCTCTGCGTCTCCGTGGGACATTTATATAAGTCAATAACGTAATATAACCTAATCTAACCCAACCTAACATCTCTGCGGTAATATTTGAAAACATTCCTGGCGAGTTGGCCTCTACGTCTCCGTTTGACCTTCATATACATCAATAACGTAATATACGCTAACCTAACCCAACCTAACATCTCGGCGGTAATATTTGACAACATTCCTGGCGAGTTGGCCTCTACGTCTCCGCTTGACATTCATATACATCAATAACGTAATATAACCTAACCTAACCCAACCTATCATCTCGGCGGTAATATTTGAATACATTCCTGGCGAGTTGGCCTCTACGTCTCCGTTTGACCTTCATATATATCAATAACGTAATATAAGCTAACCTAACCCAAACTAACATCTCGGCGGTAATATTTTACAACATTCCTGGCGAGTTGGCCTCTACGTCATCGTGGGACCTTTATATACATCAATAACGTAATATAACCTAACCTAACCCAACCTATCGCCTCGGCGGTAATATTTGAAAACATTCCTGGCGAGTTGGCCTCTACGTCTCCGTTTGACCTTCATATATATCAATAACGTAATATAAGCTAACCTAACCCAACCTAACATCTCGGCGGTAACATTTTACAACATTCCTGGCGAGTTGGCCTCTACGTCACCGTGGGACCTTTATATACATCAATAACGTAATATAACCTAACCTAACCCAACCTAACATCTCGGCGGTAATATTTGACAACATTCCTGGCGAGTTGGCTTCTCCGTCTCCGTGGGACCCTTATATACATCAATAATGTAATATAGCCAAACCTAACCCAACATAACATGTCGGGGGTAATATTTGACAACATTCCTGGCGAGTTGGCCTCTACGTCTCCGTTCTACCTTCATATACATCGATAACGTAATATAACCTAACCCAACCCAACCTAACATCTCGGCAGTAATATTTGACAACATTCCTGGCGAGTTAGCCTCTACGTCACCGTTTGACCTTCATATACATCAATAACGTAATATAAGCTAACCTAACCCAACCTAACATCTCGGCGGTAATATTGACAACATTCCTGGCGAGTTGGCCTCTACGTCTCCGTTTGACCTTCATATACATCAATAACGTAATATAAGCTAACCTAACCCAACCTAACATCTCGGCGGTAATATTTGACAACATTCCTGGCGAGTTGGCCTCTACGTCTCCGCTTGACCTTCATATACATCAATAACGTAATATAACCTAACCTAACCCAACCTATCATCTCGGCGGTAATATTTGAAAACATTCCTGGCGAGTTGGCCTCTACGTCACCGTGGGACCTTTATATACATCAATAACGTAATATAAGCTAACCTAACCCAACCTAACATCTCGGCGGTAATATTTGAAAACATTCCTGGCGAGTTGGCCTCTACGTCTCCGTTTGACCTTCATATATATCAATAACGTAATATAACCTAACCTAACCCAACCTAACATCTCGGCGGTAATATTTTACAACATTCCTGGCGAGTTGGCCTCTACGTCACCGTGGGACCTTTATATACATCAATAACGTAATATAACCTAACCTAACCCAACCTAACATCTCGGCGGTAATATTGACAACATTCCTGGCGAGTTGGCCTCTACGTCTCCGTTTGACCTTCATATACATCAATAACGTAATATAAGCTAACCTAACCCAACCTAACATCTCGGCGGTAATATTTGACAACATTCCTGGCGAGTTGGCCTCTACGTCTCCGCTTGACCTTCATATACATCAATAACGTAATATAACCTAACCTAACCCAACCTATCATCTCGGCGGTAATATTTGAAAACATTCCTGGCGAGTTGGCCTCTACGTCTCCGTTTGACCTTCATATATATCAATAACGTAATATAAGCTAACCTAACCCAACCTAACATCTCGGCGGTAATATTTTACAACATTCCTGGCGAGTTGGCCTCTACGTCACCGTGGGACCTTTATATACATCAATAACGTAATATAACCTAACCTAACCCAACCTAACATCTCGGCGGTAATATTTGACAACATTCCTGGCGAGTTGGCTTCTCCGTCTCCGTGGGACCCTTATATACATCAATAATGTAATATAACCAAACCTAACCCAAAATAACATGTCGGGGGTAATATTTGACAACATTCCTGGCGAGTTGGCCTCTACGTCTCCGTTTGACCTTCATATACATCAATAACGTAATATAAGCTAACCTAACCCAACCTAACAGCTCGGAGGTAATATTTGACAACATTCCTGGCGAGTTGGCTTCTACGTCTCCGTTTGACCATCATATTCATCAACAACGAAATATAACCTAACCTAACCCAACCTAACATCTCGGCGGTAATATTTGAAAACATTCCTGGCGAGTTGGCCTCAACGTCTCCGTTTGACCTTCATATACATCAATAACGTAATATAAGCTAACCTAACCCAACCTAACATCTCGGCGGTAAAATTTGACAACATTCCTGGCGAGTTGGCCTCTACGTGTCTGTTCTACCTTCATATACATCGATAACGTAATATAACCTAACCCAACCCAACCTAACATCTCGGTGGTAATATTTGACAACATTCCTGGCGAGTTAGCCTCTACGTCACCGTTTGACCTTCATATACATCTATAACGTAATATAACCTAGCCTAACCCAACATAACATCTCGGCGGTAATATTTGAAAACATTCCTGGCGAGTTGGCCTCTACGTCTCCGTTTGACTTTCATATACATCAATAACGTAATATAAGCTAACCTAACCCAACCTAACATCCCGGCGGTAATATTTGACAACATTCCTGGCGAGTTGGCCTCTACGTCTCCGCTTGACCTTCATATACACCAATAACGTAATATAACCTAACCTAACCCAACCTATCATCTCGGCGGTAATATTTGAAAACATTCCTGGCGAGTTGGCCTCTACGTCACCGTGGGACCTTTATATACATCAATAACGTAATATAACCTAACCTAACCCAACCTAACATCTCGGCGGTAATATTTGAAAACATTCCTGGCGAGTTGGCCTCTACGTCTCCGTTTGACCTTCATATATATCAATAACGTAATATAACCTAACCTAACCCAACCTAACATCTCGGCGGTAATATTTTACAACATTCCTGGCGAGTTGGCCTCTACGTCTCCCTGGGACCTTTATATACATCAATAACGTAATATAACCTAACCTAACCCAACCTAGCATCTCGGCGGTAATATTGACAACATTCGTGGCGAGTTGGCTTCTACGTTTCCGCTTGACCTTCATATTCATCAACAACGAAATATAACCTAACCTAAACCAACCTATCATCTCGGCGATAATATTTGACAACATTCCTGGCGAGTTGGCCTCTACGTCTCCGTTTGACCTTCATATACATCAATAACGTAATATAAGCTAACCTAACCCAACCTAACATCTCGGCGGTAATATTTGACAACATTCCTGGCGAGTTGGCCTCTACGTCTCCGCTTGACCTTCATATACATCAATAACGTAATATAACCTAACCTAACCCAACCTATCATCTCGGCGGTAATATTTGAAAACATTCCTGGCGAGTTGGCCTCTACGTCACCGTGGGACCTTTATATACATCAATAACGTAATATAAGCTAACCTAACCCAACCTAACATCTCGGCGGTAATATTTGAAAACATTCCTGGCGAGTTGGCCTCTACGTCTCCGTTTGACCTTCATATATATCAATAACGTAATATAACCTAACCTAACCCACCCTAACATCTCGGCGGTAATATTTTACAACATTCCTGGCGAGTTGGCCTCTACGTCACCGTGGGACCTTTATATACATCAATAACGTAATATAACCTAACCTAACCCAACCTAACATCTCGGCGGTAATATTGACCACACTCCTGGCTTGTTGGCCTCTGCGTCTCCGTGGGACATTTATATAAGTCAATAACGTAATATAACCTAATCTAACCCAACCTAACATCTCTGCGGTAATATTTGAAAACATTCCTGGCGAGTTGGACTCTACGTCTCCGTTTGACCTTCATATACATCAATAACGTAATATACGCTAACCTAACCCAACCTAACATCTCGGCGGTAATATTTGACAACATTCCTGGCGAGTTGGCCTCTACGTCTCCGCTTGACCTTCATATACATCAATAACGTAATATAACCTAACCTAACCCAACCTATCATCTCGGCGGTAATATTTGAATACATTCCTGGCGAGTTGGCCTCTACGTCTCCGTTTGACCTTCATATATATCAATAACGTAATATAAGCTAACCTAACCCAAACTAACATCTCGGCGGTAATATTTTACAACATTCCTGGCGAGTTGGCCTCTACGTCATCGTGGGACCTTTATATACATCAATAACGTAATATAACCTAACCTAACCCAACCTATCGCCTCGGCGGTAATATTTGAAAACATTCCTGGCGAGTTGGCCTCTACGTCTCCGTTTGACCTTCATATATATCAATAACGTAATATAAGCTAACCTAACCCAACCTAACATCTCGGCGGTAACATTTTACAACATTCCTGGCGAGTTGGCCTCTACGTCACCGTGGGACCTTTATATACATCAATAACGTAATATAACCTAACCTAACCCAACCTAACATCTCGGCGGTAATATTTGACAACATTCCTGGCGAGTTGGCTTCTCCGTCTCCGTGGGACCCTTATATACATCAATAATGTAATATAGCCAAACCTAACCCAACATAACATGTCGGGGGTAATATTTGACAACATTCCTGGCGAGTTGGCCTCTACGTCTCCGCTCTACCTTCATATACATCGATAACGTAATATAACCTAACCCAACCCAACCTAACATCTCGGCAGTAATATTTGACAACATTCCTGGCGAGTTAGCCTCTACGTCACCGTTTGACCTTCATATACATCAATAACGTAATATAAGCTAACCTAACCCAACCTAACATCTCGGCGGTAATATTGACAACATTCCTGGCGAGTTGGCCTCTACGTCTCCGTTTGACCTTCATATACATCAATAACGTAATATAAGCTAACCTAACCCAACCTAACATCTCGGCGGTAATATTTGACAACATTCCTG
Source organism: Xylocopa violacea (assembly GCA_963969225.1). Taxonomy (NCBI): domain Eukaryota; kingdom Metazoa; phylum Arthropoda; class Insecta; order Hymenoptera; family Apidae; genus Xylocopa; species Xylocopa violacea. The sequence continues at coordinate 2,853,169 of CAXAJV010000836.1, read as the reverse complement.
GCGAGTTGGCCTCTACGTCTCCGCTTGACCTTCATATACATCAATAACGTAATATAACCTAACCTAACCCAACCTATCATCTCGGCGGTAATATTTGAAAACATTCCTGGCGAGTTGGCCTCTACGTCACCGTGGGACCTTTATATACATCAATAACGTAATATAAGCTAACCTAACCCAACCTAACATCTCGGCGGTAATATTTGAAAACATTCCTGGCGAGTTGGCCTCTACGTCTCCGTTTGACCTTCATATATATCAATAACGTAATATAACCTAACCTAACCCAACCTAACATCTCGGCGGTAATATTTTACAACATTCCTGGCGAGTTGGCCTCTACGTCACCGTGGGACCTTTATATACATCAATAACGTAATATAACCTAACCTAACCCAACCTAACATCTCGGCGGTAATATTGACAACATTCCTGGCGAGTTGGCCTCTACGTCTCCGTTTGACCTTCATATACATCAATAACGTAATATAAGCTAACCTAACCCAACCTAACATCTCGGCGGTAATATTTGACAACATTCCTGGCGAGTTGGCCTCTACGTCTCCGCTTGACCTTCATATACATCAATAACGTAATATAACCTAACCTAACCCAACCTATCATCTCGGCGGTAATATTTGAAAACATTCCTGGCGAGTTGGCCTCTACGTCTCCGTTTGACCTTCATATATATCAATAACGTAATATAAGCTAACCTAACCCAACCTAACATCTCGGCGGTAATATTTTACAACATTCCTGGCGAGTTGGCCTCTACGTCACCGTGGGACCTTTATATACATCAATAACGTAATATAACCTAACCTAACCCAACCTAACATCTCGGCGGTAATATTTGACAACATTCCTGGCGAGTTGGCTTCTCCGTCTCCGTGGGACCCTTATATACATCAATAATGTAATATAACCAAACCTAACCCAAAATAACATGTCGGGGGTAATATTTGACAACATTCCTGGCGAGTTGGCCTCTACGTCTCCGTTTGACCTTCATATACATCAATAACGTAATATAAGCTAACCTAACCCAACCTAACAGCTCGGAGGTAATATTTGACAACATTCCTGGCGAGTTGGCTTCTACGTCTCCGTTTGACCATCATATTCATCAACAACGAAATATAACCTAACCTAACCCAACCTAACATCTCGGCGGTAATATTTGAAAACATTCCTGGCGAGTTGGCCTCAACGTCTCCGTTTGACCTTCATATACATCAATAACGTAATATAAGCTAACCTAACCCAACCTAACATCTCGGCGGTAAAATTTGACAACATTCCTGGCGAGTTGGCCTCTACGTGTCTGTTCTACCTTCATATACATCGATAACGTAATATAACCTAACCCAACCCAACCTAACATCTCGGTGGTAATATTTGACAACATTCCTGGCGAGTTAGCCTCTACGTCACCGTTTGACCTTCATATACATCTATAACGTAATATAACCTAGCCTAACCCAACATAACATCTCGGCGGTAATATTTGAAAACATTCCTGGCGAGTTGGCCTCTACGTCTCCGTTTGACTTTCATATACATCAATAACGTAATATAAGCTAACCTAACCCAACCTAACATCTCGGCGGTAATATTTGACAACATTCCTGGCGAGTTGGCCTCTACGTCTCCGCTTGACCTTCATATACACCAATAACGTAATATAACCTAACCTAACCCAACCTATCATCTCGGCGGTAATATTTGAAAACATTCCTGGCGAGTTGGCCTCTACGTCACCGTGGGACCTTTATATACATCAATAACGTAATATAACCTAACCTAACCCAACCTAACATCTCGGCGGTAATATTTGAAAACATTCCTGGCGAGTTGGCCTCTACGTCTCCGTTTGACCTTCATATATATCAATAACGTAATATAACCTAACCTAACCCAACCTAACATCTCGGCGGTAATATTTTACAACATTCCTGGCGAGTTGGCCTCTACGTCTCCCTGGGACCTTTATATACATCAATAACGTAATATAACCTAACCTAACCCAACCTAGCATCTCGGCGGTAATATTGACAACATTCGTGGCGAGTTGGCTTCTACGTTTCCGCTTGACCTTCATATTCATCAACAACGAAATATAACCTAACCTAAACCAACCTATCATCTCGGCGATAATATTTGACAACATTCCTGGCGAGTTGGCCTCTACGTCTCCGTTTGACCTTCATATACATCAATAACGTAATATAAGCTAACCTAACCCAACCTAACATCTCGGCGGTAATATTTGACAACATTCCTGACGAGTTGGCTTCTCCGTCTCCGTGGGACCCTTATATACATCAATGACGTAATATAACCAAACCTAACCCAACCTAACATGTCGGCGGTAATATTTGGCAACATTCCTGGCGAGTTGGCATCTACGTCTCCCTGGGACCTTTATATACATCAATAACGTAATATAACCTAACCTAACCCAACCTAACATCTCGGCGGTAATATTTGACAACATTCCTGGCGAGTTGGCCTCTACGTCTCCGTTTGACCTTCATATATATCAATAAAGTAATATAAGCTAACCTAACCCAACCTAACATCTCGGCGGTAATATTTTACAACATTCCTGGCGAGTTGGCCTCTACATCACCGTGGGACATTTATATGCATCAATAACGTAATATAACCAAACCTAACCCAACCTAACATGTCGGGGGTAATATTTGATAACATTCCTGACGACTTGGCCTCTACGTCTCCGTGTAACCCTCATATACATCAATAACGTAATATAACCAAACCTAACCCAACCTAACATGTCGGCGGTAATATTTGGCAACATTCCTTGCGAGTTGGCATCTACGTCTCCCTGGGACCTTTATCTACATCAATAACGTAATATAACCTAACCTAACCCAACCTAACATCTCGGCGGTAATATTTGACAACATTCCTGGCGAGTTGGCTTCTCCGTCTCCGTGGGACCCTTATATACATCAATAACGTAATATAAGCTAACCTAACCCAACCTAACAGCTCGGCGGTAATATTTGACAACATTCCTGACGAGTTGGCCTCTCCGTCTCCGTGGGACCCTTATATACATCAATGACGTAATATAACCAAACCTAACCCAACCTAACATGTCGGCGGTAATATTTGGCAACATTCCTGGCGAGTTGGCATCTACGTCTCCCTGGGACCTTTATATACATCAATAACGTAATATAACCTAACCTAACCCAACCTAACATCTCGGCGGTAATATTTGACAACATTCCTGGCGAGTTGGCCTCTACGTCTCCGTTTGACCTTCATATATATCAATAAAGTAATATAAGCTAACCTAACCCAACCTAACATCTCGGCGGTAATATTTTACAACATTCCTGGCGAGTTGGCCTCTACATCACCGTGGGACATTTATATGCATCAATAACGTAATATAACCAAACCTAACCCAACCTAACATGTCGGGGGTAATATTTGATAACATTCCTGACGACTTGGCCTCTACGTCTCCGTGTAACCCTCATATACATCAATAACGTAATATAACCAAACCTAACCCAACCTAACATGTCGGCGGTAATATTTGACAACATTCCTGGCGAGTTGGCATCTACGTGGCCCTGGGACCTTTATATACATCAATAACGTAATATAACCTAATCTAACCCAACCTAACATCTCGGCGGCAACATTTGAAAACATTCCTGGCGAGTTGGCCTCTACGTCTCCGTTTGACCTTCATATACACCAATAACGTAATATAACCTAACCTAATCCAACCTAACATCTCGGCGGTAATATTTGACAACATTCCTGGCGAGTTGGATTCTCCGTTTCCGTGGGACCCTTATATACATCAATAACGTAATATAACCAAACCTAACCCAACCTAACATGTCGGTGGTAATATATGACAACGTTCCTGACGAGTTGGCTTCTCCGTCTCCGTGGGACCCTTATATACATCAATAACGTAATATAACCAAACCTAACCCAACCTAACATGTCGGGGGTAATATTTGACAACATTACTGACGAGTTTGCCTCTACCTCTCCGTGTAACCCTCATATACATCAATAACGTAATATAACGTAACCTAACCGAACCTATCATCTCGGCGGTAATATTTGACAACATTCCTGGCGAGTGGGTTTCTCCGTTTCCGTAGGACCCTTATATACATCAATAACGTAGTATAACCAAACCGAACCCAACCTAACATGTCGGGGGTAATATTTGACAACATTCCTGGCGAGTTGGCATCTACATCTCCCTGGGACCTTTATCTACATCAATAACGTAATATAACCTAACCTAACCCAACCTAACATCTCCGCGGTAATATTGACAACATTCCTGGCGAGTTGGCTTCTACGTCTCCGTTTGACCATCATATTCATCAACAACGAAATATAACCTAACCTAAACCAACCTATCATCTCGGCGATAATATTTGACAACATTCCTGGCGAGTTGGCCTCTACGTCCCCGTGGGACCTTTATATACATCAATAACATAATATAAGCTAGCCTAACCCAATCTAACATATCGGTGCTAATATTTGACCACACTCCTGGCTTGTTGGTCTCTGCGTCTCCGTGGGACATTTATATAAGTCAATAACGTAATATAACCAAACCTAAACCAACCTAACATGTCGGCGGTAATATTTGGCAACATTCCTTGCGAGTTGGCATCTACGTCTCCCTGGGACCTTTATATACATCAATAACGTAATATAACCTAACCTAACCCAACCTATCATCTCGGCGGTAATATTTGAAAACACTCCTTGCGAGTTGGCATCTCCGTCTCCCTGGGACCTTTATCTACATCAATAACGTAATATAACCTAACCTAACCCAACCTAACATCTCGGCGGTAATATTTGGCAACATTCCTTGCGAGTTGGCATCTACGTCTCCCTGGGACCTTCATATACATCAATAACGTAATATAAGCTAACCTAACCCAACCTAACAGCTCGGAGGTAATATTTGACAACATTCCTGGCGAGTTGGCTTCTACGTCTCCGTTTGACCATCACATTCATCAACAACGAAATATAACCTAACCTAACCCAACCTAACATCTCGGCGGTAATATTTGAAAGCATTCCTGGCGAGTTGGCCTCAACGTCTCCGTTTGACCTTCATATACATCAATAACGTAATATAAGCTAACCTAACCCAACCTAACATCTCGGCGGTAAAATTTGACAACATTCCTGGCGAGTTGGCCTCTACGTGTCTGTTCTACCTTCATATACATCGATAACGTAATATAACCTAACCCAACCCAACCTAACATCTCGGTGGTAATATTTGACAACATTCCTGGCGAGTTAGCCTCTACGTCACCGTTTGACCTTCATATACATCTATAACGTAATATAACCTAGCCTAACCCAACATAACATCTCGGCGGTAATATTTGAAAACATTCCTGGCGAGTTGGCCTCTACGTCTCCGTTTGACTTTCATATACATCAATAACGTAATATAAGCTAACCTAACCCAACCTAACATCTCGGCGGTAATATTTGACAACATTCCTGGCGAGTTGGCCTCTACGTCTCCGCTTGACCTTCATATACACCAATAACGTAATATAACCTAACCTAACCCAACCTATCATCTCGGCGGTAATATTTGAAAACATTCCTGGCGAGTTGGCCTCTACGTCACCGTGGGACCTTTATATACATCAATAACGTAATATAACCTAACCTAACCCAACCTAACATCTCGGCGGTAATATTTGAAAACATTCCTGGCGAGTTGGCCTCTACGTCTCCGTTTGACCTTCATATATATCAATAACGTAATATAACCTAACCTAACCCAACCTAACATCTCGGCGGTAATATTTTACAACATTCCTGGCGAGTTGGCCTCTACGTCTCCCTGGGACCTTTATATACATCAATAACGTAATATAACCTAACCTAACCCAACCTAGCATCTCGGCGGTAATATTGACAACATTCGTGGCGAGTTGGCTTCTACGTTTCCGCTTGACCTTCATATTCATCAACAACGAAATATAACCTAACCTAAACCAACCTATCATCTCGGCGATAATATTTGACAACATTCCTGGCGAGTTGGCCTCTACGTCTCCGTTTGACCTTCATATACATCAATAACGTAATATAAGCTAACCTAACCCAACCTAACATCTCGGCGGTAATATTTGACAACATTCCTGACGAGTTGGCTTCTCCGTCTCCGTGGGACCCTTATATACATCAATGACGTAATATAACCAAACCTAACCCAACCTAACATGTCGGCGGTAATATTTGGCAACATTCCTGGCGAGTTGGCATCTACGTCTCCCTGGGACCTTTATATACATCAATAACGTAATATAACCTAACCTAACCCAACCTAACATCTCGGCGGTAATATTTGACAACATTCCTGGCGAGTTGGCCTCTACGTCTCCGTTTGACCTTCATATATATCAATAAAGTAATATAAGCTAACCTAACCCAACCTAACATCTCGGCGGTAATATTTTACAACATTCCTGGCGAGTTGGCCTCTACATCACCGTGGGACATTTATATGCATCAATAACGTAATATAACCAAACCTAACCCAACCTAACATGTCGGGGGTAATATTTGATAACATTCCTGACGACTTGGCCTCTACGTCTCCGTGTAACCCTCATATACATCAATAACGTAATATAACCAAACCTAACCCAACCTAACATGTCGGCGGTAATATTTGGCAACATTCCTTGCGAGTTGGCATCTACGTCTCCCTGGGACCTTTATCTACATCAATAACGTAATATAACCTAACCTAACCCAACCTAACATCTCGGCGGTAATATTTGACAACATTCCTGGCGAGTTGGCTTCTCCGTCTCCGTGGGACCCTTATATACATCAATAACGTAATATAAGCTAACCTAACCCAACCTAACAGCTCGGCGGTAATATTTGACAACATTCCTGACGAGTTGGCCTCTCCGTCTCCGTGGGACCCTTATATACATCAATGACGTAATATAACCAAACCTAACCCAACCTAACATGTCGGCGGTAATATTTGGCAACATTCCTGGCGAGTTGGCATCTACGTCTCCCTGGGACCTTTATATACATCAATAACGTAATATAACCTAACCTAACCCAACCTAACATCTCGGCGGTAATATTTGACAACATTCCTGGCGAGTTGGCCTCTACGTCTCCGTTTGACCTTCATATATATCAATAAAGTAATATAAGCTAACCTAACCCAACCTAACATCTCGGCGGTAATATTTTACAACATTCCTGGCGAGTTGGCCTCTACATCACCGTGGGACATTTATATGCATCAATAACGTAATATAACCAAACCTAACCCAACCTAACATGTCGGGGGTAATATTTGATAACATTCCTGACGACTTGGCCTCTACGTCTCCGTGTAACCCTCATATACATCAATAACGTAATATAACCAAACCTAACCCAACCTAACATGTCGGCGGTAATATTTGGCAACATTCCTTGCGAGTTGGCATCTACGTCTCCCTGGGACCTTTATCTACATCAATAACGTAATATAACCTAACCTAACCCAACCTAACATCTCGGCGGTAATATTTGACAACATTCCTGGCGAGTTGGCTTCTCCGTCTCCGTGGGACCCTTATATACATCAATAACGTAATATAAGCTAACCTAACCCAACCTAACAGCTCGGCGGTAATATTTGACAACATTCCTGACGAGTTGGCCTCTCCGTCTCCGTGGGACCCTTATATACATCAATGACGTAATATAACCAAACCTAACCCAACCTAACATGTCGGCGGTAATATTTGGCAACATTCCTGGCGAGTTGGCATCTACGTCTCCCTGGGACCTTTATATACATCAATAACGTAATATAACCTAACCTAACCCAACCTAACATCTCGGCGGTAATATTTGACAACATTCCTGGCGAGTTGGCCTCTACGTCTCCGTTTGACCTTCATATATATCAATAAAGTAATATAAGCTAACCTAACCCAACCTAACATCTCGGCGGTAATATTTTACAACATTCCTGGCGAGTTGGCCTCTACATCACCGTGGGACATTTATATGCATCAATAACGTAATATAACCAAACCTAACCCAACCTAACATGTCGGGGGTAATATTTGATAACATTCCTGACGACTTGGCCTCTACGTCTCCGTGTAACCCTCATATACATCAATAACGTAATATAACCAAACCTAACCCAACCTAACATGTCGGCGGTAATATTTGGCAACATTCCTTGCGAGTTGGCATCTACGTCTCCCTGGGACCTTTATCTACATCAATAACGTAATATAACCTAACCTAACCCAACCTAACATCTCGGCGGTAATATTTGACAACATTCCTGGCGAGTTGGCTTCTCCGTCTCCGTGGGACCCTTATATACATCAATAACGTAATATAAGCTAACCTAACCCAACCTAACAGCTCGGCGGTAATATTTGACAACATTCCTGACGAGTTGGCCTCTCCGTCTCCGTGGGACCCTTATATACATCAATGACGTAATATAACCAAACCTAACCCAACCTAACATGTCGGCGGTAATATTTGGCAACATTCCTGGCGAGTTGGCATCTACGTCTCCCTGGGACCTTTATATACATCAATAACGTAATATAACCTAACCTAACCCAACCTAACATCTCGGCGGTAATATTTGACAACATTCCTGGCGAGTTGGCCTCCACGTCTCCGTTTGACCTTCATATATATCAATAAAGTAATATAAGCTAACCTAACCCAACCTAACATCTCGGCGGTAATATTTTACAACATTCCTGGCGAGTTGGCCTCTACATCACCGTGGGACATTTATATGCATCAATAACGTAATATAACCAAACCTAACCCAACCTAACATGTCGGGGGTAATATTTGATAACATTCCTGACGACTTGGCCTCTACGTCTCCGTGTAACCCTCATATACATCAATAACGTAATATAACCAAACCTAACCCAACCTAACATGTCGGCGGTAATATTTGACAACATTCCTGGCGAGTTGGCATCTACGTGGCCCTGGGACCTTTATATACATCAATAACGTAATATAACCTAATCTAACCCAACCTAACATCTCGGCGGCAACATTTGAAAACATTCCTGGCGAGTTGGCCTCTACGTCTCCGTTTGACCTTCATATACACCAATAACGTAATATAACCTAACCTAATCCAACCTAACATCTCGGCGGTAATATTTGACAACATTCCTGGCGAGTTGGATTCTCCGTTTCCGTGGGACCCTTATATACATCAATAACGTAATATAACCAAACCTAACCCAACCTAACATGTCGGTGGTAATATATGACAACGTTCCTGACGAGTTGGCTTCTCCGTCTCCGTGGGACCCTTATATACATCAATAACGTAATATAACCAAACCTAACCCAACCTAACATGTCGGGGGTAATATTTGACAACATTACTGACGAGTTTGCCTCTACCTCTCCGTGTAACCCTCATATACATCAATAACGTAATATAACGTAACCTAACCGAACCTATCATCTCGGCGGTAATATTTGACAACATTCCTGGCGAGTGGGTTTCTCCGTTTCCGTAGGACCCTTATATACATCAATAACGTAGTATAACCAAACCGAACCCAACCTAACATGTCGGGGGTAATATTTGACAACATTCCTGGCGAGTTGGCATCTACATCTCCCTGGGACCTTTATCTACATCAATAACGTAATATAACCTAACCTAACCCAACCTAACATCTCCGCGGTAATATTGACAACATTCCTGGCGAGTTGGCTTCTACGTCTCCGTTTGACCATCATATTCATCAACAACGAAATATAACCTAACCTAAACCAACCTATCATCTCGGCGATAATATTTGACAACATTCCTGGCGAGTTGGCCTCTACGTCCCCGTGGGACCTTTATATACATCAATAACATAATATAAGCTAGCCTAACCCAATCTAACATATCGGTGCTAATATTTGACCACACTCCTGGCTTGTTGGTCTCTGCGTCTCCGTGGGACATTTATATAAGTCAATAACGTAATATAACCAAACCTAAACCAACCTAACATGTCGGCGGTAATATTTGGCAACATTCCTTGCGAGTTGGCATCTACGTCTCCCTGGGACCTTTATATACATCAATAACGTAATATAACCTAACCTAACCCAACCTAACATCTCGGCGGTAATATTTGACAACATTCCTGGCGAGTTGGCCTCTACGTCTCCGTTTGACCTTCATATATATCAATAAAGTAATATAAGCTAACCTAACCCAACCTAACATCTCGGCGGTAATATTTTACAACATTCCTGGCGAGTTGGCCTCTACATCACCGTGGGACATTTATATGCATCAATAACGTAATATAACCAAACCTAACCCAACCTAACATGTCGGGGGTAATATTTGATAACATTCCTGACGACTTGGCCTCTACGTCTCCGTGTAACCCTCATATACATCAATAACGTAATATAACCAAACCTAACCCAACCTAACATGTCGGCGGTAATATTTGGCAACATTCCTTGCGAGTTGGCATCTACGTCTCCCTGGGACCTTTATCTACATCAATAACGTAATATAACCTAACCTAACCCAACCTAACATCTCGGCGGTAATATTTGACAACATTCCTGGCGAGTTGGCTTCTCCGTCTCCGTGGGACCCTTATATACATCAATAACGTAATATAAGCTAACCTAACCCAACCTAACAGCTCGGCGGTAATATTTGACAACATTCCTGACGAGTTGGCCTCTCCGTCTCCGTGGGACCCTTATATACATCAATGACGTAATATAACCAAACCTAACCCAACCTAACATGTCGGCGGTAATATTTGGCAACATTCCTGGCGAGTTGGCATCTACGTCTCCCTGGGACCTTTATATACATCAATAACGTAATATAACCTAACCTAACCCAACCTAACATCTCGGCGGTAATATTTGACAACATTCCTGGCGAGTTGGCCTCTACGTCTCCGTTTGACCTTCATATATATCAATAAAGTAATATAAGCTAACCTAACCCAACCTAACATCTCGGCGGTAATATTTTACAACATTCCTGGCGAGTTGGCCTCTACATCACCGTGGGACATTTATATGCATCAATAACGTAATATAACCAAACCTAACCCAACCTAACATGTCGGGGGTAATATTTGATAACATTCCTGACGACTTGGCCTCTACGTCTCCGTGTAACCCTCATATACATCAATAACGTAATATAACCAAACCTAACCCAACCTAACATGTCGGCGGTAATATTTGGCAACATTCCTTGCGAGTTGGCATCTACGTCTCCCTGGGACCTTTATCTACATCAATAACGTAATATAACCTAACCTAACCCAACCTAACATCTCGGCGGTAATATTTGACAACATTCCTGGCGAGTTGGCTTCTCCGTCTCCGTGGGACCCTTATATACATCAATAACGTAATATAAGCTAACCTAACCCAACCTAACAGCTCGGCGGTAATATTTGACAACATTCCTGACGAGTTGGCCTCTCCGTCTCCGTGGGACCCTTATATACATCAATGACGTAATATAACCAAACCTAACCCAACCTAACATGTCGGCGGTAATATTTGGCAACATTCCTTGCGAGTTGGCATCTACGTCTCCCTGGGACCTTTATATACATCAATAACGTAATATAACCTAACCTAACCCAACCTATCATCTCGGCGGTAATATTTGAAAACACTCCTTGCGAGTTGGCATCTCCGTCTCCCTGGGACCTTTATCTACATCAATAACGTAATATAACCTAACCTAACCCAACCTAACATCTCGGCGGTAATATTTGGCAACATTCCTTGCGAGTTGGCATCTACGTCTCCCTGGGACCTTCATATACATCAATAACGTAATATAAGCTAACCTAACCCAACCTAACAGCTCGGAGGTAATATTTGACAACATTCCTGGCGAGTTGGCTTCTACGTCTCCGTTTGACCATCACATTCATCAACAACGAAATATAACCTAACCTAACCCAACCTAACATCTCGGCGGTAATATTTGAAAGCATTCCTGGCGAGTTGGCCTCAACGTCTCCGTTTGACCTTCATATACATCAATAACGTAATATAAGCTAACCTAACCCAACCTAACATCTCGGCGGTAAAATTTGACAACATTCCTGGCGAGTTGGCCTCTACGTGTCTGTTCTACCTTCATATACATCGATAACGTAATATAACCTAACCCAACCCAACCTAACATCTCGGTGGTAATATTTGACAACATTCCTGGCGAGTTAGCCTCTACGTCACCGTTTGACCTTCATATACATCTATAACGTAATATAACCTAGCCTAACCCAACATAACATCTCGGCGGTAATATTTGAAAACATTCCTGGCGAGTTGGCCTCTACGTCTCCGTTTGACTTTCATATACATCAATAACGTAATATAAGCTAACCTAACCCAACCTAACATCTCGGCGGTAATATTTGACAACATTCCTGGCGAGTTGGCCTCTACGTCTCCGCTTGACCTTCATATACACCAATAACGTAATATAACCTAACCTAACCCAACCTATCATCTCGGCGGTAATATTTGAAAACATTCCTGGCGAGTTGGCCTCTACGTCACCGTGGGACCTTTATATACATCAATAACGTAATATAACCTAACCTAACCCAACCTAACATCTCGGCGGTAATATTTGAAAACATTCCTGGCGAGTTGGCCTCTACGTCTCCGTTTGACCTTCATATATATCAATAACGTAATATAACCTAACCTAACCCAACCTAACATCTCGGCGGTAATATTTTACAACATTCCTGGCGAGTTGGCCTCTACGTCTCCCTGGGACCTTTATATACATCAATAACGTAATATAACCTAACCTAACCCAACCTAGCATCTCGGCGGTAATATTGACAACATTCGTGGCGAGTTGGCTTCTACGTTTCCGCTTGACCTTCATATTCATCAACAACGAAATATAACCTAACCTAAACCAACCTATCATCTCGGCGATAATATTTGACAACATTCCTGGCGAGTGGGCCTCTACGTCTCCGTTTGACCTTCATATACATCAATAACGTAATATAAGCTAACCTAACCCAACCTAACATCTCGGCGGTAATATTTGACAACATTCCTGACGAGTTGGCTTCTCCGTCTCCGTGGGACCCTTATATACATCAATGACGTAATATAACCAAACCTAACCCAACCTAACATGTCGGCGGTAATATTTGGCAACATTCCTGGCGAGTTGGCATCTACGTCTCCCTGGGACCTTTATATACATCAATAACGTAATATAACCTAACCTAACCCAACCTAACATCTCGGCGGTAATATTTGACAACATTCCTGGCGAGTTGGCCTCTACGTCTCCGTTTGACCTTCATATATATCAATAAAGTAATATAAGCTAACCTAACCCAACCTAACATCTCGGCGGTAATATTTTACAACATTCCTGGCGAGTTGGCCTCTACATCACCGTGGGACATTTATATGCATCAATAACGTAATATAACCAAACCTAACCCAACCTAACATGTCGGGGGTAATATTTGATAACATTCCTGACGACTTGGCCTCTACGTCTCCGTGTAACCCTCATATACATCAATAACGTAATATAACCAAACCTAACCCAACCTAACATGTCGGCGGTAATATTTGGCAACATTCCTTGCGAGTTGGCATCTACGTCTCCCTGGGACCTTTATCTACATCAATAACGTAATATAACCTAACCTAACCCAACCTAACATCTCGGCGGTAATATTTGACAACATTCCTGGCGAGTTGGCTTCTCCGTCTCCGTGGGACCCTTATATACATCAATAACGTAATATAAGCTAACCTAACCCAACCTAACAGCTCGGCGGTAATATTTGACAACATTCCTGACGAGTTGGCCTCTCCGTTTCCGTGGGACCCTTATATACATCAATGACGTAATATAACCAAACCTAACCCAACCTAACATGTCGGCGGTAATATTTGGCAACATTCCTGGCGAGTTGGCATCTACGTCTCCCTGGGACCTTTATATACATCAATAACGTAATATAACCTAACCTAACCCAACCTAACATCTCGGCGGTAATATTTGACAACATTCCTGGCGAGTTGGCCTCTACGTCTCCGTTTGACCTTCATATATATCAATAAAGTAATATAAGCTAACCTAACCCAACCTAACATCTCGGCGGTAATATTTTACAACATTCCTGGCGAGTTGGCCTCTACATCACCGTGGGACATTTATATGCATCAATAACGTAATATAACCAAACCTAACCCAACCTAACATGTCGGGGGTAATATTTGATAACATTCCTGACGACTTGGCCTCTACGTCTCCGTGTAACCCTCATATACATCAATAACGTAATATAACCAAACCTAACCCAACCTAACATGTCGGCGGTAATATTTGACAACATTCCTGGCGAGTTGGCATCTACGTGGCCCTGGGACCTTTATATACATCAATAACGTAATATAACCTAATCTAACCCAACCTAACATCTCGGCGGCAACATTTGAAAACATTCCTGGCGAGTTGGCCTCTACGTCTCCGTTTGACCTTCATATACACCAATAACGTAATATAACCTAACCTAATCCAACCTAACATCTCGGCGGTAATATTTGACAACATTCCTGGCGAGTTGGATTCTCCGTTTCCGTGGGACCCTTATATACATCAATAACGTAATATAACCAAACCTAACCCAACCTAACATGTCGGTGGTAATATATGACAACGTTCCTGACGAGTTGGCTTCTCCGTCTCCGTGGGACCCTTATATACATCAATAACGTAATATAACCAAACCTAACCCAACCTAACATGTCGGGGGTAATATTTGACAACATTACTGACGAGTTTGCCTCTACCTCTCCGTGTAACCCTCATATACATCAATAACGTAATATAACGTAACCTAACCGAACCTATCATCTCGGCGGTAATATTTGACAACATTCCTGGCGAGTGGGTTTCTCCGTTTCCGTAGGACCCTTATATACATCAATAACGTAGTATAACCAAACCGAACCCAACCTAACATGTCGGGGGTAATATTTGACAACATTCCTGGCGAGTTGGCATCTACATCTCCCTGGGACCTTTATCTACATCAATAACGTAATATAACCTAACCTAACCCAACCTAACATCTCCGCGGTAATATTGACAACATTCCTGGCGAGTTGGCTTCTACGTCTCCGTTTGACCATCATATTCATCAACAACGAAATATAACCTAACCTAAACCAACCTATCATCTCGGCGATAATATTTGACAACATTCCTGGCGAGTTGGCCTCTACGTCCCCGTGGGACCTTTATATACATCAATAACATAATATAAGCTAGCCTAACCCAATCTAACATATCGGTGCTAATATTTGACCACACTCCTGGCTTGTTGGTCTCTGCGTCTCCGTGGGACATTTATATAAGTCAATAACGTAATATAACCAAACCTAAACCAACCTAACATGTCGGCGGTAATATTTGGCAACATTCCTTGCGAGTTGGCATCTACGTCTCCCTGGGACCTTTATATACATCAATAACGTAATATAACCTAACCTAACCCAACCTATCATCTCGGCGGTAATATTTGAAAACACTCCTTGCGAGTTGGCATCTCCGTCTCCCTGGGACCTTTATCTACATCAATAACGTAATATAACCTAACCTAACCCAACCTAACATCTCGGCGGTAATATTTGGCAACATTCCTGGCGAGTTGGCATCTACGTCTCCCTGGGACCTTTATATACATCAATAACGTAATATAACCTAACCTAACCCAACCTAACATCTCGGCGGTAATATTTGACAACATTCCTGGCGAGTTGGCCTCTACGTCTCCGTTTGACCTTCATATATATCAATAAAGTAATATAAGCTAACCTAACCCAACCTAACATCTCGGCGGTAATATTTTACAACATTCCTGGCGAGTTGGCCTCTACATCACCGTGGGACATTTATATGCATCAATAACGTAATATAACCAAACCTAACCCAACCTAACATGTCGGGGGTAATATTTGATAACATTCCTGACGACTTGGCCTCTACGTCTCCGTGTAACCCTCATATACATCAATAACGTAATATAACCAAACCTAACCCAACCTAACATGTCGGCGGTAATATTTGGCAACATTCCTTGCGAGTTGGCATCTACGTCTCCCTGGGACCTTTATCTACATCAATAACGTAATATAACCTAACCTAACCCAACCTAACATCTCGGCGGTAATATTTGACAACATTCCTGGCGAGTTGGCTTCTCCGTCTCCGTGGGACCCTTATATACATCAATAACGTAATATAAGCTAACCTAACCCAACCTAACAGCTCGGCGGTAATATTTGACAACATTCCTGACGAGTTGGCCTCTCCGTTTCCGTGGGACCCTTATATACATCAATGACGTAATATAACCAAACCTAACCCAACCTAACATGTCGGCGGTAATATTTGGCAACATTCCTGGCGAGTTGGCATCTACGTCTCCCTGGGACCTTTATATACATCAATAACGTAATATAACCTAACCTAACCCAACCTAACATCTCGGCGGTAATATTTGACAACATTCCTGGCGAGTTGGCCTCTACGTCTCCGTTTGACCTTCATATATATCAATAAAGTAATATAAGCTAACCTAACCCAACCTAACATCTCGGCGGTAATATTTTACAACATTCCTGGCGAGTTGGCCTCTACATCACCGTGGGACATTTATATGCATCAATAACGTAATATAACCAAACCTAACCCAACCTAACATGTCGGGGGTAATATTTGATAACATTCCTGACGACTTGGCCTCTACGTCTCCGTGTAACCCTCATATACATCAATAACGTAATATAACCAAACCTAACCCAACCTAACATGTCGGCGGTAATATTTGACAACATTCCTGGCGAGTTGGCATCTACGTGGCCCTGGGACCTTTATATACATCAATAACGTAATATAACCTAATCTAACCCAACCTAACATCTCGGCGGCAACATTTGAAAACATTCCTGGCGAGTTGGCCTCTACGTCTCCGTTTGACCTTCATATACACCAATAACGTAATATAACCTAACCTAATCCAACCTAACATCTCGGCGGTAATATTTGACAACATTCCTGGCGAGTTGGATTCTCCGTTTCCGTGGGACCCTTATATACATCAATAACGTAATATAACCAAACCTAACCCAACCTAACATGTCGGTGGTAATATATGACAACGTTCCTGACGAGTTGGCTTCTCCGTCTCCGTGGGACCCTTATATACATCAATAACGTAATATAACCAAACCTAACCCAACCTAACATGTCGGGGGTAATATTTGACAACATTACTGACGAGTTTGCCTCTACCTCTCCGTGTAACCCTCATATACATCAATAACGTAATATAACGTAACCTAACCGAACCTATCATCTCGGCGGTAATATTTGACAACATTCCTGGCGAGTGGGTTTCTCCGTTTCCGTAGGACCCTTATATACATCAATAACGTAGTATAACCAAACCGAACCCAACCTAACATGTCGGGGGTAATATTTGACAACATTCCTGGCGAGTTGGCATCTACATCTCCCTGGGACCTTTATCTACATCAATAACGTAATATAACCTAACCTAACCCAACCTAACATCTCCGCGGTAATATTGACAACATTCCTGGCGAGTTGGCTTCTACGTCTCCGTTTGACCATCATATTCATCAACAACGAAATATAACCTAACCTAAACCAACCTATCATCTCGGCGATAATATTTGACAACATTCCTGGCGAGTTGGCCTCTACGTCCCCGTGGGACCTTTATATACATCAATAACATAATATAAGCTAGCCTAACCCAATCTAACATATCGGTGCTAATATTTGACCACACTCCTGGCTTGTTGGTCTCTGCGTCTCCGTGGGACATTTATATAAGTCAATAACGTAATATAACCAAACCTAAACCAACCTAACATGTCGGCGGTAATATTTGGCAACATTCCTTGCGAGTTGGCATCTACGTCTCCCTGGGACCTTTATATACATCAATAACGTAATATAACCTAACCTAACCCAACCTATCATCTCGGCGGTAATATTTGAAAACACTCCTTGCGAGTTGGCATCTCCGTCTCCCTGGGACCTTTATCTACATCAATAACGTAATATAACCTAACCTAACCCAACCTAACATCTCGGCGGTAATATTTGGCAACATTCCTTGCGAGTTGGCATCTACGTCTCCCTGGGACCTTCATATACATCAATAACGTAATATAAGCTAACCTAACCCAACCTAACAGCTCGGAGGTAATATTTGACAACATTCCTGGCGAGTTGGCTTCTACGTCTCCGTTTGACCATCACATTCATCAACAACGAAATATAACCTAACCTAACCCAACCTAACATCTCGGCGGTAATATTTGAAAGCATTCCTGGCGAGTTGGCCTCAACGTCTCCGTTTGACCTTCATATACATCAATAACGTAATATAAGCTAACCTAACCCAACCTAACATCTCGGCGGTAAAATTTGACAACATTCCTGGCGAGTTGGCCTCTACGTGTCTGTTCTACCTTCATATACATCGATAACGTAATATAACCTAACCCAACCCAACCTAACATCTCGGCGGTAATATTTGACAACATTCCTGGCGAGTTGGCCTCTACGTCTCCGCTTGACCTTCATATACACCAATAACGTAATATAACCTAACCTAACCCAACCTATCATCTCGGCGGTAATATTTGAAAACATTCCTGGCGAGTTGGCCTCTACGTCACCGTGGGACCTTTATATACATCAATAACGTAATATAACCTAACCTAACCCAACCTAACATCTCGGCGGTAATATTTGAAAACATTCCTGGCGAGTTGGCCTCTACGTCTCCGTTTGACCTTCATATATATCAATAACGTAATATAACCTAACCTAACCCAACCTAACATCTCGGCGGTAATATTTTACAACATTCCTGGCGAGTTGGCCTCTACGTCTCCCTGGGACCTTTATATACATCAATAACGTAATATAACCTAACCTAACCCAACCTATCATCTCGGCGGTAATATTGACAACATTCGTGGCGAGTTGGCTTCTACGTTTCCGCTTGACCTTCATATTCATCAACAACGAAATATAACCTAACCTAAACCAACCTATCATCTCGGCGATAATATTTGACAACATTCCTGGCGAGTTGGCCTCTACGTCTCCGTGGGACCTTTATATACATCAATAACATAATATAAGCTAGCCTAACCCAATCTAACATATCGGTGCTAATATTTGACCACACTCCTGGCTTGTTGGTCTCTGCGTCTCCGTGGGACATTTATATAAGTCAATAACGTAATATAACCTAATCTAACCCAATCTAACATCTCTGCGGTAATATTTGAAAACATTCCTGGCGAGTTGGCCTCTACGTCTCCGTTTGACCTTCATATACATCAATAACGTAATATAAGCTAACCTAACCCAACCTAACATCTCGGCGGTAATATTTTACAACATACCTGGCGAGTTGGCCTCTACGTCACCGTGAGTCCTTTATATACATCAATAACGTAATATAACCTAACCTAACCCAACCTATCATCTCGGCGGTAATATTTGAAAACATTCCTGGCGAGTTGGCCTCTACGTCTCCGTTTGACCTTCATATATATCAATAACGTAATATAACCTAACCTAACCCAACCTAACATCTCGGCGGTAATATTTGACAACATTCCTGGCGAGTTGGATTCTCCGTTTCCGTGGGACCCTTATATACATCAATAACGTAATATAACCAAACCTAACCCAACCTAACATGTCGGGGGTAATATATGACAACGTTCCTGACGAGTTGGCTTCTCCGTCTCCGTGGGACCCTTATATACATCAATAACGTAATATAACCAAACCTAACCCAACCTAACATGTCGGGGGTAATATTTGACAACATTACTGACGAGTTTGCCTCTACCTCTCCGTGTAACCCTCATATACATCAATAACGTAATATAACGTAACCTAACCGAACCTATCATCTCGGCGGTAATATTTGACAACATTCCTGGCGAGTGGGTTTCTCCGTTTCCGTAGGACCCTTATATACATCAATAACGTAGTATAACCAAACCGAACCCAACCTAACATGTCGGGGGTAATATTTGACAACATTCCTGGCGAGTTGGCATCTACATCTCCCTGGGACCTTTATATACATCAATAACGTAATATAACCTAACCTAACCCAACCTAACATCTCGGCGGTAATATTTGAAAACATTCCTGGCGAGTTGGCTTCTACGTCTCCGTTTGACCATCATATTCATCAACAACGAAATATAACCTAACCTAACCCAACCTAACATCTCGGCGGTAATATTTGAAAACATTCCTGGCGAGTTGGCCTCTACGTCTCCGTTTGACCTGCATATACATCAATAACGTAATATAAGCTAACCTAACCCAACCTAACAGCTCGGCGGTAATATTTGACAACATTCCTGACGAGTTGGCTTCTCCGTCTCCGTGGGACCCTTATATACATCAATGACGTAATATAACCAAACCTATCCCAGCCTAACATGTCGGCGGTAATATTTGGCAACATTCCTTGCGAGTTGGCATCTACGTCTCCCTGGGACCTTTATCTACATCAATAACGTAATATAACCTAACCTAACCCAACCTAACATCTCGGCGGTAATATTGACAACATTCCTGGCGAGTTGGCTTCTACGTCTCCGTTTGACCATCATATTCATCAACAACGAAATATAACCTAACCTAAACCAACCTATCATCTCGGCGATAATATTTGACAACATTCCTGGCGAGTTGGCCTCTACGTCCCCGTGGGACCTTTATATACATCAATAACATAATATAAGCTAGCCTAACCCAATCTAACATATCGGTGCTAATATTTGACCACACTCCTGGCTTGTTGGTCTCTGCGTCTCCGTGGGACATTTATATAAGTCAATAACGTAATATAACCTAATCTAACCCAACCTAACATCTCTGCGGTAATATTTGAAAACATTCCTGGCGAGTTGGCCTCTACGTCTCCGTTTGACCTTCATATACATCAATAACGTAATATAAGCTAACCTAACCCAACCTAACATCTCGGCGGTAATATTTTACAACATACCTGGCGAGTTGGCCTCTACGTCACCGTGAGACCTTTATATACATCAATAACGTAATATAACCTAACCTAACCCAACCTATCATCTCGGCGGTAATATTTGAAAACATTCCTGGCGAGTTGGCCTCTACGTCTCCGTTTGACCTTCATATATATCAATAACGTAATATAACCTAACCTAACCCAACCTAACATCTCGGCGGTAATATTTTACAACATACCTGGCGAGTTGGCCTCTACGTCACCGTGAGACCTTTATATACATCAATAACGTAATATAACCTAACCTAACCCAACCTAACATCTCGGCGGTAATATTTGACAACATTCCTGACGAGTTGGCTTCTCCGTCTCCGTGGGACCCTTATATACATCAATGACGTAATATAACCAAACCTAACCCAAACTAACATGTCGGCGGTAATATTTGGCAACATTCCTGGCGAGTTGGCATCTACGTCTCCCTGGGACCTTTATATACATCAATAACGTAATATAACCTAACCTAACCCAACCTAACATCTCGGCGGTAATATTTGACAACATTCCTGGCGAGTTGGCCTCTACGTCTCCGTTTGACCTTCATATATATCAATAAAGTAATATAAGCTAACCTAACCCAACCTAACATCTCGGCGGTAATATTTTACAACATTCCTGGCGAGTTGGCCTCTACATCACCGTGGGACATTTATATGCATCAATAACGTAATATAACCAAACCTAACCCAACCTAACATATCGGGGGTAATATTTGATAACATTCCTGACGACTTGGCCTCTACGTCTCCGTGTAACCCTCATATACATCAATAACGTAATATAACCAAACCTAACCCAACCTAACATGTCGGCGGTAATATTTGGCAACATTCCTTGCGAGTTGGCATCTACGTCTCCCTGGGACCTTTATCTACATCAATAACGTAATATAACCTAACCTAACCCAACCTAACATCTCGGCGGTAATATTTGACAACATTCCTGGCGAGTTGGCTTCTCCGTCTCCGTGGGACCCTTATATACATCAATAACGTAATATAAGCTAACCTAACCCAACCTAACAGCTCGGCGGTAATATTTGACAACATTCCTGACGAGTTGGCTTCTCCGTCTCCGTGGGACCCTTATATACATCAATGACGTAATATAACCAAACCTAACCCAACCTAACATGTCGGCGGTAATATTTGGCAACATTCCTGGCGAGTTGGCATCTACGTCTCCCTGGGACCTTTATATACATCAATAACGTAATATAACCTAACCTAACCCAACCTAACATCTCGGCGGTAATATTTGACAACATTCCTGGCGAGTTGGCCTCTACGTCTCCGTTTGACCTTCATATATATCAATAAAGTAATATAAGCTAACCTAACCCAACCTAACATCTCGGCGGTAATATTTTACAACATTCCTGGCGAGTTGGCCTCTACATCACCGTGGGACATTTATATGCATCAATAACGTAATATAACCAAACCTAACCCAACCTAACATGTCGGGGGTAATATTTGATAACATTCCTGACGACTTGGCCTCTACGTCTCCGTGTAACCCTCATATACATCAATAACGTAATATAACCAAACCTAACCCAACCTAACATGTCGGGGGTAATATATGACAACGTTCCTGACGAGTTGGCTTCTCCGTCTCCGTGGGACCCTTATATACATCAATAACGTAATATAACCAAACCTAACCCAACCTAACATGTCGGGGGTAATATTTGACAACATTACTGACGAGTTTGCCTCTACCTCTCCGTGTAACCCTCATATACATCAATAACGTAATATAACGTAACCTAACCGAACCTATCATCTCGGCGGTAATATTTGACAACATTCCTGGCGAGTGGGTTTCTCCGTTTCCGTAGGACCCTTATATACATCAATAACGTAGTATAACCAAACCGAACCCAACCTAACATGTCGGGGGTAATATTTGACAACATTCCTGGCGAGTTGGCATCTACATCTCCCTGGGACCTTTATATACATCAATAACGTAATATAACCTAACCTAACCCAACCTAACATCTCGGCGGTAATATTTGAAAACATTCCTGGCGAGTTGGCTTCTACGTCTCCGTTTGACCATCATATTCATCAACAACGAAATATAACCTAACCTAACCCAACCTAACATCTCGGCGGTAATATTTGAAAACATTCCTGGCGAGTTGGCCTCTACGTCTCCGTTTGACCTGCATATACATCAATAACGTAATATAAGCTAACCTAACCCAACCTAACAGCTCGGCGGTAATATTTGACAACATTCCTGACGAGTTGGCTTCTCCGTCTCCGTGGGACCCTTATATACATCAATGACGTAATATAACCAAACCTATCCCAGCCTAACATGTCGGCGGTAATATTTGGCAACATTCCTTGCGAGTTGGCATCTACGTCTCCCTGGGACCTTTATCTACATCAATAACGTAATATAACCTAACCTAACCCAACCTAACATCTCGGCGGTAATATTGACAACATTCCTGGCGAGTTGGCTTCTACGTCTCCGTTTGACCATCATATTCATCAACAACGAAATATAACCTAACCTAAACCAACCTATCATCTCGGCGATAATATTTGACAACATTCCTGGCGAGTTGGCCTCTACGTCCCCGTGGGACCTTTATATACATCAATAACATAATATAAGCTAGCCTAACCCAATCTAACATATCGGTGCTAATATTTGACCACACTCCTGGCTTGTTGGTCTCTGCGTCTCCGTGGGACATTTATATAAGTCAATAACGTAATATAACCTAATCTAACCCAACCTAACATCTCTGCGGTAATATTTGAAAACATTCCTGGCGAGTTGGCCTCTACGTCTCCGTTTGACCTTCATATACATCAATAACGTAATATAAGCTAACCTAACCCAACCTAACATCTCGGCGGTAATATTTTACAACATACCTGGCGAGTTGGCCTCTACGTCACCGTGAGACCTTTATATACATCAATAACGTAATATAACCTAACCTAACCCAACCTATCATCTCGGCGGTAATATTTGAAAACATTCCTGGCGAGTTGGCCTCTACGTCTCCGTTTGACCTTCATATATATCAATAACGTAATATAACCTAACCTAACCCAACCTAACATCTCGGCGGTAATATTTTACAACATACCTGGCGAGTTGGCCTCTACGTCACCGTGAGACCTTTATATACATCAATAACGTAATATAACCTAACCTAACCCAACCTAACATCTCGGCGGTAATATTTGACAACATTCCTGACGAGTTGGCTTCTCCGTCTCCGTGGGACCCTTATATACATCAATGACGTAATATAACCAAACCTAACCCAAACTAACATGTCGGCGGTAATATTTGGCAACATTCCTGGCGAGTTGGCATCTACGTCTCCCTGGGACCTTTATATACATCAATAACGTAATATAACCTAACCTAACCCAACCTAACATCTCGGCGGTAATATTTGACAACATTCCTGGCGAGTTGGCCTCTACGTCTCCGTTTGACCTTCATATATATCAATAAAGTAATATAAGCTAACCTAACCCAACCTAACATCTCGGCGGTAATATTTTACAACATTCCTGGCGAGTTGGCCTCTACATCACCGTGGGACATTTATATGCATCAATAACGTAATATAACCAAACCTAACCCAACCTAACATATCGGGGGTAATATTTGATAACATTCCTGACGACTTGGCCTCTACGTCTCCGTGTAACCCTCATATACATCAATAACGTAATATAACCAAACCTAACCCAACCTAACATGTCGGCGGTAATATTTGGCAACATTCCTTGCGAGTTGGCATCTACGTCTCCCTGGGACCTTTATCTACATCAATAACGTAATATAACCTAACCTAACCCAACCTAACATCTCGGCGGTAATATTTGACAACATTCCTGGCGAGTTGGCTTCTCCGTCTCCGTGGGACCCTTATATACATCAATAACGTAATATAAGCTAACCTAACCCAACCTAACAGCTCGGCGGTAATATTTGACAACATTCCTGACGAGTTGGCTTCTCCGTCTCCGTGGGACCCTTATATACATCAATGACGTAATATAACCAAACCTAACCCAACCTAACATGTCGGCGGTAATATTTGGCAACATTCCTGGCGAGTTGGCATCTACGTCTCCCTGGGACCTTTATATACATCAATAACGTAATATAACCTAACCTAACCCAACCTAACATCTCGGCGGTAATATTTGACAACATTCCTGGCGAGTTGGCCTCTACGTCTCCGTTTGACCTTCATATATATCAATAAAGTAATATAAGCTAACCTAACCCAACCTAACATCTCGGCGGTAATATTTTACAACATTCCTGGCGAGTTGGCCTCTACATCACCGTGGGACATTTATATGCATCAATAACGTAATATAACCAAACCTAACCCAACCTAACATGTCGGGGGTAATATTTGATAACATTCCTGACGACTTGGCCTCTACGTCTCCGTGTAACCCTCATATACATCAATAACGTAATATAACCAAACCTAACCCAACCTAACATGTCGGCGGTAATATTTGACAACATTCCTGGCGAGTTGGCATCTACGTGGCCCTGGGACCTTTATATACATCAATAACGTAATATAACCTAATCTAACCCAACCTAACATCTCGGCGGCAACATTTGAAAACATTCCTGGCGAGTTGGCCTCTACGTCTCCGTTTGACCTTCATATACACCAATAACGTAATATAACCTAACCTAATCCAACCTAACATCTCGGCGGTAATATTTGACAACATTCCTGGCGAGTTGGATTCTCCGTTTCCGTGGGACCCTTATATACATCAATAACGTAATATAACCAAACCTAACCCAACCTAACATGTCGGTGGTAATATATGACAACGTTCCTGACGAGTTGGCTTCTCCGTCTCCGTGGGACCCTTATATACATCAATAACGTAATATAACCAAACCTAACCCAACCTAACATGTCGGGGGTAATATTTGACAACATTACTGACGAGTTTGCCTCTACCTCTCCGTGTAACCCTCATATACATCAATAACGTAATATAACGTAACCTAACCGAACCTATCATCTCGGCGGTAATATTTGACAACATTCCTGGCGAGTGGGTTTCTCCGTTTCCGTAGGACCCTTATATACATCAATAACGTAGTATAACCAAACCGAACCCAACCTAACATGTCGGGGGTAATATTTGACAACATTCCTGGCGAGTTGGCATCTACATCTCCCTGGGACCTTTATCTACATCAATAACGTAATATAACCTAACCTAACCCAACCTAACATCTCCGCGGTAATATTGACAACATTCCTGGCGAGTTGGCTTCTACGTCTCCGTTTGACCATCATATTCATCAACAACGAAATATAACCTAACCTAAACCAACCTATCATCTCGGCGATAATATTTGACAACATTCCTGGCGAGTTGGCCTCTACGTCCCCGTGGGACCTTTATATACATCAATAACATAATATAAGCTAGCCTAACCCAATCTAACATATCGGTGCTAATATTTGACCACACTCCTGGCTTGTTGGTCTCTGCGTCTCCGTGGGACATTTATATAAGTCAATAACGTAATATAAACAAACCTAACCCAACCTAACATGTCGGCGGTCATATTTGGCAACATTCCTTGCGAGTTGGCATCTACGTCTCCCTGGGACCTTTATATACATCAATAACGTAATATAACCTAACCTAACCCAACCTATCATCTCGGCGGTAATATTTGAAAACATTCCTTGCGAGTTGGCATCTACGTCTCCCTGGGACCTTTATCTACATCAATAACGTAATATAACCTAACCTAACCCAACCTAACATCTCGGCGGTAATATTTGGCAACATTCCTTGCGAGTTGGCATCTACGTCTCCCTGGGACCTTTATCTACATCAATAACGTAATATAACCTAACCTAACCCAACCTAACATCTCGGCGGTAATATTTGACAACATTCCTGGCGAGTTGGCTTCTCCGTCTCCGTGGGACCCTTATATACATCAATAATGTAATATAACCAAACCTAACCCAACATAACATGTCGGGGGTAATATTTGACAACATTCCTGGCGAGTTGGCCTCTACGTCTCCGTTTGACCTTCATATACATCAATAACGTAATATAAGCTAACCTAACCCAACCTAACAGCTCGGCGGTAATATTTGACAACATTCCTGACGAGTTGGCTTGTCCGTCTCCGTGGGACCCTTATATACATCAATGACGTAATATAACCAAACCTAACCCAACCTAACATGTCGGCGGTAATATTTGGCAACATTCCTTGCGAGTTGGCATCTACGTCTCCGTTTGACCTTCATATATATCAATAAAGTAATATAAGCTAACCTAACCCAACCTAACATCTCGGCGGTAATATTTTACAACATTCCTGGCGAGTTGGCCTCTACATCACCGTGGGACATTTATATGCATCAATAACGTAATATAACCAAACCTAACCCAACCTAACATGTCGGGGGTAATATTTGATAACATTCCTGACGACTTGGCCTCTACGTCTCCGTGTAACCCTCATATACATCAATAACGTAATATAACCAAACCTAACCCAACCTAACATGTCGGCGGTAATATTTGGCAACATTCCTTGCGAGTTGGCATCTACGTCTCCCTGGGACCTTTATCTACATCAATAACGTAATATAACCTAACCTAACCCAACCTAACATCTCGGCGGTAATATTTGACAACATTCCTGGCGAGTTGGCTTCTCCGTCTCCGTGGGACCCTTATATACATCAATAACGTAATATAAGCTAACCTAACCCAACCTAACAGCTCGGCGGTAATATTTGACAACATTCCTGACGAGTTGGCTTCTCCGTCTCCGTGGGACCCTTATATACATCAATGACGTAATATAACCAAACCTAACCCAACCTAACATGTCGGCGGTAATATTTGGCAACATTCCTGGCGAGTTGGCATCTACGTCTCCCTGGGACCTTTATATACATCAATAACGTAATATAACCTAACCTAACCCAACCTAACATCTCGGCGGTAATATTTGACATCATTCCTGGCGAGTTGGCCTCTACGTCTCCGTTTGACCTTCATATATATCAATAAAGTAATATAAGCTAACCTAACCCAACCTAACATCTCGGCGGTAATATTTTACAACATTCCTGGCGAGTTGGCCTCTACATCACCGTGGGACATTTATATGCATCAATAACGTAATATAACCAAACCTAACCCAACCTAACATGTCGGGGGTAATATTTGATAACATTCCTGACGACTTGGCCTCTACGTCTCCGTGTAACCCTCATATACATCAATAACGTAATATAACC
This sequence comes from Xylocopa violacea, assembly GCA_963969225.1. Classification (NCBI taxonomy): domain Eukaryota; kingdom Metazoa; phylum Arthropoda; class Insecta; order Hymenoptera; family Apidae; genus Xylocopa; species Xylocopa violacea. The sequence continues at coordinate 2,824,564 of CAXAJV010000836.1, read as the reverse complement.
AAACCTAACCCAACCTAACATGTCGGCGGTAATATTTGACAACATTCCTGGCGAGTTGGCATCTACGTGGCCCTGGGACCTTTATATACATCAATAACGTAATATAACCTAATCTAACCCAACCTAACATCTCGGCGGCAACATTTGAAAACATTCCTGGCGAGTTGGCCTCTACGTCTCCGTTTGACCTTCATATACACCAATAACGTAATATAACCTAACCTAATCCAACCTAACATCTCGGCGGTAATATTTGACAACATTCCTGGCGAGTTGGATTCTCCGTTTCCGTGGGACCCTTATATACATCAATAACGTAATATAACCAAACCTAACCCAACCTAACATGTCGGTGGTAATATATGACAACGTTCCTGACGAGTTGGCTTCTCCGTCTCCGTGGGACCCTTATATACATCAATAACGTAATATAACCAAACCTAACCCAACCTAACATGTCGGGGGTAATATTTGACAACATTACTGACGAGTTTGCCTCTACCTCTCCGTGTAACCCTCATATACATCAATAACGTAATATAACGTAACCTAACCGAACCTATCATCTCGGCGGTAATATTTGACAACATTCCTGGCGAGTGGGTTTCTCCGTTTCCGTAGGACCCTTATATACATCAATAACGTAGTATAACCAAACCGAACCCAACCTAACATGTCGGGGGTAATATTTGACAACATTCCTGGCGAGTTGGCATCTACATCTCCCTGGGACCTTTATCTACATCAATAACGTAATATAACCTAACCTAACCCAACCTAACATCTCCGCGGTAATATTGACAACATTCCTGGCGAGTTGGCTTCTACGTCTCCGTTTGACCATCATATTCATCAACAACGAAATATAACCTAACCTAAACCAACCTATCATCTCGGCGATAATATTTGACAACATTCCTGGCGAGTTGGCTTCTCCGTCTCCGTGGGACCCTTATATACATCAATAACGTAATATAAGCTAACCTAACCCAACCTAACAGCTCGGCGGTAATATTTGACAACATTCCTGACGAGTTGGCTTCTCCGTCTCCGTGGGACCCTTATATACATCAATGACGTAATATAACCAAACCTAACCCAACCTAACATGTCGGCGGTAATATTTGGCAACATTCCTGGCGAGTTGGCATCTACGTCTCCCTGGGACCTTTATATACATCAATAACGTAATATAACCTAACCTAACCCAACCTAACATCTCGGCGGTAATATTTGACATCATTCCTGGCGAGTTGGCCTCTACGTCTCCGTTTGACCTTCATATATATCAATAAAGTAATATAAGCTAACCTAACCCAACCTAACATCTCGGCGGTAATATTTTACAACATTCCTGGCGAGTTGGCCTCTACATCACCGTGGGACATTTATATGCATCAATAACGTAATATAACCAAACCTAACCCAACCTAACATGTCGGGGGTAATATTTGATAACATTCCTGACGACTTGGCCTCTACGTCTCCGTGTAACCCTCATATACATCAATAACGTAATATAACCAAACCTAACCCAACCTAACATGTCGGCGGTAATATTTGACAACATTCCTGGCGAGTTGGCATCTACGTGGCCCTGGGACCTTTATATACATCAATAACGTAATATAACCTAATCTAACCCAACCTAACATCTCGGCGGCAACATTTGAAAACATTCCTGGCGAGTTGGCCTCTACGTCTCCGTTTGACCTTCATATACACCAATAACGTAATATAACCTAACCTAATCCAACCTAACATCTCGGCGGTAATATTTGACAACATTCCTGGCGAGTTGGATTCTCCGTTTCCGTGGGACCCTTATATACATCAATAACGTAATATAACCAAACCTAACCCAACCTAACATGTCGGGGGTAATATATGACAACGTTCCTGACGAGTTGGCTTCTCCGTCTCCGTGGGACCCTTATATACATCAATAACGTAATATAACCAAACCTAACCCAACCTAACATGTCGGGGGTAATATTTGACAACATTACTGACGAGTTTGCCTCTACCTCTCCGTGTAACCCTCATATACATCAATAACGTAATATAACGTAACCTAACCGAACCTATCATCTCGGCGGTAATATTTGACAACATTCCTGGCGAGTGGGTTTCTCCGTTTCCGTAGGACCCTTATATACATCAATAACGTAGTATAACCAAACCGAACCCAACCTAACATGTCGGGGGTAATATTTGACAACATTCCTGGCGAGTTGGCATCTACATCTCCCTGGGACCTTTATATACATCAATAACGTAATATAACCTAACCTAAACCAATTTATCATCTCGGCGGTAATATTTGAAAACATTCCTGGCGACTTGGCCTCTACGTCTCCGTTTGACCTTTATATATATCAATAACGTAATATAAGCTAAACTAACCCAACCTAACATCTCGGCGGTAATATTTTACAACATTCCTGGCGAGTTGGCCTCTACGTCACCGTGGGACCTTTATATACATCAATAACGTAATATAACCTAACCTAACCCAACCTAACATCTCGGCGGTAATATTTGACAACATTCCTGACGACTTGGCCTCTACGTCTCCGTGTAACCCTCATATACATCAATAACGTAATATAACCAAACCTAACCCAACCTAACATGTCGGCGGTAATATTTGACAACATTCCTGGCGAGTTGGCATCTACGTGGCCCTGGGACCTTTATATACATCAATAACGTAATATAACCTAATCTAACCCAACCTAACATCTCGGCGGCAACATTTGAAAACATTCCTGGCGAGTTGGCCTCTACGTCTCCGTTTGACCTTCATATACACCAATAACGTAATATAACCTAACCTAATCCAACCTAACATCTCGGCGGTAATATTTGACAACATTCCTGGCGAGTTGGATTCTCCGTTTCCGTGGGACCCTTATATACATCAATAACGTAATATAACCAAACCTAACCCAACCTAACATGTCGGGGGTAATATATGACAACGTTCCTGACGAGTTGGCTTCTCCGTCTCCGTGGGACCCTTATATACATCAATAACGTAATATAACCAAACCTAACCCAACCTAACATGTCGGGGGTAATATTTGACAACATTACTGACGAGTTTGCCTCTACCTCTCCGTGTAACCCTCATATACATCAATAACGTAATATAACGTAACCTAACCGAACCTATCATCTCGGCGGTAATATTTGACAACATTCCTGGCGAGTGGGTTTCTCCGTTTCCGTAGGACCCTTATATACATCAATAACGTAGTATAACCAAACCGAACCCAACCTAACATGTCGGGGGTAATATTTGACAACATTCCTGGCGAGTTGGCATCTACATCTCCCTGGGACCTTTATATACATCAATAACGTAATATAACCTAACCTAAACCAATCTATCATCTCGGCGGTAATATTTGAGAACATTCCTGGCGACTTGGCCTCTACGTCTCCGTTTGACCTTTATATATATCAATAACGTAATATAAGCTAAACTAACCCAACCTAACATCTCGGCGGTAATATTTTACAACATTCCTGGCGAGTTGGCCTCTACGTCACCGTGGGACCTTTATATACATCAATAACGTAATATAACCTAACCTAACCCAACCTAACATCTCGGCGGTAATATTTGACAACATTCCTGACGAGTTGGCTTCGCCGTCTCCGTGGGACCCTTATATACATCAATGACGTAATTTAACCAAACCTAACCCAACCTAACATGTCGGCGGTAATATTTTACAACATTCCTGGCGAGTTGGCATCTACGTCACCGTGGGACCTTTATATACATCAATAACGTAATATAACCTAACCTAACCCAACCTAACATCTCGGCGGTAATATTTGACAACATTCCTGACGAGTTGGCTTCGCCGTCTCCGTGGGACACTTATATACATCAATGACGTAATATAACCAAACCTAACCCAACCTAACATGTCGGCGGTAATATTTGGCAACATTCCTGGCGAGTTGGCATCTACGTCTCCCTGGGACCTTTATATACATCAATAACGTAATATAACCTAACCTAACCCAACCTAACATCTCGGCGGTAATATTTGACAACATTCCTGGCGAGTTGGCCTCTACGTCTCCGTTTGACCTTCATATATATCAATAAAGTAATATAAGCTAACCTAACCCAACCTAACATCTCGGCGGTAATATTTTACAACATTCCTGGCGAGTTGGCCTCTACATCACCGTGGGACATTTATATGCATCAATAACGTAATATAACCAAACCTAACCCAACCTAACATGTCGGGGGTAATATTTGATAACATTCCTGACGACTTGGCCTCTACGTCTCCGTGTAACCCTCATATACATCAATAACGTAATATAACCAAACCTAACCCAACCTAACATGTCGGCGGTAATATTTGACAACATTCCTGGCGAGTTGGCATCTACGTGGCCCTGGGACCTTTATATACATCAATAACGTAATATAACCTAATCTAACCCAACCTAACATCTCGGCGGCAACATTTGAAAACATTCCTGGCGAGTTGGCCTCTACGTCTCCGTTTGACCTTCATATACACCAATAACGTAATATAACCTAACCTAATCCAACCTAACATCTCGGCGGTAATATTTGACAACATTCCTGGCGAGTTGGATTCTCCGTTTCCGTGGGACCCTTATATACATCAATAACGTAATATAACCAAACCTAACCCAACCTAACATGTCGGGGGTAATATATGACAACGTTCCTGACGAGTTGGCTTCTCCGTCTCCGTGGGACCCTTATATACATCAATAACGTAATATAACCAAACCTAACCCAACCTAACATGTCGGGGGTAATATTTGACAACATTACTGACGAGTTTGCCTCTACCTCTCCGTGTAACCCTCATATACATCAATAACGTAATATAACGTAACCTAACCGAACCTATCATCTCGGCGGTAATATTTGACAACATTCCTGGCGAGTGGGTTTCTCCGTTTCCGTAGGACCCTTATATACATCAATAACGTAGTATAACCAAACCGAACCCAACCTAACATGTCGGGGGTAATATTTGACAACATTCCTGGCGAGTTGGCATCTACATCACCCTGGGACCTTTATATACATCAATAACGTAATATAACCTAACCTAACCCAACCTAACATCTCGGCGGTAATATTTGAAAACATTCCTGGCGAGTTGGCTTCTACGTCTCCGTTTGACCATCATATTCATCAACAACGAAATATAACCTAACCTAACCCAACCTAACATCTCGGCGGTAATATTTGAAAACATTCCTGGCGAGTTGGCCTCTACGTCTCCGTTTGACCTTCATATACATCAATAACGTAATATAAGCTAACCTAACCCAACCTAACAGCTCGGCGGTAATATTTGACAACATTCCTGACGAGTTGGCTTCTCCGTCTCCGTGGGACCCTTATATACATCAATGACGTAATATAACCAAACCTAACCCAACCTAACATGTCGGCGGTGATATTTGGCAACATTCCTTGCGAGTTGGCATCTACGTCTCCCTGGGACCTTTATCTACATCAATAACGTAATATAACCTAACCTAACCCAACCTAACATCTCGGCGGTAATATTGACAACATTCCTGGCGAGTTGGCTTCTACGTCTCCGTTTGACCATCATATTCATCAACAACGAAATATAACCTAACCTAAACCAACCTATCATCTCGGCGATAATATTTGACAACATTCCTGGCGAGTTGGCCTCTACGTCCCCGTGGGACCTTTATATACATCAATAACATAATATAAGCTAGCCTAACCCAATCTAACATATCGGTGCTAATATTTGACCACACTCCTGGCTTGTTGGTCTCTGCGTCTCCGTGGGACATTTATATAAGTCAATAACGTAATATAACCTAATCTAACCCAACCTAACTTCTCTGCGGTAATATTTGAAAACATTCCTGGCGAATTGGCCTCTACGTCTCCGTTTGACCTTCATATACATCAATAACGTAATATAACCTAACCTAACCCAACCTATCATCTCGGCGGTAATATTTGAAAACATTCCTGGCGAGTTGGCCTCTACGTCTCCGTTTGACCTTTATATATATCTATAACGTAATATAAGCTAAACTAACCCAACCTAACATCTCGGCTGTAATATTTTACAACATTCCTGGCGAGTTGGCCTCTACGTCACCGTGGGACCTTTATATACATCAATAACGTAATATAACCTAACGTAACCCAACCTAACATCTCGGCGGTAATATTTGACAACATTCCTGACGAGTTGGCTTCGCCGTCTCCGTGGGACCCTTATATACATCAATGACGTAATTTAACCAAACCTAACCCAACCTAACATGTCGGCGGTAATATTTGGCAACATTCCTTGCGAGTTGGCATCTACGTCTCCCTGGGACCTTTATCTACATCAATAACGTAATATAACCTAACCTAACCCAACCTAACATCTCGGCGGTAATATTTGGCAACATTCCTTGCGAGTTGGCATCTACGTCTCCCTGGGACCTTTATCTACATCAATAACGTAATATAACCTAACCTAACCCAACCTAACATCTCGGCGGTAATATTTGACAACATTCCTGGCGAGTTGGCTTCTCCGTCTCCGTGGGACCTTTATATACATCAATAACATAATATAAGCTAGCCTAACCCAATCTAACATATCGGTGCTAATATTTGACCACACTCCTGGCTTGTTGGTCTCTGCGTCTCCGTGGGACATTTATATAAGTCAATAACGTAATATAACCTAATCTAAGCCAACCTAACTTCTCTGCGGTAATATTTGAAAACATTCCTGGCGAGTTGGCCTCTACGTCTCCGTTTGACCTTCATATACATCAATAACGTAATATAACCTAACCTAACCCAACCTATCATCTCGGCGGTAATATTTGAAAACATTCCTGGCGAGTTGGCCTCTACGTCTCCGTTTGACCTTCATATACATCAATAACGTAATATAACCTAACCTAACCCAACCTATCATCTCGGCGGTAATATTTGAAAACATTCCTGGCGAGTTGGCCTCTACGTCCCCGTGGGACCTTTATATACATCAATAACATAATATAAGCTAGCCTGACCCAATCTAACATCTCGGCGGTAATATTTGACAACATTCCTGGCGAGTTGGCTTCTCCGTCTCCGTGGGACCCTTATATACATCAATGACGTAATTTAACCAAACCTAACCCAACCTAACATGTCGGCGGTAATATTTGGCAACATTCCTTGCGAGTTGGCATCTACGTCTCCCTGGGACCTTTATCTACATCAATAACGTAATATAACCTAACCTAACCCAACCTAACATCTCGGCGGTAATATTGACAACATTCCTGGCGAGTTGGCTTCTACGTCTCCGTTTGACCATCATATTCATCAACAACGAAATATAACCTAACCTAAACCAACCTATCATCTCGGCGATAATATTTGACAACATTCCTGGCGAGTTGGCCTCTACGTCCCCGTGGGACCTTTATATACATCAATAACATAATATAAGCTAGCCTAACCCAATCTAACATATCGGTGCTAATATTTGACCACACTCCTGGCTTGTTGGTCTCTGCGTCTCCGTGGGACATTTATATAAGTCAATAACGTAATATAACCTAATCTAACCCAACCTAACTTCTCTGCGGTAATATTTGAAAACATTCCTGGCGAGTTGGCCTCTACGTCTCCGTTTGACCTTCATATACATCAATAACGTAATATAACCTAACCTAACCCAACCTATCATCTCGGCGGTAATATTTGAAAACATTCCTGGCGAGTTGGCCTGTACGTCTCCGTTTGACCTTTATATATATCAATAACGTAATATAAGCTAAACTAACCCAACCTAACATCTCGGCGGTAATATTTTACAACATTCCTGGCGAGTTGGCCTCTACGTCACCGTGGGACCTTTATATACATCAATAACGTAATATAACCTAACCTAACCCAACCTAACATCTCGGCGGTAATATTTGACAACATTCCTGACGAGTTGGCTTCGCCGTCTCCGTGGGACCCTTATATACATCAATGACGTAATTTAACCAAACCTAACCCAACCTAACATGTCGGCGGTAATATTTTACAACATTCCTGGCGAGTTGGCCTCTACGTCACCGTGGGACCTTTATATACATCAATAACGTAATATAACCTAACCTAACCCAACCTAACATCTCGGCGGTAATATTTGACAACATTCCTGACGAGTTGGCTTCGCCGTCTCCGTGGGACCCTTATATACATCAATGACGTAATTTAACCAAACCTAACCCAACCTAACATGTCGGCGGTAATATTTGGCAACATTCCTTGCGAGTTGGCATCTACGTCTCCCTGGGACCTTTATCTACATCAATAACGTAATATAACCTAACCTAACCCAACCTAACATCTCGGCGGTAATATTTGGCAACATTCCTTGCGAGTTGGCATCTACGTCTCCCTGGGACCATTATCTACATCAATAACGTAATATAACCTAACCTAACCCAACCTAACATCTCGGCGGTAATATTTGACAACATTCCTGGCGAGTTGGCTTCTCCGTCTCCGTGGGACCTTTATATACATCAATAATGTAATATAACCAAACCTAACCCAACATAACATGTCGGGGGTAATATTTGACAACATTCCTGGCGAGTTGGCCTCTACGTCTCCGTTTGACCTTCATATACATCAATAACGTAATATAAGCTAACCTAACCCAACCTAACAGCTCGGCGGTAATATTTGACAACATTCCTGACGAGTTGGCTTGTCCGTCTCCGTGGGACCCTTATATACATCAATGACGTAATATAACCAAACCTAACCCAACCTAACATGTCGGCGGTAATATTTGGCAACATTCCTTGCGAGTTGGCATCTACGTCTCCCTGGGACCTTTATCTACATCAATAACGTAATATAACCTAACCTAACCCAACCTAACATCTCGGCGGTAATATTGACAACATTCCTGGCGAGTTGGCTTCTACGTCTCCGTTTCACCATCATATTCATCAACAACGAAATATAACCTAACCTAAACCAACCTATCATCTCGGCGATAATATTTGACAACATTCCTGGCGAGTTGGCCTCTACGTCCCCGTGGGACCTTTATATACATCAATAACATAATATAAGCTAGCCTAACCCAATCTAACATATCGGTGCTAATATTTGACCACACTCCTGGCTTGTTGGTCTCTGCGTCTCCGTGGGACATTTATATAAGTCAATAACGTAATATAACCTAATCTAAGCCAACCTAACTTCTCTGCGGTAATATTTGAAAACATTCCTGGCGAGTTGGCCTCTACGTCTCCGTTTGACCTTCATATACATCAATAACGTAATATAACCTAACCTAACCCAACCTATCATCTCGGCGGTAATATTTGAAAACATTCCTGGCGAGTTGGCCTCTACGTCTCCGTTTGACCTTCATATACATCAATAACGTAATATAACCTAACCTAACCCAACCTATCATCTCGGCGGTAATATTTGAAAACATTCCTGGCGAGTTGGCCTCTACGTCACCGTGGGACCTTTATATACATCAATAACGTAATATAACCTAACCTAACCCAACCTAACATCTCGGCGGTAATATTTGAAAACATTCCTGGCGAGTTGGCCTCTACGTCTCCGTTTGACCTTCATATATATCAATAACGTAATATAACCTAACCTAACCCAACCTAACATCTCGGCGGTAATATTTTACAACATTCCTGGCGAGTTGGCCTCTACGTCTCCCTGGGACCTTTATATACACCAATAACGTAATATAACCTAACCTAACCCAACCTAACATCTCGGCGGTAATGTTGACAACATTCCTGGCGAGTTGGCTTCTACGTCTCCGTTTGACCTTCAAATTCATCAACAACGAAATATAACCTAACCTAAACCAACCTATCATCTCGGCGATAATATTTGACAACATTCCTGGCGAGTTGGCCTCTACGTCTCCGTGGGACCTTTATATACATCAATAACATAATATAAGCTAGCCTAACCCAATCTAACATATCGGTGCTAATATTTGACCACACTCCTGGCTTGTTGGTCTCTGCGTCTCCGTGGGACATTTATATAAGTCAATAACGTAATATAACCTAATCTAACCCAACCTAACATCTCTGCGGTAATATTTGAAAACATTCTTGGCGAGTTGGCCTCTACGTCTCCGTTTGACCTTCATATACATCAATAACGTAATATAAGCTAACCTAACCCAACCTAACATCTCGGCGGTAATATTTTACAACATTCCTGGCGAGTTGGCCTCTACGTCACCGTGGGACCTTTATATACATCAATAACGTAATATAACCTAACCTAACCCAACCTAACATCTCGGCGGTAATATTTGACAACATTCCTGGCGAGTTGGCTTCTCCGTCTCCGTGGGACCCTTATATACATCAATGACGTAATATAACCAAACCTAACCCAACCTAACATGTCGGCGGTAATATTTGGCAACATTCCTTGCGAGTTGGCATCTACGTCTCCCAGGGACCTTTATCTACATCAATAACGTAATATAACCTAACCTAACCCAACCTAACATCTCGGCGGTAATATTGACAACATTCCTGGCGAGTTGGCTTCTACGTCTCCGTTTGACCATCATATTCATCAACAACGAAATATAACCTAACCTAAACCAACCTATCATCTCGGCGATAATATTTGACAACATTCCTGGCGAGTTGGTCTCTACGTCCCCGTGGGACCTTTATATACATCAATAACATAATATAAGCTAGCCTGACCCAATCTAACATATCGGTGCTAATATTTGACCACACTCCTGGCTTGTTGGCCTCTGCGTCTCCGTGGGACATTTATATAAGTCAATAACGTAATATAACCTAATCTAACCCAACCTAACATCTCTGCGGTAATATTTGAAAACATTCCTGGCGAGTTGGCCTCTACGTCTCCGTTTGACCTTCATATACATCAATAACGTAATATAACCTAACCCAACCCAACCTATCATCTCGGCGGTAATATTTGAAAACATTCCTGGCGAGTTGGCCTCTACGTCTCCGCTTGACCTTCATATACATCAATAACGTAATATAACCTAACCTAACCCAACCTATCATCTCGGCGGTAATATTTGAAAACATTCCTGGCGAGTTGGCCTCTACGTCACCGTGGGACCTTTATATACATCAATAACGTAATATAACCTAACCTAACCCAACCTAACATCTCGGCGGTAATATTTGAAAGCATTCCTGGCGAGTTGGCCTCTACGTCTCCGTTTGACCTTCATATATATCAATAACGTAATATAACCTAACCTAACCCAACCTAACATCTCGGCGGTAATATTTTACAACATTCCTGGCGAGTTGGCCTCTACGTCTCCCTGGGACCTTTATATACATCAATAACGTAATATAACCTAACCTAACCCAACCTAACATCTCGGCGGTAATATTGACAACATTCCTGGCGAGTTGGCTTCTACGTCTCCGTTTGACCTTCATATTCATCAACAACGAAATATAACCTAACCTAAACCAACCTATCATCTCGGCGATAATATTTGACAACATTCCTGGCGAGTTGGCCTCTACGTCTCCGTGGGACCTTTATATACATCAATAACATAATATAAGCTAGCCTAACCCAATCTAACATATCGGTGCTAATATTTGACCACACTCCTGGCTTGTTGGTCTCTGCGTCTCCGTGGGACATTTATATAAGTCAATAACGTAATATAACCTAATCTAACCCAACCTAACATCTCTGCGGTAATATTTGAAAACATTCTTGGCGAGTTGGCCTCTACGTCTCCGTTTGACCTTCATATACATCAATAACGTAATATAAGCTAACCTAACCCAACCTAACATCTCGGCGGTAATATTTTACAACATTCCTGGCGAGTTGGCATCTACGTCACCATGGGACCTTTATATACATCAATAACGTAATATAACCTAACCTAACCCAACCTAACATCTCGGCGGTAATATTTGACAACATTCCTGGCGAGTTGGCTTCTCCGTCTCCGTGGGACCCTTATATACATCAATGACGTAATATAACCAAACCTAACCCAACCTAACATGTCGGCGGTAATATTTGGCAACATTCCTTGCGAGTTGGCATCTACGTCTCCCTGGGACCTTTATCTACATCAATAACGTAATATAACCTAACCTAACCCAACCTAACATCTCGGCGGTAATATTGACAACATTCCTGGCGAGTTGGCTTCTACGTCTCCGTTTGACCATCATATTCATCAACAACGAAATATAACCTAACCTAAACCAACCTATCATCTCGGCGATAATATTTGACATCATTCCTGGCGAGTTGGCCTCTACGTCCCCGTGGGACCTTTATATACATCAATAACATAATATAAGCTAGCCTGACCCAATCTAACATATCGGTGCTAATATTTGACCACACTCCTGGCTTGTTGGTCTCTGCGTCTCCGTTGGACATTTATATAAGTCAATAACGTAATATAACCTAATCTAACCCAACCTAACATCTCTGCGGTAATATTTGAAAACATTCCTGGCGAGTTGGCCTCTACGTCTCCGTGTAGCCCTCATATACATCAATAACGTAATATAACCAAACCTAACCCAACCTAACATGTCGGCGGTAATATTTGACAACATTCCTGGCGAGTTGGCATCTACGTCTCCGTTTGACCTTCATATACATCTATAACGTAATATAACCTAATCTAACCCAACCTAACATCTCGGCGGTAACATTTGAAAACATTCCTGGCGAGTTGGCCTCTACGTCTCCGTTTGACCTTCATATATATCAATAACGTAATATAACCTAACCTAACCCAACCTAACATCTCGGCGGTAATATTTTACAACATACCTGGCGAGTTGGCCTCTACGTCACCGTGAGACCTTTATATACATCAATAACGTAATATAACCTAACCTAACCCAACCTAACATCTCGGCGGTAATATTTGACAACATTCCTGACGAGTTGGCTTCTCCGCCTCCGTGGGACCCTTATATACATCAATGACGTAATATAACCAAACCTAACCCAACCTAACATGTCGGCGGTAATATTTGGCAACATTCCTGGCGAGTTGGCATCTACGTCTCCCTGGGACCTTTATATACATCAATAACGTAATATAACCTAACCTAACCCAACCTAACATCTCGGCGGTAATATTTGACAACATTCCTGGCGAGTTGGCCTCTACGTCTCCGTTTGACCTTCATATATATCAATAAAGTAATATAAGCTAACCTAACCCAACCTAACATCTCGGCGGTAATATTTTACAACATTCCTGGCGAGTTGGCCTCGACATCACCGTGGGACATTTATATGCATCAATAACGTAATATAACCAAACCTAACCCAACCTAACATGTCGGGGGTAATATTTGATAACATTCCTGACGACTTGGCCTCTACGTCTCCGTGTAACCCTCATATACATCAATAACGTAATATAACCAAACCTAACCCAACCTAACATGTCGGCGGTAATATTTTACAACATTCCTGGCGAGTTGGCCTCTACGTCACCGTGGGACCTTTATATACATCAATAACGTAATATAACCTAACCTAACCCAACCTAACATCTCGGCGGTAATATTTGACAACATTCCTGACGAGTTGGCTTCGCCGTCTCCGTGGGACCCTTATATACATCAATGACGTAATTTAACCAAACCTAACCCAACCTAACATGTCGGCGGTAATATTTGGCAACATTCCTTGCGAGTTGGCATCTACGTCTCCCTGGGACCTTTATCTACATCAATAACGTAATATAACCTAACCTAACCCAACCTAACATCTCGGCGGTAATATTTGGCAACATTCCTTGCGAGTTGGCATCTACGTCTCCCTGGGACCATTATCTACATCAATAACGTAATATAACCTAACCTAACCCAACCTAACATCTCGGCGGTAATATTTGACAACATTCCTGGCGAGTTGGCTTCTCCGTCTCCGTGGGACCTTTATATACATCAATAATGTAATATAACCAAACCTAACCCAACATAACATGTCGGGGGTAATATTTGACAACATTCCTGGCGAGTTGGCCTCTACGTCTCCGTTTGACCTTCATATACATCAATAACGTAATATAAGCTAACCTAACCCAACCTAACAGCTCGGCGGTAATATTTGACAACATTCCTGACGAGTTGGCTTGTCCGTCTCCGTGGGACCCTTATATACATCAATGACGTAATATAACCAAACCTAACCCAACCTAACATGTCGGCGGTAATATTTGGCAACATTCCTTGCGAGTTGGCATCTACGTCTCCCTGGGACCTTTATCTACATCAATAACGTAATATAACCTAACCTAACCCAACCTAACATCTCGGCGGTAATATTGACAACATTCCTGGCGAGTTGGCTTCTACGTCTCCGTTTCACCATCATATTCATCAACAACGAAATATAACCTAACCTAAACCAACCTATCATCTCGGCGATAATATTTGACAACATTCCTGGCGAGTTGGCCTCTACGTCCCCGTGGGACCTTTATATACATCAATAACATAATATAAGCTAGCCTAACCCAATCTAACATATCGGTGCTAATATTTGACCACACTCCTGGCTTGTTGGTCTCTGCGTCTCCGTGGGACATTTATATAAGTCAATAACGTAATATAACCTAATCTAAGCCAACCTAACTTCTCTGCGGTAATATTTGAAAACATTCCTGGCGAGTTGGCCTCTACGTCTCCGTTTGACCTTCATATACATCAATAACGTAATATAACCTAACCTAACCCAACCTATCATCTCGGCGGTAATATTTGAAAACATTCCTGGCGAGTTGGCCTCTACGTCTCCGTTTGACCTTCATATACATCAATAACGTAATATAACCTAACCTAACCCAACCTATCATCTCGGCGGTAATATTTGAAAACATTCCTGGCGAGTTGGCCTCTACGTCACCGTGGGACCTTTATATACATCAATAACGTAATATAACCTAACCTAACCCAACCTAACATCTCGGCGGTAATATTTGAAAACATTCCTGGCGAGTTGGCCTCTACGTCTCCGTTTGACCTTCATATATATCAATAACGTAATATAACCTAACCTAACCCAACCTAACATCTCGGCGGTAATATTTTACAACATTCCTGGCGAGTTGGCCTCTACGTCTCCCTGGGACCTTTATATACACCAATAACGTAATATAACCTAACCTAACCCAACCTAACATCTCGGCGGTAATGTTGACAACATTCCTGGCGAGTTGGCTTCTACGTCTCCGTTTGACCTTCAAATTCATCAACAACGAAATATAACCTAACCTAAACCAACCTATCATCTCGGCGATAATATTTGACAACATTCCTGGCGAGTTGGCCTCTACGTCTCCGTGGGACCTTTATATACATCAATAACATAATATAAGCTAGCCTAACCCAATCTAACATATCGGTGCTAATATTTGACCACACTCCTGGCTTGTTGGTCTCTGCGTCTCCGTGGGACATTTATATAAGTCAATAACGTAATATAACCTAATCTAACCCAACCTAACATCTCTGCGGTAATATTTGAAAACATTCTTGGCGAGTTGGCCTCTACGTCTCCGTTTGACCTTCATATACATCAATAACGTAATATAAGCTAACCTAACCCAACCTAACATCTCGGCGGTAATATTTTACAACATTCCTGGCGAGTTGGCCTCTACGTCACCGTGGGACCTTTATATACATCAATAACGTAATATAACCTAACCTAACCCAACCTAACATCTCGGCGGTAATATTTGACAACATTCCTGGCGAGTTGGCTTCTCCGTCTCCGTGGGACCCTTATATACATCAATGACGTAATATAACCAAACCTAACCCAACCTAACATGTCGGCGGTAATATTTGGCAACATTCCTTGCGAGTTGGCATCTACGTCTCCCAGGGACCTTTATCTACATCAATAACGTAATATAACCTAACCTAACCCAACCTAACATCTCGGCGGTAATATTGACAACATTCCTGGCGAGTTGGCTTCTACGTCTCCGTTTGACCATCATATTCATCAACAACGAAATATAACCTAACCTAAACCAACCTATCATCTCGGCGATAATATTTGACAACATTCCTGGCGAGTTGGTCTCTACGTCCCCGTGGGACCTTTATATACATCAATAACATAATATAAGCTAGCCTGACCCAATCTAACATATCGGTGCTAATATTTGACCACACTCCTGGCTTGTTGGCCTCTGCGTCTCCGTGGGACATTTATATAAGTCAATAACGTAATATAACCTAATCTAACCCAACCTAACATCTCTGCGGTAATATTTGAAAACATTCCTGGCGAGTTGGCCTCTACGTCTCCGTTTGACCTTCATATACATCAATAACGTAATATAACCTAACCCAACCCAACCTATCATCTCGGCGGTAATATTTGAAAACATTCCTGGCGAGTTGGCCTCTACGTCTCCGCTTGACCTTCATATACATCAATAACGTAATATAACCTAACCTAACCCAACCTATCATCTCGGCGGTAATATTTGAAAACATTCCTGGCGAGTTGGCCTCTACGTCACCGTGGGACCTTTATATACATCAATAACGTAATATAACCTAACCTAACCCAACCTAACATCTCGGCGGTAATATTTGAAAGCATTCCTGGCGAGTTGGCCTCTACGTCTCCGTTTGACCTTCATATATATCAATAACGTAATATAACCTAACCTAACCCAACCTAACATCTCGGCGGTAATATTTTACAACATTCCTGGCGAGTTGGCCTCTACGTCTCCCTGGGACCTTTATATACATCAATAACGTAATATAACCTAACCTAACCCAACCTAACATCTCGGCGGTAATATTGACAACATTCCTGGCGAGTTGGCTTCTACGTCTCCGTTTGACCTTCATATTCATCAACAACGAAATATAACCTAACCTAAACCAACCTATCATCTCGGCGATAATATTTGACAACATTCCTGGCGAGTTGGCCTCTACGTCTCCGTGGGACCTTTATATACATCAATAACATAATATAAGCTAGCCTAACCCAATCTAACATATCGGTGCTAATATTTGACCACACTCCTGGCTTGTTGGTCTCTGCGTCTCCGTGGGACATTTATATAAGTCAATAACGTAATATAACCTAATCTAACCCAACCTAACATCTCTGCGGTAATATTTGAAAACATTCTTGGCGAGTTGGCCTCTACGTCTCCGTTTGACCTTCATATACATCAATAACGTAATATAAGCTAACCTAACCCAACCTAACATCTCGGCGGTAATATTTTACAACATTCCTGGCGAGTTGGCATCTACGTCACCATGGGACCTTTATATACATCAATAACGTAATATAACCTAACCTAACCCAACCTAACATCTCGGCGGTAATATTTGACAACATTCCTGGCGAGTTGGCTTCTCCGTCTCCGTGGGACCCTTATATACATCAATGACGTAATATAACCAAACCTAACCCAACCTAACATGTCGGCGGTAATATTTGGCAACATTCCTTGCGAGTTGGCATCTACGTCTCCCTGGGACCTTTATCTACATCAATAACGTAATATAACCTAACCTAACCCAACCTAACATCTCGGCGGTAATATTGACAACATTCCTGGCGAGTTGGCTTCTACGTCTCCGTTTGACCATCATATTCATCAACAACGAAATATAACCTAACCTAAACCAACCTATCATCTCGGCGATAATATTTGACATCATTCCTGGCGAGTTGGCCTCTACGTCCCCGTGGGACCTTTATATACATCAATAACATAATATAAGCTAGCCTGACCCAATCTAACATATCGGTGCTAATATTTGACCACACTCCTGGCTTGTTGGTCTCTGCGTCTCCGTTGGACATTTATATAAGTCAATAACGTAATATAACCTAATCTAACCCAACCTAACATCTCTGCGGTAATATTTGAAAACATTCCTGGCGAGTTGGCCTCTACGTCTCCGTGTAGCCCTCATATACATCAATAACGTAATATAACCAAACCTAACCCAACCTAACATGTCGGCGGTAATATTTGACAACATTCCTGGCGAGTTGGCATCTACGTCTCCGTTTGACCTTCATATACATCTATAACGTAATATAACCTAATCTAACCCAACCTAACATCTCGGCGGTAACATTTGAAAACATTCCTGGCGAGTTGGCCTCTACGTCTCCGTTTGACCTTCATATATATCAATAACGTAATATAACCTAACCTAACCCAACCTAACATCTCGGCGGTAATATTTTACAACATACCTGGCGAGTTGGCCTCTACGTCACCGTGAGACCTTTATATACATCAATAACGTAATATAACCTAACCTAACCCAACCTAACATCTCGGCGGTAATATTTGACAACATTCCTGACGAGTTGGCTTCTCCGCCTCCGTGGGACCCTTATATACATCAATGACGTAATATAACCAAACCTAACCCAACCTAACATGTCGGCGGTAATATTTGGCAACATTCCTGGCGAGTTGGCATCTACGTCTCCCTGGGACCTTTATATACATCAATAACGTAATATAACCTAACCTAACCCAACCTAACATCTCGGCGGTAATATTTGACAACATTCCTGGCGAGTTGGCCTCTACGTCTCCGTTTGACCTTCATATATATCAATAAAGTAATATAAGCTAACCTAACCCAACCTAACATCTCGGCGGTAATATTTTACAACATTCCTGGCGAGTTGGCCTCGACATCACCGTGGGACATTTATATGCATCAATAACGTAATATAACCAAACCTAACCCAACCTAACATGTCGGGGGTAATATTTGATAACATTCCTGACGACTTGGCCTCTACGTCTCCGTGTAACCCTCATATACATCAATAACGTAATATAACCAAACCTAACCCAACCTAACATGTCGGCGGTAATATTTTACAACATTCCTGGCGAGTTGGCCTCTACGTCACCGTGGGACCTTTATATACATCAATAACGTAATATAACCTAACCTAACCCAACCTAACATCTCGGCGGTAATATTTGACAACATTCCTGGCGAGTTGGCTTCTCCGTCTCCGTGGGACCCTTATATACATCAAGAATGTAATATAACCAAACCTAACCCAACATAACATGTCGGGGGTAATATTTGACAACATTCCTGGCGAGTTGGCCTCTACGTCTCCGTTTGACCTTCATATACATCAATAACGTAATATAAGCTAACCTAACCCTACCTAACAGCTCGGCGGTAATATTTGACACCATTCCTGACCAGTTGGCTTCTACGTCTCCGTTTGACCATCATATTCATCAACGACGAAATATAACCTAACCTAAACCAACCTATCATCTCGGCGATAATATTTGACAACATTCCTGGCGAGTTGGCCTCTACGTCCCCGTGGGACCTTTATATACATCAATAACATAATATAAGCTAGCCTGACCCACTCTAACATATCGGAGCTAATATTTGACCACACTCCTGGCTTGTTGGTCTCTGCGTCTCCGTGGGACATTTATATAAGTCAATAACGTAATATAACCTAATCTAACCCAACCTAACATCTCTGCGGTAATATTTGAAAACATTCCTGGCGAGTTGGGCTCTACGTCTCCGTTTGACCTTCATATACATCAATAACGTAATATAACCTAACCCAACCCAACCTATCATCTCGGCGGTAATATTTGAAAACATTCCTGGCGAGTTGGCCTCTACGTCTCCGCTTGACCTTCATATACATCAATAACGTAATATAACCTAACCTAACCCAACCTATCATCTCGGCGGTAATATTTGAAAACATTCCTGGCGAGTTGGCCTCTACGTCACCGTGGGACCTTTATATACATCAATAACGTAATATAACCTAACCTAACCCAACCTAACATCTCGGCGGTAATATTTGAAAACATTCCTGGCGAGTTGGCCTCTGCGTCTCCGTTTGACCTTCATATATATCAATAACGTAATATAACCTAACCTAACCCAACCTAACATCTCGGCGGTAATATTTTACAACATTCCTGGCGAGTTGGCCTCTATGTCTCCCTGGGACCTTTATATACATCAATAACGTAATATAACCTAACCTAACCCAACCTAACATCTCGGCGGTAATATTGACAACATTCCTGGCGAGTTGGCTTCTACGTCTCCGTTTGACCTTCATATTCATCAACAACGAAATATAACCTAACCTAAACCAACCTATCATCTCGGCGATAATATTTGACAACATTCCTGGCGAGTTGGCCTCTACGTCTCCGTGGGACCTTTATATACATCAATAACATAATATAAGCTAGCCTAACCCAATCTAACATATCGGTGCTAATATTTGACCACACTCCTGGCTTGTTGGTCTCTGCGTCTCCGTGGGACATTTATATAAGTCAATAACGTAATATAACCTAATCTAACCCAACCTAACATCTCTGCGGTAATATTTGAAAACATTCTTGGCGAGTTGGCCTCTACGTCTCCGTTTGACCTTCATATACATCAATAACGTAATATAAGCTAACCTAACCCAACCTAACATCTCGGCGGTAATATTTTACAACATTCCTGGCGAGTTGGCCTCTACATCACCGTGGGACCTTTATATACATCAATAACGTAATATAACCTAACCTAACCCAACCTAACATCTCGGCGGTAATATTTGACAACATTCCTGGCGAGTTGGCTTCTCCGTCTCCGTGGGACCCTTATATACATCAATGACGTAATATAACCAAACCTAACCCAACCTAACATGTCGGCGGTAATATTTGGCAACATTCCTTGCGAGTTGGCATCTACGTCTCCCTGGGACATTTATCTACATCAATAACGTAATATAACCTAACCTAACCCAACCTAACATCTCGGCGGTAATATTGACAACATTCCTGGCGAGTTGGCTTCTACGTCTCCGTTTGAGCATCATATTCATCAACAACGAAATATAACCTAACCTAAACCAACCTATCATCTCGGCGATAATATTTGACAACATTCCTGGCGAGTTGGCTTCTACGTCCCCGTGGGACCTTTATATACATCAATAACATAATATAAGCTAGCCTGACCCAATCTAACATATCGGTGCTAATATTTGACCACACTCCTGGCTTGTTGGTCTCTGCGTCTCCGTGGGACATTTATATAAGTCAATAACGTAATATAACCTAATCTAACCCAACCTAACATCTCTGCGGTAATATTTGAAAACATTCCTGGCGAGTTGGCCTCTACGTCTCCGTTTGACCTTCATATACATCAATAACGTAATATAACCTAACCCAACCCAACCTATCATCTCGGCGGTAATATTTGAAAACATTCCTGGCGAGTTGGCCTCTACGTCTCCGCTTGACCTTCATATACATCAATAACGTAATATAACCTAACCTAACCCAACCTATCATCTCGGCGGTAATATTTGAAAACATTCCTGGCGAGTTGGCCTCTACGTCACCGTGGGACCTTTATATACATCAATAACGTAATATAACCTAACCTAACCCAACCTAACATCTCGGCGGTAATATTTGAAAGCATTCCTGGCGAGTTGGCCTCTGCGTCTCCGTTTGACCTTCATATATATCAATAACGTAATATAACCTAACCTAACCCAACCTAACATCTCGGCGGTAATATTTTACAACATTCCTGGCGAGTTGGCCTCTATGTCTCCCTGGGACCTTTATATACATCTATAACGTAATATAACCTAACCTAACCCAACCTAACATCTCGGCGGTAATATTGACAACATTCCTGGCGAGTTGGCTTCTACGTCTCCGTTTGACCTTCATATTCATCAACAACGAAATATAACCTAACCTAAACCAACCTATCATCTCGGCGATAATATTTGACAACATTCCTGGCGAGTTGGCCTCTACGTCTCCGTGGGACCTTTACATACATCAATAACATAATATAAGCTAGCCTAACCCAATCTAACATATCGGTGCTAATATTTGACCACACTCCTGGCTTGTTGGTCTCTGCGTCTCCGTGGGACATTTATATAAGTCAATAACGTAATATAACCTAATCTAACCCAACCTAACATCTCTGCGGTAATATTTGAAAACATTCTTGGCGAGTTGGCCTCTACGTCTCCGTTTGACCTTCATATACATCAATAACGTAATATAAGCTAACCTAACCCAACCTAACATCTCGGCGGTAATATTTTACAACATTCCTGGCGAGTTGGCCTCTACGTCACCGTGGGACCTTTATATACATCAATAACGTAATATAACCTAACCTAACCCAACCTAACATCTCGGCGGTAATATTTGACAACATTCCTGGCGAGTTGGCTTCTCCGTCTCCGTGGGACCCTTAAATACATCAATGACGTAATATAACCAAACCTAACCCAACCTAACATGTCGGCGGTAATATTTGGCAACATTCCTTGCGAGTTGGCATCTGCGTCTCCCTGGGACCTTTATCTACATCAATAACGTAATATAACCTAACCTTACCCAACCTAACATCTCGGCGGTAATATTGACAACATTCCTGGCGAGTTGGCTTCTACGTCTCCATTTGACCATCATATTCATCAACAACGAAATATAACCTAACCTAAACCAACCTATCATCTCGGCGATAATATTTGACAACACTCCTGGCGAGTTGGCCTCTACGTCCCCGTGGGACCTTTATATACATCAATAACATAATATAAGCTAGCCTGACCCAATCTAACATATCGGTGCTAATATTTGACCACACTCCTGGCTTGTTGGTCTCTGCGTCTCCGTGGGACATTTATATAAGTCAATAACGTAATATAACCTAATCTAACCCAACCTAACATCTCTGCGGTAATATTTGAAAACATTCCTGGCGAGTTGGCCTCTACGTCTCCGTGTAGCCCTCATATACATCAATAACGTAATATAACCAAACCTAACCCAACCTAACATGTCGGCGGTAATATTTGACAACATTCCTGGCGAGTTGGCATCTACGTCTCCGTTTGACCTTCATATACATCTATAACGTAATATAACCTAATCTAACCCAACCTAACATCTCGGCGGTAACATTTGAAAACATTCCTGGCGAGTTGGCCTCTACGTCTCCGTTTGACCTTCATATATATCAATAACGTAATATAACCTAACCTAACCCAACCTAACATCTCGGCGGTAATATTTTACAACATACCTGGCGAGTTGGCCTCTACGTCACCGTGAGACCTTTATATACATCAATAACGTAATATAACCTAACCTAACCCAACCTAACATCTCGGCGGTAATATTTGACAACATTCCTGACGAGTTGGCTTCTCCGCCTCCGTGGGACCCTTATATACATCAATGACGTAATATAACCAAACCTAACCCAACCTAACATGTCGGCGGTAATATTTGGCAACATTCCTGGCGAGTTGGCATCTACGTCTCCCTGGGACCTTTATATACATCAATAACGTAATATAACCTAACCTAACCCAACCTAACATCTCGGCGGTAATATTTGACAACATTCCTGGCGAGTTGGCCTCTACGTCTCCGTTTGACCTTCATATATATCAATAAAGTAATATAAGCTAACCTAACCCAACCTAACATCTCGGCGGTAATATTTTACAACATTCCTGGCGAGTTGGCCTCGACATCACCGTGGGACATTTATATGCATCAATAACGTAATATAACCAAACCTAACCCAACCTAACATGTCGGGGGTAATATTTGATAACATTCCTGACGACTTGGCCTCTACGTCTCCGTGTAACCCTCATATACATCAATAACGTAATATAACCAAACCTAACCCAACCTAACATGTCGGCGGTAATATTTTACAACATTCCTGGCGAGTTGGCCTCTACGTCACCGTGGGACCTTTATATACATCAATAACGTAATATAACCTAACCTAACCCAACCTAACATCTCGGCGGTAATATTTGACAACATTCCTGGCGAGTTGGCTTCTCCGTCTCCGTGGGACCCTTATATACATCAATAATGTAATATAACCAAACCTAACCCAACATAACATGTCGGGGGTAATATTTGACAACATTCCTGGCGAGTTGGCCTCTACGTCTCCGTTTGACCTTCATATACATCAATAACGTAATATAAGCTAACCTAACCCTACCTAACAGCTCGGCGGTAATATTTGACACCATTCCTGACCAGTTGGCTTCTACGTCTCCGTTTGACCATCATATTCATCAACGACGAAATATAACCTAACCTAAACCAACCTATCATCTCGGCGATAATATTTGACAACATTCCTGGCGAGTTGGCCTCTACGTCCCCGTGGGACCTTTATATACATCAATAACATAATATAAGCTAGCCTGACCCACTCTAACATATCGGAGCTAATATTTGACCACACTCCTGGCTTGTTGGTCTCTGCGTCTCCGTGGGACATTTATATAAGTCAATAACGTAATATAACCTAATCTAACCCAACCTAACATCTCTGCGGTAATATTTGAAAACATTCCTGGCGAGTTGGGCTCTACGTCTCCGTTTGACCTTCATATACATCAATAACGTAATATAACCTAACCCAACCCAACCTATCATCTCGGCGGTAATATTTGAAAACATTCCTGGCGAGTTGGCCTCTACGTCTCCGCTTGACCTTCATATACATCAATAACGTAATATAACCTAACCTAACCCAACCTATCATCTCGGCGGTAATATTTGAAAACATTCCTGGCGAGTTGGCCTCTACGTCACCGTGGGACCTTTATATACATCAATAACGTAATATAACCTAACCTAACCCAACCTAACATCTCGGCGGTAATATTGACAACATTCCTGGCGAGTTGGCTTCTACGTCTCCGTTTGACCTTCATATTCATCAACAACGAAATATAACCTAACCTAAACCAACCTATCATCTCGGCGATAATATTTGACAACATTCCTGGCGAGTTGGCCTCTACGTCTCCGTGGGACCTTTATATACATCAATAACATAATATAAGCTAGCCTAACCCAATCTAACATATCGGTGCTAATATTTGACCACACTCCTGGCTTGTTGGTCTCTGCGTCTCCGTGGGACATTTATATAAGTCAATAACGTAATATAACCTAATCTAACCCAACCTAACATCTCTGCGGTAATATTTGAAAACATTCTTGGCGAGTTGGCCTCTACGTCTCCGTTTGACCTTCATATACATCAATAACGTAATATAAGCTAACCTAACCCAACCTAACATCTCGGCGGTAATATTTTACAACATTCCTGGCGAGTTGGCCTCTACGTCACCGTGGGACCTTTATATACATCAATAACGTAATATAACCTAACCTAACCCAACCTAACATCTCGGCGGTAATATTTGACAACATTCCTGGCGAGTTGGCTTCTCCGTCTCCGTGGGACCCTTATATACATCAATGACGTAATATAACCAAACCTAACCCAACCTAACATGTCGGCGGTAATATTTGGCAACATTCCTTGCGAGTTGGCATCTACGTCTCCCTGGGACATTTATCTACATCAATAACGTAATATAACCTAACCTAACCCAACCTAACATCTCGGCGGTAATATTGACAACATTCCTGGCGAGTTGGCTTCTACGTCTCCGTTTGAGCATCATATTCATCAACAACGGAATATAACCTAACCTAAACCAACCTATCATCTCGGCGATAATATTTGACAACATTCCTGGCGAGTTGGCTTCTACGTCCCCGTGGGACCTTTATATACATCAATAACGTAATATAACCTAACCTAACCCAACCTAACATCTCGGCGGTAATATTTGAAAGCATTCCTGGCGAGTTGGCCTCTGCGTCTCCGTTTGACCTTCATATATATCAATAACGTAATATAACCTAACCTAACCCAACCTAACATCTCGGCGGTAATATTTTACAACATTCCTGGCGAGTTGGCCTCTATGTCTCCCTGGGACCTTTATATACATCTATAACGTAATATAACCTAACCTAACCCAACCTAACATCTCGGCGGTAATATTGACAACATTCCTGGCGAGTTGGCTTCTACGTCTCCGTTTGACCTTCATATTCATCAACAACGAAATATAACCTAACCTAAACCAACCTATCATCTCGGCGATAATATTTGACAACATTCCTGGCGAGTTGGCCTCTACGTCTCCGTGGGACCTTTACATACATCAATAACATAATATAAGCTAGCCTAACCCAATCTAACATATCGGTGCTAATATTTGACCACACTCCTGGCTTGTTGGTCTCTGCGTCTCCGTGGGACATTTATATAAGTCAATAACGTAATATAACCTAATCTAACCCAACCTAACATCTCTGCGGTAATATTTGAAAACATTCTTGGCGAGTTGGCCTCTACGTCTCCGTTTGACCTTCATATACATCAATAACGTAATATAAGCTAACCTAACCCAACCTAACATCTCGGCGGTAATATTTTACAACATTCCTGGCGAGTTGGCCTCTACGTCACCGTGGGACCTTTATATACATCAATAACGTAATATAACCTAACCTAACCCAACCTAACATCTCGGCGGTAATATTTGACAACATTCCTGGCGAGTTGGCTTCTCCGTCTCCGTGGGACCCTTAAATACATCAATGACGTAATATAACCAAACCTAACCCAACCTAACATGTCGGCGGTAATATTTGGCAACATTCCTTGCGAGTTGGCATCTGCGTCTCCCTGGGACCTTTATCTACATCAATAACGTAATATAACCTAACCTTACCCAACCTAACATCTCGGCGGTAATATTGACAACATTCCTGGCGAGTTGGCTTCTACGTCTCCATTTGACCATCATATTCATCAACAACGAAATATAACCTAACCTAAACCAACCTATCATCTCGGCGATAATATTTGACAACACTCCTGGCGAGTTGGCCTCTACGTCCCCGTGGGACCTTTATATACATCAATAACATAATATAAGCTAGCCTGACCCAATCTAACATATCGGTGCTAATATTTGACCACACTCCTGGCTTGTTGGTCTCTGCGTCTCCGTGGGACATTTATATAAGTCAATAACGTAATATAACCTAATCTAACCCAACCTAACATCTCTGCGGTAATATTTGAAAACATTCCTGGCGAGTTGGCCTCTACGTCTCCGTTTGACCTTCATATACATCAATAACGTAATATAACCTAACCCAACCCAACCTATCATCTCGGCGGTAATATTTGAAAACATTCCTGGCGAGTTGGCCTCTACGTCTCCGCTTGACCTTCATATACATCAATAACGTAATATAACCTAACCTAACCCAACCTATCATCTCGGCGGTAATATTTGAAAACATTCCTGGCGAGTTGGCCTCTACGTCACCGTGGGACCTTTATATACGTCAATAACGTAATATAACCTAACCTAACCCAACCTAACATCTCGGCGGTAATATTTGAAAACATTCCTGGCGAGTTGGCCTCTACGTCTCCGTTTGACCTTCATATATATCAATAACGTAATATAACCTAACCTAACCCAACCTAACATCTCGGCGGTAATATTGACAACATTCCTGGCGAGTTGGCTTCTACGTCTCCGTTTGACCTTCATATTCATCAACAACGAAATATAACCTAACCTAAACCAACCTATCATCTCGGCGATAATATTTGACAACATTCCTGGCGAGTTGGCCTCTACGTCTCCGTGGGACCTTTATATACATCAATAACATAATATAAGCTATCCTAACCCAATCTAACATATCGGTGCTAATATTTGACCACACTCCTGGCTTGTTGGTCTCTGCGTCTCCGTGGGACATTTATATAAGTCAATAACGTAATATAACCTAATCTAACCCAACCTAACATCTCTGCGGTAATATTTGAAAACATTCTTGGCGAGTTGGCCTCTACGTCTCCGTTTGACCTTCATATACATCAATAACGTAATATAAGCTAACCTAACCCAACCTAACATCTCGGCGGTAATATTTTACAACATTCCTGGCGAGTTGGCCTCTACGTCACCGTGGGACCTTTATATACATCAATAACGTAATATAACCTAACCTAACCCAACCTAACATCTCGGCGGTAATATTTGACAACATTCCTGGCGAGTTGGCTTCTCCGTCTCCGTGGGACCCTTATATACATCAATGACGTAATATAACCAAACCTAACCCAACCTAACATGTCGGCGGTAATATTTGGCAACATTCCTTGCGAGTTGGCATCTACGTCTCCCTGGGACCTTTATCTACATCAATAACGTAATATAACCTAACCTAACCCAACCTAACATCTCGGCGGTAATATTGACAACATTCCTGGCGAGTTGGCTTCTACGTCTCCGTTTGACCATCATATTCATCAACAACGAAATATAACCTAACCTAAACCAACCTATCATCTCGGCGATAATATTTGACAACATTCCTGGCGAGTTGGCCTCTACGTCCCCGTGGGACCTTTATATACATCAATAACATAATATAAGCTAGCCTAACCCAATCTAACATATCGGTGCTAATATTTGACCACACTCCTGGCTTGTTGGTCTCTGCGTCTCCGTGGGACATTTATATAAGTCAATAACGTAATATAACCTAATCTAACCCAACCTAACATCTCTGCGGTAATATTTGAAAACATTCCTGGCGAGTTGGCCTCTACGTCTCCGTTTGACCTTCATATACATCAATAACGTAATATAAGCTAATCTAACCCAACCTAACATCTCGGCGGTAATATTTGACAACATTCCTGGCGAGTTGGCCTCTACGTCTCCGCTTGACCTTCATATACATCAATAACGTAATATAACCTAACCTAACCCAACCTATCATCTCGGCGGTAATATTTGAAAACATTCCTGGCGAGTTGGCCTCTACGTCTCCGTTTGACCTTCATATATATCAATAACGTAATATAAGCTAAACTAACCCAACCTAACATCTCGGCGGTAATATTTTACAACATTCCTGGCGAGTTGGCCTCTACGTCACCGTGGGACATTTATATACATCAGTAACGTAATATAACCTAACCTAACCCAACCTAACATCTCGGCGGTAATATTTGACAACATTCCTGGCGAGTTGGCTTCTCCGTCTCCGTGGGAACCTTATATACATCAATAATGTAATATAACCAAACCTGACCCAACATAACATGTCGGGGGTAATATTTGACAACATTCCTGGCGAGTTGGCCTCTACGTCTCCGTTTGACCTTCATATGCATCAATAACGTAATATAACCAAACCTAACCCAACCTAACATGTCGGGGGTAATATTTGATAACATTCCTGACGACTTGGCCTCTACGTATCCGTGTAACCCTCATATACATCAATAGCGTAATATAACTAAACCTAACCCAACCTAACATGTCGGCGGTACTATTTGACAACATTCCTGGCGAGTTGGCATCTACGTGGCCCTGGGACCTTTACATACATCAATAACGTAATATAACCTAACCTAACCCAACCTAACATCTCGGCGGTAATATTTGACAACATTCCTGGCCAGTTGGCCTCTACGTCTCCGTTTGACCTTCATATACATCTATAACGTAATATAACCTAATCTAACCCAACATAACATCTCGGCGGTAATATTTGAAAACATTCCTGGCGAGTTGGCCTCTACATCACCGTGGGACCTTTATATGCATCAATAACGTAATATAACCTAACCTAACCCAACCTAACATCTCGGCGGTAATATTTGACAACATTCCTGGCGAGTTGGCTTCTCCGTCTCCGTGGGACCATTATATACATCAATAACGTAATATAACCAAACCTAACCCAACCTAACATGTCGGGGGTAATATTTGACAACATTCCTGGCGAGTTGGCATCTACGTCTCCCTGGGACATTTATATACATCAATAACGTAATATAACCTAGCCTAACCCAACCTAACATCTCGGCGTTAATATTTGACAACATTCCTGGCGAGTTGGCCTCTACGTCTCCGCTTGACCTTCATATACATCAATAACGTAATATAACCTAACCTAACCCAACCTATCATCTCGGCTGTAATATTTGACAACATTCCTGGCGAGTTGGCTTCTCCGTCTCCGTGGGAACCTTATATACATCAATAATGTAATATAACCAAACCTGACCCAACATAACATGTCGGGGGTAATATTTGACAACATTCCTGGCGAGTTGGCCTCTACGTCTCCGTTTGACCTTCATATGCATCAATAACGTAATATAACCAAACCTAACCCAACCTAACATGTCGGGGGTAATATTTGATAACATTCCTGACGACTTGGCCTCTACGTATCCGTGTAACCCTCATATACATCAATAGCGTAATATAACTAAACCTAACCCAACCTAACATGTCGGCGGTACTATTTGACAACATTCCTGGCGAGTTGGCATCTACGTGGCCCTGGGACCTTTACATACATCAATAACGTAATATAACCTAACCTAACCCAACCTAACATCTCGGCGGTAATATTGACAACATTCCTGGCGAGTTGGCTTCTACGTCTCCGTTTGACCTTCATATTCATCAACAACGAAATATAACCTAACCTAAACCAACCTATCATCTCGGCGATAATATTTGACAACATTCCTGGCGAGTTGGCCTCTACGTCTCCGTGGGACCTTTATATACATCAATAACATAATATAAGCTAGCCTAACCCAATCTAACATATCGGTGCTAATATTTGACCACACTCCTGGCTTGTTGGTCTCTGCGTCTCCGTGGGACATTTATATAAGTCAATAACGTAATATAACCTAATCTAACCCAACCTAACATCTCTGCGGTAATATTTGAAAACATTCTTGGCGAGTTGGCCTCTACGTCTCCGTTTGACCTTCATATACATCAATAACGTAATATAAGCTAACCTAACCCAACCTAACATCTCGGCGGTAATATTTTACAACATTCCTGGCGAGTTGGCCTCTACGTCACCGTGGGACCTTTATATACATCAATAACGTAATATAACCTAACCTAACCCAACCTAACATCACGGCGGTAATATTTGACAACATTCCTGGCGAGTTGGCTTCTCCGTCTCCGTGGGAACCTTATATACATCAATGACGTAATATAACCAAACCTAACCCAACCTAACATGTCGGCGGTAATATTTGGCAACATTCCTTGCGAGTTGGCATCTACGTCTCCCTGGGACCTTTATCTACATCAATAACGTAATATAACCTAACCTAACCCAACCTAACATCTCGGCGGTAATATTGACAACATTCCTGGCGAGTTGGCTTCTACGTCTCCGTTTGACCATCATATTCATCAACAACGAAATATAACCTAACCTAAACCAACCTATCATCTCGGCGATAATATTTGACAACATTCCTGGCGAGTTGGCCTCTACGTCCCCGTGGGACCTTTATATACATCAATAACATAATATAAGCTAGCCTAACCCAATCTAACATATCGGTGCTAATATTTGACCACACTCCTGGCTTGTTGGTCTCTGCGTCTCCGTGGGACATTTATATAAGTCAATAACGTAATATAACCTAATCTAACCCAACCTAACATCTCTGCGGTAATATTTGAAAACATTCCTGGCGAGTTGGCCTCTACGTCTCCGTTTGACCTTCATATACATCAATAACGTAATATAAGCTAATCTAACCCAACCTAACATCTCGGCGGTAATATTTGACAACATTCCTGGCGAGTTGGCCTCTACGTCTCCGCTTTACCTTCATATACATTAATAACGTAATATAACCTAACCTAACCCAACCTATCATCTCGGCGGTAATATTTGAAAACATTCCTGGCGAGTTGGCCTCTACGTCTCCGTTTGACCTTCATATATATCAATAACGTAATATAAGCTAAACTAACCCAACCTAACATCTCGGCGGTAATATTTTACAACATTCCTGGCGAGTTGGCCTCTACGTCTCCGTTTGACCTTCATATATATCAATAACGTAATATAACCTAACCTAACCCAACCTAACATCTCGGCGGTAATATTTTACAACATTCCTGGCGAGTTGGCCTCTACGTCTCCCTGGGACCTTTATATACATCAATAACGTAATATAACCTAACCTAACCCAACCTAACATCTCGGCGGTAATATTGACAACATTCCTGGCGAGTTGGCTTCTACGTCTCCGTTTGACCTTCATATTCATCAACAACGAAATATAACCTAACCTAAACCAACCTATCATCTCGGCGATAATATTTGACAACATTCCTGGCGAGTTGGCCTCTACGTCTCCGTGGGACCTTTATATACATCAATAACATAATATAAGCTAGCCTAACCCAATCTAACATATCGGTGCTAATATTTGACCACACTCCTGGCTTGTTGGTCTCTGCGTCTCCGTGGGACATTTATATAAGTCAATAACGTAATATAACCTAATCTAACCCAACCTAACATCTCTGCGGTAATATTTGAAAACATTCTTGGCGAGTTGGCCTCTACGTCTCCGTTTGACCTTCATATACATCAATAACGTAATATAAGCTAACCTAACCCAACCTAACATCTCGGCGGTAATATTTTACAACATTCCTGGCGAGTTGGCCTCTACGTCACCGTGGGACCTTTATATACATCAATAACGTAATATAACCTAACCTAACCCGACCTAACATCTCGGCGGTAATATTTGACAACATTCCTGGCGAGTTGGCTTCTCCGTCTCCGTGGGACCCTTATATACATCAATGACGTAATATAACCAAACCTAACCCAACCTAACATGTCGGCGGTAATATTTGGCAACATTCCTTGCGAGTTGGCATCTACGTCTCCCTGGGACCTTTATCTACATCAATAACGTAATATAACCTAACCTAACCCAACCTAACATCTCGGCGGTAATATTGACAACATTCCTGGCGAGTTGGCTTCTACGTCTCCGTTTGACCATCATATTCATCAACAACGAAATATAACCTAACCTAAACCAACCTATCATCTCGGCGATAATATTTGACAACATTCCTGGCGAGTTGGCCTCTACGTCCCCGTGGGACCTTTATATACATCAATAACATAATATAAGCTAGCCTGACCCAATATAACATATCGGTGCTAATATTTGACCACACTCCTGGCTTGTTGGTCTCTGCGTCTCCGTGGGACATTTATATAAGTCAATAACGTAATATAACCTAATCTAACCCAACCTAACATTTCTGCGGTAATATTTGAAAACATTCCTGGCGAGTTGGCCTCTACGTCTCCGTTTGACCTTCATATACATCAATAACGTAATATAACCTAACCCAACCCAACCTATCATCTCGGCGGTAATATTTGAAAACATTCCTGGCGAGTTGGCCTCTACGTCTCCGCTTGACCTTCATATACATCAATAACGTAATATAACCTAACCTAACCCAACCTATCATCTCGGCGGTAATATTTGAAAACATTCCTGGCGAGTTGGCCTCTACGTCACCGTGGGACCTTTATATACGTCAATAACGTAATATAACCTAACCTAACCCAACCTAACATCTCGGCGGTAATATTTGAAAACATTCCTGGCGAGTTGGCCTCTACGTCTCCGTTTGACCTTCATATATATCAATAACGTAATATAACCTAACCTAACCCAACCTAACATCTCGGCGGTAATATTGACAACATTCCTGGCGAGTTGGCTTCTACGTCTCCGTTTGACCTTCATATTCATCAACAACGAAATATAACCTAACCTAAACCAACCTATCATCTCGGCGATAATATTTGACAACATTCCTGGCGAGTTGGCCTCTACGTCTCCGTGGGACCTTTATATACATCAATAACATAATATAAGCTATCCTAACCCAATCTAACATATCGGTGCTAATATTTGACCACACTCCTGGCTTGTTGGTCTCTGCGTCTCCGTGGGACATTTATATAAGTCAATAACGTAATATAACCTAATCTAACCCAACCTAACATCTCTGCGGTAATATTTGAAAACATTCTTGGCGAGTTGGCCTCTACGTCTCCGTTTGACCTTCATATACATCAATAACGTAATATAAGCTAACCTAACCCAACCTAACATCTCGGCGGTAATATTTTACAACATTCCTGGCGAGTTGGCCTCTACGTCACCGTGGGACCTTTATATACATCAATAACGTAATATAACCTAACCTAACCCAACCTAACATCTCGGCGGTAATATTTGACAACATTCCTGGCGAGTTGGCTTCTCCGTCTCCGTGGGACCCTTATATACATCAATGACGTAATATAACCAAACCTAACCCAACCTAACATGTCGGCGGTAATATTTGGCAACATTCCTTGCGAGTTGGCATCTACGTCTCCCTGGGACCTTTATCTACATCAATAACGTAATATAACCTAACCTAACCCAACCTAACATCTCGGCGGTAATATTGACAACATTCCTGGCGAGTTGGCTTCTACGTCTCCGTTTGACCATCATATTCATCAACAACGAAATATAACCTAACCTAAACCAACCTATCATCTCGGCGATAATATTTGACAACATTCCTGGCGAGTTGGCCTCTACGTCCCCGTGGGACCTTTATATACATCAATAACATAATATAAGCTAGCCTAACCCAATCTAACATATCGGTGCTAATATTTGACCACACTCCTGGCTTGTTGGTCTCTGCGTCTCCGTGGGACATTTATATAAGTCAATAACGTAATATAACCTAATCTAACCCAACCTAACATCTCTGCGGTAATATTTGAAAACATTCCTGGCGAGTTGGCCTCTACGTCTCCGTTTGACCTTCATATACATCAATAACGTAATATAAGCTAATCTAACCCAACCTAACATCTCGGCGGTAATATTTGACAACATTCCTGCCGAGTTGGCCTCTACGTCTCCGCTTGACCTTCATATACATCAATAACGTAATATAACCTAACCTAACCCAACCTAACATCTCGGCGGTAATATTGACAACATTCCTGGCGAGTTGGCTTCTACGTCTCCGTTTGACCTTCATATTCATCAACAACGAAATATAACCTAACCTAAACCAACCTATCATCTCGGCGATAATATTTGACAACATTCCTGGCGAGTTGGCCTCTACGTCTCCGTGGGACCTTTATATACATCAATAACATAATATAAGCTAGCCTAACCCAATCTAACATATCGGTGCTAATATTTGACCACACTCCTGGCTTGTTGGTCTCTGCGTCTCCGTGGGACATTTATATAAGTCAATAACGTAATATAACCTAATCTAACCCAACCTAACATCTCTGCGGTAATATTTGACAACATTCCTGGCGAGTTGGCCTCTACGTCTCCGCTTTACCTTCATATACATTAATAACGTAATATAACCTAACCTAACCCAACCTATCATCTCGGCGGTAATATTTGAAAACATTCCTGGCGAGTTGGCCTCTACGTCTCCGTTTGACCTTCATATATATCAATAACGTAATATAAGCTAAACTAACCCAACCTAACATCTCGGCGGTAATATTTTACAACATTCCTGGCGAGTTGGCCTCTACGTCTCCGTTTGACCTTCATATATATCAATAACGTAATATAACCTAACCTAACCCAACCTAACATCTCGGCGGTAATATTTTACAACATTCCTGGCGAGTTGGCCTCTACGTCTCCCTGGGACCTTTATATACATCAATAACGTAATATAACCTAACCTAACCCAACCTAACATCTCGGCGGTAATATTGACAACATTCCTGGCGAGTTGGCTTCTACGTCTCCGTTTGACCTTCATATTCATCAACAACGAAATATAACCTAACCTAAACCAACCTATCATCTCGGCGATAATATTTGACAACATTCCTGGCGAGTTGGCCTCTACGTCTCCGTGGGACCTTTATATACATCAATAACATAATATAAGCTAGCCTAACCCAATCTAACATATCGGTGCTAATATTTGACCACACTCCTGGCTTGTTGGTCTCTGCGTCTCCGTGGGACATTTATATAAGTCAATAACGTAATATAACCTAATCTAACCCAACCTAACATCTCTGCGGTAATATTTGAAAACATTCTTGGCGAGTTGGCCTCTACGTCTCCGTTTGACCTTCATATACATCAATAACGTAATATAAGCTAACCTAACCCAACCTAACATCTCGGCGGTAATATTTTACAACATTCCTGGCGAGTTGGCCTCTACGTCACCATGGGACCTTTATATACATCAATAACGTAATATAACCTAACCTAACCCAACCTAACATCTCGGCGGTAATATTTGACAACATTCCTGGCGAGTTGGCTTCTCCGTCTCCGTGGGACCCTTATATACATCAATGACGTAATATAACCAAACCTAACCCAACCTAACATGTCGGCGGTAATATTTGGCAACATTCCTTGCGAGTTGGCATCTACGTCTCCCTGGGACCTTTATCTACATCAATAACGTAATATAACCTAACCTAACCCAACCTAACATCTCGGCGGTAATATTGACAACATTCCTGGCGAGTTGGCTTCTACGTCTCCGTTTGACCATCATATTCATCAACAACGAAATATAACCTAACCTAAACCAACCTATCATCTCGGCGATAATATTTGACAACATTCCTGGCGAGTTGGCCTCTACGTCCCCGTGGGACCTTTATATACATCAATAACATAATATAAGCTAGCCTGACCCAATATAACATATCGGTGCTAATATTTGACCACACTCCTGGCTTGTTGGTCTCTGCGTCTCCGTGGGACATTTATATAAGTCAATAACGTAATATAACCTAATCTAACCCAACCTAACATTTCTGCGGTAATATTTGAAAACATTCCTGGCGAGTTGGCCTCTACGTCTCCGTTTGACCTTCATATACATCAATAACGTAATATAACCTAACCCAACCCAACCTATCATCTCGGCGGTAATATTTGAAAACATTCCTGGCGAGTTGGCCTCTACGTCTCCGCTTGACCTTCATATACATCAATAACGTAATATAACCTAACCTAACCCAACCTATCATCTCGGCGGTAATATTTGAAAACATTCCTGGCGAGTTGGCCTCTACGTCACCGTGGGACCTTTATATACGTCAATAACGTAATATAACCTAACCTAACCCAACCTAACATCTCGGCGGTAATATTTGAAAACATTCCTGGCGAGTTGGCCTCTACGTCTCCGTTTGACCTTCATATATATCAATAACGTAATATAACCTAACCTAACCCAACCTAACATCTCGGCGGTAATATTGACAACATTCCTGGCGAGTTGGCTTCTACGTCTCCGTTTGACCTTCATATTCATCAACAACGAAATATAACCTAACCTAAACCAACCTATCATCTCGGCGATAATATTTGACAACATTCCTGGCGAGTTGGCCTCTACGTCTCCGTGGGACCTTTATATACATCAATAACATAATATAAGCTATCCTAACCCAATCTAACATATCGGTGCTAATATTTGACCACACTCCTGGCTTGTTGGTCTCTGCGTCTCCGTGGGACATTTATATAAGTCAATAACGTAATATAACCTAATCTAACCCAACCTAACATCTCTGCGGTAATATTTGAAAACATTCTTGGCGAGTTGGCCTCTACGTCTCCGTTTGACCTTCATATACATCAATAACGTAATATAAGCTAACCTAACCCAACCTAACATCTCGGCGGTAATATTTTACAACATTCCTGGCGAGTTGGCCTCTACGTCACCGTGGGACCTTTATATACATCAATAACGTAATATAACCTAACCTAACCCAACCTAACATCTCGGCGGTAATATTTGACAACATTCCTGGCGAGTTGGCTTCTCCGTCTCCGTGGGACCCTTATATACATCAATGACGTAATATAACCAAACCTAACCCAACCTAACATGTCGGCGGTAATATTTGGCAACATTCCTTGCGAGTTGGCATCTACGTCTCCCTGGGACCTTTATCTACATCAATAACGTAATATAACCTAACCTAACCCAACCTAACATCTCGGCGGTAATATTGACAACATTCCTGGCGAGTTGGCTTCTACGTCTCCGTTTGACCATCATATTCATCAACAACGAAATATAACCTAACCTAAACCAACCTATCATCTCGGCGATAATATTTGACAACATTCCTGGCGAGTTGGCCTCTACGTCCCCGTGGGACCTTTATATACATCAATAACATAATATAAGCTAGCCTAACCCAATCTAACATATCGGTGCTAATATTTGACCACACTCCTGGCTTGTTGGTCTCTGCGTCTCCGTGGGACATTTATATAAGTCAATAACGTAATATAACCTAATCTAACCCAACCTAACATCTCTGCGGTAATATTTGAAAACATTCCTGGCGAGTTGGCCTCTACGTCTCCGTTTGACCTTCATATACATCAATAACGTAATATAAGCTAATCTAACCCAACCTAACATCTCGGCGGTAATATTTGACAACATTCCTGGCGAGTTGGCCTCTACGTCTCCGCTTGACCTTCATATACATCAATAACGTAATATAACCTAACCTAACCCAACCTATCATCTCGGCGGTAATATTTGAAAACATTCCTGGCGAGTTGGCCTCTACGTCTCCGTTTGACCTTCATATATATCAATAACGTAATATAAGCTAAACTAACCCAACCTAACATCTCGGCGGTAATATTTTACAACATTCCTGGCGAGTTGGCCTCTACGTCACCGTGGGACCTTTATATACATCAGTAACGTAATATAACCTAACCTAACCCAACCTAACATCTCGGCGGTAATATTTGACAACATTCCTGGCGAGTTGGCTTCTCCGTCTCCGTGGGAACCTTATATACATCAATAATGTAATATAACCAAACCTGACCCAACATAACATGTCGGGGGTAATATTTGACAACATTCCTGGCGAGTTGGCCTCTACGTCTCCGTTTGACCTTCATATGCATCAATAACGTAATATAACCAAACCTAACCCAACCTAACATGTCGGGGGTAATATTTGATAACATTCCTGACGACTTGGCCTCTACGTATCCGTGTAACCCTCATATACATCAATAGCGTAATATAACTAAACCTAACCCAACCTAACATGTCGGCGGTACTATTTGACAACATTCCTGGCGAGTTGGCATCTACGTGGCCCTGGGACCTTTACATACATCAATAACGTAATATAACCTAACCTAACCCAACCTAACATCTCGGCGGTAATATTTGACAACATTCCTGGCCAGTTGGCCTCTACGTCTCCGTTTGACCTTCATATACATCTATAACGTAATATAACCTAATCTAACCCAACATAACATCTCGGCGGTAATATTTGAAAACATTCCTGGCGAGTTGGCCTCTACATCACCGTGGGACCTTTATATGCATCAATAACGTAATATAACCTAACCTAACCCAACCTAACATCTCGGCGGTAATATTTGACAACATTCCTGGCGAGTTGGCTTCTCCGTCTCCGTGGGACCATTATATACATCAATAACGTAATATAACCAAACCTAACCCAACCTAACATGTCGGGGGTAATATTTGACAACATTCCTGGCGAGTTGGCATCTACGTCTCCCTGGGACATTTATATACATCAATAACGTAATATAACCTAGCCTAACCCAACCTAACATCTCGGCGTTAATATTTGACAACATTCCTGGCGAGTTGGCCTCTACGTCTCCGCTTGACCTTCATATACATCAATAACGTAATATAACC
Source organism: Xylocopa violacea (assembly GCA_963969225.1). Taxonomy (NCBI): domain Eukaryota; kingdom Metazoa; phylum Arthropoda; class Insecta; order Hymenoptera; family Apidae; genus Xylocopa; species Xylocopa violacea. Next base: position 2,784,813 of record CAXAJV010000836.1, on the reverse strand, counting down.
TAACCTAACCCAACCTATCATCTCGGCTGTAATATTTGACAACATTCCTGGCGAGTTGGCTTCTCCGTCTCCGTGGGAACCTTATATACATCAATAATGTAATATAACCAAACCTGACCCAACATAACATGTCGGGGGTAATATTTGACAACATTCCTGGCGAGTTGGCCTCTACGTCTCCGTTTGACCTTCATATGCATCAATAACGTAATATAACCAAACCTAACCCAACCTAACATGTCGGGGGTAATATTTGATAACATTCCTGACGACTTGGCCTCTACGTATCCGTGTAACCCTCATATACATCAATAGCGTAATATAACTAAACCTAACCCAACCTAACATGTCGGCGGTACTATTTGACAACATTCCTGGCGAGTTGGCATCTACGTGGCCCTGGGACCTTTACATACATCAATAACGTAATATAACCTAACCTAACCCAACCTAACATCTCGGCGGTAATATTGACAACATTCCTGGCGAGTTGGCTTCTACGTCTCCGTTTGACCTTCATATTCATCAACAACGAAATATAACCTAACCTAAACCAACCTATCATCTCGGCGATAATATTTGACAACATTCCTGGCGAGTTGGCCTCTACGTCTCCGTGGGACCTTTATATACATCAATAACATAATATAAGCTATCCTAACCCAATCTAACATATCGGTGCTAATATTTGACCACACTCCTGGCTTGTTGGTCTCTGCGTCTCCGTGGGACATTTATATAAGTCAATAACGTAATATAACCTAATCTAACCCAACCTAACATCTCTGCGGTAATATTTGAAAACATTCTTGGCGAGTTGGCCTCTACGTCTCCGTTTGACCTTCATATACATCAATAACGTAATATAAGCTAACCTAACCCAACCTAACATCTCGGCGGTAATATTTTACAACATTCCTGGCGAGTTGGCCTCTACGTCACCGTGGGACCTTTATATACATCAATAACGTAATATAACCTAACCTAACCCAACCTAACATCTCGGCGGTAATATTTGACAACATTCCTGGCGAGTTGGCTTCTCCGTCTCCGTGGGACCCTTATATACATCAATGACGTAATATAACCAAACCTAACCCAACCTAACATGTCGGCGGTAATATTTGGCAACAATCCTTGCGAGTTGGCATCTACGTCTCCCTGGGACCTTTATCTACATCAATAACGTAATATAACCTAACCTAACCCAACCTAACATCTCGGCGGTAATATTGACAACATTCCTGGCGAGTTGGCTTCTACGTCTCCGTTTGACCATCATATTCATCAACAACGAAATATAACCTAACCTAAACCAACCTATCATCTCGGCGATAATATTTGACAACATTCCTGGCGAGTTGGCCTCTACGTCCCCGTGGGACCTTTATATACATCAATAACATAATATAAGCTAGCCTAACCCAATCTAACATATCGGTGCTAATATTTGACCACACTCCTGGCTTGTTGGTCTCTGCGTCTCCGTGGGACATTTATATAAGTCAATAACGTAATATAACCTAATCTAACCCAACCTAACATCTCTGCGGTAATATTTGAAAACATTCCTGGCGAGTTGGCCTCTACGTCTCCGTTTGACCTTCATATACATCAATAACGTAATATAAGCTAATCTAACCCAACCTAACATCTCGGCGGTAATATTTGACAACATTCCTGGCGAGTTGGCCTCTACGTCTCCGCTTGACCTTCATATACATCAATAACGTAATATAACCTAACCTAACCCAACCTATCATCTCGGCGGTAATATTTGAAAACATTCCTGGCGAGTTGGCCTCTACGTCTCCGTTTGACCTTCATATATATCAATAACGTAATATAAGCTAAACTAACCCAACCTAACATCTCGGCGGTAATATTTTACAACATTCCTGGCGAGTTGGCCTCTACGTCACCGTGGGACCTTTATATACATCAGTAACGTAATATAACCTAACCTAACCCAACCTAACATCTCGGCGGTAATATTTGACAACATTCCTGGCGAGTTGGCTTCTCCGTCTCCGTGGGAACCTTATATACATCAATAATGTAATATAACCAAACCTGACCCAACATAACATGTCGGGGGTAATATTTGACAACATTCCTGGCGAGTTGGCCTCTACGTCTCCGTTTGACCTTCATATGCATCAATAACGTAATATAACCAAACCTAACCCAACCTAACATGTCGGGGGTAATATTTGATAACATTCCTGACGACTTGGCCTCTACGTATCCGTGTAACCCTCATATACATCAATAGCGTAATATAACTAAACCTAACCCAACCTAACATGTCGGCGGTACTATTTGACAACATTCCTGGCGAGTTGGCATCTACGTGGCCCTGGGACCTTTACATACATCAATAACGTAATATAACCTAACCTAACCCAACCTAACATCTCGGCGGTAATATTTGACAACATTCCTGGCCAGTTGGCCTCTACGTCTCCGTTTGACCTTCATATACATCTATAACGTAATATAACCTAATCTAACCCAACATAACATCTCGGCGGTAATATTTGAAAACATTCCTGGCGAGTTGGCCTCTACATCACCGTGGGACCTTTATATGCATCAATAACGTAATATAACCTAACCTAACCCAACCTAACATCTCGGCGGTAATATTTGACAACATTCCTGGCGAGTTGGCTTCTCCGTCTCCGTGGGACCATTATATACATCAATAACGTAATATAACCAAACCTAACCCAACCTAACATGTCGGGGGTAATATTTGACAACATTCCTGGCGAGTTGGCATCTACGTCTCCCTGGGACATTTATATACATCAATAACGTAATATAACCTAGCCTAACCCAACCTAACATCTCGGCGTTAATATTTGACAACATTCCTGGCGAGTTGGCCTCTACGTCTCCGCTTGACCTTCATATACATCAATAACGTAATATAACCTAACCTAACCCAACCTATCATCTCGGCTGTAATATTTGACAACATTCCTGGCGAGTTGGCTTCTCCGTCTCCGTGGGAACCTTATATACATCAATAATGTAATATAACCAAACCTGACCCAACATAACATGTCGGGGGTAATATTTGACAACATTCCTGGCGAGTTGGCCTCTACGTCTCCGTTTGACCTTCATATGCATCAATAACGTAATATAACCAAACCTAACCCAACCTAACATGTCGGGGGTAATATTTGATAACATTCCTGACGACTTGGCCTCTACGTATCCGTGTAACCCTCATATACATCAATAGCGTAATATAACCAAACCTAACCCAACCTAACATGTCGGCGGTACTATTTGACAACATTCCTGGCGAGTTGGCATCTACGTGGCCCTGGGACCTTTACATACATCAATAACGTAATATAACCTAACCTAACCCAAGCTAACATCTCGGCGGTAATATTTGACAACATTCCTGGCCAGTTGGCCTCTACGTCTCCGTTTGACCTTCATATACATCTATAACGTAATATAACCTAATCTAACCCAACATAACATCTCGGCGGTAATATTTGAAAACATTCCTGGCGAGTTGGCCTCTACATCACCGTGGGACCTTTATATGCATCAATAACGTAATATAACCTAACCTAACCCAACCTAACATCTCGGCGGTAATATTTGACAACATTCCTGGCGAGTTGGCTTCTCCGTCTCCGTGGGACCATTATATACATCAATAACGTAATATAACCAAACCTAACCCAACCTAACATGTCGGGGGTAATATTTGACAACATTCCTGGCGAGTTGGCATCTACGTCTCCCTGGGACATTTATATACATCAATAACGTAATATAACCTAGCCTAACCCAACCTAACATCTCGGCGTTAATATTTGACAACATTCCTGGCGAGTTGGCCTCTACGTCTCCGCTTGACCTTCATATACATCAATAACGTAATATAACCTAACCTAACCCAACCTATCATCTCGGCTGTAATATTTGACAACATTACTGGCGTGTTGGCATCTACGTCTCCCTGGGACCTTTATATACATCAATAACGTAATATAACCTAACCTAACCCAACCTAACATCTCGGCGGTAATATTTGACAACATTCCTGGCGAGTTGGCCTCTACGTCTCCGCTTGACCTTCATATACATCAATAACGTAATATAACCTAACCTAACCCAACCTAACATCTCGGCGGTAATATTTGACAACATTCCTGGCGAGTTGGCCTCTACGTCTCCGCTTGACCTTCATATACATCAATAACGTAATATAACCTAACCTAACCCAACCTATCATCTCGGCTGTAATGTTTGAAGACATTCCTGGCGAGTTGGCCTCTACGTCTCCGTTTGACCTTCATATATATCAATAACGTAATATAAGCTAACCTAACCCAACCTAACATTTCGGCGGTAATATTTTACAACATTCCTGGCGAGTTGGCCTATACGTCACCGTGGGACCTTTATATACATCAATAACGTAATATAACCTATCCTAACCCAACCTAACATCTCGGCGGTAATATTTGACAACAATCCTGGCGAGTTGGCTTCTCCGTCTCCGTGGGACCCTTATATACATCAATAATGTAATATAACCAAACCTAACCCAACATAACATGTCGGGGGTAATATTTGGCAACATTACTGGCGTGTTGGCATCTACGTCTCCCTGGGACCTTTATATACATCAATAACGTAATATAACCTAACCTAACCCAACCTAACATCTCGGCGGTAATATTTGACAACATTCCTGGCGAGTTGGCCTCTACGTCTCCGTTTGAACTTCATATACATCAATAACGTAATATAACCTAACCTAACCCAACCTAACATCTCGGCGGTAATATTTGACAACATTCCTGACGAGTTGGCTTCACCGTCTCCGTGGGACCCTTATATACATCAATAACGTAATATAACCAAACCTAACCCAACCTAACATCTCGGCGGTAATATTTGACAACATTCCTGGCGAGTTGGCCTCTACGTCTCCGTTTGACCTTCATATACATCAATAACGTAATATAACCTAACCCAACCCAACCTAACATCTCGGCGGTAATATTTGACAACATTCCTGGCGAGTTGGCCTCTACGTCCCCGTGGGACCTTTATATACATCAATAACATAATATAAGCTAGCCTAACCCAATCTAACATATCGGTGCTAATATTTGACCACACTCCTGGCTTGTTGGTCTCTGCGTCTCCGTGGGACATTTATATAAGTCAATAACGTAATATAACCTAATCTAACCCAACCTAACATCTCTGCGGTAATATTTGAAAACATTCCTGGCGAGTTGGCCTCTACGTCTCCGTTTGACCTTCATATACATCAATAACGTAATATAAGCTAATCTAACCCAACCTAACATGTCGGGGGTAATATTTGACAACATTCCTGGCGAGTTGGCATCTACGTCTCCCTGGGACATTTATATACATCAATAACGTAATATAACCTAGCCTAACCCAACCTATCATCTCGGCGATAATATTTGACAACATTCCTGGCGAGTTGGCCTCTACGTCTCCGTGGGACCTTTATATACATCAATAACATAATATAAGCTATCCTAACCCAATCTAACATATCGGTGCTAATATTTGACCACACTCCTGGCTTGTTGGTCTCTGCGTCTCCGTGGGACATTTATATAAGTCAATAACGTAATATAACCTAATCTAACCCAACCTAACATCTCTGCGGTAATATTTGAAAACATTCTTGGCGAGTTGGCCTCTACGTCTCCGTTTGACCTTCATATACATCAATAACGTAATATAAGCTAACCTAACCCAACCTAACATCTCGGCGGTAATATTTTACAACATTCCTGGCGAGTTGGCCTCTACGTCACCGTGGGACCTTTATATACATCAATAACGTAATATAACCTAACCTAACCCAACCTAACATCTCGGCGGTAATATTTGACAACATTCCTGGCGAGTTGGCTTCTCCGTCTCCGTGGGACCCTTATATACATCAATGACGTAATATAACCAAACCTAACCCAACCTAACATGTCGGCGGTAATATTTGGCAACAATCCTTGCGAGTTGGCATCTACGTCTCCCTGGGACCTTTATCTACATCAATAACGTAATATAACCTAACCTAACCCAACCTAACATCTCGGCGGTAATATTGACAACATTCCTGGCGAGTTGGCTTCTACGTCTCCGTTTGACCATCATATTCATCAACAACGAAATATAACCTAACCTAAACCAACCTATCATCTCGGCGATAATATTTGACAACATTCCTGGCGAGTTGGCCTCTACGTCCCCGTGGGACCTTTATATACATCAATAACATAATATAAGCTAGCCTAACCCAATCTAACATATCGGTGCTAATATTTGACCACACTCCTGGCTTGTTGGTCTCTGCGTCTCCGTGGGACATTTATATAAGTCAATAACGTAATATAACCTAATCTAACCCAACCTAACATCTCTGCGGTAATATTTGAAAACATTCCTGGCGAGTTGGCCTCTACGTCTCCGTTTGACCTTCATATACATCAATAACGTAATATAAGCTAATCTAACCCAACCTAACATCTCGGCGGTAATATTTGACAACATTCCTGGCGAGTTGGCCTCTACGTCTCCGCTTGACCTTCATATACATCAATAACGTAATATAACCTAACCTAACCCAACCTATCATCTCGGCGGTAATATTTGAAAACATTCCTGGCGAGTTGGCCTCTACGTCTCCGTTTGACCTTCATATATATCAATAACGTAATATAAGCTAAACTAACCCAACCTAACATCTCGGCGGTAATATTTTACAACATTCCTGGCGAGTTGGCCTCTACGTCACCGTGGGACCTTTATATACATCAGTAACGTAATATAACCTAACCTAACCCAACCTAACATCTCGGCTGTAATGTTTGAAGACATTCCTGGCGAGTTGGCCTCTACGTCTCCGTTTGACCTTCATATATATCAATAACGTAATATAAGCTAACCTAACCCAACCTAACATTTCGGCGGTAATATTTTACAACATTCCTGGCGAGTTGGCCTATACGTCACCGTGGGACCTTTATATACATCAATAACGTAATATAACCTATCCTAACCCAACCTAACATCTCGGCGGTAATATTTGACAACAATCCTGGCGAGTTGGCTTCTCCGTCTCCGTGGGACCCTTATATACATCAATAATGTAATATAACCAAACCTAACCCAACATAACATGTCGGGGGTAATATTTGGCAACATTACTGGCGTGTTGGCATCTACGTCTCCCTGGGACCTTTATATACATCAATAACGTAATATAACCTAACCTAACCCAACCTAACATCTCGGCGGTAATATTTGACAACATTCCTGGCGAGTTGGCCTCTACGTCTCCGTTTGAACTTCATATACATCAATAACGTAATATAACCTAACCTAACCCAACCTAACATCTCGGCGGTAATATTTGACAACATTCCTGACGAGTTGGCTTCACCGTCTCCGTGGGACCCTTATATACATCAATAACGTAATATAACCAAACCTAACCCAACCTAACATCTCGGCGGTAATATTTGACAACATTCCTGGCGAGTTGGCCTCTACGTCTCCGTTTGACCTTCATATACATCAATAACGTAATATAACCTAACCCAACCCAACCTAACATCTCGGCGGTAATATTTGACAACATTCCTGGCGAGTTGGCCTCTACGTCCCCGTGGGACCTTTATATACATCAATAACATAATATAAGCTAGCCTAACCCAATCTAACATATCGGTGCTAATATTTGACCACACTCCTGGCTTGTTGGTCTCTGCGTCTCCGTGGGACATTTATATAAGTCAATAACGTAATATAACCTAATCTAACCCAACCTAACATCTCTGCGGTAATATTTGAAAACATTCCTGGCGAGTTGGCCTCTACGTCTCCGTTTGACCTTCATATACATCAATAACGTAATATAAGCTAATCTAACCCAACCTAACATCTCGGCGGTAATATTTGACAACATTCCTGGCGAGTTGGCCTCTACGTCTCCGCTTGACCTTCATATACATCAATAACGTAATATAACCTAACCTAACCCAACCTATCATCTCGGCGGTAATATTTGAAAACATTCCTGGCGAGTTGGCCTCTACGTCACCGTGGGACCTTTATATACATCAGTAACGTAATATAACCTAACCTAACCCAACCTAACATCTCGGCGGTAATATTTGACAACATTCCTGGCGATTTGGCTTCTCCGTCTCCGTGGGAACCTTATATACATCAATAATGTAATATAACCAAACCTGACCCAACATAACATGTCGGGGGTAATATTTGACAACATTCCTGGCGAGTTGGCCTCTACGTCTCCGTTTGACCTTCATATGCATCAATAACGTAATATAACCAAACCTAACCCAACCTAACATGTCGGGGGTAATATTTGATAACACTCCTGACGACTTGGCCTCTACGTATCCGTGTAACCCTCATATACATCAATAGCGTAATATAACCAAACCTAACCCAACCTAACATGTCGGCGGTACTATTTGACAACATTCCTGGCGAGTTGGCATCTACGTGGCCCTGGGACCTTTACATACATCAATAACGTAATATAACCTAACCTAACCCAACCTAACATCTCGGCGGTAATATTTGACAACATTCCTGGCCAGTTGGCCTCTACGTCTCCGTTTGACCTTCATATACATCTATAACGTAATATAACCTAATCTAACCCAACATAACATCTCGGCGGTAATATTTGAAAACATTCCTGGCGAGTTGGCCTCTACATCACCGTGGGACCTTTATATGCATCAATAACGTAATATAACCTAACCTAACCCAACCTAACATCTCGGCGGTAATATTTGACAACATTCCTGGCGAGTTGGCTTCTCCGTCTCCGTGGGACCATTATATACATCAATAACGTAATATAACCAAACCTAACCCAACCTAACATGTCGGGGGTAATATTTGACAACATTCCTGGCGAGTTGGCATCTACGTCTCCCTGGGACATTTATATACATCAATAACGTAATATAACCTAGCCTAACCCAACCTAACATCTCGGCGTTAATATTTGACAACATTCCTGGCGAGTTGGCCTCTACGTCTCCGCTTGACCTTCATATACATCAATAACGTAATATAACCTAACCTAACCCAACCTATCATCTCGGCTGTAATATTTGACAACATTACTGGCGTGTTGGCATCTACGTCTCCCTGGGACCTTTATATACATCAATAACGTAATATAACCTAACCTAACCCAACCTAACATCTCGGCGGTAATATTTGACAACATTCCTGGCGAGTTGGCCTCTACGTCTCCGCTTGACCTTCATATACATCAATAACGTAATATAACCTAACCTAACCCAACCTAACATCTCGGCGGTAATATTTGACAACATTCCTGGCGAGTTGGCCTCTACGTCTCCGCTTGACCTTCATATACATCAATAACGTAATATAACCTAACCTAACCCAACCTATCATCTCGGCTGTAATGTTTGAAGACATTCCTGGCGAGTTGGCCTCTACGTCTCCGTTTGACCTTCATATATATCAATAACGTAATATAAGCTAACCTAACCCAACCTAACATTTCGGCGGTAATATTTTACAACATTCCTGGCGAGTTGGCCTATACGTCACCGTGGGACCTTTATATACATCAATAACGTAATATAACCTATCCTAACCCAACCTAACATCTCGGCGGTAATATTTGACAACAATCCTGGCGAGTTGGCTTCTCCGTCTCCGTGGGACCCTTATATACATCAATAATGTAATATAACCAAACCTAACCCAACATAACATGTCGGGGGTAATATTTGGCAACATTACTGGCGTGTTGGCATCTACGTCTCCCTGGGACCTTTATATACATCAATAACGTAATATAACCTAACCTAACCCAACCTAACATCTCGGCGGTAATATTTGACAACATTCCTGGCGAGTTGGCCTCTACGTCTCCGTTTGACCTTCATATACATCAATAACGTAACGTAACCTAACCTAACCCAACCTAACATCTCGGCGGTAATATTTGACAACATTCCTGGCGAGTTGGCCTCTACGTCTCCGTTTGAACTTCATATACATCAATAACGTAATATAACCTAACCTAACCCAACCTAACATCTCGGCGGTAATATTTGACAACATTCCTGACGAGTTGGCTTCACCGTCTCCGTGGGACCCTTATATACATCAATAACGTAATATAACCAAACCTAACCCAACCTAACATCTCGGCGGTAATATTTGACAACATTCCTGGCGAGTTGGCCTCTACGTCTCCGTTTGACCTTCATATACATCAATAACGTAATATAACCTAACCCAACCCAACCTAACATCTCGGCGGTAATATTTGACAACATTCCTGGCGAGTTGGCCTCTACGTCTCCGTTTGACCTTCATATACATCAATAACGTAATATAACCTAACCTAACCCAACCTAACATCTCGGCGGTAATATTTGACAACATTCCTGACGAGTTGGCTTCACCGTCTCCGTGGGACCCTTATATACATCAATAACGTAATATAACCAAACCTAACCCAACCTAACATCTCGGCGGTAATATTTGACAACATTCCTGGCGAGTTGGCATCTACGTCTCCGTTTGATCTTCATATATATCAATAACGTAATATAAGCTAACCTAACCCAACCTGACATCTCGGCGGTAATATTTTACAACATTCCTGGCGAGTTGGCCTCTACGTCACCGTGGGACCTTTATATACATCAATAACGTAATATAACCAAACCTAACCCAACCTAACATGTCGGGGGTAATATTTGACAACATTCCTAACGAGTTGGCTTCTCCGTCTCCGTGGGACCCTTATATACATCAATAACGTAATATAACCAAACCTAACCCAACCTAACATGTCGGGGGTAATATTTGACAACATTCCTGACGAGTTTTCCTCTACGACTCCGTGTAACCCTCATATACAACAATAACGTAATATAACGTAACCTAACCCAACCTATCATCTCGGCGGTAATATTTGACAACATTCCTGGCGAGTGGGCTTCTCCGTTTCCGTAGGACCCTTATATACATCAATAACGTAATATAACCAAACCGAACCCAACCTAACATGTCGGGGGTAATATTTGACAACATTCCTGACGAGTTGGCTTCTCCGTCTCCGTGGGACCTTTATATACGTCAATAACGTAATATAACCTAACCTAACCCAACCTAACATCTCGGCGTTAATATTCGACAACATTTCTGGCGAGTTGGCCTTTACGTCTCCGTTTGACCTTCATATACATCAATAACGTAATATAACCTAACCCAACCCAACCTAACATCTCGGCGGTAATATTTGACAACATTCCTGACGAGTTGGCCTCTACGTCTCCGTTTGACCTTCATGTTCATCAACAACGAAATATAACCTAACCTAAACCAACCTATCATCTCGGCGATAATATTTGACAACATTCCTGGCGAGTTGGCCTCTACGTCCCCGTAGGACCTTTATATACATCAATAACATAATATAAGCTAGCCTAACCCAATCTAACATATCGGTGCTAATATTTGACCACACTCCTGGCTTGTTGGTCTCTGCGTCTCCGTGGGACATTTATATAAGTCAATAACGTAATATAACCTAATCTAACCCAACCTAACATCTCTGCGGTAATATTTGAAAACATTCCTGGCGAGTTGGCCTCTACGTCTCCGTTTGACCTTCATATACATCAATAACGTAATATAAGCTAATCTAACCCAACCTAACATCTCGGCGGTAATATTTGACAACATTCCTGGCGAGTTGGCCTCTACGTCTCCGCTTGACCTTCATATACATCAATAACGTAATATAACCTAACCTAACCCAACCTATCATCTCGGCGGTAATATTTGAAAACATTCCTGGCGAGTTGGCCTCTACGTCTCCGTTTGACCTTCATATATATCAATAACGTAATATAAGCTAAACTAACCCAACCTAACATCTCGGCGGTAATATTTTACAACATTCCTGGCGAGTTGGCCTCTACGTCACCGTGGGACCTTTATATACATCAGTAACGTAATATAACCTAACCTAACCCAACCTAACATCTCGGCGGTAATATTTGACAACATTCCTGGCGAGTTGGCTTCTCCGTCTCCGTGGGAACCTTATATACATCAATAATGTAATATAACCAAACCTGACCCAACATAACATGTCGGGGGTAATATTTGACAACATTCCTGGCGAGTTGGCCTCTACGTCTCCGTTTGACCTTCATATGCATCAATAACGTAATATAACCAAACCTAACCCAACCTAACATGTCGGGGGTAATATTTGATAACATTCCTGACGACTTGGCCTCTACGTATCCGTGTAACCCTCATATACATCAATAGCGTAATATAACCAAACCTAACCCAACCTAACATGTCGGCGGTACTATTTGACAACATTCCTGGCGAGTTGGCCTCTACATCACCGTGGGACCTTTATATGCATCAATAACGTAATATAACCTAACCTAACCCAACCTAACATCTCGGCGGTAATATTTGACAACATTCCTGGCGAGTTGGCTTCTCCGTCTCCGTGGGACCATTATATACATCAATAACGTAATATAACCAAACCTAACCCAACCTAACATGTCGGGGGTAATATTTGACAACATTCCTGGCGAGTTGGCATCTACGTCTCCCTGGGACATTTATATACATCAATAACGTAATATAACCTAGCCTAACCCAACCTAACATCTCGGCGTTAATATTTGACAACATTCCTGGCGAGTTGGCCTCTACGTCTCCGCTTGACCTTCATATACATCAATAACGTAATATAACCTAACCTAACCCAACCTATCATCTCGGCTGTAATATTTGACAACATTACTGGCGTGTTGGCATCTACGTCTCCCTGGGACCTTTATATACATCAATAACGTAATATAACCTAACCTAACCCAACCTAACATCTCGGCGGTAATATTTGACAACATTCCTGGCGAGTTGGCCTCTACGTCTCCGCTTGACCTTCATATACATCAATAACGTAATATAACCTAACCTAACCCAACCTAACATCTCGGCGGTAATATTTGACAACATTCCTGGCGAGTTGGCCTCTACGTCTCCGCTTGACCTTCATATACATCAATAACGTAATATAACCTAACCTAACCCAACCTATCATCTCGGCTGTAATGTTTGAAGACATTCCTGGCGAGTTGGCCTCTACGTCTCCGTTTGACCTTCATATATATCAATAACGTAATATAAGCTAACCTAACCCAACCTAACATTTCGGCGGTAATATTTTACAACATTCCTGGCGAGTTGGCCTATACGTCACCGTGGGACCTTTATATACATCAATAACGTAATATAACCTATCCTAACCCAACCTAACATCTCGGCGGTAATATTTGACAACAATCCTGGCGAGTTGGCTTCTCCGTCTCCGTGGGACCCTTATATACATCAATAATGTAATATAACCAAACCTAACCCAACATAACATGTCGGGGGTAATATTTGGCAACATTACTGGCGTGTTGGCATCTACGTCTCCCTGGGACCTTTATATACATCAATAACGTAATATAACCTAACCTAACCCAACCTAACATCTCGGCGGTAATATTTGACAACATTCCTGGCGAGTTGGCCTCTACGTCTCCGTTTGACCTTCATATACATCAATAACGTAATATAACCTAACCCAACCCTACCTAACATCTCGGCGGTAATATTTGACAACATTCCTGGCGAGTTGGCCTCTACGTCTCCGTTTGACCTTCATATACATCAATAACGTAATATAACCTAACCTAACCCAACCTAACATCTCGGCGGTAATATTTGACAACATTCCTGACGAGTTGGCTTCACCGTCTCCGTGGGACCCTTATATACATCAATAACGTAATATAACCAAACCTAACCCAACCTAACATCTCGGCGGTAATATTTGACAACATTCCTGGCGAGTTGGCATCTACGTCTCCGTTTGATCTTCATATATATCAATAACGTAATATAAGCTAACCTAACCCAACCTGACATCTCGGCGGTAATATTTTACAACATTCCTGGCGAGTTGGCCTCTACGTCACCGTGGGACCTTTATATACATCAATAACGTAATATAACCAAACCTAACCCAACCTAACATGTCGGGGGTAATATTTGACAACATTCCTAACGAGTTGGCTTCTCCGTCTCCGTGGGACCCTTATATACATCAATAACGTAATATAACCAAACCTAACCCAACCTAACATGTCGGGGGTAATATTTGACAACATTCCTGACGAGTTTTCCTCTACGACTCCGTGTAACCCTCATATACAACAATAACGTAATATAACGTAACCTAACCCAACCTATCATCTCGGCGGTAATATTTGACAACATTCCTAACGAGTTGGCTTCTCCGTCTCCGTGGGACCCTTATATACATCAATAACGTAATATAACCAAACCTAACCCAACCTAACATGTCGGGGGTAATATTTGACAACATTCCTGACGAGTTTTCCTCTACGACTCCGTGTAACCCTCATATACAACAATAACGTAATATAACGTAACCTAACCCAACCTATCATCTCGGCGGTAATATTTGACAACATTCCTGGCGAGTGGGCTTCTCCGTTTCCGTAGGACCCTTATATACATCAATAACGTAACATAACCAAACCTAACCCAACCTAACATCTCGGCGGTAATATTTGACAACATTCCTGGCGAGTTGGCCTCTACGTCTCCGTTTGACCTTCATATACATCAATAACGTAATATAACCTAACCCAACCCAACCTAACATCTCGGCGGTAATATTTGACAACATTCCTGGCGAGTTGGCCTCTACGTCTCCGTTTGACCTTCATATACATCAATAACGTAATATAACCTAACCTAACCCAACCTAACATCTCGGCGGTAATATTTGACAACATTCCTGACGAGTTGGCTTCACCGTCTCCGTGGGACCCTTATATACATCAATAACGTAATATAACCAAACCTAACCCAACCTAACATGTCGGGGGTAATATTTGACAACATTCCTGACGAGTTTTCCTCTACGACTCCGTGTAACCCTCATATACAACAATAACGTAATATAACGTAACCTAACCCAACCTATCATCTCGGCGGTAATATTTGACAACATTCCTGGCGAGTGGGCTTCTCCGTTTCCGTAGGACCCTTATATACATCAATAACGTAATATAACCAAACCTAACCCAACCTAACATCTCGGCGGTAATATTTGACAACATTCCTGGCGAGTTGGCCTCTACGTCTCCGTTTGACCTTCATATACATCAATAACGTAATATAACCTAACCCAACCCAACCTAACATCTCGGCGGTAATATTTGACAACATTCCTGGCGAGTTGGCCTCTACGTCTCCGTTTGACCTTCATATACATCAATAACGTAATATAACCTAACCTAACCCAACCTAACATCTCGGCGGTAATATTTGACAACATTCCTGACGAGTTGGCTTCACCGTCTCCGTGGGACCCTTATATACATCAATAACGTAATATAACCAAACCTAACCCAACCTAACATCTCGGCGGTAATATTTGACAACATTCCTGGCGAGTTGGCATCTACGTCTCCGTTTGATCTTCATATATATCAATAACGTAATATAAGCTAACCTAACCCAACCTGACATCTCGGCGGTAATATTTTACAACATTCCTGGCGAGTTGGCCTCTACGTCACCGTGGGACCTTTATATACATCAATAACGTAATATAACCAAACCTAACCCAACCTAACATGTCGGGGGTAATATTTGACAACATTCCTAACGAGTTGGCTTCTCCGTCTCCGTGGGACCCTTATATACATCAATAACGTAATATAACCAAACCTAACCCAACCTAACATGTCGGGGGTAATATTTGACAACATTCCTGACGAGTTTTCCTCTACGACTCCGTGTAACCCTCATATACAACAATAACGTAATATAACGTAACCTAACCCAACCTATCATCTCGGCGGTAATATTTGACAACATTCCTGGCGAGTGGGCTTCTCCGTTTCCGTAGGACCCTTATATACATCAATAACGTAACATAACCAAACCTAACCCAACCTAACATCTCGGCGGTAATATTTGACAACATTCCTGGCGAGTTGGCCTCTACGTCTCCGTTTGACCTTCATATACATCAATAACGTAATATAACCTAACCCAACCCAACCTAACATCTCGGCGGTAATATTTGACAACATTCCTGGCGAGTTGGCCTCTACGTCTCCGTTTGACCTTCATATACATCAATAACGTAATATAACCTAACCTAACCCAACCTAACATCTCGGCGGTAATATTTGACAACATTCCTGACGAGTTGGCTTCACCGTCTCCGTGGGACCCTTATATACATCAATAACGTAATATAACCAAACCTAACCCAACCTAACATGTCGGGGGTAATATTTGACAACATTCCTGACGAGTTTTCCTCTACGACTCCGTGTAACCCTCATATACAACAATAACGTAATATAACGTAACCTAACCCAACCTATCATCTCGGCGGTAATATTTGACAACATTCCTGGCGAGTGGGCTTCTCCGTTTCCGTAGGACCCTTATATACATCAATAACGTAATATAACCAAACCTAACCCAACCTAACATCTCGGCGGTAATATTTGACAACATTCCTGGCGAGTTGGCCTCTACGTCTCCGTTTGACCTTCATATACATCAATAACGTAATATAACCTAACCCAACCCAACCTAACATCTCGGCGGTAATATTTGACAACATTCCTGGCGAGTTGGCCTCTACGTCTCCGTTTGACCTTCATATACATCAATAACGTAATATAACCTAACCTAACCCAACCTAACATCTCGGCGGTAATATTTGACAACATTCCTGACGAGTTGGCTTCACCGTCTCCGTGGGACCCTTATATACATCAATAACGTAATATAACCAAACCTAACCCAACCTAACATCTCGGCGGTAATATTTGACAACATTCCTGGCGAGTTGGCATCTACGTCTCCGTTTGATCTTCATATATATCAATAACGTAATATAAGCTAACCTAACCCAACCTGACATCTCGGCGGTAATATTTTACAACATTCCTGGCGAGTTGGCCTCTACGTCACCGTGGGACCTTTATATACATCAATAACGTAATATAACCAAACCTAACCCAACCTAACATGTCGGGGGTAATATTTGACAACATTCCTAACGAGTTGGCTTCTCCGTCTCCGTGGGACCCTTATATACATCAATAACGTAATATAACCAAACCTAACCCAACCTAACATGTCGGGGGTAATATTTGACAACATTCCTGACGAGTTTTCCTCTACGACTCCGTGTAACCCTCATATACAACAATAACGTAATATAACGTAACCTAACCCAACCTATCATCTCGGCGGTAATATTTGACAACATTCCTGGCGAGTGGGCTTCTCCGTTTCCGTAGGACCCTTATATACATCAATAACGTAACATAACCAAACCTAACCCAACCTAACATCTCGGCGGTAATATTTGACAACATTCCTGGCGAGTTGGCCTCTACGTCTCCGTTTGACCTTCATATACATCAATAACGTAATATAACCTAACCCAACCCAACCTAACATCTCGGCGGTAATATTTGACAACATTCCTGGCGAGTTGGCCTCTACGTCTCCGTTTGACCTTCATATACATCAATAACGTAATATAACCTAACCTAACCCAACCTAACATCTCGGCGGTAATATTTGACAACATTCCTGACGAGTTGGCTTCACCGTCTCCGTGGGACCCTTATATACATCATTAACGTAATATAACCAAACCTAACCCAACCTAACATCTCGGCGGTAATATTTGACAACATTCCTGGCGAGTTGGCATCTACGTCTCCGTTTGATCTTCATATATATCAATAACGTAATATAAGCTAACCTAACCCAACCTGACATCTCGGCGGTAATATTTTACAACATTACTGGCGAGTTGGCTTCTCCGTCTCCGTGGGACCTTTATATACATCAATAACGTAATATAACCTAACCTAACCCAACCTAACATCTCGGCGTTAATATTTGACAACATTTCCGGCGAGTTGGCCTTTACGTCTCCGTTTGACCTTCATATACATCAATAACGTAATATAACCTAACCCAACCCAACCTAACATCTCGGCGGTAATATTTGACAACATTCCTGACGAGTTGGCCTCTACGTCTCCGTTTGCCCTTCATGTTCATCAACAACGAAATATAACCTAACCTAACCCAACCTATCATCTCGGCTGTAATATTTGAAAACATTCCTGGCGAGTTGGCCTCTACGTCTCCGTTTGACCTTCATATATATCAATAACGTAATATAATCAAACCTAACCCAACCTAACATGTCGGGGGTAATATTTGACAACATTCCTGACGAGTTTGCCTCTACGACTCCGTGTAACACTCATATACAACAATAACGTAATATAACGTAACCTAACCCAACCTATCATCTCGGCGGTAATATTTGACAACATTCCTGGCGAGTGGGCTTCTCCGTTTCCGTAGGACCCTTATATACATCAATAACGTAATATAACCAAACCGAACCCAACCTAACATGTCGGGGGTAATATTTGACAACATTCCTGGCGGGTTGGCCTCTACGTCTCCGTTTGACCTTCATATACATCGATAACGTAATATAACCTAACCCAACCCAACCTAACATCTCGGCAGTAATATTTTACAACATTCCTGGCGAGTTGGCATCTACGTCTCCCTGGGACCTTTATATACATCAATAACGTAATATAACCTAACCTAACCCAACCTAACATCTCGGCGGTAATATTGACAACATTCCTGGCGAGTTGGCTTCTAGGTCTCCGTTTGACCTTCATATTCATCAACAACGAAATGTAACCTAACCTAAACCAATCTATCATCTCGGCGATAATATTTGACAACATTCCTGGCGAGTTGGCCTCTACGTCTCCGTTTGACCTTCATATACATCAATAACGTAATATAACCTAACCTAACCCAACCTAACATCTCGGCGGTAATATTTAACAACATTCCTGACGAGTTGGCTTCACCGTCTCCGTGGGACCCTTATATACATCAATAACGTAATATAACCAAACCTAACCCAACCTAACATCTCGGCAGTAATATTTTACAACATTTCTGGTGAGTTGGCATCTACGCCTCCCTGGGACCTTTATATACATCAATAACGTAATATAACCTAACCTAACCCAACCCAACATCTCGGCGGTAATATTTGACAACATTCCTGGCGGGTTGGCCTCTACGTCTCCGTTTGACCTTCATATACATCGATAACGTAATATAACCTAACCCAACCCAACATAACATCTCGGCGGTAATATTTGACAACATTCCTGGCGGGTTAGCCTCTACGTCTCCGTTTGACCTTCATATACATCGATAACGTAATATAACCTAACCCAACCCAACATAACATCTCGGCGGTAATATTTGACAACATTCCTGGCGAGTTGGCCTCTACGTCACCGTTTGACCTTCATATACATCTATAACGTAATATAACCTAATCTAACCCAACATAACATGTCGGGGGTAATATTTGACAACATTCCTGACGAGTTGGCTTCTCCGTCTCCGTGGGACCATTATATACATCAATAACGTAATATAACCAAACCTAACCCAACCTAACATGTCGGGGGTAATATTTGACAACATTCCTGGCGAGTTGGCATCTACGTCTCCCTGGGACATTTATATACATCAATAACGTAATATAACCTAGCCTAACCCAACCTAACATCTCGGCGTTAATATTTGACAACATTCCTGGCGAGTTGGCCTCTACGTCTCCGCTTGACCTTCATATACATCAATAACGTAATATAACCTAACCTAACCCAACCTATCGTCTCGGCTGTAATATTTGACAACATTACTGGCGTGTTGGCATCTACGTCTCCCTGGGACCTTTATATACATCAATAACGTAATATAACCTAACCTAACCCAACCTAACATCTCGGCGGTAATATTTGACAACATTCCTGGCGAGTTGGCCTCGACGTCTCCGCTTGACCTTCATATACATCAATAACGTAATATAACCTAACCTAACCCAACCTAACATCTCGGCGGTAATATTTGACAACATTCCTGGCGAGTTGGCCTCTACGTCTCCGCTTGACCTTCATATACATCAATAACGTAATATAACCTAACCTAACCCAACCTATCATCTCGGCTGTAATGTTTGAAGACATTCCTGGCGAGTTGGCCTCTACGTCTCCGTTTGACCTTCATATATATCAATAACGTAATATAAGCTAACCTAACCCAACCTAACATTTCGGCGGTAATATTTTACAACATTCCTGGCGAGTTGGCCTATACGTCACCGTGGGACCTTTATATACATCAATAACGTAATATAACCTATCCTAACCCAACCTAACATCTCGGCGGTAATATTTGACTACAATCCTGGCGAGTTGGCTTCTCCGTCTCCGTGGGACCCTTATATACATCAATAATGTAATATAACCAAACCTAACCCAACATAACATGTCGGGGGTAATATTTGGCAACATTACTGGCGTGTTGGCATCTACGTCTCCCTGGGACCTTTATATACATCAATAACGTAATATAACCTAACCTAACCCAACCTAACATCTCGGCGGTAATATTTGACAACATTCCTGGCGAGTTGGCCTCTACGTCTCCGTTTGACCTTCATATACATCAATAACGTAACGTAACCTAACCTAACCCAACCTAACATCTCGGCGGTAATATTTGACAACATTCCTGGCGAGTTGGCCTCTACGTCTCCGTTTGAACTTCATATACATCAATAACGTAATATAACCTAACCTAACCCAACCTAACATCTCGGCGGTAATATTTGACAACATTCCTGACGAGTTGGCTTCACCGTCTCCGTGGGACCCTTATATACATCAATAACGTAATATAACCAAACCTAACCCAACCTAACATCTCGGCGGTAATATTTGACAACATTCCTGGCGAGTTGGCCTCTACGTCTCCGTTTGACCTTCATATACATCAATAACGTAATATAACCTAACCCAACCCAACCTAACATCTCGGCGGTAATATTTGACAACATTCCTGGCGAGTTGGCCTCTACGTCTCCGTTTGACCTTCATATACATCAATAACGTAATATAACCTAACCTAACCCAACCTAACATCTCGGCGGTAATATTTGACAACATTCCTGACGAGTTGGCTTCACCGTCTCCGTGGGACCCTTATATACATCAATAACGTAATATAACCAAACCTAACCCAACCTAACATCTCGGCGGTAATATTTGACAACATTCCTGGCGAGTTGGCATCTACGTCTCCGTTTGATCTTCATATATATCAATAACGTAATATAAGCTAACCTAACCCAACCTGACATCTCGGCGGTAATATTTTACAACATTCCTGGCGAGTTGGCCTCTACGTCACCGTGGGACCTTTATATACATCAATAACGTAATATAACCAAACCTAACCCAAACTAACATGTCGGGGGTAATATTTGACAACATTCCTAACGAGTTGGCTTCTCCGTCTCCGTGGGACCCTTATATACATCAATAACGTAATATAACCAAACCTAACCCAACCTAACATGTCGGGGGTAATATTTGACAACATTCCTGACGAGTTTTCCTCTACGACTCCGTGTAACCCTCATATACAACAATAACGTAATATAACGTAACCTAACCCAACCTATCATCTCGGCGGTAATATTTGACAACATTCCTGGCGAGTGGGCTTCTCCGTTTCCGTAGGACCCTTATATACATCAATAACGTAATATAACCAAACCGAACCCAACCTAACATGTCGGGGGTAATATTTGACAACATTCCTGACTAGTTGGCTTCTCCGTCTCCGTGGGACCTTTATATACATCAATAACGTAATATAACCTAACCTAACCCAACCTAACATCTCGGCGTTAATATTTGACAACATTTCTGGCGAGTTGGCCTTTACGTCTCCGTTTGACCTTCATATACATCAATAACGTAATATAACCTAACCCAACCCAACCTAACATCTCGGCGGTAATATTTGACAACATTCCTGACGAGTTGGCCTCTACGTCTCCGTTTGACCTTCATGTTCATCAACAACGAAATATAACCTGACCTAAACCAACCTATCATCTCGGCGATAATATTTGACAACATTCCTGGCGAGTTGGCCTCTACGTCTCCGTGGGACCTTTATATACATCAATAACATAATATAAGCTAGCCTAACCCAATCTAACATACCGGTGCTAATATTTGACCACATTCCTGGCTTGTTGGCCTCTGCGTCTCCGTGGGACGTTTATATAAGTCAATAACGTAATATAACCTAATCTAACCCAACCTAACATCTCGGCGGTAATATTTGACAACATTCCTGGCGAGTTGGCCTCTACGTCTCCGTTTGAACTTCATATACATCAATAACGTAATATAACCTAACCCAACCCAACCTAACATCTCGGCGGTAATATTTGACAACATTCCTGGCGAGTTGGCCTCTACGTCTCCGTTTGACCTTCATATACATCAATAACGTAATATAACCTAACCTAACCCAACCTAACATCTCGGCGGTAATATTTGACAACATTCCTGACGAGTTGGCTTCACCGTCTCCGTGGGACCCTTATATACATCAATAACGTAATATAACCAAACCTAACCCAACCTAACATCTCGGCGGTAATATTTGACAACATTCCTGGCGAGTGGGCTTCTCCGTTTCCGTAGGACCCTTATATACATCAATAACGTAATATAACCAAACCTAACCCAACCTAACATCTCGGCGGTAATATTTGACAACATTCCTGGCGAGTTGGCCTCTACGTCTCCGTTTGACCTTCATATACATCAATAACGTAATATAACCTAACCCAACCCAACCTAACATCTCGGCGGTAATATTTGACAACATTCCTGGCGAGTTGGCCTCTACGTCTCCGTTTGACCTTCATATACATCAATAACGTAATATAACCAAACCTAACCCAACCTAACATGTCGGGGGTAATATTTGACAACATTCCTGACGAGTTTTCCTCTACGACTCCGTGTAACCCTCATATACAACAATAACGTAATATAACGTAACATAACCCAACCTATCATCTCGGCGGTAATATTTGACAACATTCCTGGCGAGTGGGCTTCTCCGTTTCCGTAGGACCCTTATATACATCAATAACGTAATATAACCAAACCGAACCCAACCTAACATGTCGGGGGTAATATTTGACAACATTCCTGACGAGTTGGCTTCTCCGTCTCCGTGGGACCTTTATATACATCAATAACGTAATATAACCTAACCTAACCCAACCTAACATCTCGGCGTTAATATTTGACAACATTTCTGGCGAGTTGGCCTTTACGTCTCCGTTTGACCTTCATATACATCAATAACGTAATATAACCTAACCCAACCCAACCTAACATCTCGGCGGTAATATTTGACAACATTCCTGACGAGTTGGCCTCTACGTCTCCGTTTGACCTTCATGTTCATCAACAACGAAATATAACCTAACCTAAACCAACCTATCATCTCGGCGATAATATTTGACAACATTCCTGGCGAGTTGGCCTCTACGTCTCCGTGGGACCTTTATATACATCAATAACATAATATAAGCTAGCCTAACCCAATCTAACATACCGGTGCTAATATTTGACCACATTCCTGGCGGGTTGGCCTCTACGTCTCCGTTTGACCTTCATATACATCGATAACGTAATATAACCTAACCCAACCCAACCTAACATCTCGGCAGTAATATTTTACAACATTCCTGGCGAGTTGGCATCTACGTCTCCCTGGGACCTTTATATACATCAATAACGTAATATAACCTAACCTAACCCAACCTAACATCTCGGCGGTAATATTGACAACATTCCTGGCGAGTTGGCTTCTAGGTCTCCGTTTGACCTTCATATTCATCAACAACGAAATGTAACCTAACCTAAACCAATCTATCATCTCGGCGATAATATTTGACAACATTCCTGGCGAGTTGGCCTCTACGTCTCCGTTTGACCTTCATATACATCAATAACGTAATATAACCTAACCTAACCCAACCTAACATCTCGGCGGTAATATTTAACAACATTCCTGACGAGTTGGCTTCACCGTCTCCGTGGGACCCTTATATACATCAATAACGTAATATAACCAAACCTAACCCAACCTAACATCTCGGCGGTAATATTTGACAACATTCCTGGTGAGTTGGCATCTACGCCTCCCTGGGACCTTTATATACATCAATAACGTAATATAACCTAACCTAACCCAACCCAACATCTCGGCGGTAATATTTGACAACATTCCTGGCGGGTTGGCCTCTACGTCTCCGTTTGACCTTCATATACATCGATAACGTAATATAACCTAACCCAACCCAACATAACATCTCGGCGGTAATATTTGACAACATTCCTGGCGGGTTAGCCTCTACGTCTCCGTTTGACCTTCATATACATCGATAACGTAATATAACCTAACCCAACCCAACATAACATCTCGGCGGTAATATTTGACAACATTCCTGGCGAGTTGGCCTCTACGTCACCGTTTGACCTTCATATACATCTATAACGTAATATAACCTAATCTAACCCAACATAACATGTCGGGGGTAATATTTGACAACATTCCCGACGAGTTGGCTTCTCCGTCTCCGTGGGACCATTATATACATCAATAACGTAATATAACCAAACCTAACCCAACCTAACATGTCGGGGGTAATATTTGACAACATTCCTGGCGAGTTGGCATCTACGTCTCCCTGGGACATTTATATACATCAATAACGTAATATAACCTAGCCTAACCCAACCTAACATCTCGGCGTTAATATTTGACAACATTCCTGGCGAGTTGGCCTCTACGTCTCCGCTTGACCTTCATATACATCAATAACGTAATATAACCTAACCTAACCCAACCTATCATCTCGGCTGTAATATTTGACAACATTACTGGCGTGTTGGCATCTACGTCTCCCTGGGACCTTTATATACATCAATAACGTAATATAACCTAACCTAACCCAACCTAACATCTCGGCGGTAATATTTGACAACATTCCTGGCGAGTTGGCCTCTACGTCTCCGCTTGACCTTCATATACATCAATAACGTAATATAACCTAACCTAACCCAACCTAACATCTCGGCGGTAATATTTGACAACATTCCTGGCGAGTTGGCCTCTACGTCTCCGCTTGACCTTCATATACATCAATAACGTAATATAACCTAACCTAACCCAACCTATCATCTCGGCTGTAATGTTTGAAGACATTCCTGGCGAGTTGGCCTCTACGTCTCCGTTTGACCTTCATATATATCAATAACGTAATATAAGCTAACCTAACCCAACCTAACATCTCGGCGGTAATATTTGACAACATTCCTGGCGAGTTGGCATCTACGTCTCCGTTTGATCTTCATATATATCAATAACGTAATATAAGCTAACCTAACCCAACCTGACATCTCGGCGGTAATATTTTACAACATTCCTGGCGAGTTGGCCTCTACGTCACCGTGGGACCTTTATATACATCAATAACGTAATATAACCAAACCTAACCCAAACTAACATGTCGGGGGTAATATTTGACAACATTCCTAACGAGTTGGCTTCTCCGTCTCCGTGGGACCCTTATATACATCAATAACGTAATATAACCAAACCTAACCCAACCTAACATGTCGGGGGTAATATTTGACAACATTCCTGACGAGTTTTCCTCTACGACTCCGTGTAACCCTCATATACAACAATAACGTAATATAACGTAACCTAACCCAACCTATCATCTCGGCGGTAATATTTGACAACATTCCTGGCGAGTGGGCTTCTCCGTTTCCGTAGGACCCTTATATACATCAATAACGTAATATAACCAAACCGAACCCAACCTAACATGTCGGGGGTAATATTTGACAACATTCCTGACTAGTTGGCTTCTCCGTCTCCGTGGGACCTTTATATACATCAATAACGTAATATAACCTAACCTAACCCAACCTAACATCTCGGCGTTAATATTTGACAACATTTCTGGCGAGTTGGCCTTTACGTCTCCGTTTGACCTTCATATACATCAATAACGTAATATAACCTAACCCAACCCAACCTAACATCTCGGCGGTAATATTTGACAACATTCCTGACGAGTTGGCCTCTACGTCTCCGTTTGACCTTCATGTTCATCAACAACGAAATATAACCTGACCTAAACCAACCTATCATCTCGGCGATAATATTTGACAACATTCCTGGCGAGTTGGCCTCTACGTCTCCGTGGGACCTTTATATACATCAATAACATAATATAAGCTAGCCTAACCCAATCTAACATACCGGTGCTAATATTTGACCACATTCCTGGCTTGTTGGCCTCTGCGTCTCCGTGGGACGTTTATATAAGTCAATAACGTAATATAACCTAATCTAACCCAACCTAACATCTCGGCGGTAATATTTGACAACATTCCTGGCGAGTTGGCCTCTACGTCTCCGTTTGAACTTCATATACATCAATAACGTAATATAACCTAACCCAACCCAACCTAACATCTCGGCGGTAATATTTGACAACATTCCTGGCGAGTTGGCCTCTACGTCTCCGTTTGACCTTCATATACATCAATAACGTAATATAACCTAACCTAACCCAACCTAACATCTCGGCGGTAATATTTGACAACATTCCTGA
The DNA here is from genome assembly GCA_963969225.1 of Xylocopa violacea. Lineage (NCBI taxonomy): Eukaryota > Metazoa > Arthropoda > Insecta > Hymenoptera > Apidae > Xylocopa > Xylocopa violacea. The sequence goes on along the minus strand of CAXAJV010000836.1, from coordinate 2,757,953 downwards.
CGAGTTGGCTTCACCGTCTCCGTGGGACCCTTATATACATCAATAACGTAATATAACCAAACCTAACCCAACCTAACATCTCGGCGGTAATATTTGACAACATTCCTGGCGAGTGGGCTTCTCCGTTTCCGTAGGACCCTTATATACATCAATAACGTAATATAACCAAACCTAACCCAACCTAACATCTCGGCGGTAATATTTGACAACATTCCTGGCGAGTTGGCCTCTACGTCTCCGTTTGACCTTCATATACATCAATAACGTAATATAACCTAACCCAACCCAACCTAACATCTCGGCGGTAATATTTGACAACATTCCTGGCGAGTTGGCCTCTACGTCTCCGTTTGACCTTCATATACATCAATAACGTAATATAACCAAACCTAACCCAACCTAACATGTCGGGGGTAATATTTGACAACATTCCTGACGAGTTTTCCTCTACGACTCCGTGTAACCCTCATATACAACAATAACGTAATATAACGTAACATAACCCAACCTATCATCTCGGCGGTAATATTTGACAACATTCCTGGCGAGTGGGCTTCTCCGTTTCCGTAGGACCCTTATATACATCAATAACGTAATATAACCAAACCGAACCCAACCTAACATGTCGGGGGTAATATTTGACAACATTCCTGACGAGTTGGCTTCTCCGTCTCCGTGGGACCTTTATATACATCAATAACGTAATATAACCTAACCTAACCCAACCTAACATCTCGGCGTTAATATTTGACAACATTTCTGGCGAGTTGGCCTTTACGTCTCCGTTTGACCTTCATATACATCAATAACGTAATATAACCTAACCCAACCCAACCTAACATCTCGGCGGTAATATTTGACAACATTCCTGACGAGTTGGCCTCTACGTCTCCGTTTGACCTTCATGTTCATCAACAACGAAATATAACCTAACCTAAACCAACCTATCATCTCGGCGATAATGTTTGACAACATTCCTGGCGAGTTGGCCTCTACGTCTCCGTGGGACCTTTATATACATCAATAACATAATATAAGCTAGCCTAACCCAATCTAACATACCGGTGCTAATATTTGACCACATTCCTGGCTTGTTGGCCTCTGCGTCTCCGTGGGACGTTTATATAAGTCAATAACGTAATATAACCTAATCTAACCCAACCTAACATCTCGGCGGTAATATTTGAAAACAGTCCTGGCGAGTTGGACTCTACGTCTACGTTTGACCTTCATATACATCAATAACGTAATATAAGCTAACCTAACCCAACCTAACATCTCGGCGGTAATATTTGACAACATTCCTGGCTAGTTGGCCTCTAGGTCTCCGCTTGACCTTCATATACATCAATAACGTAATATAACCTAACCTAACCCAACCTATCATCTCGGCTGTAATATTTGAAAACATTCCTGGCGAGTTGGCCTCTACGTCTCCGTTTGACCTTCATATATATCAATAACGTAATATAATCAAACCTAACCCAACCTAACATGTCGGGGGTAATATTTGACAACATTCCTGACGAGTTTGCCTCTACGACTCCGTGTAACACTCATATACAACAATAACGTAATATAACGTAACCTAACCCAACCTATCATCTCGGCGGTAATATTTGACAACATTCCTGGCGAGTGGGCTTCTCCGTTTCCGTAGGACCCTTATATACATCAATAACGTAATATAACCAAACCGAACCCAACCTAACATGTCGGGGGTAATATTTGACAACATTCCTGGCGGGTTGGCCTCTACGTCTCCGTTTGACCTTCATATACATCGATAACGTAATATAACCTAACCCAACCCAACCTAACATCTCGGCAGTAATATTTTACAACATTCCTGGCGAGTTGGCATCTACGTCTCCCTGGGACCTTTATATACATCAATAACGTAATATAACCTAACCTAACCCAACCTAACATCTCGGCGGTAATATTGACAACATTCCTGGCGAGTTGGCTTCTAGGTCTCCGTTTGACCTTCATATTCATCAACAACGAAATGTAACCTAACCTAAACCAATCTATCATCTCGGCGATAATATTTGACAACATTCCTGGCGAGTTGGCCTCTACGTCTCCGTTTGACCTTCATATACATCAATAACGTAATATAACCTAACCTAACCCAACCTAACATCTCGGCGGTAATATTTAACAACATTCCTGACGAGTTGGCTTCACCGTCTCCGTGGGACCCTTATATACATCAATAACGTAATATAACCAAACCTAACCCAACCTAACATCTCGGCGGTAATATTTGACAACATTCCTGGTGAGTTGGCATCTACGCCTCCCTGGGACCTTTATATACATCAATAACGTAATATAACCTAACCTAACCCAACCCAACATCTCGGCGGTAATATTTGACAACATTCCTGGCGGGTTGGCCTCTACGTCTCCGTTTGACCTTCATATACATCGATAACGTAATATAACCTAACCCAACCCAACATAACATCTCGGCGGTAATATTTGACAACATTCCTGGCGGGTTAGCCTCTACGTCTCCGTTTGACCTTCATATACATCGATAACGTAATATAACCTAACCCAACCCAACATAACATCTCGGCGGTAATATTTGACAACATTCCTGGCGAGTTGGCCTCTACGTCACCGTTTGACCTTCATATACATCTATAACGTAATATAACCTAATCTAACCCAACATAACATGTCGGGGGTAATATTTGACAACATTCCCGACGAGTTGGCTTCTCCGTCTCCGTGGGACCATTATATACATCAATAACGTAATATAACCAAACCTAACCCAACCTAACATGTCGGGGGTAATATTTGACAACATTCCTGGCGAGTTGGCATCTACGTCTCCCTGGGACATTTATATACATCAATAACGTAATATAACCTAGCCTAACCCAACCTAACATCTCGGCGTTAATATTTGACAACATTCCTGGCGAGTTGGCCTCTACGTCTCCGCTTGACCTTCATATACATCAATAACGTAATATAACCTAACCTAACCCAACCTATCATCTCGGCTGTAATATTTGACAACATTACTGGCGTGTTGGCATCTACGTCTCCCTGGGACCTTTATATACATCAATAACGTAATATAACCTAACCTAACCCAACCTAACATCTCGGCGGTAATATTTGACAACATTCCTGGCGAGTTGGCCTCTACGTCTCCGCTTGACCTTCATATACATCAATAACGTAATATAACCTAACCTAACCCAACCTAACATCTCGGCGGTAATATTTGACAACATTCCTGGCGAGTTGGCCTCTACGTCTCCGCTTGACCTTCATATACATCAATAACGTAATATAACCTAACCTAACCCAACCTATCATCTCGGCTGTAATGTTTGAAGACATTCCTGGCGAGTTGGCCTCTACGTCTCCGTTTGACCTTCATATATATCAATAACGTAATATAAGCTAACCTAACCCAACCTAACATTTCGGCGGTAATATTTTACAACATTCCTGGCGAGTTGGCCTATACGTCACCGTGGGACCTTTATATACATCAATAACGTAATATAACCTATCCTAACCCAACCTAACATCTCGGCGGTAATATTTGACAACAATCCTGGCGAGTTGGCTTCTCCGTCTCCGTGGGACCCTTATATACATCAATAATGTAATATAACCAAACCTAACCCAACATAACATGTCGGGGGTAATATTTGGCAACATTACTGGCGTGTTGGCATCTACGTCTCCCTGGGACCTTTATATACATCAATAACGTAATATAACCTAACCTAACCCAACCTAACATCTCGGCGGTAATATTTGACAACATTCCTGGCGAGTTGGCCTCTACGTCTCCGTTTGACCTTCATATACATCAATAACGTAACGTAACCTAACCTAACCCAACCTAACATCTCGGCGGTAATATTTGACAACATTCCTGGCGAGTTGGCCTCTACGTCTCCGTTTGAACTTCATATACATCAATAACGTAATATAACCTAACCTAACCCAACCTAACATCTCGGCGGTAATATTTGACAACATTCCTGACGAGTTGGCTTCACCGTCTCCGTGGGACCCTTATATACATCAATAACGTAATATAACCAAACCTAACCCAACCTAACATCTCGGCGGTAATATTTGACAACATTCCTGGCGAGTTGGCCTCTACGTCTCCGTTTGACCTTCATATACATCAATAACGTAATATAACCTAACCCAACCCAACCTAACATCTCGGCGGTAATATTTGACAACATTCCTGGCGAGTTGGCCTCTACGTCTCCGTTTGACCTTCATATACATCAGTAACGTAATATAACCTAACCTAACCCAACCTAACATCTCGGCGGTAATATTTGACAACATTCCTGACGAGTTGGCTTCACCGTCTCCGTGGGACCCTTATATACATCAATAACGTAATATAACCAAACCTAACCCAACCTAACATCTCGGCGGTAATATTTGACAACATTCCTGGCGAGTTGGCATCTACGTCTCCGTTTGATCTTCATATATATCAATAACGTAATATAAGCTAACCTAACCCAACCTGACATCTCGGCGGTAATATTTTACAACATTCCTGGCGAGTTGGCCTCTACGTCACCGTGGGACCTTTATATACATCAATAACGTAATATAACCAAACCTAACCCAACCTAACATGTCGGGGGTAATATTTGACAACATTCCTAACGAGTTGGCTTCTCCGTCTCCGTGGGACCCTTATATACATCAATAACGTAATATAACCAAACCTAACCCAACCTAACATGTCGGGGGTAATATTTGACAACATTCCGGACGAGTTTTCCTCTACGACTCCGTGTAACCCTCATATACAACAATAACGTAATATAACGTAACCTAACCCAACCTATCATCTCGGCGGTAATATTTGACAACATTCCTGGCGAGTGGGCTTCTCCGTTTCCGTAGGACCCTTATATACATCAATAACGTAATATAACCAAACCGAACCCAACCTAACATGTCGGGGGTAATATTTGACAACATTCCTGACGTGTTGGCTTCTCCGTCTCCGTGGGACCTTTATATACATCAATAACGTAATATAACCTAACCTAACCCAACCTAACATCTCGGCGTTAATATTTGACAACATTTCTGGCGAGTTGGCCTTTACGTCTCCGTTTGACCTTCATATACATCAATAACGTAATATAACCTAACCCAACCCAACCTAACATCTCGGCAGTAATATTTGACAACATTCCTGACGAGTTGGCCTCTACGTCTCCGTTTGACCTTCATGTTCATCAACAACGAAATATAACCTAACCTAAACCAACCTATCATCTCGGCGATAATATTTGACAACATTCCTGGCGAGTTGGCCTCTACGTCTCCGTGGGACCTTTATATACATCAATAACATAATATAAGCTAGCCTAACCCAATCTAACATACCGGTGCTAATATTTGACCACATTCCTGGCTTGTTGGCCTCTGCGTCTCCGTGGGACGTTTATATAAGTCAATAACGTAATATAACCTAATCTAACCCAACCTAACATCTCGGCGGTAATATTTGAAAACAGTCCTGGCGAGTTGGACTCTACGTCTCCGTTTGACCTTCATATACATCAATAACGTAATATAAGCTAACCTAACCCAACCTAACATCTCGGCGGTAATATTTGACAACATTCCTGGCTAGTTGGCCTCTAGGTCTCCGCTTGACCTTCATATACATCAATAACGTAATATAACCTAACCTAACCCAACCTATCATCTCGGCTGTAATATTTGAAAACATTCCTGGCGAGTTGGCCTCTACGTCTCCGTTTGACCTTCATATATATCAATAACGTAATATAATCAAACCTAACCCAACCTAACATGTCGGGGGTAATATTTGACAACATTCCTGACGAGTTTGCCTCTACGACTCCGTGTAACACTCATATACAACAATAACGTAATATAACGTAACCTAACCCAACCTATCATCTCGGCGGTAATATTTGACAACATTCCTGGCGAGTGGGCTTCTCCGTTTCCGTAGGACCCTTATATACATCAATAACGTAATATAACCAAACCGAACCCAACCTAACATGTCGGGGGTAATATTTGACAACATTCCTGGCGGGTTGGCCTCTACGTCTCCGTTTGACCTTCATATACATCGATAACGTAATATAACCTAACCCAACCCAACCTAACATCTCGGCAGTAATATTTGACAACATTCCTGACGAGTTGGCCTCTACGTCTCCGTTTGACCTTCATGTTCATCAACAACGAAATATAACCTAACCTAAACCAACCTATCATCTCGGCGATAATATTTGACAACATTCCTGGCGAGTTGGCCTCTACGTCTCCGTGGGACCTTTATATACATCAATAACATAATATAAGCTAGCCTAACCCAATCTAACATACCGGTGCTAATATTTGACCACATTCCTGGCTTGTTGGCCTCTGCGTCTCCGTGGGACGTTTATATAAGTCAATAACGTAATATAACCTAATCTAACCCAACCTAACATCTCGGCGGTAATATTTGAAAACAGTCCTGGCGAGTTGGACTCTACGTCTCCGTTTGACCTTCATATACATCAATAACGTAATATAAGCTAACCTAACCCAACCTAACATCTCGGCGGTAATATTTGACAACATTCCTGGCTAGTTGGCCTCTAGGTCTCCGCTTGACCTTCATATACATCAATAACGTAATATAACCTAACCTAACCCAACCTATCATCTCGGCTGTAATATTTGAAGACATTCCTGGCGAGTTGGCCTCTACGTCTCCGTTTGACCTTCATATATATCAATAACGTAATATAATCAAACCTAACCCAACCTAACATGTCGGGGGTAATATTTGACAACATTCCTGACGAGTTTGCCTCTACGACTCCGTGTAACACTCATATACAACAATAACGTAATATAACGTAACCTAACCCAACCTATCATCTCGGCGGTAATATTTGACAACATTCCTGGCGAGTGGGCTTCTCCGTTTCCGTAGGACCCTTATATACATCAATAACGTAATATAACCAAACCGAACCCAACCTAACATGTCGGGGGTAATATTTGACAACATTCCTGGCGGGTTGGCCTCTACGTCTCCGTTTGACCTTCATATACATCGATAACGTAATATAACCTAACCCAACCCAACCTAACATCTCGGCAGTAATATTTTACAACATTCCTGGCGAGTTGGCATCTACGTCTCCCTGGGACCTTTATATACATCAATAACGTAATATAACCTAACCTAACCCAACCTAACATCTCGGCGGTAATATTGACAACATTCCTGGCGAGTTGGCTTCTAGGTCTCCGTTTGACCTTCATATTCATCAACAACGAAATGTAACCTAACCTAAACCAATCTATCATCTCGGCGATAATATTTGACAACATTCCTGGCGAGTTGGCCTCTACGTCTCCGTTTGACCTTCATATACATCAATAACGTAATACAACCTAACCTAACCCAACCTAACATCTCGGCGGTAATATTTAACAACATTCCTGACGAGTTGGCTTCACCGTCTCCGTGGGACCCTTATATACATCAATAACGTAATATAACCAAACCTAACCCAACCTAACATCTCGGCAGTAATATTTTACAACATTCCTGGTGAGTTGGCATCTACGCCTCCCTGGGACCTTTATATACATCAATAACGTAATATAACCTAACCTAACCCAACCCAACATCTCGGCGGTAATATTTGACAACATTCCTGGCGGGTTGGCCTCTACGTCTCCGTTTGACCTTCATATACATCGATAACGTAATATAACCTAACCCAACCCAACATAACATCTCGGCGGTAATATTTGACAACATTCCTGGCGGGTTAGCCTCTACGTCTCCGTTTGACCTTCATATACATCGATAACGTAATATAACCTAACCCAACCCAACATAACATCTCGGCGGTAATATTTGACAACATTCCTGGCGAGTTGGCCTCTACGTCACCGTTTGACCTTCATATACATCTATAACGTAATATAACCTAATCTAACCCAACATAACATGTCGGGGGTAATATTTGACAACATTCCTGACGAGTTGGCTTCTCCGTCTCCGTGGGACCCTTATATACATCAATGACGTAATATAACCAAACCTAACCCAACCTAACATGTCGGCGGTAATATTTGGCAACATTCCTGGCGAGTTGGCATTTACGTCTCCCTGGGACCTTTATATACATCAATAACGTAATATAACCTAACCTAACCCAACCTAACATCTCGGCGGTAATATTTGATAACATTCCTGGCGAGTTGGCCTCTACGTCTCCGTTTGACCTTCATATTCATCAATAACGTAACATAACCTAACCTTACCCAACCTAACATCTCGGCGGTAATATTTGACAACATTCCTGGCGAGTTGGCCTCTACGTCTCCGTTTGACCTTCATATACATCAATAACGTAATATAAACTAACCTAACCCAACCTAACATCTCGGCGGTAATATTTGACAACATTCCTGACGAGTTGGCTTCACCGTCTCCGTGGGACCCTTATATACATCAATAACGTAATATAACCAAACCTAACCCAACCTAACATCTCGGCGGTAATATTTGACAACATTCCTAACGAGTTGGCTTCTCCGTCTCCGTGGGACCCTTATATACATCAATAACGTAATATAACCAAACCTAACCCAACCTAACATGTCGGGGGTAATATTTGACAACATTCCTGACGAGTTTGCCTCTACGACTCCGTGTAACCCTCATATACAACAATAACGTAATATAACGTAACCTAACCCAACCTATCATCTCGGCGGTAATATTTGACGACATTCCTGGCGAGTGGGCTTCTCCGTTTCCGTAGGGCCCTTATATACATCAATAACGTAATATAACCAAACCGAACCCAACCTAACATGTCGGGGGTAATATTTGACAACATTCCTGACGAGTTGGCTTCTCCGTCTCCGTGGGAACTTTATATACATCAATAACGTAATATAACCTAACCTAACCCAACCTAACATCTCGGCGGTAATATTTGACAACATTCCTGGCGAGTTGGCCTCTACGTCTCCGTTTGACCTTCATATACATCAATAACGTAATATAACCTAACCCAACCCAACCTAACATCTCGGCGGTAATATTTGACAACATTCCTGCCGAGTTGGCCTCTACGTCTCCGTTTGACCTTCATATACATCAATAACGTAATATAACTTAACCTAACCCAGCCTAACATCTCGGCGGTAATATTTGACAACATTCCTGACGAGTTGGCTTCACCGTCTCCGTGGGACCCTTATATACATCAATAACGTAATATAACCAAACCTAACCCAACCTAACATCTCGGCGGTAATATTTAACAACATTCCTGGCGAGTTGGCCTCTACGTCTCCGTTTGACCTTCATATACATCGATAACGTAATATAACCTAACCCAACCCAACTTAACATCTCGGCGGTAATATTTGACAACATTCCTAACGAGTTGGCTTCTCCGTCTCCGTGGGACCCTTATATACACCAATAACGTAATATAACCAAACCTAACCCAACCTAACATGTCGGGGGTAATATTTGACAACATTCCTGACGAGTTTGCCTCTACGTCTCCGTGTAACCCTCATGTACATCAATAACGTAATATAACGTAACCTAACCCAACCTATCATCTCGGCGGTAATATTTGACAACATTCCTGGCGAGTGGGCTTCTCCGTTTCCGTAGGACCCTTATATACATCAATAACGTAATATAACCAAACCGAACCCAACCTAACATGTCGGCGGTAATATTTGGCACCATTCCTGGCGAGTTGGCATCTACGTCTCTCGGGGACCTTTATATATATCAATAACGTAATATAAGCTAACCTAACCCAACCTAACATCTCGGCGGTAATATTTGATAACATTCCTGGCGAGTTGGCCTCTACGTCTCCGTTTGACCTTCATATTCATCAATAACGTAACATAACCTAACCTTACTCAACCTAACATCTCGGCGGTAATATTTGACAACATTCCTGACGAGTTGGCTTCACCGTCTCCGTGGGACCCTTATATACATCAATAACGTAATATAACCTAACCTAACCCAACCTAACATCTCGGCGGTAATATTTGAAAACATTCCTGGCGAGTTGGCCTCTACGTCTCCGTTTGACCTTCATATACATCAATAACGTAATATAACCAAACCTAACCCAACCTAACATCTCGGCGGTAATATTTGACAACATTCCTGGTGAGTTGGCCTCTACGTCTCCGTTTGACCTTCATATACATCAATAACGTAATATAACCTAACCTAACCCAACCTAACATCTCGGCGGTAATATTTGACAACATTCCTGACGAGTTGGCTTCACCGTCTCCGTGGGACCCTTATATACATCAATAACGTAATATAACCTAACCTAACCCAACCTAACATCTCGGCGGTAATATTTGAAAACATTCCTGGCGAGTTGGCCTCTACGTCTCCGTTTGACCTTCATATACATCAATAACGTAATATAAGCTAACCTAACCCAACCTAACTTCTCGGCGGTAATATTTGACAACATTCCTGGCGAGTTGGCCTCTACGTCTCCGCTTGACCTTCATATACATCAATAACGTAATATAACCTAACCTAACCCAACCTATCATCTCGGCGGTAATATTTGACAACATTCTTGGCGAGTTGGCCTCTACGACTCCGTGGGACCTTTATATACATCAATAACGTAATATAACCTAACCTAACCCAACCTAACATCTCGGCGGTAATATTTGACAACATTCCTAGCGAGTTGGCCTCTACGTCTCCGTTTGACCTTCATATACATCAATAACGTAATATAACCTAACCCAACCCAACCTAACATCTCGGCGGTAATATTTGACAACATTCCTGGCGAGTTGGCCTCTACGTCTCCGTTTGACCTTCATATACATCAATAACGTAATATAACCTAACCTAACCCAACCTAACATCTCGGCGGTAATATTTGACAACATTCCTGGCGAGTTGGCCTCTACGTCTCCGTTTGACCTGCATATACATCAATAACGTAATATAACCTAACCTAACCCAACCTATCATCTCGGCGGTAATATTTGAAAATATTCCTGGCGAGTTGGCCTCTACGTCCCCGTTTGACCTTCATATATATCAATAACGTAATATAAGCTAACCTAACCCAACCTAACATCTCGGCGGTAATATTTGACAACATTCTTGGCGAGTTGGCCTCTACGCCTCCGTGGGACCTTTATATACATCAATAACGTAATATAACCTAACCTAACCCAACCTAACATCTCGGCGGTAATATTTGACAACATTCCTGGCGAGTTGGCCTCTACGTCTCCGTTTGACCTTCATATACATCGATAACGTAATATAACCTAACCCAACCCAACATAACATCTCGGAGGTAATATTTGACAACATTCCTGGCGGGTTGGACTCTACGTCTCCGTTTGACCTTCATATACATCGATAACGTAATATAACCTAACCCAACCCAACATAACATCTCGGCGGTAATATTTGACAGCATTCCTGGCGAGTTGGCCTCTACGTCACCGTTTGACCTTCATATACATCTATAACGTAATATAACCTAATCTAACCCAACATAACATGTCGGGGGTAATATTTGACAACATTCCTGACGAGTTGGCTTCTCCGTCTCCGTGGGTCCCTTATATACATCAATAACGTAATATAACCTAACCTAACCCAACCTAACATCTCGGCGGTAATATTTGATAACATTCCTGGCGAGTTGGCCTCTACGTCTCCGTTTGACCTTCATATTCATCAATAACGTAACATAACCTAACCTTACTCAACCTAACATCTCGGCGGTAATATTTGACAACATTCCTGACGAGTTGGCTTCACCGTCTCCGTGGGACCCTTATATACATCAATAACGTAATATAACCTAACCTAACCCAACCTAACATCTCGGCGGTAATATTTGAAAACATTCCTGGCGAGTTGGCCTCTACGTCTCCGTTTGACCTTCATATACATCAATAACGTAATATAACCAAACCTAACCCAACCTAACATCTCGGCGGTAATATTTGACAACATTCCTGGTGAGTTGGCCTCTACGTCTCCGTTTGACCTTCATATACATCAATAACGTAATATAACCTAACCTAACCCAACCTAACATCTCGGCGGTAATATTTGACAACATTCCTGACGAGTTGGCTTCACCGTCTCCGTGGGACCCTTATATACATCAATAACGTAATATAACCTAACCTAACCCAACCTAACATCTCGGCGGTAATATTTGAAAACATTCCTGGCGAGTTGGCCTCTACGTCTCCGTTTGACCTTCATATACATCAATAACGTAATATAAGCTAACCTAACCCAACCTAACTTCTCGGCGGTAATATTTGACAACATTCCTGGCGAGTTGGCCTCTACGTCTCCGCTTGACCTTCATATACATCAATAACGTAATATAACCTAACCTAACCCAACCTATCATCTCGGCGGTAATATTTGACAACATTCTTGGCGAGTTGGCCTCTACGACTCCGTGGGACCTTTATATACATCAATAACGTAATATAACCTAACCTAACCCAACCTAACATCTCGGCGGTAATATTTGACAACATTCCTAGCGAGTTGGCCTCGACGTCTCCGTTTGACCTTCATATACATCAATAACGTAATATAACCTAACCCAACCCAACCTAACATCTCGGCGGTAATATTTGACAACATTCCTGGCGAGTTGGCCTCTACGTCTCCGTTTGACCTTCATATACATCAATAACGTAATATAACCTAACCTAACCCAACCTAACATCTCGGCGGTAATATTTGACAACATTCCTGACGAGTTGGCTTCACCGTCTCCGTGGCACCCTTATATACATCAATAACGTAATATAACCAAACCTAACCCAACCTAACATCTCGGCGGTAATACTTGACAACATTCCTGGCGAGTTGGCCTCTACGTCTCCGTTTGACCTTCATATACATCAATAACGTAATATAACCTAACCCAACCCAACCTAACATCTCGGCGGTAATATTTGACAACATTCCTGGCGAGTTGGCCTCTACGTCTCCGTTTGACCTTCATATACATCAATAACGTAATATAACCTAACCTAACCCAACCTAACATCTCGGCGGTAATATTTGACAACATTCCTGGCGAGTTGGCCTCTACGTCTCCGTTTGACCTTCATATACATCGATAACGTAATATAACCTTTTTTTTTTTTTTTTTTTTTTTTTTTCCGCAGGGAAATCCTCATGGATACCGTGGATTTTTTGGGAAATCCGCGGTTATGTCGGACTCTTACCGACTAAAACCCTGCGGTGGTCTTCCTACACTTGTAGCGGGTAGCCGGGAACTCTTTCGAACGCGTCCAGCATCCCGCCTCGTGTCTGAGTTCTTTGAACTCTCTGTTCATAGCTGGCGTGCGAGTTCATACTTTAGATTAGCAACGACTGCAACCACCACAGTCGTTTGCCTCTCCTCGGTCGAGCGCGTGCCGGATAGACTTGACCCAAATCCTGTCTAGCCGGCGCTCGGCTGCTCTTTCTGTTTTTTCTTATTTACTTTTTCTTTGCGCAATCTTTTCTATTACGCTTGTGTGCGAATGCATGCATTCCTCACGCGTACCTCTTTGTCGAATTTCTTGCGCCTGTCTTCAATCTTCGAAGTCGTCTTCCTCTTCTCCCGCTTGCGGCGTTTGAGATGGACGGCGGCGGCGAAGCTCCGCTCCCCGGTGGGTACTTTGGAGCGACTCTCGCGCCCTGACGGACGAGAGTCCCCTACCTTGGAGTGGAACGTGGCAAACGTCTACAACGCCGACCACGTAAGGCTCGTCGAGCAGAAAGCGTGCGCTCTCTTTTGCGCTCGGCGGCTTCCTTCGCAGCCATCACTTTGTCGCAAAACAAGGTAACGGCTCGCCAGTATCTCTCCCCTTCCAGCATCTTCGGCAGGATGCTGGTCGGCGAGAGATCCCGTCCGATCTCTGCCACGAGAGCGTGGCGCAGCGTTTGCCACGCTGGACAGCGTTCCAACGTGTGCTGCGCAGAGTCGTCTCCGTCTCCGCAATGGTGACATTCAGCCGTGGCCTCTTTTCCGATCTTGCAGAGGTACTGACCGAAGCATCCATGTCCAGTCAGCACCTGCGTCACTCTGAAGGTGAGCTGCCCTCTCCTGTTTTCTACCCAGTTTTCCAAGATGGGTAGAATCGCTCCCACGATCCTGTGATTGGTCGCAGGTGCGAGTTTCTCCTTCCATTTAGAGAAAGTGAAGCGTCTCGCTTCTCTTCTAATCTCGTCCCTTGTCGGAGCAGGTGCACCTTCTTCTTCTACCTGGCGCGTTGTGCGAAGGGTTTCGTACACTATGAGGTCTTCCTGCGCCAGGTATTCCAGGGGTGCGAGACCCGCCAGCATTGTTGCCGCGTCGTAGGAAATCGTGCGATATCCTCTTATGACCCGAATGGCTATTCTTCGCCACGCGCTTCGCAGCAGCTGCAGCTTTCTGCCTCCTTTGTTAAGCGCGTCGCTCCATACCGGGGCTCCGTAAAGCGCAATGCTTTTTATCACCCCAGCATAGACTTTCCTTACTTTCTCGTCCGGTCCGTGCAGATTCGGCATGATGCGGCTTAGATAATTTGCCGCAGCATCCAGTCGAACGGCCTGACGAGCGAAGTGGAGACCAAAGTTCCATTTATCGTCGAGGAGCAGTCTGAGATACTTCATCTCGCTCCCCACTGTAACTTTGGATGGTCCAATGTTGACCACTTCGTTTCCTCCTCGCGGGTCTCTTCTTCGTCCCTTGAAGCACAGGATTTCAGATTTCTCCGGTGCCATCTGGAGCCCCATCTTCTTGATCGTATTAGCCACGACCGCAACTGCCACTTCGGCCCGGCAGATTGCGCGTTGCCGGCACGTGTCGACTGCCAACACCATCGTGTCATCCGCGTAGCACGTGAGATGCACGCCGGACGGCATTGGCAGCTTCAGGACCGCGTCGTACCCGAGATTCCAGAGAAGCGGTCCGAGGACCGATCCCTGGGGAACGCCGCGATCAATCTTCTTTTTCTCGATTCCATGCCGGCTATCGTAGAGAACCGCGCGGTCGCTCAGGTAATTATCCACGACCCTTCGCAGGTATCGCGGAAACCCGTGCTTTTCAAGCGCTCTACGTATCGTACTCCATTCGAGGGAGTTGAACGCATTCTTAATATCTAAAGATATCGCGATTACGACTCCCCCGGCGGCGATCGCCTTTTCGGCGAAACTTTTCACTTGTCGAATCGCGTCAATCGTCGATCGTCCTTCTCGGAAGCCGAATTGGTTCTCGGCTAAGTTCGGCCCGGTTCGCGACAGGTGCTCGACGAGGCGGTTGTGGATTATCCTTTCAAATAATTTTCCGACCTCGTCGAGCAAAACTATCGGCCTGTACGCTGCCGGTGAATCCTCCGATTTTCCCGGCTTTCGGAGCAACACTAATCTGCCGGTTTTCCATCTTGCTGGAAACGTACCCGTCTTCAAGCATGCTGTAAATAACTTCCGCAATCTTGAATTCAGGACACTGAGTGCCATCGACCAGGCACGGCCGGGAATTCCGTCCGGTCCGGGCGCGGTGTTCTTCTTTGTCATGCGCTTTATGGCGCGAGCCATTTCCTCCTCGGTGACGTCGTTGTCCAGCGACCAGATGATCGGGTCGATGTGTGCTGAAATTTGCGAGTTGCTCGCCGACGTAGCCTCTTCCGGTGGGAAGAGCGTGTCGACAACTCGCTTCAAGAACGGCGTCTCCATCGTCTCCGTTAACGGGGGCGCCCACGGTCGTAATTTATTCATTACTATCTTGTAAGGCCGCCCCCACGGATCCTCGCGCAGTGTTTCCAGCAGCCCGTCCCATGCTCGTGCCTTTGATGTCTTTATGGCCGCCTGCAGCTCTATTTTCTTCTCCTTGTAAACTTCATAGAGCTGCGCTTTCCTCACCGAATCGGGATTCCTCCGTTTCCGGTATCTCGTATATTGCCTCCGTGCGTTTGTGCTCTCCGCACGGAGAAGAGCGATCTCGTTCCTCCACCAATATACGGGTTTACGAGTGGGGTTCGACCTTATTTTCGGCATGCTTGCGTTGCACACCGATGTCAACGTCCTCGTAAACCATTCTGCTTCTCGCTCGACTACGGCCGCTTCGGTCGGTTCGCTCGGCCAGGTAGCGGCGAGGGTTGCCGCCATAAACATATCTTCGTCGATTTTTCGCAACGACCATCTATTTTGCTTCTGGTCCGCTGCCCTTCTTCCTTGTACCGTGGATATGTCGATCCTTATATATAAGTGATCAGATAAAGTTTCGATCGGATCCACTTTCCAGCTCGTGACTCTTCGAGATGCTGCGTCGTTCGCGAACGAGAGGTCGACCTTGCTCTCGCCCTGTGGACGCACGCACGTACTGGCAGATCCTTGATTCAACAGTCTGAGATTCGCGGATGCTGCCCAGTCCATCGTCGAGTGTCCACGCTGAGTCGTTCTGGAAGAGCGCCACATAGTCGCGTGCGCGTTGAAATCTCCCAGTACGAATGTCGGTTGCGAGGCGTGATTTCGCACTACACCCTCCACTTCGTCCAGGAGCTGATCGAAATCTTGCAACGACCAACTCGGCGGCGCGTATATTCCAATGACGACGCAATCCGACCACGATACTGCGACGTAACCACGCCCTTGCGCGATGGCTGTGATCGGTCGGATGCGTGTCGGCGTCGCCTGAATTATTGCAACCGTCTTCTCCCTGTTTGCTATCCATGACGGCTTGTCGTGGATTAAATACGGCTCCGCGGCAACCACTAATTCCACCACGCCGCTTTGCAGGCTTTCGAGCATAAGATCTTGTGCTCTCGCGGCGTGATTTAAATTAGTTTGCAGGATCTGGCATTTCATATTGAAAGTTACGCCAGATCCATCGCCTCCTCGCGGCTGGTGCTCGCCTTCAGAGTTTCGCGCTCCTTCTCCTCTTCGTGGTTGTGTTTGGCTGCTGCTGCAGCTTTTTCCTTCTTTTCCTCAGGTTTCTTATCCTTACCTGAGGATTTAGCGCTCGATTGAGTAGCGTTCTTCTGTCCTTTTTTTGCCGGCGGCGGGACAGTGCAGGCTTTGCTACCTGCTCTGTGTCCATGCGGGCGGTTCGCCGACTTGCATACCGGGCACGTCGGTGCCTTCTCATTGCATTCCGCAGCGCGGTGTCCCTTCTCACCGCACCGGTAACACGCCTCCGTTCGGTCCACGGTCGCGGAGCATTTCGCGATTACGTGCCCGATTTCCCAACATTTGAAGCAGGTAAGTTGTCGTGCTTCGATGGGTTCAACGCGGACGGACGTCCATCCGACCTTTACTTTACCGTTTTCGGTAACCTTCTTTGCGGCGGCGACCGGGCATTGCATAAGCATCGTGCCCATGCCGTTATACGCCGTCCTCCTGGGACCGGTTTTTATCTCGTCGGCGGTGCAGCCGCCTTGTGCGGCGACTGCTTCGACGACCTCACCGACCGTGATCGAGTCTTCCATCCTGAAGACCCTCAGGGCCGCTCTCTTGCAGGGGCGCGTGATTTTTACACCCCTCGTGATCGCGAATAGCCCGGTTAACTTGTTGGCGAGCGCGTTCGCCTTCTCTTCTTTACCTTCGCCGCTTATTTCGAGAATAAGCGCTCCGGTCAGCGCTTTCCTGGGTTTGACCTCACCGATTCCCAGGTCCGACAGTTTGATCTTCTGCCGCGCCGTTGTCATAAGCTCGGCGTATGTCGATTTACTGCCCTCCTCTATAGTGATTACGACAGCGGCCGTGCTCGGGGTTTTCATCACTATCGGCTTTTCTTTTGGCATCGACTTCGCAGCTGCTACCTTCTTGCTTGCCCTCACGGTCTTGTTTACGGTGGCCGTCGTCTCCTTTTTCGACTTTCTGCCGAGGACCTTCGTCCACGGCGTCTCCGTCTCCTTCTTGTTCTGCGGAGCAGGTGCGCTCGCTGCTGGACACTTCCCTTCGCTCTCCTTCCGAACCTGCTCCTTTTGAATCTCTTCCATCCTCTTCTGGATGGGTGATTTCTTTGTTTCCGCTTTCGCGGATTTTTTGACCGGTGGAAGGTGCATTGCCTCTCTCTTCCCAGCGGACTTCTCCTTCTTTATGATTGCGGCGCTTGTTCCCTCTTTCGCGGGTTCTTCGCGTCGCGCAACATTTCGTGCCTCCGACCGCGGACGATCCTCCTTCGGAGCGAAGCGCTTCTCCGCCTTCTCCCAAAATTGTGTAAGCCGTTCGTTGACAACGGCCCCAATCTGCTCCATTAGCAGTACGAGACCGGTGTCGGGGATGCTGGCTTCCTCCTGCCTCGTAGTCAGCGATTGCCGTCGTGTTCTTTTATCACTACGCTCGGCGATCTCCATGCTTTTGATCGCCGGCGATAATTGGCTGTTTGCCGTATTTTCGAGGGCGGTCAGCCTCTCCTTGAGAAGGGCATTCTCTTTCTCCAGTTTTTCAGCCTTAGCTTTAATAAGGCTGAATTCCTGATCTCCTGCTGTACCGGCGATGGCGCGGCTGGCGCGTTGTTCAGCTTCCGTAGTCGCCGCTCGCAGGATTCGAACGCTGACGCGCATCGACCGTTTAATTGTGCCCTTCAGCTGCGACGACTTCGCAGCGGCATATTCAATTTTGGCCGCCGATTCCAGAGCCCAGGCTGCCAGATCCTCTATCGGCATTTTCCTGGCCTCTTCGTCAAAAACTTCCTGATCCTGAATAGGATTTGACGTCCTTGATGGTGGCGGCGGCATGCAATCACCGTAGAGGAGCTCTCGCTCTAGAGCGTCCTCTGCATCCTTCTCGGCAGCTTTATCGGCTAGCAGTTTGGCTTCCGCCAATTTTATGTATTCCTCCGTTGTGGGGGGGCGTCCCCTCTTCTTCAGATGCTTCGTTGACTCGGACGGCGTCGTCGAGAGCAACGAAGCGAGTGACGTGTCCGAATCGTATTCGGACGTCTCCGCCTTTGACCTCTTCACGCTCCTGCGCGTGCGTGGAATTCTCCTCTCTGGTTCCCGCAGCATCCTGCCTTCCGTCCTCTCCGACTTGCTGCTGCCGCCGGTTCTGCAACTAACGTAATATAACCTAACCCAACCCAACCTAACATCTCGGCGGTAATATTTGACAACATTCCTAACGAGTTGGCTTCTCCGTCTCCGTGGGACCCTTACATACATCAATAACGTAATATAACCAAACCTAACCCAACCTAACATGTCGGGGGTAATATTTGACAACATTCCTGACGAGTTTGCCTCTACGTCTCCGTGTAACCCTCATATACATCAATAACGTAATATAACGTAACCTAACCCAACCTATCATCTCGGCGGTAATATTTGACAACATTCCTGGCGAGTGGGCTTCTCCGTTTCCGTTTGACCTTCATATACATCAATAACGTAATATAACCTAACCTAACCCAAACTATCATCTCGGCGGTAATATTTGAAAATATTCCTGGCGAGTTGGCCTCTACGTCTCCGTTTGACCTTCATATATATCAATAACGTAATATAAGCTAACCTAACCCAACCTAACATCTCGGCGGTAATATTTGACAACATTCTTGGAGAGTTGGCCTCTACGTCTCCGTGGGACCTTTATATACATCAATAACGTAATATAACCTAACCTAACCCAACCTAACATCTCGGCGGTAATATTTGACAACATTCCTGGCGAGTTGGCCTCTACGTCTCCGTTTGACCTTCATATACATCAATAACGTAATATAACCTAACCCAACCCAACCTAACATCTCGGCGGTAATATTTGACAACATTCCTGGCGAGTTGGCCTCTACGTCTCCGTTTGACCTTCATATACATCAATAACGTAATATAACCTAACCCAACCCAACCTAACATCTCGGCGGTAATATTTGACAACATTCCTGGCGAGTTGGCCTCTACGTCTCCGTTTGACCTTCATATACATCAATAACGTAATATAACCTAACCTAACCCAACCTAACATCTCGGCGGTAATATTTGACAACATTCCTGACGAGTTGGCTTCACCGTCTCCGTGGGACCCTTATATACATCAATAACGTAATATAACCAAACCTAACCCAACCTAACATCTCGGCGGTAATATTTGACAACATTCCTGGCGAGTTGGCCTCTACGTCTCCGTTTGACCTTCATATACATCGATAACGTAATATAACCTAACCCAACCCAACCTAACATCTCGGCGGTAATATTTGACAACATTCCTAACGAGTTGGCTTCTCCGTCTCCGTGGGACCCTTATATACATCAATAACGTAATATAACCAAACCTAACCCAACCTAACATGTCGGGGGTAATATTTGACAACATTCCTGACGAGTTTGCCTCTACGTCTCCGTGTAACCCTCATATACATCAATAACGTAATATAACGTAACCTAACCCAACCTATCATCTCGGCGGTAATATTTGACAACATTCCTGGCGAGTGGGCTTCTCCGTTTCCGTAGGACCCTTATATACATCAATAACGTAATATAACCAAACCGAACCCAATCTAACATGTCGGCGGTAATATTTGGCAACATTCCTGGCGAGTTGGCATCTACGTCTCTCGGGGACCTTTATATACATCAATAACGTAATATAACCTAACCTAACCCAACCTAACATCTCGGCGGTAATATTTGACAACATTCCTGGCGAGTTGGCCTCTACGTCTCCGTTTGACCTTCATATACATCAATAACGTAATATAACCTAACCTAACCCAACCTAACATCTCGGCGGTAATATTTGACAACATTCCTGGCGAGTTGGCCACTACGTCTCCGTTTGACCTTCACATACATCAATAACGTAATATAACCTAACCTAACCCAACCTAACATCTCGGCGGTAATATTTGACAACATTCCTGACGAGTTGGCTTCACCGTCTCCGTGGGACCCTTATATACACCAATAACGTAATATAACCTAACCTAACCCAACCTAACATCTCGGCGGTAATATTTGAAAACATTCCTGGCGAGTTGGCCTCTACGTCTACGTTTGACCTTCACATACATCAATAACGTAATATAAGCTAACCTAACCCAACCTAACTTCTCGGCGGTAATATTTGACAACATTCCTGGCGAGTTGGCCTCTACGTCTCCGCTTGACCTTCATATACATCAATAACGTAATATAACCTAACCTAACCCAACCTAACATCTCGGCGGTAATATTTGACAACATTCCTGACGAGTTGGATTCACCGTCTCCGTGGGACCCTTATATACATCAATAACGTAATATAACCTAACCTAACCCAACCTAACATCTCGGCGGTAATATTTGAAAACATTCCTGGCGAGTTGGCCTCTACGTCTCCGTTTGACCTTCATATACATCAATAACGTAATATAAGCTAACCTAACCCAACCTAACTTCTCGGCGGTAATATTTGACAACATTCCTAGCGAGTTGGCCTCTACGTCTCCGCTTGACCTTCATATACATCAATAACGTAATATAACCTAACCTAACCCAACCTATCATCTCGGCGGTAATATTTGAAAACATTCCTGGCGAGTTGGCCTCTACGTCTCCGTTTGTCCTTCATATATATCAATAACGTAATATAAGCTAACCTAACCCAACCTAACATCTCGGCGGTAATATTTGAAAATATTCCTGGCGAGTTGGCCTCTACGTCTCCGTTTGACCTTCATATATATCAATAACGTAATATAAGCTAACCTAACCCAACCTAACATCTCGGCGGTAATATTTGACAACATTCTTGGCGAGTTGGCCTCTACGACTCCGTGGGACCTTCATATATATCAATAACGTAATATAAGCTAACCTAACCCAACCTAACATCTCGGCGGTAATATTTGACAACATTCTTGGCGAGTTGGCCTCTACGTCTCCGTGGGACCTTTATATACATCAATAACGTAATATAACCTAACCCAACCCAACCTAACATATCGGCGGTAATATTTGACAACATTCCTGGCGAGTTGGCCTCTACGTCTCCGTTTGACCTTCATATACATCAATAACGTAATATAACCTAACCTAACCCAACCTAACATCTCGGCGGTAATATTTGACAACATTCCTGACGTGTTGGCTTCACCGTCTCCGTGGCACCCTTATATACATCAATAACGTAATATAACCAAACCTAACCCAACCTAACATCTCGGCGGTAATACTTGACAACATTCCTGGCGAGTTGGCCTCTACGTCTCCGTTTGACCTTCATATACATCAATAACGTAATATAACCTAACCCAACCCAACCTAACATCTCGGCGGTAATATTTGACAACATTCCTGGCGAGTTGGCCTCTACGTCTCCGTTTGACCTTCATATACATCAATAACGTAATATAACCTAACCTAACCCAACCTAACATCTCGGCGGTAATATTTGACAACATTCCTGGCGAGTTGGCCTCTACGTCTCCGTTTGACCTTCATATACATCAATAACGTAATATAAGCTAACCTAACCCAACCTAACTTCTCGGCGGTAATATTTGACAACATTCCTAGCGAGTTGGCCTCTACGTCTCCGCTTGACCTTCATATACATCAATAACGTAATATAACCTAACCTAACCCAACCTATCATCTCGGCGGTAATATTTGAAAACATTCCTGGCGAGTTGGCCTCTACGTCTCCGTTTGTCCTTCATATATATCAATAACGTAATATAAGCTAACCTAACCCAACCTAACATCTCTGCGGTAATATTTGAAAATATTCCTGGCGAGTTGGCCTCTACGTCTCCGTTTGACCTTCATATATATCAATAACGTAATATAAGCTAACCTAACCCAACCTAACATCTCGGCGGTAATATTTGACAACATTCTTGGCGAGTTGGCCTCTACGACTCCGTGGGACCTTCATATATATCAATAACGTAATATAAGCTAACCTAACCCAACCTAACATCTCGGCGGTAATATTTGACAACATTCTTGGCGAGTTGGCCTCTACGTCTCCGTGGGACCTTTATATACATCAATAACGTAATATAACCTAACCCAACCCAACCTAACATCTCGGCGGTAATATTTGACAACATTCCTGGCGAGTTGGCCTCTACGTCTCCGTTTGACCTTCATATACATCAATAACGTAATATAACCTAACCTAATCCAACCTAACATCTCGGCGGTAATATTTGACAACATTCTTGGCGAGTTGGCCTCTACGTCTCCGTGGGTCCTTTATATACATCAATAACGTAATATAACCTAACCTAACCCAACCTAACATCTCGGCGGTAATGTTTGAAAATATTCCTGGCGAGTTGGCCTCTACGTCTCCGTTTGACCTTCATATATATCAATAACGTAATATAAGCTAACCTAACCCAACCTAACATCTCGGCGGTAATATTTGACAACATTCTTGGCGAGTTGGCCTCTACGACTCCGTGGGACCTTCATATATATCAATAACGTAATATAAGCTAACCTAACCCAACCTAACATCTCGGCGGTAATATTTGACAACATTCTTGGCGAGTTGGCCTCTACGTCTCCGTGGGACCTTTATATACATCAATAACGTAATATAAGCTAACCTAACCCAACCTAACTTCTCGGCGGTAATATTTGACAACATTCCTAGCGAGTTGGCCTCTACGTCTCCGCTTGACCTTCATATACATCAATAACGTAATATAACCTAACCTAACCCAACCTATCATCTCGGCGGTAATATTTGAAAACATTCCTGGCGAGTTGGCCTCTACGTCTCCGTTTGTCCTTCATATATATCAATAACGTAATATAAGCTAACCTAACCCAACCTAACATCTCTGCGGTAATATTTGAAAATATTCCTGGCGAGTTGGCCTCTACGTCTCCGTTTGACCTTCATATATATCAATAACGTAATATAAGCTAACCTAACCCAACCTAACATCTCGGCGGTAATATTTGACAACATTCTTGGCGAGTTGGCCTCTACGACTCCGTGGGACCTTCATATATATCAATAACGTAATATAAGCTAACCTAACCCAACCTAACATCTCGGCGGTAATATTTGACAACATTCTTGGCGAGTTGGCCTCTACGTCTCCGTGGGACCTTTATATACATCAATAACGTAATATAACCTAACCCAACCCAACCTAACATCTCGGCGGTAATATTTGACAACATTCCTGGCGAGTTGGCCTCTACGTCTCCGTTTGACCTTCATATACATCAATAACGTAATATAACCTAACCTAATCCAACCTAACATCTCGGCGGTAATATTTGACAACATTCTTGGCGAGTTGGCCTCTACGTCTCCGTGGGTCCTTTATATACATCAATAACGTAATATAACCTAACCTAACCCAACCTAACATCTCGGCGGTAATGTTTGAAAATATTCCTGGCGAGTTGGCCTCTACGTCTCCGTTTGACCTTCATATATATCAATAACGTAATATAAGCTAACCTAACCCAACCTAACATCTCGGCGGTAATATTTGACAACATTCTTGGCGAGTTGGCCTCTACGACTCCGTGGGACCTTCATATATATCAATAACGTAATATAAGCTAACCTAACCCAACCTAACATCTCGGCGGTAATATTTGACAACATTCTTGGCGAGTTGGCCTCTACGTCTCCGTGGGACCTTTATATACATCAATAACGTAATATAACCTAACCCAACCCAACCTAACATCTCGGCGGTAATATTTGACAACATTCCTGGCGAGTTGGCCTCTACGTCTCCGTTTGACCTTCATATACATCAATAACGTAATATAACCTAACCTAACCCAACCTAACATCTCGGCGGTAATATTTAACAACATTCCTGACGTGTTGGCTTCACCGTCTCCGTGGCACCCTTATATACATCAATAACGTAATATAACCAAACCTAACCCAACCTAACATCTCGGCGGTAATATTTGACAACATTCTTGGCGAGTTGGCCTCTACGACTCCGTGGGACCTTCATATATATCAATAACGTAATATAAGCTAACCTAACCCAACCTAACATCTCGGCGGTAATATTTGACAACATTCTTGGCGAGTTGGCCTCTACGTCTCCGTGGGACCTTTATATACATCAATAACGTAATATAACCTAACCCAACCCAACCTAACATCTCGGCGGTAATATTTGACAACATTCCTGGCGAGTTGGCCTCTACGTCTCCGTTTGACCTTCATATACATCAATAACGTAATATAACCTAACCTAACCCAACCTAACATCTCGGCGGTAATATTTGACAACATTCCTGACGTGTTGGCTTCACCGTCTCCGTGGCACCCTTATATACATCAATAACGTAATATAACCAAACCTAACCCAACCTAACATCTCGGCGGTAATACTTGACAACATTCCTGGCGAGTTGGCCTCTACGTCTCCGTTTGACCTTCATATACATCAATAACGTAATATAACCTAACCTAACCCAACCTAACATCTCGGCGGTAATATTTGACAACATTCCTGGCGAGTTGGCCTCTACGTCTCCGTTTGACCTTCATATACATCGATAACGTAATATAACCTAACCTAACCCAACCTAACATCTCGGCGGTAATATTTGACAACATTCCTGGCGAGTTGGCCTCTACGTCTCCGTTTGACCTTCATGTACATCAATAACGTAATATAACCTAACCTAATCCAACCTAACATCTCGGCGGTAATATTTGACCACATTCCTGGCTTGTTGGCCTCTGCGTCTCCGTGGGACATTTATATAAGTCAATAACGTAATATAACCTAATCTAACCCAACCTAACATCTCGGCGGTAATATTTGAAAACATTCCTGGCGAGTTGGCCTCTACGTCTCCGTTTGACCTTCATATACATCAATAACGTAATATAACCTAACCTAACCCAACCTATCATCTCGGCGGTAATATTTGAAAATATTCCTGGCGAGTTGGCCTCTACGTCTCCCTTTGACCTTCATATATATCAATAACGTAATATAAGCTAACCTAACCCAACCTAACATCTCGGCGGTAATATTTGACAACATTCTTGGCGAGTTGGCCTCTACGTCTCCGTGGGACCTTTATATACATCAATAACGTAATATAACCTAACCTAACCCAACCTAACATCTCGGCGGTAATATTTGACAACATTCCTGGCGAGTTGGCCTCTACGTCTCCGTTTGACCTTCATATACATCAATAACGTAATATAACCTAACCCAACCCAACCTAACATCTCGGCGGTAATATTTGACAACATTCCTGGCGAGTTGGCCTCTACGTCTCCGTTTGACCTTCATATACATCAATAACGTAATATAACCTAACCTAACCCAACCTAACATCTCGGCGGTAATATTTGACAGCATTCCTGACGAGTTGGCTTCACCGTCTCCGTGGGACCCTTATATACATCAATAACGTAATATAACCAAACCTAACCCAACCTAACATCTCGGCGGTAATATTTGACAACATTCCTGGCGAGTTGGCCTCTACGTCTCCGTTTGACCTTCATATACATCGATAACGTAATATAACCTAACCCAACCCAACCTAACCTCTCGGCGGTAATATTTGACAACATTCCTGGCGAGTTGGCCTCTACGCCTCCGTTTGACCTTCATATACATCAATAACGTAATATAACCTAACCTAACCCAACCTAACATCTCGGCGGTAATATTTGACAGCATTCCTGACGAGTTGGCTTCACCGTCTCCGTGGGACCCTTATATACATCAATAACGTAATATAACCAAACCTAACCCAACCTAACATCTCGGCGGTAATATTTGACAACATTCCTGGCGAGTTGGCCTCTACGTCTCCGTTTGACCTTCATATACATCGATAACGTAATATAACCTAACCCAACCGAACCTAACATCTCGGCGGTAATATTTGACAACATTCCTAACGAGTTGGCTTCTCCGTCTCCGTGGGACCCTTATATACACCAATAATGTAATATAACCAAACCTAACCCAACCTAACATGTCGGGGGTAATATTTGCCAACATTCCTGACGAGTTTGCCTCTACGTCTCCGTGTAACCCTCATATACATCAATATCGTAATATAACGTAACCTAACCCAACCTATCATCTCGGCGGTAATATTTGACAACATTCCTGACGAGTTGGCTTCACCGTCTCCGTGGGACCCTTATATACATCAATAACGTAATATAACCTAACCTAACCCAACCTAACATCTCGGCGGTAATATTTGAAAACATTCCTGGCGAGTTGGCCTCTACGTCTCCGTTTGACCTTCATATACATCAATAACGTAATATAAGCTAACCTAACCCAACCTAACTTCTCGGCGGTAATATTTGACAACATTCCTAGCGAGTTGGCCTCTACGTCTCCGCTTGACCTTCAAATACATCAATAACGTAATATAACCTAACCTAACCCAACCTTCATCTCGGCGGTAATATTTGAAAACATTCCTGGCGAGTTGGCCTCTACGTCTCCGTTTGTCCTTCATATATATAAATAACGTAATATATGCTAACCTAACCCAACCTAACATCTCGGCGGTAATATTTGACAACATTCTTGGCGAGTTGCCCTCTACGTCTCCGTGGGTCCTTTATATACATCAATAACGTAATATAACCTAACCTAACCCAACCTAACATCTCGGCGGTAATATTGACAACATTCCTGGCGAGTTGGCTTCTACGTCTCCGTTTGACCTTCATATTCATCAACAACGAAATATAACCTAACCTAAACCAACCTATCATCTCGGCGATAATATTTGACAACATTCTTGGCGAGTTGGCCTCTACGTCTCCGTGGGACCTTTATATACATCAATAACATAATATCAGCTAGCCTAACCCAATCTAACATATCGGTGCTAATATTTGACCACATTCCTGGCTTGTTGGCCTCTGCGTCTCCGTGGGACATTTACATAAGTCAATAACGTAATATAACCTAATCTAACCCAACCTAACATCTCGGCGGTAATATTTGAAAACATTCCTGGCGAGTTGGCCTCTACGTCTCCGTTTGACCTTCATATACATCAATAACGTAATATAACCTAACCTAACCCAACCTATCATCTCGGCGGTAATATTTGAAAATATTCCTGGCGAGTTGGCCTCTACGTCTCCGTTTGACCTTCATATATATCAATAACGTAATATAAGCTAACCTAACCCAACCTAACATCTCGGCGGTAATATTTGACAACATTCTTGGCGAGTTGGCCTCTACGTCTCCGTGGGACCTTTATATACATCAATAACGTAATATAACCTAACCTAACCCAACCTAACATCTCGGCGGTAATATTTGACAACATTCCTGGCGAGTTGGCCTCTACGTCTCCGTTTGACCTTCATATACATCAATAACGTAATATAACCTAACCCTACCCAACCTAACATCTCGGCGGTAATATTTGACAACATTCCTGGCGAGTTGGCCTCTACGTCTCCGTTTGACCTTCATATACATCAATAACGTAATATAACCTAACCTAACCCAACCTAACATCTCGGCGGTAATATTTGACAACATTCCTGACGAGTTGGCTTCACCGTCTCCGTGGGACCCTTATATACATCAATAACGTAATATAACCAAATCTAACCCAACCTAACATCTCGGCGGTAATATTTGACAACATTCCTGGCGAGTTGGCCTCTACGTCTCCGTTTGACCTTCATATACATCGATAACGTAGTATAACCTAACCCAACCCAACCTAACATCTCGGCGGTAATATTTGACAACATTCCTAACGAGTTGGTTTCTCCGTCTCCGTGGGACCCTTATATACATCAATAACGTAATATAACCAAACCTAACCCAACCTAACATGTCGTGGGTAATATTTGACAACATTCCTGACGAGTTTGCCCCTACGTCTCCGTGTAACCCTCATATACATCAATAACGTAATATAACGTAACCTAACCCAACCTATCATCTCGGCGGTAATATTTGACAACATTCCTGGCGAGTGGGCTTCTCCGTTTCCGTAGGACCCTTATATACATCAATAACGTAATATAACCAAACCGAACCCAACCTAACATGTCGGGGGTAATATTTGACAACATTCCTGGCGAGTTGGCTTCTCCGTCTCCGTGGGACCCTTATATACATCAATGACGTAATATAACCAAACCTAACCCAACCTAACATGTCGGCGGTAATATTTGGCAACATTCCTGGCGAGTTGGAATCTACGTCTCCCGGGGACCTTTATATACATCAATAACGTAATATAACCTAACCTAACCCAACCTATCATCTCGGCGGTAATATTTGACAACATTCCTGGCGAGTGGGCTTCTCCGTTTCCGTAGGACCCTTATATACATCAATAACGTAATATAACCAAACCGAACCCAACCTAACATGTCGGGGGTAATATTTGACAACATTCCTGGCGAGTTGGCCTCTACGTCCCCGCTTGAACTTCATATACATCAATAACGTAATATAACCTAACCTAACCCAACCTAACATCTCGGCGGTAATATTTGACAACATTCCTGACGAGTTGGCTTCACCGTCTCCGTGGGACCCTTATATACATCAATAACGTAATATAACCAAACCTAACCCAACCTAACATCTCGGCGGTAATATTTGACAACATTCCTGGCGTGTTGGCCACTACGTCTCCGTTTGACCTTCATATACATCGATAACGTAATATAACCTAACCCAACCCAACATAACATCTCGGCGGTAATATTTGACAACATTCCTGGCGAGTTGGCCTCTACGTCACCGTTTGACCTTCATATACATCTATAACGTAATATAACCTAATCTAACCCAACATAACATCTCGGCGGTAATATTTGAAAACATTCCTGGCGAGTTGGTATCTACGTCTCCGTTCGATCTTCATATATATCAATAACGTAATATAAGCTAACCTAATCCAACCTAACATCTCGGCGGTAATATTTGACAACATTCCTGGCGAGTTGGCCTTTACGTCTCCGTTTGACCTTCATATATATCAATAACGTAATATAAGCTAACCTAACCCAACCTAACATCTCGGCGGTAATATTTGACAACATTCTTGGCGAGTTGGCCTCTACGTCTCCATGGGACCTTTATATACATCAATAACGTAATATAACCTAACCTAACCCAACCTAACATCTCGGCGGTAATATTTGACAACATTCCTGGCGAGTGGGCTTCTCCGTTTCCGTAGGACCCTTATATACATCAATAACGTAATATAACCAAACCGAACCCAACCTAACATGTCGGGGGTAATAGTTGACAACATTCCTGACGAGTTGGCTTCTCCGTCTCCGTGGGACCCTTATATACATCAATGACGTAATATAACCAAACCTAACCCAACCTAACATGTCGGCGGTAATATTTGGCAACATTCCTGGCGAGTTGGCATCTACGTCTCCGTTTGACCTTCATATACATCAATAACGTAATATAACCTAACCTAACCCAGCCTAACATCTCGGCGGTAATATTTGACAACATTCCTGACGAGTTGGCTTCACCGTCTCCGTGGGACCCTTATATACATCAATAACGTAATATAACCAAACCTAACCCAACCTAACATGTCGGCGGTAATATTTGGCAACATTCCTGGCGAGTTGGCATCTACGACTCCGTTTGACCTTCACATACATCAATAACGTAATATAACCTAACCTAACCCAACCTAACATCTCGGCGGTAATATTGACAACATTCCTGGCGAGTTGGCTTCTACGTCTCCGTTTGACCTTCATATTCATCAACAATGAAATATAACCTAACCTAAACCAATCTATCATCTCGGCGATAATATTTGACAACATTCCTGGCGAGTTGGCCTCTACGTCTCCGTTTGACCTTCATATTCATCAACAACAAAATATAACATAACCTAAATCAACCTATCATCTCGGCGATAATATCTGACAACATTCCTGGCGAGTTGGCCTCTACGTCTCCGTGGGACCTTTATATACATCAATAACATAATATAAGCTAGCCTAACCCAATCTAACATATCGGTGCTAATATATGACCACATTCCTGGCTTGTTGGCCTCTGCGTCTCCGTGGGACATTTATATAAGTCAATAACGTAATATGACCTAATCTAACCCAACCTAATATCTCGGCGGTAATATTTGACAACATTCCTGACGAGTTGGCTTCTCCGTCTCCGTGGGACCCTTATATACGTCAATAACGTAATATAACCAAACCTAAACGAACCTAACATGTCGGGGGTAATATTTGACAACATTCCTGACGAGTTTGCCTCTACGTCTCCGTGTAACCCCCATATACATCAATAACGTAATATAACGTAACCTAACCCAACCTATCATCTCGGCGGTAATACTTGACAACACTCCTGGCGAGTGGGCTTCTCCGTTTCCGTAGGACCCTTATATACATCAATAACGTAATATAACCAAACCGAACCCAACCTAACATTTCGGGGGTAATATTTGACAACATTCCTGACGAGTTGGATTCTCCGTCTCCGTGGGACCCTTATATACATCAATGACGTAATATAACCAAACCTAACCCAACCTAACATGTCGGCGGTAATATTTGGCAACATTCCTGGCGAGTTGGCATCTACGTCTCCCGGGGACCTTTATATACATCAATAACGTAATATAACCTAACCTAACCCAACCTAACATCTCGGCGGCAATATTTGACAACATTCCTGGCGAGTTGGCCTCTACGTCTCCGTTTGACCTTCATATATATCAATAACGTAATATAAGCTAACCTAACCCAACCTAACATCTCGGCGGTAATATTTGACAACATTCCTGGCGAGTTGGCCTCTACGTCTCCGTTTGACCTTCATATACATCAATAACGTAATATAACCTAACCTAACCCAACCTAACATCTCGGCGGTAATATTTGACAACATTCCTGACGAGTTGGCTTCACCGTCTCCGTGGGACCCTTATATACATCAATAACGTAATATAACCAAACCTAACCCAACCTAACATCTCGGCGGTAATATTTGACAACATTCCTGGCGAGTTGGCCTCTACGTCTCCGTTTGACCTTCATATACATCGATAACGTAATATAACCTAACCCAACCCAACCTAACATCTCGGCGGTAATATTTGACAACATTCCTAACGAGTTGGCTTCTCCGTCTCCGTGGGACCCTTATATACATAAATAACGTAATATAACCAAACCTAACCCAACCTAACATGTCGGTGGTAATATTTGACAACATTCCTGACGAGTTTGCCTCTACGTCTCCGTGTAACCCTCATATACATCAATAACGTAATATAACGTAACCTAACCCAACCTATCATCTCGGCGGTAATATTTGACAACATTCCTGGCGAGTGGGCTTCTCCGTTTCCGTAGGACCCTTATATACATCAATAACGTAATATAACCAAACCGAACCCAACCTAACATGTCGGGGGTAATATTTGACAACATTCCTGGCGAGTTGGCTTCTACGTCTCCGTGGGACCCTTATATACATCAATGACGTAATATAACCAAACCTAACCCAACCTAACATCTCGGCGGTAATATTTGACAACATTCCTGGCGAGTTGGCCTCTACGTCTCCGTTTGACCTTCATATACATCGATAACGTAATATAACCTAACCCAACCCAACATAACATCTCGGCGGTAATATTTGACAACATTCCTGGCGAGTTGGCCTCTACGTCACCGTTTGACCTTCATATACATCTATAACGTAATATAACCTAATCTAACCCAACATAACATCTCGGCGCTAATATTTGAAAACATTCCTGGCGAGTAGGTATCTACGTCTCCGTTCGATCTTTATATATATCAATAACGTAATATAAGCTAACCTAACCCAACCTAACAACTCGGCGGTAATATTTTACAACATTCCTGGCGAGTTGGCATCTACGTCTCCCTGGGACCTTTATATAGATCAATAACGTAATATAACCTAACCTAACCCAACCTAACATCTCGGCGGTAATATTGACAACATTCCTGGCGAGTTGGCTTCTACGTCTCCGTTTGACCTTCATATTCATCAACAATGAAATATAACCTAACCTAAACCAATCTATCATCTCGGCGATAATATTTGACAACATTCCTGGCGAGTTGGCCTCTACGTCTCCGTTTGACCTTCATATACATCAATAACGTAATATAACCTAACCTAACCCAGCCCAACATCTCGGCGGTAATATTTGACAACATTCCTGACGAGTTGGCTTCACCGTCTCCGTGGGACCCTTATATACATCAATAACGTAATATAACCAAACCTAACCCAACCTAACATCTCGGCGGTAATATTTGAAAACATTCCTGGCGAGTTGGCCTCTACGTCTCCGTTTGACCTTCATATACATCAATAACGTAATATAAGCTAACCTAACCCAACCTAACTTCTCGGCGGTAATATTTGACAACATTCCTGGCGAGTTGGCCTCTACGTCTCCGCTTGACCTTCATATACATCAATAACGTAATATAACCTAACCTAACCCAACCTATCATCTCGGCGGTAATATTTGACAACATTCCTGACGAGTTGGCTTCACCGTCTTCGTGGGACCCCTATATACATCAATAACGTAATATAACCAAACATAACCCAACCTAACATCTCGGGGGTAATATTTGACAACATTCCTGGCGAGTTGGCCTCTACGTCTCCGTTTGACCTTCATATACATCGATAACGTAATATAACCTAACCCAACCCAACCTAACATCTCGGCGGTAATATTTGACAACATTCCTAACGAGTTGGCTTCTCCGTCTCCGTGGGACCCTTATATACATCAATAACGTAATATAACCAAACCTAACCCAACCTAACATGTCGGGGGTAATATTTGACAACATTCCTGACGAGTTTGCCTCTACGTCTCCGTGTAACCCTCATATACATCAATATCGTAATATAACGTAACCTAACCCAACCTGTCATCTCGGCGGTAATATTTGACAACATTCCTGGCGAGTGGGCTTCTCCGTTTCCGTAGGACCCTTATATACATCAATAACGTAATATAACCAAACCGAACCCAACCTAACATGTCGGGGGTAATATTTGACAACATTCCTGGCGAGTTGGCTTCTCCGTCTCCGTGGGACCCTTATATACATCAATGACGTAATATAACCAAACCTAACCCAACCTAACATGTCGGCGGTAATATTTGGCAACATTCCTGGCGAGTTGGCATCTACGTCTCCCGGGGACCTTTATATACATCAATAACGTAATATAACCTAACCTAACCCAACATAACATCTCGGCGGTAATATTTGAAAACATTCCTGGCGAGTTGGTATCTACGTCTCCGTTCGATCTTCATATATATCAATAACGTAATATAAGCTAACCTAATCCAACCTAACATCTCGGCGGTAATATTTTACAACATTCCTGGCGAGTTGGCATCTACGTCTCCCTGGGACCTTTATATACATCAATAACGTAATATAACCTAACCTAACCCAACCTAACATCTCGGCGGTAATTTTGACAACATTCCTGGCGAGTTGGCTTCTACGTCTCCGTTTGACCTTCATTTTCATCAAGAATGAAATATAACCTAACCTAAACCAATCTATCATCTCGGCGATAATATTTGACAACATTCCTGGCGAGTTGGCCTCTACGTCTCCGTTTGACCTTCATATACATCAATAACGTAATATAACCTAACCTAACCCAGCCTAACATCTCGGCGGTAATATTTGACAACATTCCTGACGAGTTGGCTTCACCGTCTCCGTGGGACCCTTATATACATCAATAACGTAATATAACCAAACCTAACCCAAACTAACATCTCGGCGGTAATATTTGAAAACATTCCTGGCGAGTTGGCCTCTACGTCTCCGTTTGACCTTCATATACATCAATAACGTAATATAAGCTAACCTAACCCAACCTAACTTCTCGGCGGTAATATTTGACAACATTCCTGGCGAGTTGGACTCTACGTCTACGCTTGACGTTCATATACATCAATAACGTAATATAACCTAACCTAACCCAACCTATCATCTCGGCGGTAATATTTGAAAACATTCCTGGCGAGTGGGCTTCTCCGTTTCCGTAGGACCCTTATATACATCAATAACGTAATATAACCAAACCGAACCGAACCTAACATTTCGGGGGTAATATTTGACAACATTCCTGGCGAGTTGGCCTTTACGTCTCCGCTTGACCTTCATATACATCGATAACGTAATATAACCTAACCTAACCCAACCTAACATCTCGGCGGTAATATTGACAACATTCCTGGCAAGTTGGCTTCTACGTCTCCGTTTGACCTTCATATTCATCAACAACGAAATATAACCTAACCTAAATCAACCTATCATCTCGGTGATAATATTTGACAACATTCCTGGCGAGTTGGCCTCTACGTCTCCGTGGGACCTTTATATACATCAATAACATAATATAAGCTAGCCTAACCCAATCTAACATATCGGTGCTAATATTTGACCACATTCCTGGCTTGTTGGCCTCTGCGTCTCCGTGGGACATTTATATAAGTCAATAACGTAATATAACTTAATCTAACCCAACCTAACATCTCGGCGGTAATATTTGACAACATTCCTGACGAGTTGGCTTCTCCGTCTCCGTGGGACCCTTATATACGTCAATAACGTAATATAACCAAACCTAACCCAACCTAACATGTCGGGGGTAATATTTGACAACATTCCTGACGAGTTTGCCTCTACGTCTCCGTGTAACCCTCATATACATCAATAACGTAATATAACGTAACCTAACCCAACCTATCATCTCGGCGTTAATATTTGACAACATTCCTGGCGAGTGGGCTTCTCCGTTTCCGTAGGACCCTTATATACATCAATAACGTAATATAACCAAACCGAACCCAACCTAACATGTGGGGGGTAATATTTGACAACATTCCTCGCGAGTTGGCCTCTACGTCTCCGTTTGACATTCATATACATCAATAACGTAATATAACCTAACCCAACCCAACCTAACATCTCGGCGGTAATATTTGACAACATTCCTAACGAGTTGGCTTCTCCGTCTCCGTGGGACCCTTATATACATAAATAACGTAATATAACCAAACCTAACCCAACCTAACATGTCGGGGGTAATATTTGACAACATTCCTGACGAGTTTGCCTCTACGTCTCCGTGTAACCCTCATATACATCAATAACGTAATATAACGTAACCTAACCCAACCTATCATCTCGGCGGTAATATTTGACAACATTCCTGGCGAGTGGGCTTCTCCGTTTCCGTAGGACCCTTATATACATCAATAACGTAATATAACCAAACCGAACCCAACCTAACATGTCGGGGGTAATATTTGACAACATTCCTGGCGAGTTGGCTTCTACGTCTCCGTGGGACCCTTATATACATCAATGACGTAATATAACCAAACCTAACCCAACCTAACATCTCGGCGGTAATATTTGACAACATTCCTGGCGAGTTGGCCTCTACGTCTCCGTTTGACCTTCATATACATCGATAACGTAATATAACCTAACCCAACCCAACATAACATCTCGGCGGTAATATTTGACAACATTCCTGGCGAGTTGGCCTCTACGTCACCGTTTGACCTTCATATACATCTATAACGTAATATAACCTAATCTAACCCAACATAACATCTCGGCGGTAATATTTGAAAACATTCCTGGCGAGTAGGTATCTACGTCTCCGTTCGATCTTTATATATATCAATAACGTAATATAAGCTAACCTAACCCAACCTAACAACTCGGCGGTAATATTTTACAACATTCCTGGCGAGTTGGCATCTACGTCTCCCTGGGACCTTTATATACATCAATAACGTAATATAACCTAACCTAACACAACCTAACATCTCGGCGGTAATTTTGACAACATTCCTGGCGAGTTGGCTTCTACGTCTCCGTTTGACCTTCATTTTCATCAAGAATGAAATATAACCTAACCTAAACCAATCTATCATCTCGGCGATAATATTTGACAACATTCCTGGCGAGTTGGCCTCTACGTCTCCGTTTGACCTTCATATACATCAATAACGTAATATAACCTAACCTAACCCAGCCTAACATCTCGGCGGTAATATTTGACAACATTCCTGACGAGTTGGCTTCACCGTCTCCGTGGGACCCTTATATACATCAATAACGTAATATAACCAAACCTAACCCAACCTAACATCTCGGCGGTAATATTTGAAAACATTCCTGGCGAGTTGGCCTCTACGTCTCCGTTTGACCTTCATATACATCAATAACGTAATATAAGCTAACCTAACCCAACCTAACTTCTCGGCGGTAATATTTGACAACATTCCTGGCGAGTTGGACTCTACGTCTCCGCTTGACGTTCATATACATCAATAACGTAATATAACCTAACCTAACCCAACCTATCATCTCGGCGGTAATATTTGAAAACATTCCTGGCGAGTGGGCTTCTCCGTTTCCGTAGGACCCTTATATACATCAATAACGTAATATAACCAAACCGAACCGAACCTAACATTTCGGGGGTAATATTTGACAACATTCCTGGCGAGTTGGCCTTTACGTCTCCGCTTGACCTTCATATACATCGATAACGTAATATAACCTAACCTAACCCAACCTAACATCTCGGCGGTAATATTGACAACATTCCTGGCAAGTTGGCTTCTACGTCTCCGTTTGACCTTCATATTCATCAACAACGAAATATAACCTAACCTAAATCAACCTATCAACTCGGTGATAATATTTGACAACATTCCTGGCGAGTTGGCCTCTACGTCTCCGTGGGACCTTTATATACATCAATAACATAATATAAGCTAGCCTAACCCAATCTAACATATCGGTGCTAATATTTGACCACATTCCTGGCTTGTTGGCCTCTGCGTCTCCGTGGGACATTTATATAAGTCAATAACGTAATATAACCTAATCTAACCCAACCTAACATCTCGGCGGTAATATTTGACAACATTCCTGACGAGTTGGCTTCTCCGTCTCCGTGGGACACTTATATACGTCAATAACGTAATATAACCAAACCTAACCCAACCTAACATGTCGGGGGTAATATTTGACAACATTCCTGACGAGTTTGCCTCTACGTCTCCGTGTAACCCTCATATACATCAATAACGTAATATAACGTAACCTAACCCAACCTATCATCTCGGCGCTAATATTTGACAACATTCCTGGCGAGTGGGCTTCTCCGTTTCCGTAGGACCCTTATATACATCAATAACGTAATATAACCAAACCGAACCCAACCTAACATGTGGGGGGTAATATTTGACAACATTCCTCGCGAGTTGGCCTCTACGTCTCCGTTTGACATTCATATACATCAATAACGTAATATAACCTAACCCAACCCAACCTAACATCTCGGCGGTAATATTTGACAACATTCCTAACGAGTTGGCTTCTCCGTCTCCGTGGGACCCTTATATACATAAATAACGTAATATAACCAAACCTAACCCAACCTAACATGTCGGGGGTAATATTTGACAACATTCCTGACGAGTTTGCCTCTACGTCTCCGTGTAACCCTCATATACATCAATAACGTAATATAACCAAACCTAACCCAACCTAACATCTCGGCGGTAATATTTGACAACATTCCTGGCGAGTTGGCCTCTACGTCTCCGTTTGACCTTCATATACATCGATAACGTAATATAACCTAACCCAACCCAACATAACATCTCGGCGGTAATATTTGACAACATTCCTGGCGAGTTGGCCTCTACGTCACCGTTTGACCTTCATATACATCTATAACGTAATATAACCTAATCTAACCCAACATAACATCTCGGCGGTAATATTTGAAAACATTCCTGGCGAGTAGGTATCTACGTCTCCGTTCGATCTTTATATATATCAATAACGTAATATAAGCTAACCTAACCCAACCTAACAACTCGGCGGTAATATTTTACAACATTCCTGGCGAGTTGGCATCTACGTCTCCCTGGGACCTTTATGTAGATCAATAACGTAATATAACCTAACCTAACCCAACCTAACATCTCGGCGGTAATATTGACAACATTCCTGGCGAGTTGGCTTCTACGTCTCCGTTTGACCTTCATATTCATCAACAATGAAATATAACCTAACCTAAACCAATCTATCATCTCGGCGATAATATTTGACAACATTCCTGGCGAGTTGGCCTCTACGTCTCCGTTTGACCTTCATATACATCAATAACGTAATATAACCTAACCTAACCCAGCCCAACATCTCGGCGGTAATATTTGACAACATTCCTGACGAGTTGGCTTCACCGTCTCCGTGGGACCCGTATATACATCAATAACGTAATATAACCAAACCTAACCCAACCTAACATCTCGGCGGTAATATTTGAAAACATTCCTGGCGAGTTGGCCTCTACGTCTCCGTTTGACCTTCATATACATCAATAACGTAATATAAGCTAACCTAACCCAACCTAACTTCTCGGCGGTAATATTTGACAACACTCCTGGCGAGTTGGCCTCTACGTCTCCGCTTGACCTTCATATACATCAATAACGTAATATAACCTAACCTAACCCAACCTATCATCTCGGCGGTAATATTTGACAACATTCCTGGCGAGTGGGCTTCTCCGTTTCCGTAGGACCCTTATATACATCAATAACGTAATATAACCAAACCGAACCCAACCTAACATTTCGGGGGTAATATTTGACAACATTCCTGGCGAGTTGGCCTCTACGTCACCGCTTGACCTTCATATACATCAATAACGTAATATAACCTAACCTAACCCAACCTAACATCTCGGCGGTAATATTGACAACATTCCTGGCAAGTTGGATTCTACGTCTCCGTTTGACCTTCATATTCATCAACAACGAAATATAACCTAACCTAAATCAACCTATCATCTCGGCGATAATATTTGACAACATTCCTGGCGAGTTGGCCTCTACGTCTCCGTGGGACCTTTATATACATCAATAACATAATATAAGCTAGCCTAACCCAATCTAACATATCGGTGCTAATATTTGACCACATTCCTGGCTTGTTGGCCTCTGCGTCTCCGTGGGACATTTATATAAGTCAATAACGTAATATAACCTAATCTAACCCAACCTAACATCTCGGCGGTAATATTTGACAATATTCCTGACGAGTTGGCTTCTCCGTCTCCGTGGGACCCTTATATACGTCAATAACGTAATATAACCAAACCTAACCCAACCTAACATGTCGGGGGTAATATTTGACAACATTACTGACGAGTTTGCCTCTACGTCTCCGTGTAACCCTCATATACGTCAATAACGTAATATAACGTAACCTAACCCAACCTATCATCTCGGCGGTAATATTTGACAACATTCCTGGCGAGTGGGCTCCTCCGTTTCCGTAGGACCCTTATATACATCAATAACGTAATATAACCAAACCGAACCCAACCTAACATGTCGGGGGTAATATTTGACAACATTCCTGACGAGTTGGCTTCTCCGTCTCCGTGGTACCCTTATATACATCAATGACGTAATATAACCAAACCTAACCCAACCTA
The DNA here is from genome assembly GCA_963969225.1 of Xylocopa violacea. Classification (NCBI taxonomy): domain Eukaryota; kingdom Metazoa; phylum Arthropoda; class Insecta; order Hymenoptera; family Apidae; genus Xylocopa; species Xylocopa violacea. The sequence goes on along the minus strand of CAXAJV010000836.1, from coordinate 2,717,322 downwards.
ACATGTCGGCGGTAATATTTGGCAACATTCCTGGCGAGTTGGCCTCTACGTCGCCGTTTGACCTTCATATACATCAATAACGTAATATAACCTAACCTAACCCAACCTAACTTCTCGGCGGTAATATTTGACAACATTCCTGGCGAGTTGGACTCTACGTCTCCGCTTGACGTTCATATACATCAATAACGTAATATAACCTAACCTAACCCAACCTATCATCTCGGCGGTAATATTTGAAAACATTCCTGGCGAGTGGGCTTCTCCGTTTCCGTAGGACCCTTATATACATCAATAACGTAATATAACCAAACCGAACCGAACCTAACATTTCGGGGGTAATATTTGACAACATTCCTGGCGAGTTGGCCTTTACGTCTCCGCTTGACCTTCATATACATCGATAACGTAATATAACCTAACCTAACCCAACCTAACATCTCGGCGGTAATATTGACAACATTCCTGGCAAGTTGGCTTCTACGTCTCCGTTTGACCTTCATATTCATCAACAACGAAATATAACCTAACCTAAATCAACCTATCACCTCGGTGATAATATTTGACAACATTCCTGGCGAGTTGGCCTCTACGTCTCCGTGGGACCTTTATATACATCAATAACATAATATAAGCTAGCCTAACCCAATCTAACATATCGGTGCTAATATTTGACCACATTCCTGGCTTGTTGGCCTCTGCGTCCCCGTGGGACATTTATATAAGTCAATAACGTAATATAACCTAATCTAACCCAACCTAACATCTCGGCGGTAATATTTGACAACATTCCTGACGAGTTGGCTTCTCCGTCTCCGTGGGACCCTTATATACGTCAATAACGTAATATAACGTAACCTAACCCAACCTATCATCTCGGCGCTAATATTTGACAACATTCCTGGCGAGTTGGCCTTTACGTCTCCGCTTGACCTTCATATACATCGATAACGTAATATAACCTAACCTAACCCAACCTAACATCTCGGCGGTAATTTTGACAACATTCCTGGCGAGTTGGCTTCTACGTCTCCGTTTGACCTTCATTTTCATCAAGAATGAAATATAACCTAACCTAAACCAATCTATCATCTCGGCGATAATATTTGACAACATTCCTGGCGAGTTGGCCTCTACGTCTCCGTTTGACCTTCATATACATCAATAACGTAATATAACCTAACCTAACCCAGCCTAACATCTCGGCGGTAATATTTGACAACATTCCTGACGAGTTGGCTTCACCGTCTCCGTGGGACCCTTATATACATCAATAACGTAATATAACCAAACCTAACCCAACCTAACATCTCGGCGGTAATATTTGACAACATTCCTGGCGAGTTGGACTCTACGTCTCCGCTTGACGTTCATATACATCAATAACGTAATATAACCTAACCTAACCCAACCTATCATCTCGGCGGTAATATTTGAAAACATTCCTGGCGAGTGGGCTTCTCCGTTTCCGTAGGACCCTTATATACATCAATAACGTAATATAACCAAACCGAACCGAACCTAACATTTCGGGGGTAATATTTGACAACATTCCTGGCGAGTTGGCCTTTACGTCTCCGCTTGACCTTCATATACATCGATAACGTAATATAACCTAACCTAACCCAACCTAACATCTCGGCGGTAATATTGACAACATTCCTGGCAAGTTGGCTTCTACGTCTCCGTTTGACCTTCATATTCATCAACAACGAAATATAACCTAACCTAAATCAACCTATCACCTCGGTGATAATATTTGACAACATTCCTGGCGAGTTGGCCTCTACGTCTCCGTGGGACCTTTATATACATCAATAACATAATATAAGCTAGCCTAACCCAATCTAACATATCGGTGCTAATATTTGACCACATTCCTGGCTTGTTGGCCTCTGCGTCTCCGTGGGACATTTATATAAGTCAATAACGTAATATAACCTAATCTAACCCAACCTAACATCTCGGCGGTAATATTTGACAACATTCCTGACGAGTTGGCTTCTCCGTCTCCGTGGGACCCTTATATACGTCAATAACGTAATATAACCAAACCTAACCCAACCTAACATGTCGGGGGTAATATTTGACAACATTCCTGACGAGTTTGCCTCTACGTCTCCGTGTAACCCTCATATACATCAATAACGTAATATAACGTAACCTAACCCAACCTATCATCTCGGCGCTAATATTTGACAACATTCCTGGCGAGTGGGCTTCTCCGTTTCCGTAGGACCCTTATATACATCAATAACGTAATATAACCAAACCGAACCCAACCTAACATGTGGGGGGTAATATTTGACAACATTCCTCGCGAGTTGGCCTCTACGTCTCCGTTTGACATTCATATACATCAATAACGTAATATAACCTAACCCAACCCAACCTAACATCTCGGCGGTAATATTTGACAACATTCCTAACGAGTTGGCTTCTCCGTCTCCGTGGGACCCTTATATACATAAATAACGTAATATAACCAAACCTAACCCAACCTAACATGTCGGGGGTAATATTTGACAACATTCCTGACGAGTTTGCCTCTACGTCTCCGTGTAACCCTCATATACATCAATAACGTAATATAACCAAACCTAACCCAACCTAACATCTCGGCGGTAATATTTGACAACATTCCTTGCGAGTTGGCCTCTACGTCTCCGTTTGACCTTCATATACATCGATAACGTAATATAACCTAACCCAACCCAACATAACATCTCGGCGGTAATATTTGACAACATTCCTGGCGAGTTGGCCTCTACGTCACCGTTTGACCTTCATATACATCTATAACGTAATATAACCTAATCTAACCCAACATAACATCTCGGCGGTAATATTTGAAAACATTCCTGGCGAGTAGGTATCTACGTCTCCGTTCGATCTTTATATATATCAATAACGTAATATAAGCTAACCTAACCCAACCTAACAACTCGGCGGTAATATTTTACAACATTCCTGGCGAGTTGGCATCTACGTCTCCCTGGGACCTTTATGTAGATCAATAACGTAATATAACCTAACCTAACCCAACCTAACATCTCGGCGGTAATATTGACAACATTCCTGGCGAGTTGGCTTCTACGTCTCCGTTTGACCTTCATATTCATCAACAATGAAATATAACCTAACCTAAACCAATCTATCATCTCGGCGATAATATTTGACAACATTCCTGGCGAGTTGGCCTCTACGTCTCCGTTTGACCTTCATATACATCAATAACGTAATATAACCTAACCTAACCCAGCCCAACATCTCGGCGGTAATATTTGACAACATTCCTGACGAGTTGGCTTCACCGTCTCCGTGGGACCCGTATATACATCAATAACGTAATATAACCAAACCTAATCCAACCTAACATCTCGGCGGTAATATTTGAAAACATTCCTGGCGAGTTGGCCTCTACGTCTCCGTTTGACCTTCATATACATCAATAACGTAATATAAGCTAACCTAACCCAACCTAACTTCTCGGCGGTAATATTTGACAACACTCCTGGCGAGTTGGCCTCTACGTCTCCGCTTGACCTTCATATACATCAATAACGTAATATAACCTAACCTAACCCAACCTATCATCTCGGCGGTAATATTTGACAACATTCCTGGCGAGTGGGCTTCTCCGTTTCCGTAGGACCCTTATATACATCAATAACGTAATATAACCAAACCGAACCCAACCTAACATTTCGGGGGTAATATTTGACAACATTCCTGGCGAGTTGGCCTCTACGTCTCCGCTTGACCTTCATATACATCAATAACGTAATATAACCTAACCTAACCCAACCTAACATCTCGGCGGTAATATTGACAACATTCCTGGCAAGTTGGATTCTACGTCTCCGTTTGACCTTCATATTCATCAACAACGAAATATAACCTAACCTAAATCAACCTATCATCTCGGCGATAATATTTGACAACATTCCTGGCGAGTTGGCCTCTACGTCTCCGTGGGACCTTTATATACATCAATAACATAATATAAGCTAGCCTAACCCAATCTAACATATCGGTGCTAATATTTGACCACATTCCTGGCTTGTTGGCCTCTGCGTCTCCGTGGGACATTTATATAAGTCAATAACGTAATATAACCTAATCTAACCCAACCTAACATCTCGGCGGTAATATTTGACAATATTCCTGACGAGTTGGCTTCTCCGTCTCCGTGGGACCCTTATATACGTCAATAACGTAATATAACCAAACCTAACCCAACCTAACATGTCGGGGGTAATATTTGACAACATTACTGACGAGTTTGCCTCTACGTCTCCGTGTAACCCTCATATACGTCAATAACGTAATATAACGTAACCTAACCCAACCTATCATCTCGGCGGTAATATTTGACAACATTCCTGGCGAGTGGGCTCCTCCGTTTCCGTAGGACCCTTATATACATCAATAACGTAATATAACCAAACCGAACCCAACCTAACATGTCGGGGGTAATATTTGACAACATTCCTGACGAGTTGGCTTCTCCGTCTCCGTGGGACCCTTATATACATCAATGACGTAATATAACCAAACCTAACCCAACCTAACATGTCGGCGGTAATATTTGGCAACATTCCTGGCGAGTTGGCCTCTACGTCGCCGTTTGACCTTCATATACATCAATAACGTAATATAACCTAACCTAACCCAACCTAACATCTCGGCGGTAATATTGGACAACATTCCTGGCGAGTTGGCCTCTACGTCTCCGTTTGACCTTCATATACATCAATAACGTAATATAACCTAACCCAACCCAACCTAACGTCTCGGCGGTAATATTTGACAACATTCCTGGCGAGTTGGCCTCTACGTCTCCGTTTGACCTTCATATACATCAATAACGTAATATAACCTAACCTAACCCAACCTAACATCTCGGCGGTAATATTTGACAACATTCCTGACGAGTTGGCTTCACCGTCTTCGTGGGACCCCTATATACATCAATAACGTAATATAACCAAACATAACCCAACCTAACATCTCGGGGGTAATATTTGACAACATTCCTGGCGAGTTGGCCTCTACGTCTCCGTTTGACCTTCATATACATCGATAACGTAATATAACCTAACCCAACCCAACCTAACATCTCGGCGGTAATATTTGACAACATTCCTAACGAGTTGGCTTCTCCGTCTCCGTGGGACCCTTATATACATCAATAACGTAATATAACCAAACCTAACCCAACCTAACATGTCGGGGGTAATATTTGACAACATTCCTGACGAGTTTGCCTCTACGTCTCCGTGTAACCCTCATATACATCAATATCGTAATATAACGTAACCTAACCCAACCTGTCATCTCGGCGGTAATATTTGACAACATTCCTGGCGAGTGGGCTTCTCCGTTTCCGTAGGACCCTTATATACATCAATAACGTAATATAACCAAACCGAACCCAACCTAACATGTCGGGGGTAATATTTGACAACATTCCTGGCGAGTTGGCTTCTCCGTCTCCGTGGGACCCTTATATACATCAATGACGTAATATAACCAAACCTAACCCAACCTAACATGTCGGCGGTAATATTTGGCAACATTCCTGGCGAGTTGGCATCTACGTCTCCCGGGGACCTTTATATACATCAATAACGTAATATAACCTAACCTAACCCAACATAACATCTCGGCGGTAATATTTGAAAACATTCCTGGCGAGTTGGCCTCTACGTCTCCGTTTGACCTTCATATACATCAATAACGTAATATAACCTAACCTAACCCAGCCTAACATCTCGGCGGTAATATTTGACAACATTCCTGACGAGTTGGCTTCACCGTCTCCGTGGGACCCTTATATACATCAATAACGTAATATAACCTAACCTAACCCAACCTAACATCTCGGCGGTAATATTTGACAACATTCCTGACGAGTTGGCTTCACCGTCTTCGTGGGACCCCTATATACATCAATAACGTAATATAACCAAACATAACCCAACCTAACATCTCGGGGGTAATATTTGACAACATTCCTGGCGAGTTGGCCTCTACGTCTCCGTTTGACCTTCATATACATCGATAACGTAATATAACCTAACCCAACCCAACCTAACATCTCGGCGGTAATATTTGACAACATTCCTAACGAGTTGGCTTCTCCGTCTCCGTGGGACCCTTATATACATCAATAACGTAATATAACCAAACCTAACCCAACCTAACATGTCGGGGGTAATATTTGACAACATTCCTGACGAGTTTGCCTCTACGTCTCCGTGTAACCCTCATATACATCAATATCGTAATATAACGTAACCTAACCCAACCTGTCATCTCGGCGGTAATATTTGACAACATTCCTGGCGAGTGGGCTTCTCCGTTTCCGTAGGACCCTTATATACATCAATAACGTAATATAACCAAACCGAACCCAACCTAACATGTCGGGGGTAATATTTGACAACATTCCTGGCGAGTTGGCTTCTCCGTCTCCGTGGGACCCTTATATACATCAATGACGTAATATAACCAAACCTAACCCAACCTAACATGTCGGCGGTAATATTTGGCAACATTCCTGGCGAGTTGGCATCTACGTCTCCCGGGGACCTTTATATACATCAATAACGTAATATAACCTAACCTAACCCAACATAACATCTCGGCGGTAATATTTGAAAACATTCCTGGCGAGTTGGCCTCTACGTCTCCGTTTGACCTTCATATACATCAATAACGTAATATAACCTAACCTAACCCAGCCTAACATCTCGGCGGTAATATTTGACAACATTCCTGACGAGTTGGCTTCACCGTCTCCGTGGGACCCTTATATACATCAATAACGTAATATAACCAAACCTAACCCAACCTAACATCTCGGCGGTAATATTTGAAAACATTCCTGGCGAGTTGGCCTCTACGTCTCCGTTTGACCTTCATATACATCAATAACGTAATATAAGCTAACCTAACCCAACCTAACTTCTCGGCGGTAATATTTGACAACATTCCTGGCGAGTTGGACTGTACGTCTCCGCTTGACGTTCATATACATCAATAACGTAATATAACCTAACCTAACCCAACCTATCATCTCGGCGGTAATATTTGAAAACATTCCTGGCGAGTGGGCTTCTCCGTTTCCGTAGGACCCTTATATACATCAATAACGTAATATAACCAAACCGAACCGAACCTAACATTTCGGGGGTAATATTTGACAACATTCCTGGCGAGTTGGCCTTTACGTCTCCGCTTGACCTTCATATACATCGATAACGTAATATAACCTAACCTAACCCAACCTAACATCTCGGCGGTAATATTGACAACATTCCTGGCAAGTTGGCTTCTACGTCTCCGTTTGACCTTCATATTCATCAACAACGAAATATAACCTAACCTAAATCAACCTATCATCTCGGTGATAATATTTGACAACATTTCTGGCGAGTTGGCCTCTACGTCTCCGTGGGACCTTTATATACATCAATAACATAATATAAGCTAGCCTAACCCAATCTAACATATCGGTGCTAATATTTGACCACATTCCTGGCTTGTTGGCCTCTGCGTCTCCGTGGGACATTTATATAAGTCAATAACGTAATATAACCTAATCTAACCCAACCTAACATCTCGGCGGTAATATTTGACAACATTCCTGACGAGTTGGCTTCTCCGTCTCCGTGGGACCCTTATATACGTCAATAACGTAATATAACCAAACCTAACCCAACCTAACATGTCGGGGGTAATATTTGACAACATTCCTGACGAGTTTGCCTCTACGTCTCCGTGTAACCCTCATATACATCAATAACGTAATATAACGTATCCTAACCCAACCTATCATCTCGGCGTTAATATTTGACAACATTCCTGGCGAGTGGGCTTCTCCGTTTCCGTAGGACCCTTATATACATCAATAACGTAATATAACCAAACCGAACCCAACCTAACATGTGGGGGGTAATATTTGACAACATTCCTCGCGAGTTGGCCTCTACGTCTCCGTTTGACATTCATATACATCAATAACGTAATATAACCTAACCTAACCCTACCTAACATCTCGGCGGTAATATTTGACAACATTCCTGACGAGTTGGCTTCACCGTCTCCGTGGGACCCTTATATACATCAATAACGTAATATAACCAAACCTAACCCAACCTAACATCTCGGCGGTAATATTTGACAACATTCCTGGCGAGTTGGCCTCTACGTCTCCGTTTGACCTTCATATACATCGATAACGTAATATAACCTAACCCAACCCAACATAACATCTCGGCGGTAATATTTGACAACATTCCTGGCGAGTTGGCCTCTACGTCTCCGCTTGACCTTCATATACATCAATAACGTAATATAAGCTAACCTAACCCAACCTAACTTCTCGGCGGTAATATTTGACAACATTCCTGGCGAGTTGGCCTCTACGTCTCCGCTTGACCTTCATATACATCAATAACGTAATATAACCTAACCTAACCCAACCTATCATCTCGGCGGTAATATTTGACAACATTCCTGGCGAGTGGGCTTCTCCGTTTCCGTAGGACCCTTATATACATCAATAACGTAATATAACCAAACCGAACCCAACCTAACATTTCGGGGGTAATATTTGACAACATTCCTGGCGAGTTGGCCTCTACGTCTCCGCTTGACCTTCATATACATCAATAACGTAATATAACCTAACCTAACCCAACCTAACATCTCGGCGGTAATATTGACAACATTCCTGGCAAGTTGGATTCTACGTCTCCGTTTGACCTTCATATTCATCAACAACGAAATATAACCTAACCTAAATCAACCTATCATCTCGGCGATAATATTTGACAACATTCCTGGCGAGTTGGCCTCTACGTCTCCGTGGGACCTTTATATACATCAATAACATAATATAAGCTAGCCTAACCCAATCTAACATATTGGTGCTAATATTTGACCACATTCCTGGCTTGTTGGCCTCTGCGTCTCCGTGGGACATTTATATAAGTCAATAACGTAATATAACCTAATCTAACCCAACCTAACATCTCGGCGGTAATATTTGACAACATTCCTGACGAGTTGGCTTCTCCGTCTCCGTGGGACCCTTATATACATCAATGACGTAATATAACCAAACCTAACCCAACCTAACATGTCGGCGGTAATATTTGGCAACATTCCTGGCGAGTTGGCCTCTACGTCGCCGTTTGACCTTCATATACATCAATAACGTAATATAACCTAACCTAACCCAACCTAACATCTCGGCGGTAATATTGGACAACATTCCTGGCGAGTTGGCCTCTACGTCTCCGTTTGACCTTCATATACATCAATAACGTAATATAACCTAACCCAACCCAACCTAACGTCTCGGCGGTAATATTTGACAACATTCCTGGCGAGTTGGCCTCTACGTCTCCGTTTGACCTTCATATACATCAATAACGTAATATAACCTAACCTAACCCAACCTAACATCTCGGCGGTAATATTTGACAACATTCCTGACGAGTTGGCTTCACCGTCTTCGTGGGACCCCTATATACATCAATAACGTAATATAACCAAACATAACCCAACCTAACATGTCGGGGGTAATATTTGACAACATTCCTGGCGAGTTGGCTTCTCCGTCTCCGTGGGACCCTTATATACATCAATGACGTAATATAACCAAACCTTACCCAACCTAACATGTCGGCGGTAATATTTGGCAACATTCCTGGCGAGTTGGCATCTACGTCTCCCGGGGACCTTTATATATATCAATAACGTAATATAACCAAACCTAACCCAACCTAACATCTCGGCGGTAATATTTGACAACATTCCTGGCGAGTTGGCCTCTACGTCTCCGTTTGACCTTCATATACATCGATAACGTAATATAACCTAACCCAACCCAACATAACATCTCGGCGGTAATATTTGACAACATTCCTGGCGAGTTGGCCTCTACGTCTCCGTTTGACCTTCATATACATCGATAACGTAATATAACCAAACCTAACCCAACCTAACATCTCGGCGGTAATATTTGAAAACATTCCTGGCGAGTTGGCCTCTACGTCTCCGTTTGACCTTCATATACATCAATAACGTAATATAAGCTAACCTAACCCAACCTAACTTCTCGGCGGTAATATTTGACAACATTCCTGGCGAGTTGGCCTCTACGTCTCCGCTTGACCTTCATATACATCAATAACGTAATATAACCTAACCTAACCCAACCTATCATCTCGGCGGTAATATTTGACAACATTCCTGGCGAGTGGGCTTCTCCGTTTCCGTAGGACCCTTATATACATCAATAACGTAATATAACCAAACCGAACCCAATGTAACACCTCGGCGGTAATATTTGGCAACATTCCTGGCGAGTTGGCCTCTACGTCGCCGTTTGACCTTCATATACATCAATAACGTAATATAACCTAACCTAACCCAACCTAACATCTCGGCGGTAATATTGCACAACATTCCTGGCGAGTTGGCCTCTACGTCTCCGTTTGACCTTCATATACATCAATAACGTAATATAACCTAACCCAACCCAACCTAACGTCTCGGCGGTAATATTTGACAACATTCCTGGCGAGTTGGCCTCTACGTCTCCGTTTGACCTTCATATACATCAATAACGTAATATAACCTAACCTAACCCAACCTAACATCTCGGCGGTAATATTTGACAACATTCCTGACGAGTTGGCTTCACCGTCTTCGTGGGACCCCTATATACATCAATAACGTAATATAACCAAACATAACCCAACCTAACATCTCGGGGGTAATATTTGACAACATTCCTGGCGAGTTGGCCTCTACGTCTCCGTTTGACCTTCATATACATCGATAACGTAATATAACCTAACCCAACCCAACCTAACATCTCGGCGGTAATATTTGACAACATTCCTAACGAGTTGGCTTCTCCGTCTCCGTGGGACCCTTATATACATCAATAACGTAATATAACCAAACCTAACCCAACCTAACATGTCGGGGGTAATATTTGACAACATTCCTGACGAGTTTGCCTCTACGTCTCCGTGTAACCCTCATATACATCAATATCGTAATATAACGTAACCTAACCCAACCTGTCATCTCGGCGGTAATATTTGACAACATTCCTGGCGAGTGGGCTTCTCCGTTTCCGTAGGACCCTTATATACATCAATAACGTAATATAACGAAACCGAACCCAACCTAACATGTCGGGGGTAATATTTGACAACATTCCTGGCGAGTTGGCTTCTCCGTCTCCGTGGGACCCTTATATACATCAATGACGTAATATAACCAAACCTAACCCAACCTAACATGTCGGCGGTAATATTTGGCAACATTCCTGGCGAGTTGGCATCTACGTCTCCCGGGGACCTTTATATACATCAATAACGTAATATAACCTAACCTAACCCAACATAACATCTCGGCGGTAATATTTGAAAACATTCCTGGCGAGTTGGCCTCTACGTCTCCGTTTGACCTTCATATACATCAATAACGTAATATAACCTAACCTAACCCAGCCTAACATCTCGGCGGTAATATTTGACAACATTCCTGACGAGTTGGCTTCACCGTCTCCGTGGGACCCTTATATACATCAATAACGTAATATAACCAAACCTAACCCAACCTAACATCTCGGCGGTAATATTTGAAAACATTCCTGGCGAGTTGGCCTCTACGTCTCCGTTTGACCTTCATATACATCAATAACGTAATATAACCTAACCTAACCCAACCTAACATCTCGGCGGTAATATTGACAACATTCCTGGCAAGTTGGCTTCTACGTCTCCGTTTGACCTTCATATTCATCAACAACGAAATATAACCTAACCTAAATCAACCTATCCTCTCGGTGATAATATTTGACAACATTCCTGGCGAGTTGGCCTCTACGTCTCCGTGGGACCTTTGTATACATCAATAACATAATATAAGCTAGCCTAACCTAATCTAACATATCGGTGCTAATATTTGACCACATTCCTGGCTTGTTGGCCTCTGCGTCTCCGTGGGACATTTATATAAGTCAATAACGTAATATAACCTAATCTAACCCAACCTAACATCTCGGCGGTAATATTTGACAACATTCCTGACGAGTTGGCTTCTCCGTCTCCGTGGGACTCTTATATACGTCAATAACGTAATATAACCAAACCTAACCCAACCTAACATGTCGGGGGTAATATTTGACAACATTCCTGACGAGTTTGCCTCTACGTCTCCGTGTAACCCTCATATACATCAATAACGTAATATAACGTAACCTAACCCAACCTATCATCTCGGCGGTAATATTTGACAACATTCCTGGCGAGTGGGCTTCTCCGTTTCCGTAGGACCCTTATATACATCAATAACGTAATATAACCAAACCGAACCCAACCTAACATGTCGGGGGTAATATTTGACAACATTCCTGACGAGTTGGCTTCACCGTCTCCGTGGGACCCTTATATACGTCAATGACGTAATATAACCAAACCTAACCCAACCTAACATGTCGGCGGTAATATTTGGCAACATTCCTGGCGAGTTGGCATCTACGTCTCCCGGGGACCTTTATATACATTAATAACGTAATATAACCTAACCTAACCCAACCTAACATCTCGGCGGTAATATTTGACAACATTCCTCGCGAGTTGGCCTCTACGTCTCCGTTTGCCCTTCATATACATCAATAACGTAATATAACCTAACCTAACCCAACCTAACATCTCGGCGGTAATATTTGACAACATTCCTGACGAGTTGGCTTCACCGTCTCCGTGGGACCCTTATATACATCAATAACCTAATATAACCAAACCTAACCCAACCTAACATCTCGGCGGTAATATTTGACAACATTCCTGGCGAGTTGGCCTCTACGTCTCCGTTTGACCTTCATATACATCGATAACGTAATATAACCTAACCCAACCCAACATAACATCTCGGCGGTAATATTTGACAACATTCCTGGCGAGTTGGCCTCTACGTCTCCGTTTGACCTTCATATACATCGATAACGTAATATAACCTAACCCAACCCAACCTAACATGTCGGGGGTAATATTTGACAACATTCCTGACGAGTTGGCTTCACCGTCTCCGTGGGACCCTTATATACATCAATGACGTAATATAACCAAACCTAACCCAACCTAACATGTCGGCGGTAATATTTGGCAACATTCCTGGCGATTTGGCATCTACGTCTCCCGGGGACCTTTATATACATTAATAACGTAATATAACCTAACCTAACCCAACCTAACATCTCGGCCGTAATATTTGACAACATTCCTCGCGAGTTGGCCTCTACGTCTCCGTTTGACCTTCATATACATCAATAACGTAATATAACCTAACCTAACCCAACCTAACATCTCGGCGGTAATATTTGACAACATTCCTGACGAGTTGGCTTCACCGTCTCCGTGGGACCCTTATATATATCAATAACGTAATATAACCAAACCTAACCCAACCTAACATCTCGGCGGTAATATTTGACAACATTCCTGGCGAGTTGGCCTCTACGTCTCCGTTTGACCTTCATATACATCGATAACGTAATATAACCTAACCCAACCCAACATAACATCTCGGCGGTAATATTTGACAACATTCCTGGCGAGTTGGCCTCTACGTCTCCGTTTGTCCTTCATATACATCAATAACGTAATATAACCTAACCCAACCCAACCTAACATCTCGGCGGTAATATTTGACAACATTCCTGGCGAGTTGGCCTCTACGTCTCCGTTTGACCTTCATATACATCAATAACGTAATATAACCTAACCTAACCCAACCTAACATCTCGGCGGTAATATTTGACAACATTCCTGACGAGTTGGCTTCACCGTCTCCGTGGGACCCTTATATACATCAATAACGTAATATAACCAAACATAACCCAACCTAACATCTCGGCGGTAATATTTGACAACATTCCTGGCGAGTTGGCCTCTACGTCTCCGTTTGACCTTCATATACATCGATAACGTAATATAACCTAACCCAACCCAACCTAACATCTCGGCGGTATTATTTGACAACATTCCTAACGAGTTGGCTTCTCCGTCTCCGTGGGACCCTTATATACATCAATAACGTAATATAACCAAACCTAACCCAACCTAACATGTCGGGGGTAATATTTGACAACATTCCTGACGAGTTTGCCTCTACGTCTCCGTGTAACCCTCATATACATCAATAACGTAATATAACGTAACCTAACCTAACCTGTCATCTCGGCGGTAATATTTGACAACATTCCTGGCGAGTGGGCTTCTCCGTTTCCGTAGGAACCTTATATACATCAATAACGTAATATAACCAAACCGAACCCAACCTAACATGTCGGGGGTAATATTTGACAACATTCCTGGCGAGTTGGCCTCTACGTCTCCGTTTGACATTCATATACATCAATAACGTAATATAACCTAACCTAACCCAACCTAACATCTCGGCGGTAATATTTGACAACATTCCTGACGAGTTGGCTTCACCGTCTCCGTGGGACCCTTATATACATCAATAACGTAATATAACCAAACCTAACCCAACCTAACATCTCGGCGGTAATATTTGACAACATTCCTGGCGAGTTGGCCTCTACGTCTCCGTTTGACCTTCATATACATCGATAACGTAATATAACCTAACCCAACCCAACATAACATCTCGGCGGTAATATTTGACAACATTCCTGGCGAGTTGGCCTCTACGTCTCCGTTTGACCTTCATATACATCGATAACGTAATATAACCTAACCCAACCCAACCTAACATCTCGGCGGTATTATTTGACAACATTCCTAACGAGTTGGCTTCTCCGTCTCCGTGGGACCCTTATATACATCAATAACGTAATATAACCAAACCTAACCCAACCTAACATGTCGGGGGTAATATTTGAAAACATTCCTGGCGAGTTGGCCTCTACGTCTCCGTGGGACCCTTATATACATCAATGACGTAATATAACCAAACCTAACCCAACCTAACATGTCGGCGGTAATATTTGGCAACATTCCTGGCGAGTTGGCATCTACGTCTCCCGGGGACCTTTATATACATTAATAACGTAATATAACCTAACCCAACCCAACATAACATCTCGGCGGTAATATTTGACAACATTCCTGGCGAGTTGGCCTCTACGTCACCGTTTGACCTTCATATACATCTATAACGTAATATAACCTAATCTAACCCAACATAACATCTCGGCGGTAATATTTGAAAACATTCCTGGCGAGTTGGTATCTACGTCTCCGTTCGATCTTCATATATATCAATAACGTACTATAAGCTAACCTAACCCAACCTAACAACTCGGCGGTAATATTTTACAACATTCCTGGCGAGTTGGCATCTACGTCTCCCTGGGACCTTTATATAGATCAATAACGTAATATAACCAAACCTAACCCAACCTAACATCTCGGCGGTAATATTTGAAAACATTCCTGGCGAGTTGGCCTCTACGTCTCCGTTTGACCTTCATATACATCAATAACGTAATATAAGCTAACCTAACCCAACCTAACTTCTCGGCGGTAATATTTGACAACATTCCTGGCGAGTTGGCCTCTACGTCTCCGCTTGACCTTCATATACATCAATAACGTAATATAACCTAACCTAACCCAACCTATCATCTCGGCGGTAATATTTGACAACATTCCTGGCGAGTGGGCTTCTCCGTTTCCGTAGGACCCTTATATACATCAATAACGTAATATAACCAAACCGAACCCAACCTAACATTTCGGGGGTAATATTTGACAACATTCCTGGCGAGTTGGCCTCTACGTCTCCGCTTGACCTTCATATACATCAATAACGTAATATAACCTAACCTAACCCAACCTAACATCTCGGCGGTAATATTGACAACATTCCTGGCAAGTTGGATTCTACGTCTCCGTTTGACCTTCATATTCATCAACAACGAAATATAACCTAACCTAACCCAGCCTAACATCTCGGCGGTAATATTTGACAACATTCCTGACGAGTTGGCTTCACCGTCTCCGTGGGACCCTTATATACATCAATAACGTAATATAACCAAACCTAACCCAACCTAACATCTCGGCGGTAATATTTGAAAACATTCCTGGCGAGTTGGCCTCTACGTCTCCGTTTGACCTTCATATACATCAATAACGTAATATAAGCTAACCTAACCCAACCTAACTTCTCGGCGGTAATATTTGACAACATTCCTGGCGAGTTGGACTCTACGTCTCCGCTTGACGTTCATATACATCAATAACGTAATATAACCTAACCTAACCCAACCTATCATCTCGGCGGTAATATTTGAAAACATTCCTGGCGAGTGGGCTTCTCCGTTTCCGTAGGACCCTTATATACATCAATAACGTAATATAACCAAACCGAACCCAACCTAACATTTCGGGGGTAATATTTGACAACATTCCTGGCGAGTTGGCCTTTACGTCTCCGCTTGACCTTCATATACATCGATAACGTAATATAACCTAACCTAACCCAACCTAACATCTCGGCGGTAATATTGACAACATTCCTGGCAAGTTGGCTTCTACGTCTCCGTTTGACCTTCATATTCATCAACAACGAAATATAACCTAACCTAAATCAACCTATCCTCTCGGTGATAATATTTGACAACATTCCTGGCGAGTTGGCCTCTACGTCTCCGTGGGACATTTATATAAGTCAATAACGTAACATAACCTAATCTAACCCAACCTAACATCTCGGCGGTAATATTTGACAACATTCCTGACGAGTTGGCTTCTCCGTCTCCGTGGGACTCTTATATACGTCAATAACGTAATATAACCAAACCTAACCCAACCTAACATGTCGGGGGTAATATTTGACAACATTCCTGACGAGTTTGCCTCTACGTCTCCGTGTAACCCTCATATACATCAATAACGTAATATAACGTAACCTAACCCAACCTATCATCTCGGCGGTAATATTTGACAACATTCCTGGCGAGTGGGCTTCTCCGTTTCCGTAGGACCCTTATATACATCAATAACGTAATATAACCAAACCGAACCCAACCTAACATGTCGGGGGTAATATTTGACAACATTCCTGACGAGTTGGCTTCACCGTCTCCGTGGGACCCTTATATACGTCAATGACGTAATATAACCAAACCTAACCCAACCTAACATGTCGGCGGTAATATTTGGCAACATTCCTGGCGAGTTGGCATCTACGTCTCCCGGGGACCTTTATATACATTAATAACGTAATATAACCTAACCTAACCCAACCTAACATCTCGGCGGTAATATTTGACAACATTCCTCGCGAGTTGGCCTCTACGTCTCCGTTTGCCCTTCATATACATCAATAACGTAATATAACCTAACCTAACCCAACCTAACATCTCGGCGGTAATATTTGACAACATTCCTGACGAGTTGGCTTCACCGTCTCCGTGGGACCCTTATATACATCAATAACGTAATATAACCAAACCTAACCCAACCTAACATCTCGGCGGTAATATTTGACAACATTCCTGGCGAGTTGGCCTCTACGTCTCCGTTTGACCTTCATATACATCGATAACGTAATATAACCTAACCCAACCCAACATAACATCTCGGCGGTAATATTTGACAACATTCCTGGCGAGTTGGCCTCTACGTCTCCGTTTGACCTTCATATACATCGATAACGTAATATAACCTAACCCAACCCAACCTAACATGTCGGGGGTAATATTTGACAACATTCCTGACGAGTTGGCTTCACCGTCTCCGTGGGACCCTTATATACATCAATGACGTAATATAACCAAACCTAACCCAACCTAACATGTCGGCGGTAATATTTGGCAACATTCCTGGCGATTTGGCATCTACGTCTCCCGGGGACCTTTATATACATTAATAACGTAATATAACCTAACCTAACCCAACCTAACATCTCGGCCGTAATATTTGACAACATTCCTCGCGAGTTGGCCTCTACGTCTCCGTTTGACCTTCATATACATCAATAACGTAATATAACCTAACCTAACCCAACCTAACATCTCGGCGGTAATATTTGACAACATTCCTGACGAGTTGGCTTCACCGTCTCCGTGGGACCCTTATATACATCAATGACGTAATATAACCAAACCTAACCCAACCTAACATGTCGGCGGTAATATTTGGCAACATTCCTGGCGATTTGGCATCTACGTCTCCCGGGGACCTTTATATACATTAATAACGTAATATAACCTAACCTAACCCAACCTAACATCTCGGCCGTAATATTTGACAACATTCCTCGCGAGTTGGCCTCTACGTCTCCGTTTGACCTTCATATACATCAATAACGTAATATAACCTAACCCAACCCAACCTAACATCTCGGCGGTATTATTTGACAACATTCCTAACGAGTTGGCTTCTCCGTCTCCGTGGGACCCTTATATACATCAATAACGTAATATAACCAAACCTAACCCAACCTAACATGTCTGGGGTAATATTTGACAACATTCCTGACGAGTTTGCCTCTACGTCTCCGTGTAACCCTCATATACATCAATAACGTAATATAACGTAACCTAACCTAACCTGTCATCTCGGCGGTAATATTTGACAACATTCCTGGCGAGTGGGCTTCTCCGTTTCCGTAGGAACCTTATATACATCAATAACGTAATATAACCAAACCGAACCCAACCTAACATGTCGGGGGTAATATTTGACAACATTCCTGGCGAGTTGGCCTCTACGTCTCCGTTTGACATTCATATACATCAATAACGTAATATAACCTAACCTAACCCAACCTAACATCTCGGCGGTAATATTTGACAACATTCCTGACGAGTTGGCTTCACCGTCTCCGTGGGACCCTTATATACATCAATAACGTAATATAACCAAACCTAACCCAACCTAACATCTCGGCGGTAATATTTGACAACATTCCTGGCGAGTTGGCCTCTACGTCTCCGTTTGACCTTCATATACATCGATAACGTAATATAACCTAACCCAACCCAACATAACATCTCGGCGGTAATATTTGACAACATTCCTGGCGAGTTGGCCTCTACGTCTCCGTTTGACCTTCATATACATCGATAACGTAATATAACCTAACCCAACCCAACCTAACATCTCGGCGGTATTATTTGACAACATTCCTAACGAGTTGGCTTCTCCGTCTCCGTGGGACCCTTATATACATCAATAACGTAATATAACCAAACCTAACCCAACCTAACATGTCGGGGGTAATATTTGAAAACATTCCTGGCGAGTTGGCCTCTACGTCTCCGTGGGACCCTTATATACATCAATGACGTAATATAACCAAACCTAACCCAACCTAACATGTCGGCGGTAATATTTGGCAACATTCCTGGCGAGTTGGCATCTACGTCTCCCGGGGACCTTTATATACATTAATAACGTAATATAACCTAACCCAACCCAACATAACATCTCGGCGGTAATATTTGACAACATTCCTGGCGAGTTGGCCTCTACGTCACCGTTTGACCTTCATATACATCTATAACGTAATATAACCTAATCTAACCCAACATAACATCTCGGCGGTAATATTTGAAAACATTCCTGGCGAGTTGGTATCTACGTCTCCGTTCGATCTTCATATATATCAATAACGTACTATAAGCTAACCTAACCCAACCTAACAACTCGGCGGTAATATTTTACAACATTCCTGGCGAGTTGGCATCTACGTCTCCCTGGGACCTTTATATAGATCAATAACGTAATATAACCAAACCTAACCCAACCTAACATCTCGGCGGTAATATTGACAACATTCCTGGCAAGTTGGATTCTACGTCTCCGTTTGACCTTCATATTCATCAACAACGAAATATAACCTAACCTAACCCAGCCTAACATCTCGGCGGTAATATTTGACAACATTCCTGACGAGTTGGCTTCACCGTCTCCGTGGGACCCTTATATACATCAATAACGTAATATAACCAAACCTAACCCAACCTAACATCTCGGCGGTAATATTTGAAAACATTCCTGGCGAGTTGGCCTCTACGTCTCCGTTTGACCTTCATATACATCAATAACGTAATATAAGCTAACCTAACGCAACCTAACTTCTCGGCGGTAATATTTGACAACATTCCTGGCGAGTTGGACTCTACGTCTCCGCTTGACGTTCATATACATCAATAACGTAATATAACCTAACCTAACCCAACCTATCATCTCGGCGGTAATATTTGAAAACATTCCTGGCGAGTGGGCTTCTCCGTTTCCGTAGGACCCTTATATACATCAATAACGTAATATAACCAAACCGAACCCAACCTAACATTTCGGGGGTAATATTTGACAACATTCCTGGCGAGTTGGCCTTTACGTCTCCGCTTGACCTTCATATACATCGATAACGTAATATAACCTAACCTAACCCAACCTAACATCTCGGCGGTAATATTTGACAACATTCCTGACGAGTTGGCTTCTCCGTCTCCGTGGGACTCTTATATACGTCAATAACGTAATATAACCAAACCTAACCCAACCTAACATGTCGGGGGTAATATTTGACAACATTCCTGACGAGTTTGCCTCTACGTCTCCGTGTAACCCTCATATACATCAATAACGTAATATAACGTAACCTAACCCAACCTATCATCTCGGCGGTAATATTTGACAACATTCCTGGCGAGTGGGCTTCTCCGTTTCCGTAGGACCCTTATATACATCAATAACGTAATATAACCAAACCGAACCCAACCTAACATGTCGGGGGTAATATTTGACAACATTCCTGACGAGTTGGCTTCACCGTCTCCGTGGGACCCTTATATACGTCAATGACGTAATATAACCAAACCTAACCCAACCTAACATGTCGGCGGTAATATTTGGCAACATTCCTGGCGAGTTGGCATCTACGTCTCCCGGGGACCTTTATATACATTAATAACGTAATATAACCTAACCTAACCCAACCTAACATCTCGGCGGTAATATTTGACAACATTCCTCGCGAGTTGGCCTCTACGTCTCCGTTTGCCCTTCATATACATCAATAACGTAATATAACCTAACCTAACCCAACCTAACATCTCGGCGGTAATATTTGACAACATTCCTGACGAGTTGGCTTCACCGTCTCCGTGGGACCCTTATATACATCAATAACGTAATATAACCAAACCTAACCCAACCTAACATCTCGGCGGTAATATTTGACAACATTCCTGGCGAGTTGGCCTCTACGTCTCCGTTTGACCTTCATATACATCGATAACGTAATATAACCTAACCCAACCCAACATAACATCTCGGCGGTAATATTTGACAACATTCCTGGCGAGTTGGCCTCTACGTCTCCGTTTGACCTTCATATACATCGATAACGTAATATAACCTAACCCAACCCAACCTAACATGTCGGGGGTAATATTTGACAACATTCCTGACGAGTTGGCTTCACCGTCTCCGTGGGACCCTTATATACATCAATGACGTAATATAACCAAACCTAACCCAACCTAACATGTCGGCGGTAATATTTGGCAACATTCCTGGCGATTTGGCATCTACGTCTCCCGGGGACCTTTATATACATTAATAACGTAATATAACCTAACCTAACCCAACCTAACATCTCGGCCGTAATATTTGACAACATTCCTCGCGAGTTGGCCTCTACGTCTCCGTTTGACCTTCATATACATCAATAACGTAATATAACCTAACCTAACCCAACCTAACATCTCGGCGGTAATATTTGACAACATTCCTGACGAGTTGGCTTCACCGTCTCCGTGGGACCCTTATATACATCAATGACGTAATATAACCAAACCTAACCCAACCTAACATGTCGGCGGTAATATTTGGCAACATTCCTGGCGATTTGGCATCTACGTCTCCCGGGGACCTTTATATACATTAATAACGTAATATAACCTAACCTAACCCAACCTAACATCTCGGCCGTAATATTTGACAACATTCCTCGCGAGTTGGCCTCTACGTCTCCGTTTGACCTTCATATACATCAATAACGTAATATAACCTAACCTAACCCAACCTAACATCTCGGCGGTAATATTTGACAACATTCCTGACGAGTTGGCTTCACCGTCTCCGTGGGACCCTTATATACATCAATAACGTAATATAACCAAACCTAACCCAACCTAACATCTCGGCGGTAATATTTGACAACATTCCTGGCGAGTTGGCCTCTACGTCTCCGTTTGACCTTCATATACATCGATAACGTAATATAACCTAACCCAACCCAACATAACATCTCGGCGGTAATATTTGACAACATTCCTGGCGAGTTGGCCTCTACGTCTCCGTTTGACCTTCATATACATCAATAACGTAATATAACCTAACCCAACCCAACCTAACATCTCGGCGGTAATATTTGACAACATTCCTGGCGAGTTGGCCTCTACGTCTCCGTTTGACCTTCATATACATCAATAACGTAATATAACCTAACCTAACCCAACCTAACATCTCGGCGGTAATATTTGACAACATTCCTGACGAGTTGGCTTCACCGTCTCCGTGGGACCCTTATATACATCAATAACGTAATATAACCAAACATAACCCAACCTAACATCTCGGCGGTAATATTTGACAACATTCCTGGCGAGTTGGCCTCTACGTCTCCGTTTGACCTTCATATACATCGATAACGTAATATAACCTAACCCAACCCAACCTAACATCTCGGCGGTATTATTTGACAACATTCCTAACGAGTTGGCTTCTCCGTCTCCGTGGGACCCTTATATACATCAATAACGTAATATAACCAAACCTAACCCAACCTAACATGTCGGGGGTAATATTTGACAACATTCCTGACGAGTTTGCCTCTACGTCTCCGTGTAACCCTCATATACATCAATAACGTAATATAACGTAACCTAACCTAACCTGTCATCTCGGCGGTAATATTTGACAACATTCCTGGCGAGTGGGCTTCTCCGTTTCCGTAGGAACCTTATATACATCAATAACGTAATATAACCAAACCGAACCCAACCTAACATGTCGGGGGTAATATTTGACAACATTCCTGGCGAGTTGGCCTCTACGTCTCCGTTTGACATTCATATACATCAATAACGTAATATAACCTAACCTAACCCAACCTAACATCTCGGCGGTAATATTTGACAACATTCCTGACGAGTTGGCTTCACCGTCTCCGTGGGACCCTTATATACATCAATAACGTAATATAACCAAACCTAACCCAACCTAACATCTCGGCGGTAATATTTGACAACATTCCTGGCGAGTTGGCCTCTACGTCTCCGTTTGACCTTCATATACATCGATAACGTAATATAACCTAACCCAACCCAACATAACATCTCGGCGGTAATATTTGACAACATTCCTGGCGAGTTGGCCTCTACGTCTCCGTTTGACCTTCATATACATCGATAACGTAATATAACCTAACCCAACCCAACCTAACATCTCGGCGGTATTATTTGACAACATTCCTAACGAGTTGGCTTCTCCGTCTCCGTGGGACCCTTATATACATCAATAACGTAATATAACCAAACCTAACCCAACCTAACATGTCGGGGGTAATATTTGAAAACATTCCTGGCGAGTTGGCCTCTACGTCTCCGTGGGACCCTTATATACATCAATGACGTAATATAACCAAACCTAACCCAACCTAACATGTCGGCGGTAATATTTGGCAACATTCCTGGCGAGTTGGCATCTACGTCTCCCGGGGACCTTTATATACATTAATAACGTAATATAACCTAACCCAACCCAACATAACATCTCGGCGGTAATATTTGACAACATTCCTGGCGAGTTGGCCTCTACGTCACCGTTTGACCTTCATATACATCTATAACGTAATATAACCTAATCTAACGCAACATAACATCTCGGCGGTAATATTTGAAAACATTCCTGGCGAGTTGGTATCTACGTCTCCGTTCGATCTTCATATATATCAATAACGTACTATAAGCTAACCTAACCCAACCTAACAACTCGGCGGTAATATTTTACAACATTCCTGGCGAGTTGGCATCTACGTCTCCCTGGGACCTTTATATAGATCAATAACGTAATATAACCAAACCTAACCCAACCTAACATCTCGGCGGTAATATTTGAAAACATTCCTGGCGAGTTGGCCTCTACGTCTCCGTTTGACCTTCATATACATCAATAACGTAATATAAGCTAACCTAACCCAACCTAACTTCTCGGCGGTAATATTTGACAACATTCCTGGCGAGTTGGCCTCTACGTCTCCGCTTGACCTTCATATACATCAATAACGTAATATAACCTAACCTAACCCAACCTATCATCTCGGCGGTAATATTTGACAACATTCCTGGCGAGTGGGCTTCTCCGTTTCCGTAGGACCCTTATATACATCAATAACGTAATATAACCAAACCGAACCCAACCTAACATTTCGGGGGTAATATTTGACAACATTCCTGGCGAGTTGGCCTCTACGTCTCCGCTTGACCTTCATATACATCAATAACGTAATATAACCTAACCTAACCCAACCTAACATCTCGGCGGTAATATTGACAACATTCCTGGCAAGTTGGATTCTACGTCTCCGTTTGACCTTCATATTCATCAACAACGAAATATAACCTAACCTAACCCAGCCTAACATCTCGGCGGTAATATTTGACAACATTCCTGACGAGTTGGCTTCACCGTCTCCGTGGGACCCTTATATACATCAATAACGTAATATAACCAAACCTAACCCAACCTAACATCTCGGCGGTAATATTTGAAAACATTCCTGGCGAGTTGGCCTCTACGTCTCCGTTTGACCTTCATATACATCAATAACGTAATATAAGCTAACCTAACCCAACCTAACTTCTCGGCGGTAATATTTGACAACATTCCTGGCGAGCTGGACTCTACGTCTCCGCTTGACGTTCATATACATCAATAACGTAATATAACCTAACCTAACCCAACCTATCATCTCGGCGGTAATATTTGAAAACATTCCTGGCGAGTGGGCTTCTCCGTTTCCGTAGGACCCTTATATACATCAATAACGTAATATAACCAAACCGAACCCAACCTAACATTTCGGGGGTAATATTTGACAACATTCCTGGCGAGTTGGCCTTTACGTCTCCGCTTGACCTTCATATACATCGATAACGTAATATAACCTAACCTAACCCAACCTAACATCTCGGCGGTAATATTGACAACATTCCTGGCAAGTTGGCTTCTACGTCTCCGTTTGACCTTCATATTCATCAACAACGAAATATAACCTAACCTAAATCAACCTATCCTCTCGGTGATAATATTTGACAACATTCCTGGCGAGTTGGCCTCTACGTCTCCGTGGGACATTTATATAAGTCAATAACGTAACATAACCTAATCTAACCCAACCTAACATCTCGGCGGTAATATTTGACAACATTCCTGACGAGTTGGCTTCTCCGTCTCCGTGGGACTCTTATATACGTCAATAACGTAATATAACCAAACCTAACCCAACCTAACATGTCGGGGGTAATATTTGACAACATTCCTGACGAGTTTGCCTCTACGTCTCCGTGTAACCCTCATATACATCAATAACGTAATATAACGTAACCTAACCCAACCTATCATCTCGGCGGTAATATTTGACAACATTCCTGGCGAGTGGGCTTCTCCGTTTCCGTAGGACCCTTATATACATCAATAACGTAATATAACCAAACCGAACCCAACCTAACATGTCGGGGGTAATATTTGACAACATTCCTGACGAGTTGGCTTCCCCGTCTCCGTGGGACCCTTATATACGTCAATGACGTAATATAACCAAACCTAACCCAACCTAACATGTCGGCGGTAATATTTGGCAACATTCCTGGCGAGTTGGCATCTACGTCTCCCGGGGACCTTTATATACATTAATAACGTAATATAACCTAACCTAACCCAACCTAACATCTCGGCGGTAATATTTGACAACATTCCTCGCGAGTTGGCCTCTACGTCTCCGTTTGCCCTTCATATACATCAATAACGTAATATAACCTAACCTAACCCAACCTAACATCTCGGCGGTAATATTTGACAACATTCCTGACGAGTTGGCTTCACCGTCTCCGTGGGACCCTTATATACATCAATAACGTAATATAACCAAACCTAACCCAACCTAACATCTCGGCGGTAATATTTGACAACATTCCTGGCGAGTTGGCCTCTACGTCTCCGTTTGACCTTCATATACATCGATAACGTAATATAACCTAACCCAACCCAACATAACATCTCGGCGGTAATATTTGACAACATTCCTGGCGAGTTGGCCTCTACGTCTCCGTTTGACCTTCATATACATCGATAACGTAATATAACCTAACCCAACCCAACCTAACATGTCGGGGGTAATATTTGACAACATTCCTGACGAGTTGGCTTCACCGTCTCCGTGGGACCCTTATATACATCAATGACGTAATATAACCAAACCTAACCCAACCTAACATGTCGGCGGTAATATTTGGCAACATTCCTGGCGATTTGGCATCTACGTCTCCCGGGGACCTTTATATACATTAATAACGTAATATAACCTAACCTAACCCAACCTAACATCTCGGCCGTAATATTTGACAACATTCCTCGCGAGTTGGCCTCTACGTCTCCGTTTGACCTTCATATACATCAATAACGTAATATAACCTAACCTAACCCAACCTAACATCTCGGCGGTAATATTTGACAACATTCCTGACGAGTTGGCTTCACCGTCTCCGTGGGACCCTTATATACATCAATAACGTAATATAACCAAACCTAACCCAACCTAACATCTCGGCGGTAATATTTGACAACATTCCTGGCGAGTTGGCCTCTACGTCTCCGTTTGACCTTCATATACATCGATAACGTAATATAACCTAACCCAACCCAACATAACATCTCGGCGGTAATATTTGACAACATTCCTGGCGAGTTGGCCTCTACGTCTCCGTTTGACCTTCATATACATCAATAACGTAATATAACCTAACCCAACCCAACCTAACATCTCGGCGGTAATATTTGACAACATTCCTGGCGAGTTGGCCTCTACGTCTCCGTTTGACCTTCATATACATCAATAACGTAATATAACCTAACCTAACCCAACCTAACATCTCGGCGGTAATATTTGACAACATTCCTGACGAGTTGGCTTCACCGTCTCCGTGGGACCCTTATATACATCAATAACGTAATATAACCAAACATAACCCAACCTAACATCTCGGCGGTAATATTTGACAACATTCCTGGCGAGTTGGCCTCTACGTCTCCGTTTGACCTTCATATACATCGATAACGTAATATAACCTAACCCAACCCAACCTAACATCTCGGCGGTATTATTTGACAACATTCCTAACGAGTTCGCTTCTCCGTCTCCGTGGGACCCTTATATACATCAATAACGTAATATAACCAAACCTAACCCAACCTAACATGTCGGGGGTAATATTTGACAACATTCCTGACGAGTTTGCCTCTACGTCTCCGTGTAACCCTCATATACATCAATAACGTAATATAACGTAACCTAACCTAACCTGTCATCTCGGCGGTAATATTTGACAACATTCCTGGCGAGTTGGCTTCTACGTCTCCGTTTGACCTTCATTTTCATCAAGAATGAAATATAACCTAACCTAAACCAATCTATCATCTCGGCGATAATATTTGACAACATTCCTGGCGAGTTGGCCTCTACGTCTCCGTTTGACCTTCATATACATCAATAACGTAATATAACCTAACCTAACCCAGCCTAACATCTCGGCGGTAATATTTGACAACATTCCTGACGAGTTGGCTTCACCGTCTCCGTGGGACCCTTATATACATCAATAACGTAATATAACCAAACCTAACCCAACCTAACATCTCGGCGGTAATATTTGAAAACATTCCTGGCGAGTTGGCCTCTACGTCTCCGTTTGACCTTCATATACATCAATAACGTAATATAAGCTAACCTAACCCAACCTAACTTCTCGGCGGTAATATTTGACAACATTCCTGGCGAGTTGGACTCTACGTCTCCGCTTGACGTTCATATACATCAATAACGTAATATAACCTAACCTAACCGAACCTATCATCTCGGCGGTAATATTTGAAAACATTCCTTGCGAGTGGGCTTCTCCGTTTCCGTAGGACCCTTATATACATCAATAACGTAATATAACCAAACCGAACCCAACCTAACATTTCGGGGGTAATATTTGACAACATTCCTGGCGAGTTGGCCTTTACGTCTCCGCTTGACCTTCATATACATCGATAACGTAATATAACCTAACCTAACCCAACCTAACATCTCGGCGGTAATATTGACAACATTCCTGGCAAGTTGGCTTATACGTCTCCGTTTGACCTTCATATTCATCAACAACGAAATATAACCTAACCTAAATCAACCTATCATCTCGGCGATAATATTTGACAACATTCCTGGCGAGTTGGCCTCTACGTCTCCGTGGGACCTTTATATACATCAATAACATAATATAAGCTAGCCTAACCCAATCTAACATATCGGTGCTAATATTTGACCACATTCCTGGCTTGTTGGCCTCTGCGTCTCCGTGGGACATTTATATAAGTCAATAACGTAATATAACCTAATCTAACCCAACCTAACATCTCGGCGGTAATATTTGACAACATTCCTGACGAGTTGGCTTCTCCGTCTCCGTGGGACCCTTATATACGTCAATAACGTAATATAACCAAACCGAACCCAACCTAACATGTCGGAGGTAATATTTGACAACATTCCTGACGAGTTGGCTTCACCGTCTCCGTGGGACCCTTATATACATCAATGACGTAATATAACCAAACCTAACCCAACCTAACATGTCGGCGGTAATATTTGGCAACATTCCTGGCGAGTTGGCCTCTACGTCTCCGTTTGACCTTCATATACATCGATAACGTAATATAACCTAACCCAACCCAACGTAACATCTCGGCGGTAATATTTGACAACATTCCTGGCGAGTTGGCCTCTACGTCTCCGTTTGACCTTCATATACATCGATAACGTAATATAACCTAACCCAACCCAACCTAACATCTCGGCGGTATTATTTGACAACATTCCTAACGAGTTGGCTTCTCCGTCTCCGTGGGACCCTTATATACATCAATAACGTAATATAACCAAACCTAACCCAACCTAACATGTCGGGGGTAATATTTGAAAACATTCCTGGCGAGTTGGTCTCTACGTCTCCGTTTGACCTTCATATACATCAATAACGTAATATAACCTAACCTAACCCAACCTAACATCTCGGCGGTAATATTTGACAACATTCCTGACGAGTTGGCTTCACCGTCTCCGTGGGACCCTTATATACATCAATAACGTAATATAACCAAACATAACCCAACCTAACACGTCGGGGGTAATATTTGACAACATTCCTGGCGAGTTGGCTTCTCCGTCTCCGTGGGACCCTTATATACATCAATGACGTAATATAACCAAACCTAACCCAACCTAACATGTCGGCGGTAATATTTGGCAACATTCCTGGCGAGTTGGCATCTACGTCTCCCGGGGACCTTTATATACATTAATAACGTAATATAACCTAACCCAACCCAACATAACATCTCGGCGGTAATATTTGACAACATTCCTGGCGAGTTGGCCTCTACGTCACCGTTTGACCTTCATATACATCTATAACGTAATATAACCTAATCTAACCCAACATAACATCTCGGCGGTAATATTTGAAAACATTCCTGGCGAGTTGGTATCTACGTCTCCGTTCGATCTTCATATATATCAATAACGTAATATAAGCTAACCTAACCCAACCTAACATCTCGGCGGTAATATTTTACAACATTCCTGGCGAGTTGGCATCTACGTCTCCCTGGGACCTTTATATACATCAATAACGTAATATAACCTAACCTAACCCAACCTAACATCTCGGCGGTAATTTTGACAACATTCCTGGCGAGTTGGCTTCTACGTCTCCGTTTGAGCTTCATATTCATCAACAATGAAATATAACCTAACCTAAACCAATCTATCATCTCGGCGATAATATTTGACAACATTCCTGGCGAGTTGGCCTCTACGTCTCCGTTTGACCTTCATATACATCAATAACGTAATATAACCGAACCTAACCCAGCCTAACATCTCGGCGGTAATATTTGACAACATTCCTGACGAGTTGGCTTCACCGTCTCCGTGGGACCCTTATATACATCAATAACGTAATATAACCAAACCTAACCCAACCTAACATTTCGGGGGTAATATTTGACAACATTCCTGGCGAGTTGGCCTTTACGTCTCCGCTTGACCTTCATATACATCGATAACGTAATATAACCTAACCTAACCCAACCTAACATCTCGGCGGTAATATTGACAACATTCCTGGCAAGTTGGCTTATACGTCTCCGTTTGACCTTCATATTCATCAACAACGAAATATAACCTAACCTAAATCAACCTATCATTTCGGCGATAATATTTGACAACATTCCTGGCGAGTTGGCCTCTACGTCTCCGTGGGACCTTTATATACATCAATAACATAATATAAGCTAGCCTAACCCAATCTAACATATCGGTGCTAATATTTGACCACATTCCTGGCTTGTTGGCCTCTGCGTCTCCGTGGGACATTTATATAAGTCAATAACGTAATATAACCTAATCTAACCCAACCTAACATCTCGGCGGTAATATTTGACAACATTCCTGACGCGTTGGCTTCTCCGTCTCCGTGGGACCCTTATATACGTCAATAACGTAATATAACCAAACCGAACCCAACCTAACATGTCGGGGGTAATATTTGACAACATTCCTGACGAGTTGGCTTCACCGTCTCCGTGGGACCCTTATATACATCAATGACGTAATATAACCAAACCTAACCCAACCTAACATGTCGGCGGTAATATTTGGCAACATTCCTGGCGAGTTGGCCTCTACGTCTCCGTTTGACCTTCATATACATCGATAACGTAATATAACCTAACCCAACCCAACGTAACATCTCGGCGGTAATATTTGACAACATTCCTGGCGAGTTGGCCTCTACGTCTCCGTTTGACCTTCATATACATCGATAACGTAATATAACCTAACCCAACCCAACCTAACATCTCGGCGGTATTATTTGACAACATTCCTAACGAGTTGGCTTCTCCGTCTCCGTGGGACCCTTATATACATCAATAACGTAATATAACCAAACCTAACCCAACCTAACATGTCGGGGGTAATATTTGAAAACATTCCTGGCGAGTTGGCCTCTACGTCTCCGTTTGACCTTCATATACATCAATAACGTAATATAACCTAACCTAACCCAACCTAACATCTCGGCGGTAATATTTGACAACATTCCTGACGAGTTGGCTTCACCGTCTCCGTGGGACCCTTATATACATCAATAACGTAATATAACCAAACATAACCCAACCTAACACGTCGGGGGTAATATTTGACAACATTCCTGGCGAGTTGGCCTCTACGTCTCCGTTTGACCTTCATATACATCAATAACGTAATATAACCTAACCTAACCCAGCCTAACATCTCGGCGGTAATATTTGACATCATTCCTGACGAGTTGGCTTCACCGTCTCCGTGGGACCCTTATATACATCAATAACGTAATATAACCAAACCTAACCCAACCTAACATCTCGGCGGTAATATTTGAAAACATTCCTGGCGAGTTGGCCTCTACGTCTCCGTTTGACCTTCATATACATCAATAACGTAATATAAGCTAACCTAACCCAACCTAACTTCTCGCCGGTAATATTTGACAACATTCCTGACGAGTTGGCTTCACCGTCTCCGTGGGACCCTTATATACATCAATAACGTAATATAACCAAACATAACCCAACCTAACATCTCGGCGGTAATATTTGACAACATTCCTGGCGAGTTGGCCTCTACGTCTCCGTTTGACCTTCATATACATCGATAACGTAATATAACCTAACCCAACCCAACCTAACATCTCGGCGGTATTATTTGACAACATTCCTAACGAGTTGGCTTCTCCGTCTCCGTGGGACCCTTATATACATCAATAACGTAATATAACCAAACCTAACCCAACCTAACATGTCGGGGGTAATATTGGACAACATTCCTGACGAGTTTGCCTCTACGTCTCCGTGTAACCCTCATATACATCAATAACGTAATATAACGTAACCTAACCTAACCTGTCATCTCGGCGGTAATATTTGACAACATTCCTGGCGAGTGGGCTTCTCCGTTTCCGTAGGACCCTTATATACATCAATAACGTAATATAACCAAACCGAACCCAACCTAACATGTCGGGGGTAATATTTGACAACATTCCTGACGAGTTGGCTTCACCGTCTCCGTGGGACCCTTATATACATCAATAACGTAATATAACCAAACCTAACCCAACCTAACATCTCGGCGGTAATATTTGAAAACATTCCTGGCGAGTTGGCCTCTGCGTCTCCGTTTGACCTTCATATACATCAATAACGTAATATAAGCTAACCTAACCCAACCTAACTTCTCGGCGGTAATATTTGACAACATTCCTGGCGAGTTGGCCTCTACGTCTTCGCTTGACCTTCATATACATCAATAACGTAATATAACCTAACCTAACCCAACCTATCATCTCGGCGGTAATATTTGACAACATTCCTGGCGAGTGGGCTTCTCCGTTTCCGTAGGACCCTTATATACATCAATAACGTAATATAACCAAACCGAACCCAACCTAACATGTCGGGGGTAATATTTGACAACATTCCTGACGAGTTGGCTTCACCGTCTCCGTGGGACCCTTATATAGATCAATAACGTAATATAACCAAACCTAACCCAACCTAACATCTCGGCGGTAATATTTGAAAACATTCCTGGCGAGTTGGCCTCTACGTCTCCGTTTGACCTTCATATACATCAATAACGTAATATAACCTAACCTAACCCAACCTAACATCTCGGCGGTAATATTTGACAACATTCCTGATGAGTTGGCTTCACCGTCTCCGTGGGACCCTTATATACATCAATAACGTAATATAACCAAACCTAACCCAACCTAACATCTCGGCGGTAATATTTGACATCATTCCTGGCGAGTTGGCCTCTACGTCTCCGTTTGACCTTCATATACATCGATAACGTAATATAACCTAACCCAACCCAACATAACATCTCGGCGGTAATATTTGACAACATTCCTGCTGAGTTGGCCTCTACGTCACCGTTTGACCTTCATATACATCTATAACGTAATATAACCTAATCTAACCCAACATAACATCTCGGCGGTAATATTTGAAAACATTCCTGGCGAGTTGGTATCTACGTCTCCGTTCGATCTTCATATATATCAATAACGTAATATAAGCTAACCTAACCCAACCTAACATCTCGG
Organism: Xylocopa violacea; assembly: GCA_963969225.1. Lineage (NCBI taxonomy): Eukaryota > Metazoa > Arthropoda > Insecta > Hymenoptera > Apidae > Xylocopa > Xylocopa violacea. Next base: position 2,683,757 of record CAXAJV010000836.1, on the reverse strand, counting down.
CGGTAATATTTTACAACATTCCTGGCGAGTTGGCATCTACGTCTCCCTGGGACCTTTATATACATCAATAACGTAATATAACCTAACCTAACCCAACCTAACATCTCGGCGGTAATTTTGACATCATTCCTGGCGAGTTGGCTTCTACGTCTCCGTTTGACCTTCATTTTCATCAAGAATGAAATATAACCTAACCTAAACCAATCTATCATCTCGGCGATAATATTTGACAACATTCCTGGCGAGTTGGCCTCTACGTCTCCGTTTGACCTTCATATACATCAATAACGTAATATAACCTAACCTAACCCAGCCTAACATCTCGGCGGTAATATTTGACAACATTCCTGACGAGTTGGCTTCACCGTCTCCGTGGGACCCTTATATACATCAATAACGTAATATAACCAAACCTAACCTAACCTAACATCTCAGCGGTAATATTTGAAAACATTCCTGGCGAGTTGGCCTCTACGTCTCCGTTTGACCTTCATATACATCAATAACGTAATATAAGCTAACCTAACCCAACCTAACTTCTCGGCGGTAATATTTGACAACATTCCTGGCGAGTTGGACTCTACGTCTCCGCTTGACGTTCATATACATCAATAACGTAATATAACCTAACCTAACCCAACCTAACATCTCGGCGGTAATATTTGACAACATTCCTGGCGAGTTGGCCTCTACGTCTCCGTTTGACCTTCATATACATCAATAACGTAATATAACCTAACCTAACCCAACCTAACATCTCGGCGGTAATATTTGACAACATTCCTGATGAGTTGGCTTCACCGTCTCCGTGGGACCCTTATATACATCAATAACGTAATATAACCAAACCTAACCCAACCTAACATCTCGGCGGTAATATTTGACATCATTCCTGGCGAGTTGGCCTCTACGTCTCCGTTTGACCTTCATATACATCGATAACGTAATATAACCTAACCCAACCCAACATAACATCTCGGCGGTAATATTTGACAACATTCCTGCTGAGTTGGCCTCTACGTCACCGTTTGACCTTCATATACATCTATAACGTAATATAACCTAATCTAACCCAACATAACATCTCGGCGGTAATATTTGAAAACATTCCTGGCGAGTTGGTATCTACGTCTCCGTTCGATCTTCATATATATCAATAACGTAATATAAGCTAACCTAACCCAACCTAACATCTCGGCGGTAATATTTTACAACATTCCTGGCGAGTTGGCATCTACGTCTCCCTGGGACCTTTATATACATCAATAACGTAATATAACCTAACCTAACCCAACCTAACATCTCGGCGGTAATTTTGACATCATTCCTGGCGAGTTGGCTTCTACGTCTCCGTTTGACCTTCATTTTCATCAAGAATGAAATATAACCTAACCTAAACCAATCTATCATCTCGGCGATAATATTTGACAACATTCCTGGCGAGTTGGCCTCTACGTCTCCGTTTGACCTTCATATACATCAATAACGTAATATAACCTAACCTAACCCAGCCTAACATCTCGGCGGTAATATTTGACAACATTCCTGACGAGTTGGCTTCACCGTCTCCGTGGGACCCTTATATACATCAATAACGTAATATAACCAAACCTAACCTAACCTAACATCTCGGCGGTAATATTTGAAAACATTCCTGGCGAGTTGGCCTCTACGTCTCCGTTTGACCTTCATATACATCAATAACGTAATATAAGCTAACCTAACCCAACCTAACTTCTCGGCGGTAATATTTGACAACATTCCTGGCGAGTTGGACTCTACGTCTCCGCTTGACGTTCATATACATCAATAACGTAATATAACCTAACCTAACCCAACCTATCATCTCGGCGGTAATATTTGAAAACATTCCTGGCGAGTGGGCTTCTCCGTTTCCGTAGGACCCTTATATACATCAATGACGTAATATAACCAAACCTAACCCAACCTAACATGTCGGCGGTAATATTTGGCAACATTCCTGGCGAGTTGGCCTCTACGTCTCCGTTTGACCTTCATATACATCGATAACGTAATATAACCTAACCCAACCCAACATAACATCTCGGCGGTAATATTTGACAACATTCCTGGCGAGTTGGCCTCTACGTCTCCGTTTAACCTTCATATACATCGATAACGTAATATAACCTAACCCAACCCAACCTAACATCTCGGCGGTATTATTTGACAACATTCCTAACGAGTTGGCTTCTCCGTCTACGTGGGACCCTTATATACATCAATAACGTAATATAACCAAACCTAACCCAACCTAACATGTCGGGGGTAATATTTGAAAACATTCCTGGCGAGTTGGCCTCTACGTCTCCGTTTGACCTTCATATACATCAATAACGTAATATAACCTAACCTAACCCAACCTAACATCTCGGCGGTAATATTTGACAACATTCCTGACGAGTTGGCTTCACCGTCTCCGTGGGACCCTTATATACATCAATAACGTAATATAACCAAACATAACCCAACCTAACACGTCGGGGGTAATATTTGACAACATTCCTGGCGAGTTGGCTTCTCCGTCTCCGTGGGACCCTTATATACATCAATGACGTAATATAACCAAACCTAACCCAACCTAACATGTCGGCGGTAATATTTGGCAACATTCCTGGCGAGTTGGCCTCTACGTCTCCCGGGGACCTTTATATACATTAATAACGTAATATAACCTAACCCAACCCAACATAACATCTCGGCGGTAATATTTGACAACATTCCTGGCGAGTTGGCCTCTACGTCACCGTTTGACCTTCATATACATCTATAACGTAATATAACCTAATCTAACCCAACATAACATCTCGGCGGTAATATTTGAAAACATTCCTGGCGAGTTGGTATCTACGTCTCCGTTCGATCTTCATATATATCAATAACGTAATATAAGCTAACCTAACCCAACCTAACATCTCGGCGGTAATATTTTACAACATTCCTGGCGAGTTGGCATCTACGTCTCCCTGGGACCTTTATATACATCAATAACGTAATATAACCTAACCTAACCCAACCTAACATCTCGGCGGTAATTTTGACAACATTCCTGGCGAGTTGGCTTCTACGTCTCCGTTTGAGCTTCATATTCATCAACAATGAAATATAACCTAACCTAAACCAATCTATCATCTCGGCGATAATATTTGACAACATTCCTGGCGAGTTGGCCTCTACGTCTCCGTTTGACCTTCATATACATCAATAACGTAATATAACCTAACCTAACCCAGCCTAACATCTCGGCGGTAATATTTGACAACATTCCTGACGAGTTGGCTTCACCGTCTCCGTGGGACCCTTATATACATCAATAACGTAATATAACCAAACCTAACCCAACCTAACATCTCGGCGGTAATATTTGAAAACATTCCTGGCGAGTGGGCTTCTCCGTTTCCGTAGGACCCTTATATACATCAATAACGTAATATAACCAAACCGAACCCAACCTAACATTTCGGGGGTAATATTTGACAACATTCCTGGCGAGTTGGCCTTTACGTCTCCGCTTGACCTTCATATACATCGATAACGTAATATAACCTAACCTAACCCAACCTAACATCTCGGCGGTAATATTGACAACATTCCTGGCAAGTTGGCTTATACGTCTCCGTTTGACCTTCATATTCATCAACAACGAAATATAACCTAACCTAAATCAACCTATCATCTCGGCGATAATATTTGACAACATTCCTGGCGAGTTGGCCTCTACGTCTCCGTGGGACCTTTATATACATCAATAACATAATATAAGCTAGCCTAACCCAATCTAACATATCGGTGCTAATATTTGACCACATTCCTGGCTTGTTGGCCTCTGCGTCTCCGTGGGACATTTATATAAGTCAATAACGTAATATAACCTAATCTAACCCAACCTAACATCTCGGCGGTAATATTTGACAACATTCCTGACGAGTTGGCTTCTCCGTCTCCGTGGGACCCTTATATACGTCAATAACGTAATATAACCAAACCGAACCCAACCTAACATGTCGGGGGTAATATTTGACAACATTCCTGACGAGTTGGCTTCACCGTCTCCGTGGGACCCTTATATACATCAATGACGTAATATAACCAAACCTAACCCAACCTAACATGTCGGCGGTAATATTTGGCAACATTCCTGGCGAGTTGGCCTCTACGTCTCCGTTTGACCTTCATATACATCGATAACGTAATATAACCTAACCCAACCCAACATAACATCTCGGCGGTAATATTTGACAACATTCCTGGCGAGTTGGCCTCTACGTCTCCGTTTGACCTTCATATACATCGATAACGTAATATAACCTAACCCAACCCAACCTAACATTTCGGCGGTATTATTTGACAACATTCCTAACGAGTTGGCTTCTCCGTCTCCGTGGGACCCTTATATACATCAATAACGTAATATAACCAAACCTAACCCAACCTAACATGTCGGGGGTAATATTTGAAAACATTCCTGGCGAGTTGGCCTCTACGTCTCCGTTTGACCTTCATATACATCAATAACGTAATATAACCTAACCTAACCCAACCTAACATCTCGGCGGTAATATTTGACAACATTCCTGACGAGTTGGCTTCACCGTCTCCGTGGGACCCTTATATACATCAATAACGTAATATAACCAAACATAACCCAACCTAACACGTCGGGGGTAATATTTGACAACATTCCTGGCGAGTTGGCTTCTCCGTCTCCGTGGGACCCTTATATACATCAATGACGTAATATAACCAAACCTAACCCAACCTAACATGTCGGCGGTAATATTTGACAACATTCCTGACGAGTTTGCCTCTACGTCTCCGTGTAACCCTCATATACATCAATAACGTAATATAACGTAACCTAACCCAACCTATCATCTCGGTGGTAATATTTGACAACATTCCTGGCGAGTGGGCTTCTCCGTTTCCGTAGGACCCTTATATACATCAATAACGTAATATAACCAAACCGAACCCAACCTAACATGTCGGGGGTAATATTTGAAAACATTCCTGGCGAGTTGGTATCTACGTCTCCGTTCGATCTTCATATATATCAATAACGTAATATAAGCTAACCTAACCCAACCTAACATCTCGGCGGTAATATTTTACAACATTCCTGGCGAGTTGGCATCTACGTCTCCCTGGGACCTTTATATACATCAATAACGTAATATAACCTAACCTAACCCAACCTAACATTTCGGCGGTAATTTTGACAACATTCCTGGCGAGTTGGCTTCTACGTCTCCGTTTGAGCTTCATATTCATCAACAATGAAATATAACCTAACCTAAACCAATCTATCATCTCGGCGATAATATTTGACAACATTCCTGGCGAGTTGGCCTCTACGTCTCCGTTTGACCTTCATATACATCAATAACGTAATATAACCTAACCTAACCCAGCCTAACATCTCGGCGGTAATATTTGACAACATTCCTGACGAGTTGGCTTCACCGTCTCCGTGGGACCCTTATATACATCAATAACGTAATATAACCAAACATAACCCAACCTAACATCTCGGCGGTAATATTTGACAACATTCCTGGCGAGTTGGCCTCTACGTCTCCGTTTGACCTTCATATACATCGATAACGTAATATAACCTAACCCAACCCAACCTAACATCTCGGCGGTATTATTTGACAACATTTCTAACGAGTTGGCTTCTCCGTCTCCGTGGGACCCTTATATACATCAATAACGTAATATAACCAAACCTAACCCAACCTAACATGTCGGGGGTAATATTGGACAACATTCCTGACGAGTTTGCCTCTACGTCTCCGTGTAACCCTCATATACATCAATAACGTAATATAACGTAACCTAACCTAACCTGTCATCTCGGCGGTAATATTTGACAACATTCCTGGCGAGTGGGCTTCTCCGTTTCCGTAGGACCCTTATATACATCAATAACGTAATATAACCAAACCGAACCCAACCTAACATGTCGGGGGTAATATTTGACAACATTCCTGACGAGTTGGCTTCACCGTCTCCGTGGGACCCTTATATACATCAATAACGTAATATAACCAAACCTAACCCAACCTAACATCTCGGCGGTAATATTTGAAAACATTCCTGGCGAGTTGGCCTCTGCGTCTCCGTTTGACCTTCATATACATCAATAACGTAATATAAGCTAACCTAACCCAACCTAACTTCTCTGCGGTAATATTTGACAACATTCCTGGCGAGTTGGCCTCTACGTCTTCGCTTGACCTTCATATACATCAATAACGTAATATAACCTAACCTAACCCAACCTATCATCTCGGCGGTAATATTTGACAACATTCCTGGCGAGTGGGCTTCTCCGTTTCCGTAGGACCCTTATATACATCAATAACGTAATATAACCAAATCGAACCCAACCTAACATGTCGGGGGTAATATTTGACAACATTCCTGACGAGTTGGCTTCACCGTCTCCGTGGGACCCTTATATAGATCAATAACGTAATATAACCAAACCTAACCCAACCTAACATCTCGGCGGTAATATTTGAAAACATTCCTGGCGAGTTGGCCTCTACGTCTCCGTTTGACCTTCATATACATCAATAACGTAATATAAGCTAACCTAACCCAACCTAACTTCTCGGCGGTAATATTTGACAACATTCCTGGCGAGTTGGCCTCTACGTCTCCGCTTGACCTTCATATACATCAATAACGTAATATAACCTAACCTAACCCAACCTATCATCTCGGCGGTAATATTTGACAACATTCCTGGCGAGTGGGCTTCTCCGTTTCCGTAGGACCCTTATATACATCAATAACATAATATAACCAAACCGAACCCAACCTAACATTTCGGGGGTAATATTTGACAACATTTCAGGCGAGTTGGCCTCTACGTCTCCGCTTGACCTTCATATACATCAATAACGTAATATAACCTAACCTAACACAACCTAACATTTTGGGCGGTAATATTGACAACATTCCTGGCAAGTTGGCTTCTACGTCTCCGTTTGACCTTCATATTCATCAACAACGAAATATAACCTAACCTAAATCAACCTATCATCTCGGCGATAATATTTGACAACATTCCTGGCGAGTTGGCCTCTACGTCTCCGTGGGACCTTTATATACATCAATAACATAATATAAGCTAGCCTAACCCAATCTAACATATCGGTGCTAATATTTGACCACATTCCTGGCTTGTTGGCCTCTGCGTCTCCTTGGGACATTTATATAAGTCAATAACGTAATATAACCTAATCTAACACAACCTAACATCTCGGCGGTAATATTTGACAACATTCCTGACGAGTTGGCTTCTCCGTCTCCGTGGGACCCTTATATACGTCAATAACGTAATATAACCAAACCTAACCCAACCTAACATGTCGGGGGTAATATTTGACTACATTCCTGACGAGTTTGCCTCTACGTCTCCGTGTAACCCTCATATACATCAATAACGTAATATAACGGACCTAACCCAACCTATCATCTCGGCGGTAATATTTGACAACATTCCTGGCGAGTGGGCTTCTCCGTTTCCGTAGGACCCTTATATACATCAATAACGTAATATAATCAAACCGAACACAACCTAACATGTCGGGGGTAATATTTGACAACATTCCTGACGAGTTGGCTTCTCCGTCTCCGTGGGACCCTTATATACATCAATGACGTAGTATAACCAAACCTAACCCAACCTAACATGTAGGCGGGAATATTTGGCAACATTCCTGGCGAGTTGGCTTCTACGTCTCCCGGGGACCTTTATATACATTAATAACGTAATATAACCTAACCTAACCCAACCTAACATCTCGGCGGTAATATTTGACAACATTCCTGGCGAGTTGACCTCTACGTCTCCGTTTGACCTTCATATACATCAATAACGTAATATAACCTAACCTAACCCAACCTAACATCTCGGCGGTAATATTTGACAACATTCCTGGCGAGTTGGCCTCTACGTCTCCGTTTGACCTTCATATACATCAATAACGTAATATAACCTAACCTAACCCAACCTAACATCTCGGCGGTAATATTTGACAACATTCCTGATGAGTTGGCTTCACCGTCTCCGTGGGACCCTTATATACATCAATAACGTAATATAACCAAACCTAACCCAACCTAACATCTCGGCGGTAATATTTGACATCATTCCTGGCGAGTTGGCCTCTACGTCTCCGTTTGACCTTCATATACATCGATAACGTAATATAACCTAACCCAACCCAACATAACATCTCGGCGGTAATATTTGACAACATTCCTGCTGAGTTGGCCTCTACGTCACCGTTTGACCTTCATATACATCTATAACGTAATATAACCTAATCTAACCCAACATAACATCTCGGCGGTAATATTTGAAAACATTCCTGGCGAGTTGGTATCTACGTCTCCGTTCGATCTTCATATATATCAATAACGTAATATAAGCTAACCTAACCCAAGCTAACATCTCGGCGGTAATATTTTACAACATTCCTGGCGAGTTGGCATCTACGTCTCCCTGGGACCTTTATATACATCAATAACGTAATATAACTAAACCTAACCCAACCTAACATCTCGGCGGTAATATTTGAAAACATTCCTGGCGAGTTGGCCTCTACGTCTCCGTTTGTCCTTCATATACATCAATAACGTAATATAAGCTAACCTAACCCAACCTAACTTCTCGGCGGTAATATTTGACAACATTACTGGCGAGTTGGCCTCTACGTCTCCGCTTGACCTTCATATACATCAATAACGTAATATAACCTAACCTAACCCAGCCTAACATCTCGGCGGTAATATTTGACAACATTCCTGACGAGTTGGCTTCACCGTCTCCGTGGGACCCTTATATACTTCAATAACGTAATATAACCAAACCTAACCCAACCTAACATCTCGGCGGTAATATTTGAAAACATTCCTGGCGAGTTGGCCTCTACGTCTCCGTTTGACCTTCATATACATCAATAACGTAATATAAGCTAACCTAACCCAACCTATCATCTCGGCGGTAATATTTCACAACATTCCTGGCGAGTGGGCTTCTCCGTTTCCGTAGGACCCTTATATACATCAATAACGTAATATAACCAAACCTAACCCAACCTAACTTCTCGGCGGTAATATTTGACAACATTCCTGGCGAGTTGGCCTCTACGTCTCCGCTTGACCTTCATATACATCAATAACGTAATATAACCTAACCTAACCCAGCCTAACATCTCGGCGGTAATATTTGACAACATTCCTGACGAGTTGGCTTCACCGTCTCCGTGGGACCCTTATATACTTCAATAACGTAATATAACCAAACCTAACCCAACCTAACATCTCGGCGGTAATATTTGAAAACATTCCTGGCGAGTTGGCCTCTACGTCTCCGCTTGACCTTCATATACATCAATAACGTCATATAACCTAACCTAACCCAACCTAACATCTCGGCGGTAATATTGACAACATTCCTGGCAAGTTGGCTTCTACGTCTCCGTTTGACCTTCATATTCATCAACAACGAAATATAACCTAACCTAAATCAACCTATCATCTCGGCGATAATATTTGACAACATTCCTGGCGAGTTGGCCTCTACGTCTCCGTGGGACCTTTATATACATCAATAACATAATATAAGCTAGCCTAACCCAATCTAACATATCGGTGCCAATATTTGACCACATTCCTGGCTTGTTGGCCTCTGCGTCTCCGTGGGACATTTATATAAGTCAATAACGTAATATAACCTAATCTAACCCAACCTAACATCTCGGCGGTAATATTTGACAACATTCCTGACGAGTTGGCTTCTCCGTCTCCGTGGGACCCTTATATACGTCAATAACGTAATATAACGTAACCTAACCCAACCTATCATCTCGGCGGTAATATTTGACAACATTCCTGGCGAGCGGGCTTCTCCGTTTCCGTAGGACCCTTATATACATCAATAACTTAATATAACCAAACCGAACCCAACCTAACATGTCGGGGGTAATATTTGACAACATTCCTGACGAGTTGGCTTCTCCGTCTCCGTGGGACCCTTATATACATCAATGACGTAATATAACCAAACCTAACCCAACCTAACATGTCGGCGGTAATATTTGGCAACATTCCTGGCGAGTTGGCATCTGCGTCTCTCGGGGACCTTTATATACATCAATAACGTAATATAACCTAACCTAACCCAACCTAACATCTCGGCGGTAATATTTGACAACATTCCTGGCGAGTTGGCCTCTACGTCTCCGTTTGACCTTCATATACATCAATAACGTAATATAACCTAACCTAACCCAACCTAACATCTCGGCGGTAATATTTGACAACATTCCTGGCGAGTTGGCCTCTACGTCTCCGTTTGACCTTCACATACATCAATAACGTAATATAATCTAACCTAACCCAACCTAACATTTCGGCGGTAATATTTGACAACATTCCTGACGAGTTGGCTTCACCGTCTCCGTGGGACCCTTATATACATCAATAACGTAATATAACCAAACCTAACCCAACCTAACATCTCGGCGGTAATATTTGACAACATTCCTGGCGAGTTGGCCTCTACGTCTCCGTTTGACCTTCATATACATCAATAACGTAATATAACCTAACCTAACCCAACCTAACATCTCGGCGGTAATATTTGACAACATTCCTGGCGAGTTGGCCTCTACGTCTCCGTTTGACCTTCACATACATCAATAACGTAATATAACCTAACCTAACCCAACCTAACATCTCGGCGGTAATATTTGACAACATTCCTGACGAGTTGGCTTCACCGTCTCCGTGGGACCCTTATATACATCAATAACGTAATATAACCAAACCTAACCCAACCTAACATCTCGGCGGTAATATTTGAAAACATTCCTGGCGAGTTGGCCTCTACGTCTCCGCATGACCTTCATATACATCAATAACGTAATATAACCTAACCTAACCCAACCTATCATCTCGGCGGTAATATTTGAAAACATTCCTGGCGAGTTGGCCTCTACGTCTCCGTTTGTCCTTCATATATATCAATAACGTAATATAAGCTAACCTAACCCAACCTAACATCTCGGCGGTAATATTTGACAACATTCTTGGCGAGTTGGCCTGTACGTCTCCGTGGGACCTTTATATACATCAATAACGTAATATAACCTAACCTAACCCAACCTAACATCTCGGCGGTAATAATGACAACATTCTTGGCGAGTTGGCTTCTACGTCTCCGTTTGACCTTCATATTCATCAACAACGAAATATAATCTAACCTAAACCAACCTATCATCTCGGCGATTATATTTGACAACATTCTTGGCGAGTTGGCCTCTACGTCTCCGTGGGACCTTTATATACATCAATAACATAATATAAGCTAGCCTAACCCAATCTAAAATATCGGTGCTAATATTTGACCACATTCCTGGCTTGTTGGCCTCTGCGTCTCCGTGGGACATTTATATAAGTCAATAACGTAATATAACCTAATCTAACCCAACCTAACATCTCGGCGGTAATATTTGACAACATTCCTGACGAGTTGGCTTCTCCGTCTCCGTGGGACCCTTATATACGTCAATAACGTAATATAACCAAACCTAACCCAACCTAACATGTCGGGGGCAATATTTGACAACATTCCTGACGAGTTTGCCCCTACGTCTCCGTGTAACCCTCATATACATCAATAACGTAATATAACGTAACCTAACCCAACCTATCATCTCGGCGGTAATATTTGACAACATTCCTGGCGAGTGGGCTTCTCCGTTTCCGTAGGACCCTTATATACAGCAATAACGTAATATAACCAAACCGAACCCAACCTAACATGTCGGGGGTAATATTTGAAAACATTCCTGACGAGTTGGCTTCTCCGTCTCCGTGGGACCCTTATATACATTAATGACGTAATATAACCAAACCTAACCCAACCTAACATGTCGGCGGTAATATTTGGCAACATTCCTGGCGAGTTGGCATCTACGTCTCCCGGGGACATTTATATACATCAATAACGTAATATAACCTAACCTAACCCAACCTAACATCTCGGCGGTAATATTTGACAACATTCCTGGCGAGTTGGCCTCTACGTCTCCGTTTGACCTTCATATACATGAATAACGTAATATAACCTAACTTAACCCAACCTAACATCTCGGCTGTAATATTTGACAACATTCCTGGCGAGTTGGGCTCTACGTCTCCGTTTGTCCTTCATATACATCTATAACGTAATATAACCTAATCTAACCCAACATAACATCTCGGCGGTAATATTTGAAAACATTCCTGGCGAGTTGGTATCTACGTCTCCGTTCGATCTTCATATATATCAATAACGTAATATAAGCTAACCTAACCCAACCTAACATCTCGGCGGTAATATATGACAACATTCTTGGCGAGTTGGCCTCTACGTCTCCGTGGGACCTTTATATACATCAATAACGTAATATAACCTAACCTAACCCAACCTAACATCTCGGCGGTAATATTTGACAACATTCCTGGCGAGTGGGCTTCTCCGCTTCCGTAGGACCCTTATATACATCAATAACGTAATATAAGCAAACCGAACCCAACCTAACATGTCGGGGGTAATATTTGACAACATTAATGGCGAGTTGGCTTCTCCGTCTCCGTGGCACCCTTATATACATCAATGACGTAATATAACCAAACCTAACCCAACCTAACATGTCGGCGGTAATATTTGGCAACATTCCTGGCGAGTTGGCATCTACGTCTCCCTGGGACCTTTATATACATCAATAACGTAATATAACCTAATCTAACCCAACCTAACATCTCGGCGGTAATATTTGACAACATTCTTGGCGAGTTGGCCTCTACGTCTCCGTGCGACCTTTATATACATCAATAACGTAATATAACCTAACCTAACCCAACCTAACATCTCGGCGGTAATATTGACAACATTCCTGGCGAGTTGGCTTCTACGTCTCCGTTTGACCTTCATATTCATCAACAACGAAATATAATCTAACCTAAACCAACCTATCATCTCGGCGATAATATTTGACAACATTCCTGGCGAGTTGGCATCTACGTCTCCCTGGGACCTTTATATACATCAATAACGTAATATAACCTAACCTAACCCAACCTAACATCTCGGCGGTAATATTTGACAACATTCCTGGCGAGTTGGCCTCTACGTCTCCGTTTGACCTTCATATACATCAATAACGTAATATAACCTAACCCAACCCAACCTAACATCTCGGCGGTAATATTTGACAACATTCCTGGCGAGTTGGCCTCTACGTCTCCGTTTGACCTCCATATACATCGATAACGTAATATAACCTAACCCAACCCAACCTAACATCTCGGCGGTAATATTTGACAACATTCCTAACGAGTTGGCTTCTCCGTCTCCGTGGGACCCTTATATACATCGATAACGTAATATAACCAAACCTAACCCAACCTAACATGTCGGGGGTAATATTTGACAACATTCCTGACGAGTTTGCCTCTACGTCTCCGTGTAACCCTCATATACATCAATAACGTAATATAACCTAACCTATCCCAACCTAACATCTCGGCGGTAATATTTGACAACATTCCTGGCGAGTTGGCCTCTACGTCTCCGTTTGACCTTCATATACATCAATAACGTAATATAACCTAACCTAACCCAACCTAACATCTCGGCGGTAATATTTGACAACATTCCTAACGAGTTGGCTTCTCCGTCTCCGTGGGACCCTTATATACATCAATAACGTAATATAACCAAACCGAACCCAACCTAACATGTCGGGGGTAATATTTGACAACATTCCTGACGAGTTTGCCTCTACGTCTCCGTGTAACCCTCATATACATCAATAACGTAATATAACGTAACCTAACCCAACCTATCATCTCGGCGGTAATATTTGACAACATTCCTGGCGAGTGGGCTTCTCCGTTTCCGTAGGACCCTTATATACATCAATAACGTAATATAACCAAACCGAACCCAACCTAACATGTCGGGGGTAATATTTGAAAACATTCCTGACGAGTTGGCTTCTGCGTCTCCGTGGGACCCTTATATACATCAATGACGTAATATAACCAAACCTAACCCAACCTAACATGTCGGCGGTAATATTTGGCAACATTCCTGGCGAGTTGGCATCTACGTCTCCCGGGGACATTTATATACATCAATAACGTAATATAACCTAACCTAACCCAACCTAACATCTCGGCGGTAATATTTGACAACATTCCTGGCGAGTTGGCCTCTACGTCTCCGTTTGACCTTCATATACATCAATAACGTAATATAACCTAACCTAACCCAACCTAACATCTCGGCGGTAATATTTGACAACATTCCTGGCGAGTTGGCCTCTACGTCTCCGTTTGACATTCATATACATCAATAACGTAATATAACCTAACCTAACCCAACCTAACATCTCGGCGGTAATATTTGACAACATTCCTGGCGAGTTGGCCTCTACGTCTCCGTTTGACCTTCATATACATCAATAACGTAATATAACCTAACCTAACCCAACCTAACATCTCGGCGGTAATATTTGACAACATTCCTGACGAGTTGGCTTCACCGTCTCCGTGGGACCCTTATATACATCAATAACGTAATATAACCAAACCTAACCCAACCTAACATCTCGGCGGTAATATTTGACAACATTCCTGGCGAGTTGGCCTCTACGTCTCCGTTTGACCTTCATATACATCGATAACGTAATATAACCTAACCCAACCCAACCTAACATGTCGGCGGTAATATTTGGCAACATTCCTGGCGAGTTGGCATCTACGTCTCCGGGGACATTTATATACATCAATAACGTAATATAACCTAACCTAACCCAACCTAACATCTCGGCGGTAATATTTGACAACATTCCTGGCGAGTTGGCCTCTACGTCTCCGTTTGACCTTCATATACATCAATAACGTAATATAACCTAACCTAACCCAACCTAACATCTCGGCGGTAATATTTGACAACATTCCTGGCGAGTTGGCCTCTACGTCTCCGTTTGACCTTCATATACATCAATAACGTAATATAACCTAACCTAACCCAACCTAACATCTCGGCGGTAATATTTGACAACATTCCTAACGAGTTGGCTTCTCCGTCTCCGTGGGACCCTTATATACACCAATAACGTAATATAACCAAACCTAACCCAACCTAACATGTCGGGGGTAGTATTTGACAACATTCCTGACGAGTTTGCCTCTACGTCTCCGTGTAACCCTCATATACATCAATAACGTAATATAACGTAACCTAACCCGACCTATCATCTCGGCGGTAATATTTGACAACATTCCTGGCGAGTGGGCTTCTCCGTTTCCGTAGGACCCTTATATACATCAATAACGTAATATAACCAAACCGAACCCAACCTAACATGTCGGGGGTAATATTTGAAAACATTCCTGACGAGTTGGCTTCTGCGTCTCCGTGGGACCCTTATATACATCAATGACGTAATATAACCAAACCTAACCCAACCTAACATGTCGGCGGTAATATTTGGCAACATTCCTGGCGAGTTGGCATCTACGTCTCCCGGGGACATTTATATACATCAATAACGTAATATAACCTAACCTAACCCAACCTAACATCTCGGCGGTAATATTTGACAACATTCCTGGCGAGTTGGCCTCTACGTCTCCGTTTGACCTTCATATACATCAATAACGTAATATAACCTAACCTAACCCAACCTAACATCTCGGCGGTAATATTTGACAACATTCCTGGCGAGTTGGCCTCTACGTCTCCGTTTGACCTTCATATACATCAATAACGTAATATAACCTAACCTAACCCAACCTAACATCTCGGCGGTAATATTTGACAACATTCCTGGCGAGTTGGCCTCTACGTCTCCGTTTGACCTTCATATACATCAATAACGTAATATAACCTAACCTAACCCAACCTAACATCTCGGCGGTAATATTTGACAACATTCCTGGCGAGTTGGCCTCTACGTCTCCGTTTGACCTTCATATACATCAATAACGTAATATAACCTAACCTAACCCAACCTAACATCTCGGCGGTAATATTTGACAACATTCCTGACGAGTTGGCTTCACCGTCTCCGTGGGACCCTTATATACATCAATAACGTAATATAACCAAACCTAACCCAACCTAACATCTCGGCGGTAATATTTGACAACATTCCTGGCGAGTTGGCCTCTACGTCTCCGTTTGACCTTCATATACATCGATAACGTAATATAACCTAACCCAACCCAACCTAACATGTCGGCGGTAATATTTGGCAACATTCCTGGCGAGTTGGCATCTACGTCTCCGGGGACATTTATATACATCAATAACGTAATATAACCTAACCTAACCCAACCTAACATCTCGGCGGTAATATTTGACAACATTCCTGGCGAGTTGGCCTCTACGTCTCCGTTTGACCTTCATATACATCAATAACGTAATATAACCTAACCTAACCCAACCTAACATCTCGGCGGTAATATTTGACAACATTCCTGGCGAGTTGGCCTCTACGTCTCCGTTTGACCTTCATATACATCAATAACGTAATATAACCTAACCTAACCCAACCTAACATCTCGGCGGTAATATTTGACAACATTCCTAACGAGTTGGCTTCTCCGTCTCCGTGGGACCCTTATATACACCAATAACGTAATATAACCAAACCTAACCCAACCTAACATGTCGGGGGTAGTATTTGACAACATTCCTGACGAGTTTGCCTCTACGTCTCCGTGTAACCCTCATATACATCAATAACGTAATATAACGTAACCTAACCCGACCTATCATCTCGGCGGTAATATTTGACAACATTCCTGGCGAGTGGGCTTCTCCGTTTCCGTAGGACCCTTATATACATCAATAACGTAATATAACCAAACCGAACCCAACCTAACATGTCGGGGGTAATATTTGAAAACATTCCTGACGAGTTGGCTTCTGCGTCTCCGTGGGACCCTTATATACATCAATGACGTAATATAACCAAACCTAACCCAACCTAACATGTCGGCGGTAATATTTGGCAACATTCCTGGCGAGTTGGCATCTACGTCTCCCGGGGACATTTATATACATCAATAACGTAATATAACCTAACCTAACCCAACCTAACATCTCGGCGGTAATATTTGACAACATTCCTGGCGAGTTGGCCTCTACGTCTCCGTTTGACCTTCATATACATCAATAACGTAATATAACCTAACCTAACCCAACCTAACATCTCGGCGGTAATATTTGACAACATTCCTGGCGAGTTGGCCTCTACGTCTCCGTTTGACCTTCATATACATCAATAACGTAATATAACCTAACCTAACCCAACCTAACATCTCGGCGGTAATATTTGACAACATTCCTGGCGAGTTGGCCTCTACGTCTCCGTTTGACCTTCATATACATCAATAACGTAATATAACCTAACCTAACCCAACCTAACATCTCGGCGGTAATATTTGACAACATTCCTGGCGAGTTGGCCTCTACGTCTCCGTTTGACCTTCATATACATCAATAACGTAATATAACCTAACCTAACCCAACCTAACATCTCGGCGGTAATATTTGACAACATTCCTGACGAGTTGGCTTCACCGTCTCCGTGGGACCCTTATATACATCAATAACGTAATATAACCAAACCTAACCCAACCTAACATCTCGGCGGTAATATTTGACAACATTCCTGGCGAGTTGGCCTCTACGTCTCCGTTTGACCTTCATATACATCGATAACGTAATATAACCTAACCCAACCCAACCTAACATGTCGGCGGTAATATTTGGCAACATTCCTGGCGAGTTGGCATCTACGTCTCCCGGGGACATTTATATACATCAATAACGTAATATAACCTAACCTAACCCAACCTAACATCTCGGCGGTAATATTTGACAACATTCCTGGCGAGTTGGCCTCTACGTCTCCGTTTGACCTTCATATACATCAATAACGTAATATAACCTAACCTAACCCAACCTAACATCTCGGCGGTAATATTTGACAACATTCCTGGCGAGTTGGCCTCTACGTCTCCGTTTGACCTTCATATACATCAATAACGTAATATAACCTAACCTAACCCAACCTAACATCTCGGCGGTAATATTTGACAACATTCCTAACGAGTTGGCTTCTCCGTCTCCGTGGGACCCTTATATACACCAATAACGTAATATAACCAAACCTAACCCAACCTAACATGTCGGGGGTAGTATTTGACAACATTCCTGACGAGTTTGCCTCTACGTCTCCGTGTAACCCTCATATACATCAATAACGTAATATAACGTAACCTAACCCGACCTATCATCTCGGCGGTAATATTTGACAACATTCCTGGCGAGTGGGCTTCTCCGTTTCCGTAGGACCCTTATATACATCAATAACGTAATATAACCAAACCGAACCCAACCTAACATGTCGGGGGTAATATTTGACAACATTCCTGACGAGTTTGCCTCTACGTCTCCGTGTAACCCTCATATACATCAATAACGTAATATAACGTAACCTAACCCAACCTATCATCTCGGCGGTAATATTTGACAACATTCCTGGCGAGTGGGCTTCTCCGTTTCCGTAGGACCCTTATATACATCAATAACGTAATATAACCAAACCGAACCCAACCTAACATGTCGGGGGTAATATTTGAAAACATTCCTGACGAGTTGGCTTCTGCGTCTCCGTGGGACCCTTATATACATCAATGACGTAATATAACCAAACCTAACCCAACCTAACATGTCGGCGGTAATATTTGGCAACATTCCTGGCGAGTTGGCATCTACGTCTCCCGGGGACATTTATATACATCAATAACGTAATATAACCTAACCTAACCCAACCTAACATCTCGGCGGTAATATTTGACAACATTCCTGGCGAGTTGGCCTCTACGTCTCCGTTTGACCTTCATATACATCAATAACGTAATATAACCTAACCTAACCCAACCTAACATCTCGGCGGTAATATTTGACAACATTCCTGGCGAGTTGGCCTCTACGTCTCCGTTTGACCTTCATATACATCAATAACGTAATATAACCTAACCTAACCCAACCTAACATCTCGGCGGTAATATTTGACAACATTCCTGGCGAGTTGGCCTCTACGTCTCCGTTTGACCTTCATATACATCAATAACGTAATATAACCTAACCTAACCCAACCTAACATCTCGGCGGTAATATTTGACAACATTCCTGACGAGTTGGCTTCACCGTCTCCGTGGGACCCTTATATACATCAATAACGTAATATAACCAAACCTAACCCAACCTAACATCTCGGCGGTAATATTTGACAACATTCCTGGCGAGTTGGCCTCTACGTCTCCGTTTGACCTTCATATACATCGATAACGTAATATAACCTAACCCAACCCAACATAACATCTCGGCGGTAATATTTGACAACATTCCTGGCGAGTTGGCCTCTACGTCACCGTTTGACCTTCATATACATCAATAACGTAATATAACCTAACCTAAACCAACCTAACATCTCGGCGGTAATATTTGACAACATTCCTGACGAGTTGGCTTCACCGTCTCCGTGGGACCCTTATATACATCAATAACGTAATATAACCAAACCTAACCCAACCTAACATCTCGGCGGTAATATTTGACAACATTCCTGGCGAGTTGGCCTCTACGTCTCCTTTTGACCTTCATATACATCGATAACGTAATATAACCTAACCCAACCCAACATAACATCTCGGCGGTAATATTTGACAACATTCCTGGCGAGTTGGCCTCTACGTCTCCGTTTGACCTTCATATACATCAATAACGTAATATAACCTAACCTAACCCAACCTAACATCTCGGCGGTAATATTTGACAACATTCCTGGCGAGTTGGCCTCTACGTCTCCGTTTGACCTTCACATACATTAATAACGTAACATAACCTAACCTAACCCAACCTAACATCTCGGCGGTAATATTTGACAACATTCCTGACGAGTTGGCTTCACCGTCCCCGTGGGACCCTTATATACATCAATAACGTACTATAACCAAACCTAACCCAACCTAACATCTCGGCGGTAATATTTGAAAACATTCCTGGCGAGTTGGCCTCTACGTCGCCGTTTGACCTTCATATACATCAATAACGTAATATAAGCTAACCTAACCCAACCTAACTTCTCGGCGGTAATATTTGACAACATTCCTGGCGAGTTGGCCTCTACGTCTCCGCATGACCTTCATATACATCAATAACGTAATATAACCTAACCTAACCCAACCTATCATCTCGGCGGTAATATTTGAAAACATTCCTGGCGAGTTGGCCTCTACGTCTCCGTTTGTCCTTCATATATATCAATAACGTAATATAAGCTAACCTAACCCAACCTAACATCTCGGCGGTAATATTTGACAACATTCTTGGCGAGTTGGCCTCTACGTCTCCGTGCGACCTTTATATACATCAATAACGTAATATAACCTAACCTAACCCAACCTAACATCTCGGCGGTAATATTGACAACATTCCTGGCGAGTTGACTTCTATGTCTCCGTTTGACCTTCATATTTATCAACAACGAAATATAATCTAACCTAAACCAACCTATCATCTCGGCGATAATATTTGACAACATTCTTGGCGAGTTGGCCTCTACGTCTCCGTGGGACCTTTATACACATCAATAACATAATATAAGCTAGCCTAACCCAATCTAACATATCGGTGCTAATATTTGACCACATTCCTGGCTTGTTGGCCTCTGCGTCTCCGTGGGACATTTATATAAGTCAATAACGTAATATAACCTAATCTAACCCAATCTAACATCTCGGCGGTAATATTTGACAACATTCCTGACGAGTTGGCTTCTCCGTCTCCGTGGGACCCTTATATACATCAATAACGTAATATAACCAAACCTAACCCAACCTAACATGTCGGGGGTAATATTTGACAACATTCCTGACGAGTTTGCCTCTACGTCTCCGTGTAACCCTCATATACATCAATAACGTAATATAACGTAACCTAACCCAACCTATCATCTCGGCGGTAATATTTGACAACATTCCTGGCGAGTGGGCTTCTCCGTTTCCGTAGGACCCTTATATACATCAATAACGTAATATAACCAAACCGAACCCAACCTAACATGTCGGGGGTAATATTTGACAACATTCCTGGCGAGTTGGCCTCTACGTCTCCGCTTGACCTTCATATACATCAATAACGTAATATAACCTAACCTAACCAAACCTAACATCTCGGCGGTAATATTGACAACATTCCTGGCAAGTTGGCTTCTACGTCTCCGTTTGACCTTCATATTCATCAACAACGAAATATAACCTAACCTAAATAAACCTATCATCTCGGCGATAATATTTGACAACATTCCTGGCGAGTTGGCCTCTACGTCTCCGTGGGACCTTTATATACATCAATAACATAATATAAGCTAGCCTAACCCAATCTAACATATCGGTGCTAATATTTGACCACATTCCTGGCTTGTTGGCCTCTGCGTCTCCGTGGGACATTTATATAAGTCAATAACGTAATATAACCTAATCTAACCCAACCTAACATCTCGGCGGTAATATTTGACAACATTCCTGGCGAGTTGGCCTCTACGTCTCCGTTTGACCTTCATATACATCAATAACGTAATATAACCTAACCTAACCCAACCTAACATCTCGGCGGTAATATTTGACAACATTCCTGGCGAGTTGGCCTCTACGTCTCCGTTTGACCTTCATATACATCGATAACGTAATATAACCTAACCCAACCCAACATAACATCTCGGCGGTAATATTTGACAACATTCCTGGCGAGTTGGCCTCTACGTCACCGTTTGACCTTCATATACATCAATAACGTAATATAACCTAACCTAACCCAACCTAACATCTCGGCGGTAATATTTGACAACATTCCTGACGAGTTGGCTTCACCGTCTCCGTGGGACCCTTATATACATCAATAACGTAATATAACCAAACCTAACCCAACCTAACATCTCGGCGGTAATATTTGACAACATTCCTGGCGAGTTGGCCTCTACGTCTCCGTTTGACCTTCATATACATCAATAACGTAATATAACCTAACCTAACCCAACCTAACATCTCGGCGGTAATATTTGACAACATTCCTGGCGAGTTGGCCTCTACGTCTCCGTTTGACCTTCATATACATCAATAACGTAATATAACCTAACCTAACCCAACCTAACATCTCGGCGGTAATATTTGACAACATTCCTGGCGAGTTGGCCTCTACGTCTCCGTTTGACCTTCATATACATCAATAACGTAATATAACCTAACCTAACCCAACCTAACATCTCGGCGGTAATATTTGACAACATTCCTGACGAGTTGGCTTCACCGTCTCCGTGGGACCCTTATATACATCAATAACGTAATATAACCAAACCTAACCCAACCTAACATCTCGGCGGTAATATTTGACAACATTCCTGGCGAGTTGGCCTCTACGTCTCCGTTTGACCTTCATATACATCGATAACGTAATATAACCTAACCCAACCCAACATAACATCTCGGCGGTAATATTTGACAACATTCCTGGCGAGTTGGCCTCTACGTCACCGTTTGACCTTCATATACATCAATAACGTAATATAACCTAACCTAAACCAACCTAACATCTCGGCGGTAATATTTGACAACATTCCTGACGAGTTGGCTTCACCGTCTCCGTGGGACCCTTATATACATCAATAACGTAATATAACCAAACCTAACCCAACCTAACATCTCGGCGGTAATATTTGACAACATTCCTGGCGAGTTGGCCTCTACGTCTCCTTTTGACCTTCATATACATCGATAACGTAATATAACCTAACCCAACCCAACATAACATCTCGGCGGTAATATTTGACAACATTCCTGGCGAGTTGGCCTCTACGTCTCCGTTTGACCTTCATATACATCAATAACGTAATATAACCTAACCTAACCCAACCTAACATCTCGGCGGTAATATTTGACAACATTCCTGGCGAGTTGGCCTCTACGTCTCCGTTTGACCTTCACATACATTAATAACGTAACATAACCTAACCTAACCCAACCTAACATCTCGGCGGTAATATTTGACAACATTCCTGACGAGTTGGCTTCACCGTCCCCGTGGGACCCTTATATACATCAATAACGTACTATAACCAAACCTAACCCAACCTAACATCTCGGCGGTAATATTTGAAAACATTCCTGGCGAGTTGGCCTCTACGTCGCCGTTTGACCTTCATATACATCAATAACGTAATATAAGCTAACCTAACCCAACCTAACTTCTCGGCGGTAATATTTGACAACATTCCTGGCGAGTTGGCCTCTACGTCTCCGCATGACCTTCATATACATCAATAACGTAATATAACCTAACCTAACCCAACCTATCATCTCGGCGGTAATATTTGAAAACATTCCTGGCGAGTTGGCCTCTACGTCTCCGTTTGTCCTTCATATATATCAATAACGTAATATAAGCTAACCTAACCCAACCTAACATCTCGGCGGTAATATTTGACAACATTCTTGGCGAGTTGGCCTCTACGTCTCCGTGCGACCTTTATATACATCAATAACGTAATATAACCTAACCTAACCCAACCTAACATCTCGGCGGTAATATTGACAACATTCCTGGCGAGTTGACTTCTATGTCTCCGTTTGACCTTCATATTTATCAACAACGAAATATAATCTAACCTAAACCAACCTATCATCTCGGCGATAATATTTGACAACATTCTTGGCGAGTTGGCCTCTACGTCTCCGTGGGACCTTTATACACATCAATAACATAATATAAGCTAGCCTAACCCAATCTAACATATCGGTGCTAATATTTGACCACATTCCTGGCTTGTTGGCCTCTGCGTCTCCGTGGGACATTTATATAAGTCAATAACGTAATATAACCTAATCTAACCCAACCTAACATCTCGGCGGTAATATTTGACAACATTCCTGACGAGTTGGCTTCTCCGTCTCCGTGGGACCCTTATATACATCAATAACGTAATATAACCAAACCTAACCCAACCTAACATGTCGGGGGTAATATTTGACAACATTCCTGACGAGTTTGCCTCTACGTCTCCGTGTAACCCTCATATACATCAATAACGTAATATAACGTAACCTAACCCAACCTATCATCTCGGCGGTAATATTTGACAACATTCCTGGCGAGTGGGCTTCTCCGTTTCCGTAGGACCCTTATATACATCAATAACGTAATATAACCAAACCGAACCCAACCTAACATGTCGGGGGTAATATTTGACAACATTCCTGGCGAGTTGGCCTCTACGTCTCCGCTTGACCTTCATATACATCAATAACGTAATATAACCTAACCTAACCAAACCTAACATCTCGGCGGTAATATTGACAACATTCCTGGCAAGTTGGCTTCTACGTCTCCGTTTGACCTTCATATTCATCAACAACGAAATATAACCTAACCTAAATAAACCTATCATCTCGGCGATAATATTTGACAACATTCCTGGCGAGTTGGCCTCTACGTCTCCGTGGGACCTTTATATACATCAATAACATAATATAAGCTAGCCTAACCCAATCTAACATATCGGTGCTAATATTTGACCACATTCCTGGCTTGTTGGCCTCTGCGTCTCCGTGGGACATTTATATAAGTCAATAACGTAATATAACCTAATCTAACCCAACCTAACATCTCGGCGGTAATATTTGACAACATTCCTGGCGAGTTGGCCTCTACGTCTCCGTTTGACCTTCATATACATCAATAACGTAATATAACCTAACCTAACCCAACCTAACATCTCGGCGGTAATATTTGACAACATTCCTGGCGAGTTGGCCTCTACGTCTCCGTTTGACCTTCATATACATCGATAACGTAATATAACCTAACCCAACCCAACATAACATCTCGGCGGTAATATTTGACAACATTCCTGGCGAGTTGGCCTCTACGTCACCGTTTGACCTTCATATACATCAATAACGTAATATAACCTAACCTAACCCAACCTAACATCTCGGCGGTAATATTTGACAACATTCCTGACGAGTTGGCTTCACCGTCTCCGTGGGACCCTTATATACATCAATAACGTAATATAACCAAACCTAACCCAACCTAACATCTCGGCGGTAATATTTGACAACATTCCTGGCGAGTTGGCCTCTACGTCTCCTTTTGACCTTCATATACATCGATAACGTAATATAACCTAACCCAACCCAACATAACATCTCGGCGGTAATATTTGACAACATTCCTGGCGAGTTGGCCTCTACGTCTCCGTTTGACCTTCATATACATCAATAACGTAATATAACCTAACCTAACCCAACCTAACATCTCGGCGGTAATATTTGACAACATTCCTGGCGAGTTGGCCTCTACGTCTCCGTTTGACCTTCACATACATCAATAACGTAATATAACCTAACCTAACCCAACCTAACATCTCGGCGGTAATATTTGACAACATTCCTGACGAGTTGGCTTCACCGTCCCCGTGGGACACTTATATACATCAATAACGTACTATAACCAAACCTAACCCAACCTAACATCTCGGCGGTAATATTTGAAAACATTCCTGGCGAGTTGGCCTCTACGTCGCCGTTTGACCTTCATATACATCAATAACGTAATATAAGCTAACCTAACCCAACCTAACTTCTCGGCGGTAATATTTGACAACATTCCTGGCGAGTTGGCCTCTACGTCTCCGCATGACCTTCATACATCCATAACGTAATATAACCTAACCTAACCCAACCTATCATCTCGGCGGTAATATTTGAAAACATTCCTGGCGAGTTGGCCTCTACGTCTCCGTTTGTCCTTCATATATATCAATAACGTAATATAAGCTAACCTAACCCAACCTAACATCTCGGCGGTAATATTTGACAACATTCCTGACGAGTTTGCCTCTACGTCTCCGTGTAACCCTCATATACATCAATAACGTAATATAACGTAACCTAACCCAACCTATCATCTCGGCGGTAATATTTGACAACATTCCTGGCGAGTTGGCCTCTACGTCTCCTTTTGACCTTCATATACATCGATAACGTAATATAACCTAACCCAACCCAACATAACATCTCGGCGGTAATATTTGACAACATTCCTGGCGAGTTGGCCTCTACGTCACCGTTTGACCTTCATATACATCAATAACGTAATATAACCTAACCTAACCCAACCTAACATCTCGGCGGTAATATTTGACAACATTCCTGACGAGTTGGCTTCACCGTCTCCGTGGGACCCTTATATACATCAATAACGTAATATAACCAAACCTAACCCAACCTAACATCTCGGCGGTAATATTTGACAACATTCCTGGCGAGTTGGCCTCTACGTCTCCTTTTGACCTTCATATACATCGATAACGTAATATAACCTAACCCAACCCAACATAACATCTCGGCGGTAATATTTGACAACATTCCTGGCGAGTTGGCCTCTACGTCTCCGTTTGACCTTCATATACATCAATAACGTAATATAACCTAACCTAACCCAACCTAACATCTCGGCGGTAATATTTGACAACATTCCTGGCGAGTTGGCCTCTACGTCTCCGTTTGACCTTCACATACATCAATAACGTAATATAACCTAACCTAACCCAACCTAACATCTCGGCGGTAATATTTGACAACATTCCTGACGAGTTGGCTTCACCGTCCCCGTGGGACCCTTATATACATCAATAACGTACTATAACCAAACCTAACCCAACCTAACTTCTCGGCGGTAATATTTGACAACATTCCTGGCGAGTTGGCCTCTACGTCTCCGCATGACCTTCATATACATCAATAACGTAATATAACCTAACCTAACCCAACCTATCATCTCGGCGGTAATATTTGAAAACATTCCTGGCGAGTTGGCCTCTACGTCTCCGTTTGTCCTTCATATATATCAATAACGTAATATAAGCTAACCTAACCCAACCTAACATCTCGGCGGTAATATTTGACAACATTCCTGGCGAGTTGGCCTCTACGTCTCCGTTTGACCTTCATATACATCAATAACGTAATATAACCTAACCTAACCCAACCTAACATCTCGGCGGTAATATTTGACAACATTCCTGGCGAGTTGGCCTCTACGTCTCCGTTTGACCTTCATATACATCAATAACGTAATATAACCTAACCTAACCCAACCTAACATCTCGGCGGTAATATTTGACAACATTCCTGGCGAGTTGGCCTCTACGTCTCCGTTTGACCTTCATATACATCAATAACGTAATATAACCTAACCTAACCCAACCTAACATCTCGGCGGTAATATTTGACAACATTCCTGACGAGTTGGCTTCACCGTCTCCGTGGGACCCTTATATACATCAATAACGTAATATAACCAAACCTAACCCAACCTAACATCTCGGCGGTAATATTTGACAACATTCCTGGCGAGTTGGCCTCTACGTCTCCGTTTGACCTTCATATACATCGATAACGTAATATAACCTAACCCAACCCAACCTAACATGTCGGCGGTAATATTTGTCAACATTCCTGGCGAGTTGGCATCTACGTCTCCCGGGGACATTTATATACATCAATAACGTAATATAACCTAACCTAACCCAACCTAACATCTCGGCGGTAATATTTGACAACATTCCTGGCGAGTTGGCCTCTACGTCTCCGTTTGACCTTCATATACATCAATAACGTAATATAACCTAACCTAACCCAACCTAACATCTCGGCGGTAATATTTGACAACATTCCTGGCGAGTTGGCCTCTACGTCTCCGTTTGACCTTCATATACATCAATAACGTAATATAACCTAACATAACCCAACCTAACATCTCGGCGGTAATATTTGACAACATTCCTAACGAGTTGGCTTCTCCGTCTCCGTGGGACCCTTATATACACCAATAACGTAATATAACCAAACCTAACCCAACCTAACATGTCGGGGGTAGTATTTGACAACATTCCTGACGAGTTTGCCTCTACGTCTCCGTGTAACCCTCATATACATCAATAACGTAATATAACGTAACCTAACCCGACCTATCATCTCGGCGGTAATATTTGACAACATTCCTGGCGAGTGGGCTTCTCCGTTTCCGTAGGACCCTTATATACATCAATAACGTAATATAACCAAACCGAACCCAACCTAACATGTCGGGGGTAATATTTGACAACATTCCTGACGAGTTTGCCTCTACGTCTCCGTGTAACCCTCATATACATCAATAACGTAATATAACGTAACCTAACCCAACCTATCATCTCGGCGGTAATATTTGACAACATTCCTGGCGAGTGGGCTTCTCCGTTTCCGTAGGACCCTTATATACATCAATAACGTAATATAACCAAACCGAACCCAACCTAACATGTCGGGGGTAATATTTGAAAACATTCCTGACGAGTTGGCTTCTGCGTCTCCGTGGGACCCTTATATACATCAATGACGTAATATAACCAAACCTAACCCAACCTAACATGTCGGCGGTAATATTTGGCAACATTCCTGGCGAGTTGGCATCTACGTCTCCCGGGGACATTTATATACATCAATAACGTAATATAACCTAACCTAACCCAACCTAACATCTCGGCGGTAATATTTGACAACATTCCTGGCGAGTTGGCCTCTACGTCTCCGTTTGACCTTCATATACATCAATAACGTAATATAACCTAACCTAACCCAACCTAACATCTCGGCGGTAATATTTGACAACATTCCTGGCGAGTTGGCCTCTACGTCTCCGTTTGACCTTCATATACATCAATAACGTAATATAACCTAACCTAACCCAACCTAACATCTCGGCGGTAATATTTGACAACATTCCTGGCGAGTTGGCCTCTACGTCTCCGTTTGACCTTCATATACATCAATAACGTAATATAACCTAACCTAACCCAACATAACATCTCGGCGGTAATATTTGACAACATTCCTGGCGAGTTGGCCTCTACGTCTCCGTTTGACCTTCATATACATCAATAACGTAATATAACCTAACCTAACCCAACCTAACATCTCGGCGGTAATATTTGACAACATTCCTGGCGAGTTGGCCTCTACGTCTCCGTTTGACCTTCACATACATCAATAACGTAATATAACCTAACCTAACCCAACCTAACATCTCGGCGGTAATATTTGACAACATTCCTGACGAGTTGGCTTCACCGTCCCCGTGGGACCCTTATATACATCAATAACGTACTATAACCAAACCTAACCCAACCTAACTTCTCGGCGGTAATATTTGACAACATTCCTGGCGAGTTGGCCTCTACGTCTCCGCATGACCTTCATATACATCAATAACGTAATATAACCTAACCTAACCCAACCTATCATCTCGGCGGTAATATTTGAAAACATTCCTGGCGAGTTGGCCTCTACGTCTCCGTTTGTCCTTCATATATATCAATAACGTAATATAAGCTAACCTAACCCAACCTAACATCTCGGCGGTAATATTTGACAACATTCCTGGCGAGTTGGCCTCTACGTCTCCGTTTGACCTTCATATACATCAATAACGTAATATAACCTAACCTAACCCAACCTAACATCTCGGCGGTAATATTTGACAACATTCCTGGCGAGTTGGCCTCTACGTCTCCGTTTGACCTTCATATACATCAATAACGTAATATAACCTAACCTAACCCAACCTAACATCTCGGCGGTAATATTTGACAACATTCCTGGCGAGTTGGCCTCTACGTCTCCGTTTGACCTTCATATACATCAATAACGTAATATAACCTAACCTAACCCAACCTAACATCTCGGCGGTAATATTTGACAACATTCCTGACGAGTTGGCTTCACCGTCTCCGTGGGACCCTTATATACATCAATAACGTAATATAACCAAACCTAACCCAACCTAACATCTCGGCGGTAATATTTGACAACATTCCTGGCGAGTTGGCCTCTACGTCTCCGTTTGACCTTCATATACATCGATAACGTAATATAACCTAACCCAACCCAACCTAACATGTCGGCGGTAATATTTGGCAACATTCCTGGCGAGTTGGCATCTACGTCTCCCGGGGACATTTATATACATCAATAACGTAATATAACCTAACCTAACCCAACCTAACATCTCGGCGGTAATATTTGACAACATTCCTGGCGAGTTGGCCTCTACGTCTCCGTTTGACCTTCATATACATCAATAACGTAATATAACCTAACCTAACCCAACCTAACATCTCGGCGGTAATATTTGACAACATTCCTGGCGAGTTGGCCTCTACGTCTCCGTTTGACCTTCATATACATCAATAACGTAATATAACCTAACATAACCCAACCTAACATCTCGGCGGTAATATTTGACAACATTCCTAACGAATGGCTTCTCCGTCTCCGTGGGACCCTTATATACACCAATAACGTAATATAACCAAACCTAACCCAACCTAACATGTCGGGGGTAGTATTTGACAACATTCCTGACGAGTTTGCCTCTACGTCTCCGTGTAACCCTCATATACATCAATAACGTAATATAACGTAACCTAACCCGACCTATCATCTCGGCGGTAATATTTGACAACATTCCTGGCGAGTGGGCTTCTCCGTTTCCGTAGGACCCTTATATACATCAATAACGTAATATAACCAAACCGAACCCAACCTAACATGTCGGGGGTAATATTTGAAAACATTCCTGACGAGTTGGCTTCTGCGTCTCCGTGGGACCCTTATATACATCAATGACGTAATATAACCAAACCTAACCCAACCTAACATGTCGGCGGTAATATTTGGCAACATTCCTGGCGAGTTGGCATCTACGTCTCCCGGGGACATTTATATACATCAATAACGTAATATAACCTAACCTAACCCAACCTAACATCTCGGCGGTAATATTTGACAACATTCCTGGCGAGTTGGCCTCTACGTCTCCGTTTGACCTTCATATACATCAATAACGTAATATAACCTAACCTAACCCAACCTAACATCTCGGCGGTAATATTTGACAACATTCCTGGCGAGTTGGCCTCTACGTCTCCGTTTGACCTTCATATACATCAATAACGTAATATAACCTAACCTAACCCAACCTAACATCTCGGCGGTAATATTTGACAACATTCCTGGCGAGTTGGCCTCTACGTCTCCGTTTGACCTTCATATACATCAGTAACGTAATATAACCTAACCTAACCCAACCTAACATCTCGGCGGTAATATTTGACAACATTCCTGACGAGTTGGCTTCACCGTCTCCGTGGGACCCTTATATACATCAATAACGTAATATAACCAAACCTAACCCAACCTAACATCTCGGCGGTAATATTTGAAAACATTCCTGGCGAGTTGGCCTCTACGTCGCCGTTTGACCTTCATATACATCAATAACGTAATATAAGCTAACCTAACCCAACCTATCTTCTCGGCGGTAATATTTGACAACATTCCTGGCGAGTTGGCCTCTACGTCTCCGCATGACCTTCATGTACATCAATAACGTAATATAACCTAACCTAACCCAACCTATCATCTCGGCGGTAATATTTGAAAACATTCCTGGCGAGTTGGCCTCTACGTCTCCGTTTGTCCTTCATATATATCAATAACGTAATATAAGCTAACCTAACCCAACCTAACATCTCGGCGGTAATATTTGACAACATTCTTGGCGAGTTGGCCTCTACGTCTCCGTGCGACCTTTATATACATCAATAACGTAATATAACCTAACCTAACCCAACCTAACATCTCGGCGGTAATATTGACAACATTCCTGGCGAGTTGGCTTCTACGTCTCCGTTTGACCTTCATATTCATCAACAACGAAATATAATCTAACCTAAACCAACCTATCATCTCGGCGATAATATTTGACAACATTCTTGGCGAGTTGGCCTCTACGTCTCCGTGGGACCTTTATACACATCAATAACATAATATAAGCTAGCCTAACCCAATCTAACATATCGGTGCTAATATTTGACCACATTCCTGGCTTGTTGGCCTCTGCGTCTCCGTGGGACATTTATATAAGTCAATAACGTAATATAACCTAATCTAACCCAACCTAACATCTCGGCGGTAATATTTGACAACATTCCTGACGAGTTGGCTTCTCCGTCTCCGTGGGACCCTTATATACATCAATAACGTAATATAACCAAACCTAACCCAACCTAACATGTCGGGGGTAATATTTGACAACATTCCTGACGAGTTTGCCTCTACGTCTCCGTGTAACCCTCATATACATCAATAACGTAATATAACGTAACCTAACCCAACCTATCATCTCGGCGGTAATATTTGACAACATTCCTGGCGAATGGGCTTCTCCGTTTCCGTAGGACCCTTATATACATCAATAACGTAATATAACCAAACCGAACCCAACCTAACATGTCGGGGGTAATATTTGACAACATTCCTGACGAGTTGGCTTCACCGTCCCCGTGGGACCCTTATATACATCAATAACGTACTATAACCAAACCTAACCCAACCTAACTTCTCGGCGGTAATATTTGACAACATTCCTGGCGAGTTGGCCTCTACGTCTCCGCATGACCTTCATATACATCAATAACGTAATATAACCTAACCTAACCCAACCTATCATCTCGGCGGTAATATTTGAAAACATTCCTGGCGAGTTGGCCTCTACGTCTCCGTTTGTCCTTCATATATATCAATAACGTAATATAAGCTAACCTAACCCAACCTAACATCTCGGCGGTAATATTTGACAACATTCCTGGCGAGTTGGCCTCTACGTCTCCGTTTGACCTTCATATACATCAATAACGTAATATAACCTAACCTAACCCAACCTAACATCTCGGCGGTAATATTTGACAACATTCCTGGCGAGTTGGCCTCTACGTCTCCGTTTGACCTTCATATACATCAATAACGTAATATAACCTAACCTAACCCAACCTAACATCTCGGCGGTAATATTTGACAACATTCCTGGCGAGTTGGCCTCTACGTCTCCGTTTGACCTTCATATACATCAATAACGTAATATAACCTAACCTAACCCAACCTAACATCTCGGCGGTAATATTTGACAACATTCCTGACGAGTTGGCTTCACCGTCTCCGTGGGACCCTTATATACATCAATAACGTAATATAACCAAACCTAACCCAACCTAACATCTCGGCGGTAATATTTGACAACATTCCTGGCGAGTTGGCCTCTACGTCTCCGTTTGACCTTCATATACATCGATAACGTAATATAACCTAACCCAACCCAACCTAACATGTCGGCGGTAATATTTGTCAACATTCCTGGCGAGTTGGCATCTACGTCTCCCGGGGACATTTATATACATCAATAACGTAATATAACCTAACCTAACCCAACCTAACATCTCGGCGGTAATATTTGACAACATTCCTGGCGAGTTGGCCTCTACGTCTCCGTTTGACCTTCATATACATCAATAACGTAATATAACCTAACCTAACCCAACCTAACATCTCGGCGGTAATATTTGACAACATTCCTGGCGAGTTGGCCTCTACGTCTCCGTTTGACCTTCATATACATCAATAACGTAATATAACCTAACATAACCCAACCTAACATCTCGGCGGTAATATTTGACAACATTCCTAACGAGTTGGCTTCTCCGTCTCCGTGGGACCCTTATATACACCAATAACGTAATATAACCAAACCTAACCCAACCTAACATGTCGGGGGTAGTATTTGACAACATTCCTGACGAGTTTGCCTCTACGTCTCCGTGTAACCCTCATATACATCAATAACGTAATATAACGTAACCTAACCCGACCTATCATCTCGGCGGTAATATTTGACAACATTCCTGGCGAGTGGGCTTCTCCGTTTCCGTAGGACCCTTATATACATCAATAACGTAATATAACCAAACCGAACCCAACCTAACATGTCGGGGGTAATATTTGACAACATTCCTGACGAGTTTGCCTCTACGTCTCCGTGTAACCCTCATATACATCAATAACGTAATATAACGTAACCTAACCCAACCTATCATCTCGGCGGTAATATTTGACAACATTCCTGGCGAGTGGGCTTCTCCGTTTCCGTAGGACCCTTATATACATCAATAACGTAATATAACCAAACCGAACCCAACCTAACATGTCGGGGGTAATATTTGAAAACATTCCTGACGAGTTGGCTTCTGCGTCTCCGTGGGACCCTTATATACATCAATGACGTAATATAACCAAACCTAACCCAACCTAACATGTCGGCGGTAATATTTGGCAACATTCCTGGCGAGTTGGCATCTACGTCTCCCGGGGACATTTATATACATCAATAACGTAATATAACCTAACCTAACCCAACCTAACATCTCGGCGGTAATATTTGACAACATTCCTGGCGAGTTGGCCTCTACGTCTCCGTTTGACCTTCATATACATCAATAACGTAATATAACCTAACCTAACCCAACCTAACATCTCGGCGGTAATATTTGACAACATTCCTGGCGAGTTGGCCTCTACGTCTCCGTTTGACCTTCATATACATCAATAACGTAATATAACCTAACCTAACCCAACCTAACATCTCGGCGGTAATATTTGACAACATTCCTGGCGAGTTGGCCTCTACGTCTCCGTTTGACCTTCATATACATCAATAACGTAATATAACCTAACCTAACCCAACATAACATCTCGGCGGTAATATTTGACAACATTCCTGGCGAGTTGGCCTCTACGTCTCCGTTTGACCTTCATATACATCAATAACGTAATATAACCTAACCTAACCCAACCTAACATCTCGGCGGTAATATTTGACAACATTCCTGGCGAGTTGGCCTCTACGTCTCCGTTTGACCTTCACATACATCAATAACGTAATATAACCTAACCTAACCCAACCTAACATCTCGGCGGTAATATTTGACAACATTCCTGACGAGTTGGCTTCACCGTCCCCGTGGGACCCTTATATACATCAATAACGTACTATAACCAAACCTAACCCAACCTAACTTCTCGGCGGTAATATTTGACAACATTCCTGGCGAGTTGGCCTCTACGTCTCCGCATGACCTTCATATACATCAATAACGTAATATAACCTAACCTAACCCAACCTATCATCTCGGCGGTAATATTTGAAAACATTCCTGGCGAGTTGGCCTCTACGTCTCCGTTTGTCCTTCATATATATCAATAACGTAATATAAGCTAACCTAACCCAACCTAACATCTCGGCGGTAATATTTGACAACATTCTTGGCGAGTTGGCCTCTACGTCTCCGTGCGACCTTTATATACATCAATAACGTAATATAACCTAACCTAACCCAACCTAACATCTCGGCGGTAATATTGACAACATTCCTGGCGAGTTGGCTTCTACGTCTCCGTTTGACCTTCATATTCATCAACAACGAAATATAATCTAACCTAAACCAACCTATCATCTCGGCGATAATATTTGACAACATTCTTGGCGAGTTGGCCTCTACGTCTCCGTGGGACCTTTATACACATCAATAACATAATATAAGCTAGCCTAACCCAATCTAACATATCGGTGCTAATATTTGACCACATTCCTGGCTTGTTGGCCTCTGCGTCTCCGTGGGACATTTATATAAGTCAATAACGTAATATAACCTAATCTAACCCAACCTAACATCTCGGCGGTAATATTTGACAACATTCCTGACGAGTTGGCTTCTCCGTCTCTGTGGGACCCTTATATACATCAATAACGTAATATAACCAAACCTAACCCAACCTAACATGTCGGGGGTAATATTTGACAACATTCCTGACGAGTTTGCCTCTACGTCTCCGTGTAACCCTCATATACATCAATAACGTAATATAACGTAACCTAACCCAACCTATCATCTCGGCGGTAATATTTGACAACATTCCTGGCGAGTTGGCCTCTACGTCTCCTTTTGACCTTCATATACATCGATAACGTAATATAACCTAACCCAACCCAACATAACATCTCGGCGGTAATATTTGACAACATTCCTGGCGAGTTGGCCTCTACGTCACCGTTTGACCTTCATATACATCAATAACGTAATATAACCTAACCTAACCCAACCTAACATCTCGGCGGTAATATTTGACAACATTCCTGACGAGTTGGCTTCACCGTCTCCGTGGGACCCTTATATACATCAATAACGTAATATAACCAAACCTAACCCAACCTAACATCTCGGCGGTAATATTTGACAACATTCCTGGCGAGTTGGCCTCTACGTCTCCTTTTGACCTTCATATACATCGATAACGTAATATAACCTAACCCAACCCAACATAACATCTCGGCGGTAATATTTGACAACATTCCTGGCGAGTTGGCCTCTACGTCTCCGTTTGACCTTCATATACATCAATAACGTAATATAACCTAACCTAACCCAACCTAACATCTCGGCGGTAATATTTGACAACATTCCTGGCGAGTTGGCCTCTACGTCTCCGTTTGACCTTCACATACATCAATAACGTAATATAACCTAACCTAACCCAACCTAACATCTCGGCGGTAATATTTGACAACATTCCTGACGAGTTGGCTTCACCGTCCCCGTGGGACCCTTATATACATCAATAACGTACTATAATCAAACCTAACCCAACCTAACTTCTCGGCGGTAATATTTGACAACATTCCTGGCGAGTTGGCCTCTACGTCTCCGCATGACCTTCATATACATCAATAACGTAATATAACCTAACCTAACCCAACCTATCATCTCGGCGGTAATATTTGAAAACATTCCTGGCGAGTTGGCCTCTACGTCTCCGTTTGTCCTTCATATATATCAATAACGTAATATAAGCTAACCTAACCCAACCTAACATCTCGGCGGTAATATTTGACAACATTCTTGGCGAGTTGGCCTCTACGTCTCCGTGCGACCTTTATATACATCAATAACGTAATATAACCTAACCTAACCCAACCTAACATCTCGGCGGTAATATTGACAACATTCCTGGCGAGTTGGCTTCTACGTCTCCGTTTGACCTTCATATTCATCAACAACGAAATATAATCTAACCTAAACCAACCTATCATCTCGGCGATAATATTTGACAACATTCTTGGCGAGTTGGCCTCTACGTCTCCGTGGGACCTTTATACACATCAATAACATAATATAAGCTAGCCTAACCCAATCTAACATATCGGTGCTAATATTTGACCACATTCCTGGCTTGTTGGCCTCTGCGTCTCCGTGGGACATTTATATAAGTCAATAACGTAATATAACCTAATCTAACCCAACCTAACATCTCGGCGATAATATTTGACAACATTCCTGGCGAGTTGGCCTCTACGTCTCCGTGGGACCTTTATATACATCAATAACATAATATAAGCTAGCCTAACCCAATCTAACATATCGGTGCTAATATTTGACCACATTCCTGGCTTGTTGGCCTCTGCGTCTCCGTGGGACATTTATATAAGTCAATAACGTAATATAACCTAATCTAACCCAACCTAACATCTCGGCGGTAATATTTGACAACATTCCTGGCGAGTTGGCCTCTACGTCTCCGTTTGACCTTCATATACATCAATAACGTAATATAACCTAACCTAACCCAACCTAACATCTCGGCGGTAATATTTGACAACATTCCTGGCGAGTTGGCCTCTACGTCTCCGTTTGACCTTCATATACATCGATAACGTAATATAACCTAACCCAACCCAACATAACATCTCGGCGGTAATATTTGACAACATTCTTGGCGAGTTGGCCTCTACGTCTCCGTGCGACCTTTATATACATCAATAACGTAATATAACCTAACCTAACCCAACCTAACATCTCGGCGGTAATATTGACAACATTCCTGGCGAGTTGGCTTCTACGTCTCCGTTTGACCTTCATATTCATCAACAACGAAATATAATCTAACCTAAACCAACCTATCATCTCGGCGATAATATTTGACAACATTCTTGGCGAGTTGGCCTCTACGTCTCCGTGGGACCTTTATACACATCAATAACATAATATAAGCTAGCCTAACCCAATCTAACATATCGGTGCTAATATTTGACCACATTCCTGGCTTGTTGGCCTCTGCGTCTCCGTGGGACATTTATATAAGTCAATAACGTAATATAACCTAATCTAACCCAACCTAACATCTCGGCGGTAATATTTGACAACATTCCTGACGAGTTGGCTTCTCCGTCTCCGTGGGACCCTTATATACATCAATAACGTAATATAACCAAACCTAACCCAACCTAACATGTCGGGGGTAATATTTGACAACATTCCTGACGAGTTTGCCTCTACGTCTCCGTGTAACCCTCATATACATCAATAACGTAATATAACGTAACCTAACCCAACCTATCATCTCGGCGGTAATATTTGACAACATTCCTGGCGAGTGGGCTTCTCCGTTTCCGTAGGACCCTTATATACATCAATAACGTAATATAACCAAACCGAACCCAACCTAACATGTCGGGGGTAATATTTGACAACATTCCTGGCGAGTTGGCCTCTACGTCTCCGTTTGACCTTCATATACATCAATAACGTAATATAACCTAACCTAACCCAACCTAACATCTCGGCGGTAATATTTGACAACATTCCTGGCGAGTTGGCCTCTACGTCTCCGTTTGACCTTCATATACATCGATAACGTAATATAACCTAACCCAACCCAACATAACATCTCGGCGGTAATATTTGACAACATTCTTGGCGAGTTGGCCTCTACGTCTCCGTGCGACCTTTATATACATCAATAACGTAATATAACCTAACCTAACCCAACCTAACATCTCGGCGGTAATATTGACAACATTCCTGGCGAGTTGGCTTCTACGTCTCCGTTTGACCTTCATATTCATCAACAACGAAATATAATCTAACCTAAACCAACCTTTCATCTCGGCGATAATATTTGACAACATTCTTGGCGAGTTGGCCTCTACGTCTCCGTGGGACCTTTATACACATCAATAACATAATATAAGCTAGCCTAACCCAATCTAACATATCGGTGCTAATATTTGACCACATTCCTGGCTTGTTGGCCTCTGCGTCTCCGTGGGACATTTATATAAGTCAATAACGTAATATAACCTAATCTAACCCAACCTAACATCTCGGCGGTAATATTTGACAACATTCCTGACGAGTTGGCTTCTCCGTCTCCGTGGGACCCTTATATACATCAATAACGTAATATAACCAAACCTAACCCAACCTAACATGTCGGGGGTAATATTTGACAACATTCCTGACGAGTTTGCCTCTACGTCTCCGTGTAACCCTCATATACATCAATAACGTAATATAACGTAACCTAACCCAACCTATCATCTCGGCGGTAATATTTGACAACATTCCTGGCGAGTGGGCTTCTCCGTTTCCGTAGGACCCTTATATACATCAATAACGTAATATAACCAAACCGAACCCAACCTAACATGTCGGGGGTAATATTTGACAACATTCCTGGCGAGTTGGCCTCTACGTCTCCGCTTGACCTTCATATACATCAATAACGTAATATAACCTAACCTAACCCAACCTAACATCTCGGCGGTAATATTGACAACATTCCTGGCAAGTTGGCTTCTACGTCTCCGTTTGACCTTCATATTCATCAACAACGAAATATAACCTAACCTAAATAAACCTATCATCTCGGCGATAATATTTGACAACTTTCCTGGCGAGTTGGCCTCTACGTCTCCGTGGGACCTTTATATACATCAATAACATAATATAAGCTAGCCTAACCCAATCTAACATATCGGTGCTAATATTTGACCACATTCCTGGCTTGTTGGCCTCTGCGTCTCCGTGGGACATTTATATAAGTCAATAACGTAATATAACCTAATCTAACCCAACCTAACATCTCGGCGGTAATATTTGACAACATTCCTGGCGAGTTGGCCTCTACGTCTCCGTTTGACCTTCATATACATCAATAACGTAATATAACCTAACCTAACCCAACCTAACATCTCGGCGGTAATATTTGACAACATTCCTGGCGAGTTGGCCTCTACGTCTCCGTTTGACCTTCATATACATCGATAACGTAATATAACCTAACCCAACCCAACATAACATCTCGGCGGTAATATTTGACAACATTCCTGGCGAGTTGGCCTCTACGTCACCGTTTGACCTTCATATACATCAATAACGTAATATAACCTAACCTAACCCAACCTAACATCTCGGCGGTAATATTTGACAACATTCCTGACGAGTTGGCTTCACCGTCTCCGTGGGACCCTTATATACATCAATAACGTAATATAACCAAACCTAACCCAACCTAACATCTCGGCGGTAATATTTGACAACATTCCTGGCGAGTTGGCCTCTACGTCTCCTTTTGACCTTCATATACATCGATAACGTAATATAACCTAACCCAACCCAACATAACATCTCGGCGGTAATATTTGACAACATTCCTGGCGAGTTGGCCTCTACGTCTCCGTTTGACCTTCATATACATCAATAACGTAATATAACCTAACCTAACCCAACCTAACATCTCGGCGGTAATATTTGACAACATTCCTGGCGAGTTGGCCTCTACGTCTCCGTTTGACCTTCACATACATCAATAACGTAATATAACCTAACCTAACCCAACCTAACATCTCGGCGGTAATATTTGACAACATTCCTGACGAGTTGGCTTCACCGTCCCCGTGGGACCCTTATATACATCAATAACGTACTATAACCAAACCTAACCCAACCTAACATCTCGGCGGTAATATTTGAAAACATTCCTGGCGAGTTGGCCTCTACGTCGCCGTTTGACCTTCATATACATCAATAACGTAATATAAGCTAACCTAACCCAACCTAACTTCTCGGCGGTAATATTTGACAACATTCCTGGCGAGTTGGCCTCTACGTCTCCGCATGACCTTCATATACATCAATAACGTAATATAACCTAACCTAACCCAACCTATCATCTCGGCGGTAATATTTGAAAACATTCCTGGCGAGTTGGCCTCTACGTCTCCGTTTGTCCTTCATATATATCAATAACGTAATATAAGCTAACCTAACCCAACCTAACATCTCGGCGGTAATATTTGACAACATTCTTGGCGAGTTGGCCTCTACGTCTCCGTGCGACCTTTATATACATCAATAACGTAATATAACCTAACCTAACCCAACCTAACATCTCGGCGGTAATATTGACAACATTCCTGGCGAGTTGGCTTCTACGTCTCCGTTTGACCTTCATATTCATCAACAACGAAATATAATCTAACCTAAACCAACCTATCATCTCGGCGATAATATTTGACAACATTCTTGGCGAGTTGGCCTCTACGTCTCCGTGGGACCTTTATACACATCAATAACATAATATAAGCTAGCCTAACCCAATCTAACATATCGGTGCTAATATTTGACCACATTCCTGGCTTGTTGGCCTCTGCGTCTCCGTGGGACATTTATATAAGTCAATAACGTAATATAACCTAATCTAACCCAACCTAACATCTCGGCGGTAATATTTGACAACATTCCTGACGAGTTGGCTTCTCCGTCTCCGTGGGACCCTTATATACATCAATAACGTAATATAACCAAACCTAACCCAACCTAACATGTCGGGGGTAATATTTGACAACATTCCTGACGAGTTTGCCTCTACGTCTCCGTGTAACCCTCATATACATCAATAACGTAATATAACGTAACCTAACCCAACCTATCATCTCGGCGGTAATATTTGACAACATTCCTGGCGAGTGGGCTTCTCCGTTTCCGTAGGACCCTTATATACATCAATAACGTAATATAACCAAACCGAACCCAACCTAACATGTCGGGGGTAATATTTGACAACATTCCTGGCGAGTTGGCCTCTACGTCTCCGCTTGACCTTCATATACATCAATAACGTAATATAACCTAACCTAACCCAACCTAACATCTCGGCGGTAATATTGACAACATTCCTGGCAAGTTGGCTTCTACGTCTCCGTTTGACCTTCATATTCATCAACAACGAAATATAACCTAACCTAAATAAACCTATCATCTCGGCGATAATATTTGACAACATTCCTGGCGAGTTGGCCTCTACGTCTCCGTGGGACCTTTATATACATCAATAACATAATATAAGCTAGCCTAACCCAATCTAACATATCGGTGCTAATATTTGACCACATTCCTGGCTTGTTGGCCTCTGCGTCTCCGTGGGACATTTATATAAGTCAATAACGTAATATAACCTAATCGAACCCAACCTAACATCTCGGCGGTAATATTTGACAACATTCCTGGCGAGTTGGCCTCTACGTCTCCGTTTGACCTTCATATACATCAATAACGTAATATAACCTAACCTAACCCAACCTAACATCTCGGCGGTAATATTTGACAACATTCCTGACGAGTTGGCTTCACCGTCTCCGTGGGACCCTTATATACATCAATAACGTAATATAACCAAACCTAACCCAACCTAACATCTCGGCGGTAATATTTGACAACATTCCTGGCGAGTTGGCCTCTACGTCTCCGTTTGACCTTCATATACATCGATAACGTAATATAACCTAACCCAACCCAACATAACATCTCGGCGGTAATATTTGACAACATTCTTGGCGAGTTGGCCTCTACGTCTCCGTGGGACCTTTATATACATCAATAACGTAATATAACCTAACCTAACCCAACCTAACATCTCGGCGGTAATATTTGAAAACATTCCTGGCGAGTTGGTATCTACGTCTCCGTTCGATCTTCATATATATCAATAACGTAATATAAGCTAACCTAACCCAACCTAACATCTCGGCGGTAATATTTTACAACATTCCTGGCGAGTTGGCATCTACGTCTCCCTGGGACCTTTATATACATCAATAACGTAATATAACCTAACCTAACCCAACCTAACATCTCGGCGGTAATATTGACAACATTCCTGGCGAGTTGGCTTCTACGTCTCCGTTTGACCTTCATATTCATCAACAATGAAATATAACCTAACCTAAACCAATCTATCATCTCGGCGATAATATTTGACAACATTCCTGGCGAGTTGGCCTCTACGTCTCCGCTTGACCTTCATATACATAAATAACGTAATATAACCTAACCTAACCCAACCTATCATCTCGGCGGTAATATTTGAAAACATTCCTGGCGAGTTGGCCTCTACGTCTCCGTTTGTCCTTCATATATATCAATAACGTAATATAAGCTAACCTAACCCAACCTAACATCTCGGCGGTAATATTTGAAAACATTCCTGGCCAGTTGGCCTCTACGTCTCCGTTTGACCTTCATATACATCAATAACGTAATATAACCTAACCTATCCCAACCTATCATCTCGGCGGTAATATTTGACAACATTCTTGGCGAGTTGGCCTCTACGTCTCCGTGGGACCTTTATACACATCAATAACATAATATAAGCTAGCCTAACCCAATCTAACATATCGGTGCTAATATTTGACCACATTCCTGGCTTGTTGGCCTCTGCGTCTCCGTGGGACATTTATA
Source organism: Xylocopa violacea (assembly GCA_963969225.1). Taxonomy (NCBI): domain Eukaryota; kingdom Metazoa; phylum Arthropoda; class Insecta; order Hymenoptera; family Apidae; genus Xylocopa; species Xylocopa violacea. The sequence goes on along the minus strand of CAXAJV010000836.1, from coordinate 2,640,015 downwards.
TAAGTCAATAACGTAATATAACCTAATCTAACCCAACCTAACATCTCGGCGGTAATATTTGACAACATTCCTGACGAGTTGGCTTCTCCGTCTCCGTGGGACCCTTATATACATCAATAACGTAATATAACCAAACCTAACCCAACCTAACATGTCGGGGGTAATATTTGACAACATTCCTGACGAGTTTGCCTCTACGTCTCCGTGTAACCCTCATATACATCAATAACGTAATATAACGTAACCTAACCCAACCTATCATCTCGGCGGTAATATTTGACAACATTCCTGGCGAGTGGGCTTCTCCGTTTCCGTAGGACCCTTATATACATCAATAACGTAATATAACCAAACCGAACCCAACCTAACATGTCGGGGGTAATATTTGACAACATTCCTGGCGAGTTGGCCTCTACGTCTCCGTTTGACCTTCATATACATCAATAACGTAATATAACCTAACCTAACCCAACCTAACATCTCGGCGGTAATATTTGACAACATTCCTGGCGAGTTGGCCTCTACGTCTCCGTTTGACCTTCATATACATCGATAACGTAATATAACCTAACCCAACCCAACATAACATCTCGGCGGTAATATTTGACAACATTCTTGGCGAGTTGGCCTCTACGTCTCCGTGCGACCTTTATATACATCAATAACGTAATATAACCTAACCTAACCCAACCTAACATCTCGGCGGTAATATTGACAACATTCCTGGCGAGTTGGCTTCTACGTCTCCGTTTGACCTTCATATTCATCAACAACGAAATATAATCTAACCTAAACCAACCTTTCATCTCGGCGATAATATTTGACAACATTCTTGGCGAGTTGGCCTCTACGTCTCCGTGGGACCTTTATACACATCAATAACATAATATAAGCTAGCCTAACCCAATCTAACATATCGGTGCTAATATTTGACCACATTCCTGGCTTGTTGGCCTCTGCGTCTCCGTGGGACATTTATATAAGTCAATAACGTAATATAACCTAATCTAACCCAACCTAACATCTCGGCGGTAATATTTGACAACATTCCTGACGAGTTGGCTTCTCCGTCTCCGTGGGACCCTTATATACATCAATAACGTAATATAACCAAACCTAACCCAACCTAACATGTCGGGGGTAATATTTGACAACATTCCTGACGAGTTTGCCTCTACGTCTCCGTGTAACCCTCATATACATCAATAACGTAATATAACGTAACCTAACCCAACCTATCATCTCGGCGGTAATATTTGACAACATTCCTGGCGAGTGGGCTTCTCCGTTTCCGTAGGACCCTTATATACATCAATAACGTAATATAACCAAACCGAACCCAACCTAACATGTCGGGGGTAATATTTGACAACATTCCTGGCGAGTTGGCCTCTACGTCTCCGCTTGACCTTCATATACATCAATAACGTAATATAACCTAACCTAACCCAACCTAACATCTCGGCGGTAATATTGACAACATTCCTGGCAAGTTGGCTTCTACGTCTCCGTTTGACCTTCATATTCATCAACAACGAAATATAACCTAACCTAAATAAACCTATCATCTCGGCGATAATATTTGACAACTTTCCTGGCGAGTTGGCCTCTACGTCTCCGTGGGACCTTTATATACATCAATAACATAATATAAGCTAGCCTAACCCAATCTAACATATCGGTGCTAATATTTGACCACATTCCTGGCTTGTTGGCCTCTGCGTCTCCGTGGGACATTTATATAAGTCAATAACGTAATATAACCTAATCTAACCCAACCTAACATCTCGGCGGTAATATTTGACAACATTCCTGGCGAGTTGGCCTCTACGTCTCCGTTTGACCTTCATATACATCAATAACGTAATATAACCTAACCTAACCCAACCTAACATCTCGGCGGTAATATTTGACAACATTCCTGGCGAGTTGGCCTCTACGTCTCCGTTTGACCTTCACATACATCAATAACGTAATATAACCTAACCTAACCCAACCTAACATCTCGGCGGTAATATTTGACAACATTCCTGACGAGTTGGCTTCACCGTCCCCGTGGGACCCTTATATACATCAATAACGTACTATAACCAAACCTAACCCAACCTAACATCTCGGCGGTAATATTTGAAAACATTCCTGGCGAGTTGGCCTCTACGTCGCCGTTTGACCTTCATATACATCAATAACGTAATATAAGCTAACCTAACCCAACCTAACTTCTCGGCGGTAATATTTGACAACATTCCTGGCGAGTTGGCCTCTACGTCTCCGCATGACCTTCATATACATCAATAACGTAATATAACCTAACCTAACCCAACCTATCATCTCGGCGGTAATATTTGAAAACATTCCTGGCGAGTTGGCCTCTACGTCTCCGTTTGTCCTTCATATATATCAATAACGTAATATAAGCTAACCTAACCCAACCTAACATCTCGGCGGTAATATTTGACAACATTCTTGGCGAGTTGGCCTCTACGTCTCCGTGCGACCTTTATATACATCAATAACGTAATATAACCTAACCTAACCCAACCTAACATCTCGGCGGTAATATTGACAACATTCCTGGCGAGTTGGCTTCTACGTCTCCGTTTGACCTTCATATTCATCAACAACGAAATATAATCTAACCTAAACCAACCTATCATCTCGGCGATAATATTTGACAACATTCTTGGCGAGTTGGCCTCTACGTCTCCGTGGGACCTTTATACACATCAATAACATAATATAAGCTAGCCTAACCCAATCTAACATATCGGTGCTAATATTTGACCACATTCCTGGCTTGTTGGCCTCTGCGTCTCCGTGGGACATTTATATAAGTCAATAACGTAATATAACCTAATCTAACCCAACCTAACATCTCGGCGGTAATATTTGACAACATTCCTGGCGAGTTGGCCTCTACGTCTCCGTTTGACCTTCATATACATCAATAACGTAATATAACCTAACCTAACCCAACCTAACATCTCGGCGGTAATATTTGACAACATTCTTGGCGAGTTGGCCTCTACGTCTCCGTTTGACCTTCATATACATCGATAACGTAATATAACCTAACCCAACCCAACATAACATCTCGGCGGTAATATTTGACAACATTCCTGGCGAGTTGGCCTCTACGTCACCGTTTGTCCTTCATATACATCAATAACGTAATATAACCTAACCTAACCCAACCTAACATCTCGGCGGTAATATTTGACAACATTCCTGACGAGTTGGCTTCACCGTCTCCGTGGGACCCTTATATACATCAATAACGTAATATAACCAAACCTAACCCAACCTAACATCTCGGCGGTAATATTTGACAACATTCCTGGCGAGTTGGCCTCTACGTCTCCGTTTGACCTTCATATACATCGATAACGTAATATAACCTAACCCAACCCAACATAACATCTCGGCGGTAATATTTGACAACATTCTTGGCGAGTTGGCCTCTACGTCTCCGTGGGACCTTTATATACATCAATAACGTAATATAACCTAACCTAACCCAACCTAACATCTCGGCGGTAATATTTGAAAACATTCCTGGCGAGTTGGTATCTACGTCTCCGTTCGATCTTCATATATATCAATAACGTAATATAAGCTAACCTAACCCAACCTAACATCTCGGCGGTAATATTTTACAACATTCCTGGCGAGTTGGCATCTACGTCTCCCTGGGACCTTTATATACATCAATAACGTAATATAACCTAACCTAACCCAACCTAACATCTCGGCGGTAATATTGACAACATTCCTGGCGAGTTGGCTTCTACGTCTCCGTTTGACCTTCATATTCATCAACAATGAAATATAACCTAACCTAAACCAATCTATCATCTCGGCGATAATATTTGACAACATTCCTGGCGAGTTGGCCTCTACGTCTCCGCTTGACCTTCATATACATAAATAACGTAATATAACCTAACCTAACCCAACCTATCATCTCGGCGGTAATATTTGAAAACATTCCTGGCGAGTTGGCCTCTACGTCTCCGTTTGTCCTTCATATATATCAATAACGTAATATAAGCTAACCTAACCCAACCTAACATCTCGGCGGTAATATTTGAAAACATTCCTGGCCAGTTGGCCTCTACGTCTCCGTTTGACCTTCATATACATCAATAACGTAATATAACCTAACCTATCCCAACCTATCATCTCGGCGGTAATATTTGACAACATTCTTGGCGAGTTGGCCTCTACGTCTCCGTGGGACCTTTATACACATCAATAACATAATATAAGCTAGCCTAACCCAATCTAACATATCGGTGCTAATATTTGACCACATTCCTGGCTTGTTGGCCTCTGCGTCTCCGTGGGACATTTATATAAGTCAATAACGTAATATAACCTAATCTAACCCAACCTAACATCTCGGCGGTAATATTTGACAACATTCCTGACGAGTTGGCTTCTCCGTCTCCGTGGGACCCTTATATACATCAATAACGTAATATAACCAAACCTAACCCAACCTAACATGTCGGGGGTAATATTTGACAACATTCCTGACGAGTTTGCCTCTACGTCTCCGTGTAACCCTCATATACATCAATAACGTAATATAACGTAACCTAACCCAACCTATCATCTCGGCGGTAATATTTGACAACATTCCTGGCGAGTGGGCTTCTCCGTTTCCGTAGGACCCTTATATACATCAATAACGTAATATAACCAAACCGAACCCAACCTAACATGTCGGGGGTAATATTTGACAACATTCCTGGCGAGTTGGCCTCTACGTCTCCGTTTGACCTTCATATACATCAATAACGTAATATAACCTAACCTAACCCAACCTAACATCTCGGCGGTAATATTTGACAACATTCCTGGCGAGTTGGCCTCTACGTCTCCGTTTGACCTTCATATACATCGATAACGTAATATAACCTAACCCAACCCAACATAACATCTCGGCGGTAATATTTGACAACATTCTTGGCGAGTTGGCCTCTACGTCTCCGTGCGACCTTTATATACATCAATAACGTAATATAACCTAACCTAACCCAACCTAACATCTCGGCGGTAATATTGACAACATTCCTGGCGAGTTGGCTTCTACGTCTCCGTTTGACCTTCATATTCATCAACAACGAAATATAATCTAACCTAAACCAACCTTTCATCTCGGCGATAATATTTGACAACATTCTTGGCGAGTTGGCCTCTACGTCTCCGTGGGACCTTTATACACATCAATAACATAATATAAGCTAGCCTAACCCAATCTAACATATCGGTGCTAATATTTGACCACATTCCTGGCTTGTTGGCCTCTGCGTCTCCGTGGGACATTTATATAAGTCAATAACGTAATATAACCTAATCTAACCCAACCTAACATCTCGGCGGTAATATTTGACAACATTCCTGACGAGTTGGCTTCTCCGTCTCCGTGGGACCCTTATATACATCAATAACGTAATATAACCAAACCTAACCCAACCTAACATGTCGGGGGTAATATTTGACAACATTCCTGACGAGTTTGCCTCTACGTCTCCGTGTAACCCTCATATACATCAATAACGTAATATAACGTAACCTAACCCAACCTATCATCTCGGCGGTAATATTTGACAACATTCCTGGCGAGTGGGCTTCTCCGTTTCCGTAGGACCCTTATATACATCAATAACGTAATATAACCAAACCGAACCCAACCTAACATGTCGGGGGTAATATTTGACAACATTCCTGGCGAGTTGGCCTCTACGTCTCCGCTTGACCTTCATATACATCAATAACGTAATATAACCTAACCTAACCCAACCTAACATCTCGGCGGTAATATTGACAACATTCCTGGCAAGTTGGCTTCTACGTCTCCGTTTGACCTTCATATTCATCAACAACGAAATATAACCTAACCTAAATAAACCTATCATCTCGGCGATAATATTTGACAACTTTCCTGGCGAGTTGGCCTCTACGTCTCCGTGGGACCTTTATATACATCAATAACATAATATAAGCTAGCCTAACCCAATCTAACATATCGGTGCTAATATTTGACCACATTCCTGGCTTGTTGGCCTCTGCGTCTCCGTGGGACATTTATATAAGTCAATAACGTAATATAACCTAATCTAACCCAACCTAACATCTCGGCGGTAATATTTGACAACATTCCTGGCGAGTTGGCCTCTACGTCTCCGTTTGACCTTCATATACATCAATAACGTAATATAACCTAACCTAACCCAACCTAACATCTCGGCGGTAATATTTGACAACATTCCTGGCGAGTTGGCCTCTACGTCTCCGTTTGACCTTCATATACATCGATAACGTAATATAACCTAACCCAACCCAACATAACATCTCGGCGGTAATATTTGACAACATTCCTGGCGAGTTGGCCTCTACGTCACCGTTTGACCTTCATATACATCAATAACGTAATATAACCTAACCTAACCCAACCTAACATCTCGGCGGTAATATTTGACAACATTCCTGACGAGTTGGCTTCACCGTCTCCGTGGGACCCTTATATACATCAATAACGTAATATAACCAAACCTAACCCAACCTAACATCTCGGCGGTAATATTTGACAACATTCCTGGCGAGTTGGCCTCTACGTCTCCTTTTGACCTTCATATACATCGATAACGTAATATAACCTAACCCAAACCAACATAACATCTCGGCGGTAATATTTGACAACATTCCTGGCGAGTTGGCCTCTACGTCTCCGTTTGACCTTCATATACATCAATAACGTAATATAACCTAACCTAACCCAACCTAACATCTCGGCGGTAATATTTGACAACATTCCTGGCGAGTTGGCCTCTACGTCTCCGTTTGACCTTCACATACATCAATAACGTAATATAACCTAACCTAACCCAACCTAACATCTCGGCGGTAATATTTGACAACATTCCTGACGAGTTGGCTTCACCGTCCCCGTGGGACCCTTATATACATCAATAACGTACTATAACCAAACCTAACCCAACCTAACATCTCGGCGGTAATATTTGAAAACATTCCTGGCGAGTTGGCCTCTACGTCGCCGTTTGACCTTCATATACATCAATAACGTAATATAAGCTAACCTAACCCAACCTAACTTCTCGGCGGTAATATTTGACAACATTCCTGGCGAGTTGGCCTCTACGTCTCCGCATGACCTTCATATACATCAATAACGTAATATAACCTAACCTAACCCAACCTATCATCACGGCGGTAATATTTGAAAACATTCCTGGCGAGTTGGCCTCTACGTCTCCGTTTGTCCTTCATATATATCAATAACGTAATATAAGCTAACCTAACCCAACCTAACATCTCGGCGGTAATATTTGACAACATTCTTGGCGAGTTGGCCTCTACGTCTCCGTGCGACCTTTATATACATCAATAACGTAATATAACCTAACCTAACCCAACCTAACATCTCGGCGGTAATATTGACAACATTCCTGGCGAGTTGGCTTCTACGTCTCCGTTTGACCTTCATATTCATCAACAACGAAATATAATCTAACCTAAACCAACCTATCATCTCGGCGATAATATTTGACAACATTCTTGGCGAGTTGGCCTCTACGTCTCCGTGGGACCTTTATACACATCAATAACATAATATAAGCTAGCCTAACCCAATCTAACATATCGGTGCTAATATTTGACCACATTCCTGGCTTGTTGGCCTCTGCGTCTCCGTGGGACATTTATATAAGTCAATAACGTAATATAACCTAATCTAACCCAACCTAACATCTCGGCGGTAATATTTGACAACATTCCTGACGAGTTGGCTTCTCCGTCTCCGTGGGACCCTTATATACATCAATAACGTAATATAACCAAACCTAACCCAACCTAACATGTCGGGGGTAATATTTGACAACATTCCTGACGAGTTTGCCTCTACGTCTCCGTGTAACCCTCATATACATCAATAACGTAATATAACGTAACCTAACCCAACCTATCATCTCGGCGGTAATATTTGACAACATTCCTGGCGAGTGGGCTTCTCCGTTTCCGTAGGACCCTTATATACATCAATAACGTAATATAACCAAACCGAACCCAACCTAACATGTCGGGGGTAATATTTGACAACATTCCTGGCGAGTTGGCCTCTACGTCTCCGCTTGACCTTCATATACATCAATAACGTAATATAACCTAACCTAACCCAACCTAACATCTCGGCGGTAATATTGACAACATTCCTGGCAAGTTGGCTTCTACGTCTCCGTTTGACCTTCATATTCATCAACAACGAAATATAACCTAACCTAAATAAACCTATCATCTCGGCGATAATATTTGACAACATTCCTGGCGAGTTGGCCTCTACGTCTCCGTGGGACCTTTATATACATCAATAACATAATATAAGCTAGCCTAACCCAATCTAACATATCGGTGCTAATATTTAACCACATTCCTGGCTTGTTGGCCTCTGCGTCTCCGTGGGACATTTATATAAGTCAATAACGTAATATAACCTAATCTAACCCAACCTAACATCTCGGCGGTAATATTTGACAACATTCCTGGCGAGTTGGCCTCTACGTCTCCGTTTGACCTTCATATACATCAATAACGTAATATAACCTAACCTAACCCAACCTAACATCTCGGCGGTAATATTTGACAACATTCTTGGCGAGTTGGCCTCTACGTCTCCGTTTGACCTTCATATACATCGATAACGTAATATAACCTAACCCAACCCAACATAACATCTCGGCGGTAATATTTGACAACATTCCTGGCGAGTTGGCCTCTACGTCACCGTTTGTCCTTCATATACATCAATAACGTAATATAACCTAACCTAACCCAACCTAACATCTCGGCGGTAATATTTGACAACATTCCTGACGAGTTGGCTTCACCGTCTCCGTGGGACCCTTATATACATCAATAACGTAATATAACCAAACCTAACCCAACCTAACATCTCGGCGGTAATATTTGACAACATTCCTGGCGAGTTGGCCTCTACGTCTCCGTTTGACCTTCATATACATCGATAACGTAATATAACCTAACCCAACCCAACATAACATCTCGGCGGTAATATTTGACAACATTCTTGGCGAGTTGGCCTCTACGTCTCCGTGGGACCTTTATATACATCAATAACGTAATATAACCTAACCTAACCCAACCTAACATCTCGGCGGTAATATTTGAAAACATTCCTGGCGAGTTGGTATCTACGTCTCCGTTCGATCTTCATATATATCAATAACGTAATATAAGCTAACCTAACCCAACCTAACATCTCGGCGGTAATATTTTACAACATTCCTGGCGAGTTGGCATCTACGTCTCCCTGGGACCTTTATATACATCAATAACGTAATATAACCTAACCTAACCCAACCTAACATCTCGGCGGTAATATTGACAACATTCCTGGCGAGTTGGCTTCTACGTCTCCGTTTGACCTTCATATTCATCAACAATGAAATATAACCTAACCTAAACCAATCTATCATCTCGGCGATAATATTTGACAACATTCCTGGCGAGTTGGCCTCTACGTCTCCGCTTGACCTTCATATACATAAATAACGTAATATAACCTAACCTAACCCAACCTATCATCTCGGCGGTAATATTTGAAAACATTCCTGGCGAGTTGGCCTCTACGTCTCCGTTTGTCCTTCATATATATCAATAACGTAATATAAGCTAACCTAACCCAACCTAACATCTCGGCGGTAATATTTGAAAACATTCCTGGCCAGTTGGCCTCTACGTCTCCGTTTGACCTTCATATACATCAATAACGTAATATAACCTAACCTATCCCAACCTATCATCTCGGCGGTAATATTTGAAAATATTCCTGGCGAGTTGGCCTTTACGTCTCCGTTTGACCTTCATATATATCAATAACGTAATATAAGCTAACCTAGCCCAACCTAACATCTCGGCGGTAATATTTGACAACATTCTTGGCGAGTTGGCCTCTACGTCTCCGTGGGACCTTTATATACATCAATAACGTAATATAACCTAACCTAACCCAACCTAACATCTCGGCGGTAATATTTGACAACATTCCTGGCGAGTGGGCCTCTACGTCTCCGTGGGACCTTTATATACATCAATAACATAATATAAGCTAGCCTAACCCAATCTAACATATCGGTGCTAATATTTGACCACATTCCTGGCTTGTTGGCCTCTGCGTCTCCGTGGGACATTTATATAAGTCAATAACGTAATATAACATAATCTAACCCAACCTAACATCTCGGCGGTAATATTTGACAACATTCCTGACGAGTTGGCTTCTCCGCCTCCGTGGGACCCTTATATACGTCAATAACGTAATATAACCAAACCTAACCCAACTTAACATGTCGGGGGTAATATTTGACAACATTCCTGACGAGTTTGCCTCTACGTCTCCGTTTGACCTTCATATTCATCAACAATGAAATATAACCTAACCTAAACCAATCTATCATCTCGGCGATAATATTTGACAACATTCCTGGCGAGTTGGCCTCTACGTCTCCGCTTGACCTTCATATACATCAATAACGTAATATAACCTAACCTAACCCAACCTATCATCTCGGCGGTAATATTTGAAAACATTCCTGGCGAGTTGGCCTCTACGTCTCCCGGGGACCTTTATATACATTAATAACGTAATATAACCTAACCTAACCCAACCTAACATGTCGGCGGTAATATTTGACAACATTCCTGGCGAGTTGGCCTCTACGTCTCCGTTTGACCTTCATATACATCAATAACGTAATATAACCTAACCTAACCCAGCCTAACATCTCGGCGGTAATATTTGACAACATTCCTGACGAGTTGGCTTCACCGTCTCCGTGGGACCCTTATATACATCAATAACGTGATATAACCAAACCTAACCCAACCTAACATGTCGGCGGTAATATTTGGCAACATTCCTGGCGAGTTGGCATCTACGTCTCCGTTTGACCTTCACATACATCAATAACGTAATATAACCTAACCTAACCCAACCTAACATCTCGGCGGTAATATTGACAACATTCCTGGCGAGTTGGCTTCTACGTCTCCGTTTGACCTTCATATTCATCAACAATGAAATATAACCTAACCTAAACCAATCTATCATCTCGGCGATAATATTTGACAACATTCCTGGCGAGTTGGCCTCTACGTCTCCGTTTGACCTTCATATACATCAATAACGTAATATAAGCTAACCTAACCCAACCTAACTTCTCGGCGGTAATATTTGACAACATTCCTGTCGAGTTGGCCTCTACGTTTCCGCTTGACCTTCATATACATCAATAACGTAATATAACCTAACCTAACCCAACCTATCATCTCGGCGGTAATATTTGACAACATTCCTGGCGAGTGGGCTTCTCCGTTTCCGTAGGACCCCTATATACATCAATAACGTAATATAACCAAACCGAACCCAACCTAACATGTCGGGGGTAATATTTGACAACATTCCTGACGAGTTGGCTTCACCGTCTCCGTGGGACCCTTATATACATCAATAACGTAATATAACCAAACCTAACCCAACCTAACATGTCGGCGGTAATATTTGGCAACATTCCTGGCGAGTTGGCATCTACGTCTCCGTTTGACCTTCACATACATCAATAACGTAATATAACCTAACCTAACCCAACCTAACATCTCGGCGGTAATATTGACAACATTCCTGGCGAGTTGGCTTCTACGTCTCCGTTTGACCTTCATATTCATCAACAATGAAATATAACCTAACCTAAACCAATCTATCATCTCGGCGATAATATTTGACAACATTCCTGGCGAGTTGGCCTCTACGTCTCCGTTTGACCTTCATATACATCAATAACGTAATATAAGCTAACCTAACCCAACCTAACATCTCGGCGTTAATATTTGACAACATTCCTGGCGAGTTGGCCTCTACGTCTCCGCTTGACCTTCATATACATCAATAACGTAATATAACCTAACCTAACCCAACATAACATCTCGGCGGTAATATTTGACAACATTCCTGGCGAGTTGGCCTCTACGTCACCGTTTGACCTTCATATACATCTATAACGTAATATAACCTAATCTAACCCAACATAACATCTCGGCGGTAATATTTGAAAACATTCCTGGCGAGTTGGTATCTACGTCTCCGTTCGATCTTCATGTATATCAATAACGTAATATAAGCTAACCTAACCCAACCTAAGATCTCGGAGGTAATATTTTACAACATTCCTGGCGAGTTGGCATCTACGTCTACCTGGGACCTTTATATACATCAATAACGTAATATAACCTAACCTAACCCAACCTAACATCTCGGCGGTAATATTGACAACATTCCTGGCGAGTTGGTTTCTACGTCTCCGTTTGACCTTCATATTCATCAACAATGAAATATAACCTAACCTAAACCAATCTATCATCTCGGCGATAATATTTGACAACATTCCTGGCGAGTTGGCCTCTACGTCTCCGTTTGACCTTCATATACATCAATAACGTAATATAACCTAACCTAACCCAGCCTAACATCTCGGCGGTAATATTTGACAACATTCCTGACGAGTTGGCTTCACCGTCTCCGTTTGACCTTCATATACATCAATAACGTAATATAAGCTAACCTAACCCAACCTAACTTCTCGGCGGTAATATTTGACAACATTCCTAACGAGTTGGCCTCTACGTCACCGTTTGACCTTCATATACATCTATAACGTAATATAACCTAATCTAACCCAACATAGCATCTCGGCGGTAATATTTGAAAACATTCCTGGCGAGTTGGTATCTACGTCTCCGTTCGATCTTCATGTATATCAATAACGTAATATAAGCTAACCTAACCCAACCTAAGATCTCGGCGGTAATATTTTACAACATTCCTGGCGAGTTGGCATCTACGTCTCCCTGGGACCTTTATATACATCAATAACGTAATATAACCTAACCTAACCCAACCTAACATCTCGGCGGTAATATTGACAACATTCCTGGCGAGTTGGTTTCTACGTCTCCGTTTGACCTTCATATTCATCAACAATGAAATATAACCTAACCTAAACCAATCTATCATCTCGGCGATAATATTTGACAACATTCCTGGCGAGTTGGCCTCTACGTCTCCGTTTGACCTTCATATACATCAATAACGTAATATAACCTAACCTAACCCAGCCTAACATCTCGGCGGTAATATTTGACAACATTCCTGACGAGTTGGCTTCACCGTCTCCGTTTGACCTTCATATACATCAATAACGTAATATAAGCTAACCTAACCCAACCTAACTTCTCGGCGGTAATATTCGACAACATTCCTGGCGAGTTGGCCTCTAAGTCTCCGCTTGACCTTCATATACATCAATAACGTAATATAACCTAACCTAACCCAACCTATCATCTCGGCGGTAATATTTGACAACATTCCTGGCGAGTGGGCTTCTCCGTTTCCGTAGGACCCTCATATACATCAATAACGTAATATAACCAAACCGAACCCAACCTAACATGTCGGGGGTAATATTTGACAACATTCCTGGCGAGTTGGCCTCTACGTCTCCGCTTGACCTTCATATACATCAATAACGTAATATAACCTAACCCAACCCAACCTAACATCTCGGCGGTAATATTGACAACATTCCTGGCAAGTTGGCTTCTACGTCTCCGTTTGACCTTCATATTCATCAACTACGAAATATAACCTAACCTAAATCAACCTATCATCTCGGCGATAATATTTGACAACATTCCTGGCGAGTTGGCCTCTACGTCTCCGTGGGACCTTTATATACATCAATAACATAATATAAGCTAGCCTAACCCAACCTAACATATCGGTGCTAATATTTGACCACATTCCTGGCTTGTTGGCCTCTGCGTCTCCGTGGGACATTTATATAAGTCAATAACGTAATATAACATAATCTAACCCAACCTAACATCTCGGCGGTAATATTTGACAACATTCCTGACGAGTTGGATTCTCCGTCTCCGTGGGACCCTTATATACGTCAATAACGTAATATAACCAAACCTAACCAAACCTAACATGTCGGGGGTAATATTTGACAACATTCCTGACGAGTTTGCCTCTACGTCTCCGTGTAACCCTCATATACATCAATAACGTAATATAACGTAACCTAACCCAACCTATCATCTCGGCGGTAATATTTGACAACATTCCTGGCGAGTGGGCTTCTCCGTTTCCGTAGGACCCTTATATACATCAATAACGTAATATAACCAAACCGAACCCAACCTAACATCTCGGCGGTAATATTTGACAACATTCCTGACGAGTTGGCTTCTCCGTCTCCGTTGGACCCTTATATACGTCAATAACGTAATATAACCAAACCCAACCCAACCTAACATGTCGGCGGTAATATTTGGCAACATTCCTGGCGAGTTGGCATCTACGTCTCTCGGGGACCTTTATATACATCAATAACGTAATATAACCTAACCTAACCCAACCTAACATCTCGGCGGTAATATTTGACAACATTCCTGGCGAGTTGGCCTCTACGTCTCCGTTTCACCTTCATATACATCAACAACGTAATATAACCTAACCTAACCCAACCTAACATCTCGGCGGTAATATTTGACAACATTCCTGGCGAGTTGGCCTCTACGTCTCCGTTTGACCTTCACATACATCAATAACGTAATATAACCTAACCTAACCCAACCTAACATCTCGGCGATAATATTTGACAACATTCCTGGCGAGTTGGCCTCTACGTCTCCGTTTGACCTTCATATACATCAATAACGTAATATAACCTAACCTAACCCAGCCTAACATCTCGGCGGTAATATTTGGCAACATTCCTGACGAGTTGGCTTCACCGTCTCCGTTTGACCTTCATATACATCAATAACGTAATATAAGCTAACCTAACCCAACCTAACTTCTCGGCGGTAATATTTGACAACATTCCTAACGAGTTGGCCTCTACGTCACCGTTTGACCTTCATATACATCTATAACGTAATATAACCTAATCTAACCCAACATAGCATCTCGGCGGTAATATTTGAAAACATTCCTGGCGAGTTGGTATCTACGTCTCCGTTCGATCTTCATGTATATCAATAACGTAATATAAGCTAACCTAACCCAACCTAAGATCTCGGCGGTAATATTTTACAACATTCCTGGCGAGTTGGCATCTACGTCTCCCTGGGACCTTTATATACATCAATAACGTAATATAACCTAACCTAACCCAACCTAACATCTCGGCGGTAATATTGACAACATTCCTGGCGAGTTGGTTTCTACGTCTCCGTTTGACCTTCATATTCATCAACAATGAAATATAACCTAACCTAAACCAATCTATCATCTCGGCGATAATATTTGACAACATTCCTGGCGAGTTGGCCTCTACGTCTCCGTTTGACCTTCATATACATCAATAACGTAATATAACCTAACCTAACCCAGCCTAACATCTCGGCGGTAATATTTGACAACATTCCTGACGAGTTGGCTTCACCGTCTCCGTTTGACCTTCATATACATCAATAACGTAATATAAGCTAACCTAACCCAACCTAACTTCTCGGCGGTAATATTCGACAACATTCCTGGCGAGTTGGCCTCTAAGTCTCCGCTTGACCTTCATATACATCAATAACGTAATATAACCTAACCTAACCCAACCTATCATCTCGGCGGTAATATTTGACAACATTCCTGGCGAGTGGGCTTCTCCGTTTCCGTAGGACCCTCATATACATCAATAACGTAATATAACCAAACCGAACCCAACCTAACATGTCGGGGGTAATATTTGACAACATTCCTGGCGAGTTGGCCTCTACGTCTCCGCTTGACCTTCATATACATCAATAACGTAATATAACCTAACCTAACCCAACCTATCATCTCGGCGGTAATATTTGACAACATTCCTGGCGAGTGGGCTTCTCCGTTTCCGTAGGACCCTTATATACATCAATAACGTAATATAACCAAACCGAACCCAACCTAACATGTCGGGGGTAATATTTGACAACATTCCTGGCGAGTTGGCCTCTACGTCTCCGCTTGACCTTCATATACATCAATAACGTAATATAACCTAACCCAACCCAACCTAACATCTCGGCGGTAATATTGACAACATTCCTGGCAAGTTGGCTTCTACGTCTCCGTTTGACCTTCATATTCATCAACAACGAAATATAACCTAACCTAAATCAACCTATCATCTCGGCGATAATATTTGACAACATTCCTGGCGAGTTGGCCTCTACGTCTCCGTGGGACCATTATATACATCAATAACATAATATAAGCTAGCCTAACCCAACCTAACATATCGGTGCTAATATTTGACCACATTCCTGGCTTGTTGGCCTCTGCGTCTCCGTGGGACATTTATATAAGTCAATAACGTAATATAACATAATCTAACCCAACCTAACATCTCGGCGGTAATATTTGACAACATTCCTGACGAGTTGGATTCTCCGTCTCCGTGGGACCCTTATATACGTCAATAACGTAATATAACCAAACCTAACCCAACCTAACATGTCGGGGGTAATATTTGACAACATTCCTGACGAGTTTGCCTCTACGTCTCCGTGTAACCCTCATATACATCAATAACGTAATATAACGTAACCTAACCCAACCTATCATCTCGGCGGTAATATTTGACAACATTCCTGGCGAGTGGGCTTCTCCGTTTCCGTAGGACCCTTATATACATCAATAACGTAATATAACCAAACCGAACCCAACCTAACATCTCGGCGGTAATATTTGACAACATTCCTGACGAGTTGGCTTCTCCGTCTCCGTTGGACCCTTATATACGTCAATAACGTAATATAACCAAACCCAACCCAACCTAACATGTCGGCGGTAATATTTGGCAACATTCCTGGCGAGTTGGCATCTACGTCTCTCGGGGACCTTTATATACATCAATAACGTAATATAACCTAACCTAACCCAACCTAACATCTCGGCGGTAATATTTGACAACATTCCTGGCGAGTTGGCCTCTACGTCTCCGTTTCACCTTCATATACATCAATAACGTAATATAACCTAACCTAACCCAACCTAACATCTCGGCGGTAATATTTGACAACATTCCTGGCGAGTTGGCCTCTACGTCTCCGTTTGACCTTCACATACATCAATAACGTAATATAACCTAACCTAACCCAACCTAACATCTCGGCGGTAATATTTGACAACATTCCTGACGAGTTGGCTTCACCGTCTCCGTGGGACCCTTATATACATCAATAACGTAATATAACCAAACCTAACCCAACCTAACATCTCGGCGGTAATATTTGAAAACATTCCTGGCGAGTTGGCCTCTACGTCTCCGTTTGACCTTCATATACATCAATAACGTAATATAAGCTAACCTAACCCAACCTAACTTCTCGGCGGTAATATTTGACAACATTCCTGGCGAGTTGGCCTCTACGTCTCCGTTTGACCTTCACATACATCAATAACGTAATATAACCTAACCTAACCCAACCTAACATCTCGGCGGTAATATTTGACAACATTCCTGACGAGTTGGCTTCACCGTCTCCGTGGGACCCTTATATACATCAATAACGTAATATAACCAAACCTAACTCAACCTAACATCTCGGCGGTAATATTTGAAAACATTCCTGGCGAGTTGGCCTCTACGTCTCCGTTTGACCTTCATATACATCAATAACGTAATATAAGCTAACCTAACCCAACCTAACTTCTCGGCGGTAATATTTGACAACATTCCTGGCGAGTTGGCCTCTACGTCTCCGCTTGACCTTCATATACATCAATAACGTAATATAACCTAACCTAACCCAACCTATCATCTCGGCGGTAATATTTGAAAACATACCTGGCGAGTTGGCCTCTACGTCTCCCTTTGTCCTTCATATATATCAATAACGTAATATAAGCTAACCTAACCCAACCTAACATCTCGGCGGTAATATTTGACAAAATTCTTGGCGAGTTGGCCTCTACGTCTCCGTGGGACCTTTATATACGTCAATAACGTAATATAACCTAACCTAACCCACCCTAACATCTCGGCGGTAATATTGACAACATTCCTGGCGAGTTGGCCTCTACGTCTCCGCTTGACCTTCATATACATCAATAACGTAATATAACCTAACCTAACCCAACCTATCATCTCGTCGGTAATATTTGAAAACATTCCTGCCGAGTTGGCCTCTACGTCTCCCTTTGTCCTTCATATATATCAATAACGTAATATAAGCTAACCTAACCCAACCTAACATCTCGGCGGTAATATTGACAACATTCCTGGCGAGTTGGCTTCTACGTCTCCGTTTGACCTTCATATTCATCAACAACGAAATATAACCTAATCTAACCCAACCTAACATCTCGGCGGTAATATTTGAAAACATTCCTGGCGAGTTGGCCTCTACGTCTCCGTTTGACCTTCATATACATCAATAACGTAATATAACTTAACCTAACCCAACCTATCATCTCGGCGGTAATATTTGAAAATATTCCTGGCGAGTTGGCCTCTACGTCTCCGTTTGACCTTCATATATATCAATAACGTAATATAAGCTAACCTAACCCAACCTAACATGTGGGGGGTAATATTTGGAAACATTCCTGGCGAGTTGGCCTCTACGTCTCCGTTTGACCTTCATATACATCAATAACGTAATATAACTTAACCTAACCCAACCTATCATCTCGGCGGTAATATTTGAAAATATTCCTGGCGAGTTGGCCTCTACGTCTCCGCTTGACCTTCATATACATCAATAACGTAATATAACCTAACCTAACCCAACCTATCATCTCGGCGGTAATATTTGACAATATTCCTGGCGAGTGGGTTTCTCCGTTTCCGTAGGACCCTTATATACATCAATAACGTAATATAACCAAACCGAACCCAACCTAACATGTCGGGGGTAATATTTGACAACATTCCTGGCGAGTTGGCCTCTACGTCTCCGTTTGACCTTCATATACATCGATAACGTAATATAACCTAACCCAACCCAACATAACATCTCGGCGGTAATATTTGACAACATTCCTGGCGAGTTGGCCTCTACGTCACCGTTTGACCTTCATATACATCTATAACGTAATATAACCTAATCTAACCCAACATAACATCTCGGCGGTAATATTTGAAAACATTCCTGGCGAGTTGGTATCTACGTCTCCGTTCGATCTTCATATATATCAATAACGTAATATAAGCTAACCTAACCCAACCTAACATCTCGGCGGTAATATTGAGAACATTCCTGGCAAGTTGGCTTCTACGTCTCCGTTTGACCTTCATATTCATCAACAACGAAATATAACCTAACCTAAATCAACCTATCATCTCGGCGATAATATTTGACAACATTCCTGGCGAGTTGGCATCTACGTCTCCGTGGGACCTTTATATACATCAATAACATAATATAAGCTAGCCTAACCCGATCTAACATATCGGTGCTAATATTTGACCACATTCCTGGCTTGTTGGCCTCTGCGTCTCCGTGGGACATTTATATAAGTCAATAACGTAATATAACCTAATCTAACCCAACCTAACATCTCGGCGGTAATATTTGACAACATTCCTGACGAGTTGGCTTCTCCGTCTCCGTGGGACCCTTATATACGTCAATAACGTAATATAACCAAACCTAACCCAACCTAACATGTCGGGGGTAATATTTGACAACATTCCTGACGAGTTTGCCTCTACGTCTCCGTGTAACCCTCATATACATCAATAACGTAATATAACGTAACGTAACCCAACCTATCATCTCGGCGGTAATATTTGACAACATTCCTGGCGAGTGGGCTTCTCCGTTTCCGTAGGACCCTTATATACATCAATAACGTACTATAACCAAACCGAACCCAACCTAACATGTCGGGGGTAATATTTGACAACATTCCTGACGAGTTGGCTTCTCCGTCTCCGTGGGACCCTTATATACATCAATGACGTAATATAACCAAACCGAACCCAACCTAACATGGCGGGGGTAATATTTGACAACATTCCTGACGAGTTTGCCTCTACGTCTCCGTGTAACCCTCATATACATCAATAACGTAATATAACGTAACCTAACCCAACCTATCATCTCGGCGGCAATATTTGACAACATTCCTGACGAGTTGGCTTCTCCGTCTCCGTGGGACCCTTATATACATCAATGACGTAATATAACCAAACCGAACCCAACCTAACATGGCGGGGGTAATATTTGACAACATTCCTGACGAGTTTGCCTCTACGTCTCCGTGTAACCCTCATATACATCAATAACGTAATATAACGTAACCTAACCCAACCTATCATCTCGGCGGTAATATTTGACAACATTCCTGGCGAGTGGGCTTCTCCGTTTCCGTAGGACCCTTATATACATCAATAACGTAATATAACCAAACCGAACCCAACCTAACATGTCGGGGGTAATATTTGACAACATTACTGACGAGTTGGCTTCTCCGTCTCCGTGGGACCCTTATATACATCAATGACGTAATATAACCAAACCTAACCCAACCTAACATCTCGGCGGTAATATTTGACAACATTCCTGGCGAGTTGGCCTCTACGTCTACGTTTGACCTTCATATACATCGATAACGTAATATAACCTAACCCAACCCAACCTAACATCTCGGCGGTAATATTTGACAACATTTCTAACGAGTTGGCTTCTCCGTCTCCGTGGGACCCTTATATACATCAATAACGTAATATAACCAAACCTAACCCAACCTAACATGTCGGGGGTAATATTTGACAACATTCCTGACGAGTTTGCCTCTACGTCTCCGTGTAACCCTCATATACATCAATAACGTAATATGACGTAACCTAACCCAACCTATCATCTCGGCGGTAATATTTGACAACATTCCTGGCGAGTGGGCTTCTCCGTTTCCGTAGGACCCTTATATACATCAATAACGTAATATAACCAAACCGAACCCAACCTAACATGTGGGGGGTAATATTTGACAACATTCCTGGCGAGTTCGCTTCTCCGTCTCCGTGGGACCCTTATATACATCAATGACGTAATATAACCAAACCTAACCCAACCTAACATGTCGGCGGTAATATTTGGCAACATTCCTGGCGAGTTGGCATCTACCTCTCCCGGGGAACTTTATATACATCAATAACGTAATATAACCTAACCTAACCCAACCTAACTTCTCGGCGGTAATATTTGACAACATTCCTGGCGAGTTGGCCTCTACGTCTCCGCTTGACCTTCATATACATCAATAACGTAATATAACCTAACCTAACCCAACCTATCATCTCGGCGGTAATATTTGACAATATTCCTGGCGAGTGGGCTTCTCCGTTTCCGTAGGACCCTTATATACATCAATAACGTAATATAACCTAACCCAACCCAACATAACATCTCGGCGGTAATATTTGACAACATTCCTGGCGAGTTGGCCTCTACGTCACCGTTTGACCTTCATATACATCTATAACGTAATATAACCTAATCTAACCCAACATAACATCTCGGCGATAATATTTGAAAACATTCCTGGCGAGTTGGTATCTACGTCTCCGTTCGATCTTCATATATATCAATAACGTAATAAAAGCTAACCTAACCCAACCTAACATCTCGGCGGTAATATTGAGAACATTCCTGGCAAGTTGGCTTCTACGTCTCCGTTTGACCTTCATATTCATCAACAACGTAATATAACCAAACCGAACCCAACCTAACATCTCGGCGGTAATATTTGACAACATTCCTGACGAGTTGGCTTCTCCGTCTCCGTTGGACCCTTATATACGTCAATAACGTAATATAACCAAACCCAACCCAACCTAACATGTCGGCGGTAATATTTGGCAACATTCCTGGCGAGTTGGCATCTACGTCTCTCGGGGACCTTTATATACATCAATAACGTAATATAACCTAACCTAGCCCAACCTAACATCTCGGCGGTAATATTTGACAACATTCCTGGCGAGTTGGCCTCTACGTCTCCGTTTCACATTCATATACATCAATAACGTAATATAACCTAACCTAACCCAACCTAACATCTCGGCGGTAATATTTGACAACATTCCTGGCGAGTTGGCCTCTACGTCTCCGTTTGACCTTCACATACATCAATAACGTAATATAACCTAACCTAACCCAACCTAACATCTCGGCGGTAATATTTGACAACATTCCTGACGAGTTGGCTTCACCGTCTCCGTGGGACCCTTATATACATCAATAACGTAATATAACCAAACCTAACTCAACCTAACATCTCGGCGGTAATATTTGAAAACATTCCTGGCGAGTTGGCCTCTACGTCTCCCTTTGACCTTCATATACATCAATAACGTAATATAAGCTAACCTAACCCAACCTAACTTCTCGGCGGTAATATTTGACAACATTCCTGGCGAGTTGGCCTCTACGTCTCCGCTTGACCTTCATATACATCAATAACGTAATATAACCTAACCTAACCCAACCTATCATCTCGGCGGTAATATTTGAAAACATACCTGGCGAGTTGGCCTCTACGTCTCCCTTTGTCCTTCATATATATCAATAACGTAATATAAGCTAACCTAACCCAACCTAACATCTCGGCGGTAATATTTGACAAAATTCTTGGCGAGTTGGCCTCTACGTCTCCGTGGGACCTTTATATACGTCAATAACGTAATATAACCTAACCTAACCCACCCTAACATCTCGGCGGTAATATTGACAACATTCCTGGCGAGTTGGCCTCTACGTCTCCGCTTGACCTTCATATACATCAATAACGTAATATAACCTAACCTAACCCAACCTATCATCTCGTCGGTAATATTTGAAAACATTCCTGCCGAGTTGGCCTCTACGTCTCCCTTTGTCCTTCATATATATCAATAACGTAATATAAGCTAACCTAACCCAACCTAACATCTCGGCGGTAATATTGACAACATTCCTGGCGAGTTGGATTCTACGTCTCCGTTTGACCTTCATATTCATCAACAACGAAATATAACCTAATCTAACCCAACCTAACATCTCGGCGGTAATATTTGAAAACATTCCTGGCGAGTTGGCCTCTACGTCTCCGTTTGACCTTCATATACATCAATAACGTAATATAACTTAACCTAACGCAACCTATCATCTCGGCGGTAATATTTGAAAATATTCCTGGCGAGTTGGCCTCTACGTCTCCGTTTGACCTTCATATATATCAATAACGTAATATAAGCTAACCTAACCCAACCTAACATGTGGGGGGTAATATTTGACAACATTCCTGGCGAGTTGGCTTCTCCGTCTCCGTGGGACCCTTATATACATCAATGACGTAATATAACCAAACCTAACACAACCTAACATGTCGGCGGTAATATTTGGCAACATTCCTGGCGAGTTGGCATCTACGTCTCCCGGGGAACTTTATATACATCAATAACGTAATATAACCTAACCTAACCCAACCTAACTTCTCGGCGGTAATATTTGACAACATTCCTGGCGAGTTGGCCTCTACGTCTCCGCTTGACCTTCATATACATCAATAACGTAATATAAGCAAAGCGATCCCAACCTAACATGTCGGGGGTAATATTTGACAACATTCCTGGCGAGTTGGCTTCTCCGTCTCCGTGGGACCCTTATATACATCAATGACGTAATATAACCAAACCTAACCCAACCTAACATGTCGGCGGTAATATTTGGCAATATTCCTGGCGAGTTGGCATCTACGTCTCCCGGGGACCTTTATATACATCAATAACGTAATATAACCTAACCTAACCCAACCTAACATCTCGGCGGTAATATTTGACAACATTCCTGGCGAGTTGGCCTCTACGTCTCCGTTTGACCTTCATATACATCGATAACGTAATATAACCTAACCCAACCCAACATAACATCTCGGCGGTAATATTTGACAACATTCCTGGCGAGTTGGCCTCTACGTCACCGTTTGACCTTCATATACATCTATAACGTAATATAACCTAATCTAACCCAACATAACATCTCGGCGGTAATATTTGAAAACATTCCTGGCGAGTTGGTATCTACGTCTCCTTTCGATCTTCATATATATCAATAACGTAATATAAGCTAACCTAACCCAACCTAACATCTCGGCGGTAATATTTTACAACATTCCTGGCGAGTTGGCATCTACGTCTCCCTGGGACCTTTATATACATCAATAACGTAATATAACCTAACCTAACCCAACCTAACATCTCGGCGGTAATATTGCCAACATTCCTGGCGAGTTGGCTTCTACTTCTCCGTTTGATCTTCATATTCATCAACAATGAAATATAACCTAACCTAAACCAATCTATCATCTCGGCGATAATATTTGACAACATTCCTGGCGAGTTGGCCTCTACGTCTCCGTTTGACCTTCATATACATCAATAACGTAATATAACCTAACCTAACCCAGCCTAACATCTCGGCGGTAATATTTGACAACATTCCTGACGAGTTGGCTTCACCGTCTCCGTGGGACCCTTATATACATCAATAACGTAATATAACCAAACCTAACCCAACCTAACATCTCGGCGGTAATATTTAAAAACATTCCTGGCGAGTTGGACTCTACGTCTCCGTTTGACTTTCACATACATCAATAACGTAATATAAGCTAACCTAACCCAACCTAACTTCTCGGCGGTAATATTTGACAACATTCCTGGCGAGTTTGCCTCTACGTCTCCGTGTAACCCTCATATACATCAATAACGTAATATGACGTAACCTAACCCAACCTATCATCTCGGCGGTAATATTTGACAACATTCCTGGCGAGTGGGCTTCTCCGTTTCCGTAGGACCCTTATATACATCAATAACGTAATATAACCAAACCGAACCCAACCTAACATGTGGGGGGTAATATTTGACAACATTCCTGGCGAGTGGGCTTCTCCGTTTCCGTAGGACCAATATATACATCAATAACGTAATATAACCAAACCTAACCCAACCTAACATGTCGGCGGTAATATTTGGCAACATTCCTGGCGAGTTGGCATCTACGTCTCCCGGGGAACTTTATATACATCAATAACGTAATATAACCTAACCTAACCCAACCTAACTTCTCGGCGGTAATATTTGACAACATTCCTGGCGAGTTGGCCTCTACGTCTCCGCTTGACCTTCATATACATCAATAACGTAATATAAGCAAAGCGATCCCAACCTAACATGTCGGGGGTAATATTTGACAACATTCCTGGCGAGTTGGCTTCTCCGTCTCCGTGGGACCCTTATATACATCAATGACGTAATATAACCAAACCTAACCCAACCTAACATGTCGGCGGTAATATTTGGCAATATTCCTGGCGAGTTGGCATCTACGTCTCCCGGGGACCTTTATATACATCAATAACGTAATATAACCTAACCTAACCCAACCTAACATCTCGGCGGTAATATTTGACAACATTCCTGGCGAGTTGGCCTCTACGTCTCCGTTTGACCTTCATATACATCGATAACGTAATATAACCTAACCCAACCCAACATAACATCTCGGCGGTAATATTTGACAACATTCCTGGCGAGTTGGCCTCTACGTCACCGTTTGACCTTCATATACATCTATAACGTAATATAACCTAATCTAACCCAACATAACATCTCGGCGGTAATATTTGAAAACATTCCTGGCGAGTTGGTATCTACGTCTCCTTTCGATCTTCATATATATCAATAACGTAATATAAGCTAACCTAACCCAACCTAACATCTCGGCGGTAATATTTTACAACATTCCTGGCGAGTTGGCATCTACGTCTCCCTGGGACCTTTATATACATCAATAACGTAATATAACCTAACCTAACCCAACCTAACATCTCGGCGGTAATATTGCCAACATTCCTGGCGAGTTGGCTTCTACGTCTCCGTTTGATCTTCATATTCATCAACAATGAAATATAACCTAACCTAAACCAATCTATCATCTCGGCGATAATATTTGACAACATTCCTGGCGAGTTGGCCTCTACGTCTCCGTTTGACCTTCATATACATCAATAACGTAATATAACCTAACCTAACCCAGCCTAACATCTCGGCGGTAATATTTGACAACATTCCTGACGAGTTGGCTTCACCGTCTCCGTGGGACCCTTATATACATCAATAACGTAATATAACCAAACCTAACCCAACCTAACATCTCGGCGGTAATATTTAAAAACATTCCTGGCGAGTTGGACTCTACGGCTCCGTTTGACTTTCACATACATCAATAACGTAATATAAGCTAACCTAACCCAACCTAACTTCTCGGCGGTAATATTTGACAACATTCCTGGCGAGTTTGCCTCTACGTCTCCGTGTAACCCTCATATACATCAATAACGTAATATAAGGTAACTTAACCCAAACTATCATCTCGGCGGTAATATTTGACAACATTCCTGGCGAGTGGGCTTCTCCGTTTCCGTAGGACCCTTATATACATCAATAACGTAATATAACGAAACCGAACCCAACCTAACATGTCGGCGGTAATATTTGAAAACATTCCTGGCGAGTTGGCCTCTACGTCTCCGTTTGACCTTCATATACATCGATAACGTAATATAACCTAACCCAACCCAACATAACATCTCGGCGGTAATATTTGACAACATTCCTGGCGAGTTGGCCTCTACGTCACAGTTTGACCTTCATATACATCTATAACGTAATATAACCTAATCTAACCCAACATAACATCTCGGCGGTAATATTTGAAAACATTCCTGGCGAGTTGGCCTCTACGTCTCCGTTTGACCTTCATATACATCAATAACGTAATATAACTTAACCTAACCCAACCTATTATCTCGGCGGTAATATTTGAAAATATTCCTGGCGAGTTGGCCTCTACGTCTCCGTTTGACCTTCATATATATCAATAACGTAATATAAGCTAACCTAACCCAACCTAACATGTGGGGGGTAATATTTGACAACATTCCTGGCGAGTTGGCTTCTCCGTCTCCGTGGGACCCTTATATACATCAATGACGTAATATAACCAAACCTAACCCAACCTAACATGTCGGCGGTAATATTTGGCAACATTCCTGGCGAGTTGGCATCTACGTCTCCCGGGGAACTTTATATACATCAATAACGTAATATAACCTAACCTAACCCAACCTAACTTCTCGGCGGTAATATTTGACAACATTCCTGGCGAGTTGGCCTCTACGTCTCCGCTTGACCTTCATATACATCAATAACGTAATATAACCTAACCTAACCCAACCTATCATCTCGGCGGTAATATTTGACAATATTCCTGGCGAGTGGGTTTCTCCGTTTCCGTAGGACCCTTATATACATCAATAACGTAATATAACCAAACCGAACCCAACCTAACATGTCGGGGGTAATATTTGACAACATTCCTGGCGAGTTGGCCTCTACGTCTCCGTTTGACCTTCATATACATCGATAACGTAATATAACCTAACCCAACCCAACATAACATCTCGGCGGTAATATTTGACAACATTCCTGGCGAGTTGGCCTCTACGTCACCGTTTGACCTTCATATACATCTATAACGTAATATAACCTAATCTAACCCAACATAACATCTCGGCGGTAATATTTGAAAACATTCCTGGCGAGTTGGTCTCTACGTCTCCGTTCGATCTTCATATATATCAATAACGTAATATAAGCTAACCTAACCCAACCTAACATCTCGGCGGTAATATTGAGAACATTCCTGGCAAGTTGGCTTCTACGTCTCCGTTTGACCTTCATATTCATCAACAACGAAATATAACCTAACCTAAATCAACCTATCATCTCGGCGATAATATTTGACAACATTCCTGGCGAGTTGGCATCTACGTCTCCGTGGGACCTTTATATACATCAATAACATAATATAAGCTAGCCTAACCCGATCTAACATATCGGTGCTAATATTTGACCACATTCCTGGCTTGTTGGCCTCTGCGTCTCCGTGGGACATTTATATAAGTCAATAACGTAATATAACCTAATCTAACCCAACCTAACATCTCGGCGGTAATATTTGACAACATTCCTGACGAGTTGGCTTCTCCGTCTCCGTGGGACCCTTATATACGTCAATAACGTAATATAACCAAACCTAACCCAACCTAACATGTCGGGGGTAATATTTGACAACATTCCTGACGAGTTTGCCTCTACGTCTCCGTGTAACCCTCATATACATCAATAACGTAATATAACGTAACCTAACCCAACCTATCATCTCGGCGTTAATATTTGACAACATTCCTGGCGAGTGGGCTTCTCCGTTTCCGTAGGACCCTTATATACATCAATAACGTACTATAACCAAACCGAACCCAACCTAACATGTCGGGGGTAATATTTGACAACATTCCTGACGAGTTGGCTTCTCCGCCTCCGTGGGACCCTTATATACATCAATGACGTAATATAACCTAACCTAACCCAACCTAACATCTCGGCGGTAATATTTGACAAGATTCCTGACGAGTTGGCTTCACCGTCTCCGTGGGACCCTTATATACATCAATAACGTAATATAACCAAACCTAACCCAACCTAACATGTCGGGGGTAATATTTGACAACATTCCTGTCGAGTTTGCCTCTACGTCTCCGTGTAACCCTCATATACATCAATAACGTAATATGACGTAACCTAACCCAACCTATCATCTCGGCGGTAATATTTGACAACATTCCTGGCGAGTGGGCTTCTCCGTTTCCGTAGGACCCTTATATACATCAATAACGTAATATAACCAAACCGAACCCAACCTAACATGTGGGGGGTAATATTTGACAACATTCCTGGCGAGTTCGCTTCTCCGTCTCCGTGGGACCCTTATATACATCAATGACGTAATATAACCAAACCTAACCCAACCTAACATGTCGGCGGTAATATTTGGCAACATTCCTGGCGAGTTGGCATCTACGTCTCCCGGGGAACTTTATATACATCAATAACGTAATATAACCTAACCTAACCCAACCTAACTTCACGGCGGTAATATTTGACAACATTCCTGGCGAGTTGGCCTCTACGTCTCCGCTTGACCTTCATATACATCAATAACGTAATATAAGCAAAGCGATCCCAACCTAACATGTCGGGGGTAATATTTGACAACATTCCTGGCGAGTTGGCTTCTCCGTCTCCGTGGGACCCTTATATACATCAATGACGTAATATAACTAAACCTAACCCAACCTAACATGTCGGCGGTAATATTTGGCAATATTCCTGGCGAGTTGGCATCTACGTCTCCCGGGGACCTTTATATACATCAATAACGTAATATAACCTAACCTAACCCAACCTAACATCTCGGCGGTAATATTTGACAACATTCCTGGCGAGTTGGCCTCTACGTCTCCGTTTGACCTTCATATACATCGATAACGTAATATAACCTAACCCAACCCAACATAACATCTCGGCGGTAATATTTGACAACATTCCTGGCGAGTTGGCCTCTACGTCACCGTTTGACCTTCATATACATCTATAACGTAATATAACCTAATCTAACCCAACATAACATCTCGGCGGTAATATTTGAAAACATTCCTGGCGAGTTGGTATCTACGTCTCCTTTCGATCTTCATATATATCAATAACGTAATATAAGCTAACCTAACCCAACCTAACATCTCGGCGGTAATATTTTACAACATTCCTGGCGAGTTGGCATCTACGTCTCCCTGGGACCTTTATATACATCAATAACGTAATATAACTTAACCTAACCCAACCTAACATCTCGGCGGTAATATTGTCAACATTCCTGGCGAGTTGGATTCTACGTCTCCGTTTGATCTTCATATTCATCAACAATGAAATATAACCTAACCTAAACCAATCTATCATCTCGGCGATAATATTTGACAACATTCCTGGCGAGTTGGCCTCTACGTCTCCGTTTGACCTTCATATACATCAATAACGTAATATAACCTAACCTAACCCAGCCTAACATCTCGGCGGTAATATTTGACAACATTCCTGACGAGTTGGCTTCACCGTCTCCGTGGGACCCTTATATACATCAATAACGTAATATAACCAAACCTAACCCAACCTAACATCTCGGCGGTAATATTTAAAAACATTCCTGGCGAGTTGGACTCTACGTCTCCGTTTGACTTTCACATACATCAATAACGTAATATAAGCTAACCTAACCCAACCTAACTTCTCGGCGGTAATATTTGACAACATTCCTGGCGAGTTTGCCTCTACGTCTCCGTGTAACCCTCATATACATCAATAACGTAATATAACGTAACTTAACCCAAACTATCATCTCGGCGGTAATATTTGACAACATTCCTGGCGAGTGGGCTTCTCCGTTTCCGTAGGACCCTTATATACATCAATAACGTAATATAACCAAACCGAACCCAACCTAACATGTCGGCGGTAATATTTGAAAACATTCCTGGCGAGTTGGCCTCTACGTCTCCGTTTGACCTTCATATACATCGATAACGTAATATAACCTAACCCAACCCAACATAACATCTCGGCGGTAATATTTGACAACATTCCTGGCGAGTTGGCCTCTACGTCACAGTTTGACCTTCATATACATCTATAACGTAATATAACCTAATCTAACCCAACATAACATCTCGGCGGTAATATTTGAAAACATTCCTGGCGAGTTGGCCTCTACGTCTCCGTTTGACCTTCATATACATCAATAACGTAATATAAGCTAACCTAACCCAACCTAACTTCTCGGCGGTAATATTTGACAACATTCCTGGCGAGTTGGCATCTACGTCTCCCTGGGACCTTTATATACATCAATAACGTAATATAACCTAACCTAACCCAACCTAACATCTCGGCGGTAATATTGTCGACATTCCTGGCGAGTTGGCTTCTACGTCTCCGTTTGACCTTCATATTCATCAACAATGAAATATAACCTAACCTAAACCAATCTATCATCTCGGCGATAATATTTGACAACATTCCTGGCGAGTTGGCCTCTACGTCTCCGTTTGACCTTCATATACATGAATAACGTAATATAACCTAACCTAACCCAGCCTAACATCTCGGCGGAAATATTTGACAACATTCCTGACGAGTTGGCTTCACCGTCTCCGTGGGACCCTTATATACATCAATAACGTAATATAACCAAACCTAACCCAACCTAACATCTCGGCGGTAATATTTGACAACATTCCTGGCGAGTTGGCCTCTACGTCTCCGTTTGACCTTCATATACATCGATAACGTAATGTAACCTAACTCAACCCAACCTAACATGTCGGGGGTAATATTTGACAACATTCCTGTCGAGTTTGCCTCTACGTCTCCGTGTAACCCTCATATACATCAATAACGTAATATGACGTAACCTAACCCAACCTATCATCTCGGCGGTAATATTTGACAACATTCCTGGCAGGTGGGCGTCTCCGTTTCCGTAGGACCCTTATATACATCAATAACGTAATATAACCAAACCGAACCCAACCTAACATGTGGGGGGTAATATTTGACAACATTCCTGGCGAGTTCGCTTCTCCGTCTCCGTGGGACCCTTATATACATCAATGACGTAATATAACCAAACCTAACCCAACCTAACATGTCGGCGGTAATATTTGGCAACATTCCTGGCGAGTTGGCATCTACGTCTCCCGGGGAACTTTATATACATCAATAACGTAATATAACCTAACCTAACCCAACCTAACTTCACGGCGGTAATATTTGACAACATTCCTGGCGAGTTGGCCTCTACGTCTCCGCTTGACCTTCATATACATCAATAACGTAATATAAGCAAAGCGATCCCAAACTAACATGTCGGGGGTAATATTTGACAACATTCCTGGCGAGTTGGCTTCTCCGTCTCCGTGGGACCCTTATATACATCAATGACGTAATATAACTAAACCTAACCCAACCTAACATGTCGGCGGTAATATTTGGCAATATTCCTGGCGAGTTGGCATCTACGTCTCCCGGGGACCTTTATATACATCAATAACGTAATATAACCTAACCTAACCCAACCTAACATCTCGGCGGTAATATTTGACAACATTCCTGGCGAGTTGGCCTCTACGTCTCCGTTTGACCTTCATATACATCGATAACGTAATATAACCTAACCCAACCCAACATAACATCTCGGCGGTAATATTTGACAACATTCCTGGCGAGTTGGCCTCTACGTCACCGTTTGACCTTCATATACATCTATAACGTAATATAACCTAATCTAACCCAACATAACATCTCGGCGGTAATATTTGAAAACATTCCTGGCGAGTTGGTATCTACGTCTCCTTTCGATCTTCATATATATCAATAACGTAATATAAGCTAACCTAACCCAACCTAACATCTCGGCGGTAATATTTTACAACATTCCTGGCGAGTTGGCATCTACGTCTCCCTGGGACCTTTATATACATCAATAACGTAATATAACTTAACCTAACCCAACCTAACATCTCGGCGGTAATATTGTCAACATTCCTGGCGAGTTGGATTCTACGTCTCCGTTTGATCTTCATATTCATCAACAATGAAATATAACCTAACCTAAACCAATCTATCATCTCGGCGATAATATTTGACAACATTCCTGGCGAGTTGGCCTCTACGTCTCCGTTTGACCTTCATATACATCAATAACGTAATATAACCTAACCTAACCCAGCCTAACATCTCGGCGGTAATATTTGACAACATTCCTGACGAGTTGGCTTCACCGTCTCCGTGGGACCCTTATATACATCAATAACGTAATATAACCAAACCTAACCCAACCTAACATCTCGGCGGTAATATTTAAAAACATTCCTGGCGAGTTGGACTCTACGTCTCCGTTTGACTTTCACATACATCAATAACGTAATATAAGCTAACCTAACCCAACCTAACTTCTCGGCGGTAATATTTGACAACATTCCTGGCGAGTTTGCCTCTACGTCTCCGTGTAACCCTCATATACATCAATAACGTAATATAACGTAACTTAACCCAAACTATCATCTCGGCGGTAATATTTGACAACATTCCTGGCGAGTGGGCTTCTCCGTTTCCGTAGGACCCTTATATACATCAATAACGTAATATAACCAAACCGAACCCAACCTAACATGTCGGCGGTAATATTTGAAAACATTCCTGGCGAGTTGGCCTCTACGTCTCCGTTTGACCTTCATATACATCGATAACGTAATATAACCTAACCCAACCCAACATAACATCTCGGCGGTAATATTTGACAACATTCCTGGCGAGTTGGCCTCTACGTCACAGTTTGACCTTCATATACATCTATAACGTAATATAACCTAATCTAACCCAACATAACATCTCGGCGGTAATATTTGAAAACATTCCTGGCGAGTTGGCCTCTACGTCTCCGTTTGACCTTCATATACATCAATAACGTAATATAAGCTAACCTAACCCAACCTAACTTCTCGGCGGTAATATTTGACAACATTCCTGGCGAGTTTGCCTCTACGTCTCCGTGTAACCCTCATATACATCAATAACGTAATATAACGTAACTTAACCCAAACTATCATCTCGGCGGTAATATTTGACAACATTCCTGGCGAGTGGGCTTCTCCGTTTCCGTAGGACCCTTATATACATCAATAACGTAATATAACCAAACCGAACCCAACCTAACATGTCGGCGGTAATATTTGAAAACATTCCTGGCGAGTTGGCCTCTACGTCTCCGTTTGACCTTCATATACATCGATAACGTAATATAACCTAACCCAACCCAACATAACATCTCGGCGGTAATATTTGACAACATTCCTGGCGAGTTGGCCTCTACGTCACAGTTTGACCTTCATATACATCTATAACGTAATATAACCTAATCTAACCCAACATAACATCTCGGCGGTAATATTTGAAAACATTCCTGGCGAGTTGGCCTCTACGTCTCCGTTTGACCTTCATATACATCAATAACGTAATATAAGCTAACCTAACCCAACCTAACTTCTCGGCGGTAATATTTGACAACATTCCTGGCGAGTTGGCATCTACGTCTCCCTGGGACCTTTATATACATCAATAACGTAATATAACCTAACCTAACCCAACCTAACATCTCGGCGGTAATATTGTCGACATTCCTGGCGAGTTGGCTTCTACGTCTCCGTTTGACCTTCATATTCATCAACAATGAAATATAACCTAACCTAAACCAATCTATCATCTCGGCGATAATATTTGACAACATTCCTGGCGAGTTGGCCTCTACGTCTCCGTTTGACCTTCATATACATGAATAACGTAATATAACCTAACCTAACCCAGCCTAACATCTCGGCGGAAATATTTGACAACATTCCTGACGAGTTGGCTTCACCGTCTCCGTGGGACCCTTATATACATCAATAACGTAATATAACCAAACCTAACCCAACCTAACATCTCGGCGGTAATATTTGACAACATTCCTGGCGAGTTGGCCTCTACGTCTCCGTTTGACCTTCATATACATCGATAACGTAATGTAACCTAACTCAACCCAACCTAACATGTCGGGGGTAATATTTGACAACATTCCTGTCGAGTTTGCCTCTACGTCTCCGTGTAACCCTCATATACATCAATAACGTAATATGACGTAACCTAACCCAACCTATCATCTCGGCGGTAATATTTGACAACATTCCTGGCAGGTGGGCGTCTCCGTTTCCGTAGGACCCTTATATACATCAATAACGTAATATAACCAAACCGAACCCAACCTAACATGTGGGGGGTAATATTTGACAACATTCCTGGCGAGTTCGCTTCTCCGTCTCCGTGGGACCCTTATATACATCAATGACGTAATATAACCAAACCTAACCCAACCTAACATGTCGGCGGTAATATTTGGCAACATTCCTGGCGAGTTGGCATCTACGTCTCCCGGGGAACTTTATATACATCAATAACGTAATATAACCTAACCTAACCCAACCTAACTTCACGGCGGTAATATTTGACAACATTCCTGGCGAGTTGGCCTCTACGTCTCCGCTTGACCTTCATATACATCAATAACGTAATATAAGCAAAGCGATCCCAAACTAACATGTCGGGGGTAATATTTGACAACATTCCTGGCGAGTTGGCTTCTCCGTCTCCGTGGGACCCTTATATACATCAATGACGTAATATAACTAAACCTAACCCAACCTAACATGTCGGCGGTAATATTTGGCAATATTCCTGGCGAGTTGGCATCTACGTCTCCCGGGGACCTTTATATACATCAATAACGTAATATAACCTAACCTAACCCAACCTAACATCTCGGCGGTAATATTTGACAACATTCCTGGCGAGTTGGCCTCTACGTCTCCGTTTGACCTTCATATACATCGATAACGTAATATAACCTAACCCAACCCAACATAACATCTCGGCGGTAATATTTGACAACATTCCTGGCGAGTTGGCCTCTACGTCACCGTTTGACCTTCATATACATCTATAACGTAATATAACCTAATCTAACCCAACATAACATCTCGGCGGTAATATTTGAAAACATTCCTGGCGAGTTGGTATCTACGTCTCCTTTCGATCTTCATATATATCAATAACGTAATATAAGCTAACCTAACCCAACCTAACATCTCGGCGGTAATATTTTACAACATTCCTGGCGAGTTGGCATCTACGTCTCCCTGGGACCTTTATATACATCAATAACGTAATATAACTTAACCTAACCCAACCTAACATCTCGGCGGTAATATTGTCAACATTCCTGGCGAGTTGGATTCTACGTCTCCGTTTGATCTTCATATTCATCAACAATGAAATATAACCTAACCTAAACCAATCTATCATCTCGGCGATAATATTTGACAACATTCCTGGCGAGTTGGCCTCTACGTCTCCGTTTGACCTTCATATACATCAATAACGTAATATAACCTAACCTAACCCAGCCTAACATCTCGGCGGTAATATTTGACAACATTCCTGACGAGTTGGCTTCACCGTCTCCGTGGGACCCTTATATACATCAATAACGTAATATAACCAAACCTAACCCAACCTAACATCTCGGCGGTAATATTTAAAAACATTCCTGGCGAGTTGGACTCTACGTCTCCGTTTGACTTTCACATACATCAATAACGTAATATAAGCTAACCTAACCCAACCTAACTTCTCGGCGGTAATATTTGACAACATTCCTGGCGAGTTTGCCTCTACGTCTCCGTGTAACCCTCATATACATCAATAACGTAATATAACGTAACTTAACCCAAACTATCATCTCGGCGGTAATATTTGACAACATTCCTGGCGAGTGGGCTTCTCCGTTTCCGTAGGACCCTTATATACATCAATAACGTAATATAACCAAACCGAACCCAACCTAACATGTCGGCGGTAATATTTGAAAACATTCCTGGCGAGTTGGCCTCTACGTCTCCGTTTGACCTTCATATACATCGATAACGTAATATAACCTAACCCAACCCAACATAACATCTCGGCGGTAATATTTGACAACATTCCTGGCGAGTTGGCCTCTACGTCACAGTTTGACCTTCATATACATCTATAACGTAATATAACCTAATCTAACCCAACATAACATCTCGGCGGTAATATTTGAAAACATTCCTGGCGAGTTGGCCTCTACGTCTCCGTTTGACCTTCATATACATCAATAACGTAATATAAGCTAACCTAACCCAACCTAACTTCTCGGCGGTAATATTTGACAACATTCCTGGCGAGTTGGCATCTACGTCTCCCTGGGACCTTTATATACATCAATAACGTAATATAACCTAACCTAACCCAACCTAACATCTCGGCGGTAATATTGTCGACATTCCTGGCGAGTTGGCTTCTACGTCTCCGTTTGACCTTCATATTCATCAACAATGAAATATAACCTAACCTAAACCAATCTATCATCTCGGCGATAATATTTGACAACATTCCTGGCGAGTTGGCCTCTACGTCTCCGTTTGACCTTCATATACATGAATAACGTAATATAACCTAACCTAACCCAGCCTAACATCTCGGCGGAAATATTTGACAACATTCCTGACGAGTTGGCTTCACCGTCTCCGTGGGACCCTTATATACATCAATAACGTAATATAACCAAACCTAACCCAACCTAACATCTCGGCGGTAATATTTGACAACATTCCTGGCGAGTTGGCCTCTACGTCTCCGTTTGACCTTCATATACATCGATAACGTAATGTAACCTAACTCAACCCAACCTAACATCTCGGCGGTAATATTTGACAACATTCCTGTCGAGTTTGCCTCTACGTCTCCGTGTAACCCTCATATACATCAATAACGTAATATGACGTAACCTAACCCAACCTATCATCTCGGCGGTAATATTTGACAACATTCCTGGCGAGTGGGCTTCTCCGTTTCCGTAGGACCCTTATATACATCAATAACGTAATATAACCAAACCGAACCCAACCTAACATGTGGGGGGTAATATTTGACAACATTCCTGGCGAGTTCGCTTCTCCGTCTCCGTGGGACCCTTATATACATCAATGACGTAATATAACCAAACCTAACCCAACCTAACATGTCGGCGGTAATATTTGGCAACATTCCTGGCGAGTTGGCATCTACGTCTCCCGGGGAACTTTATATACATCAATAACGTAATATAACCTAACCTAACCCAACCTAACTTATCGGCGGTAATATTTGACAACATTCCTGGCGAGTTGGCCTCTACGTCTCCGCTTGACCTTCA
Organism: Xylocopa violacea; assembly: GCA_963969225.1. NCBI lineage: Eukaryota > Metazoa > Arthropoda > Insecta > Hymenoptera > Apidae > Xylocopa > Xylocopa violacea. The sequence goes on along the minus strand of CAXAJV010000836.1, from coordinate 2,602,116 downwards.
TATACATCGATAACGTAATATAACCTAACCCAACCCAACATAACATCTCGGCGGTAATATTTGACAACATTCCTGGCGAGTTGGCCTCTACGTCACCGTTTGACCTTCATATACATCTATAACGTAATATAACCTAATCTAACCCAACATAACATCTCGGCGGTAATATTTGAAAACATTCCTGGCGAGTTGGTATCTACGTCTCCTTTCGATCTTCATATATATCAATAACGTAATATAAGCTAACCTAACCCAACCTAACATCTCGGCGGTAATATTTTACAACATTCCTGGCGAGTTGGCATCTACGTCTCCCTGGGACCTTTATATACATCAATAACGTAATATAACCTAACCTAACCCAACCTAACATCTCGGCGGTAATATTGTCAACATTCCTGGCGAGTTGGATTCTACGTCTCCGTTTGATCTTCATATTCATCAACAATGAAATATAACCTAACCTAAACCAATCTATCATCTCGGCGATAATATTTGACAACATTCCTGGCGAGTTGGCCTCTACGTCTCCGTTTGACCTTCATATACATCAATAACGTAATATAACCTAACCTAACCCAGCCTAACATCTCGGCGGTAATATTTGACAACATTCCTGACGAGTTGGCTTCACCGTCTCCGTGGGACCCTTATATACATCAATAACGTAATATAACCAAACCTAACCCAACCTAACATCTCGGCGGTAATATTTAAAAACATTCCTGGCGAGTTGGACTCTACGTCTCCGTTTGACTTTCACATACATCAATAACGTAATATAAGCTAACCTAACCCAACCTAACTTCTCGGCGGTAATATTTGACAACATTCCTGGCGAGTTTGCCTCTACGTCTCCGTGTAACCCTCATATACATCAATAACGTAATATAACGTAACTTAACCCAAACTATCATCTCGGCGGTAATATTTGACAACATTCCTGGCGAGTGGGCTTCTCCGTTTCCGTAGGACCCTTATATACATCAATAACGTAATATAACCAAACCGAACCCAACCTAACATGTCGGCGGTAATATTTGAAAACATTCCTGGCGAGTTGGCCTCTACGTCTCCGTTTGACCTTCATATACATCGATAACGTAATATAACCTAACCCAACCCAACATAACATCTCGGCGGTAATATTTGACAACATTCCTGGCGAGTTGGCCTCTACGTCACAGTTTGACCTTCATATACATCTATAACGTAATATAACCTAATCTAACCCAACATAACATCTCGGCGGTAATATTTGAAAACATTCCTGGCGAGTTGGCCTCTACGTCTCCGTTTGACCTTCATATACATCAATAACGTAATATAAGCTAACCTAACCCAACCTAACTTCTCGGCGGTAATATTTGACAACATTCCTGGCGAGTTGGCATCTACGTCTCCCTGGGACCTTTATATACATCAATAACGTAATATAACCTAACCTAACCCAACCTAACATCTCGGCGGTAATATTGTCGACATTCCTGGCGAGTTGGCTTCTACGTCTCCGTTTGACCTTCATATTCATCAACAATGAAATATAACCTAACCTAAACCAATCTATCATCTCGGCGATAATATTTGACAACATTCCTGGCGAGTTGGCCTCTACGTCTCCGTTTGACCTTCATATACATGAATAACGTAATATAACCTAACCTAACCCAGCCTAACATCTCGGCGGAAATATTTGACAACATTCCTGACGAGTTGGCTTCACCGTCTCCGTGGGACCCTTATATACATCAATAACGTAATATAACCAAACCTAACCCAACCTAACATCTCGGCGGTAATATTTGACAACATTCCTGGCGAGTTGGCCTCTACGTCTCCGTTTGACCTTCATATACATCGATAACGTAATGTAACCTAACTCAACCCAACCTAACATCTCGGCGGTAATATTTGACAACATTCCTGTCGAGTTTGCCTCTACGTCTCCGTGTAACCCTCATATACATCAATAACGTAATATGACGTAACCTAACCCAACCTATCATCTCGGCGGTAATATTTGACAACATTCCTGGCGAGTGGGCTTCTCCGTTTCCGTAGGACCCTTATATACATCAATAACGTAATATAACCAAACCGAACCCAACCTAACATGTGGGGGGTAATATTTGACAACATTCCTGGCGAGTTCGCTTCTCCGTCTCCGTGGGACCCTTATATACATCAATGACGTAATATAACCAAACCTAACCCAACCTAACATGTCGGCGGTAATATTTGGCAACATTCCTGGCGAGTTGGCATCTACGTCTCCCGGGGAACTTTATATACATCAATAACGTAATATAACCTAACCTAACCCAACCTAACTTATCGGCGGTAATATTTGACAACATTCCTGGCGAGTTGGCCTCTACGTCTCCGCTTGACCTTCATATACATCGATAACGTAATATAACCTAACCCAACCCAACATAACATCTCGGCGGTAATATTTGACAACATTCCTGGCGAGTTGGCCTCTACGTCACCGTTTGACCTTCATATACATCTATAACGTAATATAACCTAATCTAACCCAACATAACATCTCGGCGGTAATATTTGAAAACATTCCTGGCGAGTTGGTATCTACGTCTCCTTTCGATCTTCATATATATCAATAACGTAATATAAGCTAACCTAACCCAACCTAACATCTCGGCGGTAATATTTTACAACATTCCTGGCGAGTTGGCATCTACGTCTCCCTGGGACCTTTATATACATCAATAACGTAATATAACCTAACCTAACCCAACCTAACATCTCGGCGGTAATATTGTCAACATTCCTGGCGAGTTGGATTCTACGTCTCCGTTTGATCTTCATATTCATCAACAATGAAATATAACCTAACCTAAACCAATCTATCATCTCGGCGATAATATTTGACAACATTCCTGGCGAGTTGGCCTCTACGTCTCCGTTTGACCTTCATATACATCAATAACGTAATATAACCTAACCTAACCCAGCCTAACATCTCGGCGGTAATATTTGACAACATTCCTGACGAGTTGGCTTCACCGTCTGCGTGGGACCCTTATATACATCAATAACGTAATATAACCAAACCTAACCCAACCTAACATCTCGGCGGTAATATTTAAAAACATTTCTGGCTAGTTGGACTCTACGTCTCCGTTTGACTTTCACATACATCAATAACGTAATATAAGCTAACCTAACCCAACCTAACTTCTCGGCGGTAATATTTGACAACATTCCTGGCGAGTTTGCCTCTACGTCTCCGTGTAACCCTCATATACATCAATAACGTAATATAACGTAACTTAACCCAAACTATCATCTCGGCGGTAATATTTGACAACATTCCTGGCGAGTGGGCTTCTCCGTTTCCGTAGGACCCTTATATACATCAATAACGTAATATAACCAAACCGAACCCAACCTAACATGTCGGCGGTAATATTTGAAAACATTCCTGGCGAGTTGGCCTCTACGTCTCCGTTTGACCTTCATATACATCGATAACGTAATATAACCTAACCCAACTCAACATAACATCTCGGCGGTAATATTTGACAACATTCCTGGCGAGTTGGCCTCTACGTCACAGTTTGACCTTCATATACATCTATAACGTAATATAACCTAATCTAACCCAACATAACATCTCGGCGGTAATATTTGAAAACATTCCTGGCGAGTTGGCCTCTACGTCTCCGTTTGACCTTCATATACATCAATAACGTAATATAAGCTAACCTAACCCAACCTAACTTCTCGGCGGTAATATTTGACAACATTCCTGGCGAGTTGGCATCTACGTCTCCCTGGGACCTTTATATACATCAATAACGTAATATAACCTAACCTAACCCAACCTAACATCTCGGCGGTAATATTGTCGACATTCCTGGCGAGTTGGCTTCTACGTCTCCGTTTGACCTTCATATTCATCAACAATGAAATATAACCTAACCTAAACCAATCTATCATCTCGGCGATAATATTTGACAACATTCCTGGCGAGTTGGCCTCTACGTCTCCGTTTGACCTTCATATACATGAATAACGTAATATAACCTAACCTAACCCAGCCTAACATCTCGGCGGAAATATTTGACAACATTCCTGACGAGTTGGCTTCACCGTCTCCGTGGGACCCTTATATACATCAATAACGTAATATAACCAAACCTAACCCAACCTAACATCTCGGCGGTAATATTTGACAACATTCCTGGCGAGTTGGCCTCTACGTCTCCGTTTGACCTTCATATACATCGATAACGTAATGTAACCTAACTCAACCCAACCTAACATCTCGGCGGTAATATTTGACAACATTCCTAACGAGTTGGCTTCTCCGTCTCCGTGGGACCCTCATATACATCAATAACGTAATATAACGTAACCTAACCCAACCTGATATCTCGGCGGTAATATTGACAACATTCCTGGCAAGTTGGCTTCTACGTCTCCGTGTAACCCTCATATACATCAATAACGTAATATAACGTAACCTAACCCAACCTATCATCTCGGCGGTAATATTTGGCAACATTCCTGGCGAGTGGGCTTCTCCGTTTCCGTAGGACCCTTATATACATCAATAACGTAATATAACCAAACCGAACCCAACCTAACATCTCGGGGGTAATATTTGACAATATTCCTGACGAGTTGGCTTCTCCGTCTCCGTGGGACCCTTATATACATCAATGACGTAATATAACCAAACCTAACCCAACCTAACATGTCGGCGGTAATATTTGGCAACATTCCTGGCGAGTTGGCATCTACGTCTCCCGGGGACCTTTATATACATCAATAACGTAATATAACCTAACCTAACCCAACCTAACATCTCGGCGGTAATATTTGACAACATTCCTGGCGAGTTGGCCTCTACGTCTCCGTTTGACCTTCATATACATCAATAACGTAATATCACCTAACCTACCTCAACCTAACATCTCGGCGGTAATATTTGACAACATTCCTAACGAGTTGGCTTCTCCGTCTCCGTGGGACCCTTATATACACCAATAACGTAATATAACCTAACCTAACCCAACCTATCATCTCGTCGGTAATATTTGAAAACATTCCTGCCGAGTTGGCCTCTACGTCTCCCTTTGTCCTTCATATATATCAATAACGTAATATAAGCTAACCTAACCCAACCTAACATCTCGGCGGTAATATTTGACAACATTCCTGGCGAGTTGGCATCTACGTCTCCCTGGGACCTTTATATACATCAATAACGTAATATAACCTAACCTAACCCAACCTAACATCTCTGCGGTAATATTTGTCAACATTCCTGAAGAGTTGGCTTCACCGTCTCCGTGGGACCCTTATATACATCAAAAACGTAATATAACCAAACCTAACCCAACCTAACATCTCGGCGGTAATATTTAAAAACATTCCTGGCGAGTTGGCATCTACGTCTCCCGGGGACCTTTATATACATCAATAACGTAATATAACCTAACCTAACCCAACCTAACATCTCGGCGGTAATATTTGAAAACATTCCTGGCGAGTTGGCCTCTACGTCTCCGTTTGACCTTCATATACATCAATAACGTAATATAAGCTAACCTAACCCAACCTAACTTCTCGGCGGTAATATTTGACAACATTCCTGGCGAGTTGGCCTCTACGTCTCCGCTTGACCATCATATACATCAATAACGTAATATAACCTAACCTAACCCAACCTATCATCTCGGCGGTAATATTTGACAACATTCCTGGCGAGTGGGCTTCTCCGTTTCCGTAGGACCCTTATATACATCAATAACGTAATATAACCAAACCGAACCCAACCTAACATGTCGGCGGTAATATTTGACAACATTCCTGGCGAGTTGGCCTCTACGTCTCCGCTTGACCTTCATATACATCAATAACGTAATATAACCTAACCTAACCCAACCTAACATCTCGGCGGTAATATTGACAACATTCCTGGCAAGTTGGCTTCTACGTCTCCGTTTGACCTTCATATTCATCAACAACGAAATATAACCTAACCTAAATCAACCTGTCATCTCGGCGATAATATTTGACAACATTCCTGGCGAGTTGGCCTCTACGTCTCCGTGGGACCTTTATATACATCAATAACATAATATAAGCTAGCCTAACCCAATCTAACATATCGGTGCTAATATTTGACCACATTCCTGGCTTGTTGGCCTCTGCGTCTCCGTGGGACATATATAAGTCAATAACGTAATATAAACTAATCTAACCCAACCTAACATCTCGGCGGTAATATTTGACAACCTTCCTGACGAGTTGGCTTCTCCGTCTCCGTGGGACCCTTATATACGTCAATAACGTAATATAACCAAACCTAACCCAACCTAACATGTCGGGGGTAATATTTGACAACATTCCTGACGAGTTTGCCTCTACGTCTCCGTGTAACCCTCATATACATCAATAACGTAATATAACGTAACCTAACCCAACCTATCATCTCGGCGGTAATATTTGACAACATTCCTGGCGAGTGGGCTTCTCCGTTTCCGTAGGACCCTTATATACATCAATAACGTAATATAACCAAACCGAACCCAACCTAACATGTCGGGGGTAATATTTGACAACATTCCTGACGAGTTGGCTTCTCCGTCCCCGTGGGACCCTTATAAACATCAATGACGTAATATAACCAAACCTAACCCAACCTAACATGTCGGCGGTAATATTTGGCAACATTCCTGGCGAGTTGGCATCTACGTCTCCCGGGGACCTTTATATACATCAATAACGTAATATAACCTAACCTAACCCAACCTAACATCTCGGCGGTAATATTTGACAACATTCCTGGCGAGTTGGCCTCTACGTCTCCGTTTGACCTTCATATACATCAATAACGTAATATAACCTAACCTAACCCAACCTAACATCTCGGCGGTAATATTGTCAACATTCCTGGCGAGTTGGCTTCTACGTCTCCGTTTGACCTTCATATTCATCAACAATGAAATATAACCTAACCTAAACCAATCTATCATCTCGGCGATAATATTTGACAACATTCCTGGCGAGTTGGCCTCTACGTCTCCGTTTGACCTTCATATACACCAATAACGTAATATAACCTAACCTAACCCAGCCTAACATCTCGGCGGTAATATTTGACAACATTCCTGACGAGTTGGCTTCACCGTCGCCGTGGGACCCTTATATACATCAATAACGTAATATAACCAAACCTAACCCAACCTAACATGTCGGGGGTAATATTTGACAACATTCCTGACGAGTTGGCTTCTCCGTCTCCGTGGGACCCTTATATACATCAATGACGTAATATAACCAAACCTAACCCAACCTAACATGTCGGCGGTAATACTTGGCAACATTCCTGGCGAGTTGGCATCTACGTCTCCCGGGGACCTTTATATACATCAATAACGTAATATAACCTAACCTAACCCAACCTAACATCTCGGCGGTAATATTTGACAACATTCCTGGCGAGTTGGCCTCTACGTCTCCGTTTGACCTTCATATACATCAATAACGTAATATAACCTAACCTACCTCAACCTAACATCTCGGCGGTAATATTTGACAACATTCCTAACGAGTTGGCTTCTCCGTCTCCGTGGGACCCTTATATACACCAATAACGTAATATAACCTAACCTAACCCAACCTATCATCTCGTCGGTAATATTTGAAAACATTCCTGCCGAGTTGGCCTCTACGTCTCCCTTTGTCCTTCATATATATCAATAACGTAATATAAGCTAACCTAACCCAACCTAACATCTCGGCGGTAATATTTGACAACATTCCTGGCGAGTTGGCATGTACGTCTCCCTGGGACCTTTATATACATCAATAACGTAATATAACCTAACCTAACCCAACCTAACATCTCGGCGGTAATATTTGACAACATTCCTGGCGAGTTGGCCTCTACGTCTCCGTTTGACCTTCATATACATCAATAACGTAATATAACCTAACCTACCTCAACCTAACATCTCGGCGGTAATATTTAAAAACATTCCTGGCGAGTTGGCCTCTACGTCTCCGTTTGACTTTCATATACATCAATAACGTAATATAAGCTAACTTAACCCAACCTAACTTCTCGGCGGTAATATTTGACAACATTCCTGGCGAGTTTGCCTCTACGTCTCCGTGTAACCCTCATATACATCAATAACGTAATATAACGTAACCTAACCCAACCTATCATCTCGGCGGTAATATTTGACAACATTCCTGGCGAGTGGGCTCCTCCGTTTCCGTAGGACCCTTATATACATGATTAACGTAATACAACCAAACCGAACCCAACCTAACATGTCGGGGGTAATATTTGACAACATTCCTGACGAGTTGGCTTCTCCGTCTCCGTGGGACCCTTATATACATCAATGACGTAATATAACCAAACCTAACCCAACCTAACATGTCGGCGGTAATATTTGGCAACATTCCTGGCGAGTTGGCATCTACGTCTCCCGGGGACCTTTATATACATCAATAACGTAATATAACCTAACCTAACCCAACCTAACATCTCGGCGGTAATATTTGAAAACATTCCTGGCGAGTTGGCCTCTACGTCTCCGTTTGACCTTCATATACATCAATAACGTAATATAAGCTAACCTAACCCAACCTAACTTCTCGGCGGTAATATTTGACAACATTCCTGGCGAGTTGGCCTCTACGTCTCCGCTTGACCATCATATACATCAATAACGTAATATAACCTAACCTAACCCAACCTATCATCTCGGCGGTAATATTTGACAACATTCCTGGCGAGTGGGCTTCTCCGTTTCCGTAGGACCCTTATATACATCAATAACGTAATATAACCAAACCGAACCCAACCTAACATGTCGGCGGTCATATTTGACAACATTCCTGGCGAGTTGGCCTCTACGTCTCCGCTTGACCTTCATATACATCAATAACGTAATATAACCTAACCTAACCCAACCTAACATCTCGGCGGTAATATTGACAACATTCCTGGCAAGTTGGCTTCTACGTCTCCGTTTGACCTTCATATTCATCAACAACGAAATATAACCTAACCTAAATCAACCTGTCATCTCGGCGATAATATTTGACAACATTCCTGGCGAGTTGGCCTCTACGTCTCCGTGGGACCTTTATATACATCAATAACATAATATAAGCTAGCCTAACCCAATCTAACATATCGGTGCTAATATTTGACCACATTCCTGGCTTGTTGGCCTCTGCGTCTCCGTGGGACATATATAAGTCAATAACGTAATATAAACTAATCTAACCCAACCTAACATCTCGGCGGTAATATTTGACAACATTCCTGACGAGTTGGCTTCTCCGTCTCCGTGGGACCCTTATATACGTCAATAACGTAATATAACCAAACCTAACCCAACCTAACATGTCGGGGGTAATATTTGACAACATTCCTGACGAGTTTGCCTCTACGTCTCCGTGTAACCCTCATATACATCAATAACGTAATATAACGTAACCTAACCCAACCTATCATCTCGGCGGTAATATTTGACAACATTCCTGGCGAGTGGGCTTCTCCGTTTCCGCAGGACCCTTATATACATCAATAACGTAATATAACCAAACCGAACCCAACCTAACATGTCGGGGGTAATATTTGACAACATTCCTGACGAGTTGGCTTCTCCGTCCCCGTGGGACCCTTATAAACATCAATGACGTAATATAACCAAACCTAACCCAACCTAACATGTCGGCGGTAATATTTGGCAACATTCCTGGCGAGTTGGCATCTACGTCTCCCGGGGACCTTTATATACATCAATAACGTAATATAACCTAACCTAACCCAACCTAACATCTCGGCGGTAATATTTGACAACATTCCTGGCGAGTTGGCCTCTACGTCTCCGTTTGACCTTCATATACATCAATAACGTAATATAACCTAACCTAACCCAACCTAACATCTCGGCGGTAATATTGTCAACATTCCTGGCGAGTTGGCTTCTACGTCTCCGTTTGACCTTCATATTCATCAACAATGAAATATAACCTAACCTAAACCAATCTATCATCTCGGCGATAATATTTGACAACATTCTTGGCGAGTTGGCCTCTACGTCTCCGTTTGACCTTCATATACACCAATAACGTAATATAACCTAACCTAACCCAGCCTAACATCTCGGCGGTAATATTTGACAACATTCCTGACGAGTTGGCTTCACCGTCGCCGTGGGACCCTTATATACATCAATAACGTAATATAACCAAACCTAACCCAACCTAACATGTCGGGGGTAATATTTGACAACATTCCTGACAAGTTGGCTTCTCCGTCTCCGTGGGACCCTTATATACATCAATGACGTAATATAACCAAACCTAACCCAACCTAACATGTCGGCGGTAATATTTGGCAACATTCCTGGCGAGTTGGCATCTACGTCTCCCGGGGACCTTTATATACATCAATAACGTAATATAACCTAACCTAACCCAACCTAACATCTCGGCGGTAATATTTGAAAACATTCCTGGCGAGTTGGCCTCTACGTCTCCGTTTGACCTTCATATACATCAATAACGTAATATAAGCTAACCTAACCCTACCTAACTTCTCGGCGGTAATATTTGACAACATTCCTGGCGAGTTGGCCTCTACGTCTCCGCTTGACCTTCATATACATCAATAACGTAATATAACCTAACCTAACCCAACCTATCATCTCGGCGGTAATATTTGACAACATTCCTGGCGAGTGGGCTTCTCCGTTTCCGTAGGACCCTTATATACATCAATAACGTAATATAACCAAACCGAACCCAACCTAACATGTCGGGGGTAATATTTGACAACATTCCTGGCGAGTTGGCCTCTACGTCTCCGCTTGACCTTCATATACATCAATAACGTAATATAACCTAACCTAACCCAACCTAACATCTCGGCGGTAATATTGACAACATTCCTGGCAAGTTGGCTTCTACGTCTCCGTTTGACCTTCATATTCATCAACAACGAAATATAACCTAACCTAAATCAACCTGTCATCTCGGCGATAATATTTGACAACATTCCTGGCGAGTTGGCCTCTACGTCTCCGTGGGACCTTTATATACATCAATAACAGAATATAAGCTAGCCTAACCCAATCTAACATATCGGTGCTAATATTTGACCACATTCCTGGCTTGTTGGCCACTGCGTCTCCGTGGGACATATATAAGTCAATAACGTAATATAAACTAATCTAACCCAACCTAACATCTCGGCGGTAATATTTGACAACATTCCTGACGAGTTGGCTTCTCCGTCTCCGTGGGACCCTTATATACGTCAATAACGTAATATAACCAAACCTAACCCAACCTAACATGTCGGGGGTAATATTTGACAACATTCCTGACGAGTTTGCCTCTACGTCTCCGTGTAACCCTCATATACATCAATAACGTAATATAACGTAACCTAACCCAACCTATCATCTCGGCGGTAATATTTGACAACATTCCTGGCGAGTGGGCTTCTCCGTTTCCGTAGGACCCTTATATACATCAATAACGTAATATAACCAAACCGAACCCAACCTAACATATCGGGGGTAATATTTGACAACATTCCTGACGAGTTGGCTTCTCCGTCTCCGTGGGACCCTTATATACGTCAATAACGTAATATAACCAAACCTAACCCAACCTAACATGTCGGGGGTAATATTTGACAACATTCCTGACGAGTTTGCCTCTACGTCTCCGTGTAACCCTCATATACATCAATAACGTAATATAACGTAACCTAACCCAACCTATCATCTCGGCGGTAATATTTGACAACATTCCTGGCGAGTGGGCTTCTCCGTTTCCGTAGGACCCTTATATACATCAATAACGTAATATAACCAAACCGAACCCAACCTAACATGTCGGGGGTAATATTTGACAACATTCCTGACGAGTTGGCTTCTCCGTCCCCGTGGGACCCTTATAAACATCAATGACGTAATATAACCAAACCTAACCCAACCTAACATGTCGGCGGTAATATTTGGCAACATTCCTGGCGAGTTGGCATCTACGTCTCCCGGGGACCTTTATATACATCAATAACGTAATATAACCTAACCTAACCCAACCTAACATCTCGGCGGTAATATTTGACAACATTCCTGGCGAGTTGGCCTCTACGTCTCCGTTTGACCTTCATATACATCAATAACGTAATATAACCTAACCTAACCCAACCTAACATCTCGGCGGTAATATTTGACAACATTCCTGGCGAGTTGGCTTCACCGTTTCCGTGGGACCCTTATATATATCAATAACGTAATATAACCAAACCTAACCCAACCTAACGTCTCGGCGGTAATATTTGACAACATTCCTGGCGAGTTGGCCTCTACGTCTCCGTTTGACCTTCATATACATCGATAACGTAATATAACCTAACCCAACCCAACATAACATCTCGGCGGTAATATTTGACAACATTCCTGGCGAGTTGGCCTCTACGTCACAGTTTGACCTTCATATACATCTATAACGTAATATAACCTAATCTAACCCAACATAACATCTCGGCGGTAATATTTGAAAACATTCCTGGCGAGTTGGTATCTACGTCTCCTTTCGATCTTCATATATATCAATAACGTAATATAAGCTAACCTAACCCAACCTAACATCTCGGCGGTAATATTTTACAACATTCCTGGCGAGTTGGCATCTACGTCTCCCTGGGACCTTTATATACATCAATAACGTAATATAACCTAACCTAACCCAACCTAACATCTCGGCGGTAATATTGTCAACATTCCTGGCGAGTTGGCTTCTACGTCTCCGTTTGACCTTCATATTCATCAACAATGAAATATAACCTAACCTAAACCAATCTATCATCTCGGCGATAATATTTGACAACATTCCTGGCGAGTTGGCCTCTACGTCTCCGTTTGACCTTCATATACATCAATGACGTAATATAACCAAACCTAACCCAACCTAACATGTCGGCGGTAATATTTGGCAACATTCCTGGCGAGTTGGCATCTACGTCTCCCGGGGACCTTTATATACATCAATAACGTAATATAACCTAACCTAACCCAACCTAACATCTCGGCGGTAATATTTGAAAACATTCCTGGCGAGTTGGCCTCTACGTCTCCGTTTGACCTTCATATACATCAATAACGTAATATAAGCTAACCTAACCCAACCTAACTTCTCGGCGGTAATATTTGACAACATTCCTGGCGAGTTGGCCTCTACGTCTCCGCTTGACCTTCATATACATCAATAACGTAATATAGCCTAACCTAACCCAACCTATCATCTCGGCGGTAATATTTGACAACATTCCTGGCGAGTGGGCTTCTCCGTTTCCGTAGGACCCTTATATACATCAATAACGTAATATAACCAAACCGAACCCAACCTAACATGTCGGGGGTAATATTTGACAACATTCCTGGCGAGTTGGCCTCTACGTCTCCGCTTGACCTTCATATACATCAATAACGTAATATAACCTAACCTAACCCAACCTAACATCTCGGCGGTAATATTGACAACATTCCTGGCAAGTTGGCTTCTACGTCTCCGTTTGACCTTCATATACATCAATAACGTAATATAACCTAACCTAACCCAGCCTAACATCTCGGCGGTAATATTTGACAACATTCCTGACGAGTTGGCTTCACCGTCTCCGTGGGACCCTTATATACATCAATAACGTAATATAACCAAACCTAACCCAACCTAACATCTCGGCGGTAATATTTAAAAACATTCCTGGCGAGTTGGACTCTACGTCTCCGTTTGACTTTCACATACATCAATAACGTAATATAAGCTAACCTAACCCAACCTAACTTCTCGGCGGTAATATTTGACAACATTCCTGGCGAGTTTGCCTCTACGTCTCCGTGTAACCCTCATATACATCAATAACGTAATATAACGTAACTTAACCCAAACTATCATCTCGGCGGTAATATTTGACAACATTCCTGGCGAGTGGGCTTCTCCGTTTCCGTAGGACCCTTATATACATCAATAACGTAATATAACCAAACCGAACCCAACCTAACATGTCGGCGGTAATATTTGAAAACATTCCTGGCGAGTTGGCCTCTACGTCTCCGTTTGACCTTCATATACATCGATAACGTAATATAACCTAACCCAACCCAACATAACATCTCGGCGGTAATATTTGACAACATTCCTGGCGAGTTGGCCTCTACGTCACAGTTTGACCTTCATATACATCTATAACGTAATATAACCTAATCTAACCCAACATAACATCTCGGCGGTAATATTTGAAAACATTCCTGGCGAGTTGGCCTCTACGTCTCCGTTTGACCTTCATATACATCAATAACGTAATATAAGCTAACCTAACCCAACCTAACTTCTCGGCGGTAATATTTGACAACATTCCTGGCGAGTTGGCATCTACGTCTCCCTGGGACCTTTATATACATCAATAACGTAATATAACCTAACCTAACCCAACCTAACATCTCGGCGGTAATATTGTCGACATTCCTGGCGAGTTGGCTTCTACGTCTCCGTTTGACCTTCATATTCATCAACAATGAAATATAACCTAACCTAAACCAATCTATCATCTCGGCGATAATATTTGACAACATTCCTGGCGAGTTGGCCTCTACGTCTCCGTTTGACCTTCATATACATGAATAACGTAATATAACCTAACCTAACCCAGCCTAACATCTCGGCGGAAATATTTGACAACATTCCTGACGAGTTGGCTTCACCGTCTCCGTGGGACCCTTATATACATCAATAACGTAATATAACCAAACCTAACCCAACCTAACATCTCGGCGGTAATATTTGACAACATTCCTGGCGAGTTGGCCTCTACGTCTCCGTTTGACCTTCATATACATCGATAACGTAATGTAACCTAACTCAACCCAACCTAACATCTCGGCGGTAATATTTGACAACATTCCTGTCGAGTTTGCCTCTACGTCTCCGTGTAACCCTCATATACATCAATAACGTAATATGACGTAACCTAACCCAACCTATCATCTCGGCGGTAATATTTGACAACATTCCTGGCGAGTGGGCTTCTCCGTTTCCGTAGGACCCTTATATACATCAATAACGTAATATAACCAAACCGAACCCAACCTAACATGTGGGGGGTAATATTTGACAACATTCCTGGCGAGTTCGCTTCTCCGTCTCCGTGGGACCCTTATATACATCAATGACGTAATATAACCAAACCTAACCCAACCTAACATGTCGGCGGTAATATTTGGCAACATTCCTGGCGAGTTGGCATCTACGTCTCCCGGGGAACTTTATATACATCAATAACGTAATATAACCTAACCTAACCCAACCTAACTTATCGGCGGTAATATTTGACAACATTCCTGGCGAGTTGGCCTCTACGTCTCCGCTTGACCTTCATATACATCGATAACGTAATATAACCTAACCCAACCCAACATAACATCTCGGCGGTAATATTTGACAACATTCCTGGCGAGTTGGCCTCTACGTCACCGTTTGACCTTCATATACATCTATAACGTAATATAACCTAATCTAACCCAACATAACATCTCGGCGGTAATATTTGAAAACATTCCTGGCGAGTTGGTATCTACGTCTCCTTTCGATCTTCATATATATCAATAACGTAATATAAGCTAACCTAACCCAACCTAACATCTCGGCGGTAATATTTTACAACATTCCTGGCGAGTTGGCATCTACGTCTCCCTGGGACCTTTATATACATCAATAACGTAATATAACCTAACCTAACCCAACCTAACATCTCGGCGGTAATATTGTCAACATTCCTGGCGAGTTGGATTCTACGTCTCCGTTTGATCTTCATATTCATCAACAATGAAATATAACCTAACCTAAACCAATCTATCATCTCGGCGATAATATTTGACAACATTCCTGGCGAGTTGGCCTCTACGTCTCCGTTTGACCTTCATATACATCAATAACGTAATATAACCTAACCTAACCCAGCCTAACATCTCGGCGGTAATATTTGACAACATTCCTGACGAGTTGGCTTCACCGTCTCCGTGGGACCCTTATATACATCAATAACGTAATATAACCAAACCTAACCCAACCTAACATCTCGGCGGTAATATTTAAAAACATTCCTGGCGAGTTGGACTCTACGTCTCCGTTTGACTTTCACATACATCAATAACGTAATATAAGCTAACCTAACCCAACCTAACTTCTCGGCGGTAATATTTGACAACATTCCTGGCGAGTTTGCCTCTACGTCTCCGTGTAACCCTCATATACATCAATAACGTAATATAACGTAACTTAACCCAAACTATCATCTCGGCGGTAATATTTGACAACATTCCTGGCGAGTGGGCTTCTCCGTTTCCGTAGGACCCTTATATACATCAATAACGTAATATAACCAAACCGAACCCAACCTAACATGTCGGCGGTAATATTTGAAAACATTCCTGGCGAGTTGGCCTCTACGTCTCCGTTTGACCTTCATATACATCGATAACGTAATATAACCTAACCCAACCCAACATAACATCTCGGCGGTAATATTTGACAACATTCCTGGCGAGTTGGCCTCTACGTCACAGTTTGACCTTCATATACATCTATAACGTAATATAACCTAATCTAACCCAACATAACATCTCGGCGGTAATATTTGAAAACATTCCTGGCGAGTTGGCCTCTACGTCTCCGTTTGACCTTCATATACATCAATAACGTAATATAAGCTAACCTAACCCAACCTAACTTCTCGGCGGTAATATTTGACAACATTCCTGGCGAGTTGGCATCTACGTCTCCCTGGGACCTTTATATACATCAATAACGTAATATAACCTAACCTAACCCAACCTAACATCTCGGCGGTAATATTGTCGACATTCCTGGCGAGTTGGCTTCTACGTCTCCGTTTGACCTTCATATTCATCAACAATGAAATATAACCTAACCTAAACCAATCTATCATCTCGGCGATAATATTTGACAACATTCCTGGCGAGTTGGCCTCTACGTCTCCGTTTGACCTTCATATACATGAATAACGTAATATAACCTAACCTAACCCAGCCTAACATCTCGGCGGAAATATTTGACAACATTCCTGACGAGTTGGCTTCACCGTCTCCGTGGGACCCTTATATACATCAATAACGTAATATAACCAAACCTAACCCAACCTAACATCTCGGCGGTAATATTTGACAACATTCCTGGCGAGTTGGCCTCTACGTCTCCGTTTGACCTTCATATACATCGATAACGTAATGTAACCTAACTCAACCCAACCTAACATCTCGGCGGTAATATTTGACAACATTCCTGTCGAGTTTGCCTCTACGTCTCCGTGTAACCCTCATATACATCAATAACGTAATATGACGTAACCTAACCCAACCTATCATCTCGGCGGTAATATTTGACAACATTCCTGGCGAGTGGGCTTCTCCGTTTCCGTAGGACCCTTATATACATCAATAACGTAATATAACCAAACCGAACCCAACCTAACATGTGGGGGGTAATATTTGACAACATTCCTGGCGAGTTCGCTTCTCCGTCTCCGTGGGACCCTTATATACATCAATGACGTAATATAACCAAACCTAACCCAACCTAACATGTCGGCGGTAATATTTGGCAACATTCCTGGCGAGTTGGCATCTACGTCTCCCGGGGAACTTTATATACATCAATAACGTAATATAACCTAACCTAACCCAACCTAACTTATCGGCGGTAATATTTGACAACATTCCTGGCGAGTTGGCCTCTACGTCTCCGCTTGACCTTCATATACATCGATAACGTAATATAACCTAACCCAACCCAACATAACATCTCGGCGGTAATATTTGACAACATTCCTGGCGAGTTGGCCTCTACGTCACCGTTTGACCTTCATATACATCTATAACGTAATATAACCTAATCTAACCCAACATAACATCTCGGCGGTAATATTTGAAAACATTCCTGGCGAGTTGGTATCTACGTCTCCTTTCGATCTTCATATATATCAATAACGTAATATAAGCTAACCTAACCCAACCTAACATCTCGGCGGTAATATTTTACAACATTCCTGGCGAGTTGGCATCTACGTCTCCCTGGGACCTTTATATACATCAATAACGTAATATAACCTAACCTAACCCAACCTAACATCTCGGCGGTAATATTGTCAACATTCCTGGCGAGTTGGATTCTACGTCTCCGTTTGATCTTCATATTCATCAACAATGAAATATAACCTAACCTAAACCAATCTATCATCTCGGCGATAATATTTGACAACATTCCTGGCGAGTTGGCCTCTACGTCTCCGTTTGACCTTCATATACATCAATAACGTAATATAACCTAACCTAACCCAGCCTAACATCTCGGCGGTAATATTTGACAACATTCCTGACGAGTTGGCTTCACCGTCTGCGTGGGACCCTTATATACATCAATAACGTAATATAACCAAACCTAACCCAACCTAACATCTCGGCGGTAATATTTAAAAACATTTCTGGCGAGTTGGACTCTACGTCTCCGTTTGACTTTCACATACATCAATAACGTAATATAAGCTAACCTAACCCAACCTAACTTCTCGGCGGTAATATTTGACAACATTCCTGGCGAGTTTGCCTCTACGTCTCCGTGTAACCCTCATATACATCAATAACGTAATATAACGTAACTTAACCCAAACTATCATCTCGGCGGTAATATTTGACAACATTCCTGGCGAGTGGGCTTCTCCGTTTCCGTAGGACCCTTATATACATCAATAACGTAATATAACCAAACCGAACCCAACCTAACATGTCGGCGGTAATATTTGAAAACATTCCTGGCGAGTTGGCCTCTACGTCTCCGTTTGACCTTCATATACATCGATAACGTAATATAACCTAACCCAACTCAACATAACATCTCGGCGGTAATATTTGACAACATTCCTGGCGAGTTGGCCTCTACGTCACAGTTTGACCTTCATATACATCTATAACGTAATATAACCTAATCTAACCCAACATAACATCTCGGCGGTAATATTTGAAAACATTCCTGGCGAGTTGGCCTCTACGTCTCCGTTTGACCTTCATATACATCAATAACGTAATATAAGCTAACCTAACCCAACCTAACTTCTCGGCGGTAATATTTGACAACATTCCTGGCGAGTTGGCATCTACGTCTCCCTGGGACCTTTATATACATCAATAACGTAATATAACCTAACCTAACCCAACCTAACATCTCGGCGGTAATATTGTCGACATTCCTGGCGAGTTGGCTTCTACGTCTCCGTTTGACCTTCATATTCATCAACAATGAAATATAACCTAACCTAAACCAATCTATCATCTCGGCGATAATATTTGACAACATTCCTGGCGAGTTGGCCTCTACGTCTCCGTTTGACCTTCATATACATGAATAACGTAATATAACCTAACCTAACCCAGCCTAACATCTCGGCGGAAATATTTGACAACATTCCTGACGAGTTGGCTTCCCCGTCTCCGTGGGACCCTTATATACATCAATAACGTAATATAACCAAACCTAACCCAACCTAACATCTCGGCGGTAATATTTGACAACATTCCTGGCGAGTTGGCCTCTACGTCTCCGTTTGACCTTCATATACATCGATAACGTAATGTAACCTAACTCAACCCAACCTAACATCTCGGCGGTAATATTTGACAACATTCCTAACGAGTTGGCTTCTCCGTCTCCGTGGGACCCTCATATACATCAATAACGTAATATAACGTAACCTAACCCAACCTGATATCTCGGCGGTAATATTGACAACATTCCTGGCAAGTTGGCTTCTACGTCTCCGTGTAACCCTCATATACATCAATAACGTAATATAACGTAACCTAACCCAACCTATCATCTCGGCGGTAATATTTGGCAACATTCCTGGCGAGTGGGCTTCTCCGTTTCCGTAGGACCCTTATATACATCAATAACGTAATATAACCAAACCGAACCCAACCTAACATCTCGGGGGTAATATTTGACAACATTCCTGACGAGTTGGCTTCTCCGTCTCCGTGGGACCCTTATATACATCAATGACGTAATATAACCAAACCTAACTCAACCTAACATGTCGGCGGTAATATTTGGCAACATTCCTGGCGAGTTGGCATCTACGTCTCCCGGGGACCTTTATATACATCAATAACGTAATATAACCTAACCTAACCCAACCTAACATCTCGGCGGTAATATTTGACAACATTCCTGGCGAGTTGGCCTCTACGTCTCCGTTTGACCTTCATATACATCAATAACGTAATATAACCTAACCTACCTCAACCTAACATCTCGGCGGTAATATTTGACAACATTCCTAACGAGTTGGCTTCTCCGTCTCCGTGGGACCCTTATATACACCAATAACGTAATATAACCTAACCTAACCCAACCTATCATCTCGTCGGTAATATTTGAAAACATTCCTGCCGAGTTGGCCTCTACGTCTCCCTTTGTCCTTCATATATATCAATAACGTAATATAAGCTAACCTAACCCAACCTAACATCTCGGCGGTAATATTTGACAACATTCCTGGCGAGTTGGCATCTACGTCTCCCTGGGACCTTTATATACATCAATAACGTAATATAACCTAACCTAACCCAACCTAACATCTCTGCGGTAATATTTGTCAACATTCCTGAAGAGTTGGCTTCACCGTCTCCGTGGGACCCTTATATACATCAAAAACGTAATATAACCAAACCTAACCCAACCTAACATCTCGGCGGTAATATTTAAAAACATTCCTGGCGAGTTGGCATCTACGTCTCCCGGGGACCTTTATATACATCAATAACGTAATATAACCTAACCTAACCCAACCTAACATCTCGGCGGTAATATTTGAAAACATTCCTGGCGAGTTGGCCTCTACGTCTCCGTTTGACCTTCATATACATCAATAACGTAATATAAGCTAACCTAACGCAACCTAACTTCTCGGCGGTAATATTTGACAACATTCCTGGCGAGTTGGCCTCTACGTCTCCGCTTGACCATCATATACATCAATAACGTAATATAACCTAACCTAACCCAACCTATCATCTCGGCGGTAATATTTGACAACATTCCTGGCGAGTGGGCTTCTCCGTTTCCGTAGGACCCTTATATACATCAATAACGTAATATAACCAAACCGAACCCAACCTAACATGTCGGCGGTAATATTTGACAACATTCCTGGCGAGTTGGCCTCTACGTCTCCGCTTGACCTTCATATACATCAATAACGTAATATAACCTAACCTAACCCAACCTAACATCTCGGCGGTAATATTGACAACATTCCTGGCAAGTTGGCTTCTACGTCTCCGTTTGACCTTCATATTCATCAACAACGAAATATAACCTAACCTAAATCAACCTGTCATCTCGGCGATAATATTTGACAACATTCCTGGCGAGTTGGCCTCTACGTCTCCGTGGGACCTTTATATACATCAATAACATAATATAAGCTAGCCTAACCCAATCTAACATATCGGTGCTAATATTTGACCACATTCCTGGCTTGTTGGCCTCTGCGTCTCCGTGGGACATATATAAGTCAATAACGTAATATAAACTAATCTAACCCAACCTAACATCTCGGCGGTAATATTTGACAACCTTCCTGACGAGTTGGCTTCTCCGTCTCCGTGGGACCCTTATATACGTCAATAACGTAATATAACCAAACCTAACCCAACCTAACATGTCGGGGGTAATATTTGACAACATTCCTGACGAGTTTGCCTCTACGTCTCCGTCTAACCCTCATATACATCAATAACGTAATATAACGTAACCTAACCCAACCTATCATCTCGGCGGTAATATTTGACAACATTCCTGGCGAGTGGGCTTCTCCGTTTCCGTAGGACCCTTATATACATCAATAACGTAATATAACCAAACCGAACCCAACCTAACATGTCGGGGGTAATATTTGACAACATTCCTGACGAGTTGGCTTCTCCGTCCCCGTGGGACCCTTATAAACATCAATGACGTAATATAACCAAACCTAACCCAACCTAACATGTCGGCGGTAATATTTGGCAACATTCCTGGCGAGTTGGCATCTACGTCTCCCGGGGACCTTTATATACATCAATAACGTAATATAACCTAACCTAACCCAACCTAACATCTCGGCGGTAATATTTGACAACATTCCTGGCGAGTTGGCCTCTACGTCTCCGTTTGACCTTCATATACATCAATAACGTAATATAACCTAACCTAACCCAACCTAACATCTCGGCGGTAATATTGTCAACATTCCTGGCGAGTTGGCTTCTACGTCTCCGTTTGACCTTCATATTCATCAACAATGAAATATAACCTAACCTAAACCAATCTATCATCTCGGCGATAATATTTGACAACATTCCTGGCGAGTTGGCCTCTACGTCTCCGTTTGACCTTCATATACACCAATAACGTAATATAACCTAACCTAACCCAGCCTAACATCTCGGCGGTAATATTTGACAACATTCCTGACGAGTTGGCTTCACCGTCGCCGTGGGACCCTTATATACATCAATAACGTAATATAACCAAACCTAACCCAACCTAACATGTCGGGGGTAATATTTGACAACATTCCTGACGAGTTGGCTTCTCCGTCTCCGTGGGACCCTTATATACATCAATGACGTAATATAACCAAACCTAACCCAACCTAACATGTCGGCGGTAATATTTGGCAACATTCCTGGCGAGTTGGCATCTACGTCTCCCGGGGACCTTTATATACATCAATAACGTAATATAACCTAACCTAACCCAACCTAACATCTCGGCGGTAATATTTGACAACATTCCTGGCGAGTTGGCCTCTACGTCTCCGTTTGACCTTCATATACATCAATAACGTAATATAACCTAACCTACCTCAACCTAACATCTCGGCGGTAATATTTGACAACATTCCTAACGAGTTGGCTTCTCCGTCTCCGTGGGACCCTTATATACACCAATAACGTAATATAACCTAACCTAACCCAACCTATCATCTCGTCGGTAATATTTGAAAACATTCCTGCCGAGTTGGCCTCTACGTCTCCCTTTGTCCTTCATATATATCAATAACGTAATATAAGCTAACCTAACCCAACCTAACATCTCGGCGGTAATATTTGACAACATTCCTGGCGAGTTGGCATGTACGTCTCCCTGGGACCTTTATATACATCAATAACGTAATATAACCTAACCTAACCCAACCTAACATCTCGGCGGTAATATTTGACAACATTCCTGGCGAGTTGGCCTCTACGTCTCCGTTTGACCTTCATATACATCAATAACGTAATATAACCTAACCTACCTCAACCTAACATCTCGGCGGTAATATTTAAAAACATTCCTGGCGAGTTGGCCTCTACGTCTCCGTTTGACTTTCATATACATCAATAACGTAATATAAGCTAACTTAACCCAACCTAACTTCTCGGCGGTAATATTTGACAACATTCCTGGCGAGTTTGCCTCTACGTCTCCGTGTAACCCTCATATACATCAATAACGTAATATAACGTAACCTAACCCAACCTATCATCTCGGCGGTAATATTTGACAACATTCCTGGCGAGTGGGCTCCTCCGTTTCCGTAGGACCCTTATATACATCAATAACGTAATATAACCAAACCGAACCCAACCTAACATGTCGGGGGTAATATTTGACAACATTCCTGACGAGTTGGCTTCTCCGTCTCCGTGGGACCCTTATATACATCAATGACGTAATATAACCAAACCTAACCCAACCTAACATGTCGGCGGTAATATTTGGCAACATTCCTGGCGAGTTGGCATCTACGTCTCCCGGGGACCTTTATATACATCAATAACGTAATATAACCTAACCTAACCCAACCTAACATCTCGGCGGTAATATTTGAAAACATTCCTGGCGAGTTGGCCTCTACGTCTCCGTTTGACCTTCATATACATCAATAACGTAATATAAGCTAACCTAACCCAACCTAACTTCTCGGCGGTAATATTTGACAACATTCCTGGCGAGTTGGCCTCTACGTCTCCGCTTGACCATCATATACATCAATAACGTAATATAACCTAACCTAACCCAACCTATCATCTCGGCGGTAATATTTGACAACATTCCTGGCGAGTGGGCTTCTCCGTTTCCGTAGGACCCTTATATACATCAATAACGTAATATAACCAAACCGAACCCAACCTAACATGTCGGCGGTCATATTTGACAACATTCCTGGCGAGTTGGCCTCTACGTCTCCGCTTGACCTTCATATACATCAATAACGTAATATAACCTAACCTAACCCAACCTAACATCTCGGCGGTAATATTGACAACATTCCTGGCAAGTTGGCTTCTACGTCTCCGTTTGACCTTCATATTCATCAACAACGAAATATAACCTAACCTAAATCAACCTGTCATCTCGGCGATAATATTTGACAACATTCCTGGCGAGTTGGCCTCTACGTCTCCGTGGGACCTTTATATACATCAATAACATAATATAAGCTAGCCTAACCCAATCTAACATATCGGTGCTAATATTTGACCACATTCCTGGCTTGTTGGCCTCTGCGTCTCCGTGGGACATATATAAGTCAATAACGTAATATAAACTAATCTAACCCAACCTAACATCTCGGCGGTAATATTTGACAACATTCCTGACGAGTTGGCTTCTCCGTCTCCGTGGGACCCTTATATACGTCAATAACGTAATATAACCAAACCTAACCCAACCTAACATGTCGGGGGTAATATTTGACAACATTCCTGACGAGTTTGCCTCTACGTCTCCGTGTAACCCTCATATACATCAATAACGTAATATAACGTAACCTAACCCAACCTATCATCTCGGCGGTAATATTTGACAACATTCCTGGCGAGTGGGCTTCTCCGTTTCCGCAGGACCCTTATATACATCAATAACGTAATATAACCAAACCGAACCCAACCTAACATGTCGGGGGTAATATTTGACAACATTCCTGACGAGTTGGCTTCTCCGTCCCCGTGGGACCCTTATAAACATCAATGACGTAATATAACCAAACCTAACCCAACCTAACATGTCGGCGGTAATATTTGGCAACATTCCTGGCGAGTTGGCATCTACGTCTCCCGGGGACCTTTATATACATCAATAACGTAATATAACCTAACCTAACCCAACCTAACATCTCGGCGGTAATATTTGACAACATTCCTGGCGAGTTGGCCTCTACGTCTCCGTTTGACCTTCATATACATCAATAACGTAATATAACCTAACCTAACCCAACCTAACATCTCGGCGGTAATATTGTCAACATTCCTGGCGAGTTGGCTTCTACGTCTCCGTTTGACCTTCATATTCATCAACAATGAAATATAACCTAACCTAAACCAATCTATCATCTCGGCGATAATATTTGACAACATTCTTGGCGAGTTGGCCTCTACGTCTCCGTTTGACCTTCATATACACCAATAACGTAATATAACCTAACCTAACCCAGCCTAACATCTCGGCGGTAATATTTGACAACATTCCTGACGAGTTGGCTTCACCGTCGCCGTGGGACCCTTATATACATCAATAACGTAATATAACCAAACCTAACCCAACCTAACATGTCGGGGGTAATATTTGACAACATTCCTGACAAGTTGGCTTCTCCGTCTCCGTGGGACCCTTATATACATCAATGACGTAATATAACCAAACCTAACCCAACCTAACATGTCGGCGGTAATATTTGGCAACATTCCTGGCGAGTTGGCATCTACGTCTCCCGGGGACCTTTATATACATCAATAACGTAATATAACCTAACCTAACCCAACCTAACATCTCGGCGGTAATATTTGAAAACATTCCTGGCGAGTTGGCCTCTACGTCTCCGTTTGACCTTCATATACATCAATAACGTAATATAAGCTAACCTAACCCTACCTAACTTCTCGGCGGTAATATTTGACAACATTCCTGGCGAGTTGGCCTCTACGTCTCCGCTTGACCTTCATATACATCAATAACGTAATATAACCTAACCTAACCCAACCTATCATCTCGGCGGTAATATTTGACAACATTCCTGGCGAGTGGGCTTCTCCGTTTCCGTAGGACCCTTATATACATCAATAACGTAATATAACCAAACCGAACCCAACCTAACATGTCGGGGGTAATATTTGACAACATTCCTGGCGAGTTGGCCTCTACGTCTCCGCTTGACCTTCATATACATCAATAACGTAATATAACCTAACCTAACCCAACCTAACATCTCGGCGGTAATATTGACAACATTCCTGGCAAGTTGGCTTCTACGTCTCCGTTTGACCTTCATATTCATCAACAACGAAATATAACCTAACCTAAATCAACCTGTCATCTCGGCGATAATATTTGACAACATTCCTGGCGAGTTGGCCTCTACGTCTCCGTGGGACCTTTATATACATCAATAACATAATATAAGCTAGCCTAACCCAATCTAACATATCGGTGCTAATATTTGACCACATTCCTGGCTTGTTGGCCACTGCGTCTCCGTGGGACATATATAAGTCAATAACGTAATATAAACTAATCTAACCCAACCTAACATCTCGGCGGTAATATTTGACAACATTCCTGACGAGTTGGCTTCTCCGTCTCCGTGGGACCCTTATATACGTCAATAACGTAATATAACCAAACCTAACCCAACCTAACATGTCGGGGGTAATATTTGACAACATTCCTGACGAGTTTGCCTCTACGTCTCCGTGTAACCCTCATATACATCAATAACGTAATATAACGTAACCTAACCCAACCTATCATCTCGGCGGTAATATTTGACAACATTCCTGGCGAGTGGGCTTCTCCGTTTCCGTAGGACCCTTATATACATCAATAACGTAATATAACCAAACCGAACCCAACCTAACATATCGGGGGTAATATTTGACAACATTCCTGACGAGTTGGCTTCTCCGTCTCCGTGGGACCCTTATATACGTCAATAACGTAATATAACCAAACCTAACCCAACCTAACATGTCGGGGGTAATATTTGACAACATTCCTGACGAGTTTGCCTCTACGTCTCCGTGTAACCCTCATATACATCAATAACGTAATATAACGTAACCTAACCCAACCTATCATCTCGGCGGTAATATTTGACAACATTCCTGGCGAGTGGGCTTCTCCGTTTCCGTAGGACCCTTATATACATCAATAACGTAATATAACCAAACCGAACCCAACCTAACATGTCGGGGGTAATATTTGACAACATTCCTGACGAGTTGGCTTCTCCGTCCCCGTGGGACCCTTATAAACATCAATGACGTAATATAACCAAACCTAACCCAACCTAACATGTCGGCGGTAATATTTGGCAACATTCCTGGCGAGTTGGCATCTACGTCTCCCGGGGACCTTTATATACATCAATAACGTAATATAACCTAACCTAACCCAACCTAACATCTCGGCGGTAATATTTGACAACATTCCTGGCGAGTTGGCCTCTACGTCTCCGTTTGACCTTCATATACATCAATAACGTAATATAACCTAACCTAACCCAACCTAACATCTCGGCGGTAATATTTGACAACATTCCTGGCGAGTTGGCTTCACCGTTTCCGTGGGACCCTTATATATATCAATAACGTAATATAACCAAACCTAACCCAACCTAACGTCTCGGCGGTAATATTTGACAACATTCCTGGCGAGTTGGCCTCTACGTCTCCGTTTGACCTTCATATACATCGATAACGTAATATAACCTAACCCAACCCAACATAACATCTCGGCGGTAATATTTGACAACATTCCTGGCGAGTTGGCCTCTACGTCACAGTTTGACCTTCATATACATCTATAACGTAATATAACCTAATCTAACCCAACATAACATCTCGGCGGTAATATTTGAAAACATTCCTGGCGAGTTGGTATCTACGTCTCCTTTCGATCTTCATATATATCAATAACGTAATATAAGCTAACCTAACCCAACCTAACATCTCGGCGGTAATATTTTACAACATTCCTGGCGAGTTGGCATCTACGTCTCCCTGGGACCTTTATATACATCAATAACGTAATATAACCTAACCTAACCCAACCTAACATCTCGGCGGTAATATTGTCAACATTCCTGGCGAGTTGGCTTCTACGTCTCCGTTTGACCTTCATATTCATCAACAATGAAATATAACCTAACCTAAACCAATCTATCATCTCGGCGATAATATTTGACAACATTCCTGGCGAGTTGGCCTCTACGTCTCCGTTTGACCTTCATATACATCAATGACGTAATATAACCAAACCTAACCCAACCTAACATGTCGGCGGTAATATTTGGCAACATTCCTGGCGAGTTGGCATCTACGTCTCCCGGGGACCTTTATATACATCAATAACGTAATATAACCTAACCTAACCCAACCTAA
The DNA here is from genome assembly GCA_963969225.1 of Xylocopa violacea. Lineage (NCBI taxonomy): Eukaryota > Metazoa > Arthropoda > Insecta > Hymenoptera > Apidae > Xylocopa > Xylocopa violacea. The sequence goes on along the minus strand of CAXAJV010000836.1, from coordinate 2,573,551 downwards.
CATCTCGGCGGTAATATTTGAAAACATTCCTGGCGAGTTGGCCTCTACGTCTCCGTTTGACCTTCATATACATCAATAACGTAATATAAGCTAACCTAACCCAACCTAACTTCTCGGCGGTAATATTTGACAACATTCCTGGCGAGTTGGCCTCTACGTCTCCGCTTGACCTTCATATACATCAATAACGTAATATAGCCTAACCTAACCCAACCTATCATCTCGGCGGTAATATTTGACAACATTCCTGGCGAGTGGGCTTCTCCGTTTCCGTAGGACCCTTATATACATCAATAACGTAATATAACCAAACCGAACCCAACCTAACATGTCGGGGGTAATATTTGACAACATTCCTGGCGAGTTGGCCTCTACGTCTCCGCTTGACCTTCATATACATCAATAACGTAATATAACCTAACCTAACCCAACCTAACATCTCGGCGGTAATATTGACAACATTCCTGGCAAGTTGGCTTCTACGTCTCCGTTTGACCTTCATATTCATCAACAACGAAATATAACCTAACCTAAATCAACCTGTCATCTCGGCGATAATATTTGACAACATTCCTGGCGAGTTGGCCTCTACGTCTCCGTGGGACCTTTATATACATCAATAACATAATATAAGCTAGCCTAACCCAATCTAACATATCGGTGCTAATATTTGACCACATTCCTGGCTTGTTGGCCTCTGCGTCTCCGTGGGACATATATAAGTCAATAACGTAATATAAACTAATCTAACCCAACCTAACATCTCGGCGGTAATATTTGACAACATTCCTGACGAGTTGGCTTCTCCGTCTCCGTGGGACCCTTATATACGTCAATAACGTAATATAACCAAACCTAACCCAACCTAACATGTCGGGGGTAATATTTGACAACATTCCTGACGAGTTTGCCTCTACGTCTCCGTGTAACCCTCATATACATCAATAACGTAATATAACGTAACCTAACCCAACCTATCATCTCGGCGGTAATATTTGACAACATTCCTGGCGAGTGGGCTTCTCCGTTTCCGTAGGACCCTTATATACATCAATAACGTAATATAACCAAACCGAACCCAACCTAACATGTCGGGGGTAATATTTGACAACATTCCTGACGAGTTGGCTTCTCCGTCTCCGTGGGACCCTTATATACGTCAATAACGTAATATAACCAAACCTAACCCAACCTAACATGTCGGGGGTAATATTTGACAACATTCCTGACGAGTTTGCCTCTACGTCTCCGTGTAACCCTCATATACATCAATAACGTAATATAACGTAACCTAACCCAACCTATCATCTCGGCGGTAATATTTGACAACATTCCTGGCGAGTGGGCTTCTCCGTTTCCGTAGGACCCTTATATACATCAATAACGTAATATAACCAAACCGAACCCAACCTAACATGTCGGGGGTAATATTTGACAACATTCCTGACGAGTTGGCTTCTCCGTCCCCGTGGGACCCTTATAAACATCAATAACGTAATATAACGTAACCTAACCCAACCTATCATCTCGGCGGTAATATTTGACAACATTCCTGGCGAGTGGGCTTCTCCGTTTCCGTAGGACCCTTATATACATCAATAACGTAATATAACCTAACCCAACCCAACATAACATCTCGGCGGTAATATTGTCAACATTCCTGGCGAGTTGGCTTCTACGTCTCCGTTTGACCTTCATATTCATCAACAATGAAATATAACCTAACCTAAACCAATCTATCATCTCGGCGATAATATTTGACAACATTCCTGGCGAGTTGGCCTCTACGTCTCCGTTTGACCTTCATATACATCAATAACGTAATATAACCTAACCTAACCCAGCCTAACATCTCGGCGGTAATATTTGACAACATTCCTGACGAGTTGGCTTCACCGTCTCCGTGGGACCCTTATATACATCAATAACGTAATATAACCAAACCTAACCCAACCTAACATCTCGGCGGTAATATTTGAAAACATTCCTGGCGAGTTGGCCTCTACGTCTCCGTTTGACCTTCATATACATCAATTACGTAATATAACCTAACCTAACCCAACCTAACATCTCGGCGGTAATATTTGACAACATTCCTGACGAGTTGGCTTCACCGTTTCCGTGGGACCCTTATATATATCAATAACGTAATATAACCAAACCTAACCCAACCTAACGTCTCGGCGGTAATATTTGACAACATTCCTGGCGAGTTGGCCTCTACGTCTCCGTTTGACCTTCATATTCATCAACAATGAAATATAACCTAACCTAAACCAATCTATCATCTCGACGATAATATTTGACAACATTCCTGGCGAGTTGGCCTCTACGTCTCCGTTTGACCTTCATATACATCAATAACGTAATATAACCTAACCTAACCCAGCCTAACATCTCGGCGGTAATATTTGACAACATTCCTGACGAGTTGGCTTCTCCGTCTCCGTGGGACCCTTATATACATCAATGACGTAATATAACCAAACCTAACCCAACCTAACATGTCGGGGGTAATATTTGACAACATTCCTGACGAGTTTGCCTCTACGTCTCCGTGTAACCCTCATATACATCAATAACGTAATATAACGTAACCTAACCCAACCTATCATCTCGGCGGTAATATTTGACAACATTCCTGGCGAGTGGGCTTCTCCGTTTCCGTAGGACCCTTATATACATCAATAACGTAATATAACCAAACCTAACCCAACCTAACATGTCGGCGGTAATATTTGGCAACATTCCTGGCGAGTTGGCATCTACGTCTCCCGGGGACCTTTATATACATCAATAACGTAATATAACCTAACCTAACCCAACTTAACATCTCGGCGGTAATATTTGACAACATTCCTGGCGAGTTGGCCTCTACGTCTCCGTTTGACCTTCATATACATCAATAACGTAATATAACCTAACCTAACCCAACCTAACATCTCGGCGGTAATATTTGACAACATTCCTGGCGAGTTGGCCTCTACGTCTCCGTTTGACCTTCATATACATCAATTACGTAATATAACCTAACCTAACCCAACCTAACATCTCGGCGGTAATATTTGACAACATTCCTGACGAGTTGGCTTCACCGTTTCCGTGGGACCCTTATATATATCAATAACGTAATATAACCAAACCTAACCCAACCTAACGTCTCGGCGGTAATATTTGACAACATTCCTGGCGAGTTGGCCTCTACGTCTCCGTTTGACCTTCATATTCATCAACAATGAAATATAACCTAACCTAAACCAATCTATCATCTCGGCGATAATATATGACAACATTCCTGGCGAGTTGGCCTCTACGTCTCCGTTTGACCTTCATATACATCAATAACGTAATATAACCTAACCTAACCCAGCCTAACATCTCGGCGGTAATATTTGACAACATTCCTGACGAGTTGGCTTCACCGTCTCCGTGGGACCCTTATATACATCAATAACGTAAGATAACCAAACCTAACCCAACCTAACATCTCGGCGGTAATATTTGAAAACATTCCTGGCGAGTTGGTATGTACGTGTCCGTTCGATCTTCATATATATCAATAACGTAATATAAGCTAACCTAACCCAACCTAACTTCTCGGCGGTAATATTTGACAACATTCCTGGCGAGTTTGCCTCTACGTCTCCGTGTAACCCTCATATACATCAATAACGTAATATAACGTAACCTAACCCAACCTATCATCTCGGCGGTAATATTTGACAACATTCCTGACGAGTTGGCTTCACCGTTTCCGTGGGACCCTTATATATATCAATAACGTAATATAACCAAACCTAACCCAACCTAACGTCTCGGCGGTAATATTTGACAACATTCCTGGCGAGTTGGCCTCTACGTCTCCGTTTGACCTTCATATTCATCAACAATGAAATATAACCTAACCTAAACCAATCTATCATCTCGGCGATAATATTTTACAACATTCCTGGCGAGATGGCATCTACGTCTCCCTGGGACCTTTATATACATCAATAACGTAATATAACCTAACCTAACCCAACCTAACATCTCGGCGGTAATATTGTCGACATTCCTGGCGAGTTGGCTTCTACGTCTCCGTTTGACCTTCATATTCATCAACAATGAAATATAACCTAACCTAAACCAATCTATCATCTCGGCGATAATATTTGACAACATTCCTGGCGCGTTGGCCTCTACGTCTCCGTTTGACCTTCATATACATCAATAACGTAATATAACCTAACCTAACCCAGCCTAACATCTCGGCGGTAATATCTGACAACATTCCTGACGAGTTGGCTTCACCGTCTCCGTGGGACCCTTATATACATCAATAACGTAATATAACCAAACCTAACCCAACCTAACATCTCGGCGGTAATATTTGAAAACATTCCTGGCGAGTTGGTATCTACGTGTCCGTTCGATCTTCATATATATCAATAACGTAATATAAGCTAACCTAACCCAACCTAACTTCTCGGCGGTAATATTTGACAACATTCCTGGCGAGTTTGCCTCTACGTCTCCGTGTAACCCTCATATACATCAATAACGTAATATAACGTAACCTAACCCAACCTATCATCTCGGCGGTAATATTTGACAACATTCCTGGCGAGTGGGCTTCTCCGTTTCCGTAGGACCCTTATATACATCAATAACGTAATATAACCAAACCGAACCCAACCTAACATGTCGGCGGTAATATTTGACAACATTCCTGACGAGTTGGCTTCTCCGTCTCCGTGGGACCCTTATATACATCAATGACGTAATATAACCAAACCTAACCCAACCTAACATGTCGGCGGTAATATTTGGCAACATTCCTGGCGAGTTGGCATCTACGTCTCCCGGGGACCTTTATATACATCAATAACGTAATATAACCTAACCTAACCCAACCTAACATCTCGGCGGTAATATTTGAAAACATTCCTGGCGAGTTGGCCTCTACGTCTCCGTTTGACCTTCATATACATCAATAACGTAATATAAGCTAACCTAACCCAACCTAACTTCTCGGCGGTAATATTTGAAAACATTCCTGGCGAGTTGGCCTCTACGTCTCCGTTCGATCTTCATATATATCAATAACGTAATATAAGCTAACCTAACCCAACCTAACATCTCGGCGGTAATATTTGACAACATTCCTGGCGAGTTGGCCTCTACGTCTCCGTTTGACCTTCATATACATCAATAACGTAATATAACCTAACCTAACCCAGCCTAACATCTCGGCGGTAATATTTGACAACATTCCTGACGAGTTGGCTTCACCGTCTCCGTGGGACCCTTATATACATCAATAACGTAATATAACCAAACCTAACCCAACCTAACATCTCGGCGGTAATATTTGAAAACACTCCTGGCGAGTTGGTATCTACGTCTCCGTTCGATCTTCATATATATCAATAACGTAATATACGCTAACCTAACCCAACCTAACATCTCGGCGGTAATATTTTACAACATTCCTGGCGAGCTGGCATCTACGTCTCCCTGGGACCTTTATATACATCAATAACGTAATATAACCTAACCTAACCCAACCTAACATCTCGCCGGTAATATTGTCAACATTCCTGGCGAGTTGGCTTCTACGTCTCCGTTTGACCTTCATATTCATCAACAATTAGATATAACCTAACCTAAACCAATCTATCATCTCGGCGATAATATTTGAAAACATTCCTGGCGAGTTGGCCTCTACGTCTCCGTTTGTCCTTCATATATATCAATAACGTAATATAAGCTAACCTAACCCAACCTAACATCTCGGCGGTAATATTTGAAAACATTCCTGGCCAGTTGGCCTCTACGTCTCCGTTTGACCTTCATATACATCAATAACGTAATATAACCTAACCTATCCCAACCTATCATCTCGGCGGTAATATTTGAAAATATTCCTGGCGAGTTGGCCTTTACGTCTCCGTTTGACCTTCATATATATCAATAACGTAATATAAGCTAACCTAACATAACCTAACATCTCGGCGGTAATATTTGACAACATTCCTGACGAGTTGGCTTCTCCGTCTCCGTGGGACCCTTATATACGTCAATAACGTAATATAACCAAACCTAACCCAACCTAACATGTCGGGGGTAATATTTGACAACACTCTTGACGAGTTTGCCTCTACGTCTCCGTGTAACCCTCATATACATCAATAACGTAATATAACGTAACCTAACCCAACCTATCATCTCGGCGGTAATATTTGACAACATTCCTGGCGAGTGGGCTTCTCCGTTTCCGTAGGACCCTTATATACATCAATCACGTAATATAACCAAACCGAACCCAACCTAACATGTCGGGGGTAATATTTGACAACATTCCTGACGAGTTGGCTTCTCCGTCTCCGTGGGACCCTTATATACATCAATGACGTAATATAACCAAACCTAACCCAACCTAACATGTCGGCGGTAATATTTGGCAACATTCCTGGCGAGTTGGCATCTACGACTCCCGGGGACCTTTATATACATCAATAACGTAATATAACCTAACCTAACCCAACCTAACATCTCGGCGGTAATATTTGACAACATTCCTGGCGAGTTGGCCTCTACGTCTCCGTTTGACCTTCATATACATCAATAACGTAATATAACCTAACCTAACCCAACCTAACATCTCGGCGGTAATATTTGACAACATTCCTGGCGAGTGGGCTTCTCCGTTTCCGTAGGACCCTTATATACATCAATAACGTAATATAACCAAACCGAACCCAACCTAACATGTCGGGGGTAATATTTGACAACATTCCTGACGAGTTGGCTTCTCCGTCTCCGTGGGACTCTTATATACATCAATGACGTAATATAACCTAACCCAATCCAACCTAACATCTCGGCGGTAATATTTGACAACATTCCTGGCGAGTTGGCCTCTACGTCTCCGTTTGACCTTCATATACATCAATAACGTAATATAACCTAACCTATCCCAACCTAACATCTCGGCGGTAATATTTGACAACATTCCTGACGAGTTGGCTTCACCGTCTCCGTGGGACCCTTATATACATCAATAACGTAATATAACCAAACCTAACCCAACCTAACATCTCGGCGGTAATATTTGACAACATTCCTGGCGTGTTGGCCTCTACGTCTCCCTTTGACCTTCATATACATCGATAACGTAATATAACCTAACCCAACCCAACCTAACATCTCGGCGGTAATATTTGACAACATTCCTGGCGAGTTGGTATCTACGTCTCCGTTCGATCTTCATATATATCAATAACGTAATATAAGCTAACCTAACCCAACCTAACATCTCGGCAGTAATATTTTACAACATTCCTGGCGAGTTGGCATCTACGTCTCCCTGGGACCTTTATATACATCAATGACGTAATATAACCAAACCTAACCCAACCTAACATCTCGGCGGTAATATTGACAACATTCCTGGCAAGTTGGCTTCTACGTCTCCGTTTGACCTTCATATTCATCAACAACGAAATATAACCTAACCTAAATCAACCTATCATCTCGGCGATAATATTTGACAACATTCCTGGCGAGTTGGCCTCTACGTCTCCGTGGGACCTTTATATACATCAATAACATAATATAAGCTAGCCTAACCCAATCTAACATATCGGTGCTAATATTTGACCACATTCCTGGCTTGTTGGCCTCTGCGTCTCCGTGGGACATTTATATAAGTCAATAACGTAATATAACCTAATCTAACCCAACCTAACATCTCGGCGGTAATATTTGACAACATTCCTGACGAGTTGGCTTCTCCGTCTCCGTGGGACCCTTATATACGTCAATAACGTAATATAACCAAACCTAACCCAACCTAACATGTCGGGGGTAATATTTGACAACATTCTTGACGAGTTTGCCTCTACGTCTCCGTGTAACCCTCATATACATCAATAACGTAATATAACGTAACCTAACCCAACCTATCATCTCGGCGGTAATATTTGACAACATTCCTGGCGAGTGGGCTTCTCCGTTTCCGTAGGACCCTTATATACATCAATCACGTAATATAACCAAACCGAACCCAACCTAACATGTCGGGGGTAATATTTGACAACATTCCTTACGAGTTGGCTTCTCCGTCTCCGTGGGACCCTTATATACATCAATGACGTAATATAACCAAACCTAACCCAACCTAACATGTCGGCGGTAATATTTGGCAACATTCCTGGCGAGTTGGCATCTACGACTCCCGGGGACCTTTATATACATCAATAACGTAATATAACCTAACCTAACCCAACCTAACATCACGGCGGTAATATTTGACAACATTCCTGGCGAGTTGGCCTCTACGTCTCCGTTTGACCTTCATATACATCAATAACGTAATATAACCTAACCTAACCCAACCTAACATCTCGGCGGTAATATTTGACAACATTCCTGGCGAGTTGGCCTCTACGTCTCCGTTTGACCTTCATATACATCAATAACGTAATATAACCTAACCTAACCCAACCTAACATCTCGGCGGTAATATTTGACAACATTCCTGGCGAGTGGGCTTCTCCGTTTCCGTAGGACCCTTATATACATCAATAACGTAATATAACCAAACCGAACCCAACCTAACATGTCGGGGGTAATATTTGACAACATTCCTGACGGGTTGGCTTCTCCGTCTCCGTGGGACCCTTATATACATCAATGACGTAATATAACCTAACCCAATCCAACCTAACATCTCGGCGGTAATATTTGACAACATTCCTGGCGAGTTGGCCTCTACGTCTCCGTTTGACCTTCATATACATCAATAACGTAATATAACCTAACCTATCCCAACCTAACATCTCGGCGGTAATATTTGACAACATTCCTGACGAGTTGGCTTCACCGTCACCGTGGGACCCTTATATACATCAATAACGTAATATAACCAAACCTAACCCAACCTAACATCTCGGCGGTAATATTTGACAACATTCCTGGCGAGTTGTCCTCTACGTCTCCCTTTGACCTTCATATACATCGATAACGTAATATAACCTAACCCAACCCAACCTAACATCTCGGCGGTAATATTTGACAACATTCCTGGCGAGTTGGTATCTACGTCTCCGTTCGATCTTCATATATATCAATAACGTAATATAAGCTAACCTAACCCAACCTAACATCTCGGCAGTAATATTTTACAACATTCCTGGCGAGTTGGCATCTACGTCTCCCTGGGACCTTTATATACATCAATAACGTAATATAACCTAACCTATCCCAACCTATCATCTCGGCGGTAATATTTGAAAATATTCCTGGCGAGTTGGCCTTTACGTCTCCGTTTGACCTTCATATATATCAATAACGTAATATAAGCTAACCTAACCCAACCTAACATCTCGGCGGTAATATTTGACAACATTCCTGACGAGTTGGCTTCTCCGTCTACGTGGGACCCTTATATACATCAATGACGTAATATAACCAAACCTAACCCAACCTAACATGTCGGCGGTAATATTTGGCAACATTCCTGGCGAGTTGGCATCTACGTCTCCCTGGGACCTTTATATACACCAATAACGTAATATAACCTAACCTAACCCAACCTAACATCTCGGCGGTAATATTGACAACATTCCTGGCAAGTTGGCTTCTACGTCTCCGTTTGACCTTCATATTCATCAACAACGAAATATAACCTAACCTAAATCAACCTATCATCTCGGCGATAATATTTGACAACATTCCTGGCGAGTTGGCCTCTACGTCTCCGTGGGACATTTATATACATCAATAACATAATATAAGCTAGCCTAACCCAATCTAACATATCGGTGCTAATATTTGACCACATTCCTGGCTTGTTGGCCTCTTCGTCTCCGTGGGACATTTATATAAGTCAATAACGTAATATAACCTAATCTAACCCAACCTAATATCTCGGCGGTAATATTTGACAACATTCCTGACGAGTTGGCTTCTCCGTCTCCGTGGGACCCTTATATACGTCAATAACGTAATATAACCAAACCTAACCCAACCTAACATCTCGGCGGTAATATTTGACAACATTCCTTACGAGTTGGCTTCTCCGTCTCCGTGGGACCCTTATATACATCAATGACGTAATATAACCAAACCTAACCCAACCTAACATGTCGGCGGTAATATTTGGCAACATTCCTGGCGAGTTGGCATCTACGACTCCCGGGGACCTTTATATACATCAATAACGTAATATAACCTAACCTAACCCAACCTAACATCTCGGCGGTAATATTTGACAACATTCCTGGCGAGTTGGCCTCTACGTCTCCGTTTGACCTTCATATACATCAATGACGTAATATAACCAAACCTAACCCAACCTAACATGTCGGCGGTAATATTTGGCAACATTCCTGGCGAGTTGGCATCTACGACTCCCGGGGACCTTTATATACATCAATAACGTAATATAACCTAACCTAACCCAACCTAACATGTCGGGGGTAATATTTGACAACATTCCTGACGAGTTGGCTTCTCCGTCTCCGTGGGACCCGTATATACATCAATAACGTAATATAACCTAATCTAACCCAACCTAACATCTCGGCGGTAATATTTGACAACATTCCTGACGAGTTGGCTTCTCCGTCTCCGTGGGACCCTTATATACGCCAATAACGTAATATAACCAAACCTAACCCAACCTAACATGTCGGGGGTAATATTTGACAACATTCTTGACGAGTTTGCCTCTACGTCTCCGTGTAACCCTCATATACATCAATAACGTAATATAACGTAACCTAACCCAACCTATCATCTCGGCGGTAATATTTGACAACATTCCTGGCGAGTGGGCTTCTCCGTGTCCGTAGGACCCTTATATACATCAATCACGTAATATAACCAAACCGAACCCAACCTAACATGTCGGGATTAATATTTGACAACATTCCTGACGAGTTGGCTTCTCCGTCTCCGTGGGACCCTTATATACATCAATGACGTAATATAACCAAACCTAACCCAACCTAACATCTCGGCGGTAATATTTGACAACATTCCTGGCGAGTTGGCCTCTACGTCTCCCTTTGACCTTCATATACATCAATAACGTAATATAACCTAACCTAACCCAACCTAACATCTCGGCGGTAATATTTGACAACATTCCTGTCGAGTTGGCCTCTACGTCTCCGTTTGACATTCATATACATCAATAACGTAATATAACCTAACCTAACCCAACCTGACATCTCGGCGGTAATATTTGACAACATTCCTGGCGAGTTGGCCTCTACGTCTCCCTTTGACCTTCATATACATCAATAACGTAATATAACCTAACCTAACCCAACCTAACATCTCGGCGGTAATATTTGACAACATTCCTGACGAGTTGGCTTCACCGTCTCCGTGGGACCCTTACATACATCAATAACGTAATATAACCAAACCTAACCCAACCTAACATCTCGGCGGTAATATTTGACAACATTCCTGGCGAGTTGGCCTCTACGTCTCCGTTTGACCTACATATACATCGATAACGTAATATAACTTAACCCAACCCAACCTAACATCTCGGCGGTAATATTTGACAACATTCCTGGCAAGTTGGCTTCTACGTCTCCGTTTGACCTTCATATTCATCAACAACGAAATATAACCTAACCTAAATCAACCAATCATCTCGGCGATAATATTTGACAACATTCCTGGCGAGTTGGCCTCTACGTCTCCGTGGGACCTTTATATACATCAATAACATAATATAAGCTAGCCTAACCCAATCTAACATATCGGTGCTAATATTTGACCACATTCCTGGCTTGGTGGCCTCTGCGTCTCCGTGGGACATTTATATAAGTCAATAACGTAATATAACCTAATCTAACCCAACCTAACATATCGGCGGTAATATTTGACAACATTCCTAACGAGTTGGCTTCTCCGTCTCCGTGGGACCCTTATATACGTCAATAACGTAATATAACCAAACCTAACCCAACCTAACATGTCGGGGATAATATTCGACAACATTCCTGGCGAGTTGGCCTATACGTCTCCGTCGGACCTTTATATACATAAATAACATAATATAAGCTAGCCTAACCCAATCTATCTTCTCGGCGGTAATATTTGACCACTTTCCTGGCTTGTTGGCCTCTGCGTCTCCGTGGGACCTTTATATACATCAATAACATAATATAAGCTAGCCTAACACAATCTAACATTTCGGATGTAATATTTGACCGCATTCCTGTCTTGTTGACCTCTGCGTCTCCGTGGGACCTTTATATACATCAATAACGTAATATGACCTAACCTAACCCAAAGCAACATCTCGGCGGTAATATTTGACAACATTCCTGGCGAGTTGGCATCTACGTCTCCCTGGGACCTTTATATACATCAATAACGTAATATAACCTAACCTTACCCAACCTAACATCTCGGCGGTAATATTTGACAACATTCCTGGCGAGTTGGCCTCTACGTCTCCGTTTGACCTTCATATACATCAATAACGTAATATAACCTAACCTAACCCAACCTAACATCTCGGCGGTAATATTTGACAACATTCCTGGCGAGTTGGCCTCTATGTCTCCGTTTGACCTTCATATACATCAATAACGTAATATAACCTAACCTAACCCAACCTAACATGTCGGGGCTAATATTTGACAACATTCCTTGCGAGTTGGCTTCTCCGTCTCCGTGGGACCCTTATATACATCAATAACGTAATATAACCAAACCTAACCCAACCTAACATGTCGGCGGTAATATTTGACAACATTCCTGGCGAGTTGGCATCTACGTCTCCCTGGGACCTTTATATACATCAATAACGTAATATAACCTAACCTTACCCAACCTAACATCTCGGCGGTAATATTTGACAACATTCCTGGCGAGTTGGCCTCTACGTCTCCGTTTGACCTTCATATACATCAATAACGTAATATAACCTAACCTAACCCAACCTAACATCTCGGCGGTAATATTTGACAACATTCCTGGCGAGTTGGCCTCTACGTCTCCGTTTGACCTTCATATACATCAATCACGTAATATGACCTAACCTAACCCAACCTAACATCTCGGCGGTAATATTTGACAACATTCCTGGCGAGTTGGCCTCTACGTCTCCGTTTGACGTTCATATACATCAATAACGTAATATAACCTAACCTAACCCAACCTAACCTCTCGGCGGTAATATTTGACAACATTCCTGACGAGTTGGCTTCTCCGTCTCCGTGGGACCACTATATACATCAATAACGTAATATAACCAAACCTAACCCAACCTAACATCTCGGCGGTAATATTTGACAACTTTCCTGGCGAGTTGGCCTCTACGTCTCCGTTTGACGTTCATATACATCGATAACGTAATATAACCTAACCCAACCCAACCTAACATCTCGGCGGTAATATTTGACAACATTCCTAACGAGTTGGCTTCTCCGTCTCCGCGGGACCCTTATATACATCAATAACGTATTGTAACCAAACCTAACCCAACCTAACATGTCGGGGGTAATATTTGACAACATTCTTGACGAGTTTGCCTCTACGTCTCCGTGTAACCCTCATATACATCAATAACGTAATATAACGTAACCTAACCCAACCTATCATCTCGGCGGTAATATTTGACAACATTCCTGGCGAGTGGGCTTCTCCGTGTCCGTAGGACCCTTATATACATCAATCACGTAATATAACCAAACCGAACCCAACCTAACATGTCGGGATTAATATTTGACAACATTCCTGACGAGTTGGCTTCTCCGTCTCCGTGGGACCCTTATATACATCAATGACGTAATATAACCAAACCTAACCCAACCTAACATCTCGGCGGTAATATTTGACAACATTCCTGGCGAGTTGGCCTCTACGTCTCCCTTTGACCTTCATATACATCAATAACGTAATATAACCTAACCTAACCCAACCTAACATCTCGGCGGTAATATTTGACAACATTCCTGTCGAGTTGGCCTCTACGTCTCCGTTTGACCTTCATATACATCAATAACGTAATATAACCTAACCTAACCCAACCTGACATCTCGGCGGTAATATTTGACAACATTCCTGGCGAGTTGGCCTCTACGTCTCCCTTTGACCTTCATATACATCAATAACGTAATATAACCTAACCTAACCCAACCTAACATCTCGGCGGTAATATTTGACAACATTCCTGACGAGTTGGCTTCACCGTCTCCGTGGGACCCTTACATACATCAATAACGTAATATAACCAAACCTAACCCAACCTAACATCTCGGCGGTAATATTTGACAACATTCCTGGCGAGTTGGCCTCTACGTCTCCGTTTGACCTACATATACATCGATAACGTAATATAACTTAACCCAACCCAACCTAACATCTCGGCGGTAATATTTGACAACATTCCTGGCAAGTTGGCTTCTACGTCTCCGTTTGACCTTCATATTCATCAACAACGAAATATAACCTAACCTAAATCAACCAATCATCTCGGCGATAATATTTGACAACATTCCTGGCGAGTTGGCCTCTACGTCTCCGTGGGACCTTTATATACATCAATAACATAATATAAGCTAGCCTAACCCAATCTAACATATCGGTGCTAATATTTGACCACATTCCTGGCTTGGTGGCCTCTGCGTCTCCGTGGGACATTTATATAAGTCAATAACGTAATATAACCTAATCTAACCCAACCTAACATATCGGCGGTAATATTTGACAACATTCCTAACGAGTTGGCTTCTCCGTCTCCGTGGGACCCTTATATACGTCAATAACGTAATATAACCAAACCTAACCCAACCTAACATGTCGGGGATAATATTCGACAACATTCCTGGCGAGTTGGCCTATACGTCTCCGTCGGACCTTTATATACATAAATAACATAATATAAGCTAGCCTAACCCAATCTATCTTCTCGGCGGTAATATTTGACCACTTTCCTGGCTTGTTGGCCTCTGCGTCTCCGTGGGACCTTTATATACATCAATAACATAATATAAGCTAGCCTAACACAATCTAACATTTCGGATGTAATATTTGACCGCATTCCTGTCTTGTTGACCTCTGCGTCTCCGTGGGACCTTTATATACATCAATAACGTAATATGACCTAACCTAACCCAAAGCAACATCTCGGCGGTAATATTTGACAACATTCCTGGCGAGTTGGCATCTACGTCTCCCTGGGACCTTTATATACATCAATAACGTAATATAACCTAACCTTACCCAACCTAACATCTCGGCGGTAATATTTGACAACATTCCTGGCGAGTTGGCCTCTACGTCTCCGTTTGACCTTCATATACATCAATAACGTAATATAACCTAACCTAACCCAACCTAACATCTCGGCGGTAATATTTGACAACATTCCTGGCGAGTTGGCCTCTATGTCTCCGTTTGACCTTCATATACATCAATAACGTAATATAACCTAACCTAACCCAACCTAACATGTCGGGGCTAATATTTGACAACATTCCTTGCGAGTTGGCTTCTCCGTCTCCGTGGGACCCTTATATACATCAATAACGTAATATAACCAAACCTAACCCAACCTAACATGTCGGCGGTAATATTTGACAACATTCCTGGCGAGTTGGCATCTACGTCTCCCTGGGACCTTTATATACATCAATAACGTAATATAACCTAACCTTACCCAACCTAACATCTCGGCGGTAATATTTGACAACATTCCTGGCGAGTTGGCCTCTACGTCTCCGTTTGACCTTCATATTCATCAATAACGTAATATAACCTAACCTGACCCAACCTAACATCTCGGCGGTAATATTTGACAACATTCCTGGCGAGTTGGCCTCTACGTCTCCGTTTGACCTTCATATACATCAATCACGTAATATGACCTAACCTAACCCAACCTAACATCTCGGCGGTAATATTTGACAACATTCCTGGCGAGTTGGCCTCTACGTCTCCGTTTGACGTTCATATACATCAATAACGTAATATAACCTAACCTAACCCAACCTAACCTCTCGGCGGTAATATTTGACAACATTCCTGACGAGTTGGCTTCTCCGTCTCCGTGGGACCACTATATACATCAATAACGTAATATAACCAAACCTAACCCAACCTAACATCTCGGCGGTAATATTTGACAACTTTCCTGGCGAGTTGGCCTCTACGTCTCCGTTTGACGTTCATATACATCGATAACGTAATATAACCTAACCCAACCCAACCTAACATCTCGGCGGTAATATTTGACAACATTCCTAACGAGTTGGCTTCTCCGTCTCCGCGGGACCCTTATATACATCAATAACGTATTGTAACCAAACCTAACC